>JAGVSL010000065.1:0-1491948 GCA_022494535.1 Himalopsyche phryganea | reverse complement strand
AAAAATATGTATCTTTATTTTTCTTCAACTTTATATATCATATATAATAAAATTATACATGAGGTGCGCACCACAGACGAAGATACATATTATATTGTTTTCAAAACACAAGTTTAAAGAGGACTACACACTTCAACGGCAAAAGGTTTAGTAATTCCATGACACTATATTCTTTACTAATTTGGTAGAAACCTGTTTATTGAAACTTGAAACGAAAATTTATATTAATTTAACTGATAATATTCAACGGCTTAAAAAAGGAAGACTTTAATCTTATGACAAAATACATTTTTTTGATGTTGAGATAATAATACATTACCTGACGTCATTTGCATTTTTTACATGAATTTGATAAACCAATATCTGTCGATATTACACAACTAAGTTATAATCTAAAATAAGTTACAGACAATTTAATGATTTATATCTGCATAATTTATGCTTCTTACAACCGAAATAGCATAGCTGTCACATAAATATATATTGACACACCCCACAATTTCAAAAAAAGCGCGCGTACACCGTGAGCGTCGCATTCTTGCTTCTCGGCGGATAAAACACTCTTATTGTTATAGGCGAGTCCCGCGTTGATCTACATTCGTAGATACGTGGCTCGTCAGTCTTTTCTTGCTTCCATTTCCTAGAGATAACAAATATACCAAACATTCAATACGATTGTTTTAATTGATTATTTCTGACAAAAACAATAGTAGACCTTACCAAGCTAATGTCAGTGATGCAAAACAGTGTGGCTACAATCTAATACACACACAATCCCTAATAGTTACTTACAATATATATTACCAAAACGCTCATTAGACGAAAAAAAATATGGACTGACTAAACAAATATTTATTCACAAAAATCCTAAATATTTATTGTTAAGTTGTATAAATTGAATTTAAAAGACAACTTAAACTACACAAGTTTTGAGAAGGTGGGGCTACATTAAAAAAGTTCAAACTTTCATGTTTCTTCACCATTTCATTACGCTACTATACTCTGACTTTTATAAGCTGGCCAATGCGTCATTGTGGCCGTTTAGGGGACTAAACTTTCCCTTCACTCCTTCACAACCCATTTCGCTCATCGTGTATGATCGATATTACGCTCAAATGTTTGCTCATTTACAGACGATGTCTGAAAACCCTACGTAGTAAGAAGAAAAATCTTGTCTCTATGCATTATGACGCATCGGCCACTTTATAGAAGTCACACTATAGTGACTATAGTATATCTCTTGACTCGTGGTTTTCAAGAGTCAACCCCAGGTGTGTTCCAAAATACGCATAAATATATTGACTGCCTAATCTTAGGTATAATTAGTCATCGTGATTACTTGATAACGACTAAAAATACTGTTTTTATATATTGTCTCATTTAAACTTTCAAAGGAATTAAACAAAATGTTGATATTTCTGGGTTTGTAATAGGATATTTCTATATATACTTCTACTGGCAATACTCGGAAAGTACCTAATTGTTAAAGACTTGTATATAAAGTGTATAAAACTCGGGTATAAATCAATAATATTTGAATTTTGCTTTTCCCGTTATCTCAATATGGGTTATTTGGAGATGTCTGAGTAATGAACTAGAAGATCGATATCAAAAATAAACTTATGAATAATTTGGCAGTAATACATTCATGAAATACCTATCACTAACTTTGATTAATAGAACCTAACTTTCCTTATTATTGCAATAAAAAATATGACACAATATCACGTGATTTGATGCATTAAAATGTATTTTTTTATTATTATTTAAGAGTGCTTATCTGAAACCAGTTTCCCGTGGATGCTGATAATAAATAAAGCACAATTAAAATAATTATAATTGTTAGTTAAAACCGGCCACGACAGGCAATTGGGGTTACCATGCGTTCCACTTACATATATTGATGCTTCAAAACACAGACGTGATATGTCCATTGAGTCAATGTTGAGTCTCGTTTATTTTGGCTGAACCTTTAATGTGCACAGATATCTTGTTCATCTTTTTGAAAAACCAATTTATAAAATAAGCTTATTTTGTTTTATTTTGTCACTTGTGAAGTCTTTTGATTGATGTTTCTCAAAAATAATCATTATTTGGACATAACACATTTGTGTTTTAAGCCAAAGATTTAAGATGAATGAACAATATAGGTGAAATGGACGTATTATGTATTTGAATGATATAATATCTCCTCAAATACCATATTTGGACGTAAAATATTTAAAATGTAAAATATAAAGCATGTCGAAATATGTTTATTAATACAGGATGTGAATTGGACATTCGCTGACGTCAATTTTTCTTCCCAAAACCGAATAGTGTTAGTTTTTAGTAAATAATTTTTATTTTCAGTAAAAACTCAAAAAATGTTTATCAGATGACTGTATTTATTCAACTGCGCATATCGATGTTTAGTGCAAAGATATTGTATGTCCAGTTTTTACGACAAACACCTACACAAAACGTTGGTCTGCATCATATCTTTATACTGTAAAAATATTGTGCATCCAAATAGGGTATTTAATGAGATATTGTATCATTCGAATGCATAATAATAATAATATATCCATTTCGCCTACATTTTTAATGCAAATCAAATTTTCAAATTCAATTTTCCCAAAACAAACAAAACTGGACATACAATATCTTTCCACTAAAACATCGAAATATACTAAACGTCAATCTTTCAAATATAGTATATATATTTGAGTTTTATTTTAAAATATGTCAATTAATAATACTAAATTTAACGCTATTGACTTTCGTATTATGCATTGTACAAATGCATCGTATGCAACACAGTCAACGCAAAAGAAATATGTATTTAAAAAATTCAGTCCAACGAAGACGAAACCTGTTCCACATAACAGTTAAAGAAATATCTTAACTTATCGGTTAACCGTTTGTATATTTACTGTTCCGTCATGTAATAAACAAATACTTTATTGAGCAGTAAAATAACAAATACAATTTCAACATGATTTTCACTTTAATAGAAACATCTTAAATATTTGATTTAGTATAATTTATTATTTATACAGTAGAGTTTTTATGCAATATTTACAAATATTTTTATGCCGATTCGTTAAAAAGATAACACTTTCATAAAATCAAAGAATTCCTTTATATTTACATATAGCAGTTGGTGATATCTATTGCGGCAATGATCTAATGCAGTGATGCACAACCTATTTCATACTAGGGCCGATTTATCTATTTTTTAATCGTTCGCGGGCCACAGTGGGTAAACGTGCAACGGATACTGATACTTTTGGGTTATAAATAATTGCACTTTGTGTTAGATAGTATTAACACTCAAACCTTGATTTTAATAGTTTCCACTTAGTCACGGATTCTTTTAACAAAGTGAATTAAGTTGTAGTAGGTTATGTAAGGGTTGGTCTGGTTTGGTTTGTGTAATATATTCTAATGCGTCGAGCAAAAAAAATGTAGGCGGCCTAATGTAGGGTAGCAGAATAAGTGACATTTCATTACAGCTTTGTGCAACCATCGATTCCAAAATGTGAGTATTTACATTAGTGAAAACTATTCTATCTATTTGAAAATATTTTTTCGTAAGTGTAATATATTTCTTCAATGTTAAAATATTTTTTATTATGTGGGATCACTTTATTTTTAGTGAAAGAATTTGTTTTTTTTGGAATGTATTAGTTATAAGTGAAAACTATTTTTTATGAAAGTGAATATGATCTTAACAAAAGTGCGTTTAATTGCAAGCCTTTTTTTAGATATTTGTCAAATACATGGCAAATTGGCGATAAATGTAATACCATGTATTTGTTTTCATTTTTCATAAATATTTGAATTGCAAAAATATCAAACGATGACAATTGAAATCTGACTTTCAATAGAACAGTGATCCCCAACCGGTTGTCCGTAAAATTATTACAGTAACTTAATTGGAGCCAAGGATCCATACACTTATGTATTAAATATTTAAGAGTAAATACCAATTTACAATAAATAATGTAACTTTTATGACTATTATTTCATATTTATTTTAAGAAAAAATCATTTTTATAGTAAGCAAGCGCGTTAATAATTACAAGCTTAGAGGTCCGTTAGGTCCGAAAGGCTGGCGACCACTGCAACAAAAGACCTTAAATTCATACATACGTTATGTCGCGCATAAATTGATAAAATCAAAGCATTTTAAATAACCACGGAGAAAATAAATATTACAAAACAATGTTAATAACAATCAAAAACTTATAATTTTATGCTTATATTATACTTATATTATATTTATTAATTTTTTTAAGCCAATGGATCCTGACAGAGATTTTATCTGTGACACGTTTACTGTTTGTGCTGTGTCAATTATGAAAAATTCAATTTAATTTATAGCATATATATATCCAATTTTTATTTTGAAATTTTATCGTGCGTAGGCGAATGAAGAAAAAAACATTGATTTTGAGTCATAAAATTTCATTACTGTTTACAATTATTTATAATATTTATTATAAACATCTATAAACCATCTTGCAACTCGCCTACAGCTATACTACACTCAATTCTTTTTTTGCACGTTCCATGGAAAACAGCCGTACAAAAAAACCGTGAAAAAAAGATAGGGTGAGCTGAGCATAGATAAATGAAAAATAAGTTCCATTACATTGGACCGTGCACAAAATAGATTACGTTTAAATATATTCTTCTTCGTCATGTGCTGCACATTCACTACTAGATGAATAACTCTCCAAGCTAATAAATTACACAATTGAAATTGTACGGAATCAGGTGACTTTTTTATTTACCATGTCCGCTCTCAATGTGGAGTTTATGCACTCCTAATGTAGCGTCCGAACAGAAGTTGTTTTTACGACAACTGGTTACGCTCGAATACCTACTATATTTGTAAAATGGTTATGACCTAGAATATTTCTGTGTGCGAAAGGAAGAGGGCTAAGTCTAAAAGAGGAGTTAAGTCTAAAATTGGTATTTTTTAGGAGAGTCAAAACAAGATTTACGTTTCTATGAAATTTGATGAAAAATGTGATGTTTAAATATGAATTCTACCAATTTAGCAGCATTGATTCGACTCTTCATTTTTACATTATATTCATGTATATATTGTAGTTATTTTAGAATATTTAACTCATTTTTTCAATTAACTTGACTTAACTCTCTTTTCTTTTCACACACATATTTATTAAATGATAATTACGAATGCTGTGGCAATACTATTGATATAATTATGTGTAATCATAATAAACTAAAGGTGAGTGAATTCACTGTATAATAAAGTCTTGGGAATCGAGACCAGATTTTCTTACAATTTTATTTAACTATAGAAAAATCATGTTAATAAATATTCGTATGTATGCAGAGGCATTTCCGCTTGTCTCGAGTCTCGGGAAATTCAAAAAAAAAATATCCCGGGACTCGAGACAAGCGAAAAGCCCTGAATTCCTGGGAAATATTTCTCGAGTTGTATCGACACAGAATCCCTAGTGTATGCATATATATATCGTGTTGTATAATAGAGATTCACCGTGCATAATAGTTACTGACAATAATGGCCATAGCATCATTTTTGTTCCGTATACGGTTGACTGATTCTATTTACCTTTCCAGGTGAATAAATTAATTTTTAATGTTGTCATTGCATACAAATAAAGGTGTACAACGCAATTTAACGCGAGGATACATGTGATAAATTAGTTAGCCGTTGACATGTCTAGTGCAAACGAGTTTATTTTCTCACGTAAGATATTGATAATGTAATATTATCTCCAAAAACACTATCGGCAAAGTTAAAGGTCGATTTGAATCGATTTATTAGACTCATAAAATTCTGTCACTATTTATTCAAGCAGCGGTTTTTATAAAGTATTTAAGCTTTTGTAGTATGGTTAGGGAATCCGATATTCGAAATTCGAATACATTCGTTAATTACACGAGTTAAAATATTGTAACTCCATAAATCATAATATTGAGAAAACTGAAATTGAAAGATTGCAATCGTTGGAAAATTAGATTTTGTGATATATAATTACCGTTTAAGTACCATTTCATAGTTTATTTATTTAATTTTCTTATTTAATAAAAAAAATAATTTCCCACACTGCTAAGTGTAAAACAATTACTTTTAAGGTGTTAACTGTCAATTCTTGATGGGAAGGCATTATATTTTAAATAATAAAACACAATTCATCTCTACTACTCCCACATGTTTATAATGATCAGGGCCGGTTTCCCTCATCACGAGCATCATCATCAACAGTCGATAATTCTCGTGATGAGCGAAACTGGTCCCGATAATTATAAACATATGGAAGTAGCACAAACGAGTTGTGTTTTATTTTTTAAAATTTAAATAATTATAAAAATAAAATTGGTCATGGAGTTACAATATTTCGGAATGGAAATGGCAGATACAACATTTTGATTTATAATGAAACAATCATATTATTATGATTCAAATATATTATATTATTGGAATATATAGTCGATTCCGCTAAATTCGTACACCGGTTAATTTGTTGGGACAGACGGCTATTTGGGACAAATCCCAAGGAACAGAAACCAAATCAAGAAACTAACAGTGATTTACTTTACGGTTATCTGGGGACACCATTTCGTTTAATTGAAACAAAAAAAATATTACAATAATACATAAAAAATTAGTATGTTATGAACACTCTGTAGATACAATTTTTTTAAGTCATTAAATCAAAGCAAAACGACTAAGGAAAGACGATGCAGTGATGATGAATATCCCTTTATTCATGTGACCAACCAGGAGGTGAAAACGAATTTAAAAGCGTTACTTTATGCAAGAACGCATTGACAACATTAGTACAACGTGCGCACTGAATAACTGTCTTGATTTTGTGCAACTTTAATCCTATAAAAACATGAGAAAAACTTTCACTTAATGAGTTCCTGGAGAAATAAATTATTTTTTTGTTAAGAATTCATATTTTTTATAAACATTTGATAAAACTTACAAATTGCATGTTGCTTTCTGTAATTTACATATTTTTTCAATGATTAAATACTAACGTAAAGTATGTTGACTCCGTGGTGAAGTGGTTTACGTCGTTGGCTACGGTTACGGATGACTCGGGTTCAACTCCCGGTGCAGATAGTTTCATGAATTGATTTTTCAATCGATTTATGGATTTTTGTTCATATCCATGGATGTTTGTGATGTCTATAATTCCCTTCTCACTCATCCGATCCTAAAAACGTGGCGTAGCGAGAGCGATTAGCTATCCACTAGTCCTGTCCTAGCCCTATTCTTCTACTCCTACTCTCTTCGAAAAATATGGTTTGAGCAGCTGAGTAAAAAGCAGTTCTCGTAGAAAAACTTCTGTTGAGATACCTCCATTAGGAGGCCATATGCTCCTCACTGGGAGTAAACATGGTAAAAAAAGTATAAAAAACCAAACCCTTAATTTCGCTTCATAGAGCAGCCGCTTATCTAGGACAAAATTGCTTGAAGTCTCCCAATTAAGCGGAATCGACCGTATTCAAATACCGTACGGTTTTAATATTTGATATTGGAATATTTTGTTTTTAACGAATATTCGGAATCCCTAATTCTGATTTTATATACTCAATATTCATAAATACATATCATAGGTCGGAAAAACTTTATTGTTTCAACTATATTCGCTCTCGCTGTGGAGCTTGTGGCCAGTGGTGGATTGGCTCTAAAAATATTGGTTGCCAGGAGTCAATGGCGACCCACCCAACGGGGCCCACTAAATCCATACTAATACGGGAACAATTTTTTGAATATCTGAACAAGATACGACAAATTTTAGTTACAAAAACTGATACCAATTTAATATCCTGCATTATGGGTCACTCTACAGAGGCTGTTGTTGCTTTCCCGTATTCCTATTTAGTAGAACGTGGATTTAGTGCATTAATGAACCTCATCATACTCTAAATATCAAAATGTTATATTCTTATTTTATTTTTACATAACCGTTTACCATTCAAGACATCAAATTTTAATTCATATTTTTTTTATTATGCAGTTACGTAGATATATTTTACTAAGGGGGCTCATGGACAAATTTTTTCTTTAAGAAGGGGTCCATGGGTATAATAAGTTCGGGAACAATTGTTTTACAGTCTCTCAATCTTACCCTTTCTGGACAGTGAAATAACGCATTATTATTCAGTTTATCGCTCTTATTACGCCAAGTTATTATGATTGGGTGGCTGGGAGAATCAAAATCACAAACATCCATCCATGCCTTAAACATCAATCGATTGAAAACCCATTGTTGATAAGAATCGATGAAAAACAATAGCTTTTCAATTGATTTATGGATTTATGCTATGTTGTACAGTTTCCATATTTAATTTAATCATTAGAATCGAGTACACATGTTTAATACATGAAACATTTCAAACAATGGGACACTGAAACAATAACTATTTTACAAGCTATATAAAACAATAATTGGTTTCAGATAATAAAATTATGATCACCTAGCATAAGCTTATAAAGCTTCACACTACGACTATAATAACATTCACTATAATTTCTAATCAATTATTTTGTTTTTCTTAAAATACTGTAAAATAAATATTAATGGGTTTATTACCCTTAAAGTGATTGTGAACATTTTTCTTAATCTCACATTACGGTCATTGCTTTTTGTAATCAATAGTTTAATTTAATTCTTGAAATATTTTTGAATTTTTGGACTTATCCACCTCCTTCATATGATTTCCATTCCTTTTGAGACTAACTGCGAATTATGGTAACACCCACTTCCATTACTCTATCTGATCCACAATTGAATTGGACAGGGGTCGGCAATCTGTAGCCCTTTGGTCAATTGGTTTGGCTCTTTCTTTGCCAAATTCACAATTCACTATTTTTATAAAAAATTGCAAAATTCAATTTTTTTATTTTTTTCTAATTGTTATGTGCATATTAATGTGTAGGTTGGTTGGGTAAGGTTCACTGTCTATATGGAATTAGAGAAAGGATCCTAGATTCATATTGAGAAATGGGATAAATATCGCTAAAAAAGCAACGCCATCATTAGCACTATTTTAGGGCAGCCATAATAAATATGAGTGAATCTTTTATGCAAAGATTTCAAGATTTTAAAAATAGCAAAGAAACCTTAGCATTTATTCTATGTCCACTCATTACAAAAGTTAACAAATTAAATTTTTCTTTATTTGATATTGAAACGAGGAATTTTGAAGCATTACGGAGCTCTAAAATTGTAGGTCTTGCCACTGAAATTGAAGATTTGGAGAGAGAAAAATGCACTTTGACTCCCAAAAGAATTCTAAAACATTTTGCTACTCACATTTAGCCCTTTTGGTCCAAAAAGTTTCCAACCCCTGGAATAGGGTGTAAGCAATTCCTTAAAAAACTAAACAAATAGGAAATAATAGTTTTACACAATCTTGACTAATAGATCAAGCTATAACATTCCACAGCGGATAAACCAGCTTTGTTTTCTTTATTGCTCAACCTGTCCACGTATCGACACATGTTAGTCTTTGATTTGTTCTCATTTTGCTTGAAAAAGATCGTGAAAGCTGTTTTGCCTAACAAGGATTTGCATTGACAGTTATGCGATATGCACAAAGCTGTACATGACTTGAATACCATATATTGGTAAATTGACACTTTTACCATATCGCTAACCAACCGGTAAACTATATGGCTAATATAAATGAATAATTATATTACGACACGAAAGTAGCTGAAAACTTTCAATACCAAATCATCGTATTGCTGGTTTGACGACTTAGTGCGAGCCTTAACCTCGTCTATATTCCTCTAAGTAAGACCAATGTGATGTGTAAACACGCCTGTCTTGGCTGACTAGCTCGTGACAGATCATCGGGAGAGTGGACAGCATTATGTGCCTCGGTACACAAAGAAAGATCTAGCTATCTGCTTAGGAATAGCTGGATCCATATTTAACTCAATACAGACTGTCTGAGACACACAGATGTACACGATTAAAACCAAATGATATTTGTTCAACGTTTAGATTCTATTCGCGCTGCTTAACGGTAGCGAATATGGATGGACGACCATCGTGTACTATCCATATGATGTACTCGGCGGAGCTAAGGGACTCTGGCATGTGGAGGAAGCAAAGCGATTGACGGGTGCAGGGAATCATGGAAGCGCCGAGTGGTGGCCATTTGCTTCACAAAGGGAGCGAATATGCTCGAAGAAGGAAGAATATTCACCAACAATCCTAATAACAATGCCAATCCAATCATTTTGGGCCTGACAATTGACACACGGCCAGCCATCTTATTTACTATTCAGGGTATGCCTTGCCAATTGTCTGATGTCTATTCAGGCTATTATACATTACCTAAGGAATTAAGTCTTTCACACCTTGATTTATACTTAAATACGTTTAATACATTTTCTCTGTATTGTAACATAGTACACGGTGAGAGTCTTTCAGCTGGGTACTAGGCTTATCAGTTTATAACCGGCCATGTTCAGTTCAACGATAAACTATTTTAACTCGGCCATTCGACTGAAAGGCCGACTTGCACTTGTCAACACAACCATCATGTCACTTAATTACTAATATTATTTATAATTAATAGTCTCACGTCTACAACGTTTTAAGTTTATGTATACTGAAACAATATGTCATTACAATACAATAATTATACAAAGTAAATATTTCACATTTAATTTAAACGTAAGATCAGGTTAGGCTTGCTTGGTAGAAGTTTTAAGCCGCTGTTCAAAAATATTATGTTTATATTGTTCAATCGTTAACACTAAAAAAGGCACAATTTTCGCAATTTAAATCACTTTGGTAAGAAATACTTTCTAACTAACACGATTTTATATCTTAATAAAGACAAACATGTGATTACTCCATTGCATTTACATTCAATAAAGGTGTTCATTTTACGGTAGATGTATAACATGATATTCTGTACATATTTGCTAACATATTCATTAGGTATTATTACAAAATTTCCTAGTACATTATACTACTTATACCATAACAGCATTTAATAAGTCGGGTCCGTGGTGCATTTATCAACACCGTTGGCTTTTGGTTATGGATATTTCACAATTATCTGAACGTTTTATAGTATTTTTTTATAAATATTTACATATCTTACATTGTGAAATCAACAAACATTTTGTTTAACCATGTTCTTCGCTCCCAATGTGGAATATATGTCATCCCAATGTAGGTAACTCAACAGAAGTTCTCCTACGTGAACCACATGTTATTCAGATGCTCAAACTCTCTGTTGTCTTGGTTAGGCTAGTAATTACTCTAGCTACGCCCCATTTTTAAGATCGGATGAATTAGAGGGAATTTTAGACATCACAAACATCCATGCCTACGAACAGAAATACGTAAATCAATTTATGAAACTTCCGCACAGGGGTATAAACGTATATATAATAAAAATAAAAATATGCGAAGATATTTTATAAAATATTATTTATGAAGAACTGACTACTAATAAGAATCCATGTCAAATCCTTAGAGAATATATATATTTATTTTATTTTTGTAACGTTTTTTTATCGTAGATATAAATTAATATTGAAGTATACACTAGTATTCCTGTTGAGTTAATTTAAAGGGTACTCCCAGTAACCTTAATTGATTTCATCGATTACTAAAAATGCACTTCTCTTAAACAAACAAACAATTTCCGTCGAGCTTTATGATATGAAACGATACTAAATTTCCCCCTTCTAATATTAACCTTGTATTATATCCATCAGTCATTATACGCAAAACCTTATAATAGAAGCCTATTTCCGTCCAAGTCGTCGCGGAGTATCGTGCGGTATGGAAATAACGCTACGATGCCGCGTAGCAAAGACAGGCACCGCTGAGTACTAGACGGTGTGGTCTACGCCAGTCTCGTAGACCTTATCGATTCTCCCGTAGTACACTACCCCGGTATCAAATATTTAGAATTGTTCACAAACTGTACGCATATTAAATATGTGGTAGCGAATTTTGCGTTCGTGTTCATCTGCTAGTGTAACATGTCGCTTGTGTTTTCGAGCGTGTGTTGTAGATGTTCCATATATCTCATGAACGAATTAGTGACAAAAGTTTTCGTATTATTATAAAAATAGCAGTTAAATAAGAAATATTTCATCGTTTAACCTTTACGCCATTTACAACCTTCATGATTTCGCAAACATTGAACAGCAATGTGTCTTATTTTACAATAATTATAACTATTCAATATATTTTGTAAAATAGAAAAGCGACGGTGATATCTATTGATCAGGTAAATCAGTAAAAGATTTTTTAATTAATAAAATCACAAAAGTAGATTAAATTTTTAGTCTATTCAATATCTCTAATGTATGATATACTTTTCATAACAAAATAGGTCGTTTTTATTTAAAAAATAATTATATATCAACATTCTAGGACGCTAATGTCGTATTTTTAAATATAAAGTTTGTGGACTTGTGTAATAAAGAATAACTTAATCAAGTGAGACGTTTTCAAAATTCTAGCGAGCTTAATTTTATCAATTACGTGAATGATTGTAAAAAAAACTACTTATATATCATTAATGTCATTATCTCAGAAAGTTCAACTTTTTCCTAAGCCTTAAGAAATATAGATCGTCCAGTTCTTTAGTCAATTAAATTTCACTAAAACCATATCCTTAACCTTAGCATATATACCAAAATATGCTAAGGCAGATAACCTTCTAAAAAAATAAACAAAATGTTGATATGTCTGGGTCAGTAAAAGAATATTTCGAAATATCTCTCTACTGACAATACTTTGAAAGTACATAATTGCTAAACATTTGTTTATAAAATGTATAAAACTCTTGTAGAAATCGATTTAGTTTACGGTGACCATTTGAATATTGCTTTTCCCATTATCCCAATATGGGTTATTTGGGTAATGAACTGTACGATCAATATGCTCAATGCATTGTAAAAAGTCTCGAACAGAAAATATTTTTGTGTCTATACAAACCAAAAATACACCGATGTAAACACGTTATTTCAAAACTCATTCATACAAAATTGGTCTACTGATTGATCTAATCATCCAAATAATCTACCAACAAAAAAAAACTATGATTATAAACTTTCATTTTCTTTTATATGGTACACAATAATAATAAACCCAATCTACATAATTGGCACTCCTTTATGTCCTCGGCAAGTTGGTGATTTTATTACATTAAAGATCTGAACAAGTTAAATATAATTCCAACTGTTGGATTAATTCTCAATCGCAATTGGTCAATTTCAGAAGCTCCTTAGGCGTAGGTTACTTATAAAGATACTCTAATTATTTGCCCATTTATTTGAATTACCAAAATGTCATGTAATATAGTTTTACAAAATATCTTGCGCAGTTCGATCATAATTAATACAAAAAAATGATCTAAATAAAATTCTCTATAGTTGATTCTCCGTTGCGAAAAAATGACTCCAGCTAATTGCAAATGAATGTTATATCGAATAAAAGATTGTTTTGATAATATCAGATGTTCATTTTTGGTTCACGTTTGATTTCCACTGACTCAATCGATAAACGAACTTTGATATACGAAGGTTGAACTTGTTTTCTATTGGAAAAATGAATGATAAAATTGGGATGGTTGATTGTACGTCATTTATTATACCCTCTGATTGCTAATGTGCATTCAAGAGTTGAACCATTTCAGACAACCGTTTACTAAAATGGTAATTTTGAATTCGGTCTTAGGATCGTTGTATGAAAGTCGTAGGAGGTTTTCATGTAAGAAGGCCACATTCATTGTTCTGTAATATAATTTGGTAACACTCAAGAAGCATCAATAAGATATACTTAAAAATTTATATTCATTTTTGTTTGAAGGTATGAAAACAATGAAACGAAAAATTTTGTCCAGACCATTAGCCAATAGACCTTTGTTATTTTCAGAAGGCTATTAAAAAAGCTTTTCATTGTTAAAACAAGAAATATTATTTTGATAGTTATAGGTACCTAATTATTTTTGTCTTAAATCTTAAATATAACGGATTTTTGATCTATTCTCCGGTAATCCTTTACGTTTAAATATGAATGACTAAAAATACCATAAAGCACAAAAATGCATTCGCGTTATTTATATCCAAGTTAACCTTGGCGTAGAGCTTTGGAAAGCTTTGATACTGGACAAAATGACGTACCACCTAGAGCCAGGCGCTATCGTTCGGTAAGTAGGTAGGTACATTGACAAAAACCTTCTAGGCTGAAGGAATCGAGCTTAATATATTTCCGCTAATGAGCTTTCAGATTAAACTTTTCACGAAATCTATTAGCACATCGTGTCGGAGGTATTAAATATAAAAAACATCGTCTTGATGTTGAACGAATTATATTTTGAACGCGATGTTTATGTCATTTTGCACGATATCAAATCAATGTGATTTACAACGGCTTTAGTTTTGTTTGTTTCAGGACTGGTTTTATTAACATCGTAATAGATTAGCCAATACGTTAGACGAGATGACATTTTCGGTAGGGATTTCAACTATTCGTCATTATCATGAAATAAAAATCGATTTGAATAATTAATAATAAAACATTATTTATACTAAAATAATATAGAGAAGAATTTTATTTAAATACGAAATAGAGAAGATATAGAGAAGAATTTTGTGACATTTTTTTTAATCCGAAAGACAGTGCCCCCAAATTACAATGCACCTGTGGCCTCTCCACTACTAAACCCATCACTGCTATCACTCTCTAAGTCCAAGCACAACAAAAGCCTTGTTCCTAAATCTCAATAACCCTGCTGATCAAGGATCTCCGAACTTTTTAGCCTAAGGGCCATACTGACTCCTCCACTAAGCCCTAAGAGCTAAGACCTAGCTAGCTCACCATAACAACACTGAAATTTTGAATTATGCTCAAACTTCGGTTGGTACTTACGGGTAAGTGTCAAGGACATTTGGATGGTCGATGGAGAAAACTAGTGTCTGCCTGATTTATACGCTCGTATTACTTTCGACAATAAATTTGGTTGATCAGCTGCATAAATTTGCTCACGGCTTTTTTCCACTTTCAGCATTACTTTTTTTTATGTTCTCTCCCAATGTGGAATAGGTGGTCCATTATCTTAATTTTCGATTGAAAGATCAATCTATTTCCCACGCCCCGTGAGGATGGGATGGGTGGTAGGGAGGACTCAGACTACGAACAGAAATCCATTAATCGATTGAAAGATCAATCTATGAAAACCGTCCGCACCGGGAATCGAACCCGAGACATCCGTAACCGTAGCCAACGACGCTACCAACTGCGCCACGGACGCCGACTATCACCGATATGCATATAATATTTTCTTAAGGATGAGATACCTACATCAACAATTTACGACTAAATCTTTTCCCACATCTGTCAACATCCAGATACAGACGACATAAATACGAATTCCAATACCGTTCCATTGTTTTACAATATTTTAATTTGAAGCTGCTTCGGATTACTCCAACGGTATGTCTTCAGTTACTAAAATTACGGCATTTTTAAAGGGTTTTTTTTTAGCCCCGAGTCATATAAGACAGTCGGTTCATGATTCGAGTATTATTATTTATAAGATACTAAAGGAGCCCGAGTTGGGTGAAGACAAAAAAAAACCACTACTTGGGGTTATCATTATTGTTCTTGAAATCTGCAGAAGTTGTGATGTGATCTTTCTTTGATTTTGTAAAATATTCCATAAACAATTATTACGAATAGTATTCGAATATTTGCTCAAATATCCGAATATCGAATAGTTAAAAAACGTCGATAATATTTGGATATTGAATATTCGAATTGGAATCCCTTGTATTTAAAGTTTATACGGCGAAAAAAATAATTGAACACGACACAATTTTCAAGTGGAGAAACTTTTCATTGTTAGTTAACTTAATATCCGATGAAAATATTACATACTTGTATTTTTTAGCTCACCATCATTACCTATTTGATTGCCTGTTTTTATTTGGTCAGTAGCCTCATTAACGCGATATTTATTCAACTGTAAAGTATAAGACTGTGCAGACAAGATGGACACAAGAGTCATTAAAAAGAATGTTAAAACATATTATTATTAGTTTGTGAGTCGAAAATATTATTAAAATAATTAATCATTTCAAATGAGGCATCTTATCAGACCAGTGTTTCCAAACCAGTGGTCCGCGGAACCGTGGCAGTCCACCATAATTTTCAGTCAGTCGTTATGTCGTTAATTTCGACATTATTTTTTAATACTATATAACACAAAATTATTACTTTTTTTGGTTTCTCATTGTATTTATTGTTTATCAAAAAAATAATAAACTAATGGTGGCATGTATTATTCAGATTAACAATATAATTCTCATGTTTTCTCCCTTGTTCGAAGTGAGTAGGTATAGGACAGGACTAGTGTTTGGCTGATCGCTCTCGCTGCGCCCCGTTTTTGGGATCAGATGAGTGGGAGGAATCCATTCAAAAATCAATTAATGAAACTCTCCGTACTAGGATTCCGAACCCATGAAATCCATAACTGAAGCCAACGACGTTGACCACTGTACCACGGACCCGACAGTTACAATATTATATGTTTCGTTTATTTCTTATATTATATTAAGTATTATAGTATAAATACATGTTTGTGTTAGTTGTCGTTCCGCGAAATATTGCTCATATTTTTACCGGTCCACAAATGGTAAAAGGTTGTGAAACACTGTCTAAGAACATCACCTGAAAAGCAATTCGAAAAAAAACTCAAGTCATCTTGTATATTTATGTGGTCATTATTGTGACGACACGTTCTCAAAAATTCTTGCAAGCGTGACGTCATTTTATATGAGCGGAGAGAAAATAAACACTCGGATTGCATTCGCCTCAATGTTTGAAATAGATTCACCACTCACCACAATAATATGTAGTGTTTATTTTGAAGCGCACTGTCTCTCGACAATTACATTAAATTCCTGAATTTATTTTTGCCAAATTCATTCATTTATTTTTGTAGGGCAAAGCTATTAATCCAGTGACATCCGTAATCGAAGCCAACGACGTTGACCACTGCGCCACGGACCAGACGACCAGTACGGACAGTTTCATAAATTGATTTTTCCCATAGATTTATGGATTTCTGTCCTTAGGCATGAATGTATGCGATGTCTAAAGTTCTTTCCTACCCATGTGATACTAAAAACGGGGCTTAGCGATTGTGATTACCTAACCACTAGTCCTATCCTATCCCTACTGTCTTCGGAAAAAAGAGAGGTTGAGCAACTAAGTAACAAGAGTTCTCGTATTCAACGTATGTTGAGATACCCTCCATCAGGAGGCCATAAGCACCACATTGGGAGCGGACATACTTGAAAGAAAAAAGGCTATTAGATTTAGTATTGAAGGGCCGTAATGGGGGGCACGATAGATCATGGGTGGTGAAACTTTCTATTAAGTAGATCAGATTCATTTATATGTAATCTAATAAGGCCACGTTCAAGAAACATACGCTCTAAATATGAAACAAATAGACTCGTGAGAGCATTTACCTCTACAGAAGTTGTTCTACAATAACTGATTGTTACTCCCTCACTCGACCTTCCTTTTTTGGAGACATCAAGGAGATATTAAGGAGACTTGGACATGAATAGAAGTTAGCTAATCGCTTTCGCTATGCCCTGTCTCATGGATGGGATGTGAATTAAAACATGACAAACATCCATCCTTGCCTTGCCTTGCACAAATACATTTATGAAAACTTTTTCAATCAAAGACAATGACGGTGACTATTCGGCCACAAACCCGGTTTTAATTAGAAATACATACCTAAAAAATATATTTACATTATTTTGTAGATGAATGAAAACATGGAATATTTTTTTTAATCTGATAGTTAAACTTAAAACAATAATTGTTATAATTATATTGTTATTCTTAGAAAGTTTAACACTGAATAATTGTATTTTTTATAATTAATTTTAATTAAATTGAAAACCGTGTAAATAGTTTATTTCTTAAAAATTGTAATTAAGTTATTTAAAATAATGGAATCTATTCCTTGTTTTTCTATGTACATTACATCTTTTTGCACGGCAATCCCTGGGACTTATTCTTAGTGCAAAAACGAAATCAATTTTACAAAAAAAAGTTTTATAACATGTAATACATTTTTCGTATCTGAGGTGCCAAACTAAACAACTGTGGCGCAAATATTTTTTTTATCCGAGTTTTTGTAAAGTGCGCTCAATTAAACACTTCCGGGCTGACGTGTGTTATTCTAATTTACCGTTAAATTTTATCTCGTTGCAGATTGTTGTCAGATAATACTGTTTGTTATATAAAGCATTAAAAATACGTAATAATAATTATTACATATTGTTAATTGAATGTAATAATTCGGGGTTTTAGGATCATATGGGCTTATCTACAAAAACAAAGCTTTGAGATACACACAAATAAAGTTTTTTGTGCCATAGAATTTGGCAAAATAGCACACTTAAATTTGGTTATTGAGATTTTGTACTTCCATGTATTTGTCACCATTCTCTTCAGTTCAGGCACAATTTGGAGTCCATTCGTGTGCTCGAATGCCTGAAGATGCCGAAACCCGTCGTTAGTGACACAAAATCTCAATAATCCAAATTTAATATTGAAATTCCATCAAGCACCCTAATGTCTTAAAATAGCACACGTTATTCCAATAACATTTCTTATCAAATAAACATAAATATTATTTTAAACACACTTATTTTGTAATATTGTTTGTCACATAATATATTTATAAAAAGTAACCAAAAGAGAAAACATGTAATATTCCTTTGTGTTTTTAACTTTATAGTTTCATTTATAGAATATATATATATATATGTCCAACTATATCTCGTGAACAGTTATATATGCGAGATAGCACTTTTTGTCATTAATAATTATGTTTATATCATTACCGAAACCGAGCTTCAACTCAAAACATATATTTTTGTAGTTACGTCCGTATGATCCTAGAATTGCGATCGAAATTTTTCCAATATAATTTACTAATTATTGATTTTTCTTTTGTTTCCAGACACACTTTTTTCTTCTTCTCGAAACTACCGCAGCAAAAACGAAATAAATAAAGGGAGGGGGGATAAAATATTAATAATTCGAAATGGTTGGCGTGAAGCAAGTACCATGGACTCCGACCAAACGACGAGGGCCAATTGCGGCCGAGAGCAGCAGCCCCGGACCTGCTGCAGTTTGCCTTCCAACATTGATAGGTAAGACCCATGAGAATTAAATATTTACTGTGAATTTTCAAATTTCGTCGGGTTCTGCTCGGTCACTTTGGACGTAAGTCGAAATAGTCGTAAGTCAAATTTCTTACAAAAATAAACAGAAATAATAGATTAATTCATAAAATGTATGTAAATTCTGATTGACGATTTTACACTTAATTCAAGTAAATGATTAAGTATATATCTGGGGCCTAATGCTAGAAGTGCCTATGTCAGATTTTAAACATTTTGACTTAAGTATCAGAAAGTACTTTTAAATGTTCATTCTTTTAATGTTAAAAATCCTTATGTCAGCCGATTTAAAATGAATGAAATAAGAGAAAATCTATAGTGTATGTCAAAATAATGTGTCTATCTTCACTATGCCTATTTATGTTGACATAAGCAATTCAGATTATTTGGCTGTAAGTGTTGTAAAGAGGTAATTAAACCATTTTTAAACTTGGACGAGTCACATAAGTGTGGATGACGGCCTGATGCATTGTCAAGAATCAATAATACTTTGAGAGCTAAATCTTTTTCATAGAGAATACATATATGTTTTTCGTTTTGTGTTTTGTATTTATTTATTTAGTCTTTACAATTATATCAAAGTTTCAACATGTTGTCGCCGATGGGATTAAATTATAATTATTATCAGAAAAAAGACAACATGACCCTGTCGTATAAATAACCAACTCTTTAGATGACAACTTTGAGAGCATAAAAATAAATTATCTCAAAAATTGAGTCCGTGACTTACCTTTGGAGTATCGATGTACAAAATGATCTTTTGAACCCGTCACCTTGGATGTTATTGAGCTGGTTTTAAGAGGTGGTCAATTTATTGAAACTTAAGGTTAATGTTTTCTTTTTAACAAGTTTGTTGACGTATTAGAACAGGCGGCCAAAAGTGAATTAGAAAATTATTCTAGCCTCAGAAAATGTGAAGTCATGCTACAGAAGTATGTTATAAAATAAACCATCATCGCAGAGGCGTAGTTGCCTCATAATATGACCCCACATGTTAATGGGCCTCGTAGGAAGGCCCCTACTAGCACATAAAAATATATTAAGAAATTTCATTCAAAGCTTTCATAACAAACATTTTTACAATTTCACAAGTAAGCTTATGAATTATTTTGATATTTTTTATTGCATCAATAAATTTATGGACATTCAATTATAAACAAATATCTAAGTAAATATAAACAAAGTATCAGATATATAGGTATTTTCTGCATATTTTGTAGCTGAGTGGTCAACGATCTTTGGCGTTCGTCCTAATCCCGTAATCCCAGGATTGCCTAAATATCCATCCCACGATTTCGGGATTCATTCTAAATGTCAAAAAATAATTTTATATTCCAACTTGGATACTTCCTGATTGACTACAACGTGTAACTAGATTTGTTTATGTACACGCAATACCTACATAGATAATACATATATTACTTAACTATCGTATAGAAGAACAAATAATTTTGATGTTGCATTATTTTATAAAAAAAATCAATTTTAACTAGGTGTTACCTATCCTAAATAAATATTTAATTTTAATATAAATATGTTCATTCCAATTAGAGTAATATTGGATACGAATTTAATTTTAAATACATACAAATTAAAACATGAATTTACGTTTAATCCCCGAATTGAAAAATTGTGAATTCCATAATCCCGAGATCATAAAAATGCTCTCGAATTGGATGCTCTATTGTCCACGGGCTAGAATCCCCACTTTCATAAATAGATTTTTCAATCGATCCATGCCTGCGATCAGAAATCCATAAATCGGTCAGGACCCGACAAATGATTCGCAAGAATTTAAATATGCGCATGATTATTAATTTATTTCATGCGGATTTATTCACTTGGGGCCCAATATTCCATCCCACGTCACTGCTCAAATCACCTTTATTTGATATTTATTATTAACGAACCTCGTTATGGATTATGTCATATGGAAGTGACTAGAAATATTTATGCATCATAAAAAAAATACTTTTTTATAAACAACAATGTTGAATATGTATGGCGAAAATAATTTTATCATTTTTGCGCAAGGAATAATAAATGCTCACCTCACGGACAAAAATAGACTATTACGTCATTTAGAATGATTTTAATTCTGTTGGTAAACATTCACTGACCTATCGCTATATCAGTACATTTTTATTGTATCAGAAAATGTACTTGTAAGGAATGTAATGTTTACAATGCCGTTTATATGTAACTGCCAACCTTTTTGTGCAGGTGCGTAAATAATCGATTCGAAATTTTTTAACTTATAGTAAATATGCTTTACAATTACAAACATGCTATTCTTTTTCTCTACGAAAATACTCAAAATTCCGTTAATAACAATACAGTGGGAAATTTAACTACGAATAGGAAAATGCAAAATTATCGTACATGGGAATCCGGGAAACCGATAATTTACGCGAAATAGGAATAGCATGAAAAAATCACAATAATTTGTCAAATGTAACTTCTAAGAACAAATCATAGAGCAGATGTGACATTCGGTGGCGGAATTTTTGAAATAATAATTATTTCGTATTTCGCATAATTTATTGGTTTCTTTGGTTCCAATGTTTGATTTTCTGCCAATTTCCTATACACATTTAAATTCCCTAAAGAATGACATTAGCAGCATTTTTAACAAAAATTGAAAAAATGCCAAACGCTATGACTTTCGTTCTGGCCGTTTGCACAGTCTAGGGCTTGAATTACCATCATAATCATTCGTACGCTCATTTTTAAATCAATTTATGTATGTATACGTAAAGGTATTTTACTCTTCATGCCCGGTTCCAATATATACCTTTTTTCATGTTTTTTCTAAGAAAACTCCTTATTGAAAACAATGTGAATTTGATAATATTTTCTATGGATTCGACGGTAACTTTGTGGAAGTTCATTTTTAATATAAAATTAAATTAAAAATTGATAACTTTGTTATTCCACTTGGTTTATCACTAACGTGACGCGTTTCGCCTCTTTAAGAAGCATCTTCAGACTAACCGTATCGTAAGTTTATTTACTTCTCAGGTAAACGATGATTTTATTCTTAAAAGGGTGGGGGTGGGTTTTATTACATTCTACTGGACGTGTGGAAGGGGGTAAGCTATAAACAAATCAATTACTGGCACCTGGATGTGAAAAACCCAAGGGGAATAAATTTAATAATGGCTAGCCAAGCTTCTTAAAGAGGCGAAACACGTCACGTTAGTGATAAACCAAGTGGAATAATTAAGTTATCAATTTTTAATTAAATTTTATATTGAATTTGAAAACATTCTTTTTTCAATCAATTTATGTATAATATTTACTTTCAAAGGTCTTTCTTACCAAATGCCATCTTGAAAATAATCAATAATATGCCTACCCTTCCTACTCTCTCCAAAAAAGAGAGGTCGAGTGACTGAGCTCAAGTAAAACAACTACTGTTGAGATATGCAGTATGCTCCATTAGAAATCGATTAGAAAGAAGAACTCGTGCCAGTAACTGGAAATTGTGACACGGGTTGATCACCGCTGTCCGATATATTCAGCTCGGTTGATTACGTATTTAATAAGGATCAATTGTTTTTTCTCAATATAATTATGATGATTCTGAAATCAATAATGTAGAGAAAAGCATTGAAAACGATTTTTTCGGCTGGAAAATTAAATGTTGGTAATTTTTCAACATAATGAAGACTTTAATAAAAACACATGCCTCGTCATAAAATTGCACGAATATAAAAGCTTATTGTTGAGCATCTTATCTACATTTCAAATTAGACGTAGTGGGTAAGAAAAAACGGAGATCATAGGCACCAATCCACTAAGGCAGCGGTCGCCAACCTTTTGAAACCCACGTTCGAACCACTAATGTTAATAAAATCCACATTTATTTAGGAAGTGTATTCTTAACTTGTATTATTACAGATATTAAATTTCAGAATATAGCTACCGTCGACCTACCGCGGCCGACAGCTAGTGAGAAAGTATTGTTGTCCGTTTCTGCTGACGGTACTGCGCGTTCTATCTATGTCTATGCTTCTGTTATAGTATTGCCATCTGTATTGATTCGTCCCCCCACTATTTTTTTACCATTAAATGGTATTTTTTCACTTACTAAAGTGATATTTAATGCCGAGTGCTTGAAATGAATTTATGTATTCTTGGCTCTAATTACGTTACTGCAAAAATTTTGCGGACTATCAACATTTTCTTACGGACCGGTAGTCGGCGATCGCTGTACTGAGGTAGTTGTCGGCAACCTTTTAGTAACAAGACTCCGAATAGTTTTATTTCGACAAACTACAATTAATTTTAAGTTGGGATCTCAATGCAAAATTGAAACATTCTCGTTCAAATCGAATATCACAAACTTACAATATGATACGTCATATTGTTATATGTTACTAACTTGCTTTATAAATGGGTTTATATTAATTAAAGCATATACCATAGAGTTTATCCCGACAATTTTTTTCAACAAGAACTGCTTGTTAGTCATTTACTCAACCTCTCGAGTAGGGATATAAGGGTAGAGTTAAGACATGACTAGTGGTTAGCTAATCGCTCTCACTACGACCAGTTTTTTTTAATAGGATGGGTGGGAGGCATCACATACATCTATACCTTCGAAAAGAAATCCATAAATTAGTTGAAAAATCATCGTATGAAACTTTCCATACTGTGCTTTGAACGCGTGAGTACCGCTAACCGAAGCTAACGACGTTGACCACTCGACCACGGACTTCGCAAGGGTATTTATTAATGTAATCACATTTTGTATTATTTTAATATTTTACGTAAACATACTGTTATCTCTTTCTAACAGGTAAAACACCTAACGAATCAAAGAAGTCTCGAGCGCCCGCCTTCTCATTCGGTGGGAAGTATTCAAATCACAACAGGGGCGTTGGACCAGGACCGGCATCGTACAACACAGAAGGAATGACATCTAAAGGTAATAACAAATATTATGATATCAAAACTTTTAATAAAGTAATTAATCTCGTGCCTGTAGAAATACATAGGGCTGCCAAAATTTCAGAAACAATTTCGGGACATGCTGGAAAAACATTTCATTACCTTCATAACATGTTTCACTGATTTTTTTTAATGCAATTTTATGTTGAATGTAATTTCATATAGATAATTATACACAAGGCCAGTGACTAGAGACAAATTAAACGGCCTCTTAGGCGGTGATTTTTTTAATCGTTTTTTTTAGAATGATGCAATCGATTTTTAATCTCTTGAAGAGATAATTTTGATATTCGTGACCTAGCTAACTAATTTAAATTTAATTTCATCATACATTTATTGGTTTTATTCTGTAATATTTATTTATTAATTATTGAACACAAAATATTATTTTCTACTAACTTCGAATATCATTTAAATTTTAAAACTTTTTATCAAATCACACCCCGATATTAAATAATTTTAGTTGTGAATATTTACATAACTAATTAAGCGGTTAAATCCAACTATTTTTCCCGATCATTTTCAAATTTGGCCACCCTACGTATTTTAATAAGATTATTAATTAGTAACCATTGAATTAATTCATTTAATTGACGTAATATTAGCAAGGCGTATAATACACTAAATAGAATTTAATATTTTAACTCAAATGATATTAATATTGCTTTGCTATAAAATTCGTAATCTATGAATGTTTCAATTATTATATTCTTTATGAATGTTAGTGTATTAAAATTTGTGCATTTTGACAAACTCTTTTGAAGGAATATTTGAATTACTATCGGAGAATGAAAAGATAGCCCCATTATATTGTGAAAGGGATAGCTATTATATAATAGTTTGATACTAATATCAAAAGTTTCCTAAATTACCTTCACCATAGATGACGAGGGTATCAAGAAGGACATACATACGTAATCTTCAATTAAAAATTGTCATTTAATAAACGGATAGTCGAAGCTTAAAAAAATATTTGTGTCAAAACGATAAAATACTTTTAAAAAATGTATACCAGGGATATAAAACAGTGACCAGCAGTCATACAAAGCGTAAAATAAAATAAAGTTATATTAAATTAATTTATCATGAAATGATTTTCACCAGTACTTGAGAATTGAAATCGATTAGTAAAAATATTTTGTTTCAAATAAAATTAAAGCATATTTGTATCGTTGAGCTTCTAAATATCACTTAATTATAGTAAAGCGAATGTGTACAATTGCTAAATATATAATATTTAACAATTATTAATTAGAGTATACGCAGAGCGTATCGGTGTAGCAAAAAGCTTTATGTATAGTAGTCAATGAAAATAGTTTTATGTTCAGCATGTGGAAATGATTACAATACCGATATCTACCAGTTCCAAAATGTAGCATTTGGTAATCTGTGGTTATTATAAAATAAAACTGGCTATTATTACTTTAGAGACAAACTGTAACGACTACGAAAATCCTGTGAAAACGTCTGAATACTCCTATTTATAAAATAAAAAAAAAAGTATTATAAATATAAATATTTTGTTTATATCTAATGCTAGAAGTTCTTATGTCAGATTTTGACCATTTTATCAGAAAGTATTTTTAAATGTTCATTCTTTTAATGGTAGAAATCTCTATGTCATCCGATTTAAAATGAATGAAATAAGAGAAAATTTAATATAATTGATATAAGCAATTCAGACGTTGGGATTTACTAATACAAAAAATGTCTATCTTCACATGGGCAGCTGTAGCCCAAAAAAACACCACAGTATTTGGCAACAGTAATGTGAAAGATAATGATATGTTATATCAAATCTGGATTATTGAGATTTTGTACACTTCCATGTATTTGTCACTAACGATCCGGGTTTCGCCTTTCGGCATCTTCAGGTATTCGAGCACACGAATGGACTCGAACTGACTATGACTATGACTAGATATGTTATATTGTTATTGAGAAATACACAATCGCCTGTACTGAACAATTGATAAATACGAAATAGGCACTTGTAGTATTAGGCTCCAGATATAATCCTAGACTTTCATTGAAATTTACAAAAATTAGATGTGCAGTATAAGATTAAACCTGCCCAAAATCTTGTTTAATAATTATTCCATTACTATGCTTTTTGAATTGTTACTCTTTGAAACTGAGGTATAGGTATGTATGAATCTCGTGATCCTAGATCATGAGGTGTAGTGCAAACTTAAGTGGCAATTCTACCATCCATGACAGTTTCATTGTAATTAAAATAATTTTGTATTTTGATATCCAAAGGAATAGATTTATAAAGATAAATGTAATTCCGTGAAAGCATTTTTAAGAAACTGCATAAATTACACTAAATTTGACACAAACAACCTTTCCACTGTTCATTTTGTTTTCGTGTTTTCTTTTTCGGCTTTCTCATAAGGCTTTTTTCATTTATTAATAGAATCAGTGAGTCAACATTTTGGCTGTCTGCCAATAACAAAAAACAATACATTTATGAAAGTCTTACGTCGCCTCCTTTCGGCGGTTTTAGTCATACTCCCAAACTCCTGGTGGGAGGTGTCTTGCCTTTCTTGTATTATGAACACCACAAATCTGTCACTGCGTCCCACGTCTTCTGACTCCTTTCACGTCATGGCGGCATATGGTGAGAGGCAGGACCTGACTCGATATGGGAATATTTTATTGTCAATCATCCGTAACGATGAATCTCGACGATATCTAAATAATTTCATGTACAACTTATATTTTTACCTGTATGTCAGCCTGATACTTTTTTGTCTGCCCTATCAAGCCCAGTTTTTTAAAACTATGTCCGCTCCCAATGTGGAGCATATGACCTCTTAATGACAGTATTTCAAAAAAAAAAATCTACTAAAACCGCTTGATACTAAGTTGCTCATCCTCTCTCTTTTTAGAAGAGAGTAGGGAAAGAAAGACTAGGACAGGACTAATGGTTAATTAATCGCTCTAACTAAGCCCTATATTTAGGATTGGATCCAAACTCTTAAAATTTTCCGACAAAATATATATTATTTAGTCTGCAGAATCTAATCGAGTAAGCAATAGCCCGCACTCAAGATGTCATCTTAATTTAATTTATTAAAATCTTCAGCAAAATATTAGCTTTTTACTTTTAAAAATTTTACTTGAAAAATATTTGGTAAACAGTTTGAAGCCGTTTTGACTAAACTGATACAAAATTTAAGGTCAAACGCGTTTCGCTTCTTTAAGAAGCATCTTCAGACCAACTATATCGCAAGGTTATTTATTTCTAAGGTAAAAAAAGTAACACTTTTTCAGAGTTTGTGAATCATTTAATTAAAAATGATCATAATTTTAATAAAAATAATAACGTAGAAATACTTCATCGAGTAAATAAAAAAGGTATTAAAATGAATATTTTAGAGTTTTTAGAAATTAAAATCACTACTACCCGATGACAATGATGTCGTCACCTTATAAAGTTTTATGACAATTAATAGATTTCGTGGAATCTAAAACGTGCCCAAAAAGTTATAGCTGTATTTGAACATTAAACAATTTTTTACGATATAACATAGGTGATCAATAGTTTATTTCAGGTAATTTAACAATTTAGCGCTGAAATAAAACAATATTTAATAATTTTTAACCATAGAATTTAATGCTCATTTAATTTGTTAACATATAACTATAAAATCTTAATATTACTACTTGTTTAACTCAACAAAAATAATATTTAACATGATTAAATTGGATAAATACAATTTTATTGTCCTGTTCTGTTACATTCTCCGAAAACAAGTTTCGAGAAAAGCTTTTTTCAGATGTGTATTTGGTATAAAAAATCGTAAACGTATGTCGTAGCTTGTTCATCAGTAGATAAAAAACCGAAAGTTAAAAAGAGACAACGATGAAAAGTTCTGATAAAACGATTCAGAAATGACGGTCAGTCAATGTGTGTTAATATTTGATTCGATGTAAAACACGTACATTTGAAAGAGAAGATGATTGATAAATACAGGTATTTTCTTATATTAGAAACGTTAATCGTTAATCGTGATAGGACTATTATTATACAAGGCGTGTAGTGGGATAGTTATGGTTAGTGTTTTAAGGAGTATAGGTAGGTAAATGTAGTTAGAAAGTATGAGTATATTTTTGGGTTTCTTAAATTGCATGCAGCATGTTAGGAAGCGTTACATTATTTTGTAAGGCTTGTGTCTACTGTCAAAGGAAAAGCTACAGCGGCGGCTGTTTCATTGCATGCAAGACCTAGAGAGGCAAGGACGACCAGCACACCGGCTCCTGGAGACTACGCAGCACACACAGCAGAGAGATTAGTCCTTGGAGCAGCACCAAAGTACACATTCGGAGTCAAAGTGCCAAGAACTATAGCGTCACAATCGCCCGGTACGAAGAACGACGCTTTTAAATTAGGCATGCAAATTTTGTAAAGCTGAGCTTTTTGTAAATAATATCGACGCTGGAAATTTCTGTTGGTGAAAATAACAAATGAAACCGTTGTATCGATTAATTTGAATGAAAGTTTTTATTTATGCAAAGCAATGTTTTTTAATGGTGACAGGTCGCAGAAAGAAAAGGGATTCAATTTGTTATATCAACACGTGACATAATACCACTTTCAGATTTGTTTGTTGAACGCGCTAAATGTCAGTTTTAATTTATTTTATTGATGTATTAGAATAAATTAAAAGCAGAAACTGTTTTAGCAGTTTTTAAAAGCGATATTTCCATAGTTAATAAAATGCAAAAACAGCGATTACGTCAACGCATATTCGAGTAATCAGGATTTTTAATATATTGCTTTTAAAATCACTAGAAAATACCGTAACAATTACGGGAAAATGACGATTTTTACACCAAGAAAGACTACATGTGAATTTATATCATACAACGTTTTTTTCTAAGGGTTTGTGGTTAATTCACCTAATATTCAAAGACAGCATAGTAAACCAGGGAGGTTAACGAGGCTGAAATATCCCAACGTACCCGATCGGGAACGTTACGAATCATCCAGAAGACCTTCATAAAATACACTGGTAGTGAACATTTTAATGAGACGATAGTTCAGCCCAAAAATACTTCTGGAGCATATTAGTCTGCCCTGGCGTGAGATAGATAATGGTTATTAGTTGTTATTATGTTTTGAATTGGCTTCAGTAAATCTCCAGCGTCGATATTATTATATTACTTTTGGTTGTTTTTTTTCACAAGCATGTATTGTATCTGAGAATTTTTATTTGTGTATGGTAATGGGAAGAGGAATAGAGTTTCAAAGCTTTTCATTTGAAAAATGATTCAATGTGTTTTTATGTTTCATTCATTCAATTATTTCTTAAATCACTTCTGTTCTATCAACATCGCAATTTTCACTTTTCTACTCGATATTTCTGAAGAAAAAATTTGTATTGTATATAAACCACGCACACACCACTAAGGATTCCAATCGAATATTCGATATTTGATATATTTGACAAATTTATACATATATATACAACTATTTGATGAAATATTAGAATATTATTCATTCATAAAATGTATGTTTATCACTGGATTAACAAAAAATTTCATTTAGCGTTGTATTATATCTTGATCTATTTTGTTTATTTAAACACCATAATAGTCACTCTTCAAGACACGTGCTGGAAATGTATGTGTAATCAGTTAATACGTCTCGCCAGTAATACGAAAAAAAACAATGAATATATATATAATACGATTTGAATACCATAAAGTTTTAATATTCGATATTCGAATATTAGTTTTCAACGAATATTTGGAATCCCTACACACTACCCAACCGAATGTTTTGACAAAAGCCAACTTCTAATTGTAGTGCCCAATGACCTCATATGCAAAATTGTGTATCTAACTATCAATTTATGATACTTTGTTCCTACTCTTTTCCGTTATGTAGTTTCGTGAAGTGTAATTAAGTCACAGAACACGCTTGTTTTGACGGATGTGTAAGTTGATCTCGAGAAGGTCTACCTACATTCTCGCGAGATAAATCTGGCCGGCATTATGCAAAATCCCACATTGTTTTTGCCGTGTTGTTATAATAATCTTAGGAACGGGTTTTTACTGCTGGAGTGTTATTAATTGTGGGCGAACAAGTGATATTTTTAAAATAGCCACATGCTAAAAAAATCGTTAAATATTGCCATTATCAAAATTACTAAATCTATATGGACTCAAGCTGTGATTTAGTAAAGATAGCAAACTTGTCAAACTACAATTCCACTTAGCGATGCAATGGTTGCGAAGCTATATCGATGATAGAATAATTACTTATTAATTCATTATTTATATAATATAATTTATTAATAGTTTTACTCCATGACTTTGTGAGGAATTAAGATTCTTCCTCAGTTCATAAATCGGAAATAAAAGAACATAATTCATTCGTCTGAATTAGTCATTTTAAATGCGCTGGAGAACACTTTGTGACCATAGAGTTTACAACTCAACTTTTTGGGTGCCAAAGAAACTTTATATAAACTTTCTACTGTATATGTAAGATATGTATCAGTGACGTAACTAAAATTTGGTAACAACTATTATTTTGAAACCCAAACTCCTCTTTTTCGTTGATGGAATTTCGTTAAAAACTCACAATGAGTTTCAAATCAATATTAAGTTTGCAATACACAATGCAATTATAAAAAATCAATAAAGTCAATAAAAACTATGTGTTTGTAGGCTGTGATGCTTTGGCCGCGCGTGTTTATATTGCCAGGTACACACTGTGCGCGAATGTAGTGTGAGGCTGTCTCACTATGCTGCCCGGCACAGTGTTTCACGGCATTATGTGCGATGTGTTGAATTAAAATGAAAAAAAATATTTAGAATAAATTTAACAATGTTATCTCTTTATAGATATTGTTTCAAAACTTTCGATTTGTAATGTGCACCTTTATATTTTTGCAACTTTTTTATCACATTTATGTTAAGTTACCAAAATGTAGCCAGACAATGTAGAAACTATAAACCTACGTAAGCTCATATGTGGGTAATAAAAATTCGTTGTTCTTTTTTAATTTATTTATGGAGGTTGCAGCAATACGGTGATTTTTATTATCTGAAATCTACACTTCGGCTAGGGTTGCCACTCGTCCAAAACTCCGATTTAGAAACTGTAGTTTCAGCTGTCGCGAAACAGCTTTGAATTTCTGATTTGAACATTATACATATTATGCATGGAAACAATAAACTTGCAGATTTTAATGCAAGTAGTGGGCAAGCGGAAAGTGAATAAAAACCCCATTTAAAAAAATCACTCAAGTGCAGATTTTAGTCTTGAAGTAAAAAAATCTTATATTAAATAGATATTTAGTTTATAGTATTCATCAATAAAAAAAACAGTAATTAATTTTGAAAACGTCTCAGTTTAAACGTATCACTTATAATCCTTTTCGACTAGCGCCCTACTGTGTAGGGCATAAGTAACGTCTGTAATAAAAAAAAAGATAATACCCTTTCTTTTTATATCAATTACGTGAATATTTTTAATAACTTTTCTCATGTACAAATTCATTCATTTGTATAACATAGTGGGATATAAAAACGAAGGAACTTTCGTTTTATAATTTTACTACAAAATCTCAATTAGAAAAATTTGATAACCCTATCTTGAACCTTGCCATTGGACTAGAATCCTTCGAACCAGCACGATTCTATTATGTCCATTATATCAAAACGTCCTCCGGGCATCGTTTTTTTAAATCACGTCATCCAATTATGTAGATATATTATTCCAAAAATCCTTGTTACAGAACTGGCGGTGATGTAATGATTTCGCACAGAAATGTATTTATTATTTTACAGTCGCTATTCATATATTATATAATAATATGTCTTGTACAGTTGTACCAGGCCACCTTTTGTATTATATTTATTAAAACCATTTCCACCCCTTCTAATGTGTAGCATGTATCATATAGTATTTTAACAGAAGGTGTTTATTTGAAATCTGAATCTTATGGAACACTTTGAGTTGACAAGTAATTAATATCACATGCAATCATAATCTGGTTTTTCTTATTTGATGACAGAGAAAGATGAATGCCTATGGCAGGGGTTCCTAACCGTTGACGAATAATTGCCGTTCTATATTACGATTTGAGTTAGAGTTACTCTATCTTGATAAGGGGGAGCTTAAGGGTGGATAACAAAAACAACATAAATGTCTGAAAAACTGAAAATTTTACAGGCAAGCAAGCAAGCTTCATGAGATCTTCTTGTGGATAATGTTTTCCTATAAAATATGTATGTGTTAATGAGAAATAATGATCAAAATAATTTGTGAAGTAACAATTTTAAAAGTGAATAAAACTGACTGTTTTTGTAACCAACCCTTCAATAATTATATTCTGAACAACGGCGAAAGAGGGAATGGAACATAACATGTTGGGAAGCCCTCGTCTATGGCGTGTATAATACTGCCTTTTGTCTTAAATACCTTTAAGAATTTATGCTGTGATATGTTAGTTTTTATGAAATGAACTATATTGTCGTTGTTCTGGAAGAAGACACTAACTGAAAAAGACTAGTTTTGAGTAATTGGACTTTGAAGTCTTCCAAATCGTTGAAATGCTATACCTTTTTTCATTTAGTTTGTAAGAAACTGTTTTTAAATAAAAGTATAATTAATAAAAATAAGTGTGTTCTTCCATACGGCAGAGTTCGAAACAAGTAACATTTTGGCAACATTATAACTAACATTCAAGTAACATTATAACTAACTCAATATATAAATTTTTCGATTTACTGTTTTCTTCCAGAACAACGACAATATAATTAGGTATTTCAAAAACAAAATGGGTGGTGCTATTTGTTGTTCAGATATTTTCATCACTGACAATAATGCTGCACTTTATAAAAAAATAATTTTCCTCAATAGCTGTACGAAATATTGTAGAGATGTCACTAATCACCCTTTACAATTATTTTGATATAATTTTCATAATTTTGTTTATTGTGAGTGGATCATTGTCATAAATATATAGTTAAAATGTTTATTTTTAGTATTGCTAATTTTGCTTTTGGTTTGGTATGCTTGTAGATATTATTATCTGTTTTATGCTTATATTTCTGATGTTCGTATAACGGTGACGGTAGATATTTTAGTTTAGTGTTAGTATTTATGTAACTACGTTTATGAAAATAAAATATAATTGAAATAATTTTTCAATTACAAATGTTATCTAACGCCATCTGTATACTTTTCATACATACACAAATGCGAATCTTCGCTTAATATCAAGGTTTGAATCTGAGGTAGAATTACTCTCTTACACTGCTATCTTCATTTTGTATTTAGAATTTTATCAATATTATTAAAGATATTATGTATCAGTAAATAATAAGTTTTTAAATTATATTTTGTCATAATTTTAAAAGTAAATTATTGGTCAGATTAATACCATTCAATATTTTGTTTACAATAAAATGAAATCTTTTTTTTATGTCTGTTCCTATTTCCATTTTATTATTCTGCCCCGTAGTGAATAACTTGTTATAAATATTTCAGCACCTAACGTGTATCACGTGAGTGCACACAATGGTGGAGGAGGGGCTCCTGCGTACAGCATGGCCGGGAGAGCGAGAACTCTTCCAGCGGCAGGAGCTACCCTCCCGGGGCCTGGCACCTACGAAGAAGCAAGAGCGGACTCCTTCAAACGAAGACCACCGGCTTATACAATGGCTGCTAGACCGAGAAGAGTGGATGAAACACCGGCTCCTGGACCGGGGAATTACTCCCCAGAAAAGGTTAGTTCAGTAACTCAATTTATATTATCCTAAACAAAAACTTGCTGAGGTGTAAGCAATATAATACTTCAATATGTTCGATGTTTTTGGCGGTGACTTCGTGGAAACTTATTTATGTTATGTTATTTAATTATAAAATTGAGATTGATAACTTTGTTATTCCACCGGCTTCGTTATTTAGATTTTACTAGAGGGATGTCTGAAGAAGCTTTTCAAAGATGTAGAACACATGTCACACTAGGGGGACGTCCATTAATTATGTCAACAAAACAGTAGGTGGGGGCAAAGTTCAAGATAAATTGATGCCATCAATGTTATTGTTTAGAGTACATTAAATAAATAAAAAATAGGAATTTAGCCAGTGCTTTGGTATGACCCACACTCGCTCGCAAAAGATGGAGATAGCTGATATAAATTTTTACTCTTGGAGAAATGCTAAGCGCATAATGGTTATAAGATGATGTTGACTTGTCATGTGTTTTGGTTCCACAAACAAATTGAAGAATCAGCCACTTTACCCAGTATAAAAATTGAGGAAGATTTGACTTCCCCATGAGAAGATGAGAGTAGCTAGATTATAAGATTATATGAAGTCTCGATTTGTTCATGAATTGAAAGTGTTCTAGTCAATTTAAAATCTATTAACACATCGGCTGTTGACGGAATCATTTTGCATGTTAATACGGCACGCGAATGCCCACAGTCAACGCGTTAAACAAGTTGAAAAGATGTATTAAAGTTTATTTATAAACCTTTAATTACCATAATTTATTTTATTTTTAACATAAAAGCCATTCAAAATAGTAATTTAATATGGCTGGAAAATTTGTTTGTCATAATTTCATGAGGAGGGTCACTGACAGGCGTTCACAAGAGGGAAAGAGGCGTTAAAAATTTCCTACAGATTGTTGACATAATTAATGAACCCCTAGACATTATAAATCTATGATGAATTAAGGATAAGTCAAAGGCATGTATTTACTAACATAATTATTTAAGGCGTCAACTATTACAACACACTACGCTTTTACTTTTTCAAATATTTCTTATCCAATGTCGTCACTGTATTCACATTTGAAAAGAGCTTTTGTGTATATAGAATCACATCATCCACAATGAAAATATTCATCAAAATCATAACCTACACAATTCTCAGGGATAACATTTTTGAACAAGCCAAAGCAAGATATCCATATGTTGATATAAAACTTTAAAATATTAGTAAGTTGTGTTCTTCTACACGTTTCAGATGGCTTTGGACATACTTGCTGTGTTGTGGAGCAGTTAAACTGCTACCCTTGTGTGACAATTGAGAGTCACACTTCAAATCAATTCACATCATAACCAAATACTGATTAGTAATATATAAATATCGATTTTTAGTAATTTAGTAATATTAATCTAAAATTAATATTACTAAATTGACAGCTATTGCAGCACCACACCACTGCCATAGCTTCTCTGCAACATTCATCTATTACTTATGTTTATATATATTTCCTAAAACAATACACAAATCTTCCGAACTAGTATTTTGTAAAATCTTGACAACTGCAATATATATTGATCATCCTGTTCATTGGTCAGACAACTCCATATTTGAGTTTAATATGCTGCTATATGTAACTCAAAAATGCTATGGCAAATAACCTTCTAAAAAATTAAACAAAATGTTGATATTTTCTGGATCAGTAAAACGATATTTCTAAATATACTTTTACTGACTATACTCGGAAAGTACTTAATTGTTAAACACATAAAATGTATAAAACTCTGGTACAAATCAATAATATTTGATTTATGGTGACCATTTGAATATTGCTTTTCCCATTATCTCAATATTGGTTATTTGGAGAAGTCTGAATAACAAACTGGATGATCAATATGCTGCAGAATATTGTGTTCAATAAATTATTTTAATATTTTACTACAACCACTAATTGGGATTGACCTATGACGTAGATCGTCGAAGGCATTGTGGCACTAATTTGTAGTGTACTGCCGCCATGGATAAATGATAAAGGACAAAAACAAACCTCTGCCTTGATTTACACAGCAATTAAAATATAAGGTTTCAGTTTTATGTTGTCATATTAAAATCTGTAAATATTTTTACCACAACGAATTGGCATGGAAACGTTCAGTGGCTGCATGAGAATGAATAAATAAATAGAAAGAATGAAGGCTTATTTTCAGAATGTTTTTCCTGATGATAAACACTTGCAAACTACGGATGCTGATCTTTACTAACTGTGCTAATTCTATGCTCCGTTCCTTTGCTTTGCTAACTCTGGTGCAGGTGTGTGTGACTCAGCGAGCGTCCCCCGCCCACACCTTTGGGATTAAACACTCTCCATTTATTGGCACTCAGAAGTCTTCTCTCTGTCCTGAAGCTGATCTTTGTTAGAAGCCAACGCAGGTTGGTAATCATTCACTTTGTAACGTTTGTACAGTTTTTGCACCATAACTTTAGTATCCGCTGTAACCATCCTCATCTTATGAAAATACATTAGATATACAGTGAAACCCTGATTTATCGTTATACCATTCATGATTTTCCAGAATTTTTCATTTGTTTTAAGACTTTCTCAGATTTATCGTTTTTCGAGGCACTATTAAAAAACAATGAATCAGGTTTTCACTATATTTATATCAAGTGAATTTTTTTTTTATTCCTTATTGTATTGGCTACATGTAAAATAAAATCTTGTCGCTGTAGCAACTGAATGTAGTCTTGTAGTCTTTCATCCTACATAGTCAAGGGTTCGAATCCCTGAAGGAACATTGTATGTACATTGTATAAATTGATTTGTATTCAAAGGTATGGATATCTTTATAATTTAAGACATCGACTGAGGGTGCTTGATGGAATTTCAATATCAAATTTGGATTATTGAGATTTTGTACACTTCCATGTATTTTGTCACTAACGACCCGGGTTTCGCCTTTCGGCATCTTCAGGCATTCGTGTGCTCGAATGCCTGAAGATGCCGAAAGGCGAAACCCGGGTCGTTAGTGACAAAATACATGGAAGTGTACAAAATCTCAATAATCCAAATTTAGTATGGATATCTGTTATGTTTTTATCTCTCAACACTATTCCTTTCAACCAAACCAACCATTTCAAAAATTCACCATTACATCCTTACCTTCGCTGAAAACGAAAGGATGAACAATGATTTCCTCCAACCAGTTCTTATTAAAATTAGAAGACCCTTTCACCGAATTAGAAATTGATAAGATATGGCTTAAAAAATAAAAAATAATTACATATAAGAATTAACTGTATTTCGAAAGAGAATATTGAATTGGAAAATACAAAAACATTTGAAAAATAAGAAACCTCCGAATTTTTTTAACTATCAAAATAAAAAGTGTGTCAAATTTGGACACCGAGTCCGTGGTGCAGTGGTCAACGTCATTGGCTTCGGTTACAGATCTCACGAGCTTGAATCCCAATACGTACAATTTCATAGATTGATTTTTCAATCTTTTTATGGATTACTGTTCATTTGCATGGATGTATGTGATGTCTAAAATTCCATCTCGTTGCGAGAACGAGTTACCTAACCACAAGTCCTAATCAATCCAATGATTCTAAGAGACCACATTTTATTTAGGCAACAAATTAAATGGCGAGAATTTAAATTAACTTTTGGTCAGAATAAAAATATTAACGGTCGGAATAACATTATTGATTCTCTGAATAAAATTATTATACGGTCAGAATAAAATGTTAGGTTAGGTTAGTTTAGGTTAGGTGAGGTTAGGTTAAAATAAATCATAAATTATTTATTCTGCCCTCTGTAATTTTGATCGATACATTACGACCATTTAATATAAATTCTGACCAGAAAAATGAGAGCCTTTTATTTAATATACAATGTATGAATATCATTATAAAAAAAACATTTTAATCAATCATGTTTCTCTTAAACACATTTCAGCACATTGTCCCAGGAGATCAATACAGTTCTGTGAACATCATCAAACTCTTATCGTTTGTCTTCCATACATCTTAACAACTGCTTCCGCCTGCTTTTTTCTTCTTTAACACCATGAACTGACAATGCTCAACGAGAAACAAGTGAAAATTATCATCAATAAACATTCGAAGACTAAAACCGTGTGATATGGCATCAAATACCAATAATAACATCTATTTTGGTGTTTGTGTTTGTGATATACTTGTTTAAAATCTAAAATTATAACATATCATGATGTGGGGTATCTTTGGCCTCGGGCGATACTTAGGCCCAAAATATAAAATGTATTGGAACAGCAATATCTGTGTTATTATTATTCAAAATGTGTTTCTCAATGACACGTCGTCGCCTCAGGTAAACAAGGTTCCATCTGCCGTTTTTTTTACAAAATCACTTTTGATTGCAATTTTATTCGCATTAAAAATACGGTTCTATCTGCATTTAAAATATCTTACAATGTTCTATCTGATAAACATAATGTTACAGTGCATTAAGGTTCAATCTGAATATATAATTAGAAATACCGCGTGTATAAAATCACAGCCTCAAAAGAGGTCGTTTCTTTCATTAACATATGTGAATACATAAGTGTATTTCATTCAAAAAGTTATATTTTCTGAAATCTAAAATTGCGTCTCCTGAACAGTTTTAGTTTTTGCAGAAAGAACCTTGTTTACCCAAGGCTACGTCTTGAATAAACTCATCCAAACATTTCAAATAATATTGCTGTTACGTTGCCTATTACACATACGTTTGTTAGGATTTTGGGCCAAAGTCACCCTACATTACGTTGTTTATAATAACCATGTATTTATTAAAACTGTTGTTAAAATTTGAACTGGTGTCGGTGATATACCTGTATTTTAACACTTTGTTGTTTCATTTTATTTATATATACATATGAGTACTAAATCAAAGTAGGACAACGCCACATCCCACGAAATTCATGTTTTTATGGTTTGCAGTAGTGCAAGTGGGGCTTTTTTCAAAAAATATATCAGAATCCGACGATTTCACATATATTTTTGAGTTTAAAGTTTGTAAATAGCATCAACAGCGTACACATAACATCCATCTTCGCTACATCAGTGGACATATAAATACACTTTGACCAATCACAGAGCTAGAATTTACTTTACTGTGTCATGGCTGCCGGGCTTGATGCAGTATGATATGAAAAAGATTCCACGACTAAACAGAACAGGAAAAAACAGAAACATTTGAAAATAATATTTTTGTCTTATCTATTATTTATTGAGCATGTAAGAAATAAATAATACATTTAATAATTCATGTAATGTAATTTATTAAAACAAAATAGTATAATTAACTCTAATATGCAATTAGAATGTGTTTATTGTAGATATTGAACACAAATATTTGCAAATAACCATTATGTTTAATTCATATAACACATGGCACTTTATTTTAAAATATTTTAAAATTCGCTTGGAAAAAAATATCTGATTCCCCAAAAATGTTGAAAAACGGAAAATCGTACGAGATAAACTCGATGAGAAGTCACTCATGTCTATTATCATATATGTTCAATAAATAATAGATACGACAAAAATATTATCTTCAAATTTTTCTGCTTCGACATGTTCTGTTTAGTCCGGTTACCAATGAAAAATCATCTCTGCTGTACATTTTCGTAGATGGCTTATGTCCCACTTTGATACCAATGTACTCATATGTCATTAATCAAATATTGTTTTTATTTTAATTTCGGTGAAATATGAATAAAATAAATTAATATATTATTACGCATGTTATATACGAAATAAAATGTAAATAAATTTGTTGATTTGAAAATAAAATTATGGTTATAAATTATTTTGTTAATTACTGTCTTTTAAAAAAGGGTCACTTTTTTATTTTGCACAATACAACTTTGCTTAATCTAGTATTATTAAGATCAAGATACCAAATTTTAGAAAAAGGTGTAATATCATTAATTTGTGAGTAACTTTGTGATTCTGTCATTATATTGACCTAATATGAATATTGAGTACAAAACTTCACAATAATTTCTGATGAAGAGAACTTTCGGATCTTTTTAAAGATTAATTTAATGAAATATCATTAAACTTATTGCAATGTTCAAATAATGGAAATATAAACAACAAGATATTTTGTTTCATTGTGTTAATAAACTTTTACTTTTCTGTTCCTAAAAGGCTGACAAAGTTCTCCTTGACCACGGGCCCAAATACACATTCGCCGGAAAATATGCAGTCGAGAGAACAATCGAGACACCCGGTCCAACTACTTACTGCACTGAGAGGTCAGACAGGACGACGATGGAGAACTCACCGGCTTATTCGTTTCGAGTGAAGAGTAATCTTGAAAGACACGAGGAAACTCCGGGACCTAACGTTTACAACCCTGAAAGGTCTGTCAAAAATCTCGACCATAAGCATATGTATTCCTTCGGAAGCAAAATCACGTCTGAAAGAGTGGTCGATACGCCGGGTCCCAACGCATACAACCCAGAGAGAGCTGACGTTCTCGACTACGCGCCGATGTATTCTTTCGGAACGAGAGCCTCGTCCGTCAGGTACTATGAGACTCCTGGTCCAAACGTTTACAATACAAAAGTGCACAACGAATCAATAAAGTATTCGTTTGGGACTAAAACACAATCCAGTAAAGTTTCCGAGACTCCCGGACCGAACGCTTACTGTCCCGAAAGGGCGAAGAGAATGCTGTTGGAAAACTCTCCGGCGTATTCGTTCAGGCATAAAAGTCGTGTCGCAAAAGTTAGTGACACACCAGGTCCGAACATTTACAACCCGGCGTTCCTCGACGATCATAACGTTAAATATTCTTTCGGTAGAAAAGTTCAAACTTCCCAAATTTCAGAGACTCCCGGACCTGGCGCCTACTGTCCAGAAAGAGCAAAAAGGGCTCTATTAGAAAACTCCCCTGCATATTCGTTCCGTCAAAAGAGCCATCTTCAGAGAGTGAGTGAGACTCCAGGCCCAAACGTATACAATCCAGCATTCCTCGATGATCATAATGTCAAATATTCATTTGGAAGAAAAGTGCAAACGACTAGAGTTTCAGAAACTCCCGGTCCAAATACATATTGCCCGGAAAAAGCAAAGAGAGCTTTATTGGATAACTCGCCGGCATATTCGTTCAGCCATAAAAGCTATGTAACTAAAGTGAGCGACACTCCTGGGCCAAACATGTACAATTTATCTTTTCGTGATGATCATAACGTTAAATATTCATTTGGTAGAAAAGTGCAAACCACCAAAATCTCGGAGACTCCTGGACCGAATGCGTATTGTCCTGAAAAAGCTAAGAGAGTCCTATTGGACAACTCTCCAGCATACTCGTTCAGGCACAGAAGCCAAGTGGAAAAAATAAGTGACACTCCTGGGCCAATATATAATCCGGCTTTCCGCGATGACTACAATGTTAAATATTCATTTGGTAGAAAAGTTAAAACAACAAACATATCAGAAACTCCTGGACCGAACGCGTATTGTCCCGAAAAAGCCAAAAGAGTCCTATTGGAAAACTCTCCAGCATATTCGTTCAGACATAAAAGTCACGTAGTCAAAGTGAGCGATACTCCGGGTCCGAATATTTACAATCCTGCATTCCTCGATGATCATAATGTCAAATATTCATTTGGCAGAAGAGTACAAACGACTAGAGTTTCAGAAACTCCCGGTCCAAATACATATTGCCCGGAAAAAGCTAAGAGAGCTTTATTGGATAACTCGCCAGCTTATTCGTTCAGGCAAAAAAGTTATGTAACTAAAGTAAGCGACACTCCTGGGCCAAACATTTACAATCTATCTTTTCGCGATGATCATAATGTTAAATATTCATTTGGTAGGAAAGTGCAAACCACCAAAATCTCGGAGACTCCTGGACCGAACGCATACTGTCCTGAAAAGGCCAAGAGAGTTTTACTGGAAAACTCTCCAGCCTATTCCTTCAGGCACAAAAATCAAATAGAAAAAACAAGTGACACTCCGGGTCCAATTTACAACCTAGCTTTTCGCGATGACCACAATGTTAAATATTCATTTGGAAGAAAAGTACAAACAACTAAAATCTCAGAAACTCCTGGACCGAATGCTTATTACACTGAAAAAGCAAAAAGAGTATTATTAGAAAACTCTCCAGCATATTCCTTCAGGCACAAAATTCAAGTAGAAAAAATAAGTGAGACTCCAGGTCCAATATACAATCTTGCTTTTCGGGATGATCACAACGTTAAATACTCATTCGGTAGAAAAGTCCAAACTATTAGGACATCCGAAACCCCGGGGCCAAATGTTTACAATCCTAGTGTTCATGACGACTATAACGTTAAATATTCATTTGGTATGAAGATTCATGAAATGAAACATTCAGAAACTCCTGGGCCAAATTCGTACTGTCCTGAAAAAGCCAGCAAAATGTTATTAGAGAGTTCCCCAGCTTATTCCTTCAGGCCTAAGGGACAACAGCCAAAGCCGAGTGATACTCCGGGACCAAATGTATACAACCCTGCCGTGCATGTCGATACTCCCAAGTATTCTTTTGGAACTAAAGGACCAGACGGTAAACCATTGGATACTCCTGGGCCAAATGCGTACTCCCTGGAGAAATCAAACAAAGCTCTATTAGAAAATTCTCCAGCTTACTCATTCAGACCAAAAGGCCAACCAGAAAAGCCGAATGACACGCCAGGACCGAACGCATATAACCCCGAAAAGGGTGACAAAGTTCTTCATGGAAGTTCTCCTGCATATACACTAAGGCCCAAAGGTCAACCGGAAAGACCTAGTGATACTCCAGGACCAAACATTTACAACCCATCTGTTCATGATGATACACCAAAATATTCTTTCGGTGTGAAAGGACCTGATGGTAAACCAATCGACACACCAGGACCAAACGCATATAACCCCGAAAAGGCCGATAAGGTTCTCCATGGAAATTCTCCTGCATATACTTTAAGACCCAAAGGTCAACCGGAAAGACCGAGTGATACTCCTGGACCAAACATTTACAATCCAGCCGTTCATGATGACACTCCAAAGTATTCATTTGGCAAGAAAGGACCTGATGGAAAGCCGCTTGACACGCCCGGTCCAAATGCCTATTGCCCTGAAAAGGCTGATAAAGTACTCCATGAGAATTCACCTGCATATTCAATGAGACCTAAAGGTCAGCCGGAAAGACCATCTGATACTCCTGGACCTAATATTTACAATCCATCTGTTCATGATGACACACCAAAATATTCGTTTGGAGTTAAAGGTCCAAACGGTAAACCGCTTGATACACCTGGACCAAATGCGTATAATCCTGAAAAAGCTGATAAAGTACTCCATGGAAGTTCTCCTGCATATACTTTAAGACCCAAGGGTCAACCGGAAAGACCAAGTGATACTCCTGGACCCAATATTTATAATCCATCTGTTCACGACGATACACCAAAATATTCATTTGGTGTAAAAGGACCTGATGGTAAACCACTTGACACCCCTGGTCCAAACGCATATAACCCTGAAAAGGCTGACAAGGTTCTCCATGGAAATTCTCCTGCATATTCTTTAAGACCCAAAGGTCAACCGGAAAGGCCGAATGATACTCCTGGACCAAACATTTACAATCCAGCGGTTCACGACGACACTCCAAAGTATTCATTTGGTAAAAAAGGTCCAGATGGAAAACCACTCGACACACCTGGTCCAAATGCCTATTGCCCTGAGAAGGCTGATAAAGTACTTCATGAGAATTCACCTGCATATTCAATGAGACCTAAAGGTCAGCCAGAAAGGCCATCAGATACTCCTGGTCCAAATATTTACAATCCATCTGTTCATGACGATACACCAAAATATTCATTTGGTGTGAAAGGACCTGATGGTAAACCACTTGACACACCTGGACCCAACGCGTATAACCCCGAGAAGGCTGATAAAGTACTCCATGGAAGTTCTCCTGCATATACATTAAGACCCAAAGGTCAGCCGGAAAGACCCAGTGACACCCCTGGGCCTAACATTTACAATCCAACCGTTCACGATGATACTCCAAAATATTCTTTTGGTAAGAAAGGGCCCGATGGAAAACCACTTGATACTCCTGGCCCGAATGCTTATTGTCCTGAGAAGGCTGATAAAGTACTTCATGAGAATTCACCTGCATATTCCATGAGACCTAAAGGTCACCCAGAAAGACCGTCTGATACTCCTGGTCCAAATATATATAATCCATCTGTTCATGATGATACACCGAAATATTCATTTGGTGTAAAAGGACCTGACGGGAAACCATTAGACACCCCTGGACCCAACGCATATAATCCGGAAAAGGCTGATAAAGTTCTTCATGAAAGTTCTCCAGCATACACTTTGAGACCTAAAGGTCAACCAGAAAGACCAAGTGATACCCCCGGACCCAACATTTACAACCCATCAGTTCACGATGATACTCCAAAATATTCATTTGGCACAAAAGGACCTGATGGAAAACCTCTAGACACACCTGGTCCAAATGCCTATTGTCCTGAGAAGGCGGATAAAGTACTCCATGAGAATTCTCCTGCATATTCTATGAGACCTAAAGGTCAGCCCGAAAGACCTTCAGACACGCCTGGTCCAAATATTTACAATCCATCTGTTCATGACGATACACCAAAATACTCATTTGGTGTGAAAGGACCCGATGGTAAACCATTAGACACCCCTGGACCGAATGCATACAATCCTGCGATTCACGATAACAATCCCAAATACACATTTGGTACAAAAGGACCAGAAGGTAAACCATTGGATACACCAGGACCGAACGCGTATTGTCCTGAAAAAGCTGACAAAGTACTTCACGAAAGCTCTCCAGCGTATTCACTAAGACCAAAGGGTCAACCAGAGAGACCAAGTGATACCCCTGGACCAAATGTATACAATCCAAATGTTCATGATGATACTCCTAAATACTCATTTGGTATGAAAGGACCTGATGGTAAACCATTAGACACCCCTGGACCGAATGCGTATAACCCAGCATTACATGATGATACCCCAAGGTACTCGTTCGGAACAAAAGGACCAGATGGGAAACCACTAGATACTCCTGGCCCTAACGCATACTCACCTGAAAAGGCTGATAGAGTACTTCTTGAGAGTTCTCCTGCATATTCTTTCAGACCTAAGGGGCAACCAGAAAAACCTAATGATACTCCAGGACCAAACGTATACAATCCAAATACACATGATGATACACCAAAGTACTCTTTTGGTATTAAAGGACCTGATGGGAAACCTTTAGATACTCCTGGACCTAATGCTTATAATCCAGCATTGCACGGAGACACACCCAGGTATTCTTTCGGCATGAAAGGACCTGACGGTAAACCTCTTGATACACCGGGTCCAAATGCATACTCTCCAGAGAAAGCCGATAAAGTATTACACGAAAGTTCTCCAGCATACACTTTACGCCCTAAAGGACAACCAGAGAGGCCTAGTGACACTCCTGGACCAAATATATACAATCCACATGTTCATGATGATACACCCAAGTACTCATTTGGTATCAAGGGCCCAGATGGAAAACCTTTGGATACACCTGGACCAAATGCATATAATCCAGCCTTGCATGATGATACTCCTAGATATTCATTTGGTATGAAAGGACCAGATGGGAAACCATTAGACACTCCTGGCCCAAATGCATACCGCCCAGAAAAGGCTGATAAAATGCTCTTAGAAAGCTCTCCTGCTTATACTTTCAGACCAAAAGGACAGCCAGAAAGGCCGAGTGACAATCCTGGACCGAACGCTTACAATCCAAATGTTCACGATGACACTCCAAGGTATTCATTTGGAATTAAAGGACCTGATGGAAGGCCTCTAGATACACCTGGACCTAATGCATATAATCCATCATTGCATGATGATACCCCTAGATACTCTTTTGGTATCAAAGGACCAGATGGTAAACCTCTTGATACACCTGGACCAAACGCTTACTCTCCTGAAAAGGCTGACAAAGTCCTACATGAGAGTTCCCCAGCATATACACTTAGACCGAAAGGCCAACCAGAAAGACCGAGTGACACTCCCGGACCAAATGTTTATAATCCCAATGTCCATGATGATACACCCAAGTACTCATTTGGTATCAAAGGGCCCGATGGAAAACCTTTGGATACACCCGGACCAAATGCATACAATCCAGCATTGTATGATGATACTCCAAGGTACTCCTTTGGTATCAAAGGACCGGATGGAAAACCACTTGATACTCCCGGACCAAACGCTTATTCTCCTGAGAAAGCTGACAAAGTCCTTCATGAGAGTTCCCCAGCATATACATTAAGGCCAAAGGGTCAACCGGAAAGACCGAGCGACACTCCTGGACCAAATGTTTACAATCCTAATGTTCATGATGATACACCGAAGTACTCTTTTGGTATTAAAGGACCTGATGGGAAACCTTTAGATACTCCTGGACCTAATGCTTATAATCCAGCATTCCACGGAGACACACCCAGGTATTCTTTCGGCATGAAAGGACCTGACGGTAAACCTCTTGATACACCGGGTCCAAATGCATACTCTCCAGAAAAAGCCGATAAAGTATTACACGAAAGTTCTCCAGCATACACTTTACGCCCTAAAGGACAACCAGAGAGGCCTAGTGACACTCCTGGACCAAATATATACAATCCACATGTTCACGATGATACACCCAAATACACTTTTGGTATCAAGGGCCCAGACGGAAAACCTTTGGATACACCTGGACCAAATGCATACAATCCAGCATTGCATGACGATACTCCTAGATATTCATTTGGTATGAAAGGACCAGATGGAAAACCATTAGACACTCCTGGTCCGAATGCATACCGCCCCGAAAAGGCTAATAAGGTGCTATTGGAAAGCTCTCCTGCTTATACTTTCAGACCAAAAGGACAGCCTGAGAGGCCGAGTGACAATCCTGGACCAAACGCCTACAATCCAAATGTTCACGATGACACTCCAAGGTACTCATTTGGTATTAAAGGACCTGATGGAAAGCCTCTAGATACACCTGGACCAAATGCGTATAATCCAACATTGCATGATGATACCCCTAGATACTCTTTTGGTATTAAAGGACCTGATGGGAAACCATTGGATACCCCTGGTCCAAATGCGTATTCACCTGAGAAGGCTGATAAAATACTCCTAGAAAATTCTCCGGCATATAGCTTTAGACCTAAAGGACAACCCGAAAGGCCTAGTGACAACCCCGGACCAAACGCCTACAATCCAAATGTCCATGATGACACTCCCAAGTACTCATTTGGTATCAAAGGGCCCGATGGAAAACCTTTGGATACACCCGGACCAAATGCTTATAATCCTGCGTTATATGATGATACCCCAAGGTACTCCTTTGGCATCAAAGGACCAGATGGTAAACCTCTTGATACTCCCGGACCAAACGCTTACTCTCCTGAGAAAGCTGACAAAGTCCTTCATGAGAGTTCTCCAGCATATACGTTAAGACCGAAGGGTCAACCGGAAAGACCGAGTGATACTCCAGGACCAAATGTTTACAATCCCAATGTTCATGATGATACACCCAAATACTCATTTGGTATCAAGGGGCCCGACGGAAAACCTTTGGATACACCTGGACCAAATGCATACAATCCAGCATTGCATGATGATACCCCAAGGTACTCCTTTGGTATCAAAGGACCTGATGGTAAACCTCTTGATACTCCCGGACCAAACGCTTACTCTCCTGAGAAAGCTGACAAAGTCCTTCATGAGAGTTCCCCTGCATATACACTTAGACCGAAAGGCCAACCGGAAAGACCAAGTGACACTCCTGGACCCAATGTTTATAACCCAAATGTCCATGATGATACACCCAAGTACTCATTTGGTATCAAGGGGCCCGACGGAAAACCTTTGGATACACCTGGACCAAATGCATACAATCCAGCATTGCATGACGATACTCCTAGATATTCATTTGGTATGAAAGGACCAGATGGAAAACCATTAGACACTCCTGGTCCGAATGCATACCGCCCCGAAAAGGCTGATAAGGTGCTATTGGAAAGCTCTCCTGCTTATACTTTCAGACCAAAAGGACAGCCCGAGAGGCCCAGTGACAACCCTGGACCAAACGCCTACAATCCAAATGTCCATGATGACACTCCCAAGTACTCGTTTGGTATCAAAGGACCTGATGGAAAGCCTTTAAATACACCTGGACCAAATGCATATAATCCAGCATTGCACGATGATACCCCTAGATACTCTTTTGGTATCAAAGGACCAGATGATAAACCTCTTGATACTCCTGGACCAAACGCTTATTCTCCTGAAAAAGCAGACAAAGTCCTACACGAGAGTTCTCCAGCATATACATTGAGACCAAAGGGTCAACCGGAAAGGCCGAGTGACACTCCTGGACCAAATGTTTACAATCCCAATGTTCATGATGATACACCTAAGTACTCATTTGGTATCAAAGGGCCCGACGGAAAACCTTTGGATACACCTGGACCTAATGCTTACAATCCATCACTACATGATGATACTCCAAGATATACATTTGGTATCAAAGGGCCAGATGGGAAACCGCTCGACACTCCTGGACCAAACGCCTACTCTCCTGAGAAAGCTGACAAAGTTCTTCATGAGAGTTCTCCAGCATATACTTTAAGACCAAAGGGTCAACCGGAGAGGCCCAGTGATACTCCTGGACCGAATGTCTACAATCCAAATATCCACGATGACACTCCCAAGTACTCGTTTGGCATTAAAGGACCAGATGGGAAACCTTTGGATACACCTGGTCCAAATGCATATTCACCTGACAAAGCTGATAAAATACTCCTTGAGAGTTCTCCGGCCTATACATTCAGGCCTAAAGGACAACCTGAAAGACCTAGTGATAATCCCGCACCGAATGTATATAATCCAAATATCCATGATAATCATCCAATGTATTCATTCGGTATTAAAGTACCACTAGAGAGACCATTCAATACTCCCGGACCAGATGCTTATCATCCTGAAATGTATGATAAAGCTCTAGACCACTATCCTATCTATTCGTTTGGAATAAAGACGCCCCTAGAACAACCTTTTAACACTCCCGGCCCTAATATGTACTGCCCAGAAAAGGGTGATAAGGTGTCACATGAATCTTCTCCGGCATATACGTTCAGACCTAAAGGACAGCCCGAAAAACCCAGTGATACTCCTGGACCAAATGTGTACAATCCTGCTATACATGATGATACTCCAAAATATACCTTCGGTATGAAAGGACCCGACGGAAAACCTTTAGACACCCCAGGACCGAATGCATACTCTCCTGAAAAAGCTGATAGAGTTCTTCTTGAAAGCTCTCCTGCTTACACATTTAGACCGAAAGGTCAACCCGAAAGGCCGATTGACAATCCGGGACCTAATGCATACTCTCCCGAAAAAGCAGACAAAGTTTTACATGAGAGTTCACCAGCTTATTCATTCAGACCAAAGGGCCACGAAGACAAACCTCTAGATACTCCGGGGCCTAATGCTTACCACCCTGAGAATTCAGATAAAGTATTTGATAATCATCCAATGTATTCATTCGGTATTAAAGCACCATTAGAAAGACCGTTCAACACTCCTGGTCCGGATGCTTATCATCCTGAGATGTATGATAAAGCGCTAGACCACTATCCGATCTACTCGTTCGGAATAAAAACACCTCTAGAGCAACCTTTTAACACTCCCGGTCCTAATATGTACTGTCCAGAAAAGGGTGATAAAGTTTTACATGAATCTTCTCCGGCATATACGTTCAGACCCAAAGGACAACCCGAAAAACCCAGTGATACACCAGGACCCAACGTTTACAATCCTGCTGTTCACGATGACACACCAAAATACACTTTCGGTATGAAGGGACCCGATGGAAAGCCTTTAGATACACCGGGACCGAATGCTTACAATCCTGAACGATCCGATGTCGTATTCGATTCCCATCCCATGTACTCTTTTGGAATTAAAGCACCATTGGAAAGACCGCTGGACACCCCTGGACCTAACGCATACAACCCGGAAAAGGGTGACCGTTTGTTCGATAGTTCTCCAGCGTATACCTTCAGAATCAGAGGTTCCCCCGATAAACCATTTGATACACCAGCACCGAATATGTACTCACCGGAGAAAGCCGACAACACAACATTGGATGGTGCTCCAAAATACACCTTCGGAATCAAGAGCCTGCCTGAGAAAGCGTTTCAAACTCCAGGTTAGATATCCAAATGCGTAGTATTATTAGAAATATGTCCATATTTCCAAAATACAGATTACAAATATCAATCAATCCGAGTTATTCATACGCGTTGTGCTTTTTATGTTTCAGCGCCTAATCTTTACAACATGCCTTCAGTTCTTAATACTCCTATTTACACGATATCTGGACGTCACAAGATACCGATCGACGAGAGAATCAAAGTACCCGGACCCGGAAACTATTCTCCAGAAAAATTTGTTCTCACTTACTCCCCGAAGTATTCATTTGGCATCAAGATTCACACTGCAAAGTTCACCGATTCTCCAGGTATTATTTTCTTATTTCTTCTGTATTCATTACCACCGAGTCAAGCCGTTGGGCATCATTCTGCCATTGTGGCAGATTAAGGTGTCAGTTTTTTTCTAATAGTAACTTCGTAAAAATCGTTGACTATAAAATGAATATTGACAGATCTGATGCTGCCAAAAGTTTCTGAGTGAGGATTATAGATTTAGCTATTAATTTTTCATGTATTATACACAAAGCGTATCAGTATAGTGAAAGTACATGTTTATGAAAAATTATTAATAACTAACCCAAAAATATGTGTATTCCAAAAAAATGGAATAATAAATTATTATTTAAAAATAATTATCTAGAAGCTTTTACTTCTTTCTTTTGCGTTTATCTGTCAGCATATGGTTCTCTAATGACGTTAATTCCTGGAAAGGAGTAGAACTGAAATAAATTTTTACGTTCACTATTTTGTGACTGTGGATTTGTTTCCAAATATCAAACTTTTTACAAAATTTTGGACTTACGGCTTTGAACTTAATTATATTAATTTTTCCTTGAGTCAACTTAAACTGGTCAGTTTCTATACTTATTTAAAGCATTATCACAATTACATTAATCGAAATGTTCTTTTTTTCAGGACCAAATGTGTACACAATGCCGTCTGTACTTGACACTCCAATGTACACCATATCAGGCAGACATAAGGTACCAGTTGATGACCGTACAAAGAATCCAGCACCTGGAGCGTATTCCCCTGAAAAGGTATTTTATATTATACCTCATGTACAAAATATTGAATTATATAAAATTAACATAGCTGTAAAGCTTTGTAAACTGAGAATTAAATATGTTGACCCGTGAGTGTACAACCATAGTAAGTGCAAATCTCATAGTTAGGAGAAATCATGGCTTAAAGTTGTAACACTAAATTGTCTGTCATTTTAATGAAAATTATCTAGTTTGCGTTCAAATTATTTTTACATTGTCAATATCAAAAACTTGCAATTGTTTCATATTTAAATCTGAAAATCTCACAGTGCGATGTTATAGTTAATGGAATTTATCTTAGGAATATATTTACAACTGCGATTCGCATATTCTAGATTGTGGACACGCGCCCGGCCCAAAGCTTTGGCATTCGTCACTCGCCTTACGTCAGCCAGCTGAGACCCGATCAAACGATTATTCATGAACCGACCGCGCCGATCACCACGCAACAGCGCCCTCGCAACTTGTCCCCTCAGCGCCAAGCGACCCAGATTATTACCAATCTGTCGGACAACACTCAAATTCAGCTGATTAAAAATCAAGTCACCCAAAGGGAGGTCCACAACGGTGAAGTGACGCAGAGTCACGTGACAAATTCTCAGAGAGAATCGCGCACCACGGAACTGCACCCTACTCAGGATCAAGTCAGTCGCACTTACACGACGTATACCACGGAAGTTCAACCCGCTGAATACCAAGTTGTGAGAACCGAGAAATACAGCTCTGATCCGAAGCAAAATCAAGTAGTAGAAACACGACAGTACACCACTGAAACCCATCCTTCGCAAAGTCAAGTTGTCCGAACTCAAAAGTATATCACCGAGTCGCATCCTTCGCAAGTTGTGCAGACGGAAACTAGGCAATATACTACGGAGACGCATCCATCTCAAAAAGTGACTCGAGTTGAAAACTATACGACCGACTCGCATCCATCTCAAGTTGTCCAAACTGAGACACGGCATTATATCACCGAATCGCACCCGTCAGACAATCGGGTGCTTCAAACGAAATATATTACTGAATCGAATCCTTCAGATAGTCAAGTTGTCCAAAGGGAGACGAGGAGATATATAACTGAATCCCATCCATCAGAAAACCGTGTCGTTCAAACGAAATATGTAACTGAATCGAGTCCCTCAGATAGTCAAGTTATTCAAAGAGAAACTAGGCGATACGTTACTGAATCGCAACCGTCAGAAAACCGCGTGGTTCAGACGAAATATATAACTGAATCAAGTCCCTCAGATAGTCAAGTTGTTCAACGAGAGACGAGGAGATATATAACTGAATCCCATCCATCAGAAAGCCGTGTCGTTCAAACGAAATATGTAACTGAATCAAATCCTTCCGACAGTCAAGTTGTTCAAACAGAGACGAGGAGATACGTAACTGAATCGCATCCATCAGAAAATCGTGTGGTTCGAACAACGCATACAACTGAATCGCACCCTTCGGAAAGTCAAGTCGTTCAAAAAGAGACCAGACGCTATACCACTGAATCGCGTCCGTCAGAAAAACAAACAGTTAAATCAGAGACACGTCATTACACCACCGACACTACCCCATCACAGAGTCGCGTCATAACAGAAAAATATGTCACAGATTCACATCAGCCTCGCAACCAAGTTCTCCAAACGGGCACACGACATTATATTACTGAATCTCACCCATCACAAGGCAGTGTAACAAAGACACAGAATTATACGACCGAGTCGCATCCGTCACATGGTCAAGTGGTACAAACTGAAACTGTACATTACACTATTGAACAGCCTCCGTCTCAAAGCCGCGTGACTCGAACGGAAAAATCTACCGAGTCTCACCCTTCTCAAAACCAAACTGTGCATACTGAAACCCGACGGTATATTACTGAATCGGATCCGTCTCATAAAAGTCAAACGATTCGCACCCAAAACGGTACAGTGTCAAAGAATCAAGTTGTCGGAACAGATATCAAACATCATCATCACTCAGATGATTCTCACAATCGAGTCTCCCGCACTCAGAACAACACGGCTGTGTCGCAAACGTCACAGAATCAAGTGAGCGGAACTACGGTTCGACATTATACCAATGGAACTCACAGTTCACAAAACCACTCATTACGAACGGAAAATCATACAACCAAATCGCAGCCGTCCCAAGAAGTCGTCCGGACTGAATCTCGTACTACTTCTAACGTGTACCCGACGCACAGTCAAGCGCCTCGATTCAAGCATCAGAACTTCATCAACGAAGAGGTTACCGCATTGCAGACTCAAAATTATACCTCCGGTGATGCCCGTGCATCACAAAAAGGGACTAAGCAAACTCACACCACAACGCAAGTCATACCGTCACAAAATAAAGTTGTGCACACAACTTACACGACGCGTACGCTTCCAGCCGAGACTAAAGTGACACGCACTCAAAGCTCTACGCAAAAAACGCAGCAGTCCACGAAAGCCCAACGTTCGCAGCAGCACACAAAAGTGCAGTCTCAAACAAAAACTCCGACCAAACAAAGATGATTTGCGCATAGATTTTTATTCCCCTCTCATGTCAAATTATCTGCTTTTCACCTTAAAAATATGCTACTAATATAATTATAACAAAAAAGGCGCGTTACCTTTTATGAAAACTTACATATTTAAAATATTAATGCGTCAAAATGAAAAATATTATTATCTCTGATTGCAAAGATACAATATACTATGTCTGCCAATTAAACATTCCTAGTTTATATTTGTTTTGTTTCATAATTATTACACCTGAAACATTTCTACAAATATTGTTTTAATTTATTTAGTGTCTACATTGATAATTATTTCTGTGACAAAAGTGCTGATGAAATTTGCCAAAATTTTACCGGTAGGCCATAATGACAACAAAACTAATAATATTAATAAAATTAATATGAAATATTTTTTTTACTAAAACGTACATTAAAATAAGCAAAAATATCTGAGATATTTATCGTAAATATAATATTATAGCCTTAGACAGAATGAAATTCCTATCCGATAATTATTATATTATTATTGAAGATGTGATTTGCCATTCCACGGATGACATTGATTGTTACCTAATGTTTAAAAAAGTCTATGCGAATTGTGACGATTTATTTGTTACTAATAAAAAGCTTTAAAATAAATGAACAACTTTTCTTATTTGTAATTCATCTGTCATTGAGATATCTCACTTATTTATTACTCAAATGTGACTTCTCCAACATTTGCAAAGGAATATTATAAAAGTGTACACCCATCCGCCGAAGCCATGAGATACGTCACCGAGGCCAATGATTTTGACCACTGCACTGTTTCTGGTAGCTTTCATAATATTCAAATTTATTCACCAATCCCGCATGGTAAGTTTATATCATCCATCAGTTTCTTCAGAGAGTTGGCGTATGGGTTTTCGTAAATAATATACCTTGATTGCTGCTATTGCGCCTTGATCCATCGGCTGTTAGACGGAAGTGGTATTCGGAGGTAAGAATATTATAATAATATATAGAAAAAATCGTACGCGCAGTACTCATGACGATTCCTGGCACGTGCTGTCAAATCCAAGCAAATTCCGGAAAAAAATATATTCAAAATCGATCGCGTTATAGCAATCTGGGATCGCGATGAACGAGGTATACCTGTAGTGGACAACTCCAGCGAGATATATTAATCTTTATCTATATATAGATTGTCAAAAATAATATTTAAGTTGACAGTGTCTTATAATCCGATAACATAACGGATTTTTTAGAAGTTTGTGCAGAAACCTTGAAACATAGTCCTACGTTTCAGTCATCTTTTGTGTATTAGATATATCTTCTAATTGTATGGTTGATTGGTCCACATGTTTAAATCCAGACACTATTGAAAAGCAGATGTTCGTCATATCTGCATTCCCTCCCACCCATTCAATCCTAAAAACGTAACAATTTGTAGTCCTGTCCTAGTCCAATCCTTCTATTCTCTTTTTCAAGTAAAAAGAAAGACTCAGCGACTGAGTAGCAGCCAGTTTTTTTTACAACGAATTTAAGAATCCATATGCTCCATATTTGGAATAGACATGGTTACAAATATTATGCACTTTCTCTGAAAAAAATATCTGCCATTACAGCTGACAGCCAATGCGTCAAATATTTTAAAAATCGTACGAGAAAAACTCGATGAGAGTTTTTATAAGTCACTCATGTCCAAAATCACAAATTGAAATTCAAATTTCAACTCAAATTTATCTTTATATATTTGTATCTTCTCATAAAATATAATCTATTTCTGTGTCCGAGTTTTACGTTGCCATGAACTTGACACCCATTCTGGAATTTTTATACATATACTAGTGCGTACCCGGCATGCGTTGCAATGCCACTTAAAGAAAGAAAGGGTTTGTGTTTTAATTCTGTTTATTGAACTGCTTTTGGATCAGAGGTCTGCACAGGCCGAAATTTCATAGACTTACCCGGTTCGAGCCCATCATCTTCAGGTCTGGCCCGACCCGAACCCGAGTTTCAATATCACACTTGTTATAACACAATATTTTTGTTTTTCGTCTGGTGCGTACACGAATAAATCAGAAGGTTTTTCCTAGATGTCGCTGTATGTACGTATTTGATTATTTTTTTCAATTTTAGATTTTCAATTTTTTTTCTTCAGAACCCTTCACAGGTGTGTGCACAACAACTCACCGAAGTTTCATCGAAATCGTATGAATGGTAAAGGAACGCGTAAAGGACAAACAAACATTTATTTTATATAATATTTCCCGGCATGATCACAATAAGTCCTTCCTGAAAGTTTGGTCGCGATCGGTTGAGTAGTTTAGGAGCCTATAAGATCCGGACAAACCAACAAACAGACATTCATTTTTATTTATATAGATTACTTATGTACTGTACAACTGCAGCATTTTTGACAGCGATTGTAAGACGCCATCAATCATAAGGAAAACATCCTCAATTCAAAGACACCTAAATGAGATAGTAGCACGTGTCATTTAATACAGAAATAATAAAGTAATGCCAATTATTTATAACTACATAAACGTTACATATTATTATAAAAAGGTTGTTTCAAAATCAGTGTTTGCTCCCTTATCGCGTTGAAAAGACATACATAAATTAATGTAACCAACAGCTTCCTGTCGATAGCGTTGATAAATAAACCACACACATTAAACATTTTACAAAAGTTAAATTTATGGTGACGTTTATACTGTATAATATTTTTCACTTTGCAAGCGTGCAAATTATCAGGCCTTAGTTTTCATAATATTACAGATTCGGATTGAGGTTCCTGTATGAAATAAAAAAAATAGTATTAAATATTATCATAGAAAAATTAATAAAACAATGTTATCAATTAAGTTCACATTGATATGGCATGTAATGAATTTCATAACAAATCAAAGCTATTAAAAATAGCATAATTAAAAATAATAAAATTTCCCCAAAACCACCTGCCTCTTATTTGATAGCTGCCTTTCATAATGAAATAATGATCAAAAAACACAAATGAATATGAAATGTTGCTTAAATTAATATGTGGCATAATAAAGTTATATTTATTTTATTTTGTATAACAATCAATTGCCACACAATAATTGTCAAATCTATCAGAAAATAAATGAAATAATTTACCTCCTTCATGTTTTTGGTACGATCCAGAGCAGCGCAGAATTATTAAATCTTATTATTTTGTCTTGCTTAGCCAGTTATTTTCAGTGAACCATTGGGCCCGTGTGGGAACGGACGGTAGAAAACAGTTCTGTTAATTTGACACTCATCAAGGGGTAATCTCATAATTATTAGTACATCATTCCATGGTCACCCTGACAAAATCCGTTAGTTTGGAACAAGTAGGTAGTTCTTCGAATTGCGTTTTAAAACCCTCCATTCCACCCATAATGCGTTTGTTTTCCCAAAAGGGATTAAGGGTGATTGTTGTGATCAATCCAGGTGTCAATGTAATTCATAGACTTAGGTCGTTAGTGACAAAATACATGGTAATGTACAAAATCTCAACAAATCAAATTTGATATTGAAATTCCATCAAGTACCGTTAGTCGATGTCTTAAATCACCTAATATGATATTTCCAACCTTTTTTATGATTATCTTCTATGGATTCGGCGGTAGCTTTGTGGAAGTTCATTTTTAATATAAAATTAAAATTGAAAAAAGAGGCAAAAACTCAAGCTTCCAGTAGAAAGGAATAAAACGCACCCTACTCTTTGGTTTTAATATAAGAATAAGTATCATTGTAGAATCATTGTAGTAAGAATCTTTGAAATAAATAACCTTGCGATATGGTTAGTCTGAAAATGCTTCTTAAAGAGGCGAAATGCGTCACGTTAGTGATAAACCAAGTGGAATAACTAAGTAATCAATTTTATTTTTTTATGATTGCTTGGGAATTATTTCTGTTTTCATATTTTATATTATAAAATATTAAAACCCTAGTTCTATCAAGTATTTTCAATTGACAGTAATAATTTTTTAGTTTAAAAAATTCTTATTAAAACAACCATTTAAATTAATCGTTGGTTCATAAATCAATCATTCTTGCAGGAAAATACATATTTTTATATAGATTTTTTATACAGTCAGGACCTGTCGTAAAAGATTAAAAATGTAACCATAGAGAATAGGATGTGGGATGGTTTTTATATGGCCTATTCGAAGAAATAAAAATCAAAGCGACCTCACATTGAATACTGTTATGTTAAAAACAAAATTTATCAATCTAGACTGGATAAACGCGTTGGACTATAAAAATTTGTACCATGTTTGCTGTGGCTTTTAAATTAACTTGGTCATTGATATTTGTTCGTTCAGAATATTCCAGCAATCTTACGGATAAATTTGTATTCGCAAGTATCCAATATATATTCAAAATAAAATTCCAAGCATTTTTATAAAACCAACCAATTAATTTAAATTGTACAGTTAAGTTAAGTTACTCTTTGAAAATATTTGCTATTGATCAGCATTGATCCAATAATTATGGTGCATTGCCAAGAGTTTAAGCTCTAGTCTTCCGTTCTGCGATTCAGGATTCGTTTTTCAATCGCAAAAAAATACCTTAAGAGGACATACTGACGTTTGCTCTTTTATCGCAAGTGAGGCTGTGTGATAGAGATAGAGAAAAATTCAATGCATGCCAATTATACTTTCATATTTTTTTAAAAATGATAAACAAAATATTGAATTGAATGTAAAACAGTACCAACTGTAAACTTCGAGTACATCATATTTTTAAATGATATTATTTTAATAAAAAGTGTTTGGTATTAGAGCTAAATATTTTTTGAAAAGTATGCATCACAAAAACCTATCTCAGCGAATAAAAATAAAAATAACGGCGAATGATAACCGAGTTCATATTAAAAACCAGTACAACAGAACAAACACAAGATGATAATATTATTCAAGGTACTCCTGAAGATGTCTCTCCATTAATTATTTCCAGCGACGAGTGGTTTTTCACCTGTGAAAAACAGCAGAAAACGGGCACGTTTATTGTCAAGTAGCGACACTGAATGAATGTATTTCTCTATGTTAAATTTAATTCAAAACGAAAACTATAGAACCTATCTACCATTTTTGTATGGCACCTTATCTCGTTTTACACGGTTGTCTTTGGAACGTATCTTCCATGCAAAAAGAGGATGAGGTGTATGTACATCATAATACTTAGCAGTATGTTCACAATATTGTTTTTGAACCAGTCTCGCGTTTAACGCTAACTAAAAATCAGGGCTGTGAGTCGAGGAATTATCGCATTAATAGTGGAGGCGAAATTGGAGTTATCAAATTACTTTTTTAAAATACCTTCTGTTTAATCAAGCTATAATGTACATCTGATTACCTTTTTGTATAGATTTTGTTACACTATCTAATAAAATGGTACAAATAGGTATCAAGCACCTGGTGTGAATTACTCTCATTTTTGCTCAATCTCATGTAAAGTAAAGGGTGCAAGTGAGATATAAGAGCATGCTGGCGTTCGCTCTTCTGTCTTACTTTTATCTTACACAAGTGAGGTTGTGTGATATATAGACAGATATAGATCCAACAGGTAACCGGACTAAACAGAACATGAAAAAACAGAACAATTTGAAAATAATATTTTTGTCGTATCTATTATTTATTGAACATATAAGAAATTAATAATATATTTAATCACTACATAAGATTATTATAAAATTTCTGTAAATTCATTTACCGGTTAGTAAATTATTTAAATCAATTCAATATTCCAAATCGCCTGTCCTGTATTGGAGCTCTTTCAGGATAGAGGCGTTTGTGCGCTAGGCCGTCCATGGTGTACGGAGATTCTTTCTCCAACAATCCTTTTCCGAACCGTTCAGTTCTAAACTCGTCATTGCTGGCAGGATATTGGATCGATCTATGATAATAAGTTTGGTCTTGGACTTGTTTATCTCGAGCCCTTATCTCTTTCTAACTAACGTCAAAAGACAGATGTACGTCGGAGTCTAATGTAAAACCGTTAGATTTAAACGAGTTCACAGCTATGCTAAAAGTAATAATAATTATCTGCTGACATATTTCTCATGCATGTGTAATCAGTTTTGAGCGATATTTTCACCAGCAAAAAACGCCCAAGTATAACACCGAAACCACAAAGTTCTGCGAAAACAAAATACGTTGATTTATCAGTCATTATAAAATAAGTTTTACTCCACAAGTTTATTTCCATTGTTTTTTTATACACTATTGCTCATGAAGATTTACCCGATCATCATTATTAAAAATAATGATTCAATTTTTTATCATGTTCGCTCCCAATGTGGAGTAAATGGACTTCCAATAGAGGTATCTCAACAGAAGTTTCGTATGCTTCTTACTCAGTTGATAAACCTCTCGTTTTCGAAGAGAATAGGGATTGGGCTAAGATATTGCTAGTGGTTGGCTAAATCGCTCTCGCTATGCAATGTTTTTAGGATCGGGCGGGTGAGTGGGAACATGTAGACATTACAAACATTCATGCATTCGAATAAAAATCCATAAATCGATTGAAAATCAATTTATGAAACTGTCCGTACTGGGATTCAAACTCGTGAACACCGTACAAAGTCAACGACGTTGACTGCTTGACAGTCATAATTCATAATAAGAAAATTATTATTTATTTTAAATTATTGGGAAAAGAAGTGACTTAAAATCTAAAGAGGGAGTATGATAATATATAATGTGACGATTGATGATTTGTTGGTTAAAGGCTATGTGACGATGGAGGGCTTAAAATAGCCAAAATCGTGTGACGTTATATATGGATGGCACCTGAAACATTTTCCGAATTCTAACTGGCTAGATTTATTTAATAACACGAATACTGTAAAAATAAAACATTTACAATTAGATGTCTCTGCCAATGAGAATCAGATACTTTTTAGAGAGTCGTAAAACCGAAAAAATATAATCGTACGTGTTTTGGAAAACTGATGTAACCCTCAAAAATACGAAAATGAGTTAATGATTGGATCCCATTTTAAAGATGTCGGAGCAGGTCTCAGCCAAATTATGCAAATTAACAAAATAAATTAACCACTTTTTGGAAGGCAAACATCATTTTACATTGGTTTTAGGTTTTTAAATTCTGATTCTAAACCCACATATAATCCCGTATCAGCAAACATGAGAATTTACAGGAGTGCATTTCAAAGATTCATAACGCAACTCACCATATAACGTTTTCGTTTATAAACAGTTTTTATTCTCTCCTAAGCAATTTCAATTTTGAGGGTTACGAATTACGAGTACATACCAAAACATCATCGATATGAAAAATAGCACTGGTTAATAGTAGTGGCTACTGATGATGTCTCAACGACCAAGGGAACTCTGGTAGGTAATCTAAGTAAATAGATAACACCAAAGTGGAATTAAATAAAAAAGAGCTTCAGAGATTAAAAAAATGTTCTAGTTACATGAGGTATATAAATCATCGAATTCAATGAATAGATTCGCTCTAAGTTTAATTTATTAACACAATGCCTGGAATGTGATAAATTAAGTGCTAAAAGGCTAAAAATTCCGAGTAACAAAGTCTGCAACATATTAACAATGTAAATTAATAAACCGAATTGCTTGATTTAGAAAGGGCGGTTTCACAAAATTTATTTTCAATCGATTAATTGAAAACACAATACAAAAGCTTATTTTTAAATATACAATTACGGCAATATAGATAAATATTTCATGACGGGGGAGTATATGCCACCGACGTCCCACTTGGATCTTGCACTTGGAAAGGATAGACAGATTTTCAATACGAAAAAACATATGTAGGTATCTACTTACAAAGTATTTACTTCGAAAAGAATTATATGATATAGTTGACTTCAGCATCAGGTCATCGATAGAAAAATTTATGTAGGCGATATCTGGGGCCTAATGCTGAAGTAGTGTCTTTGTCAGATTTTGACCATTTCGATTGAATTTGATTATTAGAAAATACTTTTTAATGTTCATTATTTTAATGGTAAAAATCCCTATATCATTCGATTTAAAACTAATCAATTAAGAGAAAATCTATAGTTGTCGGTATATTTTACACTAAGAAATACCTATGTTGACATAAGTAATACGATGCACTTGTACAAGCAGTGTATATCTTTATATGTGCAGCGCTAGCAAAAAAACACCACCGTATTTGACAACAGTAATGTGAAAGATAATGATATATATTGTTATTAGAAAATACACAATTGCCTGTACTGAACAATTGATTAATATGACATAGGCACTTTTAGCATTAGGACCCAGATATATACTGTGGCGGATTAAACAATTGGTAGGCCCCAAGCGCAATATAATTTGGAGGTCGTGTTCAGCAAAAAAACGTTGCAAATTTTATTTTAAAATTTCATATAACGTTTATTAGTAAAAAATCTCTTTTTGTAATATCTCATTTACAATTTCAAAGTATTCCAAAGAAAGTATAAGATTCGGAGGCCTCAAGCGCGTGCCTCGTCCGTTTATGGGGTAATCCGCAACTGAATATATTATATAATAATAGTAAGAATTGACGATGGCATGATGCAGAAATAACGGTGAACTATATTATATAATTCTTGTGGAACTATGTCTTAAGCAAATTATAATGTAGTTTTGTCAAGTAAATGCCAATTCAATCATTACGGAAGCGATGGCATATTCAGAAGATTAATTTTGGTAAGGGAAGTTGCTGGAACGGCTTAGCAGCGATAGAAGGGATTTGCGAAGAATTACAATGTATTTTTGCCTAGACTTATCTGTTTGTAATATATCTTGTTTGTAGTGTATCTGATATACAATACTATTGTTATATTTTTACAAGTGCCCTTTGTCAATGCTCACTTTTATTGAATTTCATATGAGCCTAAAAGGGAGTGTTGAATAGCGTGACATATGACACTATACTGGTGGAATGCTTGTAGAAAATCTGTGAATTTTTTACTGGAATTTTAAAAGGTCGATATACTTTAATTTAAAAAAATTCTAGACTGTTCAGTTTCAAGGTTTACACTATCGTAATTAAATTAAAATTAGTGAACCATATTGTTTACTGATTAGACAAATAATATGTTTTTCAAGGATTATGGTAATTTAAGGTAGGAAAGTATTAATTTAGTTTAAAAAAATTAAAAAAATAATTTTGTACAACTTAATACTTTTGATATTGCGTCCTATTTTAATGGAGTTCTACCTAGTAAATTCCAATCCAATCAACATTTAATCAAAGGTGTTTGGTGTATCTAAATGATACGGATAAAACATCACCAACGAAATATGAAATTAAAGTTGATAACTTTGTTATTACACTGGCTGTGTTACTGAATGTAACACGTGTTTTGCCTCTATAAGAATCATCTTCAGACTAACACGTGTCACATTTAGTAACACAGCCAGTGGAATATCAAGGCTATCAACTATAATTTCATATTAACCTTCTTCCCCATAGAACAACATTCCGGAAAATTAAGCCACGGGGAAGTCGGGAATAAGACCCACACCAAATTAAAAAATAATAACAAATGTATTATATCGTCGTCAAAAAATATTATTTTGGGATAATCGATTTTTAAGAAAGTCATGAAATTTAATTCTTTCTAAGCATACATTTATTAATCTAACCACTTTATGAGATTAGCATTTACGAATTCGATCTAACTATTAATAATTCTACAGTTTTTTTGCCACTAATAACTGTGAACGAAATTGACTCAACTCATATTGATTTCTTCAAATTACGTAAAAAATAAAAGGAATATCTGAGATTGATTTTTCAGACCATAGTCCTTCCTAAAATCTATCGTACTGCATTCATTACTCAAAACAGCCAATTTTCAACTTATCGCCTTTTCCCACTATGCCGATAATATTGAGCTATCTAATCCCGAAAACGGGACGGGCGATTAGCTAACCACCAGTCGTTTCCCAATCCCATCTTTCTATCGTCGCAGTCCATGGAAATGCAGGTTGAGTGACTGACATAAATAAAACTTTGTATTTTGTAATTTTAAAAATCTATTTATTTTCATTATTGTTTTTATTATTATTATTGTTTTCATTATTATTACTGTTTTATTGTGTAAATGCAGGGAGCATTGGCGTCAGCTGGATGCCACGCATTTTAATTTTTTAAATTTACAAAATAAATAAATAAAACCATTTCTCGTATAAACCACTTCTGTTAAACTGCTTCATTTAAGTCTATATCCTCAACACTGCGAGCATATTGTGCACTGATGGCCCCTACTTTGATTGATGATAATGATGAAATAATTATTTTGTTATCACCACAAATTTTCGTACTAGATTGACAGTAAACGATATTTTAATGCAAATCACGTTTTCTCTTAAAGTAATTATCATATAGAACCTAAGTTTAACACATTTTACCACACCTGATTTCAGTGGCATAAAACAGAGGTAACATGTAATATCGAAGGTGTTTTGGTCAATTGAAATAACCCTAAAAAAATACGAAAATGAGATAATGATTGGATCTCATGACAGAGCAGGTCTCGGCCAAATGATGTAAATTAGAAAAATAAATTTACCACTTTTCGGAAGGGAAACATCATTTTACATTGGTTTCAGGTTTAAAAATTCTGACCCGGCCACTTGATGTAAGTCACTATTATATCGACACTCCCTATATATAATCCCGTATCTGAAAACATGCGAATTTACAGGACTGCATTTCAAAGATTCAAAACGCAACTCACGATGTAACGTTTTCGATAAAAACGGTATTTACTCTCTCCTGAACAATGTCAACTTTGAGGTTTACATTGACCAAAACACCGTCGATATTATCTATTATATCATATCAAAACAAATTTCTTCTCATATGACATCGTTAGGTACTTTTCCAGTGATTTAATAATTGAACTTTTATCTAAATATTATTAAAATTTGTCGGGTCCGTCGTGCAGTAGTCAACGTCGTTGGCTTCGGTTACTGATCTCATGGATGTGGGTGATGTCTACAGTCCTTCCAACCCATCCGATTTTAAAACCAGGGCATAGCGAGAGCGATTACCCAACCACTAGTACGGTCTATCCATATATCCCTTCTCTCTTCAAAACAGAGAGTTTGATCAACTGAGTAAAAGGCAGTTCTCGTAGAAAAACTTCTGTTGAGATACCCGCATTAGCAGGCCATATGATTGACATTGGGAGCGGACATGTTTTAATATATATATATATATTTTTATTACAGTAGGTATGCATATTCAGGTACACAACAAAAATATTTTTTTGTGATTATTATTCAATAAATACGAAATTAAATGAAACGGGATTATGTAAAATGATTGTCACACTTCACAGACAGGTCAATTTGACGCTGTTAAGGCGCAGTGGGTTAATTGGGCTCTTCCTAATGCTCTTTCTTTTACACACATTTTTGATTGTCAGTTTTCATGTAATGCATTTTCTGCGACCTAAATTATTTTATTAATTTACGTAATGATTAAATAATGTGACACTTACATAATATGAGCCATAATAATTATCTCTGAATACGGCAGCGGCTAGCAATGGTATGTGTGCCGTTTTTTTTTTTTTTTTTTTAAATGTTAGCCATTTTTATTGATTGTTGATTGCGGCAGAGAAAAAATGCTAAACAAAATAAATGACAATCGATTGTGTGTTTCAAATATTATTATGTTCTATTCGATCGATGCGCCATCTATCGCGTGTTAATTTGAATGAATAACAGACTGACAGCTAAGTAAAACGTATGTTTTTAATACCAAATTGTGTCCCATTCCAAGATATATCTGGTCACAAAAGAATCAAAATCAGATTGTTATAAAATCATTATACCAGTAGTTTTATAATCAATGAATTAAGCTATACTTTTCAATCTGAAAAATGACTTGGCTGAAACTCCAGCCTGGGTAGATGCACGTTATCGATCTCTGGTACATAGCAGTCCATCAAAATTAATATACAAATATGTTATGTTGAACGCGTGGCTTTGTCAACTAATTATCTACATTGTTTATACTGACCCTGGTTAATTTAGCACTTTTTTACTCCGATACACCAATTAGGTGATGACGATGTAGTCTCGTACTGGGTGTGCCGTCTGGACGTGTGGCCATCCTTATACCGCATTGAATATGGTAATTTCTAGATGTGACAATGCAACGTTGCGGATGGATCAAAGTGACGTTAAAATAGCAAGTCAATGGGCACCGCTCTTGGCATTCATTCCATTAGGGTTCGGTGGCCATATGTTCGAAAAAACACCTTCACGAATTGATTTTCCAACCGATTTATGAATTTGTCTTCCAAGACATGAATGTCACAACTCACTTGCTTTCCTCCACACACCATTGCTTTCCCATCCGTTAATTTTATATTTAGTATTCAAACGTTAATTAGAAGTGTCTTTGGAGCAACTACCCATTGATTTGTTGATTTTTTGTGTAGAAAGTATTACAAAAATTGTCTACGGTGCACATTTTCTTTTCATTCTGTTTCGATTGAGCAAATCCAAAAGAACATGACCCCATGGCAGAATTAGTTCAGCAGATTGCGTTACAATTTTTTCACCAGACATCAATATGAATTTTCTATTACCCATAGCCGTATCCCAGTGCACATGCCCTCACATTTGTGATCATATTAACGCAAGCTATTTTGAAGTCATATTGTTGTTGGCCGTTGATTTAGCAATGCTAAAAAAATAATAATATTATTAAATTATCACAAATAATAAATAATTATCATAAAAATTTTCGACTCAAAAGATAGAACGGAAAACTATCCATCATTAAAAAACTTAAAATGTTAAAAAAAGTAATATCATACCTCGAAATACCTCTTACGATTTTAATATAATAATGTATTATGACGTATTGAATTAAATAGAAAAGAAAATACTTTTTGATGCTATCTTTGACTTCAGTATAATAGTATATAATATTTGTTGAATGTCATATCTAGAGTAAAATATGATAACGTTATCAGCCCCCTGGGGTTGGCCATATAATTTAATACTTACGGAATGTAAGGGTTAATAGTTAGCCTTTTGCGTGACGCCTAAACGATTTCAATGAAACATAAATACACATTATTCAACCATACTTCATGGTGTTTTTAGCGTGTTCTGCTGATTAAATTTTGCAAAAACAAAATAACGGCAAAAATCAATACAAAATAGTAAATTTCAATTTCAAAGGTGTAAGTACAATTTATTTATTATATTTTTTCAACTATTTCCATTCCTAATATAAAGCATATGGACTCATGATAGAAATTGTCTTAAACACAAGTTTTCTCTTGTTATATAGGTCTGCACGGGCCGAAATTTAAAGAAATTACCCGGCCCGAGCCCGAGTCTTAATGCCACACTTGTTACCCGAGCCCGACCCGAAGCCTAAATTTATATATCTCGGCCCGAAAAAAACCCGATTAAAAAAAAAAAAAAACCATGTCCGCTCCCAGTGTGGAGCATATGGTCTCCTTGTGGAGGTATCTTAACATAATTTTTCTACGAGAACTGCTTGTTACTCAGCTGCTCAACCTCTCTTTTTTTTTTTGGAAGAGAGTAGGGATAGAAGGATGGGGCTAGGACAGGACTAGTGGTAAGCTAATCGCTCACGCAACTCCCCGTGAGGATGGGATGGGTGGAAGGGAGGACTCAGACTACGAACAGAAATTCATAGATCGATTGAAAAGTTAAAGCTCAAAATCTGATCTTACCAAAGATTGTCGGTTTTTAAACCATACCCGCTTCCGATGGGGAGGTATGAAATCCTGTTGTAGCATCTCAACAGAAGTTGTTTTACTAAAATTAATTGTTGTTCTGTCCCTCAAGTTCTCTTTTTCGGAGAGGTTAAGGATTTTGCTGGAAACGGACTAGCAAATTTTAAAACTGGAGCTAACCGATAACGATTATATCTGTGTGCGAAAGGAAGAGGGCGTTAACTCTAAAATTGGTATTTTTCCAGGAGAGCCTAAACAAGATTTGCATTTGTTTGAAATTTGATGAAAGATGTGATGTTTAAACATGAATTTTACCAATTCATCAGTATTGATTCGACTCTTCCTTTTTATATTATATGCATGTATATATTGTTGCTATTTTTGAATTCGTTTTTCAATTAACTCGACTTAATTTCCTTTTCCTTTCACACACAGATATAATCGTTATCGGTTAGCTCCAGTTTTAAAATCTGATGGGTGAATGAAGAAGTGAACATTGTAGACATCCATATCCATAAATTAATTTATGAAATTGTCCGTAATGGAATTCGAAGTAATATGAAAAGATAATAAATAGTCATTTCATAATGAACTACTTTTGTTAAGATTATATTTATTTTATAATGGACAAAAATGTATAAAAATGCATCACAGGTGGCGTGCGTCAGTCTGCGTCATAATTACAATATAATGCTAAATAAAATTTATGTTTACACCTTCAGGCATACTAATATGATCAGACAGTAGAAGTTTCCTTCATAGATAGGCAAATCGCCCATGTACCATTGATATACGCTGACCGAATTGACTAATTATTCACACAGCGCGCAAAATACTATTAATCATTGTTGGCATAGGTGTAGAATAATTATATTGAATAATTTATTATTAATAATTATTTAGATATAATTACGTATTTCTTTTCTTGTGATTTTGACAACTGTGATATACACAAGTCCTGTTATTAAGATGGAATGAAAAGCTTAAATCTTTATTTTCATTCGTGTGATTGATAAAGTCAAGCTAACTGAAATGTTGAAAACGTTTCAGTTGACTTGTGCATATTTGAGCGCACAATACGCTGTGCGAGCAAAGATGCACAAGTCAGTACATACCTTTAAATGTGTAATTTTCACTATACACGGGGTAACCTTTTAAGATTTTTTGTGTGATGTATAGATATAAGTATTTCATAATTAAGATATGCAACGAAACGGTTTATAATCAAAAAATATATTGATATATTCTGCCTACAAATAATAGTGGACCTAGGAGTAGAAAAAAGGAAGAAAAACCAGATACAGCCCCCGCACAATAAATTATAACTTCTGGTTAATATGTGTCACTCATTTTCAAAGAAATCAGAAATTTTCGGTGATTGTAAATTATTTATCGCTTTTAAAACAGCATATCGATAGCAATTCAGCAATTCGCAAAAAACAACTTTTTAGGAAAACGAAATATCATGTTTATCAAATTGTTAAACGAATTCCACACGATGATCATAAAGTAATATGCCAAAATTGTTTTAAATAATAACTGTTAATTATAATAAATTCATTTGAATGCCAAACATGACAAAAACGATTTTTAGATTAGAAATGTGTTGTTGGAGAAGGATACTCCGTATATCATGGACGGCAAAGCGCACAAACGCATATATCCTCAAAGGGTTCCAAATCCACGATAGAGTCTTGGTCGCGTATATAAGAAGCCTACTCGGCGTTTTTCGCCACATCACCCACAATCATACCGACAATCTTGAGTGGCTCGTCGTCACAGGAAGAAATAATTGTTGCTTTTCTGTATTCGATGGCCATTTAAAGATCTGTTATCTTAGGTTATTTCCTCGTCTTCAAACCGCCTCTCTACGTGTTTAAGCTGATTCAGCAGGGATGCAATCCAACTCCAATATTTTATATTATAAGGCTGATTTCCATAAATAGCTTAATAAATATATTATTCTTTGAATTATAGTCATATTATTTAAAGTGATATTTTGTGGTAGTTTTATGTAGCGTCACGCAGGTTTTTTCTTATCTAATTGGTCAGTCTTGATCGGAACTTCATGCAAATGATTCCGGCTGAAGAGAAGACCCTCTTAGAATCAGCCAGTTCCAAAACCTGTTGTGACGCCAAAATACCAGAATTTGACATTTTTAAAACCGTGTTTTTTGGTATGGAAAAACAGTCTTAATATTGGTATTATAATCTCTAGATAAAAAAAACACTTCTCGAAAGATTCCAGCATTCTAACAGAAAGTTATTTTCATGTCCAGGCATGAGCTTAGTAATTTTAATGATATAGCTATGCGACAAACACTTTTTAGTTATCTTATTTATTTGTGTAATGTTTCATAGAGGCTTTTATCGCTATCGTTTTTAGGCATCCGCTTCTACAAGGATAATGACTGATAAGTCAGATAATAAACAATATTTTGCAAATGCCGGAGGTTTGAATTTCTCGGCAACTTACCCACTCAAATTCGAACGATACAACAATGAATCCTTAAAATCAAAGTTTCTAGGAGATAAGACAACATAAATTAAGAGCGTTAAGTACACATTTTCCATTTTAAGCACTCGTAGCTCTACAAAGGACGCAAGAGAGCGTTAAAAAACGAAATTAATTAACGATAAGTTTTGAGGGTACAAATCACTAGCAAAGAGCTCACGATTCGATTAGGTATGGCCGGAGCAACCTTTAACTCAATGCAGAAAGTCTGGGACTCACGGTTGTACTCGGTCAGAAACAAGTGCCACCTATTCATCGCGTGCATTTTGATTCGCTGCGAGTCATGGCACCTCACCAAGGCATAGAGTAACCGTATACTGCGCTTTGAAAACAGATGCTTGCGAGGAATACTAGGGGTACGGTGGTTTGATTTTGTCAAGAACTCGGAGGTAAGAGAGCGGACGGACCAGCCTCTTATTACGTCCAAAATAAAAAAAAGCAACGATGGACCTGGCTTGGGCACGTGCTGCGGATGCCGCAGGGGAGCCCGAATCCTGCCTGTCTCTTCTACCAACCGGATGGATTCCGTCGCCCTGGAAGGCCGCTGATGACCATCCATAGGTTGTATTCGGCGCAGCTACGGACGCTGGGATGACCTGGTAGGAAACGAAGAAACTGGTGGGGGACAGAGAAGCTTGAAGAGACCGCGTGATAGCCATATGCTCCGAATAGGGAGCATATTATATAACTTTTAAAAAAAGTTTTTTAAGAACTTCTAATTAACCTAATCATTACTTTCGTAGTCGTATATTTTATGCAATAATTAGTTGTTATTTAGTAAATAAGCATAATACGACAACATGACATACTATAATAATCACTTTCATATGTACATTTTAATAATATAATAGTTATATTTTAATATTTTCGAGATTATAAACCTTCAATTGACATTTAAATCTACTTCAGATATTTGGTAGTTACTATCTTTGCACTTAAGGTATGTGATATGTGTTTTAAAATAAATATATAATAAATACAAGGAATTAGTCAGAGAAAATATTTGATTAAAGAAATAAAATTTCATATGCTTGAACAGGGATGGCGAACCTTTTGAGTTAGGTGTGTCAAAATTCTGAAAAAAAACTTAGCTCAAATTGGGTGCCGAATCCCAGCTAGAAATATTCATAATTTTGTGATATTTCCAACCCTAATAAAAAGAACACGATAATTAGTTTCACAATATTTCTGTTCATTGCCAAAGATCTGACTACGGTGTGTTGTCAAAAGAGCCATCAACGATATTATGTGGTCCTTTTGGAACTTAATAAAATACTGTTTTACGATATTAATTTCAAAATACGTAATAAGTTTTGAGTTATAATTGAATTTTGCAACCCACCTTTGGAATTATAGCAATTTCAAGGTTAACGAGGTGCATAGAGAATTCCTCAACTGCATTTTAATGAATGTTTATAAATGCACACAATAACTTGTCTCACAGTTTAATAATAGACATAGCAGAAACAATTTTGCACGATTGACAAATCGTGTTCTAATATCATTATATCGTCGCTATTCTGGAAGAAAATACAAAATCAAAACAAGACATATTAAGTTAGTTATATCATAATTAACTTATTTCAATCTCTGCCGTATGAAAGAACACACTTATTTTATTGAATTATACTTTTACTTTAAAAAACATATACAAACAAACTAAATGAAAAATATAAACATTTGATATTATTTAAGACATCGACTGAGTTCAGTTCGAGTCCATTCGTGAGCTCGAATACCTGAAGATGCCGAAAGGCGAAACCCGGGTCGTTAGTGACAAAATACATGGAAGTGTACAAAATCTCAATAATCCAAATTTGATAAACATTTGAAAAACCTCTAAGTCCAATTACTCAAAATAAGTATTTTTCAGTTAGTGTCTTCTTCCAGAAAAACGACGATATAATTATACAGCCGATTTTCTTTTTGCATGATCTAATAAAACGGTTCAACTATTTTTTTACACTGATTTTTTTAGCATTTGCATAGTTATAAAAGATGAAAAGTATTATTAAAAACAGAACGCAAAAGAACTCTTCGGCCCTTTATGAATATTGGAATCGTCATTTTTGCCATTTGCTAAATTTTAAAATGTAAGTGCTCATGACGCATGCATGACTTGTTATTGTTGTAAAAATTTATGATGTTTTTCTATGTTGAATTTCTAATGAATTTCTCTCCAATATTGTTTTCCCGATATCTATCTTGTTTCTCACATGTATCTTATAAAACCATTTTTACATATAATTAAAAAAATGAAATTCGTATTAATTTTGAGCTCGAGAATTTTATATTTTGGGGGTATTTTAAGCAATGAAACCTATCTCCCATTTATATATATGGGCGTCTTATATTCTTTTACACGGTTATTTTGCAGGGTAGTCTCTTATTATAAATACTGATATATTAGAACCAATGACCAAGGTATTGGATGTGAATGCATTAGAACATATGCATTGTTAAATAAATACAATTATTTTTCTGTTAGTGACATTCTCAAACGCGGTTTCATTTTTCTAGGAATTTTCTAAATTTGTAGGGAAAGTGAATTGTAAGTTTCAACCGCAATAGCTAATTCTATTGATCGTCATTGTAAACGTGACCAAATTGTAGTACCTAAGCTGTATTTCTTGAAGTTTGAGTAAAATGATAAATCCCACGTATAAACATGTAACTAACAACAGTGCCATCTTTTGCTTGCTAGTAGAAACTAATCTTATAATTTGAAACTAATGGCATTTGCCGGGTCCGTGGTGCAATTGTAAAATTGAGTATTAACGTCAATGGTTATCGTAAGGATGAAATTGATGAGGTTAAAACATACACACTTGCTAAACACGTAATAGCGACTGTATGATTTTGATGGACGCAAATTGCTACAGAATCCTGTAGCCACCGTGTGGTGGTCATGTGCATCCGAATAGGTAAGTGGCACGGTCAAAAGAGAAGGTAATATAAGACCAGTAAAAATATGTCGAGTCTGTAGTGCAGTAGTCAACGTCATAAGCTTCACTTTTAAGGTGTTCAAATCTGTCAATTCTTGGTGGAAAGATATTATATTTTAAAAAATAAAACACAATTCATTTGTACCATTTCCACATATTTATAATGATCAGGACCGGTTTCGCTCATCACGAGCATTATCAACTGATCGCTATAAATATGTGTAAGTAGTACAAATGAATTGTGTTTTATTTCTAAAAAAATCATTAGGTTCGGTTACGAATGCCTCGGGTTCAAATCACGATACGGATAGTTTCATACATTTATTTTTCGATCGCTTCATGCATTTCTGTTCTCAGGCATGGGTGTTTGCGATGTCAAGAATTCCCTCCCACCGAGAGCGATTACCTAACCACTAGTCCTGCCCTAATTCCATCATTCTATCCCTTCTCTCTTTCTAATAAAAAAATTGTTGCTATAGTATAATAATTCCATGTAAATGTCAGATATTGATGATTTTCTGTTTTAAATGTCAAAATATAGGCAATTTAACACTTTACGTACTGGTAAAACGAGTGAAGTAATAAGATTTAATGGCTTTGAAATAGAAACATTATTGTCATATTGTTACTTTTTTAATTCTGGCAGAAAGCATGATACGACTTGTCGATACCGAATCTTATAATTTGAATGCCAAAAAGATTATATTAATAATGAATAAAAATACTTTTTGAAACACAAACAACAATTATTGTTATAATTTAAGACATCGACTGAGGGTGCTTGATGGAATTTCAATATCAAATTTGGATTATTGAGATTTTGTACACTTCCATGTATTTTGTCACTAACGACCCGGGTGTCGCCTTTCGGCATCTTCAGGCATTCGAGCACACGAATTGACTCGAACTGACTGGTCAGTGTCAGTGTACAAAATCTCAATAATCCAAATTTGAACAATTATTGTACTTGGGGAGAGAGTGCTTTGAAAAAAACAAATGCTTTAATTGCGATTATCTCGGAACTTATGAGTGTTTATGTCTTACCCCCTCCCCACGTCCAATAGAATGGAATAAAACCCACCCTATCCATCATTTTTAATATAAGAATTAGAATCATTGTCTACCTTTGAAATAAATAACGTTGCAATATGGTTAGTCTGAAGATTCTTCTTAAAGAGACGAAACGCGTCACGTCAGTGATAAACCAAGTAGAATAAATAAGATATCAATTTAAATTTTATATTAAAAATCAACTTCCAAAAAGTTACCGCCGAATCCATAGAAAATATCTCAGAACTTTGACGTAATGCCTTCTGTCAGTACTCCATCGATATCTCTACTATATAGCACAAAATACATGTAGGAATATGTATGTTTGTATGTCTGTCGATCACAACAACTCCTCCCAAACGGTGCACATTAGCGACGAGAAATTTTCACACGTCATTTTAGCCGTAATTGTTAGTTCAATTGCGCTATTTTCAACTCTCAACTCCTAACGTTTAACTTTTAACCTCAAACTGAAAACGCTATATTTTTGACGTTTCAATTAGGGATGAAAAAAGTAATAATAATAGTCGCCTAACAACAGCTCAATACTAATATATTCTGCAAGTGACAGTTGAGATAGTAACACGAACGTAGATATTTGTGAGTGGTAAATTCGTACAACTTGGTGTGCGTCTGTCGTCATCGAGAATTAGCGTATGACTCTGATCGTATGTTTAATTTGTGGCGCTGCAGGAGCCATTATTAAATGCAGATCAACAAGCTGTCTATCGGGAAGTTCTGCGGCGACATAACAAGAGAGCAGGTGGCAAAATTGTCATCTTTTATTTTAGCTGGTTTCAACTCTTAACATTATTATTTATTTTTTTTTATTTTAAAAAATAAAACACAATTCATTTGTACTACTTCCACATATTTATAATGATCAGGACCGATTTCGCTCATCACGAGTATTATCATCAGTTGATAATGCTCGTGATGAGCAAAACCGGTCCTGATCATTATAAATATGTGGAAGTAGTACAAACAAATTGTGTTTTATTTTTTAAAATATAATGTCTTTCCACCAAGAATTGACAGTTAACACCTTAAAAGTAAACAAAATTCAAGTAATATTTCAAAACTTCGATTCGTGAAATCATGATTTTTAAAATCGATCGAACGCTGACTCACGCACAGTGTTTTTGGTATTAAATTACGTCACAAATTTTGAAAAATTATTTGTTAACAAGTTACACTACTCTTCTTATCAAATTATTCGAATAAAATACTCGCACTAAAGTGATTTTTAAAACGAATCGTTTAAAATGATAAACGATTAATCTGTTTTGCGTACTTGATAGTTACGTATGACGTAAGAAGGCAGAAGACCGAGTGGAGTGAAGAAGACTGATTGACTAGGTCAAGTTTCACCCCGAACTGTAGCACCAGAATATTTATCATTTTTTGTAACTTACAATCTCCCAATTCTCGCCATGTTTAATCTTACTTAAAATTTTAAAAGCGCTAAACCCTCCTATATCGTAGCGTATTTTAATACACAAATGTTTTATATGCTGATTTCGTTCAATTCACAAAATACAATTGAAAGGACCTAGCCTCAAATTTTTGACGGATGCCTAGTCGCCTATAACGTTGTATTCTTATAGCGTATTCCTAATCGCTACGCTATAGGGGGTTTAATATAAACTTGGGCCTCGTATAACACGACGTGACACCGCCCCGTACTTACGGGGCGGACAGGGGTCTTCAAAACCCGTCTACAAACTCTTCCTATTAATGCAAATTTAAAATGTAATGTAAAGGCGTTCTGCTAAGGCGTTCAAATATAATTTGTCAAGTTTTTTAATAAACAATCGAAAAAATATACATTTACGTATGTATTGAAAAAAACTTTGATAATATATAATAGATCATTCATTCATCTTCGCTATCACTTACAATTCTATATGTTCAACTCTTTTTCGGTTCGGCTCGAAATCGGTTGTGAGTTTTCATTATCGGAGGACTCTTTTTTCAGAGGGGTATTTTTGGATTTGGAGTTTAAAAATTCTGCAATAAGCGATTGTTTACTTTTAGCGTAAAAATCTTTAAATATTTCTTGATAAGAGGCCAAGCTCTGTTGTAATTCCCTTTTGAACTTCAAACTTCTTTCTATTATAGGACCTTTTTCTATAAAAAAATGCTGAAACCGTGTTATATAAAGCGTATTGTACAAAAATATGTTACAATTCGTCAACGTGTTATATCAAAACCGTGTTATATGAGACCCAAATGTATTTGCGCTCATTTAGATATGCGATGTCAAAATTTCAAAATGTTGTGTCTACAAAATTTTGATTGTTGGTAAAACCATTCGTAAATTGCTTAACTTTTTTAGAGAAATATGTTGTTTGCTTTTTACTGAAAGTGGGTGGTAACGAATTAAAACATAATATAAATCATTGCCTTTCTAAAAAAACTTAAATAATGATAATCTATGATATCAGTTAATGATACTTTAAGATCATATCACATTTGAATCGATCAGTTCACGCGTGTACTTCAATACCTGAAGATGCCGAAAAGCGAAACCTGGCTAATTAGCGACAAACCATGTGAAAGAGTACAAAATTTGGCGATTTGACCCCTTAACCATCTAACCCAGTGTTTCCCAAACTTTTTCATTGAACATTTTCAAGAAATATACCACGGCCCTCTACCCCTCTAATTAAATTAATGGAGCTATCAAAAGCTTTTTTGACATTATATAATACATAGACCTGCATTCTTCAATCTTCTCTAATTTTAATAAAATAACGAATAATGAGTTCTTATATATTAAGAATATATCGAAAGTATACTGAAGGCTTTCTGTCAGAATAAAAAAATAACATTATAATTAAATTCCATTTTTTTCAAAGCCATTATATCCTAGAACTTCATGCGTTTTACCAGTTCATAGAGCGTTAAATTGCATACATTTTGACATTTAAATCAGAAAACAATCAAAAGCTGACATAATACGTTCTGTCGGTATAACATCGAATAAATATTATTACGTAAGAGGAAAAATGAATAAATAAATGCTTCTAGCACTTCTAGAACATTTTGAGGCCCCCTGGAGAAGCCCTGCGGCCCCCAGGTCGTGAACTATTGTTTTGCAAGCACTGATCTAGCCGAGTAAGACGAAAGCCCAATAACGTGTATCATTCTGCTACAGGACCGCACTCAATGCAATTTGTAATGAATACAGTCTAAATGCAGTAATGTAGTTTTGGTGAATGGTTGTCGAATATTCCACCTTGTTCTTGATGGAAAGTAAGTATTTGCTGACTTTTGTGAACTGTCATTGAGAACTTTTAAAGCATATAATAGTCAATGCTAGGGGGCTTCTGTTTTTTAGGAAACAGTAAGAAACAGGCAAAACAAATCTAGACTGGGGAGATTTTAGATTAATAATTGATATTATTTTTACGATTGCCTTACTTGTGACAATACGTTGTACGATAATGAAATTAAAATTTAATCCTGAACAGTTTTATTCATTTCATTTTCTATATAATTAAATTATTTTTGTAACTTAAATGTGTGATATTTAGAAATGCGTTTCTAAAATTATGGCTCAGACTGAATTTAAAAAAAACAAAATAGAATCAATGTACGAAATTATAAAAATACAAAATACCTCAATTCGCAGATGTGCAGTTCATATTTATATTATGGTGTAACTTCGTCGGGAGTGAGAAGGTCTTTTATAATATGATGAGAAAGATTGGATTACCTACCGTAGAAACTGTGCCAATGATCGTTGGGTAGATAGTGTTAAAATTGTTGTATAATTTAGACAGGGGGTAAAAATTCCAAATATTATTGTGGCAATACTGCTAATGTTATTAAGCAAAAATCAGTCAATTCGAGCGAGCGCTAATGCATTAAGTGTAATGTTCATTTACCGATAAATGTTTAGAGCCACTGCCGCCGATGAAAATAATAATAACGCTCGCCGGAAAATCAGTTGATTGCCAGACGTCGTCTCGTGTGCTAGTGCGACGTCGACCGTCTTGCGATAATCAAACGCCCACTTCGAAGTAAAATAACATAGATTACAAGTCAACAAGTGTGCTGGAATAACTGACAGCCATCTAGTGCAACTTTAATAAGACCGTCATTACCAACGTTTAAAAGAAAGTTCAACTCAACGAGAGAAAGTTCACGCTATTATGTCGTTTGACTTTTAAATCATAGCATTTATTTGTTAAATTGTGTTTGATACCTGTGACAAAGTGAGATCATTCTTGTGGGAATATATTACAAACCGTTTTGACATTTATTAGTATATATTTTTTTATAATAAATTCTTAAACGACGCTGGAGTATTTTTATCTACACAATGTAATAATCAAATAACAAAAATCCTACATTAAAAAGTTACTATCAGTTTTTAAAGTAACATTAGCTGATGTACTGTGTTTATTTCTAAGTTTTGAAAGTTTTATTATCGTGACTTCAAAGTGACCACAAGAAACTCTGATGTCTTCTTCCCCTACTTGTTGTCTGTGAAGAATACATCGTCATGATGCTGCAAGATAAAGTGTTCCTGGTCGTGCTTCTTGCATTCCTGGGGACTCCCCGCCCAACTGAGCAGAGGCGTATCCAAAGAGGTAATTAAATAAAAACAAATATATATTGTTGAATATTATTTGCATCGTATTTTTATATTGCACTGTTTGGCACAGTCTCTTTTTTTAATTAATTAATTTTTTCTCTTCGCAAATCTGGCATATTAATGTGTTTTTTTTTCTTTTTTTTTTAAATGGCTAAATCATGTTAGCAAAGCATGCGCGTTGCTAACATTTGGCTAACATCAAGCATACACATACATACATATTATCAAACATCACCATTACACTCTTATCACCCACTTACATTGAATTGAGCATTAATACGATCAATGTTCATAAACCATTATCATACGAAATATCATCTAGATATTTAATTTATAATTAAGCTATCAGAACCTACCACTAAGCCACGGAAAAACAATCCCCTCATCAGCTCGACAGATTTTTCAGACAGAAGAAATACCACACTTTATCCCGCTTGTTTCAATGAGTTTTCCAAGGAAGTGTTTCCCAACTGGTGGTTTCACTGAAATTTACAAAAATGTTTGGATTCCGACTTTTATATTTTTTACCGGTCCGCATGTTTAAAAATGTTGGGAAAAACTGCTCTAATGTCAGCAGGTCTATACGCATTGCTGTAGTAGTCGTAAACTTCGTTAAGGATAGCAGACGGTAACGCAATCTTTGTGTCAACTATTTATATCATTATAGCATGCACGTGGTCCGCGTGCCGTAGATTGCCCAGACCTAAACCAGGAATGACGAACCTGCGGCCTTATGTTTTTATGTATATTTCTCAAATGCGGCATTTTGATTTTAAGATAAATGAATGGGGCCTACCGACTGGAAAAGGTTAGCCATCCTTCGTCTCAGCGATTATCAATTTAAAACACTATTATTCCGTGATTAACCCAGAAAGCAAATCATAAAACCTTACGCTGGAAATTCTCCGATGTAAGACTTATCAAGAATAAAGTATATTTTACATGAAAATAGTGATAAAACTTGTCAAGCAAAGGCATACAGTTTGCAAAGATATGTTGGTTTCTGAATAAGTCTGAATCATTGTAAATTATACGTAAAAGTATATAGAACTGTGCGGATTCTTGATAATTAATTTATGAAGAGGTTTCATGATAAGATAACGTCTTTAAAAGTACAGATGATACATTTATTGGTGACTTATCGTTTCTTATCCATAACATGTATTGAGATTTATATACTTTTTAAGTATTTGTTAGTTTAATAAAACTATTCTGGGCTATCTGCATTAAATACAAATTACAAAGACAGAAAATTTGTACCTGAGAAGCATGAAGATGCAAGTCCAAAACATGAAATCTTCAGAAGAACCAAAAACTTTTTTATTTACTATTTGGAGTTATGTTAGTTGCATCCTTAAAAGTAATAACATTCCTTTATTCTTTGATGATAGGACTTAAATCTGTCTGCATAAACATGATCAGTAACCATACTTTGGCATCATTGACTGATTTTTTTTAAAATTTTGGACTTGATTTATGACTCAAGGCAAGGAAGCATAATAATCCAAAGTCAAAATTATATTATTGTGATTAGTGAAATATTCACTGCATACTTTGGTTAAACATTTTTTTATTGCATTAACCATGTCTGCTCCATATAGACTTCTAGTGAAGCTTATCTCAACTGAAGTTTTTATATGATAACTGCTTGTTACACAGTTTCTCAAGCTCTCTTTTTAAAAATGGGTAGAGATATAAACATAGGGATATAACCAGACTAATGGTAGCTAATCGCTGGAATTTTAGAAGTCACATAAATACATACATGCCATCGAACTAACGTCATGTTTACTTTACAAATAACAACTTTATATTTGCAAAACTATTGAATGAAATCACGTTCGCTGTACAATTTTGCATAAAATGTGTTGGAGCACAAATTCCATGGCCAGTACGTCGTATTGATTGCAAATGAATATTTTAATACTTCTATTTTGAATAAAAAAATACAGGTTTACAAATAGAATACTAATTCATCATGGTCATTAAGAAGTAATTGAATCAATGCTTGAGTTGAACAAATCAAAATATTCACACATGTGTATTATAATAAAATCCTTGAAGACGACTCAATAAATAAATAAATAATAATTGGGCGCCCCCCTCTTTCGAAATTGCTGCTCCGCTACCGATAACAAAGCCTAAAAATAAACATGACGTCATTATTAGACACAAACTTTACGAAAAAGTTTTCTGAAAATAGACGCCTAGGCACTGACAACGTGTATGGATACTTGTTTATTTTAATTAGTTTATCGGAAGTGCGAGAAATCGTTTCATTCAATCAGAGATGAAAGATTGATTATGGCGTATTTTTATCGTACTTGTAACTTGAACTTCAAACAATAATATCTACAATTGGTGATTATTGAAAAATACAATGTCCCTTTAAGAGCGTTATCAATAGAGGTATAATTTGCATGTTACCGCCGATATTATCTTTATTTAAAAGAAACTTATCTCTATTTAAATGTGGAACTGTAAACAAGGCGAGCTGTAAACGTATTTCTGAAAAAGTAAACCCCTTTCTATCTTTCGACACCATTTTAAATTTCATATAATACACCGTATTAGCCCGACTATAAGTTTTTATACCTATAACAACTGTACATCATGTGGGTATTCACAATTTTGACAAGAACACTAATTAATTTTGATATTTGTTACACATTCATTAAAATATACTGTGATGGAAGTAATGTAGTCATCTCGCTAATCGCGAGGCAGTGAATTTATTAATCATTTGTTTGAGGCTCGAATATAAGGCGACTCGCTATTTTCGTGTCGCTTTTTTTAAATAAAAACCTCGCTTTATAGTCGCGGTTATATAATACAATGAAGAATTTTCCGCCATGTAAATTTTCTGTATCGTTCAAATTAACGCCAAATTACGAGATTCATTTGCAATAGATGTTATGTGCACCGAACGCGCTAAAATAGATCTGCAGTGTGATATTGATTAAAACCGCCATGAAGAGATCTGTAAATTTCAAAGGGTTTATTGAATTGGCATTTACTTGGTAGAACTCCATTATAATATGGTAAAAATAACAACGTATTCAGCTCCACAAGAATTTGATCAGTTTGTTGATAGCTATTTCGGCTTCACGCCATCGTCGGAACTATGTTTAAACTTAATTTAGCTAAGCTACACCTACTGTTTTAGAAGACGCAATATTGCATCATGGCACTTACTCCAACGTAAAAACTTTTATTTAAAATTAAAATATGTTATCTAAAAAATAGAATTGTACTTACGGCCGTCGTTCATTTTGAATTTTAACCGTGACTCAAATTTGCATAGACCTGGTATAAGTCCAAGGCATTGGTGATCTAATACGACTGACCCAGAATAAATAGAGGTACATACAGCAATTCATTTCGTCTCCAATCTTCGATGGACGAGAACACCACGAGAAGATGGCTGTCATTGTAAAAACAAACGTCAAATAAATAGTTAGTCAAATAATATTCTTTCGAAAATTAGAACTCACTGTTTGAATGTTCGATTTGATCATTTTCAAATTCTTAATTTCTACAGAACGGTTGAGACGTAGAATCGACTTCGTTTTGAATTTGGAATAGTCTACAATTAATAATGGCGTCGCATATTGCGCATACAATTATCACCATTATCAATAATTGCGCAGTAAATATTACAATATGTTTGTGGTTTGAGAAATCAACTTTAAATCTCAGCACTTTATCGCATTTTAGTGACCAATGACATAATTTCTCACATAATAAATTAGACGCAGTAAATTATAATATATTCCCTGTGCGACATTAGTTGAAGTTAACCCTCCCCCTTCCCCAAATCTCTGTAGATTAAATTGTCCCATATCCACAGATAAAACCCTACAGCGTTAAACAATCTGAACCCACCCTTTCCAATTTCTATCTACGGCTCCTCTGTGCAGAATCCTTGTTCGATATATTAATGTATTATATCCAAGCATGGCCGCCTTTCATAATGAAACAAGAAGAAAAGAATTATGCAAATGTTCTTGGTTCGATATAGAGCTGCATTAGACTGACCTTGTGACCTGATGTTGTACCTAAAGAAAGAAAAACTATACAGAGAAGAGAAATGTGTCTGCATCAGGCCGTAAGTTTGAGTGATATTAAGTATCCTGTGTATCTGTATAATGTGAATCTACTCCTCGTTTAATTATAAAAGGAATCAATGGTATCCCGTACGATTTTGGAAGTCAGTTTGGCCTATTGGGCCGTATGAGGAAGGACCGCAGCAAACAGCTCTGCTATGTCTTATTCCGTAACAACTTCCACGCCAAACGCTACCACCCTTCAAATGTAGCGATATTCCTATATAAAATTTAAATATGCCTGATCTAGGTCACTTCCAGCATGCGCTTCCAGTACGGCAACTTAAAAAAAATAGTTACGCCAAAAACGGGTTTGTATCCATTCCCGAAGTTTTTGAGATGGGGGAATAAGATACAAAGAGAGTCACAGGAAACAATACCAAAAATATTCTTTATCTATTCAATAATTAAACCCAGAATCCTAAAGAGTCTATGGTTCATCCAAATCGCTATCGGTTTAACATCATAATTATTGCAAGTGAGTTTTATTAGGCGCTTATTTAGAATCACCAAACGGGTAATAGCAATATACAATGATTGCTTTCCGCTTAATATTCATTGTATTATGTATCGCTTAAATTATTGTTGAGAGCGTCCGCCTACAGGACGTGTCTAAACTTACACAATTGCCATAGACAATCCTTACATCTATTCAACAATACAATAAATCAAAATTAGCAACATGAATTATCAAGTGAATATTTTAATGTCGTAAAATTCGTAGATATTGTTGAGCAGGTGTTCAATCTCTATGGAATACGTGATTATGTTTCCACGGTACAATCCGAAACCATACAATGATTGTGTAGTGAAACCGCAATCTATCGTTTCCTCTCCTGTATCGTTTTCCCTCGTTGATCGCAATAAATTGTTAACAATCTTGTCAATTAAACTATCGATTGCTTAAGTCAGATTAATATATTTTAAACTTTCGTTGACATACTAAAAAAATTAGATGATTGATTTGGTTTTACAATGTCGGTACAAAATTATCAGCGTATGTCCGCTCCCAATGTGAAGTATATGGACTCCTAATGGAAGTATCTTAACAGAACAAAAACCTGCTTGTACTCAGTTGCTCAACCTCACGTTTTCGAAGAGAATAGAGATAGAAGGATAGAGCTTGGACAGGAATAGTGATTAGCTTATCACTCTCGTTACGCCCCGTTTTAAAGATCGGATGAGTGGGAGGTAATTCTAGATATCACAAACATCCATGCTTCAAACAGAAAAAATTAAAAATCAATGTATGAAACTGTCCGTACCGGGATTTGAACCTGATACATCCGTAACCGAAGCCAACGACGTTGACTAGCACACTACAGACTCGACATATTTTTACTGGTCTTATTTCATTCTCTTTTGACCATACCAGTTCCCTATTCGGATGCACATGCCCACCACACGGTGGCTACAGAATACTCTTAACTCTTTGCGTCCACCAAAATCTACTCATCAGCAGCATCCTTCAGATAACCAGTGACGTTAGTACTCTTATATACTGGAGTCTAGACATGCGTCAAATTAAATGGCGAAAGTATTGTGATGTGTTTTCAAATATCTTTATTGTTGGACTTGTGGATACATTGTGTTAAGCTACATATACGTTCTCCACACCTATTTTACACAGCGCGAAATCAATCAACCACTTATGGGCTATGTACGGCACACGCTGCGTCTGTATTTTGGTGCGGATGTAACAATATTGTATGTCCGCTATATCTGCTTACATCAGGGTTGGCAACAGTCGACATATTTTAGGCAGCCATTGAACGAGATTGCGCATACATATCGAAACAAATAATTCTCGATATAAGGTATCTAAATTTTGTCAAATTCTAACAAACAATACCTACATACACTGTAAATCATTTCACATGATATTTAATGATATCGTCGTTGTTCTGAAAGATAACACGAATACTTCGAAGTTTTCCAAATGTTTGAAATGTCTTTTTCGTTTAATTTGTTTGTACGAAATCGTTTCTAAGTAAAAGTATAATTTATAAAATAAGTGTGTCCCATACGATAGAGTTCGAAATAAGGAACATTTGTATAAGTCATTTCCTCAATATGTCATTTTTTCGATTTATTATTTTCCTCCAGAGCAGCGACCATATATTATAACATACGAAAATCAACAAAAGCTGACGAAAAAATCTTAAAACTCTTCTAAATGTCACGGCAATCATACGGAAAACCGATATTTAATGCTATTATTGATTGACTGCCTAGTAAAAATATGCATAATGTTCTTAATTAGAAATACAATACGATGGGAAAAAAATAAACAAGAAAAAATAAAACTAATAATTAAGAGGGAAACAAAAAACGACTTTTTTCTACTAGCAGACATATCGGTTTTTGCTTTTAGACGCATAATATATGCTATTCTACCGCACCGCTTTGCCAACAACACCTGGACTAAAACAGCTGAAAACCGATGCTAAGAAAAATCTTTTGTATAGTTTCTTTTAAACTTCGGTAATAAATTGCAAACATGTTTATAAACACTGACATTATATCCATTCAATGTGATATATGTATATATTTGTTTAACATTACTGTCAAAGTCCGATATCTAATTGCCTTTGGCTATTCGGGAATGGACGACTGTTTATTATAGTTTCTTAATCCGGACAGCTCCGCTGATATCCGGACAGCTCCGCCGATATCCGGACGGTTGGCTTCCCTGACTGTCATACATGTGTTATGTAATTATGTCACAATATCAACTTTTGCTTGGGTTTTTCTTCTTCGGAGAATTAATATCTCGTCAGATTCCAATTTATTATCGATAACAACCACTTTCTTCCTATCGAATTACCAATCAGCAGCAATAAACTTAATTATTACCAAATTTAATAGAAGCTAATTCATTTTATCTTTGACAAACTTGGCATAGTAACAGACAGTTTTCTTTGGTATGTTTGTAAACATTTATTTTATGAAGTCGCACCTGTCCTGTAGTTGTCATGGCGCCACTATCTATGCGATCTGTCAAGATTTGTATCATGGAAAAGTCTAGTTCGTATTTTGGTCGTTCGCCCACGCAAACTTTGCTTCTCTTATAATATTTAACCATCATTTTCCTCGGATCGAATCGTCGGTTATGTTTTTTTTTGTATTGGAGAAGATTTGTGTTTTAAAGTAGTTAAATATCCCCGCTTTTAATCCGTTATATAATACAATTATACATACATACAAATAGTCACATTAAAATGGAATTGCTAACGCGAAACTCTATGAATATAATCATTACGAATGTTAAATTAAAAAAACAGTGTATGATACCAAAATACCTTTGAAGAATATATATCATTAGGGTCAATTCATGTATGATGTTAAACCTTAGGGGAGGGATTGTAATAAATGTAGAGAAGGGAAAGAGGTATGCTAGAAAACATGTATCACTAAACCAAATTATAAACTCGCGTTGCCTGACAATAAGATATTTCATACTCAGTTTTTTACTGTGTGAAGTAATTCAGACAGGTGGCTAAATGTTTTGTGACGAAATGTGACAATGGGGTGGGGGGGGGGGGTTAAAAATGTCAAAAACCGTGTGCTATCAAATATGGCAGACCCCTATCATTGGATCTTTTAAAAACTGTAGTACGCTGATATCGGAAAAAAATATATCGTTATAATAATCATAACAAGAAAATATTTCATCTAAAATAAACTATAATATTTTCCAGCAAAATAAAATCAAAAAAGTTAATCAAACTGCAATTAAAATTTCACTTAATTTGAAACAAATTTTGGTACTAAATAAAAAAGAGTAATTTTTATTTTTTAGTCGATCATTTTAATTCTCGTGTGAAAACGGGACATGCTTTATTTATTTTATCATAAATCTGCAATAAGTCTTATTCATGATTAGAAATGACAATCGGAAAAATATCTCGACAGAAATTAATTCTCTGCAATTTTTCTCCATTCACATATTCTGACGTAGGAGATTTCTAAACAAGTACTTCCGACCAAATAATACTTAGTAATAGTGCACAATCGACTCTAGCACACCGGTAACTTGTAATTATTATAAACAAACCCTACGACATACGTCATAATTATATATGATGCACCATTGCTTACAAGTCTGAAGTCTAATAGTATTCATCACACAGGTGTGCGTAGTCAGTTTATATAGAATAAATACGAAAACTTATGAATATTAGGCTAAGTAATTCTAATGTCAACTACATCTGCATTACATTAAAAAAAATACCTGCATCAGCAGGGCTGTGGAGTTTCGGAGTCGTGCCGTATCGTATTTTAGGTGGAGTCGACCATCACTGAATCCTTCGCAACGAAATCTGAATCGTTCAAATCTTGATCATTTCCATATCTTCGGCTTAACTAGCAAACTGCGTAGGTATCTAAATTTCAGCAAAATGTTCAGGCGAGTTTTAAAACTCAATAAATTCAGTTTTAATGTTTTTTCTAGTTCAGCCGACGATATGCTTTGTCACTAACGTCCCGGTGTTCGGCTATCGGGATTCCTAAGATGTTGAGATATTCGAGTACACGGATTAACTTGAATACAGTTATGAAATAGTTTATATCGTTTATTTATAAGACAAATAAAAAAATATTATCACTAGTCTAGATATTAATTCAGATTTCAACCAAATTTATTTGAATTAATATTAATACTGATGTAATAATAATTTCAATATTAATACTGATTTGATGATAATGACTTTTTGGGATATAGTCCCATAAACAATAAATTATTACAAACTTACAGAGTTTTGCAATTGCAGGCGATTTTACGAACCATTTTTTATTAAAATATTATTGGGTAAAAATATAACATAGAGATAAATATAATGATTTTAAATTGTTGGGGTTTTTAGTGTAAATATCAGATGACGTATTATTGTGACAATTAAATTATTTTGATTGCTGGAGTAATTCATGATTATTTTTATCAACTTGCTAAATAAAACTAATGATGGCGGCCTTCTAACAAATATTAAAAACATTTTTCAAGAAATGCCTGTTCCAAGAAATTGTTCGTAAATTTACCAATGTGTTAACATAACAATGGTTTTTCATTTGTTAATATCGCAGTCGTTATTTCGAAATTGGAATGTAATAATGCAACAATAATTGAGTCAGTAGGTTTTAGAAGTCCCTGTTACATTTAAAAAATATTTAAAACTTTTTTCATAAGTATTACAGCTACTTCTACACGGTCATATTCTTATCTTATCAGTGAAAAAATATGGTACTGGAGATATAATTTAAAAATGTATTAAAAGGATTTAGATTACAAAAAACGGCTTTTCGATGTGATGTCAAATGACAGACGACATACAACGACACATGTTTCTGTAAATAATCTGCGTTGTCCCCTACACCATTCTGAGCGCAATTCATTTTCCATCTCCATTCATTCGCATCATAAGCATCATGTCATCATTCATTGCCATTTTTGTCAGCAAAGATATCATACCCAATTGTCTATTGGCTGTTTAGCAACTTTGGAATCAAAACTTGGTTATTCACATTCGCTATTTGGTATCTGAAATATTATAGGCACATCTCGCCTGCCAAAACAATCATCTTCCAATTATTTTGGCGCCTTTATCAAACACCCGATTTTTATTATCTAATCAAAACAGAAATAATATTACCCACAGTATTATTTCATGTATATGTTTCATTTGAAAATGAAACCAAACCGGTATCGTCATATTTTCATGAAATGCTCAGTGCAAGCGATCGATGAATTTCAAATGAATAACTAGAACTTGCGTATCAATTCTTTCGGCGCAACCTGTCATAAATATTCATAACAGAAGAACGTATAACAAAACACGTTCGTAAAATCGAATTCAATTCCTATTATATGCATTACATAATTTATTGTTGTTAACAAATAAATGTTTGACCTCAATAACATTACATGCCAAGATGGCGTCTATTTCACACACCATTTGACATAGCAACAACATTTTCGTGTTCTATTTTTCAAATAACCTATTACCTACATTCATGTATTATATGCTTCACATTTATCAAACCGTCATAAATATTCCTAATTTAAATATCTATGTTTGGAAATTTATGCCACTGGTTTTTCACTATGAAATAAAGTTATTTATTACATATCGTTTTTTGAAAACGAAACTCTTTCAAGAAGTGACATTAAATATTTGATTGCGGTTGTAATATAACACTAGTATTTATCCTTATTTGTTCAATTTAAAATAGTACAAGCTCAAAGATTTTAATCTAATACATTATCGACACTATTATGAAAACATATTTCCCAAAAATTATTTGATAATGTTATCAAAAATCTATCTCAGTTTCAAGGCTGTTATAATAAGGATATTTGCCTGTATTATTTTGGGTATTTTACAAAGAATATTGTTTACAGCGTTCATAATAAATTATAGTTTATTATTATCAACTAGAAATATTAAACAATAATATATTGTATGCTCCAGGAAAAAATAGAATAAATTTCTATTGGAATGCATAGCATAAGTTGAATATGCAAAAATAACTTTGACAACTGATTTTTTTTGGTCTTTTTTTGACAAAGTTTCTCTAAATTTACTTACTAAGAACGATTTTTATAAAAACATAAGGACAAAAATAGCCAACGATAAATCTCATTTTCTAGAAACGTATTGTATTATGTATATTTTTTAATTGAAATAAATTAGCGTTTCAGTTCACAGGCCATTTATTACTGATATATCTCTTAGATATTTATTTAAGTAATATATGGTTTGGTTGTATGCGAGTGAGAAACAAACATGCAATATATCATAATTTAATTAATAGCATTTTAGTATTTACAAAATAAATTTAAAAAAGTATTATATTTCAAACTAACTGATTAAAAAAAAACAGTAAGATTTGAATTGATTCTTGATTTTCCGAACAAACCATTCATATCCGTTAAAGTGGGACACGGGCAATAACATAAGCAATCGATTACTGCTCAGAAAGAGAAGATCCGCCATGTGATGTAAAAACAATATGGAACATTCTGACGGCACAAGTATGCAAGCAAAGCAGTAGTTGTTAAGTAACATTTAAATGGCGGTGTCGCCTTTCTCTTTAATGTCGTAATGTTATTTCTCGATAATTGAAGTCTAGAGAACGTGGTTCATTGGAAATACGTAAAGCTGTTCAGTAATATCGTTGAGATACTCTGTCGTCATAATAATAAACTAACTGGTGTCAGTTTCAAATTTCGAACTGATTGGAAAACAATTTACAAGTGACAGTTTATTATTGTCAAGTTCATTTTTCTATCAGCACTGATTTCAATGAAATTTTATGACGTCATATTATGTTTAATAGCATGGTACGAATTATGAGTATTTGATGGTTTGACTTCGTGAGGCATTCGGAACTAGGGAACAGACAAAGCCGCTCATCTTCGAAGGTCTTGGGTTCAATTCGTTGCTTTAAGTATTATATTTATCTCATTCCGTGCCTACATCGCGATCTCATTGTAGCAATTTGTACAACGGGTGTATTATTTATTTCATTATTATTGTTTCCAAATAATTTCAGAGTGACTTTAATAATTGACATGGATGCTGATTATGTTTACTGACAACGTCTACATATAAACAACATAAAGTAAACATAGAGTAAATCTCAAATCCTAAAAGCTATTTCCTTGCAAAAGTAGATGATTCTTCTATCATTTCTGGCAAATATTTGAAACACGCTAAACACGCTTTGCGGGTTACTATGTTACTATACAAAGCTGAGTACCTCTGCAACCAAACTAAACGATGTAACGCTAATGTTTATTGTGAAATAATAACTATCACCATTTTATAGTTCGATAGCAAAGACGAAACACGTGTAACTATTTAACGTTAGCTACCAACTGGTATATTTCATCAAAATTCGTCTCATTTGTAACTTGCATAATACTAAATATGTATAAAATTATTATTGAAATTATCTTACGTCAAAGCATAGCATCTTCGGCAAAAATACAAAATATATTATTCTTCACGCAACTTTTGACTGTCAGGTTATTCCGAACGTGTTATAGAAGCCGATCCTAACAAAACAATATTTAGAATGAATCACGATTTTTTTATTGTTGTTCTCCCTGACCTGTTCTTCATTCATCGAACTCTATACATACGTATGTTCAATAAATTACAATTTTTAATAGATTAAATAAAAAAGGATTAATTCTAAATAGTAATGCTAATGAAAAGAAATATTTTTTAACTTGTTCGCTTTCTAATTTACATCTTCAAGTTTCTTACCCATCAATTAATCAGTCGCCATATCGCAGTAGTAAGTGTCACTATCGATGTCCCAGATAGTCTCAAGAAGGGGGAGTTTTGCGGTATCTTAATCACTGCAAGAATATAAGCGCCGCAGGCAACATTTTTTATTAATTTAGACATTTTTGTATACTCCGCTAAGAAGGCGGGAGGATTTCTTATATTCTAGTTCTGTAAGCACCAGTAATACATTTATTGACTTGCCAGAATTCTTGGGTTTGAATCCTGTCTGTTTTAGACACGTTTTGATTGATTAACGCTATTTAATCTGAGGGTTAGTATTTCTGCTTTCTAACTAACTAACTGACTAATTGAAAAACAGTAACTTATAAATTTATTATATAAAAAAGAGTCTCCATAGTATTACCCTCTTTGTACTATGCGCTGCTTTATTTATATAGTACAGCTAAGTCAAAAATAAAATTATTGTTTACAAAAATACATCAATAATAATTCCAACGGCTCAGGCAGTTACTTGGCAATTTAATAGAACTTATTTATTTTAATTAATTTGAACACGTGCTTTGTTTGTGATGAAAAAATTTAAGTGATTTATTTTCGTATAAATAGATATCTAGATCAGGGCTAGTATAGCTATAGATATAGTGTTTCATCTATTTAAGCTGCGCGCAGCAGTTTTGGAACTCCCCGCACTGATCTCGAGTTGTCCCGGCACTCCAATGCAAACTATTAAAATTTATTTTTTGAAGAAATATATGTTAATTATTTATCATATCCACTCCCATGTATGGAGCATATGGACTCCTAATGGGGCTATCTCAACAGAAGTTTTTTCTCTTCTTCGAAGACAGCAGGGATAGAAAAATAGAGATAGAACACTGGTCAAGAGGTTAGCTAATTACTCTTGCTATATCCCGGTTTTTTAGAATCGGAACACACCATACAAAATAATTATGAAATAAGTGCTGTTGTTTTTAAAAAACGTTAAAATTATCCCGTGCATTCGTTGGCTGGGCCTGCTCAGCCTATGGATTTTCTGCGCAGAGAATCTCTCATCCTGGAGCAGTGATGCACAAACTGCGGCCCGTGCGCCGCATACGGTTCAAAGTAACAAGAAATAAGTTGTAAAATTATGTAACTATATAAGTAAAAATAATAAAATATATGTCTAGTCTAGTATAACATATCATTATTTTCCAACAACCGGGCCGCACCCGTGAAAAATTAGAAAATTGATGAACTGGCCCTTCTTTCAAATAGGTCGTGCACCACTGTCTCAGAGGGAGTATTGGAGCTATTTAAAGCAATCTTGCAGCTCAACTGAACATTGTTTATATACTTTATAATTTACTGTTGTTCTCAAAGCTGTTGTTAAAGAGAAAACAGCTGTTGCTTGAAACGAGTAGCAAGAATTGAATGGTAAATAATAATTAGAGCAACTGTTCAAACTTAAAAATATTATATTTTTCGTTGACTAAGTATGTAATTTTTTCGATATTAAAAACACATAACAACGATACAACTATCGTATATAGAGTATTGTGTGTAACCGGAATCACAATACCGGTATTATCGAAACCGGGATACCGATATTTTGGGTATTTTTTCAATACCGTGATACCAGTTTTGAAATTCAAAATACCAGTATTTCGGTTTTTCAATATATTATGGTACAATTATTTACCAAGTGTTCGTCCAACAAACGTTGGGTCGTAGAGGGCTTTTTCTGAAACCGGATTTATTTGCGCAAATATCCAATCAATATTGACATATCGCAACACTTATTAACTAGCCCATTTTTAATGTCATATTTTAATTCAAAGAAATAACTAATTATTCATAAAAATATTGTTTGCAAAAATATGCTAGCGCTCCCACTTATTTGAGATTTATGACAGCAGTGAAGTTGATTTTTGTTGTGTATTCGAATTTAGTATGCATACTGTTAAAGTATGACCAAAAAAGCTTCGCTTTTCAAAGCATATTGTTTTTTTGCCATATCCACTCCTAATTGTTCACATCTGAGCATTTTTGCGCGCTATGAGTCATGATTTGCTCAGGTGTGGAGCTTAACGACAGTCATTAAACTCCCCACCTGAGCAAATCATGACTGATAACGCGTACAAATGCTCAGATGTGAACACACCATTATGGAGTTATCTCAACAGAAGTTTTCAACGAAATGTTAGTCAGTTGCGCTGCCTCTCTTTTTCTAAGAGAGTAGGAATATATGGATAGTGGTATGGCAGAACTAGTGGTTAGCTAATCGCTCTAGCCACACCCCGTTTTTTAGGATCGAATGAGTGAGACTTATTTTCGATATCACAAACATCCATGCCTACGAACAGAAGTTCATAAATCGATTGAAAAATTATTTTTTAAAACTGTCCGTACCGGGACTTGATCCCGAGACACCCGTAACCGCAGCCAACGACGTTGACCTCTGCACCACGGACCAGATATCTTTATTATCATTTAAAAAATCGGGCTAAAATAAGGGCTTCATTTTAAACAGCTTGCATGCATTTTCATCATCGCTTTCATTTCTTTTTGCACAATTCATATCGTTATTTTTCTGGAAGAAGACACTAACTGTTTTTCATATATTTGAAATGCCATACCTTTTTCATTTAGTTTGTACAAAACAGTTTTTAGGTAAAATTATAATTTATAAAAGTGTGTTCTTCCATATGGGAGAGTTGGAAATAAAAAACATGTTGGTATAACTAAGTCAATATGTCATTTTTTCGATTTAGTGTTTTCTTCCAGAACAGTGAAGATATTATTTTGTTTGTTGTTTATTTGTTTCTATGAAGTATTCCTTCAGGATGAGATCACCATTATCATAATCATCATCATCATCATCATTGGCCATCATTGATCCACTTCTAGATGAAGAAATTACCATCATGCTTACTTTATAGGTGATGAATCATTTCATAAATTCAAAAATCTATAAAACCTTCATACTAATCTCTTCATAACTTTTAGCGTGCGAGAAACATCTGTAGTCAGTAGGTACTCACTGTTTTTTTACGAATCATGCTATATTTAAGATGTATATGATTAACTTTCTAGGTTTTATAGTAGTCCTATAAGTTCGAATACCACTCTGTAGATCAGAGGTGAAGAATCTTTTCACGTCGTTAGGCTGCATTCATTTTTGTAATCTAATATGACTACATTCAATAAATTTAAAATATATGTAAATTACTTTGTGTATGAATGAAAACAATGAAAAAATTGATAGCTGGTTTCGCACATCTGCTTTAGAGCATAGGCTATTGTGTCAGACGACTTATATGAACATTTTGAATAAAATGAGTAACCATTCAAGTTAATGTTACAAGAGTTGACAAAACATGTTCTCCGGCATTAATTTGAAGCTAAAAGCTTTTTTCCCCCCATCGTTCAGCCAGAGCAATGGTCCGTAACTTTTTTACTTAGATGGACACTATATCTTTATTTGCTGGACGAGGGAGTTGATAGCATAAGGTAACGTCACGGTAAGATGGAGGACTACCGCGTGAACTGCATATATACGCACTACCGTGAGTCATTAGTGACCAATGACGGCAATACAGAGAAATAAATAAACAAAAAAACCCTCTTTCTCGATCTATACATTAATTATTACAGATGTTCATGGGATTTATGTCAAAATGCTGTAATATTTTGATATATATCAGAAGTGGAATAACTAAGTTATCAATTTTAATTTTATATTAAAAATAAACTTACACAAAGTTACCGCCGAATCCATAGAAAATATTACTCTACCTACTAGTCACTTTTAAGGTGTTAACTGTCAATTCTTGGTGGAAAGACATTATATTTTAAAAAATAAAACACAACTCTTTTGTACTATTTCCACATATTTATAATGATCATGACCGGTTTCGCTCATCACAAGCATTATCAACTGATAAAAATACAAACAAAACAGGCCTATTTATATAAAATTGAGTGTAAAAATAAAGGTATATAAAACTGATGGTTCATGAACTAAGACAAGAAATTACTGATTAGCAAACAAATTATACATAAATCAAATAAAATAGTCTACAATTAAATGTTATGTTGGTATTTTTATCAGTTGATAATGCTCGGGATGAGCGAAACCGGTCCTGATCTTTATAAATATGTGAAAGTAGTACAAATGAGTTGTGTTTTATTTTTTTAAATAAATGTCACGAAGTTTGGAAGTATGAAAACGTACGCCAGCTCAGGTCGCCAACTACTGAGTGGTAAAATGCATCTAGATAAAATACCAAGAATGAAGAAATCTAACTTTTATTTAAATTACTATGGATGCAACATTGATTTAAATGAATAGCGTTGTTTTATAATTGTAAATATAAAATCGACAAATTGGTTTGGTTATTATTATTAATTAGGCAATTACTTAATATTAAATATTGGAAAAGCGCTTTTTTGAATACGACAAAAAAACAGCACAAACGGTAAATAAAAGAATTATTACTAGGAATATTTACTAAGGCGTCATATGAAAAAACATTTCGCAATAATTGCTGACAATTGGAAACCTGTTTTTTTTTTTATTGAAACGTCACTTTTTAACGTCGTCCACTGAAACGAATCGTGTGATAGCGAGATAAAGACTTTATGCTGGAAGCTATGTATCAATATTAATTGTTTTAAAAACCCGTTCTGGCGTGAAGGTTTAATTCATAAATCTGAGCGCGAGTTTTGTATGATACTTTTACATTATACATTTTATCGATATTTAATCATCAAAAACAACGATATATCGTTTCGTAGCATACAAAGCGTTAATACACCAGGTATCCATTGGAAATGTAATGAGAATATTGCGAACAATCAGTTTTTTATAGTAAAAAGTAAGTAACGTTGAATTTTTTAGTATTAAAATACATACGGTGACCATGCTTCTTTTTGTTAGAAGAAGAGATGAGCAAAGCATCATTTCCTGCATGGGACAGTTAACTGTTTTTCAGTAAATTTTTTTTGTTATAAAACTAAATATATATTTTAAATTATATTTTGACAAATCTTTATCAGTTGATCGTGATCTTTATAGAAATATGGAAATAGTGCAAAATAAATTGTGTTTTATTTTTATAATATGTCAAACCAAATTTAGTATTCATGAAAACGTGCTAGATAATTTTAAATGGGAATGTTTTCTTTCAGAACCGGGAACATAATTTTGTTTTACTTTTTTCTGTATTTTGAATTTTGCTGGTAAATATAGTTGTTATCTCATAGCTAGTAAAGCTCAGCCTTTACATGGAGTAAATACTAGCTCAATCAATAAACGTATTATATTTTAATCTTGATAAATAAAACCTGCTTATATTGACCTTTTTCAAAGTGTCCCGTTATTTTTTAGGTAAAAAATGGTCACATCTTTTTTAATTTAAATGCAGTTGTGCCAATTTAACTCGGCCGCTCGTGAGGGTGCCACCGTCGCGTTAGGAATATTGCCATTCTCAACCTGAACTGAAATTTCAATTAACTCCAAAACGAATATTTTAGCGACGGTTATTAAAAGTAGACTAGATATTTATTTTGCATAACATGGCAATTAGAGAAATTTATTCTAGACTGACAATTCTAGATCCAAATTCTGCGGCGGCCAAGTAATATTGATAATACTATACCACTGCTCACTGCATAATTAAATTGCATTCAACTGGTTCTGCTAATGTGAGTGCACTGTTTAAATTCATTCATCGAGTATCATTAGTAACTACTTAAGTACGCAAAGTTATTTCAGTTTTAATCTTCCGGTGTTACTCACTCTTGTACCGCTGATGATTGCGATGAATCACTGCCGAAAACAACGAAGTGTATTGTCTACATTAAAGAGGCGCGAATTGAATACCTTTATAGTACAGAATACGTGAGATCATTTTTGACATATAGATGTAGGATTAAAAATAATACTTTATGTTGTTTTCGTAGTCATAACTAAAGTATATGATGAATTATTTCATACAAATTGTAAACCTACATCTTGATTTTACGCATTAGTGCACGTGTTTCCTGTGTAAGTGAGTAATATTACTGTTTTGACAACCTCATTCAATCGACAAGATATCACCTTATATTATTATTGGCCATGTTTAAAACTGATGTACTTTTTGATTGTGGTTGTTCCACAATTTTGTAAACTGATAAGTAAAAGCACTCAATGTAGCAAAAGATAACATTTTTACATACCCTTAATCCTTAACTCTAAATTAATGTAGTCAATCCCCAATAATTTCAAACCGATATGATGGCACTTTTGCAATCACATTAAAATTGTAGGAAACTCGCAGCTAGCAGTCATTATTTATATGATAGATGATAGATATAGCGATAATTGAATCTTATTTCTAATAAATATAGAATACGATCAATTTACTAACTGTTTTATACAGAAGATAAGATTATTCATAGTTTATTTTAACTTAAAATAGAGTAGTGTAACTGTTACCCGATCTTGTTTGATCAGCACAATACATAGTTTTTGCAACCAGGCTATTTTCAGCAGAACCTAGAGTAAGCCCTAACGCATGATTATATTATATTTTTTGTCGGCTGGCTACTTTCTGCTTACGTACGTCCAATTACAAACCTTACTCCCCGTGGACAACAAATAAAGTTGAAGATATATCCATGAACGCACACACATAACATTATATCGCCGTTGTTCTGGAAGAAAACACTAAATCGAAAGAGTTACGTATTGAGTTAGTTATACCGAAATGTTCCTTATTTCAAAGTCTACCGTATGACAGAACACACTTATTTTTATAAATTATACTCTTACTTATACGATATCGTCAATGTTCTGGAAGAAAACACTAACTGGAAAATACTAGTTTTGAGTAATTGGACTTAGAAGTTTGTTTGTACAAAATTGTTTTTAAGTAAAAGTATAATTTATGAAAATACTATTGAGTACCCGGCATGTGTTGCAATGCCACTCAAAGAAAGAAAGTGTTTGTGTTTGAATTTTGTGTATTGAAGTGCTTTTGGACACACAATATTTTTGTTTTCTATCTGGTGCGTACATGAATAAATTAGGTTTTCCGAGATGTCGCTATTTTCACGAATTTGATTCTTTATTTTAAACTATTTTTAGATTTCAGATATATCTGGATTGTGAGATTAATTTTTATATATAATAAGACCTACTGTAAGTTAAAAATGAAAACATTGAGAGTCGGGCTCGGGCCGGCCCTGATTGTACTATGTCTACAGTCATCGCGCAAGTGCTAGCAATAACTTGACAAAGTTTTATCGGAATCGGATGAACGGTATGGCAGTGCATAAGATAGAACAAACACACATTGATTTTTATATATTAGAAGTGTGTTATACGGTAGAGTTTGAAATAAGCAACATTTTGGTATAACTAACTCATTGTTCGATTTAGTGTTTTCTTCCAGAACAGCAACGATATGTATTATGATTCTTTTTATAACAATATGAATTGAAATGATTTTTTTGTTAAACGATTATTATTCTTTGAATTATGTTAATATCATCTACCTACGCAAAATAGAGAGCATTGGCTCGGACCATAAAAGGAAGTCTGCAATATTTCCTAAAATGATAAGGACACGTAATATCTAAAATGATAAAAGACGATTATTTTTATTATGTGCAAACTCTTGATATGTATTAAATTCTTGGATCTAATAGATAAAAGGAGTGTATTAGAAATGGAAGTAGTAGATGTTTTTGTTGTTGACCAATGATGTTTGTACAGTGTACATAATACGCCGCTTAATAGTACGCTTTTTTCCATTAATCGTTTACCATCAAATAAATTTAATGAAACGTCGAAAAGATATTTATGATTTTAATAATATATTATATAAGAGTTAAGTGTGAAACTTAAGTATTTCAATGGGAATACTTAAGTTTTAAAGCCTGTCTAGCAAAGAGTTGTCAACTGTTTTTCAGATATTATTTTTCCTGTTTTACGCCATGACCTTTTAAGAGTTTATTGTAAGTAACCGAAAATTGATGTCTAAGACAAAATCGTAGAAAAGGGTTTGTTCTATATAGTGACCGATGTTAAATTTGCTATTTATTGAATACAACGATTGTACAAAGATTTTTGAATTGTAGCAAAAAGTTCGTTTTCTCCCACTTTTTCTGGCTGATATATGAAGATGAATTATACTAAAAATAATTCTAAAAACAATAGAACAACAAAAAATTCTATTATATACGTCTACTAGCAAAATAAAATAAAAAAATTGAATAAGAATATACATAAAGTGACCATCTTTCGGGGATATATTTTTATTACCTTCCATTGTGATTAAGTCAGAGACCGTAGTCTGCTTCGACACCACGCTCGTTATTTCTTTTAATTATATTTAGATAGTGATTAGTCGCTATTGTAATAGGTAAATAATTTTTTGATACATGTAAATTTTTTTATCATAAGTAAAAATTCTGAATCCATGAAAAAGCCCATTTTCCTAGAAGATTATATACCGTTGTATTTTGATATTATGTCAAAATATGTAATTACACACATTATATTAAATTTGTAAAACAATGACCGGTTTGTAACTATATACACGACTACAATTAATAGTGCCCACATTATTATGCTTATTCGTCATTCCGTTTATTCATCCTCAAATATTATGACATTTCATTTTTTGTAGAGCTGCACTATGCGTTTGATTATTAAAATATACAAAATTACGAAAAAAGTTAATAATCGGTAATTATTGTATTTGTAATTATTGTATAGTAATGGACAGGCTGCAGAGCAACTCGTATCGTATTGGTCTCAAAGTCAATGCGAGTAAAACCAATGTGCTCTGCAACAGTTTCTGTCCAGACCCAGACTACCCTCTGACGAGCGCGGGGCAAGACATCGAGAGCTTGGGGGTGCACATCACGGGAGATGGCAATCCGCGTAAAGAGCTCGCAATCCGATTAGGGATAGCTGGAGCAACTTTTAACTCAATGCGGAAAGTCTGGGACTCACGGTTGTACTCGGTCAGAACCAAGTGCCACTTATTCAACGCATGCATCCTGACAGTGTTGCTTTACGGTTGCGAGTTATGGCACCTCACCAAGGCACAGGGTAACCGTATACTGTGCTTTGAAAACAGATGTTTGCGGCGAATACTAGGGGTACGGTGGTTTGATTTTGTCAGGAACTCGGAGGTGAGAGAGCGGACGGACCAGCCTCTTATTACGTCCAAAATAAAAAAGCGACGATGGACCTGGCTTGGACACGTGCTGCGGATGCCCCAGGGGAGCCTGAATCCTGCCTGTCTCTTCTACCAACCAGGTGGATTCCGTCGCCCTGGAAGGCCGCTGATGACCATCCATAGGATGTATTCGGCGGAGCTACGGGACGCTGGGATGACCTGGGAGGAGGCGAGGAGGCTGGCGGGAGACAGAGTAGCTTGGAGGAACCGCGTGATGGCCATATGCTCCGAATAGGGAGCGGATATGGTTTAAAAAAAAAAATTGTATTAGTCAAATATAGGAATAAACAAACAAAACATAATTTATATCGTTTACTCATCATTACTGACGATATGAATGCGTCGTTGTTCAAATACAAGATTGAGTAGCATGAATCTTTTTGTGACAAACAGCTTCAATGTATTTTTTGCATAATATTTTAATTGTTGAATATAAACTAAAATTTACAATTTTCTCAATTCAACTTTTCAGTAAATATATCGATCATTCAATGCAAAACAAACACAAGTGCTAAAATCACGTTTTGAGTTGTAAGTGTCGGAAAATGTAAGAATTTCATATAATTTTACTGTAAAAACATAATGGTCGGTATTCATCTCAGCATTTTGTGCGCGCACAGCACGCTGTGAGTCATAATTTGCTCAGGTGTGAAGTTAAATGAGTAACATAGAACAAAATGCCGTATTTTATTTGCAATTTTCTCCACACTGTTGCGTGATCGATATACGAAATATGTTTTGCTTCTTTCAGCGGAATTATCAGAGCAAATGTAAACATAAATCCATATCTATATTTAAAAAAAATGCAAGCTGTATGCAATAATTCCAATCTTTTAACGACTGTCAGCAATCTAAGCCTATTAGGATTTCGTATCTGAACACTTGCGATTGAGCGATTAGCTAACTAGTAATCAATCTCTCATGTTGGAGAAAATGATAGATCGATGGGGCTATAAATTGACATGCTCTATCTACATCCGAATTCAGAACCCGACAGTAGTTAAGGTGAGAAAGATTGAAAACATATACAATGACGAAAATATAAGTCGATTCACCTTCAACATTGACAGCGCAGCCTAGTAAGATGAAACCCAATAGCGCTTACCAGTCGACAACAGGACTGTAGCAGAGTGATCGGCGTTGTCCTCTTCGGTTACTGTGTCCACGGGTTTCAAGCCCTGTTTCATTAGTTGATGTTTGTTTTTGAAGATATCCATCTTTGATATCTAAAATTCCCTTCCACCTATCTGATCTTAAAAAACAGGACGTATCAAAAGCAATCAGCTTACTATGAATTATCTCTTAGCCCCATCCTTTTATACTTACACAGAAAAGAGAGGTTGAACGAATGATTCATATATAACTAGTTTCCGTAAAACAAAATCTGTTGAGATATTCCATTACGACTTACGAGACCATATGATCCATATTGGATACGGACATAGTTGAAAAATATCGTTTTTTTTTTTACCGTAAAGACAGCCATTTATTTAACTACATATATATCACCAATGTAATATTAGCATATTATTGTCGGCGTCCGTGGCGCAGTTGGTTTCGTCGCTGGCTACGGTTACGGATGTCTCGGGTTCAATTCCCGATGCGGACGGTCTTCATAGATTGATCTTTCAATCGATTTATGGATTTCTGTTCGTAGTCTGAGTCCTCCCTCCCATCAATCCCATCCTCACGGGGCGTAACGAGAGTGATTAGCTAACCACTAGTCCTGTCATAGCCCTATCCTTCTATCCCTACTCTCTTCGAAAAAGAAAAGAGAGGTTGAGCAACTGAGTGACAAGCAGTTCTCGTAGAAAAAATTCTGTCAAGATACCTCCATTAGGAGACCATATGCTCCACATTGGAAGCGGACATGGAAAAAAAAAAAAAAAAAAAAAAATATCAGCAAGTACTATTATTTTCACTTTAATGCAATTGGCATATTTTTGAAGTGAGCTGTCAGATCATAATAATGTATTATATTTCGTAGCCTTGTTAATGATATCGTTTATCGCACAATTCACTGCAGATGACTGTAGAGTTTGAATCGCTTGCGGCCTCGTGTACAACTTACACCGCTCGTTAACGAGCAACTTTTTACGGTAATATGCTGCCGAACATGTGTGGTCGTGTATAACTCAGCCCCCGTACTGCTCAAATTTGGGGGTAGCATGGACGATACTTTGAATTTTGAACACAATCGATATTATATATTAATTATTTTAATAATACAAATCCGTAAGAAACACATAGCTGCAGCATTGATAACAATCTGATCTTATTAATGTGATCCTCGGCTTTTATTTATATTTTTTACTTCGTGTAAGTATTTTGAATTCATTAAATCTAGTGGTGAACTGGATGTAGTCCACTCTATATACGTTACATTTTTTTTTCTTTTTAAACCATGTCCACTCATATGACCTCCTAATGGAGGTATCTCAACAGAAGTTGTTCTATGAGAACTGCTTGTTAGTCAGTTGCTTAACCTCTCGAAGATAGTACATATAGAATGATAGGACTAGGACAGGACTAATAATTAGCTAGTCGCTCTTGCTATGCCCCGTTTTTTGGATCGTATAGGTGTGAGGACGGAATGTCTAGTCGCAGTGGTCAACGTGGTTGCCTTCGGTTGCGGTGCTTACAGGTTCAAATCCCAGTACTGACAGTTTCATAAATTGATTTTCTGTTCGAAGACATGGATGTTTGTGGTGTCTAAAATTCTCTCTCGATAAAATATATGAATATTATTGTTTTTTTTGGCAATATTTCGCGACCCATATATTAAGAGCCACTGATTGAAATGATTTTCCAACCAATGATTTTTTTCAAAAACTTTGTAAAGGTGAGACTATTATTATTTAAAAATTTTAAATACCAAGAATTGCAAATCTAATGGCCATAAAAATCGATTGCATTCAATATACACTTTAGTGCAATACTAAGAAACATTTTCTAGTGATAATACTATTTACTGATTAGTCAGCCGAGTCAGCTCTGACTCACCTGTCTGTAGACAAGTAGGCTTTGCTCTGCACGGGGCAGGTGAGTTGCAAGATAGGCGCCTTCTACCGTTTTTAGTAGTAACTTGAGTCAAAATCTTTAGTCACCGACCATAGCGACTTCAACATTGATATTTGCCACTCTAATAGTATTAACCAGGGGTTTCCAAACCCTGTGCTCGTGGATTTTTTTTTATTTGCCCATTATTTAACATTAATTAGCGAAAAAACACAAAGAAGGTTTTAAAAAATGACCAAATAGAAGTATACATTGTTACATTCAATATATAATTATGTCGGGTCATTACAGGTATAATACAAATTAATGAATCGGATATAACAAAGGAGAAGTTGCAAAGACGGTTTGCTCATTCAATAAATTTGAATTCGGCAAAAATTTATATCTATTTTATATCTATAGCATAATCTTTTTGGCATACAAATCATAAGGTTGGGTATCGATGAGTTATAGTTATCATGCCTTTTACCAGAATAAAAAATTAAATACTTTTTTTTTCAAATCCATTATATACTATGACTTAACGCGTTCTAGACTAGTAGGTAGAGTAATATTTTCTATGGATTCGGCGGTAACTTTGTGGAAGTTTATTTTTAATATAAAATTAAAATTGATAACTTAGTTATTCCACTTGGTTTATCACTAACGTGACGCGTTTCGCCTCTTTAAGAAACATCTTCAGACTAACTATATCGCAAGTTTATTCATTTCTAAGGTAAACAATTATTCTAATGCTTACATTAAATAAAGTTTGGGTTTTATTCCATTCTACTGGAGTGCGGAGGGGGGGTTAAGATATAAACACTGTTACACTATTTACAAATCAGTTGGTGGCACCAGTAGATAGAGCGTTAAATTGTCTACGTTTAAGACAGAAAACCATCAAAAACTCACTTAATGCGTTCTGTCAGGATAGCCTCGATATGCTCTTCATTGGGAGCGCACATGGTAAAAAAACACATGAAAAATTATTAAGTTCGTTATAGTGTGTAACATTGTATCGCAATATAGTATATAACTTACTATCAGGAAATTTATCCATTAACATAATTATTAAATATCAGGAAATTTCCCAGGTCCCACGGAAATCCCCACAGGCGTATTTGACATGGTTTCACTCTTGTTTTTTTAGTATTTATTTACTATTTACAAATTTTTCTCCGTTTGATAAGGCAATTTTAGTGATAACAATACGTCAAATAGTTGCATTAGTACACCTATGCGATTCTGGGTATAAAATAATGAACTATTTATACTAACCGCAAGTGGGAATGCTTTCCATTGTAATCAAATGTAGTTTAATAATTAACATTGTTATAAAACAATATCTAGGAAATAGGTACGTACTGATTATACAATTAATATTGGCTTTCCCAAATATCTTACTATTTAAAATAAATACAGTGGCGGATAAACACTTGGGCGGTCCACATGCGCAATATCATCTGGAGGTCCTATAAAAAACGTCGCAACATTTATTTGAGATTTTCGTATAAGTAACAAATGTAAATAAAAAATCTCTATTTGTGATCTCTTCCAATCACAAATGACAACATTTCGTGCTTTTACTGTAGTTCATATGCTCCAAATTTGGGAGCGGACATGAAAAAACTCTGTTGAGATGCTCCTCTAGGAGTACCACTTATAAATTGTCACGTTAATTAAAACAACTCTTGAAAAATTGTTCATTTTATTGATAAAAGTTGATACCAAAATAATGACTCCGGCAAACCTCCTAATGGAAAGTATACCTAAAGGTAGCACAGGGGCTGAATTTCTAGATCAAGTCTACGCTTCTGCTTTTATCATACACGTATGTTCATAAAATAAACAAAAATATTGCACTACGACGAACTTCACTAGTGCAGTTGCTCTAGATAGGGCTGCCAGATTTATTGACATCCAAACCGGGACATTTAATTTAAATTGACTCCCTCCTCATGTATCATGTTTTGCGCGCTGGATTATTTTTTTGCTTTTTTATTTTACACAGATTATTTAAACTTTACAAATGAGTTAGTCGCAGCTTTTGTGATCAAATAAATAATAATAAATTAAGATATATAAACAAGAATTACAATATTGGGTACTTCCTTTTTTACCCCCGAGCGGAAGACACGAAATGATCGCTATACTCACAAAAACTATAGTTCCAAACTTGCATGCATGAGTATAGTTATGTTTGCTCCCGCCTCCCGCTTTCATGCCCCGCTCCAACGCTACCATTGTTCGTCAATCATCGCGATTTCGACTCTCCATAAACGTCAAAAATTCGGCAACATCTTCTAATATGACAGTGAATGCATCCCGACTGCCCAACCTCGTTCTCCACGTAAAGGTTCATTAAGTGTCCATTATTATATTGTGCGATTGTAACAATCGTACTGCAGTTTCCACTCCGCGCACCTTTTTTTAAAGTTTTTCATGCTTACGACTACATAAATATCGCTCATCTGATGGTTTGAACTGGGTATTCGAGTAAGCATGAAAATTGATGGGTAATATTTTTAAACAAATTATACATTTATGCGAAAATGATGGTCCATGCGCTTGCCTTGTATTTCTCTTTCTCGCTCAATCACTTGTAAAGTGAAGGGTCCGAGTGACTACAACCTACTTGCGTATACGCAAGTTAGGTTGTGTGATAAAGATAGAGATAAATCCACCGCACGCGATGGTAGGTATAAATGTGTTGTTTATATTTTAAAATCGGTCGAGTAACGCCCCACGTGGATGGTGAGGTGCAGCGATGACCGTTCGCTCATTTCGTGTTTTCCGCCCGGGGGTAAAAAAGGAAGTACCCAATATTGTGAGAATGATAAATAGTGCACTTATACGGATTAAATTAAAAAAGTCCTTCGTTTTATAAATTAGTATTCCGTTTGTTTTATAAATTAGTATTCCGTTTGTTTATTCCGTATTATAGTCGTTTGTACGAAGTATAAGAAGACTGTTCCCACGTTTTAAAGTGACCACTGATGACTACGCTATTACACAAGTTTTGTTTTATTTTTGCTATTTCGTAATTTCGCTATTTCTGTATTTGTGATCAATGCTTGTTTATCAAACACCGAATTTTTTGGCTGTCCCGAAAGCTTCATTCGGGACGCCGGGACAAGAGGCTCGAAACCGGGACAAACCCGAAATACCGGTACGTCTGGCAGCCCTATGTATAGATATCATTGAACAATAAAGCAATGACAGATGAATGTTTAAGAACAAAAACAAAAGGAATATTGTACTATGATTTACAGAATAGAAGAGGCCTCTTTTGGATGCCGTTTGTTAAATAATTGCGCTGTTGCCAGTTCAGCTGGTAAACAGTATAATAATTTCATATTCGCGTTACATGACATGATTCTTTGGCATTTAATCAGATATATCAACACGTGTAGCCTTATATTATTACGATAATTGAAATACAAACAGACAGCAATGATATTTTGTAAATGAGTCAGAGCTCCACAGTGTTCACGCAACCAAAATATGGCATCATATTATAAATTTAAAATAATGCCATAGTTCAGAGAGAATATGTTCTGCGATTTTAATTTTTTTTACTCTCATAAGAAATTGCGCATATTTTTTGTCAAGCTATTATCTAAAATAATGGTTGACAAGCTATACCAGTGGTCGTCTACCTTTTTATACCTACTGCCCATTTTTGCATATTTTTATAATACAATTTTCTTACCGCCCACCAACATCACAGTAATTCAATCCAGTGTAAGTATGCAATAATTTATAAAAGATGAAGAATTTGAAAAAAAACTTTTTAAATCAAACTTTTATTTATATTGAATATATTAACATATTAAAGAAATAGTGTGAATTGAAAATTGAAATTTCTAGAGTTTCGTTTACTCTAAGTAGGTACTGCACAAATATTTTGTTTTATTCGGATAGGTATAAGCGAAAAAGGTAGGCAAAAGGATGAAAAGTCGCCATATCTATGCACCCCTGCCGTCGGGTTAGCGTAACGACTTGTCTCCAAAATGTCTTCATGTAAAATTAGCCGCAAGTCAAGTTCGATGAAAACAGACAAAAAAAAACTAAATTACCCTCCACCCACCATGTAAAGACATATGAGGGCTCTAATGTAATAACTCAGAATCTTCACCAATGCTTGTTTTTGAAAAACCCAAAAAAACCGTTTTCGTGCTACAGTTACGAATGCATAGTTTGATACAAAGAGAACTGTGCAGCCGACGCTTACACCATGATATGTAAACAAACACTGGTGGCCATGACAGTAAAATGCAGCACTTCCATTGGCTGGAATGAAGATTATTATTTTTAAAAAATATGAGTTTTGAAAATGAACAACATATTCACATTCATTTTAGATGGGAGTTTATAAGTTTGAAAAATATTTTACAATTTAAATGGTAGGTGTGAACACGAGGAACAATGCTGCATTCATAACTCATTTTTTTGCATATACTGGAGATTACGAGTTATGATACTAGACCCCTCATATTAAACATGGGAAATTAGTCATGTAGGCGCGAATCAGACACCTTAAGTTGATTGCCCTCTTCGATTCGTTCTCATTCATTCGTACCACTGCGTAACGAAAACAAATGACTCGCGGCATAATTCTTATTGGATTATCCGTGAGTCATGTTTATTTCCTTTTTTTGGCAAAGAAGTGTCAGAGTTTGAAAGCATGTGTTTTTTGACGATTCTCTTATTCCCATAGAAGTGAAAGAGTGGCTCGTTCATTGTAAAGATTAGGTCGTATATAATATAATGATATTGATCTCTCTATTGTTTTGCTTCATTTCGATTGTCAAACATACTCATCATTTCATATAAATTATATGTTATTTAATTTGAATCATTACACGAATGAAATCGAACTGATAGTTACTATTGTTTCTGGTAGCATGTGAAAACGCTGAGTAGCTGAGAGAAACCGGACATGTTGTTATTATACAGGGTTGTTTTCATTATAATATCTGGTATGCTTTGAAACTCTACACACCCGGCTAGAAGACCCGAAGGAATAAAAGTATTCAATAATCTTTTAACGTGTATCTTTATTTAATTAAATATTGCTTTAAAATGTCATCTCACCGAGAAAAAACACTTACATAATATTATAAATTCAAATACTAACATCAGGCAAAAATGAGGTCACATGAGCAGCTGTTTTATTTTTTTTCATTCGGCATTGAAGCTCCAAATTTAATAATCTATATAAGCAGAGCATACATAAAACGTAATTATCCGAATAAGCAAAGATTTGTACTTCATAATGCACACAATTTATCTCGTAACAAAACTACGTGCTCAATAAAAATTATTAATGCTCTAATTATTGCTCAAAACAATTCATGATTTACAGTTTTGCATAAGAATATGGCGTTATGTTTGATCTGGTAACCTGCATTTTGCATTTTAAAATTAATATTGATTGATGAACGCAATAACTGCCATCTTAAATTTCGGATAAAATGGTTGCCTTCTGTTTTTGAATTTATTTCCTTTTGTGGACCAATGAAAATGATATCAGTGTTAGCAATTGTTCTACTCTCTCCTAAAAGTAATATTGATTGATTGACATATTGCGGATACTAATAAATTTAAATATTTACCAAATTGATTAAAAAAACTCTCATATCGACTGCAATCAGCAAACCGACCAACTCCATCTGGACAAATTTTTGAGGAAGTAGAAAGACACAATAATTTAACCGTCAGGATTCCAAATTGGACATCGTTACAAACGTCTTTGTAAATAACGAAGTGTATTTTTGGAATTGATAAATACCACTTGATGGTTTAATTGTTAGGTTTTTTTCTATGTCCTTAAAAAAATACTTAACTGGAGATAATCGTTTTAAAGATGAAGCAGTCGACATGTAAGTTATTTATTTCGTGTTGGGTGTCATCATGGGCGATAGCAATCAGCGTAAAAAGGTCACAATCCGATTATAGGGATAGCTGTACAACTTTCAATTCAATGCGGAAAGTCTGGGAATAGTTGTATTCGGTCAGAACCAATTGCCACCTATTCAACGCATGAACTTTGACAATGCTGCTTTACGGTTGAGTCATGGCACCTCACTAAAGCACAGGGTAACCGTACACTGTGCTTTTAAAATATATGCTTACGGCGATGGATTTTTGGAAGGCCGCTAATGACCATCCATAGGATTTACTCGGCTACGGGACCCAGGGATGACCTGGGAGGAAGCAAGAAGACTGACGGAGGACATAGAATCTTAGAGGCACCCTATGGTGGCCATATGCTCAGAGTAGGGAGCAGATATAGTTAGGTAAAAAAATGTAAAGCACCTATATAATATTATGTATTATTATTGATAGAATTAGGATTTTTTTCAAAACTCTATTAACAATTAAATGTGGTAAACAACAGTCAAATATTTAGTTCATGGATGTCGTGATGCCGAATCAACTACAAGATATTATTGTGCTGCTTTATAAATACTTAGTTATTTTTAAAATATCTATAGAACAACCGGAAGTGAACTAGTTTTTATGTGACAACAAAAATCTTCTAGTATTTTATTACTTATTAGCAGCCTCAGTTTCATTTGAAATAAATGATTTTCGTTAGGAAAATCCTGCTTTTGATTGTTAATTATATTTATATTATATATAAACATTATTATAGTTCAAATATCAGCAGACAACCTATGACTCTTATGTTTGTTAATGACAACACTTCCCGGATTTTGTGGTCCGGGAATTTAATAAGTATTAATTCTTTCAATTCGCCACAATAATACAATTAACCAGAAAGAAATGACAAATGCTAAAAAGATAATCATAAAATAAAGGGAATCGTTGGAAAACGTCTGTTGCATACGGAAAAAGAGAAGTAAAACTATTTAATTCAGTTTAGGTGGCCAGTTCTTGAAATCGGAGATAGAAATTTATTTAAGCTGGCCCCTGCAATCGATCGGTTATGGTGTGTCCACATCTGAATATTTGGGCGCGCTGAGTCATGATTTGCTCAGGTGTGCAGTGTAATGGCTTGTTTTCGCGAGTATAAATGCTCAAATGTGGACACACTTTTAGAAGTCTTCTTTTTGACACTTTAAGTCCAGGCAAGCTAGATTTTTTATCTATTTGAAATTTGATTTTCTGGCGAGAAATCTCTAAAAGTTATTCGGTTAGGTTGGGTTAATGTTGAAAACAAACCGCTAGAGAAGACTAGAGACTGCGTAGTTTCTTCCAACTCTCCTAGATTAGACAGTTCATTGATATGCCATGTTGTAATTGTGGCAGTAGACCACAGTACGCCAATCATATCCTTTAGGAAGTGACGGAGATCAGCAATCAAAGGGAAGAGTGTCTCAAGTCCAGAGCAAGCTCCAGACATTTTGCCGCCCAGTTATATAAGTCGCAGATAATTACAACCGTGAGCACGCCCTTTTAAATTTGTTTCTTGCTGCGCATATACGTAACACCGTTACTGTCAAGTCAGTCCGACTTGCGGTAGGACCGGTCGGAATGGGCCGACCGAAATACCATTTACAATTCCCCTCTTTAGACCTGGATATTTAGCCAAACAACCAAAAGAATGCAATAATTCTTTGAAAGTTAATATGTTTATAAACGGTCTCCGTGGAATTAGCGAGCCGGAGCACTGCGCCGGTGCTCTCCGATCGAGTTCGAGCCCTGATTTATATGTGATCACGTTTGATTAGTGTTGCGAAAAACCCGGTAATTTTGAAATGGTGGGGAAAAATCCGGAAAATTGGGAATAAACAGTCAAATTTAATATTGAAATTCCATCAAGCACCCTCAGTCGATGTCTTAAATTATATTTTTCATTGTTCTTTCAACACATTGAGTCAAGGTTCACGTATACATCTGTAACACCGAGTTTAACTTCATACATAAAAAAAACAGGAGCGTTTCCGTAAATATTTTGAGTTGGCTTCAAGTATACATAGATGTCATACTTGATCCGATATTGAATAAAGTTCCTTACTTCCATCTGTATCACCAAACTAATAAATCACCATAACTTAAAATTTGTGTATAAAATGTTGGCATACGTCAAAAATGCCACGCTTTTAAAAGAAGTGTTACCGAATGCTAAAAATGATATACAGTTGTCATTAATATTAAAATTAATTTTTCACAATTTTCCCATGCGAGTTTATTCCCGGGTAAAACCCCAGTTTTTTTCCGGCCTCGCATCACCACGTTTGATAAAGAAAGTCAAATATAAATATAACATTTATGGCACATTCCAGTGATAACTGAAAAGTTTCTGCAACTAGAATTATTATTTCTTTGTAATTTATTATTATTTTTAAATAAAGTGTCGAGATGTATGTAAAAGTCATTCTCCATTGTTAGTAGAGACGACGAAACAATATCCGGAGTTTTTGTGTTATTGTGGTGATAAGGCTAGCCGCCGAGCGGAAGTTTACAAGGAGCATTGTTTTTGAATTTCAAAAACATTATCACGAGCTTATCGCCCAGTCTAATTCGCAGCTCAGAATGCCAAGTGAAATATAGGAACACAATAATAAAAATAACAATTTAGTAATCTTTTGTCCGATTTTTTGTTACAGATCTGATTAGTATTATAACAAGTGTCTGTTGTGTTAATCATTCAATGATAAAAGCCTCCGCCAACATCACATATCAATATAAGATACGCTGCACTGCAGTCGATAATGGTTTTACTAATTTTTAAACTCAAATCAGAGTTTCACAAACTGTGCTCGATGAAAATATTGACAACTCGATTGTACATCTTATATATAATAGCCCAGACCGCTCTGTAGACGTTTTATTATTATCATAAATCACATGTAGGTATGAAATTTTCTCATGACCTAAGCTTTCGCGGTGATATATAAAATAAAATGTTATGCCATGCACACACAGCTCCGATGTACTAGCTACTTTAGACATTCAGTATTTCAATTTAACGTACCCGTCATTTATGACGGGTACGGTTATACTAGTATATATATATGTATATATTTATTTTAAAACCATGTCCGCTTGCTCTGTGGAGCATATGTCATCCTAATGGAGGTATCTCAGCACAAGTTTTTCTACGAAAATGAATTGTTTCTCAGTTGCTCAATTACTCTTTTTTGAAGAGAGTAAGGACAGAAGGATATAGCTAGGACAAGACTAGTGGTTGGCCGATCACTCTCGCTACGCCCAGGTGCTACGGCTTGGATGGGTAGAAGGGACTTTTAGTCACCACAAACATCAATGCCTTCGAACAGAAATTCATAAGTCGATTAAAAATAAACTTATAAAATTGTTCATGGTGGGATTCGGACCGATGAGCTAGGTAACCGAAGCCAACGTCGTTGACCACTGCACCACGGACCTGTTCGTATACACATATTGCTAATTTAACGGCTGTCTTTCATAGCGCAGTAATAACGATTCGAAAAGAAAATCGCATCAAAACACGCCTATTTATTTGAAACATTCGTTTCATATTGGAGTACTTACAGTTTGGGAGTCGCTTTAAAAATTATTGTGATACATCCCTCGTCTAAAATAAATTCTCGAACTTGCGATATTTAATAACGAATATCCGTTTAAGCTCAGTCGCCATGATTGCGTGATATCAATAGTATAAGACGATCGCTGTACAACAAATACATCGTTTTTTTTTCGAAATAGTAGTTTTTTTCCCACTTAGCGAACATCGCATGTCTAAATTTCAAGAACCGTCGAAAAACCTTTGGTTTTTTTTTAATAATAATTGCATTCTCAGTGTATTTGATTACACTGTTGCATTTTTTCCCCCCATGTAAATAGTAAAGTTTTCAAGCCTGTCTAGCAGACAGTTGACACCTATTTTTTAGATATTTTTTTTATCTATTTTACGTCATGATCTATTTAGAGTTTATTGTAAGTTACCGAGATTTGATGTCCAACAAAAAATTACAGAAAATGGTTCGTTTTATGTAGTGGCTGAAGTGAAATTTTGCAATTTATTGAATATAACGATTACCTACAATTTTTTTAAACGTAACAAAAATTTCATTTTCTCCCACTTTTCTGACTGAAAAAAAACATACTATTACCTCTTAACCCGATGAACGCTCTGGACATGTTTACATGTCCAAGATTTTATCTCGTATCTCCGGCCAGACTAGAATGAAACACTTGAAAAATAGTTCAAACCTTAAGGTAAAAAAATTAGGCACCAGATCATGAAAATGAAAAGTAGAATACAAGGAAATATATTTTTAAAAAGTGCTCCCGATATTCAGTCTTCGAATTTCAGCTTTGAACTGCCGATACGCAGCATCAATAGTCAGCCCTATGTATTACACATACTTACGCGGCTACGCGCTTGCTTGTGTACATGTTGGCGGTTTGTATAAAGACTGGGCGCAGCCATTTTGCTTGCAAAGTCGTAGATAAATATTTTTCAGCTTTTTCATTTACTTCGATTTAGTTTAACAAGAATGCGATGAGTTTAGTATACTTCGTGATGTATTTGGGATAACTAATATAAATTTGGATTATTGAGATTTTGTACACTTCCATGTATTTTGTCACTAACGACCCGGGTTTCGCCTTTCGGCATCTTCAGGCATTCGAGCACACGAATGGACTCGAACTGAGAGACAGCAAACAGTTCCTAACGCTTATATAGAAGATACAAATGCGACAAATATCATTTACGAGGCAATACATTATACGTCTGAGAGCCACACCGATACCTGAGTTAAAATTTCGGAAATCGTCCTAATCCTTATTTTGTAAACACCATATTACCAGAGTGGCGATTGCCAGATTGCGATTACCAGAGTGGCGATTGCCTACACGACCTACACGACACGACGGCGATTGCCTACACTACGACAAAATACATGGAAGTGTACAAAATCTCAATAATCCAAATTTAATATTGAAATTCCATCAAGCACCCTCAGTCGATGTCTTAAATTATATTAATATAAATTTCATATATTCTCCATTTTTTTACTGTTGAAATTGATCTATTTATAGCCATAGCGTTTTAACAGATCAATTGACTGAAAATAAATTCGTGCGAAAACGGCTCGCGCTGTAAGGGTTAAGCAGTATACTGGGTTTGTACGGCTACGCAAATTTATTAGAATTAACAGAATATCTCTGCAGTATTGGTTTCCTAAATATTCATTTTAACAATTTGTAAGCGGGACACGGACATTAGAGTTAGTTTTTTTTTAGTCATAGACATTGGAACTTTTAGGAGACTATTTCTTGTCACAGTCCGTGTCCGTGGGCGAGTGGTCAACGTTGTTGGCTTCCGTTGCGGTGCTCATCGGTTCGAATACAAGCAGTGGCGGATTATGCACTTTAGAGATCCCAGACGCAATAAAATTAAAAGGCCCTGTTGAGAAAATAAAAAAGTCTTCATTTGTAATCACTTCCGATCACAAATATCTCATTATTAATGTCGAGGCCGCTCCAATGAAAGAATAAATTGAAAAACAAAATCGTTGCAGTGTTATAAGGATTACATGTAAAATTAAAATAAATATTGAAAATTGAATTTAAAATATTTGGGTTATAAGTAAGGCCCCAAGCGCGAGTCTCGAGCGCTTATGGAATAATCCACCACTGCCAACAACGCGGCGATTGATTTATAGATTTCTGTTTGAAGGCATGGATCTGTAATTAGCTAACCACTAGTCCCACCCAAGACCTATCCTTCTATCCCTACTCTCTCCAAAACTAGAGGTTGAGCAACTGAGCGAAAAGCAGTTCTCGTAGAAAAATTCTGTTAAGATACCTCCATTAGGAGATCATATTACGTTACGTTTTAGTATTTTATTAGATGTTTTTTCATATTCAATAAATACGATTTAGACCATATTAAGTGTACCTAAATTAGTGGTTAACGAAAGCAAACATCTAGTCTCTCCCCACATGATCCTTTTAACCTTATACTCTCTGAAGAATTACATTAAGATATTTATTTGCTAAGTTGGACTGGGCACACACATGAATTCAAAACGAAAAACTTATACATATTTTCGATAGAATTCGGCGGTAACTTGCGAAAATTCATTTTTAATATAAAATTGAAGTCGATAACTTTGTTATTCCACTGGCTGTTTACTGTCAGTCTGAAGATACGTCTTGAACAGACGAATCACATGTTATATTTAGCAACACAGCCAGTGGAATAAGAAAGTAAATCACTTTAGTTTTATATTTAAGAATTTAACTTTCAAGGGACTTAAATAAATGATACAGGAAGACAAAAATTACACTCGGTTTCACCAAAAACCTATGGTTGTACTATAAGCTTTTTAATTATTTATCATTGTAAAAAAGAAGACATTTTTATGCTGGATTTGCAATTTTTTATATAAGAAATATCAACACTATAAATTTCAAAAAGAAAGGAGTTCAAGTCAACAAAGAGAAATAGCAACAAACTGTTCTATGTACCTATCAATTATATATATTTAATGTATTATTCGTAAGGTTATTTGACAGTTGAACAAAATAGTATTTTTGGAATTGATCCTTAACTTAGATATTGAAATTAACAGTGTCGATATGTTTTTCGGTATAATGCAGAAAAATGTTTTCTTGTAACGATTTCAGATCTTTTCGAAATACCCGATTTCGATCGCCCGAGAATATACCCGGACGAAAAAGAAATCGTGGTAACGTCAGGCAGGAATTTGACGCTACGGTGTGAGGGAAAACAGCCAATAACGTGGGATTTTCCAAAAAATCTTTACATTGACGATATGCAGGACGCTGAAAACCGAATCAGCGTCTCCGAAACGCCAGACTCTGATTATCCCTACGGGCTCTTGCTGGAATTGTTCAATTTATCTTACGTTGATGTCGGGTATTATTCGTGCGTACACAACACAACTGATTATACAATGATCCCGTCAAACGAGCTGGATGAGATGGGAAAACGTAAAAGGATCTATGTTTATGTTGACGGTAAGAACGCTGGCTAACGCTGAACAGATAATTAAAATCTAAATAAGTAAACATTATTTACCATGTAGAAAAATATTGTCTTCAGAAGCCATGTTTTGATTGATGGTGATCACCCGCCGTTTCGAAACTGTTGTTGATTTCATTTGCAAGGATTGTAATCAAATACTGTCTTACTGAATGGGCAATACTTTTCGGTGTTCGTCCTATTTGATTGTAATGCCCACTGGTTCGAATCCATTCAAATTTCATAAATTGATTTATGGATCTGTCACTTTTAATGTGTTAACTGTCAATTCTTGGTGAAAAGGCATTGTTTTTTAAAAATAAAACACAATTTGTTTGTACTACTGTATGATCAAGACCAGTTTTGCTCATTGCGAGCCATCATCAGTTGATAATCCTGATCATTATAAACACGTGGAAGTAGTACAAACAAATTATGTTTTTTTATGAATTGTTGAAATTTTATACACTTCCATGTATTTCGTCACTAACGACATGGCTTTCACCTTCCGGCATCTTCGGGCATTCGAATGAACTCGAACTGTCGAAATACATGGAAATTTACATGCTCCAGATTGACAACAATCGTAGTTGAGAAAAAATTCAAACACTATGGTATAAATATGATAATAATTTAAACATTGGCTGATCATCACCAATCAAAACTATACCAATATATGAAACTATATCGTAAAGATACCTACTTAAAATATTTGACAGATAATGTAAATTTACTCTTAAACTAAAAACTTTTGATGTGGCATTAATTAGACCAATTGAATCCAATGAAATATTTTACAACAACATTGTTATTCCGAAGTGGAATATAATTAAAGTGATTTGCATAATATTTCTCACAGTGCAAATTGATTCACCTTTGCATCTTTTATAATATCCGTTTTCCACTCAGTACGTTTTGTTAATCCTATATAAAAGATTATCCGAACGTGACTCATAGTTACAATGTTCAAGGTTACAAAGATTTGTTGACGTTTCAATCAATGATTCAATAAGACTCACTGATTCTAATAAAATTGGTAATAAAAAAACTTTGTTGTGATAGCTTCAAAAATGTATCATCAATAAGTTAATCATTCAGCTGGAAATTTTTAAAATACAAAAATATTGCGGTTCACTAAATTTAATGTTACATTATTTCTTTATAATGAAACAAAAAACGTTGATCATAAAAGAATTTGTATTTTAAGAATAACAAAAGAATGATGCATTATCTTTACCGAATTGTAACTTTTTATTTCGTTATGGTTTAAGGGTAGAACTCTTAATCGACCATGTTGACGAGTATTAACGGATTAATTAAGTCAGACACGCTAATTTATTTTGGAATTAATAGATTTTAGGTCATGAAATTTTAGCCTCTCTAAACTTGCTACTTTAACTATAATACAGTGAAACCCCGATTCTTCGTTTTTCAAGAGACCAAGGGTCTGTACATAGGTCAGCTGTAGGTGATTCGTCAGTGAAAACATTATGGACTGGCATCATAACAACAAGGCGAAGATTGCAGATTTGCGTCTTGGTCTTTTTTACGATAGTGGTCGAGTGGGGTCGCATGTGCTTATGGGTACAAATGTTCGACAAAACCAATGAATTGAGGTAATATTTGTTATGGGATGACAGTATTTATCCGATAAATCGAGGAAAACAATTAATGGGGGATTATTGAACATTGTTCTTATGGGTGTTTGGCCAGGACTTTAAAAATTGAACGATACAAGCGGGAAAACGATGAATGCGAGAACGATCAGGGTTCCACTGTATAATGTTTATTATAAAAAATATTAATGTCCTCACGATTTTATGTTGAACGATTATCAATGTATTTTGAAGTATAACTGTGTGGTATATATACTCTATAAAAACAAAATTGATTCACTTTATGTGAATAGTTTTTTAATTTAAAAATATATCATATACTAGATCCTGAACGACTGATGGTTGCATCTCAAAATGTCATATTCGCAACCCAATATACGACAATCACTATACCATGCAGACCAACGGCACCAAATGTGGAAGTGTCCCTTTACCAAAACGAAGAAAAGGTATGTAGAAATATAATCAATTCATGGACATTTCATTACAAAACGTAGGTTTTTAGGCTGTGAACAATTTAGTAATTAAAAAAACAGTACTTTACTCACTATAATATTATAAAATAATTAGATATACTTTTGTTATTCATTCAAAGTTGGCAGCTAAATAATATAAATGCATTAAAAGTCATAGAGGGTAAGTGCAATGCTCAAACTTCTGTCATAATGACATCTGTTGATGATAATAATAAGTTATTAAATATTAGAGTAATGCCTATGAGTGGTCAACGTTTTGCTCTTTGAATGTGGTGTCTATGGTTTCGGATCCCACTATAGACACTTTCATGAATTGATTCATGGTTTTGTGATTGAAGGCATAGATGTCTTAAATTCAGGGATTCATTTGAACTAAAACACAGGGAATAGCAAGAATAATTATCTAACTTTAAGACATCGACTGAGGGTGCTTGATGGAATTTCAATATCAAATTTGAGTTATTGAGATTTTGTACATTTCCATGTATTTTGTCACTAACGAACCGGGTTTCGCCTTTCGGCATCTTCAGGCATTCGAGCGCACAAATGAACTCGAACTGACAGACAGTAAACAGTGTCTAACGTTTATATAGAATATACACATATGACAAATATTATTTACGAGATAAAATATTATAAGTCTAGGTTCCACACTGATACCTGAGTTAAAATTTAACTGGACTCTACTATTGATTACTACTGATAACTATTGATTTCCAAAATTTTCTCGAAATTTCTCGAAACTCAGGTATCAGTGTGGATCCTAATCTTATAATATTTTATCTCGTAAATAATATTTGTCGTATTTGTATCTCCTATATAAACGTTAGACACTGTTTACTGTCTGTCAGTTCGAGTTCATTCGTGTGCTCGAATGCCTGAAGATGCCGAAAGGCGAATCCCGGGTCGTTAGTGACAAAATACATGGAAGTGTACAAAATCTCAATAACTCAAATTATCTAACTACTCATCCTGTCCTAGCCCCATTCTTCTATCTCTCCAAAAAATGAGAGGTTGAGCGATAGAATTAAAAGCAGTTCTCATAGGAATACTTCTGCTGAAATAGTCCATAGTGCAAGAACTGAACCTGAGCTGAACCGTTGTTTTTGTAAAGTATGTGACGTCATTTTGACGAACCAAAATTTTATTGTCACCAAAACACTGTTGTTTACATAGGTTGTAATTCAATAAGCACAGAATGATGTCAACAAATCCAAAAATGGTAACTGACATTTTTTATCGAGCTCACCTACATTTCTTACGCCATGGCTTAAATTTATCTACACCTAAGCTTAAATTTATCCAATAAAGATATAGAGTAAAGTATAGGTGATTTTTGAACCTAGAGATGATATTCAACTGAAATCTTTCTCAATCAGTGATAGATATATTATAACAACGACATTTATTCTAAACTATTAGTCTTTAGAGAAAAGGGTACGTTTGATTTAATTGCATTCACTAAAAATAACATTACAGATAAATTGTACTTTAGGGAAACAATGTTGTGATACTTTCTAACTCTTTTAGTTAGGTTTTATACAATCAGTTACAAATCAATATGGAAGCATATTCCTGACCAAGTCGTGATGCGGAATCATAGTAAAATTAGATACATAGAAACATTGTCACCACTACTTCATTATTTCCCTTAAAAAATAATAAAGTAAATTTTTTTAATACCTGCTGATCTATTAAAAATGGTATAATGCACAGGTTAAGACCGACGTCAAACTGGATTATCTAAATAATAGAGTGGTGACTTATAATAAACACTTGGGTTTCACCTTACCCGAAGTGGAAATGACAGATGGTTCACATATATATGAATGTAAATTCGAACGGGATGGGAAAGATGAGTCAACCACATTTGGATTGTCTCTTTCAAGTATGTTTAACATCAGAATGTTTCAATTGATTGCAAAAATTGTTGAACCCATCAGTCCAGATGGATCATTCATTTAATAACCGATTGCTCTTGAAGGAGTCGCTAAATCAAATGAATCATTTAATCATTAATCTATTGCCAACTCACTCTCTTAAGGATGGTTACATACTGTGTGATTTATTTTTCAGGGCATTAATTACCTCGGATTTTTTATACACTTACATTCTACTGATTATTTTACTTTAACCTGTTTGCTGCCCATCCCATATATAAATGAGATCAAAAGTCCACGTGCCCAGCCCATATATATATGTATCTCCCGATATTCGAATACTATTGTTCTTCATTTTCATGTTTTCACTACCTAATTAATTTTCGAAATTTTGGGCGTGAAAGGATAAACCTTTTGGCAACTGGGCAGGGAAAGAGTTAAATCATAAATCCTTGTTATTCGGTTAATGATGGTTTATTTTTGCAATCAATCCTAACATTACGATGTTATTTTTTTTAATATCCCCCCTTTATAATAATCCTAATATACTTTAAATCTTACAGGTTACGGACAGTGTTAATTTTCATCCATACAAAGGATTTGAATTTGTTGTCAATAGTGTACTAGATAATTATTACACGTGTATAGCGAATCGCGGAAATGTTAGCGAAGAACAGAATATTTTTTTAACTTTGACTAGTAAGTAAGTACATTAAATATACACTGCCGAGTGCAGCTTTGGGTGTGGTGACGTTGTCTTCATTTTCCGGAGGTTTTTATCATACATCTTATATTCTGTGTTGTTTTTCTTTCTCGTTGCTGTGTCTTCACGCACCTTCATTTTTCATTAATGTCTCTATGTCTTTACTTGGCGCATGTGTGGTTTGGCTTTAACACTGTTCTTCCAAGCTTTTAACTGACTAACACTTATATTGTAAGGTGTATTACTGTTCTTTTAATTAATAATCATAATAAACCATTTACTTATAAAACTCAGTGATGACTTGAGGCCTGCTTTGTGTGATTTATATCTATCTGTTAAATAAAATGTCACATTTATAGTACATTAATTTAGCCTCCTAATCAATAGCACAGCTTAATAATTACAGTCAGTTGTATAATTAAGAGATGCATACAACTGTATTGCAGATTAAGGCCGGAGGTATTACAATCCCAAGAAAGTAAACATTTGAAATTTTCTTCAGAGGTTTGGTGCAAATTAAAAGTGGTTTATATAGAAATATATAGATAAAGTTACCGCAACACTTTGAGGTTATCAAGTTATCTAAAGAATTACAATATAAATATTTGTGTTGATTTATCTGTTTGTCTGTCTGTAGCACAGCACACAAACTCTCTCTCTCTCTCTGTCTGCACATTGAATGTATTGACAGGGTGCATTGCCACATGGTAACTCCTAGACCTTCTATAAGAATCAAAAAGAATTCTGCTGTTATAGATATTGGTTTATAAAAATGAACTATGCATTTTGGCCCAATATTTATAGTTGTACAGCTATTTCCAAAAATGCGCTTCAATCGTTTAATAAGTAACACAGTGTTCAAACAGTGTAATTGAATAATGATTCAACTTTGTCACTAATTTATAATAACCAATTTATTAAAACATTGTGTATAGTTTTTAAATCAAATTAATACACTTGCATTATGCATAATTCCATGGCTAACAACATTAATTAGGTTTCACTCAACTCATCACTGAATATAAAACCATGTTTTTTTTTGAGTAATTTCCTTGTTTCCTGAAATTTTAAGCATACAGTGCAACAGGTTCTAGGACTTATATTAACACATGTGAAAGATTTTCAACATAATGTTATCATTCAAAAATTCTTTAATTCATTCATAATTAGAATTAAATTACCTTATTACTCAATCAAACATTTCTTTTAAACAAACTAAACTATCCAATATAAATTATGAAATGTTTTCGTGTGTTTCTTTGCTGCATTACTATTTATTAAGTTTTAATTTTTAAGATAAACCAAGATTTTCTGTAACACATTTATTTTAAAAAGATTCTGTATATATCCATTTTTCAAACGGCTCTTTTTTGTATCAGAATGGATAAAAATATTGATTATACCCAAGCAAAACGAAGACTAAAGTATTGTATTTTCTTTGGATTCGGCGATAACTTTGTTTAAGTTCATTTTTAATATAATATTAAAATTGATAACTTTGTTATGGACTAGTGGAATTCAATTAAAACTGGTTTCAATTAAATATTCTTTTCTAATCTGATATGATTGACTGATAAATAAAGGAGTCTAGTTTGGAGCAGTGGAATTCAGTGGAATAACAACGTAGACTCCTTTATTCATCAGCGAATCAAATCAGAGTAGAAAAGAATATTTAATTTATGACGTATTAGATATTCTAATGAATTGCACTTAATTGTGGCATTAAAAGAATAAATTCTTATTACCCTTCATTTTATAGTGCCATTATTACAAAAGCAATATTAAAAATTTTCTTATTTCAATAATTGCAATACATGGATTAGACATTTATCTCCATTCTTGGAGTCATATATTTCAATTTGATTACTTTTATTTATAATGATTTTTGCAAATTGTGTTAACATTGCAGTAGAATATTGGTTTATCTTTTTATATTAATATGAAAAGTTTTTTCTATCGTCGTTATAATAGTTATTGTACTATAAATTGTGTGACATTTATCATACTCCAAGAATCTGTCTGCAGCGAAATATCATTTTTATTTAAATTGTTACGGCTAGTCCGTCATTTGAAAATTTATATAATCATAGAGTAATTGGTATGATTGAAATTCCAACACAAAATCAACACGGGATATGGAATTAAAACTTGTGATAATTTCATAATTTGATCTGTTGTTGTTTTTCCAATATTGCAGGATATACAGAGTCGGTACCCAAACCTCAGATAAATGATTCATTTAATGGGAATACAGTTTTGGGGGGTGAGATACACCTCGATTGTTTTGTAAAAATTGAAACTGGAATTGCGTTTCATCTTAACTGGATTTATCCAGACTCCAAAATGGATGTAAGTCTCGTTTACCGATATTAAAAATCGTCAGTCGCAGCAAACGTCTAAAAGTCCTGCATAAAAATTTTGAATGAAAGATATTGAACTGAAACTGAAAGTATTTAACCACAAAATAGTAATTGTTCATTATGAGCATTTTAAATTAACGTCAAATGCGTTGTGCTTATTTCATTTTTAGAACTAAATGTGAATATTTGACATGGGAGTTCTAAATGTCGTCTATATATTATATTCACAGGTCAATTTGACAAACATATATCTTCTTTTGAGAAAAATATTTAAGTAGGAAGCTTATGTCAATATCATATGATAAATATAATATAATTCAAGAGCGTATATTTTCTATGAATTCGGCGCTATCTTTGTGGAAACTTATTTTTAATATAAAATTACTGAATCAATTCAAATTTCTATGATGTAGAATTCAATTAAAAGCTATAGAGAGAATAGTTGACCTCTGTTTCCTTCTTGCGCATCATTCTCAAATGTAGATAAGTGTTTTGTGAGTTTAACTCCAGATATAATGCAACATCTTTTTAACTAATAATTAGTAGAAATTGTTTTGTTAAGGTTGGATTTAAAAAATCGATTTTTTAAATAAGATCTTACTAATTTTTTTAGTCAAATAGATCTCTAGCAGTGAACATTAAATTTAAAAATTTCTTTAATAATAATGTATAAAAATGACTCAAAAAGTTGTTCTGTGCTTCTTAAGGATTCAATTGTTAAGATATAAAATGTGTCTAATCCATCTTCTAGGTATCACGTGTGAATATATCAGAGACAACGACTCATGTTATCTTGGGATCAAATAACGTTCCACAAAAGATCGGACAGAGCACGTTGTTTATAAAAAATGTGACCCACAGAGATCAAGGGCTCTACGAGTGTAAAATAATCGACGCTAACACTAAAAATAACTCCGACATAAAATTCATAACTGTGCTAGGTACGAGTATGAACTTACGAAATTTTATATTGCTTGTTTGACACCCTGTAATTTTTTCGTTTTGCATATCTTACAAGGAATACAAATTAGCATTGTTTGGTTTCAGAAAACGGGACTTCCTACATACATCTGCAAGAGCCTGCCGGTTACTACAATATAAGCGTGAAGGCCGGCAATATTGCCAAATGGATCATCTCAGTAGATGCATTTCCTATTCCGCAAATTACATGGTAAGATATTGATACTATTTATGATCAATTGTTTGTTTTTAACTATGTCTTCCATCCTGGCGCAATTTATTGTAGGCATAATAGTGATCGGTCAACCTTCCTGAACACATTCTTTCTCTCCAATTAATATTTGTTGTATATACTAGACATGTTCTAGAACTAGAAATGTTCAAACGAATGTTAGACTAAAACTACATGGAATATCGACTCATGATTCGGAGTTGTCGTGCGTGAACGATTATAAACCTTGTCAGATATATTTTTTTTTGCGGCCATTGGCGTGCGTACCTTCATTCGGCAAAATAAGCGGCGGCAAACAAAAAGTTACTTAGCCCATTTACCCTATAAGGTGACTTGAATGAGCGAATCACAGTTGCCAATTGACCTATTCAGGAATCGCCGATAATTTCTCAATCTATTTATTCAATTAATGAAAAGCCAATCAAGACAATTGGTAAAGGAAACAACATAAGAGACATAGGGAGTTATTATTTTGCATTAAAAATATTACTAACTTATTCAGCCCTAGCAACATCAATTGATGGGGTACTAATTGCTGCCCGCTTCAATTAAAATCATTCATATTCAATCAACGTTTTATAAAAATTATAAAACAGATTGGATGTTTTAATAAATATTTACTTCATTTTTTGAAAAATACGCAAAATGGTCGTAGTCTTAGCAGACTAACAATATATTTTTTAAAACAATTTATTACTTGAAACATTATTTCTTTTAAAATTTTGAAATTTATTAAAAGCATTTTTTGACAATTTCCAAATCATCTTTTAGACACTTATATTCAATTTATCTGTTAAAATCATTTTTTTTAACGTAAATAGAACACATGGATTTTCTCAACGGTTTTTACTGTAAGGGAGAGTAAAGGATACAAATCAGTCCCACAATCTCTCTTTTTAGACAGGGTAAGAATAGAATGGCCTCTACATTGGCCTATTATGATTGAGCAGGGTGGGTATGGTTGAAAACATATCAGCCAGCATGGAAAGTGAAGTGAGCCAAGTAATAAAATGGTGAAACTTGTTTATCGAAAGTTTTAGTTAAATGATATTCTTACATCAATTTACAAATTATTTACTTTAATTTCTTACAGAATAAAATACTTTTGCAGACTGTATTTACTAAGCTTACTTCATTCACTTTTATAATACATAGACCAACTCATTTTTTTCGAAAATATCAGTTGGCTCACTTCACTTCTCATTGGCTCAATTGGAAAATCAGTGGTCATTATTTCTCGAGTTACTATTTCTACTACTCACACCTTGGGACTAATTTTTTTGTTAAAACCAACATAATCTATCTACACATATATATATACAAAGGGTAATTCTCTGATTTTCACGAAGATTTTCTCACTGACCTAAACCTAAACTTTTCTTATCTGTACTTCCATCCCTTGCACAACCCTTGTGAATGAAACCTGCAATATTTTCGAAAATTCCGGTGATTACCATCAATCATGGCAGGGAGTTTGCCTGGAATAATAAACAGAAAATTTTATTTTCGTATTTTGTCACTCAAAATTTTCATTTAGTTTGCATTAAGCTAAAAATCGTTTTTCACCATTTACCTCGGCTGTCTACCGTATCTCACTATTCTGTGTAACATATTTTTATATATACATATGCCTTTAAAATTTGAGAAAGCTACAATACAAAAAGTTAATTTTTATTTATATGAAATCAAATAAACTAAAATTACAATCTCTGTCTAATAAAGTCCCCGGGTCCATGGTGCAGTGGTCAACATCATCGGCGTCGGTTGCGGATCTCACTAGTTCTAATCCTAGTACTGACAGTTTTATAAATTGATTTTTCAATCAATTTATGGATTTCTGTTTGAAGACATGGATATTTGCTATGTCTAAAATTCCCTCTCACCACCCATTCGATCCTAAAAACAGGGCGTAGTGAGAGCGATTAGCTAACCCCTAGTCCTGTCCTAGTTTTATGTGTCTATCTCTGCTCTCTTCAAGAAAAGAGCGATTGAGCAACTGAGTGACAAGCAGCTATCGTAGAAAAACTTCCTGTTAAGATGCCTCCATTAGGAGGCCATATGCTCCACATTCAGAATGGACATGGTTTAAAGAAATTTCTTATATTCTTTTTTATTTCATTGACTTATTATATAATTAATTTATTTCATATGTAACTAGGGTTGCCTTACAGGTCTCTGTTTTAACACAGTTATTTTGTTTATCTTTTTTATATTGTAACCTGACTGTCCGGGGTGTTTTGACTGATATGATTACAAAAATATTTCATTTTTAGAATATATAAAGAAATAAAAGAAAATAAGAAACTTTTGCACCAAATTAACCGTGTAGATAAATATAGCAACAGAGATGATGAAATTGAAAATAAGAATGAAGACGATTAAATTCAACAATTAATTTTTAAGCTCACTTTTCATATTAGTAACTATTATTCTGTACTTATGTATGTGCCGGTTATTATGAAAGTGGAATAAGTGATAAAATATTTCCTTTGAGATAATTGGACTCTTGCGTAAATTTGTTTTAAAAAATATTTTAATACTACATAAAAAAATGTCTATACATTATGATTCTTAGTCTTATATACGTAATCTTTCCTGTACTGGTGGAATTTCACGATTACCTTGTAAAATAATGGTATTTTTAGTACCTTAAATGACTTATTCCACTTTAATAATAACCGGAACAATTATAAAGAAAATTATACAAAATAAACATTTTTTTGATAAATGTTCTCTTTTTTCGTCCATAACACTTGAGAACCCTATATTTAACGCAATGTCATAAACATATGACTGTATAATACCCCTTTAAAACTTATGGTTCAAAACTTAATTTTTTTGAAATCATGCACAGGTTCGACAATCACAACAACGTAATAGGCTGGTCAGATTCTCCTGTAACCAAATATAAGGTGATGACAACTGCTAAGGATACCCAGCTGAGGATTAGTAAAATCACATTGCAAGACAGCGGTGTTTATCAAGTGATGGCTGAAAACGGGATTGAAAAGAAATATCTCAACCTGACGCTCAACGTGAAAGGTATGTCGGAAATCTTTGTGATGAATGCAAATGAAGTAATAATTGCGAGATCATTCTTTTGATGTGAAATAAGAGACAAAAGTTATAGTTATTTTAACAAGTCGTTGAATTCGGGCTAGAATTCCAGTATGGACAGTTTCTAAACTGATTTTTAAATAAATTTATGGATTACTCTTTGAAGACATGGATGGGTGTTTGATGTAAAGGTATTAAGCATTACTGAATTAGGCTCTATTATTGTCTAGTCTCTAATAAATTTGATAATATAGTTGCAATAAACCAAATATGAAGGAAGATGATTCAAACATTACCTTTCTTGTCTATGTCTGGATCTACATTCAATCCCTGTTGAAACATCTTTGGTAGCATTGAATATTCTTTCCACATAATAATGCAACAAGGGCCACTCTCTGATATCGTTCATTGTAATGTTTTGTTGTCTTTTACCTCCTAATAATGGATATAATTTCTTTTCTCAGATAAACCTAATGTCGTTTTGGAGTCTAAGAAATTCTACATACATGGCAGGAACGCTACCATCTCCTGTCATTTGACCGGATATCCACCACCTCAGGTTAATTGGTTCTTCCAACAGTGCATTGAAGAATCCGAATGCGAAGATGTCCCTTCGGAACAAATACCGGTAAGTGAATAAATTGTATGGTCTACTATGTCGTTCAGTATTAAGGATATACTTATTATTTTTATGATACAAAACAATTTGGGAGTAAAATATGAATCTAAACGTGAGAATTGGAATATGTAAATATGTTTTTTTATTTAGTTTACTTCAGCTACTAAGAAATGAAATGAACCAAATGATATTTTCGAAAAAAATGAGTTTGGTGCGTTTTAGTATTCTACATGTCATAAAGTATCATCTATAAAAGTGAAGTGAGCTTAGTAAATACAGGCTGTCAAAGTATTTTATTCTGTAAGAAGTTAAATTAAATAAAGTGTAAATTAATGTAGGAAGTTTCACCATTTTATCACTTGGTTCACTTCACCTCTTCGAGGGCTCACTTATTCTCTTCATCAACATTTTTTAACGTGATGATTTAGTCATCTCTAGGCCTAGATATCAGTGATAGAATTAATGCTCACCTGTGAAAGCATTAATTATCATTATTCGCAAACTGTAGTACACATAAATGATCCATGAAATACAACTTTGCATAAACTCTTTATAGATATATGTCATAATCCTATATTTTAAATCGTTTTTATCTTATTTCAGAAAACTGATTACGTTACCACCCCAATGAACGGAACTACCGTGACGTCGGTGTTGACGATACCGGTCGAAAGGTCTGGTTCACTCATATGTGCCGGTGCTAACTCGGAGGGCAGAATGCGCGACACATCCCTATTTTACGAATCAGACATCGAGAATGGATTTGGCATAACCGGACTTCAGAGCTCTATAGCCGAAGGGGACAATGTAACCCTTGTCTGTTCTGGGTCGATATTCCATCAGTTTATTTCTATAGATTGGTACAAAGGATCCAATAGCAATATGATAGAAAATTCTGTAGATTCTGGTAATTTATTTTGATCTATCCATCTCTTATTGAATTGAAATATCGTATATTTGTTGTTTATTATATTTGTATTCAATACGGTATGGTTTGTGATTATGTCAGTTTGTTGGCCAACAGTTTTGATTATAACATTACCAAGTATATTCGTTGTGGATTAATAGGAAAAATAGGTGTAATGAATTATTGATTCAAGGTTTTCAAGCACCATTGGAAATATAATTATTATAAATGTAAGAAAACGATGAACACTGAAATATCTAAAAAGATGGAGCATATGGCCACTAAACAGTGCCTCAGAGATTCTCTGTCCCCTGAAAATCTCTTTGCTCTCTCCCATGTCATCCTAGAACCCGCCAGTCCAGCCTAGTACAGAACAGCTGAAAAAATATCTGTCAAGTAATTTGATTGTGAACATTATGACACACTAGCTTTGAGAGATCTTTTTGTCTTTTGTCCCTTCTGGTTGGTATTGATTAATGATTGATATTGCCCGTCACTTATTGAACTATTGTTGCAGGAATCTACATTACCCACCAAAGCACAAACTATTCAAATCAGGTCATTCTATCTATACCGCAAGGAGATAAATCACACAATGGCCAGTATATTTGCAGAACTAAGAGTGAAGGAGATATCGAACCATCTGAGGTTGTTACACTGAATTTTAAAGGTAACGAATATATATCTTTTTATATTAAAAAATTGGTTCTGCATTATATACCTTGTTCTATAATCTTGTTTTTTACCCATTGCTTACAATAAATTTAATACCTATATCTTTTATTTCCTACTTCGTTAAGTGTCTATGCTTAATAATATATTCTTTAGACATTGCTTGATAAATTACAGGTTTTTTTGATGTATTTTTTAATTTATTGTTTTTGCAACATTGTGTTCGGTTTTTATTATAAATCAATATCCCTATTTACTTGAGTACAAATTGTTTTCTCAAGCATTATACTTTTGACATGTCTTCAAATACTGCACTTTGCTCAAATTGACAGCAACTTAAAATAGCCACTTACTTTCAAAAACTAATAACATAATTTTTTTTATCTAGATCCTTTGCCACCTACTATTTTTAGTACCAACATGGACAACAAGGCAATCAGGCGAGTAGCTGGAGAACAGAATGTCAACTTTTATTGCTATTCAAAAGGTTTACCGATACCGGATATAAAATGGTATAAGGTTAGTCAAATACTCATTAAAACTATCTTCTATAATTATTTTTGCGGCAATATAATATAATAAATGATCTGGTTAGTTATGATGATATAATTTAGTGATGCTTATACTATTATTTTAAAAAATAAAACACAATTTGTTTGTACTACTTCCACATATTTATAATGATCAGGACCGGTTTCGCTCATCACGAGCATTATCAACTGATAAAAATACAAATTTGTATAATGCTCGTGATGAGCGAAACCGGTCCTGATCATTATAAATATGTGGAAGTAGTACAAACAAATTGTGTTTTATTTTTTAAAATATAATGTCTTTCCACCAAGAATTGACAGTTAACACCTTTAAAGTAATTATACTATTATCGTAAGAAATAATACAGGTACCGACAAAAGTTTGAATCTGAGGAATGAAGTGTTAACTTTTTAAATCTAGATAGCCCTCAGTTGTCTTTAGCAGCAAAACTAAAATATAAACCAAAATTAGTATGCAAAAAATTAAGTATACCGTTAACAGTAACCACTCGTAAATATTACTTTTGCGGTTATTAATTAATGATAAACTCCCAGATTGTAATTTATGTAAACCACATCTGCGACAATCAAACATAAGAGGCATTGCGTCCCTACGCTTTGCAATTGTCTTTGGTTGCTATATTCGCGGTATTGTCTTTTTGAAATCCATAAAGAATATGACAAAACTCCATTTAAAAAAAATATAAGGTTCACAATTGTTTGCCGACCAGGCCAAAACTGAACTGAATGTAGCAATGAAGCATCTAATATAGAAAAGAATTGTTTGATAGCAGGTGTCAATCATCAGCTTGGAGATAATATTTCTAATTTTTATGTCAATCTAATACTTCGGTTGATAATGTTTAATTTGTATCCAGTATAGAATACCAATCAATGGCATTGTAAAATACAGACCGTTGTACCGCAAAAAGGTAATTGTGGTTCTTGTTTGCTTAGGTCAACTCATTGTTGTTACTAGACTAAGATTACAGACTTGTTTTTCTGTAGTGAGGTAATCGACTTATCCTGTAATTCATTCCCATATATTATATATAGTTTTAATAATCGTACATTCTTGCTATTTTGTCACAGGATGATGTCTTACTTAAGAGCAATGACAGCAGAGTTTCAATAATCGGAGGAAAACTCGAATTTAAATTTATCAAAGAAGAAGATAACGGCAAATACTCTTGTGTGTCCAAAAATAGAGTATCCACAGATAGCAGATTTGTCGATTTATCATTGGAAAGTAAGTTTCAATAACATATATTGTGAGCTTTACAAATGGCTTGATTTATTTTATTTGACATTTCAACGTCATGTTCCAAATTGACATTTTATTTCTTCGTTTTCAGCGAGAGAATTCAAGGCAGCCTACATAGCTACTATCATTGCGTTGGCTATATTCTTCATAGCTCTCGTCGTTTACCTGGTATGGAAAATAAGGAAAGAGCGAAAGATTCGCAAGGAACTGTCAATTGCCGGTCTTCTTAATTTCGAGGAAGGCGCCACTGAGAGCTTAAATCCTGAACTCGGAATTGACGAGCAAGCTGACTTGTTGCCTTATGATAAAAAATGGGAATTCCCCAGAGAAAAACTGAAGCTCGGTAAATACGTTAACGTTACATGTTTTATTAACATTCAGTAAATTTACAAAACGCCATCTATAGATATAAAAATGAATGTTTGTTTGTTTGTCCTCTTTGTGTTCCTTTACCATTCATCCGATTTCGATAAAACTTTGTGAGTTGTTGTGCGCACACCCGTGAAGGTTTCTGAAGAAAATAATTTTTACATCTGAAATCTAAAAAAAAGAAAGAAATACATACAACTAGCAACATCTCGGAAAAACCTTCTGATTTATTCGTATACCCACCAGATGGAAAAAATATTTTGTATCTGAAAGCACTTACAATAAACAGAATTAAAACACAAACACTTTCTTTTTTGGGTGGCGTTGCAACGCATGTCGAGTATTCGCCAGTATGTCATAAATATAAAACTAAAATTGATTTTGAATTGATTGAACGTTTTTCTAACGAGTTCGCTTCCCGTCCCGTATATAATATATAAACACATCACCATATTGCATTCAGCATTGCAATGAGTATTCTAATAATACTGTATTCTTTTTCACTGCCTAATTAATGCTTGAAATTTTGAGCGTGAGAGGATAAATCGTGTTTGCCTGCTGGACAGAGAAAGGCTGTTTAAAGTTACAGCTTAATCCATCAAAATTATCAGCGGTATAATATAATGTCATATTATCTGAAACTTTGAACTCTATAGCTGTATAAAGGTTATATAAACTTATATTTTCTACAGGTAAACAGCTCGGTTCTGGTGCATTCGGTGTTGTTATGAAAGCTGAAGCTCAGGGTATTGTCAGTGATGAAGAATACACAAAGGTCGCTGTGAAGATGGTGAAAAAAACTGCTGAATCAGCATTCATCAAAGCATTAGCATCTGAGCTTAAAATCATGGTTCACCTCGGAAAGCATCTGAACGTTGTCAATTTGCTGGGAGCCTGCACTAAAAATGTGACCAAACGTAAGGCATTGATTATAGTTTTCGTTGTTCTTGATAGTTATAACAATTCGGGAATATTAATACACTATTGAATATTCATGATACTGTTCATTCATAAATATCATAAAGTGATGGAAAAAGTAATAAACATCTAAATGAATTTTCATTTTAATTTTGTTTATTCAAACTCAAAACTTTAGCTTCTAGAATGCAACAATGGTCAGCAAAAAACATTCAAAATGATAAATAATATCATACTCTATTGATTGAATTGGTATTAACTTAGTAGAACTCCATTATAATAAAGTAAACATATCAAGCCAATTGATAAAATTCTTGTTGAACTAAATACTTTACCTTATTCAAAATAATTATTAGAGCGCAAAACAATGAACAACATTGCATGTCTGAATTCACTTTCATTTGCGTGGTATGTATCGATGTTTGAAACAAAATCATAGAAAAATGTAGAAGCCCTTTTTAATGGCATCAACATTTGCCAATTAGCCTCCACCTAAAGCGAAAAATCCTTAATTATTTAGATGACTTTAAAATGACTCCTGAGATAACCATCAGAAACTTATCAAACGTTCTTTATACCAACCAAAAAATATCTACTTGAATAAATATTATTGAAATAAGTTATTACAGTGGAACTCCGGTCAATTGTTCTCACATTCATCATTGTTTTGGGAGACCTGTATGGCTCAACTGTATTTTTTTTTATAATTATAAGCAAAATAGGATACTTTCAATTACCATAATTATTACAGGAGAGCTGTATGTGATTGTGGAGTATTGTCGGTTTGGTAATATTCACAACTACCTCTTACGACACCGATGTAAGTTCATCGATCAAGTAATACACAGCACAGACGCTATCGACTCGACTATTGGAAGCGAAGTAATCAGCAGGGCTTACTCAGTCAGCAGCAACAAAAGGTATACATAAATTCAATCAAATCCATCAATCAATAAACAGGGAACTCCGACAATTCACTTTCCAACAATTATTTCTGGAGACAAATCGCCTCAGTAAAACTATTATTGCAGTTCTTTGTTGGTTATTAACCATTCAAAAACTAACGACACACCGTTGTGTCACTCTTAACTATAAATGAAACTTTGATTATAATAAACTGATGAAAAATAGTTATCAAATAGATGTGATCTAAGCACATAGATCACCTCAATAGTGACATCTGTTGAAGATATTAATAGTTGCTGAAATTAATTTGAATATTTGTGTATTTACTGAGATGATTCTGGCATTCAAGCGAGCTGAATTATAAAAAATACACAAAGTTCAATACTTACAAATTATTCTGTCACAAAAGATGTCTATCGCTCTTCCCTTAAAAAAAATAAAAAACAAGGTAAAATTAGAACCTTATTTTCCTCTCTTTCATAAAATAATGTACATCATTAATATTATGATGATTTTTTATTGATTTTCATTCTTTAATTAGTTTTTAACAGTTTCTTAAAATGAAATTGTCTATTTATCTGTCAAAATTAACAAAAACTGCATGTTGCTGTTTATTATCACAGAATAAATTTATTGATTTTTTATTTCTCTTATCGTTTTGTTGTTTTCGCTTGACAGCACTGCTTGGTGTTTTCATTACCTAATGTGTTTTTTTGTTGCTTAAATTGATGCAAATTGCAAAGGGCAAACATTTATCAAAAATTTGACCATAAAATGTTTATATTTTCTATGGATTCAGCGGTAACTTTGTGGAAGTTCATTTTTAATATAAAATTAAATTAAAAATTGATAACTTAGTTATTCCACTTGGTTTATCACTAACGTGACGCGTTTCGACTCTTTAAGAAGCATCTTCCGACTAAATAACCTTGCGATACGGTTAGTCTGAAGATGCTTCTTAAAGAGGCGAAACGCGTCAAGTTAGTGATAAACCAAGTGGAATAACTAAGTTATCAATTTTTAATTTAATTTTATATTAGAAAATGTTTATTCTAAACATTGCATTAATGCATTGCATGCAATATTATGATTTATTATGCAATAAATTTTATGATAACCCTCATTGAAATTCAAGCCTGTCTGTCAAATTTGAAATGAGAACTCGATCACAAATTGAACTGTTTCAATAGTTTGCCTCGTTATAATAAAAGATAGAATAGATTATTTATACAATACATACTCATTCTGTTTTGCGCATTATTGTACACTTATTGTAAAACAGAAGTAAGTGTCATGCGTGCTTTGGATGTGTTGTTATCATCATTATAAATTATTAAATTTTAAATATTATCATGAAGGTTGCACTTTCAGTATAATTTTTCACTAAACTGAGTAAAAACTAATCTTTCAATAGTGGCAGAATAATTATGTACAAATCACACTTAACACCAATTCGGAACTAATTTTTAATTGCAATAATTCGTAAATAATTTTAAAAAATCAAATACAATTTTAGATGATGATGTAAATCTTTTGGTCTACTGTGAGCATTTTAATCATTGAAAATGCAATATTAGTACAAAAAAATTGTGTTATTGCCTCAAAAGTGACCATAACTATTTATTAAATGTAAATATTATAAAGATGCCTTTTTAATGAATCACCTAATATTTATGCGATTGGTTAGAAGCAGTTTTCATGACAAAAATTGCCTTGCATCATAGACAAGCAATCAGTGTGCCTTAGAACAGATTTTAAATGCACGCTTCATCTATGAAACTTTACTGGTTAACTCTGCTTAATACTCAACTCTACTGTCATATTTTCCTTCTTCTTTTGAATGTAACTAACAAATTGTGGTTTGGTGTTTGGCTTGTTCACATAACAAAATGGAAATAAAGTGGAAATAAATATGCCGCATTACCACTTTTGCACAGCGGAGGATCAACGAAGGAAGATTTCAGAGACTCTGTCAATTCTGCAGGTGGAATGGATACAAACAACACTGTTATCTCAATGGTACCTAATGGTAATTATACTTCTTATTTTATTTGAAATGTGTACTTAATTTCAACTCCACCGTGATTACTATACAGCTTCGGATCATAAACCACTCCCAGGGACGGACGCCTGTAGGGCACGTAACAATACTCTGTTCTATCATCCGTTTATAATAGGAAGAGTTTGCCAATTTCATTCAAATAACTTGAGTTCAATAAAGATTAGATTGAATGAAGAATTACGTTTTTGAAAGCTATGTCTAAGTTTAATAGTTGTGAAATAAAAATATATTCAATACTTTTTCTAATGTGTTACCATACGGCGCCGGTCTGAGAGTAATAATTTTAAATAAAAAGACTTGCCAACCACTGGTAGCATAAAATCATTAGACCAGAATTTCACCAGAAAACCAAAAAACTCTTTGGCTTTTCATTTGTTTACATTGTTTGAAATAAACGAGTGTAATACTTATAACCGTAACTTCTTTTACTTAGGCACTGACTCCGATGGCGTTATTATGAGCAATGGAAGTATGCAACCGGAATGGAGGTCCAATTACAGAGGCGATTATAATTATAACAGAGACGTGCGGCCAATATCCACTCAGGACTTGCTCTGTTGGTCATTCCAGGTGGCAAGAGGCATGGAGTACCTTGCCAACAGGAAGGTATGACTGCACTGTTCTATATTTTTTTAACTTACAAAATGGATGCTTAGAAAAGTTTCACATAACTGACAGAAGATGATATTCTAGTAAAAGTAAATTATTGTTATCATAAGTAAAAAAAACTATTTCTATACAATGAAATGACATTGAAATGAGCTAAGGTTGACGATATTATGATAGATCAAAACAATCAATTAAATTTTGAAAAAAAACTAAATCACTAGCGTCTAAATCACAACTTGAGATTAGTTGCTCAGAATATGCAGTTTGTTATGTTTTATGTTCTCACGTTCCTGGTCAAACACCCATAAGAACAATGTTAAATAATTTGGCATTCATCGTTCCCTGACCTATCGTTTTCCTTGATTTATCGGTTAAATATTAATGGTTCCGTCACAAATATTAATCCAATTAATCGTTTTTGTCAAACATTTGTCATCCCACTCAGAAGTACGCACAACTCCATTCAGCCGCCATTGCTGTCTCGTCAAAATTTTTATCGCAACCTATTTTTTTTGTCAAACATAAACGCATGCGACCCCATTCAACCCCTATGGTATAAAAGACAGATACTGAAGAGCCGTCTTGTTGTAATGATGCAAGCTTATAATGTTTCCGCCGATGACTCACCTACTGAGCAAATATGTACAGACTGTTCAGTCCTGTCGCCGAGTCGGGGAGTGTTTTTTTGTGTCGTATTTCGCATCATGACCTACATCTATAATGCCCTCTATGAAGAGAGAGACTGAAAATAGCGATTCCTTTCTTGAAAACTCCCCTTTTCCCCGCATTTATCGTTTTTTTGTGGGGTTCAAGGAAGAAAAACTAAGAATCAGGGTTCCACTGTACCAAATTTACTCATCTAAGAAAGTCATTTCTTCATTCATAAGTAAATTCACATTAGTGTTTGTCATATTGAACAAGATTAATCAAGGGAGTTTTTGAGGTTATGTATTAAATATTTTCTTTCCTCAGGTTTTACACGGTGACTTGGCTGCCAGAAATATACTCCTAGCTGATGATAATATTGTGAAAATATGTGACTTCGGCTTAGCTAAAAGCATGTACAAAAGTGATAACTACAAAAAGAAAGGAGATGTAAGTATTTCAAATGGAGCATTGGATAATTTTTTTCACACGACTTATGACACACTCTGGTTTTTTTGTTAAGTTTAAGTTTTATTAGGGTCCGTAACTGAGAACGCACAGCGTTAATGACAATGATTCGTGGAAGTCGACTCGACTCTTGTCGTGAAGGGCGATCGGCCAATCGCCGAAGGACACGTTCGCTGGACGAATCCACTTTTGACGGAAAGCGGTGGCTCCGACGTGCGGGAGTCCGATTTTTGATTTTTGCAGAGAGTCGATTGCCAGCCTTCGAGCCAGGAGAGCCGCCGGTCCCCGTGGCCGGCACCGTTGATGTTGTGATTGTTTGTGTTTTTTTTGAAATTGGATTTAATTTAAAATCGTTTGTCGTGTCACTTGCATTACAACTTAAAAGTAAACTCAAAAAGTAAATGTGTTAGGTAAATGTAAATGTAGACTCAATTTTATGTGTTAGGAATTATTTTTTTGTGTATTTTAAACCACTGCATCTTCGATTAAAATAAATAAAAGTTGAACCGGATTTGAAATGGTTTTTGTTTGAGATCCCAGACATTCCAGGACGTCGATAACCAACCATTCGCCTCTCTTCGATTCGGGTCTTCTCACTTAGTATATTCTCTTTTTAACTTTCATCCGTCTTGTCTAATGCAGGGTCCGTTGCCTGTGAAATGGATGGCGATCGAGTCAATCCGCGACAGAGTGTTTTCAACGCAATCTGACGTTTGGTCATACGGAATTGTTCTGTGGGAAATATTTTCTTTAGCCAGCACTCCATACCCTGGCATGGAGGCTGATGAAAAATTATTCAACAAATTAGTTGAAGGGTAAGTAGAATATTAACATACTAATAAATATATTTGACCTACAATGCTATAAATAATGTAAATTAAAGGTTCCTATTAATTTCTTCCAATCTGGAAAATAGTGACATTCTATTCTAGAGTGATGGGGTTGGCGAGACTATGCCTAATATGCATTTCTTATTGGCTATTGCAATGTCTTCGATCTCAAATTTGCAAACATATATGACATGTTAGTTTATGTTTACTAACTTCAAATGCATGTCTGCCAAAAGTCATTGGCATCTTCATTGTTATGTACTATTATTAATTGTCTATATTTCAACTAAGCAGATCTCTACCATCGGCGTTCATTCATTCTTTTTTATATCAGGATCTCTATTTTACACTTAAAAACAGTTGAGAACTATAATTGAATAACATATTAAATTTCAAATGCAAGATTAGATTTCTAACAAAAAATATGTTGATAGTTTGCAAGTTATCATCTTCATTTGTTAAATAAAAGCACAAATAATAATGCGACTACTGTATTAACAGTTTCTAATCATTCGTCATTTATTGTTTTTCAGATACCGAATGGAAAAGCCTAAATTTTCCAACAAACAAATATACAATACGATGCTGGAATGTTGGACGGCTCGTCCGATTCAACGGCCGACATTTACGAAATTGGCTGAAAGATTAGGTGCTCTGTTGGAAGACAGTGTTCGAAAAGTAAGTTATGAACAGCCAAAGAAGACTTATGAAAATTAATATGTTCAATAAATATACACTATCAACTATCGTTCAATTTAAAATAAAAGTCTTTTTCTGGAGAAACTAATTTGAAATATTGAAATTTGATATTGGAATTCCATCAAGCACCTTCAGTCGATTCTTAAATTGTATTATAAATATAATGAAAATTGTCGAATGGTTCCAATAGAGTGGATGTGTAATCGTGCACCAAATGTTTAACATGTACTGATCGTGTAAGTCTCTTCCTCTCTCTAACTCTCCTGCTTGTCATCAACACAATATAAGTCATATTATAGAATGGGATTCTAAATCACACTAGCTCTAAAACTGACATTGTATGTATATCATTAATTGACTGCATATAGAGAAGGACATCTATGGATAAATTCTACATATTTTAGACTTTTGGTTATTTGATACTGAGAAATTTTACATCGGCTGCTTTAAAATTAAATACCCAGAATAGTAAATAATTATCTTTCATGTGTTTGTTTCTTTTAGCACTATGTGGATCTGAATGATCCTTACGTAGATATGAACAACAGATGGCTCGCCGATCGGGGCGACAACGATTACCTGGCGATGATGAACTCGCCAGACTACGGCAATGTCGCTTCTTCAAATGAAAAACATGAATATGTTAACGATCCATTCGGTGGACCGACCAAAGTCAATCCACTCTCACCCGATGATACAGGTAAGGCTCAATTATTTTCCAAAATATTGATTCATTTTATAGATTGCAACGATTATGGAAATTCTCATCAATATTCCAAGATAAGGTGGAAATAATCATCTATTTAAATTTTGTCATTTCAATAGCTGTAAAGCTTCAGGTTCAAGCCATAGCCATGCCAATGTCAAATATTGATTTTATCAATAAAACATTTGAAATATAAGAGACTAGAGTTGATCTTGAGTGATTTAAAAGTTTTAATAATATGTAGCAGAAAATATTTTATGAATATGTTAAAAAAGAAATACTTTCACAGATGCAGAAGGCTACTTATGTATGAGTCCAGCTAAAAATGGCGTCATCACTTCGAATCCTCCACTATTTGACTTCTCTACTCCTACGACAGCGAGGCGGAGCAAACCGAACGCGGCCGTCACTCAAGTGGAAGCGCAGCAAACTGAACTCATTCCGATGCTCGGCTTGAACGGTGGAACGGAAAGACCCGGCTCGGATTCCGATCTCGGGGAATCCAATCCAGCCTCTCCGACGTCAGCCCAGTCGCCGTCCGATCTTTCGGTGGCCTTTTCAAACCCCTCTTATCAACCGATGTTCAAAGTCCCCGATACAAACAAACCTCCTAGCAACGATTTAATGATCTCAAAAGACAATTATGTAAACATGTCTCAGAAAGATAGCGGTTTCTGCGACGACATCGACGTGACGAATCCTCCGGCGGCATTCTCTAACCCCAGTTACGTGGCGATGAATGTCGGAAATCAGAAAGCATTACCAAATATATATAGCAATATGCCAAACACTGTGGCGTAAGTGATATTTGGAATCACCGTCTATGTTACGGAGTTACCGTGCTGAACTGTTAAGCTTCATTTGCCCCAAAGAAGTAAAGCATATTTATTCAATGGCATTGCGAGTCAACGCCGAATAATTATCGTTATAAATATTCTACGTGCTGTGTTACCATTGTAAATTAAGTGTTTCTGAAGATACAACACTCCGTTGTAAAGTATCACCGCATCATAGATGTGTCATTTTATTTCTGATGATCATTATTTCATATAATCGTAAAACAATGAATTTTATCTGCATGTTTATAAATAAAGTATTAATAAGTGCGAGACTAATGATGTCAGAATTATAGAAATATTGAGATTATTGAGAATTGAGAGTAAATAGAGTAAGACAAAGATTTTATACTTTGACATTTAAATAAGAAGAGATTTTAGATGTTTGTGCAATCCATTTCGATTGCATTGGCCGGACTAAAGAATCACTCTAATGACTAATGAATACCCTTTTTTATAAATGTTATTGCAATCTGTCGAGCTTATGTGAGTTATGATTGAAACATTCTAGCTGAATAGGAAAATGCCATATTACGTTTAATGATATTGATAATTAATTGCATTTAATAATAAATTAATCATACTGCATTCAGGAGACAACTTTATCATTTTTACTTCATAAAATTTAAGTATTATGTAAATATACAAATATTGCTTACTCTCGATTAATTTGTTATATCAAACCATAGACTATATAATTTCAGTTACATTAAAATTATTCTTTTATATTATAATTTAGTTCATACCTAAAATGATTTATTTTTAATACAATATGTAAAAAATTTAATTTATAAGAAAATATGTACAAATATTTTGTAAACATAACAAGTTACAATAGAAATTATTTCTTTATTGTTACACAGAATAATGTAATCTACCTTTTATGATATACAGTATTTTAAGGTGATTTTAGTACATTTGAAACATTCTACGATCAATAACGACCTAGGGTTCTGTTGTATTTAACTATAAGAATAATTAAATACAACAGAAATGCATTATCAATTAAATAATGTTTTCCTTCCAACATCATTTCATTGCTTTATATTGTGTTTTCTGATGCCAAAATTAAGAGAATGTTTGATTATTTGATTTATTATATATAAGGAAAAAGTCATAGATTAATTAATATTTTGGTATTATATTGGATGGTGTATTTTTAATAATCAATACAGTCTTTTTATAATAGCAATACATTTGAGTAAACCATTTTTTTATCAACAATATAATAATATATATGTATAATTCTAATTTATCATCATGACATAATAGACAATTGAAAAGAAAGTACCATAAATTTTATAATATCTCAGCTATCACCAATAATCAGGACATGTTACTTTCCCAAAATAATAATTTTATGAATCTAAACCGCGAAAGCCTAAAAATAATATTTTTTTTTGACGTTTTAGTTGTTGAATTGTATAAATGTTTCGGTATTGTCTATGAGTAGTTCGTTTCAATTTTTAAACCTAATTATGGAATTCATTATTCAAGATCTCATTATTCTAAAATAAAAAACTGTTTCTTTTTAAATTAATAGCAACAAAAAAACAAAATCTACGTTCCGTATTTTCCACTATCTTTATAAAATTTAGGTAATGTAAGATAAAATAGCATTTTACCATTGAAATTTACAAAGAACTTGTTTTTTTATAAAAGATAGAGAACTTTTCAATTTCTAATATATAAAACCAATTAGTATATATATATGAAATATAAATAAATTTATTATTTACTGTGAAAATGCATTTTTCTTTTTCCAGATAAAAATATATTAAATGAACAGGTAATGAATTTATTATTCTTGTCAAAAGAGTGGTAATAAACATGTTCTGTGGATGCTTTGGAAGTATCCTTTTTCTACTAATGGATTCTGTTCACCAAAAGGAGGTATTTGGTGAAACTATAAGATGCTATCATGACTTGGGTGGGAACAATAATACTGACAAGAGGCAAAGAATCTTATCATCGTGTGGTTGCCATATATATATATATATATGTCAAAGAAAGTCAATACTATAAAATTAAAATTGATAACTTTGTTATTCCACTAGATGTGTTAATAAGTGTGGCACATTTTCACCTCTGAGTAGCATCTTCAGACTAACTCTATTGTAACTTTTCTTAATCTTCTTTTCTTGTCTCAATTTCTCTTTAAAAGTAATGAATTAGAACTAATGTCTACATTATAAATGAAGAGTTTCTCAAACAGGTGAAACATGTGTCACACCTAGTAACACAACTAGTGGAATAACAAAGTTATCAATATTAATATAATATTAAAGACGGATTTCCACAAATTTGCCACAAAATCAATCAAAAATACTTGTTATTAATCTTAAAAGACGCAATTTTTAAAAATTGGCAATGTTTGATAAAATATTTAATTATTGAATTGCACGTCTTCTTTAATTCTGATAGAGTATGGAACGTCATGAATCGACGTCCAATTAATGCTCTTTTTCTTCTTGACGATACTGTCGACGATACTTTCTTTATAATCATTCCACTTTCTGTTCAACACAAACTCTTGAAAAAGATCTTCGGTCGAGGGAATTTTCTTATCAAGGAAGTGATGGATTCGAGTCCATATATTTACCGTATTCCTTGTCATCAGCCAATGTTTCGGTAAAATTAAACAGCTCACTTTGTCATCAGCTATTATCCTCCTGTTTTCCATAGTTTCTCCGAATCCAAAACAACCGCCAGCGTTCATGAGACACACTTGCATGAAGTATACCTTCACACTGGCGGGGAATCGGTCAGAACAAGGATATGTACTGGAAATCATACATCTGCTACCTTGCTTAGTCAATCTTTTCTTAGCAGGTAATTTTTCAGTTGATGAAACAGTTTGTTCCTTCTCCCTAACGTTTTTCTTTTGATGCCCAATCTCACTCGATCCATATTTGGGTTGTTCCATTATTACTTTTAAGTCACTCAGGTTTTTTACATCTCTGCTTTTCCATTTATTATCCGGAATCTAAAATTTAGTTTATTGAAGTGATAATGAAATTCATTAATATGAGCTATGAGATGAAACTGAAATAACTATTAACTTAATATCGTTGATAATTATCATGGTGTACTAAACATGTTTTGATACGGTTCTAGTGGAACTTTTTCGAAGATACTAGAGATACTAAGATACTAAGGATAGATCAATATCTAAATCGATGTCCATTAATTAAATAACAATTGATTCAATAAACAGTTCACCTTTGGCTTGTGCAATTTATAAAATGTTTTATCAAGTCGCTTTGTTGATGAGATGTACAGAGTTTCAATCATACGACACTGCCCGGCTAGAATGAAATATATAAAATTAGGCAACCCTGCTCCGTCGCCGAGTATAGTTTCTTGCGGCTCAAACGATTTCATTTTTGCCAATAAACAGGCTTCACGTATCGCCACCTGAAAGTTGTAATAATACGGAGTTAAACTTTAAACTCAATTTTACTATTATAATGAAGGGTAAATAAGTTTTTTTACAGATAAAATTCAAACATCACCAAAATAGTTCCATCAACACTCGATTAAAACAACAGAGTACAACTACTATGCTTTCGTCTCTCAGTAATATGACCCGAATGAATGAACAGACAAGTTGTACAATCACACCTATGCAATCACCCTGATCCATCAGTATATAAGTAATGACATGAAATATTGAAAAATTAAACTATTTGTCACAGTGGTATTGTAGAAATTACGATTGCATTTACCTAGTAACGGGATTACGTAATCATAAGGGTTTGAAACGTCTTCATAACAATACTTCTTAAAGATTTAGATAATATGTTAAATGAAGTTGGAATGATAATGATTAAATAGAACAGAGCCTAGCAGTTGAATGTTTGCATGGGCAAATATAATATGATGTCATAACACTAGAATATCTATGAGAATCTAAGATCATAGCTCAATGGTAATGATGGAACATATTCTTAATGAGATGTTAAATTAATTTCAGTTTCATTATGAAGGTAACACTACCTCGTCATACGATGAAAAGTATGTAAATCGAGACATGGCGGCTTCAACTTCATTCCACTGTTTCTGCACAGTTTTTTGCAACACATTTTTAAAGTCATCCTTCATGACATAAAGAAGCTCGCAAACAGCTAGAAACACATTTGCAATATTGATTACTTTGAAATATTTAAATGGATAGTAAATAAATGTAGCACTGAAAATTTTATAATTCTATTTTGTAAAATAATATACTCAATCAATTACAATGATTGCAGACAGATAAAAAGTAAATAAATATATTGAATCAATATCACCATGGAATCTAAACAACTATATTGCTTGGTGAAAATTCAATTAACATATCAAATGAATTTATTAAATATGTTCAAACGACCTGTGGAATATTAATGCTCCTGTATCTAATATAATGGTATAAATTACTGGCATCTTACGTACTGTTAGTTTTACATGTTGCTGTCCTAACTATGTTGTGAAGTAGAGAAACTTGTCCAAATATGTCACCAGAATGAAGAACTGCCAATTCGACATTGTCCCATTTATTTCTAATACAATCGTATACAGGCTTCAAAACACTCAACTCTCCAGAAACTACAAAGTATAGCGCCCATGGTTCATGCCCACACTTCACTATGACCCTTCCTGGACCATAATAGCAAAAATATGTAACTGCAGCCAAGTCATGCTTCACTTTCTATAGAAATTGAGTTCATACAATAAATGGAAACACTTAATAAAAAATTAGACATTTATCTCACCTAGTCATAGCGATAAGTTGTTTTATTATATTAAATTTATAATACGCATTATGACCGCCTGAGTTGAAATACATCATTTTTATTTCTAAATACACATCAATCTGCATTCATACATCATTAATTTAACATCAATGTTAATTGGTTAAGCAATATGGTATTAGAGTGACGGTCGCTAATGTATAGGTCTTTTATAGATTTTTATTCATAAAAAAGTGAAGTAATTACTATCTAGAAGCTACACTTAATAAGTTCTTGGTTGGTCTGTAGTTTTTAACACATTGCATTAAAGAGGGGCATAACAGGGCTGTATTTATTATAATTCTTACAGTAGGATATTCTTTGAAACATTTCAATCCACCAATAATGCGGTACAAATACTCCTTTTCTTCATCTGTCCGTAATTCAGCGCTTTTAAAAAGTAAAGTTTTATCCTAGAACGAAAACTTATTTTCATTGTAATTATATATTTTTAATAAATTTATTCGTAATAAATATTTTCACTGCATACATTACATACATAAAGCTTTAGTAGTTGTTTTTTTTTAGATACACCGAGTAATACATTGGCTACTTTTGTTTTGACATCGCCGATGGTGAGATCAATATCTAAATCTTCTGCTAACCAAGGTAAGTTAACTATAACTCGCCTTACTATTGCACGAAATTTCCACAGAGCACGTTGTTTTTTCTGTTCCAACTGTAGTGAATCCTGATAAATAATAATGATTTGAATGAATGAAAATATGTTTTGCCCATTGCAAAGACTTAAAAATATCATGGAGTAGAAAATTACATTAGTTCAGTACAAGCTCTCAATTCTTTGACACGCAAGATTATTGGCTTAGGATTTTAAGTTTCATTATATTATTTGAATATAAGATGTTTTATGTGATATTTTTTACTCAAGTTAATCTTGAATGATTTAATATTTAAAATATCTGACTTATGAGCATTAAAAAATTAATTTAGTTTGATCAGAAAAATGAAATCAAACGTTGAATAAAGACTGCATGTATTATTATATTTTACTAGTTGTAGAGATAATATAGTTACTAATTAATTATAAAATCTTTAATTTATTTAGGTTGGTATGTATTTCGAAATTACGGTTATTCTTCGAGATAAGTGTGTTTGAGATTTTAATATTTCTGCTCTTAGATTACAAACCAAAGAATCTCTAATAATTGACATTGCGATTTTTGTTTTAAAATTGAAGTTAAACAATGATATTTAAAAAATAATTAACCTGTAATTTTTTATTTAATTAATAGGTTGATATATCGAAATATTCTTCGATTGTTTTGTGGAAATAATTAACAAGTCAACTTAATTGTACAATTTTTTTTTTGTCAATTTAATATAGAGAATATGAATATTCATATTAATTACTTTTTTTAGATTTAAAAAGCTATACCAAATTATAACAGTCATAGTAAAAAGCCCATGTAATTGAAGACCTTGGCCTAAAATACGGTTCCTTGTTTATGACTCCATACAACTGTGCAAAAATATAATTTAAAAAAATCTTAAATCCCTTAAGTCAGCTCTCAAAAATGTGCTGCTTTTCTAAGAAGATACAATAATCCAGGCCATTTTTTTACAACCAAGATATTATTTTTAAGCCTCTGCTGTTTTTAAACCAACGTTTTTCAATTTATTATATCCAATTGAAACAATACATTATCGTCATAAGGAAGAGACATCGTCCAAATCGCGAATGATCAATTGAATCGGCCAATTACTTATAGAATACTCTGATTTATTAGATTTTAATAATTAAACGGTTTTATCACGACATTCTTTTCTGAGCCTTTTTTACAGTTTATGATATTTTGCTTTATGATTCGGCATTGCTCTTGTCTCATTTTATAGTTGTCTATGTCTTGTCTATTAAAATCATATTCTGAATTGTCATTGAACGCATACCGCTGTCATTCTCTTTACAAAGTTTTGATTCTGTCGGCTTGCGATTATTACTGAATATTCGCATTTCATTTAATTCCTGAACTACTTCATCAATCAAATATGGTAATTGTTTATTTTATTCTGCTTGAAGTGTAGCAATATCAAAATAATAGGTTATATACATGACATGGCGTTATCGTACCTTCTATTTTTCAGAGTTTCGCACTTCCATCAGTTAAAGTACAGCCGACTCAGATCGCAAGCTTTGACATAAATGAAGGAGCATTCGGCATCGCCGACCCGTTTAGCAATGGATTGGGTGGCGCAAGATCAAAACTGGGTTCCTCTCATCCCCTTGAATCATCAGAGCGAAATGTAAGGATTTGGTTAATTTTTAACATTTAAAATTAATAACAATAAGCACAGAATTGTCCTCAATTAGGCAAGCGTATATCACGAATAATCTATTTTTACAATGACTGACGGTCAACCTGCCTTTTTAATCTGCTAGGATATGAAAAGTTAGTATTATCTAATAGCTTTACTCTCTGATTATGGTAGTGCAGGAAAAGTCAATAACATGAAAGACGTCCATAAGTCTGCGTACAGCTTTATAGTTTAACAGTATGAAAGTGTACTTTATTTCCTTCTGGGCTAAAGCATGTAGCGCCTTGCAAGCTTATTATATCCCAAATTAATAGATTACACTAGAAACTTGAATATCTAGATTGCACAAAAGAAATAAGATATTCCATTCTTTTCAGAATTGTAGTCAGACATGCAAGTTGTATTTCAGAGACATTTTACTAAGATGACTATGAAATATTTAAATTGTTTTTCTGAATTCGATTATATTGAGCGAGGAAGCGGTTCTCGTACAAAAATTTCTGTTGAGATACCTCCACAGGAGTCCATATGCTCCACATTGGGAGCGGAAATGGTTGAAAAAAAAGCTTAGTAGTCAGTCTTCTTTACTAGTATATGACTTCATTCGCAAAGACATGGGTGATATCTGGGAATAAGTTTGTTGGAAATGTTTCATACCTGTCTGCCCCAAGTACAACAACTTTGGCTCAACCTATCTCATGTATTCATGCGACTCCAGGCGTTCTTAAGCAAATAGCGAGCTCCTTCTTTCTGCTATTGTCTTCACACGCCGGAAGACCAAAGATTTTAAAACTAAATGATTTGAATATATTTTCAGTACGTAATGAACCAAGAAAAAATGAATCTCAATATGCTCCGTAACATTCAAGGACTCCACGCACCTCTTAAACTTACGATGGAATTGAAGGCAGTCAACAAGGTAATCTATTTTATAAATTAGTTTAAAATTTAACAGTCGTTCATTTACATTTTCAACCTGACATAATCTAAACATCAACAATAATTAATGGCTTCTTAGCAATCAATACTTTGAATATTGCTCAGAGGAAATAAGAGGAATCATGTTATTGTGAAATGCGCTCACAAGAGATTCATATCATTCCCAGTTTGTGTTACAGTAACTTGTTTGAAAAATGACCGGTGCGGTTGTGGAGCACTGGTCTATACTGATTAAGCAAGTCTGCTGTTTTATGAATCGAATATGACAATCTACTTCAGCTTGAGCCGTTTTTTAGGATTCCCAAGCGCAGGATTTAATTGTATTATAAAATAGGATATTATTAGTACTGATAAATAAAAAATGCGGCTCTGTGCAACAAAATAATGTTTTTACGACACGCAATAATTTACTTTGTTTTTAGGTTGGACGACTTCCGTTTTTAGAAAGCTCACATGCATTGAGGGATTCCCTTACCGGCAACGATCTCAACATCGGATTTGAGGACATTTTAAATACAGCTGAATTCAGAGAACAAATGGGACAGCCTCATGCAGTCGTAGAAAGATCTCTCGGTATTTTGTAATTTAAGAATTGTTGAGGTTAATTTTTTCTATATAATGTAATTTTCATTGGATATTCAAATGCTGTACCATGTCTATAATGTATCATTAAATTGAAAACTGTATACAATGCAAGGCAGTCTTGTTTATAATAAAATAAGTAACTAACAGTTTGTTTTATCGTGTGCAGTTTACATGCATTACCATATCCGAGGCATTCTTGATTGTTTTGACCAGACTTGTCGGTCTACGGGAGATATATGATTTTTCTTCTAACATTCGGTGTCTAGAGGAAATGATCCGAAAGGAATTCCCCAATGAGCCACCGGGGGATGTTTATGTCTGCAGGCGTTTTAGTCTCCCCGAGAGTGCACTTGACCTTTGATAGCATAGAAAACAATACCAGATTGGTCAATGTGTCTTGCTAGAAAGGAAAAGCTCGGTATTGAAGTGTCTGGAGAACGATTGTGCAGTACCACAGACATAGGTGGTCTTTAACGCCAAAGTAAGTACATAAATACCCTAACCTACCTAGATAGAAATTTATTGTAATCTCCTGATGATGTTTTATAACTAATTACGCAATATTTTTTTTGTAATCGGATGATTGGAAAAGTGCTGATGTTTGATATAAGATTTATATTCCGACTACACTTCTATACAAAGCGCAAATGGAATGTCTGTTTTAGACATTTGTGAAACATAATCTGAAAGCTCTTTTTGATTGTGGAAACACCCTCAGATTTCAATATTTTCATAGTCCATTGTTAGTGAGTGTAGTAATCAATAACCGGGTCGGCAACCAAGAGGTTAATGTTGTTGTCTTTGGTTACGGTGACACTGAATATTTGAAACAACAACGCTATAGTTTTTGTACAATTCTAATAGGTGTTCTGTAGTTTAAAAAAAATTATGTTTCTAGCAACACTGCTCAATATCATTTTCCAAACATTCATTCACCAATGTTTTCATAATAAGCTGGTTAAAATAATAAACCATCAACCATTATATCTTAAATTTTGAGTATGGATATTCTCTACATTGAAAAATGTAGCTTGTTACTTATTGATACTGAAAAAATTTGTGAAAGATAGTTTTCCAGAAAACTATCACTCACCAGTTCAAATTATTTTTTTAGTAGCAAAATTAAATGAAAAACAAGTGTTTGTAAATGATGTAACGCTCTCTGTTTATATGAAAATATTGATTGTCTGGTATCCAATGTTCCCTCCAAGACTAGAGATTCTCTGTGCAGAAAATTCATAGGCTTAGTCAACATATTTTGCAATCGAAAAAATGAGGTTGAGCAACTGAGTTACATGCAGTTCTCATAGAAAAAGCTTCTGTTAAGAGTCCATATTGGGAGTGATATGCTAAAAAATTAATATATATATTTCTTCAAAAATTAAATTTGAATAGTTTGTGTTGGAGTACTTAAACTGCTGTTCGGCTGCGCACGCTAATAGCTTAGAGGGAACACTCTTGGTATCTATGCAAGCATACATCAAAACATTATTTTAACTTCAATAAAAAAGAAATAAATGGAGTAATTATTAATCGAAAGGAGCGTGACGATACAATATGAGGATTAAATAATAGTCTTACCGGCTGAAGCGAATCATATGGCGCTTGACTTCATCTTTCAACTAGATCATTAAATAAATATTTGTTTTCAAAATAGTTTTATTAATATGATCCAATTTAAATTTGTACAATAAGTAATTTTTTTTGTATAAATTTTGAGTAGAGGAATGTTATATTTTAAATAATTTTCCCTAAATCTTTTACAATCTTATTAATTAAATTTATTATTTCAGGCTCGCAAAAATAAATTATCTCTTTATTTTAACGCTTATTATCTTTTGACACAATACATTAGATAGTGTACTCACTTTACAAAGATATATTATGCATTGAATTGATTCAGTTTTTGAAGAAATTGTAGTATTACATGCTAAAAACAATTAAAATATAATCTACAATACTATTAAACAATTCATATAGCATCTCTTTCAATATTTATTTTCATACATCCGTGATGTAACAATATTACATCTATGCTAAAATATCTAATAACAATGTTCTATCATTTCGATACAAAAATAGATAACATGAAACTATATCTATCATATAAAAAATATCATAATAGTAAATTTAGTTTTGATGACTTAGAAATGCATCTATCGGCGGCATAGTTTATAATGTGTTCCCACGGGATATTTTCTCCTAAGTATAGTCAACAATGATAATGTATTTACTTATACACAATATGATAAAAATGTTATTCAAAACTATTACAGAAAATGATAGGTAACTGTTTTGTCTTCAAACCACAAATGATTTTTTTCCAAAGAACTGAGTTGATAAGGAAATACTTATCACTAGATATAACACTTTTATTCTAATGGTGGAGATTTTTAACTGTCGCAGCATTGATTTTTAAGTCTGAAATGCACAAAAGGATATTATCTGTCACATATGATGAATAGTTGTCATCATTTAAAACCATTTTTGTGTATTCATTTATTTTTTAAAAAATAAAACACAATTTGTTTGTACTACTTCCACATATTTATAATGATCAGGACCGGTTTCGCTCATCACGAGCATTATCAACTGAACTATCATCAGTTGATAATGCTCGTGATGAGCGAAACCGGTCCTGATCATTATAAATATGTGGAAGTAGTACAAACAAATTGTGTTTTATTTTTTAAAATATAATGTCTTTCCACCAAGAATTGACAGTTAACACCTTAAAAGTTATTCATTTATTTGGTAATTAGCTAGATAGTTTTTCATATTCTCTTGTTATTTAGGTGATTTTGAATCTGATTCGACTCTACGTGTATTGTTTTCTTTTAATCTAGTAACATTAAAAAAATCTTGCTTAACACTTATTAATATTCAGAAGATTACATTTGCTTAGAATGTATAAGGCATTTTTCAATAGTGTTTTAAATACTGGCATAATTCATACTAACGGCCAAATCCGTAACAAAATAAAAGATTGACTCATACTATCTTGCATATTCTAAAGCGATTTTTTGAGAATAACATCCAGTCCCATGCGGATGAGGTAAGAATTAACTGCCGCAATGGGAAGGGAAGACACCATATTTTATTCATAACAATCCATACACTCTTCTATGTTGGACTGTTCCACACCAAGTCAAGAATCCTGAGTTTGCTGATCTTCTTCACTTCATTTATTCCGGCAGCTATCTCCTCGTCCACAGTGTTTTTGTACCTCACCTCGAGCTGTTGCATTATCACATTGGCTTTGTTTTCACGGGCGCATATCACAAATGGAAAACCAAACTTCTGCTTGTAGCTGAAAGTAAAATTGTTATCATTTATTCATTAGTATATCTCACAATAAACAGAAATATGATTCATAGAGAAGACGACGGTAAAACGGAATGACAAAGTGATTTTTTAAAAATAAAATTGGACTACTTAAAAATAAACTCCCAGTTTATGCTCAAAGACCAGCAACACACTTACATCTTCAGGAATGTTTAGTAATTAATATTAGGGTCAACATTCTCCATTTGAAATGACTTTGGATCCAAATGTAACAGTAATATGCTACAGGCTAAAACTGTTCAAAGTAGTCAACTTCAATTATTTGATTATGTGGCACCATTTTTGTTATAGATGCTATCAATTTAGGTTAATACTCTATGTAAAGTAAACCAATAAATACACAGGTATCATTATTCATCTTCCTTAACCCTAACTGTTAATTATGTGTAGCATTTGGCCACCATGTGTTACCTCTAAGTAGGCTGGGTTGAGTATCGTTAAATTAAACTTGTGTCAAGAACTTGAAAATGTATAATTTTTGTAATTGTTGAAAACTGATAAATTAAAAATGGATTTCTACGTACTTTTGATTGAGCATGTTTATTTTAGCCTTTTTAATGGGATCAAGTAAATATAACTCGGCACTCTTCTGTTCTTGTGTTGACTCGGCTGTTAGTTCATTTGAATCTGCCAATTGCCCAGCCAAGTCGGGATGAAGGCAAAGTATTTTTAGTTTTTCTAAAAAGAGATGAGATCATTAAAAATACAGTAAAACGGAAAAGATACATGTCATTTTTATTAAATATTATAAAAAAATCGCTTATGAGAGATTTAATCTTTACCAGGACAACCTCGATTTGTCACATGTGCACTAAGTACCAGCATGTGTATAGGGGAACCTGCCTTTAACCAACTCAGCTGCATTTTGTCATCACTTCAATTTGCTTGTTCTGCCAGTGGTATTGTGTGAATTTTAATACAAATGTGCAGGATTCTCCTGTACATCTTCAAAAAGCACATTGGTATGATCATGTTTAAAATCTCATAATTTGTAAACAATTGCAACAGCTTCTAGTGAACACCAATATGGTGAAGAGGCACAGGAGAATGCAATCACTTTTGCAACAGCCCCCCGGATGCAACTGTTGTAGTTGCCCCAAGAAACACTTTTTCACACTGTTACCGATCTGCGTACTGTATTTGAAGTTTCAAAGGATGGCGGAAGAGAAGTGACCCTTTGCTTGCCATAAGCTTCGCATTAGAAGAAACAGACTGAATATATGTATAAACTACTCATATGTATGGTGAATAAAATGGATTTAAAATAAAGGCGATTTGTAGTAACCTTCTTTTGGAACACATTCTAGGTAGGCTGCGAATAAATCACAAAGTTGATCAACATCTGTTACCGGTAGCTTCTCAGCAATGGCCGTGGCGGCGTCTTTATAAGACTCAACGACATTTCCAAACATCCAAACGAACTGCTCACTGCCGAGTTCATTCACTTCGCCGATATTCAATATGCCCATCATCTATAGAGCACAAATAAACATATCTCTTAATTATATTCACTGTGTCAATACAAAATCTGTCATTTATTTAAAAATATTAATGTTTTTGCGATATCCATATTACAGTCTTCATAAAATGAATACCATGCATGTAAGATTAGTACAAGAAGTTGCCAATGATAAGACCCGTTACAACTGCTGTCATATATTTTAGAGGGAACTTAAAACTATTTCCAATGTTAATAAGTCAATTATTTATGAGAAACCAGTGGTTGGATAATATATTAGAATGCTTCACATGCAACAGTTTTTTTTTTTAAATTATTTTGGAACAAGTAAATAAATACTGATATTGCAGATAGTACTCTTTGTGTAAATGATGTTTAACTTTTTTAGACTGGGTGCTTCCTATTTTTTACTTAAAACATTACCATAACCGATAGAAAAGATTTTTTGAGTAAATTGATTCAGTTTATAACTTAATTCAAGGTTAAATTATTTAAAAAACTAATATGCATGTCGGCAGTTAAACATTCATTTTCCTTATTCTTCTTCTCAAAGCGTTTTCCCTAGTGATATTAGTATTTGGTTTAGGTCTAATAATGAGCATAAGAGATATGTTTGAAGATAATGAAGAAGCATTTATGATAGATTTTGTAATGAGTCTATGCACCGAGAAAGGTTAAAGCTTAAGTAAACATATAACATTCTTTATAGATAGCTTCATAAAAAAAACTATTATCGATCTTGATTGTTTTCAGTTGAATAAATACCGATAACGTAATACACAATATAAACTGACTTCAATACAATTTTGATGAGTTTTTAAACTCCATTCATTTACAATGAATGTTTTTACAATATCTAGTAATCAAACATTACTTTAGTTTTTAAAAACGGAGATTTCAATTTTAAGATAATTGGTTCATAATTATACTGCTTAAAATTCATGAACAGAAAAAGCTTATCCCTTTGTTCAAAAGTGGGACATAATACAATTAAACATATCTTGCATTTTAATATAATAGTTGGTAATGAAAAAATAGCGCATAAGACTTGTAGATATTAGACTCTCTCATTAAAATCTCATCTAATTATGATTGAATTGAATAAATTGATTAACAGGGAGTATGAAAGTGCGTAGAAGAACAGTAATAATTAACAGTGAGAATCTGATTAGAAATCGGCAAGTATTCTTTTGCAAGTTCATCCCTATAGTTGAATTAAATCATAATATCGAGAAAGGGTGCGTTGTAATGCAGAATAAATCAAACTTAGACCGTCGAATGTCTTCGAGAAAATACTGAAATTGAACAAATTAACAATCACAGGCTAAGTTTCTAATGTGTGACGATTTGAATACAAAATGCTAACGGCAAAAAATCCAATAAGAACTTACCGTGACTTTCTTTTAGTATGTAACAACAGTCAAACTAAATAAAACTTAACTAGGTAATGAAGAATTTTAATGAAAACGTCTGTCCTACATCTGAGTAACGTCAATTATGCAATAACAAATTTGTTATCAACATTTTCTTTATTTAAACATTTCAGTTTTTGTTAGGTTGGCTAAACTTGGTGGCGTATATCAAGCAGCTGTCAAAAGTAGAAACGTAGCAAAATACGATAGGTAATAAATTATAGTAAAATACGTAGTTATGAGAATACTACTACACATTTTATATAATAGCGTGGATATAAAGCTAAAAATTAAAAAAAATATTTAAAACATTTTTTATGATTGGTAAAAATGCACCTACCATTTTTTTTAATAATATTCTCTTTACCACCCACGAAAAAAACATTCATTCTAACCATTCAAAATAATACGAATTTATTGAAGTCATTCTCGAATCATTATCCAAAATATTCAATGTTTTGTTACCAATCAGATATTTGTTTGGTTCTATCTGTTTATAGATGTCGCTACAAGACGCCATGATCTCTCAGCACGCTATTGAATTTTATACTAATATACGATAGATGACACTAGCAGTCGTCTGTTGAAGATCGAATACGTTCAAAATAATTTCAAGATCACAATTTTCACAAATCGACTGAAAAATCGATGTATGCAAAAAATGATCATAAGTTGATTTCTACATGTCGTTATGGTAACGCATTTCAACAGAATGTATACAAGTGGCTTTATTTCAGTTGAGAAGACTGATTTTAATTCAGTTACCTACTTACTCATTTTACGGAAAGGGATAAATAAAATGAATTTAAGAGAGAAGTGTTTTCTAGCTAATAGTTCTCGTTATGTTCTTCAAGGTTATGTAGACTAGGACATTCACCTCTATAAAACCCTTAAAAGACCAGTTCTGGGGTATAGGTCAAAAAACTGGAAGCTTACTTTTAAGAACTTTCACAAACTGGTAGTGTTTGAGCATAAGATCCTGTATGAATCCTGTGACAAATTTTCGGCCCTGTCTGCGACAATGGTATTTGGCGACGTGGGCACAACCATAAAATTGCCACTAAGGCAGTGTTTCTCAACGGGGGGCGCAATTTGAATGTTTCGAGGGGCAATAAGTAAATCATTAATATTTTTTACATTTCTTTTGTTAAAAAAATCACATTTGTCGAAAATATTCTTTTGATATTGCAACCCTGAATTTGTGTCAAAACAAAAAAAAAATACCAATCATGACAAGTTTAGTAAGAAAATTATTGTTACCATTACCATCGTCATATTAAGTTTTAATGCGGCTTTAGCGTTGTAAATGATTTGTTATTGAAAAAAAGAAGGCGTCAGCGATTGGCGTAGAATGGCGGAGGATTGAATGAAATGGAGGAAACTGATTGGGGCAGTCAACGTTCACCCCGAACTGTAGCGCCAGAAAACAAGAAGATTTGGAAGGCTTATCCGTTTCCAGTTGGCCACGACGAACAAGAAATTTAGTAGGTACCTAATAATAAATATATTTTCTGAACCATGTCCCTTCAAAATATGGAGTATATATGGCCAACTAGGGTGCAAGTATCTTAACAGAAGTTTCTTACGAGCATAGCTTGTTACACTTTTTCGAAGAGTTGGGATAGAAAGATACCGACTAGGGTAAGTCTAGTGATGAGCTTTCCCTATAAGGATCGGGTGGGTGAGAGGGAATTTTAGATCACAAACAGTCATGCCTTCAAATAGAAATCCAAAAATCAATTTACGAAACTGTCCGTAATTTAATTCGTGCCTGTGGGATCCGTAACTGGAGCCATCAACGTTGACCACTGCACCACGGAAGGAACCGATCTGTATAGAAAAGTTCTAATTGAAATATGTATTAAAATTAAAAAGCCAAATATTCTAAAAAATATATTTACATTTTCCAACAAAATGACTTTACCAGCAAAAGCAATAAATTCACTTCACTAAATACAGAGCAATGTTACTGTTCGGAGCGGAGAATTTAATATTATTTGAATTTGCAACATATCGGCATTAAATCACGGAGCTCGGCGGCCATTGAGACGCGCCTCGCGGCCCCTAAGCGGCCCCCTGGGGCACATAAACTTTGCACAGTGTAACTACCCATCCACCTACCCGTTTCCTCCGACGCACTCCTCGCTCATTGTTACACAAATACTTCAGTGCTTAAATAAACACATAACTTGTTAACAAGAGCTTGGAAAAGGGAATTATGGTCGACTTATTATAATTACATTAAATTCGTCACCGTTTACCTCCCGCATAGACCACGCAGCCACGTTAATGTATCGTTTCAGGTTAAATATATCACTTTTATGCTGTTAAGTGTCAAATATTGCTGGAAAAGTTTTATAATGGGTATTTATTAAAATAAAACATATTTTTTCAACAAATCAGTTGAAAATGCTCTCGATATGCGAATGTTTTTACATAATTCGTGAAATTAGATTTTATTTTTATAAATATAATTCCTTTACTTTCTAAAAATCTTCCATAATAAAAAATCGTATTACGATATTTTTTATTTAAACATTTTCACTCCCAATGTGGAGCATATGGCCCGCTAATGTAGGTATCTCAACACAAGTTTTTTATAAGAACTACTTGGTACTCAATCGCTCAACGTCCCGTTTTCGAAGAGGGTAGGGATGGAAGGATAGTTGTTTGTGATAGAAGATAGTATCAGTTGATAATGCTCGTGATGACCGAAACCGGTTCTGATCATTATAAATATGTGGAAGTAGTACAAATGAATTGTGTTTTATTTTTAAAAATATAGAAGGATAGGTTAACATGTATATTGTTTATCTCTTCTAAAACAGTATATACAGCTAAGCTTAATCTAGCTTAAACATAGTTCTGAAAATGGCGTGAAGTCGAAATAACTATCAATAAACTGATAAAATTCCTGTAAAACTGAATAATTTGTAGAATAATGTATTTCTGCCAATAAAATGCAAATTCAATCAAGAAAGTGTTTAACTACAACTGGTTGTAAGTCAACACTCAACCTACCTCTTCAGGAACGGTAAGGATATAACTATGGGATAAAGAAGGTCATAATAGCTCTCGATGGATTCGGTGGCAACTTTGTGAAAATTCATTTTTAATAAATTAAAATTGATAACTTAGTCATTCCATTAGGTCATAGATGGATCCTACGATAAAAAATCATAAATTGATTGAAAAATCAATACATTTATTATTTATCCATTCAGGGGCTTGAATCCATGACTGTTTTTATCAAGTAATGACATTGAACGGTACCACTCGGTTATGTCATTATTGCATATATCATCGTTGTTCTGGAAGAAGACACTAACTGAAAAATACTAGTTTTGAGCAATTGGACTTTGAGGTTTGTCAAGTGTTTAAAATGTCATACATTTTGCATTTTATTTGTTCCTACAAAACTGTTTTGAAGTACAATTTGTAAAAATAAGTTTGTACTTCCATAGTAGGTAGAGTTTGAAATAAGGAACATTTTGGTATAACTAACTCAATATGTAATTTTTTCGATTTAATATTTTCTTACCCTTAAACCATAAAAAAATACGAAAATGGATCTCATTATAAAGACGATAGAGCAAGTCTCGATCAAATGATATAAATTAGAAAAATAAATTGACCACTTTTTTTAAAGGAAAACATCATTTTATATTGGTTTTAGGTTAAAAAATTCTGACCAGGCCACTTGATGTAAGCCACTATTATTGAGAATTAAGCCAATTGGCCTAAAATCGTCAATATATCATATAATTACGTGTCATATAAATATGATTATTTATCGTAAATATTAACACGCGTAAATAAATTAAACATATCTTCCGAAGTTAATATAATCCAGTTAAAAGTGTAAATAATAATAGTAAATCGTATTACTGAGTTGCAGCAGGTAAAATTTAATTGTCGGCTTATTTTGTAGCCATAACAAAACCTAAATCCTTTTTAACTTTTACGAAAGAATAAATAAAACTGGGTGCCTATGCGTCCTTTGGAAGATAATTCTGCGAAGTTTGTTAAAAGGGTTTCATTTTTATGATATCTACACTTTACTTTCGGCAAGCTCGTTTCTGTTTTAAAACACAGGTTTTTTTTATCTTTTTATAGATTCAATGGAATAATGGATTTATACAACGAATATCAAAGCAAGTTTTGGCTTTTATTAATTCAATCAATACAGAAATTGGTTCACAACATATTGTTTGTTAAAAATCAATACCTCCATTAACATATAATAATATTATTCTTATAATATGTTTGTATGCATTGTTATTTAAGACTAATTTGCGTATACGGTACGTAATTGTTTTGGCATAACATGTTAAGCTAGAAATACTGATTTTGAAAATTTCTATGTCAATTACCTACATACAATCAGTGGCGGATTAAGTACTTGGAAGGCCCCGGGGGCAGTAAAATTTGAAGGCAAAGTTTATCCGAGATCTTCATATTTTATTTTTTACCATGTCCGCTCCCAATTTGGAGCATATGTATACTTCTAATGTAGGTATCTCACCAGAAGTAGTTTACCAATTATCTCACAACTATGCTTATTGAATTCTTACACTTTCGAATTGAGGTATCGATGTGCATAATGTTTTCGATTTCAAAACTGTATGTATACCTACTTACAGATCTGAATTATTTATTATCTGCATAAAAAAAACATTTTTTAAACCATATCCACTCCCAATGTGGGCTTTCTAATAGAGATATCTCAACAGAAGCTTTCTACGAGAAATGATTTTTACTCAGTTGCTCCGTTTTTCGAAGAGAATTTGGATAAAAGGATATAGCTACGACAGGACTAGTGGTTGGCTAATCGCTCTCGCTACGATTTTTAGGATTGAATTCCGGTGGGACGGAATTCTAGACATCTCAAACATCCATCCATGCCTACGTGCAGAAATTCATAAATCAGTTGAAAAATTAAAATGAAGCCGTTCGAATCGAGAACCCGAGATATCCGTAGCCGAAGCCAAGGAGGTTAACCACTACACCATTGACCGATCTTCATATAACGTTTTTAAATAAAAAATCTCTATAAGTAATCTCTTCTAATCACTAATATGCCATTATTAACGAAAGGATAAATTGAAAAACATTGCGATATTCAACAAATACAATAGTTGCGATATTTTTGGAATTCAATATAATTTAAAAATTGAATTATTGATATTTGGGTTGTAATAAATATAAGTTATATCGGTATTAGTCTCGGCGTCCGTGGCGCAGTTGGTAGTGTCGTGGGCTACGGCTACGGATGTCTCGGGTTCAATTCCCGGTGCGGGCAGTTTTCATAAATTGATATTTCAATCGATTTATGGATTTCTGTTCGTGGTCTGAGTGTTTGTGTTGTCTAAAATTCCCTCCTCACCCACCTATCCAATCCTCATGGGGCCTAGCGAGAGCGATTAGCTAACCACTAGTCCTGTACTAACCTTATCTTTTCATCCCTACTCTCTTCGATAAAGAGAGGTTGAGCAACTGAGTAACCAACAGTTCTCATATAAAATTTCTGTTGAAATACCTCCATTAAGAGACCATATGCTCCACGTTGGGAGCGGCCTGGATAAAAAAAAAGTTATTTTTCAGGCCCTAAGCGCGCGTCTCACGAACTTATAGGGTAATCCGCCACTGACTTCAATAAAACAATCTAATGTTCAAATATCGTGAAATAATAACTTTTTACTATATATCGACGATATGTATTTAACAAATATCGTAAAAATAATAACTTACGTTATGTACTTCGACAGTACCTACGTAAATCTAATTATAACATTGATTTTCCAAGTTAGTAAATATTTATCAATACCAACATGTACCTATGCAAATGTATATTCTTATTTTTTCTTTCTAATTAGTCGTTTTCCTCAGTTGTGAGGGTCACGACCTCCGCATCTCCGCCTCTCGCAACAAGTCCGTTTCCTTCGACGATCCTTCGCCATTCGCATCATGCACTCCGTTTCTCTGGGCCATCGGTAAGAATAGAGTCCTTCATCTGGTCGCTCAAGTGAGTCGAGATCCTTCTGCCTTCGACCTTTCCAGTGACGACGAACATCTCAAGTTTGTCGGTATTCGATGTGGCCAAAGACGCCGAACAGGCGTATTTGGTGCTCTTTCAGGATAGAGGCGTTTGTGCTTTTGGCCATCCATTTTATTCGGACCATTCTTCTCCAACACTACATTCCAAATGCGTCTAACAAATTTTTCTTTTTTCAAATCTTGAATTAGCTACCGAGTAATGAAGAGTCCGCTCTAAATATGAAAGGGTGGAGAGAGTTGTCGAAGGGAGCCAGTACCGCGATTTCATTAATGATCTTTGTATCTGAGAACTTTATAACATTTTCAAACTTAACCCAACCGTTTAATTATAATAAGAATAAACAGTCTTTTTCACTTGTCTCAAAATAAGGTAATTAATATTGTGAAATTCTATTATAAGACCTGTTTTAAGATATAAAGACACTAGAATATGAACTACTGATTATTTTTCCCCTTAGAATCAAAGAACCGTATATAATTTTCATTCATTTTACAAAATATCTCAAAAAAAGGCTTCCCAAATAATCAATCATGAATGAAAAGTTTTTTCAGCAGAATATTATTGAACTACAATTGTATTAGTTGACCCTTCTTGATATTTCTTATTGTTAGTTTATGTCTAATACAAAAAGTAACTCAAAATTGCCTAAACTTGAGACACGTTTCTTTGACCCTAAGGGTTCGAAAAAATCATTTAGTGTGTTGGGACTTTCCAGATATGATCTCATCTCATCAAATATTATACATTCAGCTGTAAAGGAGTCTCACAGCCTGCAGTCATACATAGACGTAATGGAAAGACCATACTATAACACGTCGAAAAACCCCAAAACAATATCAAAAAAATAAATAATGCAACATGGATGGATATCTACTTAAAATACTATTTGGATGGCTTAGCCTAAATTAATATTGTGTATTTAAATAAACTGGATTTTCCCACATTCATTTGAAATGTATTAACACAGCTACTAATCGCACAAAAGGATAGGCTGCTATGAAACCTTTCTGTTAATTATTTTGTTGAGACGGGGCTGCTTAATCCGATTAACAAACACTCTGCCCTTAAACGGTTACCGATATTCATATTCACAGAGTGACCCGTTTTAGGTTTCGCATGCTTTTAACCTTGTAATATTTTTTTGTCGGCTCCAGCGCAGTTGGTAACGCCGTTGGCTACGGCTACAGATGTCTCGGGTTCGATTCCCGGTGCGGACAGTTTCATAAATCGATCTTTCAATTGATTTATGGATTTCTCTTCCGTAGTCAGAGTGTTTGTGATGTCAAAAAACTCCCTACCATCCATCTGATCCTTACGGTGCGTAACGAGAACGATTAGCTAACCAATAGCCTAGCAATATCCTTCTATACCTACTCTCTTCGAAATTAAGAGAGGTTGAGCAACTGAGAAACAAGCAGTTCTCATAGAAAAATTCTGTTGAGACAACTCCATTAGGAATCCGTTGGGAGCTGACATGGAAAAAGAATAATATTTCTTTTTACCAAGTCCGCTCCCAATGAGCATATGGCCGCCTAATGGAGCTATCTTAACAGAAGTTTTTCTGCGAAAACTGCTTGTTACTCAGTTGCTCAATCTCTCTTTATCGAAGAGAGTAAGGATAGAAGAATAAGGCTGGGACAGAACTAGCGGTTCGCTAATCGCTCTCACTGCACCTCGCTTTGCGGATCGGATGGGTGGGAGTGAATTTTAGATAACACAAACATCTATTCCTACGAATAGAAATGTATGAAGCTATCCATACATTTCCCGACTTAAACCCGAGACATCCGTAACCGTAGCAAACGATGTTGATCACTGCACCACGCACTCGGCAATATAGATATTCCGAGTTTTAAAAGCCTGAAACCATTTTAACGGAGCGTTGGAGGAAAGCGATGACGTTTTGTCCGGAGTCGGAGCACCTGGGATATCTAGTGCTTCCCTGCTCGAAAATTGTTTGCCATTATCTAAATTCCTTAAAAACGCTAATTTTCATTATTTTATTGTTCAAAAAAATTAAATTACGACAACACTGCCATCGAATATGCCTAATACTCAAGCAAGTGCCGAGCAACTATTTTCTCATCTGAAATTATTATTAATCGAGAATAGGTAATCTATGAAAGAGGATTTGTTGTCGGCCATTTTATTTTATAGAATCACTAGGTAATGATATCTGACATTAATTAAGCTTGTTTAAAAACTATTTTTTTGGGAAAAAAATTTTGACTTTGTCCCTTATTCCGTCCAAAATAAAAAAAAAACTACTTTGGACCTGACTGGAGACTTAATCCTGCTTGTCTGTACTACCAGCTGGATGGTTTACGTCGCCCCGGAAGGTCGCTGATGACTATCTACAGGTGTACTCGATGGAGCTACATGACGCTGAGATGACCTGAAAGACTGTCGTGGGACAGAGAATCATGAAGGAACCGTGTGATGGCGATCAAGAAAAGATTGTGGATACCACTGGTAACAAATGTTTCCTCTAAAAAGAAAGATTCTCTGTATGAAAAATCCATACGCTTGCTCATGCCAAACCGACAAATGTGCGATATAATATAATTTATTTTGCAAAAAAATCATGTTTGTTCCGATTTTGAAAAACGGGGTATAGAGAGAGCGATTCGCTAACCACTATCCCTGTCCTGACTGTCCTGACTCTCTTCGTCTTCTAAAAGTCTTGATGAGCGCCTGAGTAGCAAATAGTTATCGTAGAAAACAAACATTGCTGGTATCCTTACCAAGATGGCGCTTACTTCCGTCCTGTGAAATTATTTTTGCAGATGCGTTTAATTTTGACAATATAGCGGCTTTTCATAAACATTCTCCTAAGGGAAGTTTTTAAGGGAACGGTTTTCATTTGTTTGCCAATTACTTTATGGCGTACAATTACATTTAAAAGCATTGCTTTCCAAGAATTTTCGAAGATGACTGGTTTCTTCGCTTTGTCGGCGAAGAGGTCAACGATTTTTTATTACGTTTTAAAAAAATTGCGAGTCGTTAGCTCAACAATCCTTGCGGAGATGAATTAAAAAATTAATGCCCATAAATACAAAGTACATAGTTTTTTTTTAAATTTGTGAAACATAAATAATTCAACTGTGTTTTGCCCAAAATGAGTTAATGATTGGATCTCATTTTAAAGACGACATATGATATAAATTAGAAAAATAAATTGACCACTCTTTGGAAGGGAAACATCATTTTACGTTGGTTTTAGATTTAGAAAATTCTGACCAGGCCACTTGATTTAAGTCACTATTATATCAAAAATTTCTACGTATAATCTCGTATTCGCAAACATCTCAATTTACAGAAGTGCATTAACAGGAGTGCATAACGCAACTTAAATGTTTTCGATAAAAACAGTTTTTACTCTCTCGTGAACAATTTCTATTTTGAAGATTACATCAAATGACCAATATAGTTGATATATGGATTTCTCGAAATCGAAAATATTAAGTACTTTGGAATTACAAAATCCTATTAAAATACAAAACCATAAAAATATATACCTATCACTGTTTCCATTGCAAAATTGTATACCATCTGTAAAACGAATTTTTTTCGGAAGAGCATACAAACAGTTTAAAAAACAACTTTATCGAATAAAAACAAAAAAAAAAACAACTAATTGTATAAAGAAATATATATAATTAACATGAATTACGTGTTTTTATGGATTCGAATTCTTGAAAGGATAATTCATAAATTTATTGATTTTTCAATCAATTTATGGATTTCTATCGTTGGTATATGACGTTTTCATTCCTGAAAACATAATGCTGACCGTCTTCCCATTATATCCTTACCCTTCCTGAAGAGGAAGGTTGAGTGTTGACTTACAACCAGTTGTGGTTAAACATCTTCTTGACGGAATTGGCATTTACTTGGTAGAGCTCAATTGCAATAGGGTACAAATAACAATGTATTCAGTTCTACGAAATTTTATTAGTTAGTTGATAGATATTTCAGCTTCACGCCATCGTCAGAGCTTATGTATGTTCCTTTTACAAACACGCAATAAGCACGTTAAATATTTTAATTGGACATAATATTGTCTATCTTGCCTAAAACAGTATATATAGTATATAGTTAAACTAAAATAAGTTTAAGCATATTTTCTATGGATTCGGCGGTAACTTTGTGGAAGTTCATTTTTAATAAAAAATTGAAATTGATAACTTAGTTATTCCACTTGGCTTATCACTAACGTGACGCGTTTCGCCTCTTTAAGAAGCATCTTCAGACTAACCATATCGCAAGGTTATTTATTTCTAAGGTAAACGATGATTCTAATTTTTACATTAAAATATAGGATGGGGGTGGGTTTTATTCCATTCTACTGGACCTGAGGTAAGAGGCGAAACGCGTCACGTTAGTGATAAACCAAGTGGAATAACTAATAGGATAAAATAACAAAGTATTTAGTTCTACAAATTTTTCATCAGGTAGTTGATAGCTATTATAATGGATTTCTACCAAGTAAATGCCAATTCTATCAATGGAATAACTAAGTTAGGGTGACTGACCATAAAAATTCTGTATAATTGAATACTTTGATATTATATCCTATTATAATGGAGTTTTACCAAGTAAATGTCAGTTCAATCAATAAAGTCTAACATCTTGATATGATTAAAAATAACATAATATAGTTGCATTTTTCACCAATCGATCGCGAAAGAACGATTTTTGAATAACATTTTACATTTCTTATTCAAATTTGTTTGCAATGAACTTTGTAATAGTAAATTTGAATAATTACTAATTATTTATTACAAAGAAAATTAGCACAGTAAATTGTGATGCGAAATATTTTTTGGAAGTGTCCGTTGCCCCCCTGTGGCTTAGCTCGCCATAGTATATCGTCGTTGTTCTGGAAGAACACACTAAATCGAAAAATGACATATTGAGTAAGTTATACCAAAATGTTCCTTATTTCAAACTCTACCGCATGAAAGAACAAAAATATTGTTTATAAATTATAATTTTACTTAAAAACAGTTCTGTACAAACAAATAAAACGGAAAAGGTGTAGGATTTCACACATTTGACAAATTTCAATGCACAATTACTCAAAACTAGTATTTTTACGTAGTCTTCTTCCAGAACAACGACGATATTAAATGATTTACCTACTTAAAGTCAATTTCATCGCCTTTTGTTTCCCTCTATATATTTTTTGAATCATAGATAGTTTTTTGGAATATTACGTCTACGAATTCCAAAAAATTATTACGTCAGTTTTATTATTTACATTTGTTTTTTAATATAAAGTACCTAAATACATATTACCTTCATTGAACAAGCTAAATACAGTAATACATTGCAAACAGGTACTTTACAGATAGTAATTTATGAATTATGTGATGGGCACATAAATAATCCATGATTTTGAGCCAATGATCATTTTATTGTGGATTATGACTTTATCAATCTTCAAAATGATATAAAAGTCAATAAAAAATTTAATTCTTTTATTTATAGCATGTCTAATCTTATCAACAAAACATTATTATCAGTTAGTACTGTAAAATAATGCAACCCTGAATGTACGTGATATCTCGTAAAGGCTGGTATTCAAAAGGAAACCTCCCACTATATGTGTTGATTAGGATGCTGCGTGAAAAATGAAGATTATCTTAACAATTATTGTCTTGGTAAAGTTCCATTATTTTAATTAATCGTTTTGTTTATTAATTCGTAGTTAAATAGACAGGTAATACTTTGTATAAAGAGGCAAAATTTTAAGTGTAAATTCCTGTGAAAAGTGAATTAAAAATACATATATATTAACCAGTTCATTACTCAGACATCTCCAAATAGCCTATATTGAAATGATGAGAAAATCAACATTCAAATGGCCACCATAAATTAAATATTATTGACTTGTACCCGAATTTTATACATTTTATATATCAGGCTTTTAATAATTAGATACTTTCCGAGTATAGTCGGTGGAAGGATATTTAGAAATATTCTTTTACTTACCCAGAAATATCAACATTTTGTTTAATTCTTTAGAAGGTTATCCGCCTTAGCATTTTTAATGATATTTTTAAGTTATCTGAATCAGATTTCACATTATAACTGCATATTTAACTGCATATTTAACTTTATTTTTAAAATAAACTTAACTTTTATTTTTGTTAATCGACGATCGGACGGTCGATATACATACTGGTTGTAAGTCAGTTTATCAATGTCTCTCTTCAAACAGAGTAAGGAATATATGATATACCTTGTTAGGGAAGGACTATTAGTAAGCTAATAGCTGTCTTTGCCGTTTTTAATATCAAATATAGGGTGGATGAGGAAGTATGGAAACAACATAGACATACATTTTATTGGATACAAAATCGTAAATCGAAAAATCAAAGTTTGAAAGTTTCCATTCTGGGAATAGATGAAAGACCAAAAACGTAAAACAAAGTTCAAAAATAAATAAACACAGCGACCGACCACGGACTACAATCAAAAAACATTTAAAATATCATACAATTGCATTATTTATTTGATCACAATAGGGCAAGAAAAATGTGAACTTTTTCAGAAATACAATCATAGCTCTACGACTTTCGGACCGCATCCGACTCACGTGCCATAGTTTTCCCAGGCCTGAAATTATGTATTTATTCATAAAGCCGTCACGGGAATATGTGTATAGCCTTTACCTGGGATGAAGCCTGAAGGTCGTCTCGCTGTTATCAAAGGCGCCGCACTGTTTGGGAAGTGCTTATTGTCCGCCATTAGGACGGCAACACTAATGGACGGTCCGTTGTGATGCCTTGTTTGTTACGTTATTACTCACCACGCTGTCCACACAGCACTTTTCATATTATTATTATCTATTGATTTTTCGTCTCCAAATTTCAGCGGTCGAAAAAAACGGCCAGAGTGGAAAAAGAAAGGTTTCTGCTGCGGACAGTGGCGTCACTGGAAATAATAAAAGCAAGCACATACCTGCGCAGTGTTCGTCCTTATACAATTCAATTACTTCAATTAGGTAGATAAGTACTTTATTATTATGTCAAAACTGTGATGCAGTGGTCAAAGTCGTTGGCTGCGGTTACGGATCTCACGAGCTCGAATCCCAGTACAGACAACTTCATAACTTCATTTTTCAATCGATTTATGAATTTCTGTTCGAAGGCATGGATGTTTGTGATGTCGAAAGCTCTTTCCCGCACATCCGATTCTAAAAACGGGTCGTAGCGAGAGCGATTAGCTGATCACTAGTTATGTCCTTCTATCACTACTCTCTTCAAAAAGGAACTAATGAGCAACTGAGTTACAAGCAGTTTTCGCAGATAAATTTATGTTGAGAAAACTCCATTAAGAGGCGATATGCTTCACATTAGGAGTGGACTTGTTTAAAAAAATCTTTACTTATATAGAAGGTGATATCACATCTTTTGATTGAATTGGCATTTACTTAGTAGGACTCCATTATAATAGGATAGAATATCGAAGTATTTAGTTCAATTTTTTTATTAGGTAGTTGATCGGCTTTACGCCATCGTCTAAGCTTAAGTATAGTTTTTTCTATGGATTCGGCGGTAACGTTGTGGAAGTTCATTTTTAATATAAAATTAAATTAAAAAGTGATTGTTTGATTAAGTATAGTTCTGACGATGGCATTAACCCGAAATAGCTATCAACTATCAAATATTTTTTTTTGAAATTTACTCATTGATAATTTATGCTGTGATATTATATATCTCAGAAATGAATATTTATAGATATACAGAATAATAAAAGTATTGTATGCAGACCCTTGGTAGGATGGTGGTTGACGCCATGGAACATGCGAGCGCTCGCTGCGCCAACACAGAAAAGACATTAATTTAAATCTAAAAATTAACTCGCGGCATGCACATAAATTTTCTTCATGTTTATACCTCAGATACTCATCTAAAAATCGTAAATTATTATTCCAATGGTCATTTTAATTCACTCCATAATATGCCGTAAGCCGAGAGGAATAAAATTAAGCTACACACTCTGGCGGCGATCGTTTACGCCAATTCGATTGGTCCCTCGGCCATACTCCGCGGAGCTGGGCGGCCATGATAGCATCGCGGTGGTGCCATTGGCGGAGAATTCGAACGGGACACGCCTATTCCTTTTTTGAATATCGCGCGAGGTAGGGATGCGAGATAAGATTACTACAGGAATTAGTTTCGTAAACGGGCCAAGTCAGACGTACTGGGCGCTGTGCAGCCCTGCAGTGACTAAAAGTAACGAAAACTTTGCGGTTTTCCAGGTAGAAAAGGGTTACCGATCTCTCTAAAACCTTGAAATAAGTGTCAGTTGGACTGGAAATATACGTTTGACAACATATCGCACCGTTTCGTGAACAATAAATGGACAAAAATAGTGAAAAATATAAATGTAACATTCAAATTTTTACGTGAATGTTTTCTTATTTAAAATTGACAGTTTTATACTAGTGTTGTCTGTGGTAACATAATTGCAAAACAATAAACAGTGATAAACACGTATTCGAAAAGGAAAAGATTTTTTAAAACAAAACATTTCCAGTATAGTTGCATTGTGACACAGAACTACAGTGTCATAAAACGTTATGATTATCTGCTATAAAATTGGCATGTTTTTAGTAGCACTAAGAAATATTTTTTTTCCATATTAATTACACAAATAAACAAATATTCAAAATTTGACGGCAAAAAAAAACAGTGACAATCGTTTTTGTGAAGTAAATGATTCAAGGATATTTATGAACATAAAAAAAACTAGTGATATTTTTTAATCTGACAAAAGCTTTTTCTTTTGCTGACAAGTTGTTAGTTAAAAGTGAATAATAGTTTTACGTCACAAGAAATATTAATGGTATTTTTGTTAATGTTATCAAGAATCTGTTCGGACAATGGACAATTGTATTCATTCAATTCAGTTTATTAATTGAAGCCAAGTGAAAGACTTATTAGTGTTTATAAAATAAGTGACAGATTGAAACCTAGTGTTCAACAAAATGGTGTCATATTACAACCCCTTGGGGGTGTATCAGAAGGGCGGCGGAGGGCAATGCGGCCACGGCGGGTGGTACCAGCCTCCGATGCTCGAGGAGGGCGGTACGCCCTGGCACGCAGCTCACGCGGCCCATGCCGCTGCGCACGGCCACGTTTGGCAGAGCGCCGTCGAGTGGATGCCCCCCGATAGACCCCAGAGTGCCCCCGTCAGCCCTAGGGCCGGATCTCCGGCCCACAGACCGGCGCCCCCGAGGAGTCCTTATGAATGGATGAAGAAGCCCAGTTATCAGAGTCAGCCTAATCCAGGTGAGAATTTTTGCACGTCAATTTTGATGGTCGTAGCCGTAGATTTCTGTTTCTGCTATATTAACTTGAAAGATACCTATAAAGTTTTAAACATATATATTTATTTATTCAGGTAGATATTATAATACCTACCTGTGTTTTGCGTCTAGTTTAACCAATAACATAAAGAAGAAGTATTTTTTATATCACTTAAAAACTGTAGTTAAATATCACCATTTTATAATAAGGCCACTATAATGTTATGGTCCTGTAGCCAAGAGGTCAACAGTCTTTATATTCTCGTCCGTTATATTCTATCGCCGAGTTCTTGAGTTTGAATCACCGGAAGTACGCTTTTTTGTTGACGTACGAACGCTGAGTTGTTGTATAGATTTTATAAAGCACAAATGTCTAGGTATATTGTGGATACAACGGTGCGCTAAGGAAAAGCTTTAAGCCACTGGTGCACAACCTATTTGAAATAAGGGTAAGTTTATCCATTTTCTAATTTTTCCCTGGCCACAGAGGGTAAAAGTGTAGTGACGATTCAGATTTTTTAAATATTCAATGAAATATTTGTTATTTTGGGCCCGGGTCGCGGTGTTTGCATCACTGCTTTAAGCTGACTACTAATATTTCCTAGCACCATCATTATCCTTTACAACAACTTCCATTGGGATCTTCCATAAGGCGTCCGTGTGCTATAATTTAAAAAAATTGTCCTTATTGATATCATAAACACGGTTTGGTGACAAAACAACACAAGGGATAAATAAAACATAATACTTTTGGCCGTATCTATTTATGAATTCATTTTCCTCTGTGTTGTTTTGTCACATTTTATTTTGACATTCTGTAAATTTATATACCGGATATAGATTTCTTCCTAACTTCAGGTTTATGAGGGATTTGACATACTTAATTTACTGTCTTACGTTGAAACAGGTGATATTATATATACAGGAATATTTTTACATCGTCACCATCATCCACAACTTCCGCATTCCAATCTGTACTGTCAGTCTCTTTTCGTTTAATCAAAAATGTACAACATTAATAAATTTGGTCCGTCATCTGAGTATCTATATTTTATTCAATATATTTTATATCGGGTCCGTGGTGCAGTGGTCAACGTCATTGGTTACGGTGATGAATATCTCGTGTTCAAATCCGGCACGAATAGTTTGATAAATTGATTTGAAAATTGCTATTCGTAGGCATGGATGTTTGTTATCTAGAATTCCCTCCCTCTCATCCGATGCTAACAACACAGCATGACGCGGACGATTTGCTAATTTTAAGTACTTGGCTAGCCCTAGCCTTCTATCCCTACTCTTTTTGAAAGAAAGGTTGAGCAACTGAGTAACAAGAAGTGAAGACTTATATTGAGATACTTCCATTTCAAAAAAAGAGCTTGAATAACTGAGTAACGAGCAGTTCTCATAGAAAAATTTCTGTTTAGATTCCTCTATTAGGGGAATATATGCTACACATTGGGAACGGACATGCTAAAGAAAAAAAAATATTAATATGAAAGAGTTTCGGTTAAACTTTTCTATTTTCTATGTTCTCACCGACGTTGCCACTTTTCAATATACTATTGACAAAATAATTGATAGTAGACAGAACAATAAAACAACATAATGATACAAAGCATGACAATATAAAGTATATTTTGCTAGCGATCCCTATACAATATGAATTTGTCGAAACTTGCGAAGTAAAAATATGCTTTTATTTATTGCGTATTGCATCATATAGGTCAGTATAGTGCATATATACATGGCAAGACTACCTACACGAATTAAAAAAATCTTATTTAAGTTTTATTATTATTTAAGTTTTAAGCCCGACCACTAGCGACGGCTGACTTTAGGAACACTCGCCCTATTGAACTAAATTTTTTTAATAAATATAGACAATTTTTTTGTAGTAATCTTTCACGCTTCAAAACTTATACAGCCACAATATAGCTGTTTGAATGAAACGCTTGTATATAGATCAGATTATGAATCTTGGATTACCAAACTTACTAGAAGTAATAAAAAATGAAATTGAAATAATAATACAATTTTTTATTTTTATATTTGAAATACTGGGTACCTACATAGAAATAAAATACCATAGGACAGTGATGTACCGCATACAAACAGGTCATGGCAATGTAACCTGAATACATTAATAAGAAAGCGAATTACGCAACAGTTCAGGCCCGTCATTAGAAAATTATTTGCCCGCGTGAAAACTCCGATTTAGTCTTCCTTCCCACTCACTCATAAAGTTATGAAACATTCTTCATTAGCGTATACCGGCATACATATAATTGTTTGTTTTAAGTTCACCGATTAATTAAATTCCTCTATTTCTAAAATACCTTTAATGTGTACGTTGAAAGAAAAACATTTCTCAAAAAATGCAAGTTTTCATGGTGGTATGTTCATGTGGTGTGCAATATACAGCTACTTGATTTGAATTGATGAATAACAAGCATGTCAGGAGATATTGCAAGAAAGGAACATTTGTCTATATAACTTTTACTGAATCTCTCTTTTTTTTTGAAGAGAGTAGGGATAGAAGGATAGGTCTAGGACAGGACTAATGGTTAGCTATTCGCTCTCGCTTCGTTCCAGTGAGGATCGGATGGGTGGGAGGGAGTTTCACATACACTCAGACTACAAACAGAAATCCATAAATCGATTGACAGATTTTTTTATTAAATTTACTGACCACAATTTGAAATAGTTACTGACCCAATAAATATATATATACACACTTATATCTACACTTTTCCTACTGAAACTGTGGGATGTGTATTCATAAAACAAAAAACCGTTGACACAGTTCAAATAGTATGTTTTTGAAGACGTCGACTTAAAAGCAAATCTTCTTCATTAGATAAATGCCATGTCTTGTACCCAATGGAGAAACACTCATTTAGTTAATATACCAAGCCGCGTCTGGTGAAAAAATAAACTGCATTATATACCATAAAATCAGCATAACTTAATATTAAAAAATAAAACACGTTAAAAGGTGTGTCAGTTGTAATTAAATATTTTATGCAACAAAGGATATGTAAATATTTTAACTACCCGACGACTAATTAAAATTACAATTAGCCTCTGATATGACGGAATAATTATTCATAAATAATACTAATCTCTTTTGAAACAGTTTTAATCTTCATTATTGCACCAATTTGTCATTTAAATATATAATCTTGTCTGTGTAGAGTAGGTACACATACGAATAAAATATTTTTTCTTTAAACATTATAATCTCATGCCCACACGACACCTCGGGATCTTATCTTGTAATGTCAGCAAGGATGGTCTCACACCGAGCCGTTTGTTGATAGGGTTATTGATACATTCGATGGAATCGGCGAAAATTCATTTTTGGGATAGAATTATACGTGCTTTAAATGAATTATCTTCATACTTTTAGGGTCTACTTCACTTCTAGACCAGCCCATTCATAGCTGGCCGTGGTCACTTCGTCTGCAAAGCTCTTACAGCGTGACCGGTTGGGTAGATAGCTCAATACTGAAATATGATTCAGGATACTGACCACATCCCTTAGGAACGTCCAGACATGGACTACGGTCGGGAAAAATTGCTCAATACTATACGACTATCAGTTGCATCTGTTGGTCATGCCGACTTGTTGGCATTACTGACAATTTAAAAGGCATCCAGAGAGTTCACGGCCTTCTCCATTTGAAGCAAATGAAACTTAATTCCTAAAAAAATCTAGTGCTCCAAATAGGCAGCAGATATGGCGTAAAAAATGTCTATATTGTTGTAATAGCAGGCATAATTTTTAACCCCTGATATAACGTTTTTGAAAAGACTGGCTGAAAATAAATGCACAAGGGGGATTTTAAATTAATGTCATCATATATCTTCGATTTACACATAGTTTCCTTTCAATGATATATATAAATTAACCGGAAATCCAGTCGGTAGAAAAGCCGAGCAGGACTCAGGTTCCCCTGGGGCAACCGCAGCGCATGTCCAAGCCAGGTCCATAGTCGCTTTTTATTTTGAACGTAATAAGGGGCTGGTCCGTCCTCTCTCTTACCTCCGAGTTCCTGACAAAGTCAAACCCCCGTACCCTTAGTATTCGCCTCAAGCATCTGTTTTCAGTATATGGTTACCCGGGTAACCGTAAAGAATGCATGCGTTGAATAGGTGACACTTGGTTCTGGCCTAGAACAAAATAGATTCATGTCCATACATACTTAAATAAGGGTTATAAATAATTGCATTTTGTGCTAGATAGTATTCACTTGGTACACTTGAACTTTCATTTCGATATTTTGTACTAGATAGTATTAACTTAGATTTTAATAGTTACCACTTAGTCAAGGATTCTTTTATCAAAGTCAGTTAAGCTGTAGTAGGTTATGTTAGGGTTTTTCTGGTTTGGTTTGTATAATGTATTCCAATGCGTGGAGCAAAGACAATATAGGCGGCCTAAAATAGGGTTGAAGAATAATTGTCATTTTATTACAGCTTCGTGCAACTGTCGATTTCAAAGTGTGAGTATTTATATTGAGTGAAAACGATTTTATCATGTGAAAATATTTTTTTGTTAGTGTAATATAATATATTTGGGACTATTGTGGGATCACTCTATTTTTAGTGAAAGAATTTACTTTTTGTACAACGTATTTGTAAAAAATTATATTTTACGTTAGGTTAGGTTGATCTAAACAAAAGTGCAATTAATTTTTTTAAGCCCTTAAATAATGTAATAATTTTTTCAAAAATCTACTTGTTTCCATTTTCGTGGTGCACATCACTAGTCGACTCTTACCAAATCTCTCTGCGCATTTTCTTATCTCTAAATACTAAGAATCTAAGTCACGAAGTGTAAATTGAATGTAATATTTTCCTCTAGATTCTTGCAATTAGTGCGACTATACTAATAACTTAAAGGTACATAATTGTTTCTTTATATTTAGTAGTTAATTGCTGATTTATTATAATGTTGCAACAATCAACAAAGTATTAACTTATCTGAAACGTATATTTTTCCTACATTATGATATATTATATATATAAATTTCTTTTTCAATTCGCATTCGATAATTAAATTGAAAGATAAATTAAGCGTACCAACTAATTTATTATGGATCTTGTGTTTTTTTAATAAAAATAAGGAATTCATTAGCAGTACCTTTCAATAAAAATTTAAAGTGTTACCTGTCAATTCTTTGTGAAAAAGCATTATTTTTTAAAAAGTAAAAAACAATTTGTTTCTTATTTTTTTTCAAATTAAAGTAGATACCTTTGTTATTTCACTGACTGGGTTACTAAATTTTAAACGTATTCGTTTCTCTAAGAAGCATCTTCAGAGCAACTATTTATTGTGTAGGTAAACGACGATTCCATTTTTTTTTGTTTTTACCATGTCTGCTCCCAACGTGTTCTAGTAATGGGGGTATCTCAACATAAATTTTCTATGAGACCTGCTTGTTACTCGGTTGCTCATCCCCTTTTTTTTCGAAGAGAGTAGGGATAAAGTTAGGACAAGACTAGTGGTTAGCTAATCGCTTTAGCTACGTCCCGTTTTTAAGATCGGATGAATGGAGGGGGTTTTAGACATCAAAAACATTCATGTCTACGGAACAGAAATCGATTAAAGGAGCAATTTATGAAACTGTCCGCACCAAGATTTGCACCCGAGACATCCGTAACCGTAGTCAATGACGTTACCTACTGCGCCAAGGAGCCGACTCCAATTCTCAACTTAAAAATGATGAGTGGGGTCGGATTATTTCCTTCTACTGGACGAATATCAACAATATTTGACTAATGCATTGACCTTTTTGGCCCACATCGCATTGCAGTTCAATAAAAGTAAATGCAAATTCAAATAATTATTGGGTTTTTTTAACGATTGGCGGATAGTAAGGCAGTGGTGCAACGTTCCTTTATGATCTAGTGTAGCGTTTGCCAACCTCTTGGAATGCATGGACTACTTAATTCTCAATAATCAATTCCTGGGGCGACTAACGTGGTATCCCAAAAACAACTATCATAATATATATATATATATATAATAATGATTATAATCAAGCAGTTTTTTTACCTTTTCCACTCCCATTGTGAAGCATGTGGACACTTAATAGAGGTATCTCAACAGAAGTTTTTCTACGAGAACTCGTTTCTTCTCAATCGCTCATTCTTTTTTTCGAAGATTGTGGGGATACAAGGATAGACAACACTAGTGGTTAGCTCATCGCCCTCGCTGCGCCCTCTTTTTAGTATCGGCTACGTGGGAGGTAATTCTAGACAATACAAACATCCATGACTACGAAGAGGGATGAAATCCCAAAATGAATTGCCAAATCAATTTATCAAATTGTCCGTACCAGAACTTTAACCCGTCATCAGAGACTTTGGGCACTGCACCACGAACCCAACAATAAATAAATATTTTTCAACTTTTTTATCTGTTCAATCGTGCATTTATGATGTTTTCTTGGTTTTTTTTTTACAAATTTTGAATTTGTTAAATTTATCATAGATTTTTCACAAAGCCCTTATAGTGAAGTTTATTCTTACAGAAACGTCGATGCGCCGTTTCGCAGCACAGTCGGGTACTTCTAGGAAAATTGCGGTCAAATAGCGTAGCGATGGTATTACCGGCCCGTAAGATAGTTCATAGAACGCTTCTTAAAACATAATTGTATCAACTCGGATTTAACACAATGCTTTAGCTTTTAGCAGGTTGGTGTTATAATAACAATAATTATTGAATGCCAAGTAAATCTGGAGATATTGTTAATATTAATTTTCACACAAAATATCTAAAATAATTTGACAATTCTGCTAATTGCAAATAAAGGTGATCTTTAACCAATTTAATACCTCTTCAGACTACGGTTAGCAATAGTTGTTAAAATTTACATTATTAACTAAGTAATAATACTTTCAAGGTGCTAACTATCAATTTTTGCTTGAAAGGCATACCCGTCCAAGTACTTATGATGTTCAGGACCGGTTTCACTATTAATACAATATTAAATGTAAATAATTACACGGTATGCCAAATGATTGGCTTAAGAATTTGATTAATATTCAATTGTTATATTATATTATTTCATCTCACTTATTATAACATCATAACTTTCACGTAACACGTGTGTTCTAGAGTTGTTCTAGGAAAGGAATATAAATACTTGCTATTAATTAATAATCGTTAAAGTTAATGCATTAAAATTTATTATGCATGATAATGTGAGCTTCTTGTAATGGCTTAAGTATGGATGATAATTTGGACATTATAAATGAATTACTTTATTTATATCTATTAATTTCTAGTTGTGCGAGGAAATTATGCTGTCCTTTGAAACTGAATTAAAAGTAATGCTCTCTGATTATTTGAACAGGTGGTTTTTTAATTGAGAATCTGTTTTCAGCATTAAATGACCTTGAATATTCTTTAAATTTAGTTGAAATATTCCTCGCTGTCTGTCCAATTAATAGCGAATCACTATTGCTAGTATCTATGTAAAAATTTGGTGACTTAAAACACAAGTGTAAGAATTACCTATTAAAATAAAAGATACATACGATATTCGGCAAACTTGTGGAACTAGATTTATTGCTTTTTCAACTCGTATTGTGTTCGAGTTGAAATTATAGAAAACTTTTTGTTAGGCGCAATTTCGTGGCAAAAATTTACGCCCCTTTTTAAAACGACATCATATTATAAACATCATTAATATTCAAAGAATTCACCGTGGAGTCTCTCGTTGTCTAGTATTGTTAATTTTATATAATTAACAATAAGATAAAACACTGCCTGGCTTAAATTTGACTCCGTAACTAATGTCGTGTGTTTGTGGAGATATGCTTATTTACCGGATACATTTATCTCAACAATCAATGTTTGCTGAAGACTCTCCGCCATTGCGGTATCTTCTTTCTTACGAAATTATTTCTTGGGCAGGTACAGTCAACGTGAAACGGATATCACACGGGACAAGATGTTTTGTATCCCAGAACAAGCTATCTTAGTTTTTTTCATGACACCATTTGTATTTTATGACACGTCGTAAACGGTTTTATACTAAATACCTCATTAAGGAGAATCAGTTGAACGTGATTATTCGCTACAGTAATTATATCATGTTCATTGAAGTGTGTTAATATTTTGATCACTTTAAAAGTGTATATGTGGTCGCGTTATAGGACGAAAACTTTTGATGGATTTATAGATTTGTATTGAAAAGCATGGGTGTCAACATTCCCTACCATTTGATAGTTAGCGCGACCATTCCAATTACTGTTAGTCCTGCCCTGGTCTTGGCTGCTTTGTCCTTACTCTCTCTAAAAAGAAAGGATGAGAATACGAAGTTATTCACGTAGGATCTGTAGGATTAGGGTTTAAAATAACTGTCAAATGAAGTACATATTTCAAATGTAAATTGGATTATCTTTTATTTTTTTTAGGAATGCATAAGCACATGAATATGAAAGTTACAGGAAAGAAAAGGAACGTCATCAATTTGGTGAAATTGAGAATTGTATACTCGCTCGTAACAAATTTTGCGTATTTTTAATGCGAAAAGTGTATATGAAATAAGATAAATAAGCGTTAGAATCAAAATATTTCACTTAAAATTTTTCCTATACAGAGTAAGAAGGAGGAATAAAATTTCATATAATTGTAAAATTTATTTTGATAGTATTTGTATTATCATTTACTACATTTTGCAATTATTACTATTAGAAATAAACTTATTATTTGTCTTGCCCTTTATATTAGGGAGTTAGCATAACTGATTTTTTTAAAATAAAATGAATACAAATATGGTAGTTTCATAATTATATATCTTATAACAAAGTAACTCTCCACTAAAACAGTACTTAAATGAGTTAAAGAAGTAAAAGAAACTGGAAAATCTGCTAAACTTAAATTTTTCTCTTGATCAATTTGAATAAACGGACATTTTCTCTTTATCCTCTGTACCCTTTATATATTCGTGCATCAATTCGATCTTAAATCTCATTATATACGGTAAATTATTATAATACCTACAGTATGTAATTTTGTATCAATTCTAAATTGCAACAAACATAAAGCAAAGATCCAGGTCTGAGGAAGAGGAAAATTTTTGCAGTCATTGTTAATTATTGATCAATTTATTAAATTAAAAAAAACGCAGGGTACACCGAATCAATGACACAGCTACTGTTATTGATCACAGTAATTAATTGAAGTGTGTCACCGATTTTTAGGTAAGCGATGCCCTGTGGCAGATAACTTGGTGGTTCTTATATATTTTTGTATCCATTCCATTAGACAAGTGAAGTATCCCTTGGTGGCTACGTCTGGCTGGACAGTGTTTTCGAGTCGCGTTGAATCGCCGTAATGGTTATTGTATCCAATAAAACCCCAGGCAGTGACAAGACTTTCTTATAGCGGTATTCAAACGTGTAGAAGGCCAATTTATGGGCCATGGTTTGAAGGGCATCTTCATGGAAATTCTAACATTTCCATAATTTCGATATATGGATAATCTGACGAAATTTGACGTGATTAAGGAATAGATTAATTAATTTTACTCCATTATAATAATGTAAAAAAATAGCAATGTCGGGTCCGTTGTGCAGTGGTCAACGTCGCTGGCTACGTTTACGGATGTCGGATCAAGACCCGGTACGGACAGCTTAATGAATTGATTTTTCAGTCGATTTATGGATTTCTGTGTGTAGGTTGAAATTTTCAAATTACGGTAACTTTAGTAAGGATAGTTTCAGTTTCAAAAGCATGAATGTTCGTTATGTCTAAAATTCCCTCCTACCTACCCATCGGATCCTAAAAACGGGGCGTAGCAAGAGCGATGAGAGCTCTATTCCTACTCTCTTCAAAAAAGAGAGGTTGAGCAACTGAGCTTCCAGCAGTTTTTGTAGAAAACTTTAATTAAGGCCCTAACATTAGAAAACATGTGCTGTACATTGGAAGCGTTATGGCAAAAAATATAGCCAATGATAGTTCACAAAAAATATTTTATATTGTTGGTTCAAATGCTGGCTTGATGCCGAAATAGCTATAAACGATAACTCTTGTGGGACTGAATATTTTCCCGCGTTTCATAGAATAATTAGTTGATATTCATATGTACTATAAAATAAAGTTTGTTGAGCGAAGCATTCTGGCTTACTATATATATATATATTATATAAATTAGTTATGAGTGATATAATTTATATCGGATTCGACGAAATATAAACCCATTCACAAGAGGGATATTAGGTATGAATAAAACAGACAAATTTATTCGAAAACTATCACGCCAAACCATTTTCGTTTAATAGGTCAGTTCATTTTTTATAATTAACGATTAAATAAAATTAATAATCCTCCGTGTGTCGCTCTGTTTGAAGCAAGTGCAAGAAATTTACGAAAACATATCTGAAAACAATAAGATCTGTATTTAATATGTTTTCATTTGAATAAAATTACCATAAATAAAGTAATTAATTTAAAGAAATCTTAATTTTTATTAATATTTTCTATGGATTCGATGGTCACTTTGAACATTGTTTATTTTTACTACAAAATAGAATTTTATAACTATGTTACTGTTGTTCTACTAGTTGAGATTTGTAATAATATTTACTCGATACAACTCAATTCAACACTATTTTTTATGATGGTAGTTGCCATTTACGTGTCAGTCAAAAAAGTACAGAGTACCAAAAAGCTGACTAGATATAATATGAAGAGTTTGGGATCAAAAATGACTAAATCCACTCTTCCTCAACCGAGATAAACATACTTTTTTGTTAAAAACTTATCCTCTTCACAAACTATTAATTTAACTGTTTTATTTGATGTATGTCTTCTTATTTATTCGTTGGACCTCGAAGAAGGATCTAAAAAACAAAAAAAACAGCATACATTTCACATTGGTAGACAGTGATTGACAGCTGAAATGGCCAACAAATATAAGCAAGCTATTGAATCTGGACAAAAACTCATATTTTGATATCAAATCGCATAATATGAGTTCTATGAGGATTTGAGCGACGTTGAAAATGCAATTCTGTTCTTTTGAATTTGTCCTTTAACACTACAGCGATATCTTGTTTTTTCTCTATACTGGATTTGAGCATGTTTGATCCCAAGCTGTATACTAGCCGCACATTTTCTTGCGTGGTTTTTGACTATTGAAACTTATTCAACAGAAAATTCAAAAAACCACTGTTTCTTAACCGGTGGTCCTCGAAATTTTTGGGTGGGCCATAAAAATTTTCTTTAACTTCAAATAATAAAATATCAAGCACTCGGTGTTGCGAAACTAATCGTTCTGAATACAAAACCAATTATACAAATATTTATTATTTTATTCCAATGTTGATGGTCCGCAAAATGTGTTTTGATTTTTTGGTGGTCTGCGGATGTAAAAAGGTTAGAGAAACAGTGCTCTAAGCGACTAGACCACGATGATCTATAAATCCCGTTAATTCTAACACACGATTACGTTGTGATATTCCTAATAGGGAACTTTTCAATACAATTGCGATTCGCTATTATTATAGGACATTTTTTTGTCGGCGAGTGCATTCCATTATTACAATATTGTAATCCCATAGTAAACGATGACTGTAGATAATAGTTATTTTAATTACGTAGATAAGGGCCTGTCGTAATTTTAATTAACTAAGTGTCTCCACCATTCCGCATTTTTCATTCATGCCTGACGCCAGGTATTTTTTCTCCTGGCAATTAAAACAACATTTCAAATATAATTAATTGCTGCCGTATTTTTAAGCAAAGTACATGTACTTGCGTTATATATTATTTCTTATGTACAATAAATTAGAATGTGGTATCATATAAATGGCAGTATGTCTTTGACTTGGGATTTTGTTTGTTGATTGATATTTTAATTAAGCAAGTTACCATAATTCATATTAAAAATACCCATATGAAGTAATTTAACAGATTTCATTAGAACTTCATTTGAATGGGACAAAAAGTTAATGTATGTGTTGCCAAATATATATTTTCGATAGATTCGACGGTAACTTTGTGTAAATTCATTCGTAATTAAAGTTGATCCACTGGCTGTGTTACCTCATTTATTTTCCTTCTTATTTTCACCTCCAAAAACTTTTAATTAGTACTTATATCGTTCGTCTTACTCCCTACCCACGTCCAGTAAAAGGAAATAATCTCCTACCCATTCTTCATTCTAAGGTTGAAAATTAAAATCACCTTAGAATAAGATACCCTTGCGATATTTTTAGTTTGAAAGCTTCTTAAAGTAAAGAAACGCGAGTCGAATATAGTAATATAGACAGTGAAATAACAAAGTTATCAAGTTTAATCGTCAAATATGGGTGGTAGATATGTTTTGGCAGAGTAAATATAAGTTTTTATTTATTCCTACAACAATTTATAAAAAATTCATACCAACGTCAATTGGTCTAACTATGAAAGAATAGTTAAAAATCTTATCTCTGCATTATACATAATGTATAAACAATCATAAAAACGATTTTACTATCGATTCTTGAGTGAAATCATTATATGTAGAATAACAAAAACACTTTTTCTACTAATTTCACATTGTAAGCTCAGTTGGAAATGCACGCAATGAGTAAAATCACTCATGATCATTATATGAAATTTTGTAAATACTGCAAAAATAATCCTTTGAAACCAATATTTAATACAGTATGGTGCAGAAAAGGGTATACAATTTGAAGAACTAAGCTTCTTGAAGAACTAAGAACATTGCTATTTTTTACCCTGTCATATTTCCATACGTTTCGGCACTAGCAGTAAGGTGTTCGCTCTTCATTGTTTTCAGGTCGAGACAATATGAAATAAGTATATTTATGCGATTTAATGCGAAATTACTGAAGTAATTTAATTGTAAAAATATATATTCACTTCAATTATTATGAAATGAGGATATTCTAACTAACATTAAAGACAGTTTATCATTTAAATATGATTAATTCGGTAGCACTGTATCTGATATTAATGTGCCAAAAATTGAATCTTCTTATCATTCTGGATTGAATAATTAATAATATAAAACATTGGGATATAGTTAGTCTAAAAATGCTTTTGAAAGAAGCGAAACGCGTTCCATTAATAACACTGCCAGTGGAATAACTAAGTTATCAATTTTAATTATCTATTTATGTGCAAATTAGCTATTTGCATTACGAAATCAATATCTTGGTTAAGTCAAATATGGATATTTTTTCTAACTAAACAAACAGCACAATGTTTAAATTTGAATCGCTTAAATTTTGTACATTTTCATGTAGTTCGTCTCGCACTCGGCAAATAATCTATTGATTCTAAAAAGTGCAATTTCACGGATTCAGTGGAAGATGTATTAAAACATTTTGTTTGCTAAACTAAATTGAAACCTTATTTTCGCCGTCCTCAACATTTTTAAAATCAGATGGGCCCTTTTTTCTGAGTTTGAAATACATTTTACGACACATGACTGAGGATGTTTCTAAAAGTTTCAAAACAAATGTTACAATATATTAGGCATATAACTCTCGAAATAACAGAATTTGGTATTTACGATAGTTAATTATATTACCACCTATTTTATCGAATGATTCTATCTCAAATACCTTAATTATTGCCGTTTTAAGTACGACGTATTTAAAAATTAATTATTACAAAGCAAAGCCAAATCGGATGATCAAAAAAATACTGAAAAAGCGCACGTTTATTTTCATAATAATTAAAATAATATTTATAAATTATATGTAGAATAAACACCGTATAACTTTTCGCATTTCGCCTATACGTTCCGGCTCTAGGTTTTAGGATCACGGGATCCATACATAATAATACATTGACAAGCGCTGTGTATTATACAGAAAGCGTAAAGGGGAATAAAACATATTTCAATTTATAATTATAATATTTATAGTCAGCGTCCGTAGCGCAGTTGGTAGCGTCGCTGGCTACGGCTACGGATGTCTCGTGTTCGATTCCCGGCGTGGACGGTTTTTTATGGATTTATATTCGTAGTCTGATTCCTCCCCCCCCCATCCAATCCTCACGGGGCGTAGCGAGAGCCATTAGCTGACCATTAGTCCTGTCCTAGCCCTATCCTTCTATCCCTACTCTCTTCGAAAAAAAGAGGGGTTGAGCAACTGAGTAACAAGCAGTTCTCATATGAAAATTCTGTTAAGATACCTCCATTAGGAGAACTTATGCTCCACATTGGGACGGACATGGAAAAAAAAATATTAATAGGTGTAGAACATCTGTAATATTATCATTATTTCGTAAAAATATCACGACTTGCCTTGCATTGACAATGCATTGTTGTCGTTGTCCGGTATATTTTTTATGAAAAAAAAAATTTTAAAAAATTGATGACTGTTTAGTGATATATTTGTAATTGTTATTGTTTTTATCACGAAATCCCGTTTAGGGTAGAATAACGCAACTTTTTTAAATAAATATATTATAAAGTATCTAAAATTTAAACTGTTGTCTTAGCAATGATTGTGCGTGTAATTATTTCTGCAAAACGTAGAATGACAGAACTACGAAATTTAATTGAATTTTTGAAATCGCTCTCTGTAAAGCAACTGGTAAATCGATCGAAAGAATATTAGACTCACCGCGTTTAATAGTTTACTGTTAAATACAAATAAACAGAATATTTTAAAAATATCTGCACATTATTATCTAGTTTCTGTTAGTTATTCAAATATTAAAAGAGTCAAATTCTGTTTGTTCTAGTTCCAACATTAACGTCCTCTCCTTCACTGCTAGACTTTGCGCAAATGGACCCAAGTGGTATGAAATAAAAACATTCTTTTAAATAAAAATAATTTTATATTCAATAGCTGAATGCTTACAACTGTTCTTGATGCTTACGCGGAATGATGTGATTATAGTTTTTTTTAATTAGTCAGAATTTTTATTATTAACGGATTTGTCTAGCAGCATGTTTGATAATTGACATGTTCTTGTCTGCCTGTGTTAAAGAACTTCAGCTATAAATTGCATGATTATATACAATGCCCATTATTGTTACTAAATTGTATAATTATTTGTTATTTTTTAATTTGTCGTAGATTGTTTTATATTTAGTAGATATCATAGCTCCGTTTTTCTTTTTTTTAATGTGCCTAATAAATTTTGCATTGTGACTTCCTTATTAGAAGGTATATCTAAAAATATAGTTAAGCATTATATAGTATTCCATAAATATATGCCATGAATTCTTTGACGCAATGTTTATAACTTATTCAGATTTTGCTCCTTTTCAGGAATAATTTCACAGTGACGTTATATTATTATAATTCGTCTGCGGTGCATATAATAAATTTTAAATTTGGAATATGGCAAAATCAAACACTATTATTTGATATAATTTAAGACATCGACTGACGGGGCTTGATGGAATTTCAATATCAAATTTGAATTATTGAGATTTTGTACACTTGGATGCTAAAAGGCGGAACCCGGGTCGTTAGTCACAAAATAGATGGAAGTGTAAAAAATCTCAATAATTCAAATCTGACTATTATTTCAACTAAAATATTTATACAATGAAAATTAAATCGTCCTCTGGTGCTCACCGCATGCTATATAAAATAATAAATATCGACACCTCACTTCCAAAGTCAAAAAGTTGCAGTTTTCTGTTAAGTATGGAGAAATTCCGATATCTACCATTGCCAAAATGTAAGCCGGTAGGTAATCCATCGTTATTTTAGAATGAACAGTGGTTTTTATTACTTTCAATCAAAACTGTAATGACTACGAAAATCCTGAGAGTGTCTGACAAGTCATATTATTACTATCAGATTTTTTTTTTTTTTATAATACTAAAAATGTGTTCTTAGAAAATCCTAGAATTTCATTAAAGTCTACAAAAATTAGATGTTGAGTAGAAGATTATACCTCAGAATTATCTTAGAACTATGCTTTAGCTGTTGGAACTGAGGTATCGATATATATTGTTCATTTAATAAATAAATATAACAATACGTATCAACATATGTCTATTAGTTAAGCGAATAATAATGTATTCAAATTTAATTGAAGTCAGATTGCTCAGTTAGGCTAAAAAGACTAAAATACTGAGTTGCTTTTATTTAGTTTGTTGTGTAATGAATTGAGTGAAATCGTTTTCCACTAGAATTATCGTAAGGATTTGCATATTAAAATATTATTAAATCCAGAGCAATAATGATAAATAATAAAAAAAATGTGTCCGCCGCTTCCTCGTTGAGTTCACATATCTATCTACGTGGCGCAGTCCTGACGCTTTCACATGCACCGCGAGTATCTCAGTGACGTGCCTACGTGTAAGGTACATGTGTTTGTATTAGAAAATAATGTTTTCTTAAGTAAGCCGTCGGAAAATTATGCCGCATGCGAATCAATTTAAATGATTCAAACGGTGGAAAGATAGAAAGGTAGAAAGCGCAACTAAAATAAAATTTATTTTTATGCTTTAAAAATATATGAAATATAATTATCAAAGTTTTTACAGTGGTCTTAAACGTCTAGTCTTCTACGATCTTTGCATAACGGAAAAATACCTCCATTTACTGTAATTTTATTTAATAATTAATAAAATATAATTCATTATGAACTATACAATGAATATTTATAAAGACCAAACTCAGATATCATAAAAAATCATATCTAGCTGTTATTATTTAAAATTTGTCGATGATCATTCAATGATGTTGACACCTTTTTCTAATACAGCGACAATAATACTTAACTAAATACTAAGTAACTTGTTCGATTTAAGTAACTTGTTGTGAAGGTGGTGCAGTGATTAACGTCGTTTAATGTGCTTACGATAATCCCAGTAGAGACCGTTTTTCAATCGATTTGGGGATCTTTGTTTGAGGGTGTGGATGTTTGTGATGTTTAAAGTTCCCTCCCACCCATCCGATCCTAAAATCGGGCCGTAGCGAGAGCGAATAGCTAACCACAAGTCCTGTCCTATCCATTTATCCCTGCTCTCGAAAAAGAGATGTTTAAAAACCGAGCAGCAGTAGTGCTCGTAGAAAGAATTGTGATCAGATACCTCTATTAAGAGGCCATACGTTCCACATTGGGAGGGAAAATCGTTCAACAAATCTTAGAATACTGATATCTTGCAGTTCTTAAATGTAACAAGTGGTAATATTTTTTAGTTTCAAAAAGATAATGGTTCTCGTAGAAAACTTCTGTTTATTATTATAAAGGAGGCCATGCTTCACACAGATGGATAAAGAAATAACAATTCATGGTTTTATCCTTATTTTATGAATCGACTAACTAACTCCAAGCATCTCTATCCCCCACCAGTCTCTTTGCTTCCTCCCAGGTCATCCCAGCGTCCCGTAGCTCCGCCAAAAACATCCTATGGATGGTCATCAGCGGACTTCCAGGAAGACAGAATCCATCTGGTTGGTAAAAGAGACAGACAGAAATAAGGTTCCCCTGGGGCATCCGCGGCATGGACTTTTGTTTTATTTATAAGGCTATAAACATTACTTATATAAATAAATGTTTAATAAGTAAAAGGCGGAAGCTTTTGAAAATTTCTCGCCATTTAGAAAATTAGAAACTTGTTTATGATATTACATACGCATTTAACCGAAGTTTTTGACTCTCCGTATCTTAATCCCGAGCACACCACTGTGCTTATCGGGAGGTGTTATTATGGCGTATAAAATAATGCATGTTGGTATCATGCCGGCGTAATAAAAGCGGACCCAAGTCACGCAGCCGTTATTAGCCGCCATTTTTAATTTAATTCTTCGCGTCGATCGTATTTCCCCACCAGCCAATCGCAGCCGCCGTCCGACTACGTTTCTCTCTCATTAAAACGAACGCAGCCTTATATTTTGCATGCGGGCTACTTCGTTCGTATCGACTTTTATCGGATCGCTCGCTTCAATTATTTAAAAATGGAAGAGATGTCGGCGCGTTTACCTTTGATATGAATTTATACTAATACAGAATAAATTAATGAGTAATCCAGCCAGTTTAAAAAAACATTTATCTGACCGTTATCAAATAATGCAAAAATTAAAACTTAGAGGTCAAAAGAATGAATAGTGCAAGATAATCTAATTCTGATTCCAATGTAATTCTTTTTAAGGTGTTAACCGTCAATTCTTGGTGGAAAGGCATTGTATTTTAAAAATAAAACACAATTTGTTTGTACTACTTCCACATGTTTATAATGACGTCGAAGTCGGTTTCGCTGATCACGAACATTATCAACTGCAACAAATAAAATTATAACAGGGCTATTTATATAAAATTGAATCTTAACAATTAGAAGGTATACGAAACAGTTGGTTCATGAACTGACACGAATTTAAATAGTTTATTTAAATAAAATTAAAAGTTTAAGAACCTCTTACAAGTCAATAGTTTTTTTTCCATGTCCGCTCCCAATGTGAAGCATATGGTTTTCTATGAGAACTGCTTGTTACTCAGTTGTTCAACCTCTCTTTTTTTCGAAAATAGTAGGAATAGAAGAATAGGGCTAGGACAGGACTAGTGGTTAGCTAATCGCTCTCGCTACGCCCTGTGAGGATAGGATGCGTGAGAGGTACACATCACGAACACTCAGACTACGAACAGAAATTCATAAATCGATTGAAAGATCAATACCATCCGTAACCATAGCCAACGACGCTATCAACTGCGCCACGGACTCCGACAATAAATAATAAAACCACTCTAAAAAAAGCCTTTACCTGAGAAAAATACGATTAGTAAATATTCATTAAATACTAATTCATAAATATTCATTAAACAGTAGCACAAAAAAATGTAAATCTTTATCAGGACTCAAAATGTAAATTTGCGAACTGGAACGCTCGATAATTCTTAAAAAATGTTGTTTTTTTTTTACTACACCGCACACTACTCTCTGGGTTTCAGGAAACTTTTTTGAACTCTGGTAATAATGCGTTACATTGAACTGATGGATTTATGTAGTAAAATTATATAAAAAAGAAAAGGATCTATTATCAATTTTAAAATAATGTCCTATTGTGGAGTGAAAATAACTAACGGTTATGACAGTAATCAGAAAAATATGTTCATATGTTCACAACAGACTGCGTAAAATACATAATAAAGCCCAACTTAATTGCAAAGATTCTACATATTCATCATTGACACGTTAGTCCCGAATACGTGAGTTCACGTGATAAGCTAACGATGCGAATAATCCCGTGAAAGTATTTTCACCTGGTGTTCTACGCATTCAAAAAAAATTATAGTTAAAACAGTTTTCAATTGGTATTTTCGTCGAAAATAGTGACTGATTTTATCGACTAAAAATCACATGATGGTGAAAACTTCGAATTGGAACTACATAGCTTGCATAAACCAGCAAGCAGGATTTCAGGGTACTTACTTAATTAACTACTGAATTATCTAATTAACTATTACGAGCCCGGTAGTACCTACAAGGTGGGCGCCAAGAAATCAGAAAACACTAACTAAATTTGCAAACATTTTCAAATTAATGGTTCTCATTAAGGGGAATGCTGGCAATAATATCATAAAAATAGAATATTTTGGTATTTGAAACAATTGTAAAAAATTTGACTTGACTAAATAGTTTCATAATTATAGTATTGCAGTTAATAAAAAATGACATTCTTCGAAACTAAGCCGGAAAGACGGAATAGTTGCATCTAAACTAGGCCGGGGCTTATAGTGTTTTAAAATAGTTGATCATGTTTTAACGGATTGAAAATAAAAATTTATGTTTCGGTCAATCTAGGCGGGTTTTCTTGCTAAGCGAGGAATCTTTATCAGAGTTCGTTGTGTTTTCATCCATTTACATCCAGTCTGATGAAAAACGAGTTTAAGTAAGGAATAGTAACGAGCGGGAAGTAGTAAGAAATTCGATAACGGAGATTTTTATATAATTTAGATATGTACCGATTTTTAAAAAAAATGTTGACTTACTAACGATTACTTATACATTACCATTTAATTAGTGCTAATTAGTACTATTTCCGATAACAGAGTTTATATTACATTAATATTTTCCCCAGTAAACATTAAATATTCGATTTTGATATGATTTTAATGATACTATAATAAATATGTACTCTAATTACGTAGGTTTTGCAATACTAATTTTATGTTAAATGAAGATAAAACTTATTTTTAATTCGTACGATACTGACGTTGAGATAGGCTTTTAATGAGATCCCGAGAATTTAATAATACAATGAACAGGTACAACCACTGGATTACTACCATTTAAAATGTAAAATTAAAGGTTTATCATCAACAACAGACAGACGTAGGTTCCCCTCACTGCAACGTTTGAATATTTAATTTATTGTAATAGTAGTATGGCATTAATATTTAAAATATTGTTTAGAAGATTTTTAATATTTTAATAATACCGATATTGAGATAAATATAAAGCTTTATCCGAAAATAGTGAACTATATTTGAACTCTCTAAGCACGACGAAACACGTTTCGGTGGAGTAATTTCAAAAATTTTATATACCTCGAATCCCTTAAAAAAATTGCATTCAAGACACATACTGGAAGAAGATATTTACTAATTAATAATAGGTATAATTCCGTTTGGATATCGTCATTGTTCTGGAAGAAGACACTAACTGAAAAATCCTAGTATTGAGTAATGGGACTTCGAAGTTTGTCAAATGTTTGAAATGTTATACCTTTTTCAACAGTATAAAACGGTTTTTAAGTAAAAGTATAATTTATAGGAAATAAGTATGTTCTCTTTCATACGGTAAAGTTTCAAATAAGGAACATTTTAGTATAATTGAGTAATAACTCAATATGTATTTTTTCGATTTAGTGTTGATCTTTCAGAACAACGACGACATATTTCGTAGTAGGTCTTATTTCTCTAAATACAATTTAATGTTAAGGCGTTAACTGACAATTCTTGGTGAAAAGTCGTTATATTTTAAAAATAAAATGACGATTTGCAAAATTAAAAACAAAAATGTTGCACAACTTAATGATGTTATAACAAAAAATGAAGATTCATTTAAACAAAATAGAAAAATATACTTTTATATATTTATACAATTCTGCTCACTGTGTAGATATTTAAGAGAGTTTTTATTTTATTTTTCATGTTCAATTTTGTCCGGTTACCATTATAATTTATTATACTGGGTCACTTTCTGTCCAAGCCGTTTAACTTTGCACTCCGGCTCTAGGATTTAGGATCACGTGTTCTAGGATACATACTAATGTATACACGGGATCCAAACATACTAATACACTGACACACTCACAGTATACAGAAAGCGTATCAGTGAAGTAAAATGTGCAAAGTGTCGGCTTCATGATAGAATGGCTAACGTCGTTGGCCAAGGTTACCGATGTCTCGGGTTCAATTCCTGGTGCGGACATTTTCATTGAAAATTGATTTTTCAATCGATTTATGGATTTCTGTTCGTAGTCATGAATGTTTGTGATATTTTTTGAATTGCCGTAGCGACAGCGATTAGCTAAGCACTAGTAGTGTCCTAGCCCTATCCTTCTATCCCTTTTCGAGAAAAATATGTTGACCAACTGAGTAATGAGAACACACAAGGAGCAGACATGGTAAAATGTGCAAAGCTATACAACGTACATATACGAGAGTAAGTAATATTTTTAAATCTAGCAAAACAGCGTTTGATCGTTTGAGATGTTTGTAATATTTACAAAAATATACGTTACATGCGTTTATTGTAATGTACCCTCATCCATCTGGCATCTTCGAGTATTAGAAAATTGTCAGTACCTATAATGCATATCAATAACAAAAAATGCCTGTTATTGTCAAAACGGAAAGTAAGTGAACCCGATGCAGGTTTTTGTTTATTATCTCATCACGTCTGACTTTTAAAAGCCTTCATATTTTTTTGGCAGCCAGTCCAGCCTCCAATAAAAACAAAATGCCGAAATTTATGGCGTCTTCTTTCTTGGCCGGCGCTGTGACGCACGCCCGACACAAAATATTACAAATATAACCTCTGACGAACGATTTGTCAGAAACGTCTCCATCCATGAATGAAAACCAAATATGGGCACACTACTATACAGTATAATTTCTTAGTATTTCTAATTTTTTGTCAACAACTTTCAAGAACATTGAATTCAAGTGATTGAAAAACAACAGCAATGTATCGATACCTTAGTTTCAGTAACACGCAAAAAAATTGTAATTTTGAGTTAAGTTCATAAAATAAATATAATATATAATGTGCAGTGGCCCAACTCGTTGGCACAGGTTACGGATGTCTCAGGTGCAAGTCCCGGTACGGACAGTTTCATAAATTGGTATTCCAATCGGTTTATGAATTTCTGTTCGTACGAATGAATGTTGGTGATGTCTAAAATTCCCTCCCACTCATGCGATCCTAAAAATTGGGCGTATCGAGAGCGATTAGCTAGCCACCATTCCAGTCCTAGCCCTATCCTTCTATCTCTACTCTCTTCGAAAAATATAGGTTGAGCAACTGAGTGACAAACAGGTCTCGTAGAAAAACTTATGTGGAGATACTTCCATTAGAAGGCCATACGCTCAACATTGAGAGTGAACATGATAAAAAATTCTTAGAATACCGATATCTCCGAGTGTTTTAAAATGTAACAATTGGTAATATGTTGTTATTTGGCAATGGTTATTATTATGTCAGATTCAAGCTGTAACAACTAAGTTAATCCTGTAAAAACCACTAACTATCGAGGTATCTTAACAGAAGTTTTTCTTCAAGAACTTCATGTTAGTCAGTTGCTAACAAGCTAGTGGTTAGCTAATTACTACGAGATAGTTTCAGGATCAGGCGGGTGAAAGGGAATTTTAGACAACACAAACTTTATGCATACAAACAGAAATCCATAAGTCGATAGAAAAATCAATTTATGACACTGTGCGTACCGGGATTTACCTGAGACATCATTAACAATACACAACGACGTTGACCACTGATCCACGGACCCAACAAATTTATATTATTAGAAATGTATGTTAGAAAAAAGTAAAATTATGTTTTCAATGTAAATATATTTTTTTTTAAATCCTAGAATTTCGTTAATCTACAAAAACTATGCGCAGTAGAGCACAAAATCTTGTTTCGTAATTAGTCGGCGTCCGTGGCGCAGTTGGTTTCGTCGCTGGCTACGGTTACGGATGTCTGTGGTTCAATTCCCGGTGCGGACGGTTTTCATAAATTGATCTTTCAATCGATTTATGTATTTCTGTTCGTAGTCTGAGTCCACCCTCCCACCAATCCCATCCTCACGGGTCGTAACGAGAGCGATTAGCTAACCACTAGTCCTGTCATAGCCCTATCCTTCTATCCCTACTCTCTTCGAAAAAGAAAAGAGAGGTTGAGCAACTGAGTGACAAGCAGTTCTCTTAGAAAAAAATCTGTCAAGATACCTCCATTAGGAGACCATATGCTCCACATTGGGAGCGGACATGGAAAAAAAAATATTTTGGAACTGTGTTTTTTGAGTTGTTACACTTTGGAACAGAGGTATTGATATATATGTTACAATGCATATTACAGTAAACGTTCACAAGTACTTATAAACATTGTTGACATAAAGATGGTGTATAATAGATATAATCGATTTAAAACTAAATTTATGAAAACCGTGAAATTCGTATCCGAAGTAAACGACGTTGAGCATTGCACCACGGACACGAAAAATCTGTACTATGTTTTACATATTCAAATATGTAAAATCGTACTACTTGTCTAGGGATAATTTTATTGTCCGTTGCATTTGAATTGACACACACTTAGTCGCCAAACCTATTATTCGATCAAAAAAAGTATAATCAGTATGCTTCGGCAAAATTGCTAAAGTATTTTAAATATTAATGATCAAAAAGCTGGACTGTCACAAAAATATAACGGTACAAATTGACTCCCGGCATTACAAGTATTATGACATCAAACATTTCTGAAAGGAAAGCCGATTTGAAAGGGGATCCATGTCTGAAAACATCTTTTACGACCCTCTGTTGTATGCCTCGTGGAATATTTTAACAGATTTGTTTCATATAATCCTGTTTAAAAGATTCGACTTATCTGGTAATAAAAGTTAAGCCTCAAAGCGGTAAGGGTTTTTACCTAAATGAAATTATTATTGGACCCATATACCGACACTGTCTTAAGATAACTTACTTAATGGGGCTGAAGACTAAAATGTTTTGACGTTGCCTGTCTGCCTTCTTGTAAATAATTTTTTAAACGGTCTCAACTTATCAACGTTGCCAAATAATATATTTACTTCTTTTAATATTTATATTATTAATATACCACTCATATTCTGTAAATATATCACATTGGATAATTTATTTTTGTTGCGACGACTGTTTATTTAAAATAAGTGTGAAATTAAAAACTCTAAATGTGAAAAAAAAGTAAATAAGAAAATATTCACAATTAACTGCGGTTTGTATGATTCGATCTAAATTACATAGACTGTAAGGAGTATTTTAACTCGACTTTTATAAGGTCATTTAATAATAAAAACACAGATTCTCAATTCGAGAACCAACTCTTAATAGCGTCACCCAATAAAACTTATAATTCAATTTGATATAATATAAAATTAAAATTGGTAGCTTAGTTATCTCACTGGTTTTTTGTCACTAACGTGGCACGTGGCCACGTGGCAGTGGCTTCTTTTGAAAGAGGCATTTTCAGACTAATTATATCGCAAGCTTATTTATTTCTAAGGAAAACAATGATACTAATTCTTAAATAAAAATGAAATACAGGGTGGGTTTGTTTCGTTCTACTGGACGAGTGAGGGGGTAAGACATGAAAGCCGAATTCATAGAAAATGCAGATCTGGTTTGCTTACATTTTCTTAAAACAACTGGAAATTAATAGTTATAATCGAGACAAAAAACTTCTTAATGACAAAAATAGTTTCATACAGTTAATCACAGTTCATACCTATAAATAAGAATAATATTCAAAAAAATTCAAAGCATTTACAACGATTAATTGATAATACCATGTATGTTCGTTTTCCAAAAACAAAATTAGTATTTAAAAGTTAAGATGTTGAAATAAGCGAGATGACAATATTGTCTATCTCTTTTAAACCAGTATATATAGACGATGGCGTAAAGCCGAAATAACTATCAAACAACTAATTTAAATGTTGTCAATATGGATCTTATCGCCTCCTAACGGAGGATCTCAGCTAGTTTTTTCTACAAGAACTGCTTTTTGCTCAACCTCCACTTTTCGAAGAGATTACAAATGTAAAGATAGGACTAGTACAGGACTACTTGCTAGATACTTGCTCTCGCTACGCCCAGATTGTGGGAGGGCATTTTAGACATCACAAAAATCCATGCATTCGAACAGAAATCGTTCAAAAAATCTATCCATGGAACTGCGCGTTCTGGGACTCAAGTCCTTGAGATCCGTGGCCGAAACCAAAGACATTAACCACTGACAACGACACCATCACGGACCGGACAAAGTATAATAATTATTGATACGAAATAATCTAACATTCTTATAATTATTTCCTAGCTACATACTTATTTCCTTATCCATTGAAATAAGCAATTGACTTACAACCAGTTTTCGTAAGACAGGTTCTGTGTATACTCCATAGTGACTATGATCCTAATTGCATTTAAAGCAGTGGTTTGGTGGGGCCAGGCCACCGACCTGCTTTTTTTAAACCTTAATCTTTTGTAGTATATTAACAAATATTTTGAAATTAAATATTGTAGTTTTGTATCAAAACTTGTGCAGCCGACAGATATTACGAGAATTCAAAACAAATACATAGTGGATAAAAAATGAAAAGAGGTGGATGACTACCCTAATACTTTTTATTTAGCACTTATTTAACACAGGGTGGATGTAATATAACCTTCGATCAATATTTGTTACTTTTTCTATTTAAATTCAAACCTCATAATATACATACTTAGTTGTTGTATCTGTTATTAATCTATATGAATTAAAAAAAAATTGGGGCAAATTCTGTTTCGTTTGTTGCCGCCTCGTTTTTGGCGCGAACGGAGAAAATGTGAAAATTTAGCTGAGCTCGTCAGGGGCTCGGTGGTGGATAAGCGGAGGGGTGGGCAAGATGGAAATGCGATGCGAATTGTGGCGGCGGCAAGTTAATGCGTGATAACCGCACATGTGCCCCCAGAGACGAATCATCTCAAAAATTGCGATGCGGGATTTGCCCGTCCTTGATTTACTTAGGGGCAACCGCGACGCCCCTGGTTCTCAATACTCCTGCCTGCCAATTTTTTTCTTTTTAAACAGTTTTCTTTTTACACTAGGATTTTTTAGTTTATAAGGTTTTCTTTTTATATTTATCGATAATAAAGGTCTGCAAACATCACATTTGTATACAGTTATTTAATTCATATCTATAATGTAAAACATAAAACACACTCTCTCTGTCTGTCCCGAGAACTCCTCCCAAACGGTGAATACCTAGTAGCGACGTGATATTTTCGCGCATCGTTCTTGCTGTCATTTTTGGATAAACTGTTTTATATTCGAAATTTTTATTAATTGATAGATAAAATTTTATGATTGTTACGTGAAGTACAGTCCTCGATTATATTTTCAACTTACAAAATTACCTACCACCAAAACAGTGCTGAATCCGTGAGCAGTGGCAATCTTCGTTCTCTTCGGTTACAGATGTCCCGGGTTCAATTTCCGATGTGACAGTTTCATAAATTAATTTTTCACTAGATTTTTGGATTTACGTTCGCTATTTACGTTATTTAGGAACGGATGTTTATGATTTCTAGAATTATCACCCACCCATCCGATCCGAATCGCTAACCGGCGATTTATGGATTAGTGTTCGTAGTCCGAGTGTTTGTGTTGTCTAAAACTCCCTCCTCACCCACCCATCCCACCCTCACGGGACGTAGCGAGAGCGATTAGCTAACCACTAGTCCTGTCCTAGCCATATCCCAACACGAAAAAGAGGGGTTAAACAGCTGAGTAGTAAGCAGTTATGTTATTCTGTTAAGATACCGCCATTAGGAGAACATATGCTCGACATTGGAAGCGGACATGGTAATGAGGTTTGGTTACCTCAATTTTCAATAATTGTATAGGTACAGTAATTTAGTTGATGTATGTATAAATAAAATGAAGGCATCATTTAAACCAGATTGGACTCGTTGTAAAGTTTAAATTTATTGTTATGAAGCGACAGACCCAATTCAGTTATCTTCAGATCAATATATTTACATATCAATTGATATGGTGATTTCCATTACACATTTGAATTTTTTCTCAGTAATTCGAATGAAAATCGAATATGCAACGGTCAACTTGACGTAGTTCATGAAAATCAAATTTATGTTCATATTGCATTTGTTTATTTGTGCCGACAGAAAGTTCAGAATTACTAAAGTAGCTAAATATTTAGTGCTGTGGAGAAATAAGCTGCTATGTTTTAAAGAAATCATTGTAGCAGATGTACAATACATATGTTTTCATCATTATATTTTAATATAAAGCTTGTTTGAAGTAGGAAGGCGTTTTTGCATTGCAAATTTGGATCAATTTTGCGCTTATTGTATTATAAGAACTTTAGCGATTGTTTGGCATTCAGTATATCAATTCTAGTACAACTATAAATGCATATATTTATTATAATAAATAATTGAAACCCGTTTATAATTTAACTAACAACCGTTATTGATTACTTTATAAATAAAATATTCGCGTTTTACCTGAGTATGTGAATTCGTATATGCAGACATTTTGAGAAACTTAGTGGTGTGCATAAATATGGCAGGGGCGTCGAGAGCGGCGTCGCGTCGTGACCTGCTACATCCCTCGGCTATTTTCATCGCCCATCCCGCCAGGGAATTTATAATTGTAAATGGGATGTAATTTTACGGAAATAGGCAATTCGATACGGCCCTTGTTTCTCTCTCGGATAATAAATAAACAGAACACTACAACAACTGAAGTGTATTTGAAAATAACATTACAGAATGGCGTTTGATTATAGTCATAAATAACTGTCTATAAGTAATGGTGTATTTACTCAATTAACTCTGGAAATATTCCTAGTTATTATGTTTACTCACCGGGATTCATTTTTCAAACTGCATTCAAATGATAGTTAAATATGAATATGTAGTACAAGTTTTCTATTCCTTCAATCCGAGGTAAACTCAGGTTATAAATGTATCAGTCTAGGGATTCCAGCCCGAATATTCGGTATTCGAATATTTTCGGCCGTTTTTTAACTATTCGATATTCGAACATTTGAACAACTATTCGAATATTTGAATGAAATATTTTACAAAATCGACGAAAGACCTCTTCACAATATCTATAGATATCAAGATCAATAACGAATTCCCCAGGTAGTAGTGTTTTTTGCCTTAACCCAACTAGAGCGTTTTGAATATTTTTATACATGAGTTGGACGAATGACTCTTGGCTAAAAAAATCATTTAAAAATTCCGTAATTTCAGTAATTGAAGAAATACCGTTGTATTAATCCGACGAAGCTGTAAATTTTGAATATTGTAATACAAAGGAACGGTTTTGAAATGTGTATTTATTTAATTTCGTGTTATTAATTATTCAAATCGAATTTTTGAAAGTATTTTCATACATCAGAAACTAATCGACTATCCGAATATATTCGAATAGGTTCAGTTTTACTACTCGATATTCGAATAGTTGAAATCCCTATTGGTAACCTAATTTCAATACGTCTCAAAATTAACCGCATATGTACTGGTTTACATGGTAATGTTGCAGTTGTTTCCAGTATATGCAGGATAGGTGGCATCCTTGTTTTGAGAACAAGCAATATAATTTATCTTTGACAGATCATAATCGTCAGGTATATGTGTCCGCTTCTCCGCGTTCAAATCCAAAGTGTTCAGTGAAAAAAAAATCAGTATGTATGCGGCAATTATTACAAGAATTATAATTTCATTTCAAATTTCAATTGAATGATAAATATCAAGGGAATGCATTTATGAGCGACGATTAAGCATATCCCTATATTATCTGCAGTAGTAAGCGTTGTAGGGGTTCGGTTACGGATCATCCGGCTTCAAATCCCATTTCAAGGATGTTAGTGATGTCTAGAATTCTTTCCTACACATTCAATCTTAAAACGAGACGTAGCGAGTAATCACTGGTCGAGTTCTAACCTTATCTTTCTATTCCTACTCTCTTCGAAAATGAGAGGTTGAGTAACACAAGCAGTTCTTGTAGAAAAAATTCTTTACCTTTGGACATAGTTTAATATAATTTCATTTTGAAGCATGAAGGAGTAAGCTTCAAAATATAAATTTAAAGAATCCTTTATTCATGGCTTGGGTATTATAATTATAAAATATCTGTATTTTTCAAAAAGTACTTTTTTTACACAGTTTTTTCAGTGATCGATTTCAATTTTCCTGTTGGTCTACCCCAATACCTACATACAATAGGGAATTACAAAGACAACCCTACTACTTAAGAAACTTAAAAGTTTTGAGTGCTTATGTAGATACAAAGAACTGTCGAAAGCTTCCATTTGTATTTCCAACGCTTGCCAGCAAACCAAAGTTGGCACCAGCCTCGGAAAAGTTCTTATCGATTCGCCGCTAGGGCCTACATTTCAGTTTTCCCTCCCGCGTTAGTCTGGGCGGGCGAGCGAGCATTCCGCCTACTGCCCCCGCCCACGCCGCCGACGTCACACTGCCATAAAGACCAGCCCTTTACGACCAACTCTCGCCGCTGTATAACGCCTTGTTTATGTCTATTTAGACGTTTATTGTTATGGCCATTTTGCGCGACCGCTCTGCGAAGATTTAGACGCGTGCGCCACTGCGCCTCCGAATCGCAGACAATGCAGCTCACACGAAGATGTCCACGTTTGGACATCGGACGAGCCCAATCATATATCAAATTATAAATCTCGGTCCCATAAAGCAGAAGCTATTTACGCGTATAATAATTTACTCACATTAATCAAATCGCCTACTGTAATATACCTCGCCCTTTTTAAATATTCCGTATGTGATGGCGAAATACATAAAATAAATTCACTACGCACGATGCCTATCGTATGGAAATTTTACAACTAATTAAGCAATTCATCACAATTATCATAAGAAGCCATCTTTGATTTACTGCTAGAAAAAAATCTTTCGCTACCTCTACATTATTCTTAAAAAAATGAATAATTTTTCGCTAATCGGAAGCAGCGTAGATTTGTATTAAGCTTTACAGTATCTTTATTATGCTTTAAAGTAAGCAAATAATGATTTCAAACGAATCGTGAATTTTTCAATTCTATACTATATTCTTTTAACCATAATAATATCATAAAATCATTAATATTTTAACGTATTCCAGTGAACAAAAGTTGATTTTAACCTAATATATTTTGGACAGAAAAATAAAATTAACTTCCTTTAAAGTGACTTTATAGAGAGAGATTACGAGGACTACGAGAAGGCCAGTCAGCAACGGCCTTCCCTATAACACATATCAAAACTATACGGAATACCAACCAAAATTGTCGCCGTCATCAAATGCATGCACGAGCGCAGTGAATGCAGTGTTAGAATCGGCGACGTAACGACAGAAACCATGGTTTGGGGTCTCAACCGTGCTGTGTTCTGGCTCCGTTCCTCTTTATAATAATCTTCAACTTCATCCAGAGAAAGTCGACTCCACTTTTTACGGATTTAACTTGCATTTTACTTTCTATAATTTCATTATATTAATGCTATTTAGTTACACAAGAAATATGAGATATTTTGACCGAACGCTATTCTCTGAATGATGATCACTTTAAAGATGTCGGACGAAAGGCATTATATTTAAAAAATAAAACATAATTTGTTTTGTAAATATGCATGGATTACTGAAATGGATACTACAATGGGGAAGACGATGAAATAATTAGTTTATTTAAAAAATTTGAATTATTCAATTAATCCGCATTTAGTATTTCTGTTAATTAAAATTTATAATCACTTTTAAGGTGTAAACCGTCAATTCTTGGTGAAAAGACATTATATTTTAAAAAATAAAACACAATTCAAACCGGTCCTGATCATTATAAATATGTGGAAGTAGTACGAATGAATTGTGTTTTATTTTTTAAAATAAGATTTATAAATTATTTTTATTTTTATTATATTTTTCTCACATCATTTACATATGTGGCATAATTTTTTATTTCATATTAGTACATATTGATTTGTAAGAGGTTCTCAACATTTTAATTTTAGGCTATTTGATTGTAAATTCTTGTTAAAGTTCTTGAACCAAATTGTTTGGTATACCTTTTAATTTTCGACACTCAGTTTCATATAAATAGACTTGTAAAGATTTATGTTTTATCAGCTGATAATGCTCACGATGAGAAAAACCGACTCTAGTCATTGTGGAAGTATGTAGTACGAAACAATTTTTTTGTTTGATTATCAATATAGAAAAAACGAACACAGACTGAGATCAAATGTTAGTTATGTTGTTTATAAAAGATTTACCATTAATGATCAGATGTTATATAATAAGTATCCCAGATCTATTTATTATTTCGTGATAATATACATTATTATTTTTTTCTTATTTTACTTCGCTTAAGAAATCCATAAAATAACTACAGCTCTGCCCAAACTTTCTCAGATGAAACGGTTTATATTAAGACGAGATGTATATACGGCTATTCAACCTAGAAGAGTTGGTTAAAGAGGTGTGAGATGACCAACGCTTTTGCTTAAAATATTTATGAAATAGAATTCCACTAATCTTTTTTTACTAAATTGACATCGCTGTATCGACATAAATTTACTTTGGAAGTCGCGTAAAAAGATTTCATCTCATTTCTTTTAATTAATTCCATCAGTAAAGTACAAGCATAAAATGTTTTTAGACTTAAGACCCATACATCCTCAAAGCTTCGCTCGTGCACGGCCGCACAGCAGTTTTAGAGCCCCCGCGCACTCATCCCGGGTTCGCGCGCACTGAAATACAAATTATTTAAATATTTTTTTTTGTATAAATACAGATATTTATTATATGGAAAAATTATTGCAGTTGTAATAAATTATTCAATTATTTACAAATTCAACTGAAAAAAATGTATATTAAACATTCGTTTTTTATGCAGGTTCCTAATGGTGCAAACGAATAAATAATAATGCTTAAATCCAATTATGTAGATAAAAAACACTAATTTGCCTAATATTCAAATATGACATATGGATGTTGGCAGTAAGGATAAAATTATACCGCGCATTAGCTGGTTTGCCCATTTCAGCCATTGGATTTTCCGCGCTGAGAACCTCTTTCTTTAGAGCAGGGGCTCCCAACCAGTGAGGAATCACTACAGTTTATTTACACCTTAATTACAGATTTTCAATATTCTATACATGCACATTTTGAAAGCAATTTTTGAGTTCAATTATCTTGGAAGGGGAAGAATATATTCTGAACATTATTGAGAAGAGTAATGAAGAAAAAAAGGTTTAGAACTCCTGTTTTAGAGGGTACATTGCATTGTATGTAAAAAAACTTTCTATACATATCTAAATAACTTTTCCATGATTGCTTCTTTTTTCTACCGTTGCTAGCAATAGCTATTGCCATTGCTGAGTCCAATTCAAAATATCATTGTAACAGTTACGCAAGACAGCTAGCAGTTGAAAAATGTTGATTATTAATTCCGAATTTTATGACCACTCAACCGCATATCTGCAAACCAAAACTCATTTTGGACTACAATGATTGTCTCGAGTCTATTTCGTGGAGAGAAAAAAATCATCGGCCACTCCCAACGTAAGTTTGTGACGATGTCAATGAACAAAAAGTACCAACTCGTTGAGGTGACTTCTGACAGTGTCCGAATGTACTTAGTTGGGTTAGCTTATTTTTAGTTTGAATTGTTGCATGCTTCAGTTGTAATCGACACTTTTTACAAACAATTTCTTTTTTCTTTAGATGTTTACGTATTTTGCGTTATTGTCGTACTGCCTTGTCGACGCAGTGCAACAAATACAGGGTTTTGTTTGTTGCTATTTTTTTCCACGTCAATATTTTTCCACTCCCAATGTGGATTATATGGTCTCCTAATAGAGGTATCTTAACAGATTTTATGAGAACGTCTCGTTACTCAGTTGCTCAACCTTTTTTTCGAAGAGACCCTACTCTCTAGAAGATAGTAGATAGATTTAGACATCACAAACACTACGAACAGAAATTCATAAATAGATTGAAAGATCAATTTATGACAACCGCCCGCACCGGAAATTGAACCCGAGACATTCGTAAGCGTAGCCAACGAAGCTATCAGCGCCACGAACGTTCGTTCGGAACTCGTTTGTTTGTTGAATTGGTATTTACTTGGTAGGACTAAATTATAATAGTTTAATTTTGTTGTCTGGTATCGAAAGTGGTTAAATCCCCTTTTACAGTAAATAAAATAAATAGAAAAAAAAGTTATACAAATTATTAATATAGGTTTTTAGAGAAGTTTTATTTCTGTAGTCTTCAAGACGTAAGTAAAGCAACTATTATTTAGACTATTATTATATTTTGGATTTGACCATCTTTGATATGAAATTACGGATTTGTTTACCTTTTATAAGGTTTTAAAGTTTTTACTCACCCACTAAGTCGTCGGCCATAACTGATAATTACTATGAACTATGCCTAGGTCATGTGACACTGTTAGTGAATGTTATTGGCTGATAAAAATTTGACTAAATTTAAATATGAGAAAAATATCAAACTTCCGTTTTTTATTGAATAATGTTAGATATGTTCAAGATTGTCGAATCAATTCTGTAGATGGTATACGAGAGTTTCATACTCTTGAAAGTTGAAAAAAGCTATAGATGGATTTGACCATTTATGATACCAGACACAATTAAATATTTAGTTCTTCAAGAAATTTATCAGCTTGTTGATAGCTGTTTCGACTTCAAGTCATCGTCTGAATTGGGTTTAAATTTTATTGAGCCTAGCCATTTACTGTTTTAGAAGAGAGCGCACTAATTCCAACGTACCTTCTTTACATTTTAAAAAATAAAACACAATTCGTTTGTACTACTTCCACATATTTATAATGATCAGGACTGGTTTCACTTTTTAAATGGTTCATTAATTTTTACTTATAATTTCCCTGAGTCATTATTTTATATTATTAGTATCGTCATTAATAATTTTGTTCAGCTAAATGGACTTTTAATGTAGCTATATTTGTGATTGTAGATTAGTATTTAATGATTTGCAAGAGGTCCATAACATTTTAATTGTATAGTCTTTCATTTGATTTATGTATAATTTGTTTGTTAATCAATATTTTCTTATCTCAGTTCATGAACCATTAGTTTTAAATACCTTCATTTTTTCACTCAATTTTATATAAATAAGCCTGTTATGTTTGTATTTTTATTAGTTGATAATGCTCGTGATGAGCGAGACCGGTCCTGATCATTATAAATATGTGGAAGTAGTACAAACGAATTGTGTTTTATTTTTTAAAATATAATGTCTTTCCACCAAGAATTGACAGTTAACACCTTAAAAGTAAAAAATACCTTCTTTACAATTAAATTACTATTATTGTGTTTTTGAGTTGCCCAAGAAATGTAACATATCTAAGATAATATTATACAATAAATTAATCGTTAAATTAAATAAATTGAAATTGTATAGATTAAGCGTTATTAAGTCAGTTTCTTAGTATTTAGTGTGATTCTGGTGGTTCGCGAATTGAGAATATTTACAATGATACTATACCGAAAAAAGCGATAGGTACCTAAATATAGTAACAAAGTCACTTTCTGTGGTCACGTAGTTTTCTATCCTATTATACAGTTTTCCATTATATGTATGCATTATTTCGTTGTGGCCCTAATTTAAATTTCACAAACATTCCGAGTAAGTAGAGGGCAGTAGAAGGTCCAGTAGAAGAAAACAATACCTGTGATATTGAATTTAAGAATTAAAATCATTATTTATCTTAGAAATACATAACCTTGCAATATATTTAGTTAATCTGAAGATGCTTTTTAAAGAAGCGAAAGCGTTACATTAGTATCACTGTTATAAGTTTATTTCAAAAAAGAATTTCTACAAAGTTACTGCCGAATCCATCGAAATATTATGAGAAAGTATAATTTTTGTTTCCTGACGCCAAGAAAGCGAGCAGGCTTCTAGTTTCCTGGCTTATTATAAGTTACTGCAATGATGGGTACAGACTGAATCTTTATATTCTTTTCCTAGCTAGCTAAGTAATACTATCTAAAAGATTCTGGAGGCTTTGTGCAGAGAAAAAACTTAAGAAAAATCCCTTACAGAAATGATTGTCTATAAAAGCTTTTTTCCAGTCCATTCTCGGCCCTAACAAGCATAGTTATATATTATTTTTACCTTGTCCGCTCCCAATGTGAAGAATATGACCTTTTAATGTAAATAAATATCTAAACAGAAGTTTTTGTACGAAAACCTCTCTACCTCTCTTTTTAAAAAAGAGTAACAATATAAAGATTGGGCTATGACAGTACTAATGGTTAGCTAATCGCTCTCGCTACGCCACGTTTTTAGGATCAGATGTGTGGCAGGGAATTTTAGACATCACTGACATTCATGCCGACGAACAGAAATACACAGATCGATTGAATAATCAATTTATGAAACTGTCCTATGATATATACTATACTGGATATACATTAGTACACATACCTCGTTAATACAGTAGTTGTGTTAACAACCTCCACGCCCAATTTGTAACTGACCCTAAATACTTATCTCAATTAAAATAAACCTGGCCAAATGACTTTCACCTGCGTCAGGTGCTGTGGAACCTGTTATATATGTTTACAATGTCAAAACAGGCTGTCTAATTATATCTACCATTGTAAAATGAATCAGTTCATATCTGCGTATATTTTTCTATTTAATACAAATGTCATTTGAATAAGTAATGAATGACAAATTCGCGAAGATCGAAGAAGATAAAAAATATTAAGTTAAATAAAAATAATTGCAGGAGAAAGTCGTAGCTAGTGCTTCCAGTCCTGAAACCCTGGGATCCCGGTCAATTAGTCAATCCCATAACACCGGGATACACTGTAAATGAAAACAAATATATATTATAAATTAAATACTTCCTGATTAAGGAATACGTCGTAAAACGTTGCACTTTTTACTACACTGATTCGCCTTCTGTAGAATGTACAGCGTTTAAGTGTGTTAGTATGTATGGACCCCGTGTATGAATCAGTTTGAATACTAGAGCCGTGTATAGATTCCATGATCGGACTTAAGTCGGCCTTTAAAGCTAGAGGTATGATATACAGCGTGTACTTTGCATCGGTTTGTTTATGTGTATACTTTTTTATATATAATTAATGTGTGTAGCCGTAGACAGGAACGGACAATTTCGACAACAGTTATTTTATTATATAATTTAAGACATCAACTGAGGGTGCTTGATGGAATTTCAATATCAAATTTGAATTATTGAGATTTTGTACACTTCCATGTATTTCGTCACTAACGTCCCGGGTGTGGCATCTTCAGGCATTCGAGTACACGAATGGACTATATTATATGGAATAACATAATTCCTGTCGAAATAAACTCTTTTTTTATATGTATGTTTGTGTCTAGTAACTATAGTATTATAGATTCTTTACGCGAAGTGATTTCGAATTAAAAGTAAGCATATACAAAGTTCTTGAATTTAGCTGTCGACGCACGAGCTTTTTGTTTATTTCCTCATTCAGCGCAGACCTGCAATAGGAAAGGTCGAATTGGTGCTGCGAGATGCTATGAATGTGTCCCAAGTCTCGCGATTCCATTGATTATGAGATGGTTTTACAGCTCGGCCATCAGATGCCGTAAAAGTGTCGCAAAGCAACACCGTTGAGGTTTTATTATCAGTGAAAATGGCACAATAAACACTAAGTTATGCCCAATTGAATTATTATAATAGGAATATTTTTAGAACATTGCAATACAGTGATTAGGCCCCTATAAATAATTTCACACGAAGCCTAAATATTTATTATAATTCGTATCCAGTGGCGTCTTGTTGTCAAAAATTTAGGTGTCAAATGATGACGCCATATATAATAAAGGACATTTTGTTTTTATTAAAAAACCAGTTTTTTTAAAAAAGGAACACATCTTTCTCAAGCTAAGTAAATTAAATTATCCATAGAGACGGTTCCGTTTGATTGGGCTACCGGTTAATTGGACCAAAATGTTTCGGTACGCTTCAGTTACGCGGAATGGGCTGTATTTTTTAGGCTACCGATATCTGTTTTGGTTTATTAAAAAACAGCATTTTCAATAATTAAAACCTACCATACAACAGCACTCTATAGTTTTTAATCTCATATCTATGTTTATAAACGCCAGTTTTGTCAATCTGTTATGTTATCGAAGCATAAAGTAAAGAGAATTTTTCATATTTCCTTTGTATCCTCACTTGAAATACGTTGGATATTTGACTTACAACCAGCTCTAGTTAAAAAACTTCTGTAGGCATGCTACATTATAAATTAATCCTCCACATTGACCTATCTTATTTTTAACTTAGAATATTTTAAGTGTTTCAATTAATACCTGAATACTATTAATCGAGTAGCATTTTAATAAGTTTCCAAAACCACTTAACTACAATAAAATTCATGGTTTACAGTTCGTCAATACTTCAATTTGCATTATAACTAGTAGTTTAGTAAATAATATGAATATTCAGGAACTTTCAACCAGGGTTTTGTGCTAAAATCGGTCCTTTGAAATTAGAAATGTTTCCAGCTGCAACGTTTTTTACTTACAGGCATTTATTACAAAACAATGTCCGTATGCAATTACTTAAACGCTGTCAATGACACCAACTGTGTAAAAATAAAAGACATTTATCTACAATACCATAGCTACAATTTCTTTTATTACAATAACAAATTCTTTGTTTGTAATCCAGTGAGGTAAGGTGTCGAAGTGTGAATGTGCACAGAATCCATGGGTAGTGAAAATGTGGTGACAAGTGCCCATCATTTCTCCAAATGGAACAAAAGTATAAGTCGACAATTTGTCTTCATGACATCTATTATGCGTTCAAATAATGCTACTTCAAACGGACGTGCAAACCTTTTTAAACTTCGAATAGAGTAGGGTTGTCAAAAATATTATTCGATACGATTTTATTAAAATTTTGTTAGCTAATTATTTTGTGGGAGTCTTGAATTTAGTATTTACAGATGCATTACTGGATTTGTAGGTAGATTTTTGTATTCAATCTAAAACTGCTATTTAAATTAAAATCTTATCACCATCTATGTATTTTATATAATATTTTCGATAGTTTCAGTGTATTCTATATATCAGGGACGGCTCTTGTAAAGGAGCAAAGGGTGCACTAAATAATTATACCAATTCACTAATTTTAAATTTTCCTCGTGTTTCCCATAGGAAAATATTGGAGGAAACGATGATCAATAAACACGACTAGCAAACGTATTCTGCGTCGATTCAGAATACGCATGAAAGTCGGTCGATGACGCGGTAGGAGCATAAATTCTTTGCACTGACGTCTGAAATGTTCCATGTACCTAAGGATTTTGTATGGACTGTTTTTGAGCATTGATCCGCCTGGCGGAAATTTTGAAAAAAAAGAGCAGTGGAACAAGCAAATATTTATTAGATTTTTGCTTTAATATTTTGTTATAACTTTTGGAGTGATGAATACAATTTATAAAATTATAACTATGATCGTGTATAATACCGTGTAGATATTATTGAATATTTAAAATAGAATAGTTTCGAGTTTTCTACCTGGCTGGCCTTACCTATTCCATAATATTCAACTGTGTATCTGGTTCAGTTTCGTAATACACCTTCCTCTAATATTTTTATATTCTTCTATATTGAATTCTACAAATTACTTTCCCAAAAATACTTATGCGAAAATTTCCGGCTTAATACAGAATTATTCCAATTGCAGACAATACGGTAACCTTAACATATGATTTCACCGAGGAATTTAAACTTAAATTGAACTAACCGTCTTATACAGCAGAGAAGATTTTACGATGTCGTTGGAGCCCTGTCTATACTTCAACTCTTCACGAATAAAAAATACATGTAGTATTTAGCTAAACCGTTAAGCCATTACAAATAATTTATACAATATCGATGACTTCCGTCGAAAGTGAGTGTTACTTCTAAAATTTAAAAAGGATCAATTCATTTTGAGAAATACCACGACTAAAGACAGACAAGGTTTCCCAAACTATCATCTGAATGGTTGTATATGCTGCTAGGGCTGCAACAAATTTAGACGTACTCAAATTCATATTGATATTACCTACCCAAAAAAAAAAGAAAAAGGTGGTCCGTCGAAATTAATCCGCAGGAAAGGTTTGGGAAACCCTGGTGAAGAGAAACAGTTGATATCGCCAATATCAGACTTATATTTTCGTATATGTCTGATAGTACTTTCAAAATCCAATATGTGGAGGATGGATTTCTTGCATAAATATGTGAATCTTTTTTTGCACTCCCTAATATTCCTGTCACCGGCCGCCACTGCTATATATATATATATAATAAGTGAAATTAATCTAAATAGTAAGCGATACACTCAATGCTACCATGTGTGGCTCGAATCTTTAGATAATTTTGAAAAATACACAAATATATTAGATTTTTGTTTAATATTTTGTTATAGTGATGTTTTAAATTAAAATCAAATGAATTTTAGTGTGATTGATAAAATTCAGCATGGCAGAATATTGAAAACTTGATTTAAGAAAACTAAAACTATCTTCTTCGGTTACCGGTGGATAAGTAACCCGGTACACCAAATAACTCCCGTTGAACAAAAGCGGCATGTTTTATTTCGAAAAATAATAATACTAAAAATTTTATACATACATAACAATAGTAAGGATATTGATGATATTGGTTTGAAAAAACTTTGGGTACTGTACGACGATCAGTTACGGCTATCCTCTCTACCGATATTATAATAATTAGGATCCATATAAGGGTCAGGAGTGATTGAAAAAAACTTTTTTCGATAATGATGATTTACGCAATAATAAATAGCCTATAAATAAATTTAAAAAAGCATGATTTTGGTTTGATGTTTGTGCTAACCCTAACTTTGACAAGGGTGGGCAAATATTTATAAATCTGACAGCTATATCGACATCTCTAACAGATTATGTGACATGCTGTTATTGGTAAATCGTTCATGTTGACTGAAAATATGTGTGTTCGATCCTCCTTCTTTTTCGGTGGTCTCTATTATCCGCATCCATTGTCTGACAATGTTTCTCTTGCACTATTTAACAGTAACTAATTCGAAACGTTGTCGGCGTCCGTGGCGCAGTTGGTTTCGTCGCTGGCCACGGTTACGGATGTCTCGGGTTCAATTCCCGGTGCGGACGGTTTTCATAAATTGATCTTTCAATCGATTTATGGATTTCTCTCCCACCAATCCCATCACGGGGCGTAACGAGAGCGATTAGCTAACCACTAGTCCTGTCATAGCCCTATCCTTCTATCCCTACTCTCTTCGAAAGAGCAACTGAGTGACAAGCAGTTCTCGTAGAAAAAAAAATCTGTCAAGATACCTCCATTAGTATGCCCATTGGGAGCGGACATGGAAAAAAAAAAAAAAAAAAAAAAATTCGAAACGCCCATGTTTGTACAGAAGGCTGAAGATTACATAAGTAATATATAAGGGTTATTATTTTTTTGACGGTAACCATCATTATGACAATATTTCTTATGTAGTTTTTGTTAGCGTAACATTTTACTTTCAATTTCGGATTTTAACTATCTTTGTAATTTAACTTTTTAATCTCTCAACGTAATATTGCCAAAGCACAAATAGTTAAATTGAATAGCAATCAATAGCAATACAAAATTGACTGTTCTGTAAATTTTCAACAGTAGTGAGTATAGTGGTATTTACAAATTTAGAAGACTGATCAACATCAAAATGTTTTTATTTTAATATATTTTCGCATTGATTAATTGTGTAAATATAATCATAAATTAACGAAAGTGTACCAACAATTTTGAGAAGCTCGTCGTCACGCTATACGTCGGGACGTGGAAGGATCTTGACTCACTGGAGTGGCCTGGTGAAGGACGTCAAAAACCTCTCCTTACCGATAGCCTTCAGATCAGAGGAGTGCAGGAGCTAGTGGCAAAGGAGCGTCGAGGGAAACGGAGTTGTTGCGAAAGGTGAAGGTCGCGACCCTCAACAATGAGGAAAACGATTAAAAATGAATTCATAATTTGCAACTGATGATGTCTCTTTAATAAAGCTGAAATGATATTTAACTTTGAAATTCATGTTTAATAAAATCAATTTTCTATTTATACCTAGTTAATGCCGTGAAAAACTTGTAGAAAAATCCATGTAGAGTGTCCGCCTGTAATTTGGCTTCTAGGGTTACACAATTTTCCGGTTTCGTATAAGCAAGGTTTTCAAAATTTAATACCTAATCTAAAATACAATCACCCGTTTATATTCATAACGACATTAAACATATACTTGCACAAAACGGCTTTGTAATTTATTAATAATAATTATTAAATATGACGAATTGGTCAATAAATAACAAATTTCGCTGAAAGCTTATGTTTTACGATTTAGTTGTCACTTCTGAATATAATGCGATGTTAATGTAGCGAGATGGTATTGCCATTACAATTTACGGGGCCAATAAATCATTTTTAGCCGCGACACAGACAATTTATTTATTTTATTATGGCAACTCTCGCGGAATATCTGGCATATTGAATATAATTATAAGGTATGAAAGAGGCCTAAAAAAATAACGCAATTATATATATATATATATATACATATCCGATTTTAATGAGAAACGACCGCATATTATTTAGATTTGAATATGTGAATTTGAATCAAATTGTCAATTTTATTTATAGCTTTAAATACCGATATCAGAGAGATTGCTGACATCGTTCTTATGCCAATTAAGAAACGTTATTCTCACCACCTTATGAATAAAACTGACGTGTGAAACGTATTTACTATTCACGGTCGAATAGAGGTATTTTTGTCATATATTTTGGGTATTCAGTAAATGTTTATAAATTTATATTGATTAAGATTAAGCATATGGCCACGATACCGTGCCTCGAAGATTACACCGACTATATCCTATGAATGGTATCAGCGACGGAATCCATCTGGTTGGTCAAAAAGAGACCGGCAAGATTCAGGCTTCCCTGGATTATTCACAGCACATGTCCAAGCAGTGGTGTTGTGAGGCTAGGGCGCTGACTTGATACTTATTTTCATGCCAAGGTGTCTCCCTGCCACTTTTATGACCTGGAACGTACTTTTTGCGTATATAAAAAAATATTTTGATATGAAAGATTGTGGGTAGAATTTTGGAGTTTTGTATCAAAACTTGTGCAACTTACAGATATTGCGAGAATGCGAAAAAAATATAAGGCGTGAAATAAATGAAAAAAGAAGAGAGACCCAGTCTCAATATCACACTAGTTACTCGAACACGACCCGAAGCCCGAAAAGAGCCCGACTGTTTTATAATAATTTAGTAATTCATTTATACTTTTCAAACAATACATGTTATTGTTTGCATATTTCCAACGATATTCATAGCACATGTAAAATAAATTATTTATGTTATGTATACTATTGCCTTATGGCTAGCTCATGACCACAATATAGTACGAAATATTTTTCTTAAATTTGAATTCTTTACCAGGGGCCGGTTCGAGCCCGTATCTGAATTGTCTTTACCCGTCTGAGCCAAGACCCGAAACCTCTATTTTGGATAAACAATATTTTTTGTTTTCAACGTTGTTTTTGTCTTCACGAATACATCAGAAGGTTTTTCTGAGATGTCGCTGTTTGTACGTATTTTGATCTTTCTTTAAATCTTTTTTTTGGATTTTAATTTTTTTCCTTTAGAAACCTTTACGGATGTGTGCACAACAACTCACCAAAGTTTCATCGAAATCGAATGAATGTTAAAGAAACGCATACAGGACAAACAAACAAACATGTGTCATGTAAGACATTTTTAAAAATGAAAAAGAAAATCAATTCTATTAGTCTAAACATATTTATAATTAATAATTTTCAAAACACTGCATAAATATAATATCTATTAATCCGTTATATTTATTGAAAAATATAGAATCGGTTTCATTATTATCCTGTATAGAAATTGTAGTTCTTACTATTCACTCAAGTATTAAATTGCTAGGTGACAGTGCCACTCATAAACATTCTCTTAATGCGCTTGATGGCACACGATGCGATAAATCAATACAAACACCACATTTTAAAAAGAATTGAAACCGTAAAGCTGGATAATTATTTTATGGAAGATTATCAAAAAACTTTATTATATGCATTAATTGAAATTTGCGAGTTTCAGAGATACATATGTTCGGCAACTATTTATATTTATTTGGTCAGTAACTTATTCCATAAATGGTCAGCAATTAATTCAATAAATGGTCAGAAAATGATTTTTAAATAAATATCTGACCGTTAAATTTAATAACTGACCATCGTATATATTTGTCGGCGTCAGTGGCGCAGTTGGTAGCGTCGTTGACTACGTCAGTTTCATAAGTTGATCTTTCTATCAATTTATGAATTTCTATTCATAGTCATGCATGTTTGTTTGTGATGTGTTAAAACTCCTCCCACTCTTCCGATGATCAAAAACGGGGTGTAGCAAGAGCGATTAGCTAACCACAAGACCTGTCTTTACCCTATTCTTCTATCCCAACTCTCTTCGAAAAAAAGACAGGTTGAGCAACTGAGTAACAAGCAGTTCTCATAGAAAACTTTTGTCGAGATACATCCATTTGGAGGCCATATGCTCTAAGTTGGGAGCGGACATGGTAAAAAAATAGTTTTTAAATTACTGAACGCTTATTTTATTAACACGTTTGTACTGACCATTTATCAAATTATTTACTGACCATTTTGATCAATTACTGGACATTTATAATTCCATAAATGGTCAGCCAATAATTATGTTGGGTCAGTAAATAATATTTAAATAAATAAAGGTTACTTTTAAGTATTTAAACTGTTTAAACTGTCAATTCTTGGTGGAAAGGCATTATATTTTAAAAATAAAACAACTCATTTGCACTACTTCCGCATGTTTATAATGATCAGAACCGGTTTTGCTCATAACGGTCCTGTTCATTATACACATGTGGAGGTAGTACAAATGAATTGTGTTTTATTTAAAAAAAATAAAGCCATGACGCGGTTCGTCCAAACTCCTCTGTCTCCCACCAGAAGTACTCTGTAGGGCAAACACTCTATTTCTTCTTAAGCATACCGGCTCCCTATTTTGAGCATATGGCCACCACGCAGTTCGTCCAAGTTTCTCTGTCCCCACCAGTCTCTTCACTTCCCCCCAGGTCATCCCAGCGTCCCGTAGTTCCGCCGAATACATCCTATGAATGGTCATCAGCGGCCTTCCATGTCAACGGAATCCATCTGGTTGTCGGAAGAGACAGGCAGAATTCAGGCTCCCCTGGAGCATCCGCAGCACGTGTCCAAGCCAGGTCCATCGTCGCTTTTTTGGTTAGTTTAGGTTGGGTTGATTAAAAGAAGCTAACCGTTCAATATAATAACAATTTTATGAACATACCATTTATCGATAATGGTTACTGTACATTGTTCTTACTGACCATTTATAATTCCATAAATGGTCAGTAAGAAATAATAAATGGTCAGCTAATAATTTTTAGTCAATAAATAATTGCCAGGTTAGGTTAGGCTTAATTAAAAAAAAACTGACAGCTTAATTTAATTACTGACAATTTTATACAAAGTACTGATCATGTTTTTTTCGTTATCTGAACCACGTTTGTATTGACCATTTATCGAATAAGTTACTGAGCACAAATTAAACTACTTGCTGACCACATAAATGCAGGCCCAGTTCTGTAAAAAACGGTTTAAACACTGGATTCGCAAATGATAAACATGGCTATTAATGGCATGGTATAATGTATTGGAGAATGATGTCAAAATGATAAATGTCTACACGAAGCGTGATGGTTGTTTGGGAGTGTCGGCACCTTTGTGCTGCGGCGTGATGGATAACTGATAATAAGTGATAGGCATGATAACAGTGATATGATAAGGCACAATTGCTTCGGGATTAGCGCTATCCGATTTCGGAGGACTTGCCTAGCCATCAAAGAGATCGCTTTATTTATGACTAACTGATAACGGCTGATAACTCGTAAATTTATTTTTGCCGCTATTCTGACTGATGCTTTATTTATTTACAGGGCATGAAATCGTCATCTTTCACGGTTATTTTTAGCATAATAAATACGTTATTACAGTTTTCTTTTATTAGATTTAATAATGATTTTTATGAATACTGTATAAGCCATAGTAAAAGACAACAACGAAGCAAATTAAATATTATCTATGTTGGAGCGATTTATTTTATACCTTTGCTGATTTAAATTGATTTCTTTTGAAATAGCTTCCATTGAAATTGAGTTATTTTATTAGTAATACGAATGAATCCAGTTAAATTATTTTTTTACAGTCAGTTTCTGTAGTATTTTACTGGAAATTAAAATAACAATGATCTAGATAATTCAACATCGGTCGACCTCTGTGGTCTAGTGGTAAGAGCTTTGCCTTAGCGATCAGGTGGGTCCTGGTACAAGTCCTAGCAAGATTTAATCAAATAAAACTAAGATTTTTTCAATTAAAATTTTGATTTTGGACACATTTAAGTAACTAATAAAAATTCTCATCGAGTTATCTTACATGATTTTCCAATTTTCAAAATATTTGTAGCATTGGCTCTTAGCTGTAATGCCAGTAATTTTATTAAAAAAAGACATCAACAAATTAATCGCTTTAAACGGAATACTATTAAAATTTGTAATAATTTAAATAATTGATCTAAATCAGTGTTCACCAAGCTTTTTACACCTGCGAACCTTTAAAAAACGGAAAAAATTTTCACGGACCACTAAAACTGAAATAATAATGGTTTTTATGTAATTTTTTCAATCTTATATTGTTACAGATGGACATAACTATAAATAACAAATATAAATATGAAATTCTTATATAAAATATTTTTGTAGGGTTTTACATCTGCGTTCACTATCTAAAAGCAAATATTTCCGTTTTCCCTTTGTGTACCTGAAAAGATTTTTTACTTTCGATTCTGAGTAAACCAGCGACCATCGTGCCGCATCATCCTACCAATTATTATTATTTAACAAAAACTAAGAATACGAGTAAACGTGCATCCTATATTTTTGCATGGCGAATTTCTTTATATTTGGCATACTGTTAGCGGCCCGGCAGAAAGTCTCTGTGGACCGGCACTGGGCCGCGGAATACTGGTTGGGAAACACTGATCTAAAGTATAGAAGAAATTACAATTTTTTCTAAAGCTAAAAAAATATAACCTGCAGATTTTTAAAAGCATTTTATTGATATATCTGTACTAATTTGGAATTATATTTTCATAAGTAATCAATTTTATATGGAAAATTATCAACGTACTATAATGTTCCTAAGAGGTATTGATAGATATTCAATCAGAAATAAACTATCAATTAAAATGTTTTCTAATTTCGTAACCATATCAATATCTTTGTCTTATTAATATTATTATGTTTAGGTGGGGTCAGTTCAATAAGATAAACAAAAAATAAACTGTTCCAAAAGAACCGAATTCAAATTTTCCTGACAAGTGAACAAGATGGCCGCTCTTAGTTTCCATTTGCGTCGATTGTCGCTGCCGTCGCCAGTCGCTAATGATAATGGCGTTATGGCGACCAGACAGCTTTCCAGAGGATTGTAAAACTCCAAATTAAATTGCCGTAATGTCATTCATTTGATTGCTGTTGTCGTAACCGCAGCTCCGATGTGTATTATAAACATAAAATTATTATTATATTTCATTAGATTTGCCGAGATTAATTCTAATCGCAATTTAAATTGAGCACATGACATACCTACATGGGATAACTGTTGAAACAAATTGAATGTGTTTTTATTTGGACTAATCGCGATTTATTATTTTATTGAATTAATACATCCCCATCACGGTGTAATTTTTTACCATAACTATTTAAAACATTTTTAAGGTGTGAACTGTCAATTCTTTGTGGAAAGGCAATATATTTTAAAAATAAAACACAATTTTTTGTACTACTTCCACATGTTTCGCTCATCAATTGATCAGTCGGTCCTGATAATTATAAACATGTGGAAGTATAACGACAAATTGTGTTTTATTTATAAAAAAAAAATTTAAAAATTACTGAAACTAACAAAAAAAATCAATTCTATTAAAAATATTCTTTGATCATCAATCATTGACGACCATGAACATATGATTACTTTGTGAACCTCACGTTATAACTAGGGCTTCCAATCTCGGTCAATTATCAAATCCCATAATCCCAGGATTCGACCGTAAACGGTAAAAATAGTTTATATTTCGAATTAAATACTTTTTGATTAACTACAACGTGTATCTCGGTTTATTCACTTGCATAGTTTTTTTATAACAATACTTAAATAATTAATATAAATGTATTGTGGTCTCCTTCTTTCTCATATTTTGTTTGTTTTGTACTGCTTCCACGTTTTTGATATTCGCATTTGCTTTTTATGTATATGAATAATAACTCATTATATTTTTCTCTGCGGCGTTTAGATGTCTGATTAGTAGTTATTGTTTTGTAAGAGGTCCTTAACGTTTTAATTGTAGACCATTTATTTAATTTCGTTTAAATATTTTTTTGATCATCTGTAAATTCGTGTCATAGTCCTTGAACAAATTGTTTGATATTCCCAGTCCTGTTAAGACTTGTATTAGATAAGGCTTGTGATGAGTGAAACCGGTTTTGATCATAATGAAAATATGAAAGTAGTACAAGCCGAATTTTGTTTAATTTTTAAAATATGCCATCCCACCAAGAATTGACAGTCAACATTCTATTAATTTACTTATGTTCACCCTTAGGGTAAACCCAGGCCATGGTAATATCCTTCCCACATACATTTTGACTGTTTTCAACATGTAATGTTCAAGTATTTCTCACAATTTATCAAAATTCAACAACGAATATATTAACGTAGTTGTTACCGATAGTTTATGATTCAAACCTAATTACGTGCCAATAGGAATCCATCCGCTACTTTGACAGGCAATTGTTTTACATATTTAACACATCGTAACTCTGATTAAGGGTTCGATAATTATATTAATGCTATTTGAAAAACATAATTTAGGTACTTGTCAAACACAGTGTTGACATTGACGTGACACCAAATTACAAATGAAGCTCAGTAGTAGTAAAACCATTTTTTATGAATAATTTTATCTGGATTTTATAATAGAATAAAATTGAATCAGTATACATTGCATATCGGAATGTCACTATATTAGTTATTGCATAAGACATAAAATTTGCATTTTATTGGTTTTCCCAGCCATAATTCTGTAAAGATTAAAAATGTATAGAAGAGATTAGTAAAACTCTTTCAACTTTTATAAATAAATAATTAATACGATGTAAATCCTAACGATAATTAAAATTCTTTTCGTGACTGTCAAAAATGCCAGTGTATAGAGGAATTTGTGGCAGTATATGTGCTTTCATTTGAAAATGTAGGTTGATAATCTATGTCTTATTTACTCTCTCAATGTGTATGTGTTTTGTGTACGAAACGAACTGTTATCGGTATTGTGATATGGACTGGGGTAATCCTTTGGTTTGAACAGGATTAAGGTGGTAAATTTGTACCCAGGGGTGTCCCGAATAAGTGTCTCACATTTACTGCAGAATGTTCCAGATGTTTTTGAATGACCAACAATATATCAGATTAATGGCCGCGGACTCATATACGAGTCCTAAGTCATACATTTCATTCCATTGAAAAAGTATTGGGTTATAATCGAGTTTGATTTCAAATGTCAACGAGTGATAGTGGTATACACATCAACGCATTTTTTAACAAACATAAACAATATTTTTACCACACAGTTTTGTAAAACTACCCCTAGATGGTACACGTTTATTTTTTTCTCTCTCATAGTATTGGTTATTATTATTTACACATTGCGTAGTGATTTATTTAATGAGCCATATGGCTTTTTTATGGTGCTTGAGTCATTATGATAACCTTGGCCTGTCCCGGGGTGACTTGCAACATCTGCAACAGGGATGATATGAGAAGCAGGGATTTTTTAGTAGATTTAAGTTTTTTTCACTACACCACATAAGTATGCAATCTACAAATATAGAGCCACTTCTCAAACGGTATTGATTTATGCGGCGAAGTATCTGAAAGCCATCAAATTTGGGTAAGATATCTCAATTGGTTTACAAATTATGGTGAATTTAGTGGAATGACAGTTTTTCTGTGAAAATACGGCCGTTAAGCTGATATTAATTTTAATTATGTGGCTAAAGACAAAATGTAGTGTATATTTGCGGAATAGAAATCGAATTTAAAGCAAGCAAATGTCTATTGATTAAACTGGAATATACTTAGTAGAACTTCATTTCTTTACCCTAGTCCGCTTACAATGTGCATCAAATAATAGAGGTATCACAACAAGTTTACAGCGAGAACTGCTTGACACTCAGTTGCTCAATCTAACTTTTTTTCGAAGAGAGAAGAGAAAAAGGATACGGCTAGTACAGGACTAGTGGTTAGATAATCTATCTTGTTTCTTCACATTTTTAGAATCGGATGGGTAGGAGGGAATTTATATATTAGAATCTCAAACATCCATGCCTACGAACAGAAATCCGAAAATCTATTAAAAAAATGAAAAATTAATTTTTCAATTGATGTAATGTTTGTAGGAATTTATGTTTGTGAAGTCTCAAATTCCCTCCTACCCATCTAATCCTTGTAGCGAGAGCGATTATGTAATCACTTATCCTGTCAGAGCCCTATCCTTCTATCCCTACTGCCTTCGAAAAAGAGATGTTGAGCAACTGAGTAACAAGCAGTATATCTCCATTAGGAAGCCATATACTTCAAATTGGAAGCAGTCATGGTAAAAAATTGACTAATTTTTATAATTAATATTGAAAATATGCAAATTATAATTCTTAATTGAAAACATTTTACGCCGGATAAAAATAATAAACTACCAATAAAATTAATAATTAAAACGTGAAACAAACAGATGGCACAATGCGTTATTTTTATATTTCGATTTATTTTCAATTTTCATTCCCCGCTCATGATGGACCGCGGCGGAATTCTTTGAAAATTTTTGATAACACGTTTGCCTTGCTATTATCTATTTCACGTCAGTTTAATGTTTACTTTTCTACTTTACCTGTGTAAGTACACATGTAACTGATATCAACTGTTGTGATGTCACTTAAGAAGTGTGCTCTATTTTGTTTTGAACATAAAAATGTCAGGTAATAAATATATTTTGGACATCTTTTGTAACAATCCGACATCTACCACGGCAAATATATCGGAGATGAATGCCGTCCATTTATTTAACCATACTGTTGTAAGAAAACATCCAAATTTCTCGTTCCTTATTCATTTGTTGTCCTCCGAAAATTTAATAGTTATACACAATTTAATAATACAGGAGCTGCTATTGTGATAATTTTCGTCCTTGTGATTTATATTATTCAGGAGAGATTAAAAACTGCCTTTATCGAAAACATTATATGGTGAGCTGCGTTATAAAACTTTGAAATGCACTCTTGTAAATTCTCATGTTTGCAGATACGAGATTATACGTAGGGAGTGTTGGTATAATATTGGCTTAAATCAAGTGGCAAGGTCAAAAATGTTAATACCAATATAAAATGTTTCCCTTCGAAAAAGTGATCAATTTATTTTTCTAATTTATATAATTTGGCTGAGACCTGCTCTATCGTTTTTATAATGAGATCCAATAATTTAATATTTTTTGGGGGTTACATCAGTTGGCCAAAATACCATCAACATATTTATCAGGAAAAATCGTTTGACACTAGATTATATAAAGTTTTAATTAATTCTATTATAAGCTCGGGCAAATTTTGAGAATGCTTTTATTAATAAAAATTGACTTTATATTTGAATTTGAACTGAATAATTAAATTAATTGTTTCCCAATCAAAAATTTGTGGGGGACTTATTTGTACGGATGGCAATAAGGCACAGGCAGAACGTGCCATACCGGCAGCAGAAACAAACGACAATACTTTTTTACCGATCTATCCTTTAAGTAAATGTCATTAATTATACATGTTAGGGACAAGATCCCTAAAAATACCTTTTAAGCCTCGTGCACTAGTATGTTAGATGTGCTCCTATAATGCTTATTATACAATATATTATGTTTGTAATGTTAAGTATACACACACAGCATAAACACATACACGAACCCCCTTTTGTTTGCTCATTGAACGCATGTTGACCGGTAGCATTCTCATTTGGTATTTATATTTCTGCCTACAAATACAACATATTTTTTCTATTCACAGGGAAAACTCGAACGAAAGACAAGTACCGCGTAGTGTACACGGACCATCAACGCCTGGAGCTTGAGAAAGAGTTCCACTACAGCAGATATATTACAATCAGACGTAAAGCTGAACTGGCAGCGAATCTTGGACTATCAGAGCGGCAGGTAAAGATCTGGTTCCAAAACCGACGAGCCAAGGAACGAAAGCAAGTGAAAAAACGCGAGGAAGTAAACCATAAGGAAAAACTTCTAGAAAATAACACCTCTCTCCATCCCCTGCACCAGCACGCGGCATCTCTTCATCACCATCATAGTGCGATGATGCACCAGGGTCTGTCTCATCCCGGTTTATCTCATCAAGGAATGTCTCATCAGGCCTTGTCGCACCAGGGTATGACTCATCAGAGTCTGCATCACCAGGGTCTCGGCGCTCCCCAGCCTCTGCACAGCGTGCCTCCCGTTCAGCTGATCTGACAGGAGAGGCAACCTACGGACATAAAGCCTATGGTTTGGTTTGATCAGGAGGACGGCATGGCTTCGTCATCTTATACAGACCTAATGCCCTGAATGGGTGATAGTTTCTTTTAATGCGTCAATTGTAATCTTAATAATCCTAATATTTTTTTCCGCAATTCAATAAGCTATTTGCTCATTGTTTTTTTCCCATTTCAGCCAAACTGATTTCTTCTATTCTTTCAAAATTGCAAAAAAATATATATAAAACACTTATAAGCAAATGAAACATAATCAAACGAAATGACTCATTTGTAGTTAGTCAAGGAACTAGTTCCTCTTACCACACAACCCAATAAAATGTCCCTGTCGCTTCTCACGCGAGTAAGCGTTAAGCGGAGCGGTCAGCGGGTGACGAGCCAACAACAGTAAACTTGAAAGACGACTGTTCCCTTTTTATAGCAAATCGTTCAAAGTATTAAAACTTCAGTACGTACAATTCTTTGTGTAAAAGGAAAAGGACATTATATCCAAAATCAGTTATTTTTTTATAAACTTTGTTGAAAAATGTGATGTTTCAACATGAAATTTACTAATTTAGCAGTATTGTATCGACTGGTCTGTTGTCTTCTTTATGCATGTTTGCATTTTAGTTATTTTGGACTATTCTACTCATTTTTCAATTTTTAAAATTTAACACAGTTTTCTTTTCACAGTCACAATTTTTTCTGCGAAAGGAAGAGGGCGGTAAGTCGAATAGGTTGAAAAGCGAGTTAAATATTCTATAATAACTACAATACATACATGCATTTAATATAAAAAAGAAGAGTCAAATCGATGCTGATGAATTGGTAAAATTCATGTTTAACATCAAATTTCATACAAATGCAAATTTTTTTTGGCTCTCCTGAAAATTACCAATTTGAGACTTAACGCCCTCTTCCTTTCGCAGATAGAATTAATCTTAACATTACAAATGAAAGTTTTATCAATTATGTTCAGTGCTTTCAATGACAGTTGTAGAGGGTTGACGATTTAAATACATGTTTTCACTATTTTCAAATAATAAATTTCACTGTATCAAAAACATTCCTACATGAATGGCAAGACATTAATTGACGAATTAAAAAATGGCACTCGGTTATTAGGGTAGATGGTCTGTTTATTTCAGAGATTATTCATTAGCGATGTGATATTCGGTAATTTAAAGTGCCGTGAAGATGTATAGGAAATAATAAACAGATGTTTCGAGACATGTTGTAAGCTTAAGCGACAATTTAGTTTTATAATGTCGAATCAAAAATGTGCAATGAATGGTTTATCTTTATGTATTAAATGTAAAACACGAATTTAATGTGAGTGCAAACTGCTTCTTTTAAAATAGACTTTTGTGTGATCTATCGCGAAACAGTAACAACAATTATGGCAATGTAATAATAATATAATATAGTCGTTTAATTCATCTTGTATCGCTAATATTTATTGAGAAACTTAACTACTTATGATTATTTGCCATTTTGAATAAATATTTTGCTTCCACGATTTCATCACCAAGATTTGAAATTATGTGTACCAGGGTATCCAAAACTTTTCTTACAGTGGAACACTTCGCGAATCCTGATATTTTAAAACAACACCTTAATTATTTTGTAGGATAGGTAATATCAATATAAACATGTTTGCAGCCGTGGCAGCATAAAAAACCATTTCAGGTTTTCGCAGATCGTAATTTTAAAAACCCTGGTGTATACTATTATATATTCGGATAATGATGTAAGGTCATATCCTAAAGAGGTGTCCATAGCTTAATTTTGCGTTATTGGGTCATATCATGTTTGGTCATGCATGAAGTTAGCCACACACCATTGTGTAATAACTACTATATCGACCTACTTATTTCTAACTCCGTTATACACGCTAAATGGATCTATATGTCGCAAACAGATAATTATATTCACAAGATGGATACTCATATTGTGTTCATTTCTTTTAGATTCTAATAGAACCAAAATATCCTAACACGATTATATATAATGAGTTTCATTTGGTTTTCTCACTATTGTACATACGATGTCAAATTGTGTAAATACCACATAGTTCCAAAATATCATCGACTGGTCGAGATAGTTTTTAGAGGCTTTCTTTTTAAGGGTCTCTGTGAAGTACTGTTCCGAATAACAGTACCTGTATAAAACAATATTATGTATCATTTAATCAGTAAAGGCCAACTCAGTTTATAGTCAGTCTAGGAAATCGTGACAGGTTTTAAATAGTCATCAAATGAATGCAAAATGATCAGTGTTAATCAAGCAGGCAGTAATATCCTTGCCACATTCAATTAGGCTATTTTTATGTAAGTATTTCCCACAATCTTTCAAAAATCAACAATAAATATATATTGTCCATGATTCAAACCTAATGAAGTGGGAATAGGAAAGCATCTGCCACTTGGATGGTCAATTGTTTTAGATATTTGATACCTGCAGCGTATGTGGGAAGGATATTACTAAGTTCTTATTTTAAATTTATTATATTATATGTTGGTTACATTATTTGTGCTGTTAAAGTTGTTATTTTTTTCGCGCAGTGTATAACATAATCCCATTATCTTTCAAATTTAACAATCCCTCATCGGTCTGGCAAAACATAGGAAATATTGATGTGTCACATCACATACAATACAATACTTTACTTCTTTAGATGTATTCGGTAGTAACTTTGTGAATATTTAGAAAAAAAAATTTTTTTTGATTGAATCTTAATTTAGAATTGAACTTTTAAATGAATTTACCCAAAGTTACCGCCGAATGCATCGAAAATGATTGAATCCTTATTAATCCACTGGTTGCGGAACAACAAAGTAGTGAAGTAAAAAATATCATTCTTTTTAAAAATGCCCGCTCACAATTTGGTGTATATGTCCTCCTAATGGAGGTATTTTAACAGAAGTTTACTAAAAATGCTTGTTACACAATTGCTCAATTTTTATTTTTCGAAGAAGAGGCTAGAAGGATAGGGCTAGGACAGGACTAGTGGCTGGCTAATCGCTCTCGCTACAACCTGTTTTTAGGACCGAATGGATGGAAGGTAATTTTAGACATCACAAAAAACCATGCATTCAAAATCCATAAATCGATTGAAAAATCAATTTATGAACTGTCCGTTCTGGCTGTTACTAAATGTAAAGTCTTCAGTTTGTAGATCCTTCTTAAGTTATCAATTTCAATTTTATATTATCAAAAATTAGTTTGTGAAAATAATAACTCTTGGTCAAGAATGTTTCTCTCTTTTACAATGAATATTCTTGGGATTTTTGAAAAATTTTCTTACATTGTTTTCGTGTTTTGCCAGAACGTGGGTGATAATTAAATCAATTATAACGTAACACGTAATTCCTGTATTAAACATATATTTTATGCACTAAAAACCACTATAGGTTCTGTATATAAGTAATAATTAGAAAACCTATTCGTGTTAGTATAACTTAAGATTAATTATCGACGTTAATTTATTTTGCATCTCTATTATTATCATCATTAACTTATGCTATAGTAATTAACAAAGTGTCTTACATATAAAAAAATGAGTGATGCTGAATTTATTATTTTAATATGATACAAAAAATCATAAGTTGAATTTAAGTAATCATTGCGGACAATAATTTCTGTAAATAAACTATTCACTTATTGTCAAAAAATTCTCAACTATTGTTTCATTGCATTGAATAATATTGTTCTTAATTGGCAATTGACCGAAAATAACGTTTGGCTATTTTTCGATAATTAATTATTCCTAATGCATCGTCACAATATTATTTAGATAAAAAAGTGTTTAATAACGTTTAAGTATTTGCTAATATAAAAGTATATAAATATGCGTGTGCCTTTCACCAATAATTTCAAAGACTTTATTAAACATAGTTTTGCATAAATAATTATGTAATAATTGTATGTTAATGGTTATTATTGTGTTATTCCACGAATACATAAACATGAATGAAACAGCGAAAATTTATTTAATTTAAATTGTTGCTTGTTAATAAATTTGCAAAGTTGTTCTGTTTTTATGTGTGGTTTTGTAAAACCAACTTTGTATTATTGTACCTTCCTATTCATATAAGAAAAATTACAAAAAAAATTGACGAGTTAGTTCACTATCCTACATCATTCGATAAATATTAATTATCTACATTAAAATGCTTCCATACGTCACTTACAATTGAGTAGGTGGCTAGAACAAAGACCCATTAGCCAAGTGTGTTTTGAGATACAAGCGTTTCAATTTAACAGGAATGTTAACACGACAAATGCAATGAAAATTTGCCCCACCATAGACAAGACCTTGACGAATCCATTTCAGCGTTCTCCACAAAAAGGCCTATCTATAGGTCATTATTCGAGCTAACTCTTCGATTCATAATACAAAAACTAAAGTAGAAATACAGTGTTTACACCTTCGTTCAGATTAACTTACAATATTATATTATTTCTCATTACAGAATATGTGACTGAAGTATAAGTCTATCTAGGGTGGTGAAACTGTTCATATCGGAAAGCCGCAGTCATGTATCTGTAATATTATAAGCTTGTGTTCAAGTAACTTCAATTATAATTAAAATGCATGTATGTATATTTTGTTAATTAATGAAAAATGTATTCCGAATTGGCCGATGGCTCCACACTGATCTTAATGTTATCCTTATATTGGACATTATAATTTGAATGTTGTAGGATTTTCGGATGTAATATCTATTTCACATAAACATATCTCACCCCCGCAAGAAAAGTGTCATAACTCAAATAACAGTTTAGAGATATCTATGATTTAGTTAAATCGGTATTTACCGTAGTAAGAAAAAATGTCACAAAACATAATGGAACGAGTTTTTACATACGTTTGTTATTATTTTTACATAAAAAGCTTCCGAAAAACTGTCACAATGCAAAATGTGAGAGTATTCACGATTACAACGACGCCAAGCCGTCACACAGCCATACTGTAATTTTAACTTTCTAGCGGTGAGTTGACGAACTATAGAAATGACTATTTATTGGGAATCTAATTAAGTTAAGTCAAAAACTTTGTTATTCCACTGACTGTGTACTAAATGTGAAACGTGTCCCGTTTCCATAATAAGCATCTGCACATGGAATAACTAAGTTATTGACTTCAATTTTATATTAAAAATGAATTGAAACAAAGTTGCGACCGATTTTTAAATTGTGACACTATTCTTGTGAGGGCGCGATATATTTTTCATACTTACACTTTAGTACAAATTGTATAATATTCGTGGCAGGATTTGTACAATAGTGAACTAGCTGATACTTATTTAGCTTTACAGATCCTGAATTGCATAAATTAATTATCTGCCTCCATTTTCTTTATTTTTCCTCCGAGTGATGTATAATATAAATGTTACTTTCTGTATAAATGCTGACGTTAAACTACCGAAGCATAAAGTGACTAGCTGTGGAAAAAACTAAATCATTTTTTACATACATATGTGTATATGCGTTATAAACAAATGATTTTATATGCCGAATATTTTTAGGTTAGTAGTTCGCGTATTAAGTATTTGACATCACAAGCTAGCTGTTAAAAGAAACACCAACTGTATGCCTGTACGATGTAATATTATATTCTTTATAAGTAGTAATTTCTTTCATTTGACTAATAAAAATGAAGAAAAAAAAAACCGGTGCAAATGTATAAACCTCTTAATTGGGTATATCGAAATTATAAGTGTATTATTGATAATCTACTAAATGTCTGTTTTGTTGGAAGTAACTTTGAATTAAAGTTGTATTTGAATTTTTGTAGATATATTATTGTATTTGGATCTTGATTTGAGTTCGTATTTTGGTGAAAAATCCTACAAATAAAACCTAAGGATTTTTAGTAACGAATTATGTTAATTTATGTTTTAAGAAATTCTATTTGAAATGATTCTTACCTGTGTATTTTATATCCATAAAATAAATATACAAGTTCCACAATACGCACATTTTTTTATTTTAAACAGCGTATTTATAACAATTTATGAATTTCTTTCTTTTCTCTTGTCAAGGAATAAAAATATTACATGTTTTAGTAATGAATAATGTTTTATGAAAATAAATAAGAGGTGCAATAGAAATTGGAAAGTATACAGTGGTTTTGAGACGCATAAGTGCGATCCTGCGCTTCTTCACTTATAACAGTTTATGTTATCTATAATAATTTCGTAAGAAAAATCAAGATTTTAAATAGGTTTATTAATACCTAGATAACTAGCACGACAACTGCACGAAAAGCTTCCTGTAATGTGTTCCTAACTGATTTTTCTAAACTTGGTGAAAATTGAAAAAATATTTGTAGCCGTTGAAGTGACACCTCTTGGTTTTTAATATTTTATTAAATTCAGACTCAAAAATGTTAACCTAATTCGATTATTTAAAGATTTTCTATCAAGTTATTTGAAGATAAATTTAAATATTTGTTGAATAAACTAAAAAAATACATTTTCGCTTTTAACAATATTTGTCATGGCGTATTTGAAATAGCGTAATGTTGCTTAGTAACTATAAATAATAGCATAAACGTCACAAATAATTATTGTTCATTCATTAATCGTAAAATTTGAAAAATCGAATGATTGAAAACAGGGACATCCATTTTGTGTCTTTAACGCACCGGTGTAAAGGAAGTTGCCATCATCTTTGCTGAAAAATGAAATTAAGATTTGTGATATTGTCTTGAGAATGCGGAGACTTACGAGACTCTTTCCTTCGCTTTTTATGTAGTATCAACTCATGTTTCCACGTGGCGAGGATGGATATACAATTAATATCAACTGCATATCGACAACTTTTGCATTAATATTTGGTTGACATGTATGCTAAAGACGAAATCAAAAGATGTTGCGTGTCGATGAATTTAATGAAATCTGATAATGCGGGTATTTTTAATTAGTGGATCGTCCTAAGGGTAATTTGTAAGCAAGGCCAACGTCTCAACCTAATATGAGAGTTGTCTATCTTGGGGGAAGCCGGGTTAAAACTATTAGTTGATACATATAAATATTGACTTCATCGGTGCTAAAAAACAAAGATTCTTATGGATAATGAGAGTAACTCACTTTTAAGGTGTTTACTGCCAATTCTTGTGGATTTTTTTTGTATTAATTTTCAAACTGTAGTGGTCGGACTGTTTTCACTCATTCCACTAATGAAACCGGTCACGATCTCCAAATTGTCAAAACTAAAACTTTACGAATAAAACAAACTTAAATGAAAAATTAGTGTAGTAAATAACACGGCTTAAAAACACACACACATTATTTATCGTGCAACTGAAGGGGAAAACGGTGAGTTGTAATGAGTTGCAAAGAGAATACAGGTACTGAAGACTTCAACCAAAACACCCTGTCAGGTGCTGTTTTACTATCAGATATTACTCAAAAAAATAGTATTTTTAAAATGGCACTATATATTATAATTATATTAGATAAGTACACGTGCTTTTCTTCAACCACGTCAGCTCCCAATGTAGATCATATAGACTCCTAATGGACGTATCACAACAGAAGTTTTTTCTACTAGAGCGGTTTGTTATTCAGGTACTCAAGGAGAGTAGGGTAGATGGATAGAAAGATAGGGTAGGACAGGATATTAGCTAACCACTTTTGCTACGTCTCGATTTTGGGATCGGATGGGTGGAAGGGGATTTTAGACATCACAAACATCCATGCCCACGAACTGAAATTAATAAATCGATTAATAATCCTTAATTCGATTGGAAATCAACTGCCTGTACTGGGATTCGTACCCGTGAGATTCGTAACCGAAGCCAATGACGTTGATCACTACACTACGGACCCGACAGCCTGCGCTTTCTCTTTTTAACCATATCCACTCCCTATTCGGAGCATATAGCCATCACGCGGTTCCTCCAAGCTTCTCTGTCCCCCGCCAGTCTCCTCGCTTCCTCCCAGGTCATCCCAGCGTCCCGTAGCTCCGCCGAATACATCCTATGGATGGTCGTCAGCGGCTTTCCAAGTCGACGGAATCCATCTGGTTGGTAGAAGAGACAGGCAGGATTCAGGCTTCCCTGGGGCATCCGCAGCACGTGTCCAAGCCAGGTCCATCGTTGCTTTTTTTCTATGTAATAAGAGGCTGGTCCGTTCGCTTTCTTTCCTCAGAATTCCTGACAAAATCAAACCACCGTACATAGTATAAGGTTATCCTGTGCCTTGGTGATTTGCCAAGACTCGCAACCGTAAAATAAGTGGCACTTGGTTCTGACCAAGTACAACCGTGAGTTAAAGGTTGCTCCAGCTATCCATAATCGGATTGCGAACTGTTTACGTGGATTGCCATCTCATTGCATCGTGATATGTACCCCCAAGTACCTGCACTTTCTACCTTTATATTAAACATTTTTTCAAAAATATGTGTTAAGATCGACTGAGGGCTTAATGGAATTCCAATATTAAAATTGAATCAAAATTCAAACTTAATACGCTTACATAAGTTTTGTCACTGACGACACTGGTTTCGCTTTTCGGCATCATCAGGCATTCAGGAGTCAAATTGTTAAAAAATGTCCTAAATTTTCATACGGCCCCTCGGTTAAAAATCACTGTTCTTCACAATCCGACGTAACGAAAATAAATTTAATAGAAACTAATAAAAACATTTTAATTATTCGCAAAATTTTATCTTGATTTTAAGATATACAATCTTTATGGTCACATTGTAGCACTATTTCAGATATCTAAAACTTAGTTAATCTATGCAGCATTTCTTGTAAATTCAAACGTTTTTTTAACACGATTTTAATTATTCAACACGCGAAATTCTACACCAAAAAGCCTATTGTTAGAAAATTTCTTGTTTTTTTTTTAATTGCAACATTTTTGTGTGAATGTTTTCGAATAAGATTAATGATAATATTCTGAATACAGAATCTCGTATTGTCATCCAGCATGCAATACCGCGATAGCGACAGTTTTAACAACACTTGTTTTTGATGCTAAAACTGTTTTTCCGCGAATGTGCATTAATAAAATGCCGGGTATTTATTTTAATCAACGTTTTGTAGGCAACTTGGAAAGCCGATTGTATAAAAATCGTCATGTTTTTCTTTCTCCTAAATAATTTATTTTAAGATGTGGTGCAGTGATTGACGTCATTGACTTCGTTTACAGATTTCTCAGGTTCAAATCCCGGTACGGACAGTTTCATAAATTGGTTTCTTTTCGTAGACAACATTTTCTTCTACCCATCCACCCATCCGATCCTAAGAACGGGTAGTATCGAGAGCGATTAGGTAACCACTAGTCCTGTCTTACACCTTCCTTCTATCTCTATTCTCTTCGAAAAAGACAGGTTAACCTTTCCAGGAGTAACTAATTAATTATGGCTGTGCTATGAGGAGTGAGTTTTTTTTACATAAAAATTAAATACATTTTTTATTCTCAGTTGATAATGCTCGTGATGAGCGAAACTGGTCCTGATCATTATAAATATGTAGAAGTAGTACAAGTGAATTGTGTTTTATTTTTTCAAACATTTTTTTTTTGTCAAATAAATGTAATGGAAACAGTGAAATGTTACAAAAAATTTCACACACATATTACTATACTGACGTACAAATGCATCCATACTACTTCGCGAAAAAATCGCGGTTACGTAAATGTACGTCCATACTCCCAGAAAGGTTAAACAACTGAGGAAAAAGCAGTTCTCGAAGAAAAACGTCTGTTGAGATACCTCCATTAGAAGTTCACATATTATGCTCTAAATTGCGAGCGGCGAACTTGGTATAAAAAAAAAACACGTCGTTACATCACAAAGCGCGATATAATTTCAATATTTTGGATGGATTCGATGGTAACTACGTGGAAATCCACATTTAATATAAATTGTCTTTCTCTGAAAACGTGAACGAAAAAATGAGTACTGCTAGCGCAAGGGTTCTTAACCAGTGGGGAATTCTCTCTAGGGGAGGAATTTTAATGTTCCAAAGGGGGAATTACTGCCGTTTATTTTCAGTATAAATATGCATATTTCAAGTTAAGAGTTGGACTATCTTGGGAAAGGAAAATCATCCCCGCACTTAGTAAAAATCCCACTCTTAATTATTTCTCATTTATAAGCGAAGAATTTGACTCAATTTATTCGTTACAAACAAAAAGTCTTACGACAGAATTAGTCTGAGATACACAAAGACACATCACGTATCACATCTAGTAGCACAACCAGTGGAATAACGAAGTTATTACTTATGGTAGTTAGGCTCGCGTAATAATATATTTTAATTTTAAAGTGAACCTACACGATCATTCGGAGTGACAATCATGTTGAAGAATGACATTCAGTTTTTTTTTTTAAATAAAACACTATTCATTTGTACTACTTCCACATATTTATAATGATCAGGACAGGTTTCGCTCATCACGAGCATTATCAACTAATAAAAATACAATCATAAAAGGCTTATTTATATAAAATTGACTGTAAAAATGAAGGTATATAAAACTGATGGTTCATTAACTAAAACAAGAAAATACTGATTAGCAAAAAATTATACATAAATCAAATAAAAGAGTCTACAATTAAAATGTTGTGGACCTCTTGCAAATTATTAAAAACTAATCTGAAATCACAAATATAGCTACATTAAAAGTCCATTTAGCTAAACAAAATTTTTAATGACATTACTAATGTAATATACAATAATGAATCAGGAAAATTATGAGAAAAAATTAGTGAACCATTTAAAAATAATCAAATATTAAGTATGTAATTAATATGAACAATAAACAGCCATCTTAAGTGGAGAAGGCAGAGCAGCTATGAGTATCCATTAAATTTTTAATATCTGAAAAACAAAAATTACAGAGACAGAATCAATTCTTACAAGTTAAAAATAACCTTACAAGTATAATACAAATTAATGAATCGGATATAATAAAGGAGAAGATGAAAAGACGGTTTGCTCATTCAATAAATTTGAATTGGGCAAAAATTTATATCTATTTATTTCTAAAATCTCTTGTTTATCTAATTTTAAAGGTTTGTTATTTAAGTGCAGGATTTTGAAATTTTCTGTTATTTCAAACGTATGTTTATTTAGAAACAAATGGTTACCAAATGTAGACAAATCATCTCCTTTTTTAGCACAAGCTAGATGTTCCTTGATTCTAATATTAAAAGACCTTCCTGTTTGTCCGATATATCTAGCTTCGCAGGAATTATAATTTAATAGATAAATACCACTTTGGTTCAAACTATTAACTTTATCTTTAGTATTTACTAACATGCTACTTAAGTTTTGAGTATTATAAAAGGTGACATTATAAAGTTTTTTTTATCTATTTTTCTAAAAATAATCTCTGAGATTCTACCTAAGAAACTTAATTTGACCCACCGTTTTTTGATTGCAGGTTCGTCAACAATCAAGCCAGAGCTAACATTTAATAAAGCAATTTTTTTAGTTTTCTTCAAAATAATCCGATCAATTAAATCTGTATCATAACCGTTGTTACGTGCAATTTGCTTAATTGTGTTTAATTCTAAATCAAAACTCTCTTTAGAAATCGGAATCTTTAAGAGACGATGAATAAAAGAGTGGAAAGCTGAGAGTTTATGTGAAATTTAATGTCGCGAGGAATTATTAATAATATTGTCGCTAAACGTCTCGTTTCTATAAATACTGAAAATATGGTGTTTATTAATTATTTCTATAGTTTGGTCCAAAAAGTTAATTTTACTATTACCTAGCTCCATTGTAAATTGAATTGCTTGATGAACACTATTAAAAAAACTACTAAGTTGTCTTTCAGTACCTCCCCATAGTAATAAGATTTCATCTACGTATCTGAACCAATAAACGACATTCTTGAAAGGGTCTAAATTACTAATTTTTGATTATATAAAATTCATGAAAAAATCAGCCAAAATTGGGGACAAGGGACTGCCCATCGCCAAACCATTTACCTGCTGATATATTTTTTTATTGAATTTGAAAAAATTTTGATCTATGCAACAATTAATTATGGATTTTAAATCTCTAGCTAAAAGGGGATTAAGATTTCTACTATCTATAAAATCTAAAATTGCTATTTTTAGATCGGGCATTGGGACACTAGTAAATAAATTCACCACATCGAAAGAAACAAGTTTACAATTTAAAGGAACTACTATATCTTTCGATTTTATTAACTAACTCAATAGAGTTATTTATGCTGAATTTAGGGTTAAAATCTAATCTACGTTAGAAAGTTTGTTTTCAATTTTTGCTAATTTGTAAGACGGCGCTGAGTTAAAAGACACTACAGGCCTTTAAGGCCATTTTAATTGCAGACTATTTAATTTGGTTTATGTATAATTTTTTTGATAATCAGTAATTTCTTGTCTTAGTTCATGAACCAACTGTTTTACATACCTTAATTTTTAATACTCAATTTTATATAAATAGGCCTGTTATGTTTGTATTGCTATCAGTAGGTAATGCTTGTAATGAGCGAAACCGGTCATGATCATTATAAACATGTGGAAGTTGTACAAATGAATTGTATTTTACTTTAACTAATGCTTAATAAGCATGATTGGGAAAATTTAAAAAGAAATTAGTGAACCGTTTAAAAACAATGAAATATCACATATTTTGCACTTTATACGTATGGAGTGTCGATATGATGTTTCAAATTTATCGAATACCTTTAAGTTTGCTTTGGTTCCATAATACTTCTTTTGAAATGCTTCACCAGGAGTCTTTTTGCTTCACATTGGAAATATACATGCTTGAAATCAAGGTAATTCAAATAAAATTTACCACTGAACAATAATAAGTTTTATGTTGTAAAATTCAGAGCATAGCAGAGAGATTTTTCTGATGATATTTACGTACCATTATTTGATATATAATACATATATCTACTGCGGCTGCAATTACAAAGCCGTTTTTATAGTCTTTCCGCCGCCTCGTCGGCCGGAAAAGCAGCGCAAATAACAATTATCCGTTGCAGTAATGGCGGCCGGGCAATAAAACGATTACATCCGCGATGCAATTACAACCACCGTACTCCTCCCCCAGAATGGGCAGTTATAATAATGCACTCTTCATTTATCTACATCAGTCGCAGAGTTACCATTTCTCTCCCCACGCTTCAACAGTGCGCTGAGAGGGTCATAGTCTTTAGGCGATGCAAGTGGCGCCAAGAAAACTCATACGGCGTAAAAAGATAAATTGAACAACAACTCGAATAGAAAATTCTAAAAATTATGGCGAGTTAATTTCCCATCACTCTACCCGCTGAATACGCTAGATTCAAACCCGTGAGCACCGAAACCAGAGATAACGACGTTAACCACCACAAAAGTTTACTTTAATTGTTTTGGAAATTTTTGAGGAAATAACAATATTATATATAATATACGAGTAGATTTGCAGTAACTTACAAATGCATGTTTAACACAAAATTAAAATTGATAATTAATACTTTATTTAAAAACACTTCTCATAGAGGCGAAATACTTTTCACAATTAGAAACAAAACCAGTGGAATAACTAACCAGTAAAATAGTGTTGTCAATTGACATTCTATACAACTATTTTTCATTACTGAATTGATTTTTCAAGCGATTTCTGTTGGAAGGCTGATGCTCGTGATGAGCGAAATCGGTCCTGATCATTATAAATATGTGGAAGTAGTACAAACGATTTACTAAAAAGACTTACTTTAGTATTAGGAATATAGTGGTAGTTAACTTGTCTGAAAGTATTGATGTCTTTTTGTCCTTATGGTATATGGTGTGTGTGTATATGCTTCCTGTCAGTAATGCCATACCATCTATATTGATTAATTCCCACATCACTCCAAATATTTTCGATGGATTCGACGGCAACTTTATGAAAATTCATTAGTAATATAAAAACAGAATTTATAATTATAATTTAAGACACTGACTGAGGGTGCTTGATGGAATTTCAATATCAAATATGAATTATTGAGATTTTGTACACTTCCATGTATTTTGTAACTAACGACCGAGGTTTCGCCTTTCGGCATCTTCAGGCATTCGTGCGCTCGAATGCCTGAATAGAAAATACATGGAAGTGTACAGAATCTCAATAATTCAAATTTATAATTATGTTAGTCCACTAGTATTGCACGCGTCGGCGTCCGTGGCACAGTTGGTAGCGTCGCTGGCTACGGTTACGGATGTCTCGGGTTCAATTCCCGTTGCGGACGGTTCTCATAGATTGACCTTTCAGTCGATTTATGGATTTCTGTTCGTATTCTGAGTTCTCCCTCCCATCCATTCCATCCAAACGGGGCGTAGCGAGAGCGATTAGCTAACCACTAGTCCTATCCTAGCTCTATCCTTATGTCGCTACTCTCTTCGAAAAAAAAGAGAGGTTGAGCAACTGAGTAACAAGCAGTTCTCGTAGAAAAATCCGTTTGAGATACCTCCATTAGGATACCATATGCTCCAAATTTGGGAGAGGATATGGAAAAAAAAATATTGCACATGGAGTGGATTTATTATCACTCTTAATCAAAAATAAAATAAATAGAAAAAAATACACAAATACCTCCAAATCCATCTAAAAACAACAATGTTTTCATTTAGTTAACATTTTAAAAATAGAAATTGTAAATTTAAATATTTTCAATACATTGTTATCGCAAGAAACACTTTCAATTGTTTAACCAAATGGGTGCATTAAAGTCACAGCAGGTGATTTCGTAAAGAAACTGTGTGTATTTTACGTTCAAGGGGATTTCCGACCACAGACAATAGTTTCCTTTCAAATTTGACAGTGACCGGCGCCCTGCCTCGTCAGAATGATGTGACACTTTTATGCGTTGTTTTGTTGTCAATGGTAACGATTTTCACGCCAATTGGATTGCAAACAAAATATAATACAGTAATGTACGGGGGCCATTCAGAATCGTTCATTTCCTGAACAAAACGCGGAATTTCGTCACAACTCTTTTCACAGTGGTTTTGTCGTAAACCAGCTACGCGTTGAATTCGGAAGACACAAAATTTATTTTTATAAACTAGAATTTGACACGAAATCTGACAGCTTTTTTGAGATCAAAAACTAAGGGTGATTCATGGAATTTCAATATCACTAACGACCCGGTTTTCGCTTTTCGGCATCTTCAGGCATTCGAGCACACGAACTGACAAAATACATGAAAATGTACAAAATCTCAACAATTCAAATTTATTATTGCTTAACTGGATGTTTGAGAAATCTAAAATATATTTTCTTAACATCTTAGACTATAATAGGATAAAATATTAAAGTATTTAGTTTTATAAAATGCTATTAGTTTTTTAAACCTATCCTTGGCTTCATGGCTTCATAAAAGTGTGGAATTATTTCTTTCGGATTGAACACGTTTTATTTTTGTAAATTGATTTTTTTTAATCTATGCTAACATGCTTTCAAAAAATAACGTGGTACAGCAAAACCTTAAAATAACGGACTTCAAACTTACCAGTCAAATGGTATAATAGTTGTGTAAGCTTATACCTGTGTACGTCAAAATTGTTTAAGGTAAAGTTTTTTTCCATGTCCGCTCCCAACGTGGAGTATATGGGCTCCTTATGGTGGTATCTTAACAGAATTTTTCTATGAGAACTGCTTGTTACTCAGTTGCTCAAACTATCTTTTTTCAAAGAGAGTAGGGATATAAGGATAGGACTAGGGCAGAACTAGTGGTTAGCTAAGCGTTCTCGCTACGCCACTTGAGCATCGGATAGGTGGAAGGGAGTTTTAGACATCACAAACACTCGGGACTACGAACAGAAATCCATAAATCAACTGAAAGAAAGACAGTATTGTGTCATATCACTTATTCCGACATCATAACTTTTAATTATAATTAAAATAATTAACACACTAATTGTGTTTTAGGAAAAGGTAGTCACATGGTATTATTAATTAATCGTTAAAGTAAATGCGTTGAAATTTTATTGATTATGTGCAATTACATGAACATTTTCTAATGCATTGCATATAGTGCATAACATTGTCGGCCTCTGTTATCTAGTGGTAAGTGTTTTCCCAACGATCAGGTGGGTCCTGGTTCAATTCCCAGCAAGATCAATATCAAATTCAGATTTTTGGACATGAATGAATTCTAAAAATTCTCATCGAGTTAACCTCTTAGAATGTTCTAATTTTCTAAATATTTGGTGCATTTGGCTGTTATGCCAGATATTTTTTATTAATTAAAATAAAGTAATTTAAATAATGGTTTTAGTAAGAGTGATGGATTAATGTTTGGTTTGTCTTTAAGGAGATTATTGGTATGTTTATTTCTATTAATTTCCAGTTGTTCTAAGAAATTAAGACAAAGGCTTTTATTACACAACTGTAGCTATACTGGGGCTGAATTAGAAGGTGTGTTGTCTGATTCATTTAAGAAGTGGTTCGCTAATTGAGAATCTGTTTTATTATTATGAAATGATCTTACATGTTCTTTAAATCTAGTTGAAATACTCCTTCCTGCCTGTCCAAAGTAGATCACATCACACAGGCTACACTTCGTATCAGCATGGCGTACCATAATAGTAGTCATAATATTTTATTTTCGATGGATTCGGCGGTAAATTTGTGGGAATTCATTTTTAGTATAACATTGACAACTTTGTTACTCCTCTATTATTAATTACCTATCGCAAGATAATTATTTATAACGTACCTGATCGGTCCTGATCATTACATAAAATTGTGGAGTACTGTAACACATTAAAAGTGATTTATTCTATGTTTGAGAAGCTTTGAATTGTATTGTAGCTAAAAAATAAAAAAAATATGTTTCCTGTTTATGCGGGATTTAAAATTTGATTAAATAACAATGTACATATATTATTTTTTAATGAATCCTAAGATTTGTTATATACTTACCAGGCAGCGCCCTGTTACATCGGCGGACATGGAGAGACTGCATGCTGCGGATGCCTCTGAAAAGCCTCAACCTCATTTGCCTTTTCTTCATACGTGTTTTCTACCATCGGGTATTACCCATACCTATGTTTATTTGGCGGAAATAAAGAGTGCTGGCATGACAGTGGAGTTTCTATACCAGTGTCTGTCAAACTTTTTTACCTCACGGCACACTGGATAAGGAAGATTTGTTCCACTGTACACCACTTAAAAATTACTTAATAAATGTAATGTACTTTATTAATACATATAAATAAAGAAAATCTAGATGTAGTCAACAAGAAAAATATTTTTTTATTAACATATATAATGTAAGTATACATGAGAAGAATGATGAAATTGATTCCCAGAAAGAATCATGTCAAAACGTTTCTCTCAATATGATAAAACAGACATGCAACTTCTCATCTACCATCTTTAGCAGCTTCCGTTTTTTTTTCGTTTCTAAAAACCTTTCTGAAATACCAAAGCGTCTTAAATGTGGGTTTTTAGCTTGTCTTGTTCATAGTTCTAATTTGTCGCGACACACAGTTTGGCAGACACTGGTCTATACAATACAATATTATACAACGGCCGAAAATCTTTTTGGCTCACGAACCACTAAATTCATAATTTTATTTCAGCGGACCACTTACGGAACTTTTTTGTTAAATATTATATATTGGAAAAAAAGTGATCAAAGAAGACATAAAATACACCTATTCATTAAGTGAAACTATTAAGTAATTATAATTAAATTATAAAAGCTTTTTGAATTAAACAAAAGTTGTTCTAACAAAACAATAAAAAAATTATATATATATAGCCTTTTAGCTTTTAGCATTAATCAATTCTAATGTGATGGATCTTCCGCTTCTTTTCACTCAATGTTGGCTTAAGGTGAAGAAATTTAGAAAAGTCAAACTCAATTTAGTTCAATCAATACCAAATAAAAGAAAATAAACAAACCCCCACCATTATATTGAATACATTTTATATTGAACTCATCCGCAAGCCGCACTTTTATCACGCCAACTGAAGTAATATGTCATGTGACAGGCTCGAACGTTAGACGTGTTACGAGATTCAGACGATGATTTTCTGGGTTCGTTTGCTGTGGATTTGAAAATTCAAATAATGTCAGACCACCGAAATTTTATCGGGGACCACCGCTTTGGCTATCGCTAGTGTAATATATCGACTAATATTTTCAGTACGTCATATTCGAGTAACGTTATTTTAGTGGATTTTCTGGTTTATCAAATTGGTAGTACTAGCGGTAATATTAATCGTTTCTTTATCCGAAATAATCCATCGAGGTTTGGCTCGATTTGTAATCCGCACCATCACGCAGTAATCAAAGCCGACAAAGGCATTTATTTCTAATTTATCATTATCGATATCGTACGATATTGTTTTTAAACGGAAATCTTTTTATTAACGGCTGGATTACGCACGCGAGTATTACATTATATCAACCATTTTCTCGCGTCTGTCGTATAGCCGAGTGGGCAACGCTCTTCGGTGTTCGCGGTATTCACAGGCTCCAATTCTTCGATCTATTTACAGAGTTATATTCAATAACAAATATATCTGATAAAATGTTTAAATTCCTTCACACCAATCTGACTATTAAAACGGGGCGTAACTATTACATAACCACTGGTATTTATCCTACCCCAGCCTTCCATTCTTACCCTCTCAAGTGAAAACTTTTGTTGGGATGCTACATTAGAAGTCTATATGTACAATTTATAAGGTTAAATGAATGGTAGATTAAAATAATTGTCTAAAATCAATTTCCAAGCGATAAATCTTCCTTGTGAGATTTTGTCACTATAAATTTTACGCCTTCTATTTTCTATGATTAATTTATTGTCCGTACACGATTTTTCATCCAATCACTCCCTTAAAATATCAGTATTTTATAAATCCTTATATTTTAACAATAGTTGTTAAAATTGTTATGTTATGTACCACTTACAAAAAAAGGCTTACAATTAAATACACTTTTGTTTAGATATAATTTATGACATTGACTGAGGGTGCATGATGGAATTTCAATATCAAACTTGAATTGTTGAGATTTTGTACATTTCCATGTATTTCGTCACTAACGACACGGGTTTCGCTTTTTGGCATCTTCAGGCATTCGAGCAGTTCGAGTTCATTCGCGTGCTCGAATAGATGGAAATGTACAAAATCTCAACAATTCAAATTTGATATTGAAATTCCATCAAGCACTCTTAGTCGATGTCTTAAATTATATCAAAATTAGTTTTTGGTACTTCTTTAAAGTTTGATTGTACTAAGGTAGTACGACGGACGCCGACACCGGATCCTCAAGGGGGTTATAGCGAGAGCGATTAGCTAACCGCTAGTCCTGTCCTGTCCATATCCTTCTATCCCTTCTCTCTTCGAAAAAAGAGAGGCTGAGCCACTGAGTAACAAGTAGTTCTCATAGAAAAGCTTATGTTGAGATACCTTCATTAGGGAACCATATGCTCCACGCTGGGAGCGGACATGGAAGAATAAAAAAGATAATTCCATCTAACTCAAAGTGCAAACTATTGAAATAAAAGTTCAAGGGTACCTAGTGAATACTATTTAATACCAAGTGAGATTATTTATAGCCCTACAAAAAATAGCACCGGCTTCAGCCAATTTTCAATAGATTTTTTACCAAGCCCGCTTCCATTGTGGAACATACGGACTCCTTTTCAAATGATACATAAAAAAATAAACTGGTTAAACCTGGAAAAAGAAACTATTGAAAGCCAAAGTTCGATTTTTGTTGTAGTGCCATAGAAGAAGACGCGAGGAAGGTTATCTGCCAAGAATTTATGGAAAACAATACTAAATTTATTTTAAAATGATAACTGTCAACTCTTGGAGGAAAGGCATTATAATATAACTGAGATATTATTTCTGTTACTAAAAATTACATCAAATTGTAGAATTAGTACAAAAAAAATGGCGTATTATATAAAAAAAAAATATATTATGATCACTATGATATGGCAGACACCGACTCGTTACTAGGTTAAAATAATAAAATATCAAAGTATTTAGTTTAACGTAATTAAAGTAATGTATTTAACCATAAATAGCTATCAACTACCTAATAAAATTTGTACAACTAAATACTTTGGTATTTCATAACTTTATAATGGAGTTCTAACAAGTGAATTCCAATTCAATCTATAGATAAATAAGAAGTAAACTAAATGTACATCTGGAAGGATGTAAGTGTTTCTTCTGGTTTTCCAATTTTGCAAGGAATCTTTTATTTTTCTGAATCCTATACTTAGGTTATTTTTTAAGTTTATATTTAGTTGTGTAAAGAAAAGGCAAAAAACACTGTATATTATCGAAAAAACAGGATAATTTAATTTAATTTATAACTGTATTGCATTAAATTTATGTGAAATGATATGTTTGTTTAAAAACACGATGGCAATGAATAGCGGTCTAAAATAATAAATACCTACAGAGACAAACAAGAAAATGCCTGCCTGTTTTTTTAAAGAGGAAAAATAATTTCAATGTGACTCAAATTATTTACAGCTTCATTAAAACAGTAAAGCTCTGGGCTGTGGAATCATAGCTGGAGTCAGAATTGAAACTGTCTTGCTAAGCAATTATAAAACCTAGTAACTGCTTTTTCATTAGAAATTACGTTCTTTGCAATATTGTTTGTAAATAAGTCAAAATTAAAGACACGCATTTTGAGCATCGTATTGTTAGCGTATTTCAATAATAGCATTTACTTTTATTATACATAAATTTCAATACATTTTTACACATTTATTAAATATTTAATAATATGGCAACACAATTTCGGCGTCCGTGGAGCAGTTGGCAGTGTCGTGGGATGTCTCAGGTTCGATTCCCGGTGCGAACAGTTTTCATAAATTGACATTTCAATCGATTTATGGCTTTCTGTTCGTAGTCTGAGTGTTTGTGTTGTCTAAAACTCCCTCCTCACCCAAACATCCGATCCTCACGGGGCGTAGCGAGAGTAATTAGCTAACCACTCGACCTGTCTCAGCACTATCCCTACTCTCTTCGATAAAGAGAGGTTGAGCAACTGAGTAACAAATAGTTCTCATAGAAAAATTCTGTTGACATAACTCCATTATGAGACCATATGATCCACGTTGAGAGCGGGCATGAAAAAAAACACAATTTAAAATAATAGAAGATCTTGACGACTGTTAAAATTTAACAATATATAAAAATACAAAACAAAAATATGAATTTTTAAACAAAAAGTAATAATTTTAAAAATAAAACACAGTTTATTTGTACTACTTTCACATGCTTAGTTGTACAAACAAATTGTGTTTTATTTTAAAAATAAAATGATTTTCCACCATGAAATGAGAGTTAACACAAAAAAAAATTATAAACAAACTGAAATTTATTAAAAACCATGGAACATGTTTTGACAGATGAGTTTTTCAGATTATTTTGACGATCGGTAACAATTCAATTATATTTATTGACTTGGTAGCAGCACAGGCATACTCTTCATAATAATATAATTTAAGATATCGAATGACGATACTTGATGGAATTTCAAAAACAAATTTGAATTTTACATTAAAATCTGATTTTAGCATCTATTCTTTTGTGAATTTTAGCAGATATTTAGCATTTTTCTCAAAGTGATCTAAATATGTACGTGTCTACCAGTCATAATGCATACACTGCTATTGAAATTGTGTTTTGAAACAGTGCAGATATAAGGTAACTCAACACTGCATATTGTCAAATTTGTGTTGGTTAAATGTAAGACATCCATAAACGTGTTAACCTAACCTAACCTAACCATCCTGAATATTTTATGAAAAAAATGGACAGCCGTGTAGTTTATTGTAAAATATTTTAGACGAAGTTCAACTATTTTTGATAATTTATTGAAATGCGAATCTTTTTTAAGCTCATGTATTCTCCCACTTTCAAATCGACTTCTTGTTTTTGGCAGAACTAGTTGTAAGTTAGTCGCTCAGCCACTCTGTTCTGTCAATGTTAAGGAAAGGAGGATGAAATTAGGATAGGTATTATAGTTAGCTAATCGATCTGATTGTGTTCCGCTTACACGACCGTTTAGTAAGTGGTTAAAGAGAATTCAAAAAATAACAAACCTCCTTTCCTTTAGAAACGTATTCATAATTCGATCGATGCATCAATGTTTGAAACAATAGAATAAAATAACGAAGTATTTAATTCTACAAAATTTATTAGGTAGGTGATAGCTATTATATAATATAACATACAAAATAGCTATCAAATACCTAATACATTTTGTAGAACTAAACACTTATTTTATTTGATTATAATGGAGTTCTTCCAAGAGAATGCCAATTCATTCAATAATGTTTGAAATCTTCCACTCCGGGGTGCGAGCCTGTACAACTCAGCTACAGGACTGGCAATTACTTTATTTTATTTGCACTAATAACATCATACTTATTCAATATATAAATATGTAGGTACAGAAGAAATATTAAAAAAGTAGATTATTCGTCGTATCAGTTGATTAAATTAATAAAGTATGAAAAAAGATACTAAAAAGAAATATTTAAATCGGAAACGAAATTCTGAGTTTCATGCCGTGTATATAATCACTTTTAAGGTGTTAACTGTCAATTCTTGGTGGAAAGACATTATATTTTAAAATACAAAACACAATTCATTTGTACTACTTCCACATATTTATAACGATCAGGACCGGTTTCGCTCATTATAAATATGTGGAAGTAGTACAAATGAATTGTGTTTTATTTTTTAAAATACCGTGTATATAAGATTGAACATATTTCGATTATTGATATTTTTTACTATTGGCTTAAATAAATCGCTTTTATTGATTTACCTAAATACAAAAATCGTAATGCTTAAGAAAGGAACTATTATGTTTACGTGTGCAAATATAGAAACACAAAATTGTCAAAATTCCAGCTACTACAGATTTCATTACGTACAATTTTAAATTGTTGAATTTAAAAATGAATCCACTTGGTAGAACTTCACTATAAAAAAGTCAACATAAAAAGTTTACATTTAGTTTTACCAAATTATACAATATAGTTGATAACTGTCTTGTCTACCGGCCGTCATCAGAGCAATGCTTTAAGAATTTTTTTGGAAACCTATAGTTGTAATAATTGATTTGAATTGGTATAAAATTAAAAAGTATTTAGTGACACACGATTCTGTTCAAGACAGTTAAGATAATGACATGGTGTCGAAATAGCAAGCATTTGACATAACACTGAAGTCAATTGAGTTCATTTTTGTATGTATTTTTCATCTCATCATAATAATATGTAAATGAATAAAAAAGCGTAGTTATAACGATGGCGAGCTGCCGAAATAGCTATCAAAAAGGACTCTAAATTGACCGGAACGCAACGATGAGGCACCAAGGTTCATTAAATGCAATTCTCCGTTCCGTATTTTTTTAAATTATAAACAAATATATTAATTAAAATTTTATTCCGTAGTTATTGTCGAAAAAAATAGGGGCAATTTTGACGAAAGAGAATATCGAGCGGTTATGTTAACGTTATTTTCCAGTTCAAGCCCTTCTTATTTGTTATATTATGTTACGTAATTCGTGTGGAATTATTTATTCCATTGTTATTTTTAATTGTCCTTTTTCCAAGGATTTAGTGTAGTCCCTGTTTTTTAATCTATACCAACTAGACTACAAATATACCGATGCGTTTTCTTGAGAAAGGACCTACCAATTATTTCCACTTATGTGCCCACATCGGTGGACATAAAAAATATATTCTGTGCTCGAATAAAAAAAATGTTTAATATAAAACTAGCTTGTTTATGGCCGTGTGGGATAGACATCTTGAATTTCGTCTACCAATAGCATTCGGCCGAGATAAAAAGTTAATTTAATGGCCGCAATAAATTAAAGACGGATAATATAAAGATCTTTTTTATTTTGGTCGTCGGCCGGCTTAATTTATTGTACCTGCTCTGCGCCAGAATATAAAATAAACTTATGCATTTCTATAGGTGGACGAGTATGATAAAACTCAGATAGAAATCTAAGTATTTCCACTCCTTTACAAGTAATTAAAATAATACGAATGGGCTTCGTTTTTACCTGATAGTATGATAATATTTAATTGGCTGAGTGATTTTTTATTTTCACATGTCATTTCACCAATCAGTGTTGTGTATTTATGTATTAAAACAACAGTATTTATATTTGTATCAATATTTTGATCGCCGTTTGGTATACATCGAGGGTTTACTATACTGACAGAACCATAACAACCAATACAAAAAGCACTGGCAATACAACATTACGTAATTAACGAATAGTCCTGGAATTGCCAGTGTCAAAGCCCCCTATAATTACAAGCCATGCTGTACGACCCGTCAGCCGGTATTTTTGCAGACGAGTGGTCCGCTACATTTACTGCGGAGTCATGAAATCGATATTTTGGACTAATTGCGATGAATTCTAGCATCTTTTAATAATGTGGAATAGTGGATAATTAAATATAGTATCTTCAATGTTAATAGGAATAAAGATAATTTGTTTTAATATTAAATTAAGGTTGATAACTTAGTTGTTCCACTGGTTGTGTTACTAAATGTTATGCTTTTCGTTTCTTTAGGAAGCATCTAAATTAATAATGAAGAGTAGAGTGGGTTTGTTTCCTTATACTGGACGTGGGAAGGGGGTAAGACCCAAACAATGATAGCTCTAATAAGGTTGCTTCGTCAGTGTCCAACAACGATTTGTATGGCAGAGATGGTATAGAGATCGACTAGTCGTTGGTGTAGATCTTCGTAATTAAAGCTCGTTTTCATTGAATTTAATGTATTTTTGAAGAGATTTCTTGTGATATTATTCTGCGATTATTTAATGTTATCATAATACAGTTCACGGTTCATCGAAATTCATCCTACACACAAAGTAAGTAATGATTTAAATCTTTATAATAACTTATATTGATTAGTCGCCATTTTGTCGTTTGTTTAAGTCGATAAGTATAGGGGGCTTTGACATAACGTATTAAGTCTGTTTTTGACGATTCTGTTTTAAATGTCAAAACGGATTTAACGCTATAGGTACGTAATGGTAGAACGCATAAAGTTTAAAAAAACTGTATTAAGTCAAATTTGTATTTTTGTACATTTCGATATATTTCGTCATTAACGACCAGCGTTTCGCCTTTCTGCATCTTCAGGCATTCGAGCACACAAATGAACTCAAACTGACAGACAGAAAATAGTTTATATCGCTTATATATAAGATAAAATACTACAAATTTTTATCACTAGAAACAATATTGGTATTTAAATTAATTTTCTCTGTGTCCCGTTTACTTGGATATAACTATCGTCCATTAGTCAGACAAAAAGAATTAAATTTGAGTTAAAAACACAATTTGTTTGACTAATGACACATTTTTGGAATGATAACGGTTTCGCTCATCGCGAGTATTATCAAGTTGATAATGAAATAATACAATATAAATTTTGTTTTATTTTTAAAATATAATGTCTTTCCGCCAAGAATTGAGAGTCAACACTTTGAAAATGATGAAGATAAGTAAAATTTTGACGCTTAATCTGATTCAGTACAGTCAATCGAGGTAAGTTTGGCCCATTTCTGAGGGTTTTTTTCTCTTTTTATGGTTCACCATTGCATTTATGTGTAATATTGTTGTATATAGAAATTAACCAATGTCTTAAAGTGCAATGTAATTAAAATAAATAGATTTGTTGTTATAATTGATATATAGGTAAAAGAAGGTGGGCAAAATTTTCATCTAAATCGGGTAACTTTGGCCCATGATACAAATAATCACTGTAATTACTACAAATTTAGTGATTTTAAAGTCTTGACCACTTTTCTTCATGCTTTCACATATTCTGTAAATAATTGAGATGGGGAAAAAATATACAACATTCGGTTTACACATTAGTAATAAAATTTATTTCAAGAAAAGTTTTTAAATTGTGTTTTATCAGTCCAAACTGACAGCTTACAAATTCAACAATAAAACAAAATACGTTGCACATTAATTCATATTTTTACCACCAGGGTCTACTCAATACCCTTGCTTAACTAAAAAATATTTATATGGCATTAGTATATCATGGTAATATAACAACACCTTTTTCCATATAGCGAGAATGCCTTAGTCCGATGGGCAAACTTACCCAAATTGATGGTACTTAGATTATACAAAAATTTCACAAAAAAATGCTCAGGTACATAACCTTTTAAATTCAAGAAAAGTAAACAACATTTTGATATTTCTGGCTTAGTAAAAGGATATTTCTAAATTTTCTTCTACTAACTACACTCGGAAAGTACCTAATTACTTTTAAGGTGTTAACTGCCAATTCTTGGTGGAAAGACATTATATTTTAAAAAATAAACCACAATTCATTTGTACTACTTCCACATGTTTATAATGATCAGGACCGGTTTCGCTCATCACGGGCATTATCAACTGATAAAAATACAAATGTAACAGGCCTATTTATATAAAATTGAGTGTAAAAATGAAGATAAAACTGATGTTTCATGAACTAAGACAAGAAATTACTGATTAGCAAACAAATTATACATAAATCAAATAAAATAGTCTACAATTATACAATTAAAATGTTATGAACCTCTTACAAATCAATAAATATTAATCTGAAATCACAAATACAGCTATATTAAAAGTCCATTAGCCGAGCAAAAATTTTTAATGACATTACTGATACATTAAGCAAATAATGAATTGGGAAAATTAATGAACCATTTAAAAAAAATCAAATATTAAGTATATAATTAATATTAAATAATAAACAGTCATCTTATGTGGAAAACGCAGAGCAGCTATGAGCATCCACCAAAAAAAAAAGTACCTAAATGTTAAAAGTATGTTTATATAATGTATACAACTCTGGAACAAATCAATAATATTTGATTTATTGTGACAATTTGAATATCGCTTTTCCCATTTTCTCAATATAAGTTATTTGCAGATATCTGAGAAAAGAACTGGATGATTGATTAAATGTTCCTACATAATTTCATAAGTTTCCTATCCGAGATTCAAGTCCGTGACTTCGAAACCACTCAGCTACAGGCAATGTTATATTTATAGTTGTTTTTTACTTTATTACTTCTCTATTAAATTTCCTTGCTCAATAATTAAAGTTATGATCTTTGTATTATATGTATTTCATTTAGTCTTGTGAATATTGCGTACGATATTAAATATGCTTTTATAGCATTATGCTAAATTTATTGTTCATTATCTGCACTACGTTTTCTCAATCCAATTGATGTACACAGCTTGCCATAATATATCTGTAAAACTTTATTTCTATTCTCATTTTAGATTTACTTTTGAATGGGAAAATTCTTTCCATAAAAGCTTAATCAGTTTTGATTGTTTAAAAAAAATATGTTTAATTAAGCACGTTTTCTTACATTTTACACATCTTCACAACATAAAAGATTGATAAAATGTATAAAAATATCTATTTCATGTAAAAAAAAATGTATGCAATGTTTGTTGATTGATTGATTTAACTGGCATTTACTTGTAGGACTCCATTATAATAGGATAAAATATAAAATTATTTAGTTCTCAAATTTTTTGTAGAACTAAATACTTTGATATTTTATCCTATTTTAATGTTTGTTGAGTTTTTATAGACGTGATAGATTGAACTTTTTCTCTGCACGTATGTTTCATAGAAAAATTTGACTTTTAAACCAATTTATGGATAAACCAATAGTCCTGTCCTAGTCCTATCGTTCTATCCCTACTCTCCTCAAAAAAGATTTGTTGAGTAACTGTGTAATAAGCAGTTTTCGTAGAAAAACTCCTGTGAGATACCTCCATTAAGAGTCCATATATTCCACATTGGAAGTGGACATAGCTAAAACAAGATTGTATACAATTTTACCATTCTTGACTTTCAAGTTCTGTAACATGCACCTTCTTACAGGAGTAGGCTGTAAGGTTCCTGGAGTTGTTAATTTTTCTTCAGGCTAGCAAACCCCTGTTAAATTAAGAAAAAACGATATTCTACAACAAATCGGTACCTAACTGCAATTTCTGTATGCGGTTTAATTGTATTATGAAATATAACTTTGTTGTCTTAAATTTCGTATAAAATAGATTTATATCGGTTGCATAGTAAAAGACACGTAGCCGTTTTTGTCCGACAGTGCTTAAAAAGTCGATTTTTTTATTTATATTGCTTCTAAATCGTCTTAGATGTTCAACGCAACATTTTTGTGAACGATTCTTTGAACGTTAGTTTATCCTTCATTGTTCTCACGTGCACATTTTTTCCCTTTACCGTAACTACGCTCAATTTTGAAAATAAAGTTTTCTGACATATGTATAATTATTAAGTATAACGTTTGAAACATGGAATTAGAGCAAAAAGAGTAGTTCATATTTATGCGTCAATCTTGGAACTCTTCTCTCTTGCAATCTTAGTTAAGTAAGTATATTTTGCCATATGGTAATGTTTATTACGTATTGTTACTTAATAAAAATATAAAGATAGATTAAATTGTTTTAATAATTATTGCGTATAATTGTATAAGAGTGATAAAGAAATACCCCCTTCCTCGGAACATCAAGAATAGCTCGAAGATTCAGCAAGCCTCTGGCTATGAGGTATTGGCAGCCCACTGCTGCTTACTCCCATTTTCTTTAGAATATTAACTCTTTGAGATTTGGTTTTCAACGCTAATTCATTCATATGATAACTAAAAGACAATTCTGATTTCAAAAATAAAATTTTAACCGTCGCATTGAATATGCGCTATTAAAAATCTTTTTTCAAATTTATCGGAAATTTGGCTTTTATAAAAGGAGGTCAATAAAGGTTGGGTACCTACGTTATATTTGATCGGACAGCTGGTCTATTTGAAATAATGAAATTTTTTGACAACAATTTGAATAAAAACTAAAATCGATATACTTAATATGATAGTTTGCATCAAAGTAATATTTAAAATATTTTCAGATACATTTTCAGAAATCTCATATAATCACAATGTACTCTTGAAAGAAATCGCTTATTCGAATCTTATTAGTGTCCCAAACATTACAAAAAGACCTGCAGTTAGTAACAAAATAATTTTTGATTGCGTCGATGTGAAATAATTATTTTTAGGCCTCGTTACGAACATAATATCAAATCATATATTTATAATATTATTATTATATAAAGAGCAACCCTGTCATTAATTAGATAAGTATTTTTTATGTTTAAGGCCGAAAACTGCAGTTTCATTCCGCATTGCTCCAACCGAGTAACGGAAGGTAAAAAATCACCCCGGTCCCAGAGGCGGTGGGTCGATTGTCGCGGGGGCGAAAGCTGCTGAGCGAGGGGGCGCGTTGTCCCTGGGGCGTCGTAAGGAGGCAGAGCGCCCGCGACCTCCAACTTTGCGCTTTTTCGTTTGCAGTTAGCGTCCAACTTGAAAGTTTATCACTCGATCTGGCTGCGCGAGGAGTGTGGAGCGGCGGGTCTATCCGTGGAACTTGAGAGTGTTTTTTTCACAGCCAATCGATAGAGAATAGATACTAGGTGCCAAATACTTGATTCATTTCGACTGGGTCTGGGCCAATTGCTATTTGTGATAGATTTGGCATTCACTTTGTTAATTTATGTTCAATATAATCACGATTGTTTATTTTTTCATGTGAGCGACTTTCTTCTAATAACAAATCCGATTCCTGGTTAAAAACACTCTGCTGTCTTTATATTAATTAATTTTTAATCAGTGACACGTGTTTCGCAAAAGTGATTTTTTCTTCTTAGAACTTCATTATAATAGAGTAAAAATAACAAATTATTCAGTTCTACAAGAATTTTACTCGTTTGTTTTCACGCCATCCTCAGAACTATGTTTAAACTTAATTTAGCTTAACTATATATACTGTTTTAGACGATGTAGACAATATTATATCATGTCATTTATTCAAACATCATAACTTTTATTTAAAATTAAAATATTTTACCTAATAATGGTGTTACTAGTTGCTCTAGTAAAAAGAATAATATATATGGCATTATTATTTCTATGGCAATTTAAGTTCATTTGTGTGTTCGAATGCTTGAAGATGCCGAAAAGCGAAACAAGGGCCTTCAGTGACGAAATAGATGGAAATGTACACAATTTCAGCAATTGAAATTTACTAAACGTCTTGTTGTTCAAAATAAATCATGTTATAGTCTAAATTATATAGATTATCTACAATTTCAGATAAATGTTCCCTACAGGAAATTTCCCGAGGCCAATTTATTGCAATGTATAAATGAGTTCTACAACGAAGCTGATATTTTTAATAAATAAACAGATTTTAATTATTTAATAAAAAATAAACACTATTCTTGAAATTCCTTACGCCTTCCATATTGCTGCCATCTTGAAACTGTATTAATTCAGAACCAAGTGCAACCTATCCAAAGCATTCATTCTGACGGTACTGCTTTACCGTTGCGAGCTATGGCACTTCACTAAAGCACAGGGTAACCGTATACTGCGCTTCGAAAACAGATACTTGCGGCGAATACTAGGGGTGCGGTGGTTTGACTTCGTCAAGATGCTCCAGGCGAGCCTGAATCCTGCCTGTCTCTTCTACGAACCGGATGGATTCCGTCACTCTGGAAAGCGGCCATGACCATCTATAGAATGTATTTGGCTGACCTACGGAACGCTGGAATAATCTGGGAGGAAGCAAGAAGACTGGCAGGGGACATAGAGTCTTGAAGAGACCGTGTGATGGCCATATGGTCCGAGTAGGGAGCGGATATGGTTAAAATAATAATTCTAATATACTATTTTAATGATACAGTATTTTTTAATACACGTAAAATTTATGCGTAAATACCAGGTGCGAGCTATGAATTTTTCTCTCTATGAATGTCACATGTAAAGTGAACAGTAAGAGCGAGATATTTTGTCATTACTTTTCAAAACAGCAGTATCCAAAATGAATGAACTGGAGAAAAACCACTTTTTTGTTTCTTCATTTACACAGACACAATGTAGGAAGATTATAGAAATACGATTATAAAAGATTAAATTTTTGGAAGTTCTGCATTATTTGTTTAAATATATATATAAGATATAAGGGTATACTGGCGTTTGTTCTTTTAACCTACTTACTTATACCCAAGTGAGGTTATATGATAGAGATAGGGATACATCTACTGCACGCCATGATAAACAATTAATTCATTTTATTATAGTTCTGTGTCCTTTATTATTTCTTCGCGTTTTAACCTTTACAATTCAAAATGCATCGCTTTAATTTTTTTTTGTGCATACAATAAAACAGTGCCACAGCGGTGTCGAAAAAATTTCAATATGCAAGTGAAATGTCAAAATAACAAATTAGTCTAAATTCGAATGACTGACATTTTAATAATAAATTGTAAATGTGTCGCTATTTATGAATGTTTAAATTTAATAATGCCTCTGGTACGTAGTTAGGCGCAAACTTATTGTTATTAGCTTTTAATAGAGGGCCTAAAATCGTTTAACAATACAATGAATTCAGTTTAGATATGTATATTAATTTATTGATGCCATAATAATACAACAGGTGCAATGTACGATCTAATGCCAGGGATTGCATCACCGGTTTTTTGGATCCAGTTTCCGGTTATTGTACGAATATTACTCAATATCGGTGGCACCGCCAAAATACAAGGATTAAGGAAACCAGGGGCGCACACAGATTTTCTTAAGGTGTGGTCCAGCATACATACTTGGCAGTTTGTATTCGGCAATTATGAAATGATTAAAACTTTAAAATCAGCGACGGTTTTTCAAATTTTGTCGGTCCTCCTCATATAAGAAACACACTTATTTCCTAGGAAGTTTTATTCTACATATTCAAAACATAATGAACAAGACCTTAACCAACGTAGCATACTAGTAAATGTGAAAAACCGTCACGCGGCATTTTGCGCCGCAGGCAGAAATTTTTATAAACGGTTTTTGAATTCTATTTCATGCAAAAGATTAGGCATCTTAATTAAGATGCTTATATAACTTTTCGATGGCCTAATGTTATCATCCCGTAAGCAACTTTTACGGGAGGCTAAAAAAATCTGAATATTTACGTTAACATGTAGGGCGAGTGTTTCTAAAGTAAGCCGTCGCCAGTGGTCGGCCTTTTGAACTGAAAACTTAAATAATAGTGAATGCATTTAAAAAAACAGATTTTTTTTAAATTCCTCTAGGTTGTCTTGCCATTTGCCAATGTATATCTACACTATACTGACCTATATGATGCAAGATTCGACAAATTCATGTTGTATGGGGATCGCTAACAAAATGCATGCTTTGCATCATTATGTTTTTTTATTATTCTGTTTACTCTCAGTAAATTATTTCGCGATACTCATGACGTTTCATAGTGATAGCCGAATACTGGGCAACGAAAGACCGACCATTGGATTTCAGGGGCCGACCACTGGGAGAATTGGCATTTTTTTGTAAACTTCTATTATTTTATGCTTGGTACAATATTCACCATTTTATTTTTAGTTGGTTACATTACCTTATCTCTGTTTAATGGAATAACAGCGAAAAGAATATGTATTTATTATACATTGACTCAAAATCCATTTTGAAAGTACATCTGGCGCTTAACTGGCCGACTACTGGTGAAATGACCCTTTATTATTTTTTTTTTCTTCTAAGTATTAAATGGATATTATGTGATGGTACTTGTAAATCATAAAAAGTTTAAACACTTTGTAATATTTTAAATAAACGAGATGCGGGTTATAAAGTCATTTTTGTCAAAATATCAGATACAGGTTTATATGCGTTTTCGACCATTTGTTATTATTTATACTGCAAAAATCACCCATAAATGCATGAAAGATTAGACAACTGACAAAAATTATTGGTAAGATTAATTATAATATATATTTAATATCAATTACGCGTTTTTTTTATTTTTATTTTAATTCGATAAGGACGCTGGAGTGACAAAGTAAAAGACGCCACAGGTCTCACAGGTCAGCGGGTGTTACGACCCTCACACGCGAGGAATTGAGGTATAGGTAAGAAGAGGAATTTGATATGCGTAATATTTTTAAACGGTTTTTATGTTCTTTAGAAAAATTGAGATTTTGCTGATATACAATTTTGCAATGGAAACCACGATATATTATATATTTAGATGGCCAGTATTTTATCGGTACTCATTCCATATGTTTACCGGTATTTTCACAACAGGCCGAAAAATATGTTTGTAATACCGGTTATTTCTGTTATTAAAATCCCTGTTTTGTACCAACTGCCTTTACCTAAATAAAATTATATGACAGCTTTTGTTTGAAATTCTTTCGGAAACCACTTGCCAGGATGATAATTGAGTGGAGCCAATCCGTTTTCACTTTCGTCGTGATTGTGATTGCGCATATAAAATCATAAACCACAGTGTCGAAGTGAAAAATAACGGAGGCCCACGAATGACGAGAGGTCGGCCATACTTACAATTTATACTATTTCACAGAGACGTTTATACACCCCAATCTCCTCGCTTTATATATACTCTCGTGGATTTATGTACTGCACGCATTATAAAATCATAAGACAATAAAATTTTATTTGTATTACCTATTAGTAGGCAAACTTAGCTATTTGTCCAGCTTCGGAAGAGTTTGTAAAAAATGTGTGTCAACCGTTTGTTCGGGGCAGCGGAGCACAACGGTTTTTTTTGTCAGGTGAGGCCAACGCGAAGGTTGCGATGTGTGAATCGAAAAGGGCGCCCAATATTTTATGTGGACATACATACTCAATTAGCAGAAACGTATTTTGAGCATCTATTTCAATCAAATTTAGCAATATTTAGCAACCATTTTTATAAGACAGAAATTTTGAATAATTATCGATTGCAATTAATTTTAACACATTTATTAACACCAATTAAAATATAACAACATGCAAAAATGAAGACAAAAAAATGCATTTTTATGTTAAAATTTATTAATTTCACGTCACCATTACATTCTGAACCCGTTACGGATGGATTGAATAATTCCCAATATCTCATAATACAAATTTGTCTCAATTATCTTTGATTTTTTATCATATACATTTTAATCTTAAAAATTACCTAACTATACATTCATATCTGATTTCAGCATCTATTCGCATGGTGTACTATTTTCGCATAAATTAGCATATATCATAAATTTTAGCTTCTATTAAAAATCTATCTCAAAATGGTCAAAATACAAGTCTCTATTAATTGGTGTTAAATGAATCGGTAGCAGTACTTACTGACATATTCCTTGGTATATGTGTTTTTTGAGAATTTAATAGATTGCATTGCTGCATGACCTTTTTTGTCACGATCAATAAAAAATAAAGTCACATTTTTGACCATTTTCATGAACCTTACAACAGCTTACAACATATTTTTACACAGCCAGAAGGAAATGAAATAGTGAAAATATTGCATTCTAATATATCGTCATTGTTCTGGAACCAGCCACTGAAAAAGTACTAGTTTTAAGTTTTGAATAATTAGACTTTGAAATTTTTAAAATGTAGCTTGTTTGTACAAAACGTTTTTAAGTAAAAGTAGAATTTATAAAAATTAGTGTGTTCTTTCATACGGTAGAGTTCGAAATAAGGAATATTTCTGTATAACTAACTCGAAATGTCATTTTTTAGATTTAGTGTTTTCTTCCAGAAAAGCAATGATAAGTACTTAAGATAAGTACAAAAGAAGTCAGAAATAGCAGTGTTCGCAGTATTGAGTTACATTAGCAATACTATTCTCCATTTATTAAAATAGAAATAAATGTAAAATCAATAAATAAAATAGTTGGCACATGAGTTTTTCATTATGTATATATTTCAAGCATTTTCAACAGACACCATTCAACGTTATGTGTATATTATTTACCTCAAACTATTCTTACACACGCTTTGACCCCCTACACCTCTATTTGATCCAGCAATGAGTAATCTGAACAGTTTGCGTATATTTTTTTACTCATGTCATGTCGCATATCCCAATAGTTGAGTATCTCTTGCAGAATATGACTGATAAATGGTTTTATTGTTGAAATTTCGTGGTCAATTTTACGCATGCAATAAACAGAGTGTAAATTAGGATTGTAATAATTATAAAAATGTAGATATCAACCTTTGCGACAAATACCCACCTCTGTTTACGGTCCCACATAAAACAGTAAAAATTCGGCAGACGCGTGGTGAATCGCTTTTTCAGCAAATAATTACCTAATTACTATCGACAGGGAGTATTTGCCAAAATGTCTTATCCGAACGTATTTTAAATAAAAAAATATACTGCCACTGGATTTTTTGTCTGGGTGTTCATAGATTCTAGATCAGTGGTTCTCACAGAAAATTTCTCCGTGGCCGCATAATGAACAACAGTGGTCTTTTGGAAATGTCTCGTGGCCGCACCAAAATTTTCAATCGTGATTTAAAATGATGGCCGATGTATTTACTAAAAGAGAGATTCATTATCTACTTGAATTTTTTTTAACCTTAAATCACCACGACGCCAAAATTTGGGCCGCAGGCAGAAATATTTATATATTAATATAATTTCTTTAAAAATATATACTATATTTTTACAATCCTGTAAAAAAATGTTATATTTTATTTTACTATGATATTCTAACTTGATAATGCTCCTGACGAGCAAAACTGATCCTGATCATTATAAACATGTGGAAGTAGTACAAGCGACTTCTGTTTTATTTTTAAAATCATTTTTAAAATCAAATTTAAAGTCCTGCAGGTTTATTTTTCAAATATGTATAAAAATATATTAGTCATTAGATTTTTTCAATGTATTCGGCGGTAACTCTGTGGAAGTTCATTTTTAATATAAAATTAAATTAAAAATTGATAACTTAGTTATTCCAACCAAGTGGAATAACTAAGTTATCAATTTTTAATTTAATTTTATATTAATTTTAGTCATAACACTTTCATCCTTCCGAATGATTGTTTATAAATGATTTCTTATATCCATTTTAACTCGGGGATTGTATCAAATTCCCTTCAAAATTAGAAAAATAACGAATAACACAATATACAGATACTTTATGTATTTGGAAAATCTCTCGTCAATGATAATTACACGATTGCAAGATGAACAGCGTTAGTTACCGTACACCAGACCGTATTACTTAGTGCACTGTAGCACAAATTAACCCGATGGGGTTACTATTCTGATGTCGATGAATTTTTATCGAAAAAAGGATCCCTATTTAATTAAAAATATTCATTCGTTACAAAAGTGTTTTCAAGCCGCATTCGTAGGCAATACGGATAAACTATCATGTATTATGTTACTCATTTTTTTAATAACAATATTATTACTGTAGAACCGTTAGTGGTCGCACGAAATCCTCTGGCGGCCGCACATGAGGACCACTGTTCTAGATTTTCTAAAAGGTTTTAAAACCTCAATGGCTGTTTGATGTGACAAGGCAAAGTATGGTATGAATTTTAAAAAACCTTTATCAAAAAGTAATTTTTTTAACCAAACTCCCAATGTGGACCATATGGAATCCTAGAAGAGCTTATTTTTTCTATATAAGTATCTGTATATTGTGTTATTCGTTATTTTTCTAATTTTGAAGGGAATTTGATACAATCCCCGAGTTAAAATGGATATAAGAAATCATTTATAAACAATCATTCGGAAGGATGAAAGTGTAATGACTAAAATTAATATAAAATTAAATTAAAAATTGATAACTTAGTTATTCCACTTGGTTGGAATAACTAAGTTATCAATTTTTAATTTAATTTTATATTAAAAATGAACTTCCACAAAGTTACCGCCGAATCCATAGAAAAAATAAGGAACATCTTGGTATAACTGTCATTTTTTCGATATAGTGTTTTCTTCCAGAACAGCGACGATATATTTTATGTTGAATTACTACTGTGAACAAAAAATAAGCAATATGTTCTGCGACCACAATAGTACATGGTTTATAATCACCTTTGAATAATATTTTTTAATTAAATTGAATATTTGCAACAATAAAACAATAAGGAAGTATGGATTGACAATTATTATATTATATTGAAGCAATTTTATAATAAGTAGTTACGCAAGTAGGTATGTAAGTAATATTTTATATGGACGGATACCTACGATCGTATATATTACCCAGCTTCGCACGAAATAGAGAGCGCTAACATTTAGATGTTGGATGTTGACATTATTTTTGTCAAATTAATGTTGAAAGCTAGAAGTTGAAAGTTGAAAATATCACCGTGAACCGTACCACATGTAACACCCACAAAATATAGCCCATGAATTAATAATACTACCAAAATATCACGGGGGACTGTACCTCATTTAACACCCACAGACTGATGTCCATTAATTAATAGTAATGTTAAAAGTTGAAATTATCGCAATGGACCTTACCGCATGTAACACCCACAAAATAAAGTTCATGAATTGATAAAAAGTTGAAAGTTGCAAATATCAGTGTGGACCATACTTCACGTAGCACCCACAAAATATATTCTATCAATTTAAGACATCGACTGAGGGTGCTTGATGGAATTTCAATATCAAATTTTAATTATCGAGATATTGTAATATATTGTTATATCTTAAATAGCCATGTATTTTGTCGGCGTCCTTGGCGCAGTTGGTAGCGTCGTGGGCTACGGCTACGGATGTCTCGGGTTCAATTCCCGGTGCGGAGAGTTTTCATAAATTGATATTTCAATCGATTTATGGATTTCTGTTCATAGTCTGAGTGTTTGTGTTGTCTAAAACTCCCATCTCACCCACCCATCTTATCCTCACGGGGCATAGTGAGAGCGATTAGCTAACCTCTATTCCTGTCCTCTATTCCTATCCTTCCCCTATCCTTAGATAAAGATCCTACTGAGTAACAAACAGTTCTCATAGAAAAAAATCCGTTGAGATACCTCTATTAAGAGACCATATACTCGACATTGGGAGCGGACATGAAAAAAAATATTTTGTCAATAACGACCCGGGTTTCGCCTTTCGGCATCTTCAAGCATGTGATGAAACGAATGGACTCGAATTGACTAATTCAATTATATTAATAGTTGAAATTTATTTATTTATTTATTGTAAATTTAAAAAAATTGAAATGCATGGCATTACAGCTATAACAACAATAATAATTATTAAAACAGTACTACTAATAAAAACAATAATGAAAATAAAAACATTTTTTTAAATTACTAAATAATAAAAAAAAAGACATTAATTTAAAAGGAAAAAATATTTAGTGAACAATTCAATTATATTAATAGTTGAAAATTAGAACCAAAATGTCAGCCAGAATGACATGTGCAAATTTCTCGTCCCTACTGTTCACCGTAATACTTAAATTAATTTATCTTTAAAGACGGGGCAGGGCTTTTTTAAATATAATATTTAAAGTTGAAAAAATAACGGCTAGTAATAAGCTAAGGCGTCTGTAAGTAATGTTATTTGAGGGTAAAATATAAATATTTTATATCATGCAAATAGCACTTCATCACAAAGTAAACGATACGACAAATTAAAAACCAATACTAAACGTATGCTTCATATTCATCACTTAACACAGTTAATTAAATGGACTCGAACTGTCAGTTCGAGTCCATTCGTGTGCTCTAATGCCTGAAGATGCCGAAATACGAAACCCGGGTCGTTAGTGACAAAATAAATGGAAGTGTACAAAATCTCAATAATCCAAATTCAAAAATTGCAACTAAAATGACGTGTGAAAATTTCACGTCGCTAATGTGCACCGTTTGGGAGGAGTTGTTGTGACCGACAGACATACAACCATACATATTTCTACATGTATTTTGTGTTATATAGTAAAGATTTAAATATTGCATTAGTAACATTAAAATGGAAACCATGTTTTTAGTCAAATAAAATAGGTACTAGTTAGGTAGGTGAAGGTAAAAAAAGCTCACGAGAATGTTTGGCTTCAACAAATCAAACGACCGTATAGCCATAGGTAAAATATACTAAACTTACCTACCTATGATAGATAAAATTATCTTTAATCACTATCTATCATAAACAACATCGAGTCTCAGACAAACCATGAAGTCCACCCTTTTCAATGGCGTCACATGGATATTTTTATATTCCCTTTTTTCTACATCGCATTTACCTATCTATCTTTTTAGTTTGTGTTTTTTTAATGCATCAAGCCAGGCCAAGCGTTGCATGTCAGCCAATAGAGGGGTTTTTAAATTACCGGGGAAAGGTGGGTTTGTGGGGACAGGGGAGATCCTCTCGCGCGCTGTGCACCTGCATTCATATATAAATGCATCTGTGCACTGGTTTATTGCAGGTAGATCAGGGTCCGCCATCTTTATTCAATATTATATAATAAGATTCCTACGTGGTTTAAAAAAAAAATAACCAGGTCCAGAAGGTATGTTAACAGAATGTTTTCTGCGAGAACTGCTTTTGATCAGTAGCTTAACCTCTCTTTTTCGTATTTATAGTTAGTCTGAAGATGCTTCTTAAAAAAGCGATACACGTGTCCCATTTTGTAGCACAGCCAAATGAATAACGAAGTTATCTATATAATTTAATTTTAAAAAATAATTTCCTCAATGTTAGTGTTTTTGGCAATTGCTGCTGAGACACTCCTGCGTATCAATTGGAAGTGATTGCCGCTGCTGTGGTACGGTGTACGTGTCACCAATACCTAATTGTTAAAACAATAACAATGGTTAACAGAGGGGTATACATCACTATTCATATTACCAACTTCATTTACGGTAGGTGCTCGTTAGGGTGTTTCTTGAAAAAAAAACATATTTTAATATTAATAATTAAAAACTTTTGAAAATAATTGAATATCCCTATTGATTTATTCATTCCCAAAGTAAGAGCGGCTTTCGTTTCAAATAAATTTTTATAATAATTATATACCAATGCTTCAATAGCTAAACTGAAGAAAGGTGAACGACTAAACGACATAAATAACTATAAGATAGAACCTCATAATAATCAGTATAACTTGAAGATGTAAATAATCTAAAAATCATTTTAATGGAGTAAACTACCTTCCCTATTTTACTTCAATCGTGGTTATGCTCATTATTTTGGATTTATTGAAAAGTTTATTAAATGCCCTTAGCCTTTAAAAATTATTTCCGGCATGTGGGCGCCACGGCTACCTTAAAGAAATCGAAGTCTCGAAGTCCAATTTTCAAGCACTTTCTGAAGAAGCTGCGGCCGTATATCGGCGATAACGCAGCGAATGTTGGTTTCAAGGTCATTAAGCGTTGCTGATTTATCGACGTAGACTTGCGAATTCACAAACCTCCACAGAAAGAATTACAAATGTGTTAAATCATATGATCTCTGTGGCCAATTCACAGGTATATTCCACGAAATTAAGCGCTCATTGAAAGTTTCCTCTAGCCAATTGATTGTGACGTTTGATGTATGGCATGTTGCACCGTCTTGTTGAAACCAAAGCTCGTTTACATTATGGCCATTCAATTTCGGAACGAAAAAATTAGCAACCATATATCTATAGAGCTCTCTATTGAGAGTAACGTTTTGGCAGGCATCGTCTTTGAAAAAATAAGGACCAATGATTCCACCAGCCCATAAAGCACAGAAAACTGTTAATTTTTGTGGATGTAACAGCGTTTTAAAAATAGCTTGTGGATTTTCGTCGCTCCAAATCGAGCAATTTTTTTATTGACGAAGCCATTCAACCAGAAATGAACCTCATCGCTGAACAAAATTTTTCGGTAAAAGTGAGGATCAGATGCAATTTTTGTTTCGTCCCATTCACTGAAGTTGCGACGCTTCAAGCGGTTTGTTCATGGTGAAATGGCAAACAAAACTGAGCACAAATCAGCTGTTGAATTGGCGGTCACTGGAAAAAGTGCTGCCAGTGTAAAAAAACAAACCTTTAAAAAAACCTTTATAAATTAATGTTTTTTGACTTTTCGACCTTAAGTTTTCTTTTTGAAACATAAATTACTTAGAATTATAACAAAGCTTTTATTTCACACGTCAGGGTATATTAGATCATGGCCCGTTTCATTAAACGTGTAAGAATTTTCATATAACCATTATCCTGCCGTGATTAATTTAACGGAAAACAATTTTTGATATTTTTTTTATTTGAATGAATACGCTCATCTCTTGTAAATACGTTTACATTGATATCATTACCTACTTACCAGTTAAAAATGCATTTCAAATCAAAAACTTTTTTAATGGTCGTCGTTATATATTTTTTCTTTTCGAAACAGGTCCGTAAAATTTCCGTACGAAAATAAAAAGTCAACCGATGATTTATATTCCTCTATGAATGTTGACATTAACGGTTTTCCGAAGGTAAAAAAATATTTTCTTAACGAGACATGTTTTTAATTAGTTACATATCTTGTCTTTTAAACTAGTTGTCATAATACCCTACTAACTATGTAGTGGTGCAAATTATTTACAACACATACCTACATGTTTTGTTATTCAACAATTTAATTAATATCCAGGTCAAGGGATTTCAATCTGTTACCGGCCGCTGGCGTACCCCCGTAAGAAAAGTGTCACAATTCAAATATCGCTATTTTTTCAAATGAATATGTAGCTAGATTCCAAATATCAATCAGCTATCTTCTAAAGTAGTGCTCCTCAAGCTTTTCTCACCCACGGCACACCTAAGCACTCATTAATATTTCGCGGCTCATTACTATGTAAAATAAGTAGGCATATCTATGATTTCTTCAAGTTGTACTTTCAACCTCACTATTCAATAATATGTAGGTATCGGTATGTAATTTAATGTTAATTGGCTCTTGGTCACCTATAATTGCCTATAAGTCCTATAAGTTTGTAATTTTTAATGGGATTGTCGACGCAATTAAGGTTAAAGGTCATTAATATCAAATCAGTATTAAAATTAATTCAAATATCAATAAAGTTCTTATACTTAGTCATAATAATTTGCCTTATTTTATCTTACATACTAGTAACCGTCCCTGTCATAGATGATGTTTTTTTTTTTTTTTTTAAATGCCCTAGGGTACTCAACGTTGTACCCACCACCACCCACTACGGCTTCACACTCTTACAGAGTGTATTCCGCAGCGTAACAACGTTATGCGTGTTTCAAATGTTTGCCAGGAATGTCCGGGGAGAAATTCCTCAAGACTTGGTTGCATGCACTCTAGTGTGCAGTAGGTTATGTTTAAAATAAGTGTTAAAAAAAGAAAAGCTAAAACAAGGGGTTTAATGTGTTGAGGAATTGCGTTCCAATCGCTTTCCATAAGACGCCGTAAACTCTTTAAATGCCTTGTAATTTGTCAGAGATGCAACCAAGTCGGCATGACCGACGGGGCCGACAGATCCGACTGATAGTCGTATCGTCTTGAGCAATTTTTCCCGTTCGTTGTTCATGTCTGGACATTCCCAAAGGATGTGATCAGCATCCTGGATCATATTGCCACATTTACATAGTGGACTATCTACCAACCGGCCAAGCTGGAAGAGCTTGGCAGCGAAGTGACCATGGCCAGTTATGAATTGGCTGGTCCAGAAATCAGGAGTCAAAACTTTGGTTATCTCCATTCGCCACTTTATTTTCGGAAAAAATTTATAAGTATGCCTGCCCTTAGAAGAGTTATCCCATCGATTCTGCCATATCCGCATTGCAGCATCCATTGCTACACTACGAGATGCAATTTTATGAACATTAGGAATGTATGGATTTAGTCGAGGAGGAGGCAGTAAAGGAATCCCCCCATCTCAGATTCGAAACCCTTATGTAGCATTACTGTTGCACCTCTTATTTGAATATGTAGATCTAGCGGAAGTATACCAGCCAGGACTGGCAATGCATCTGTTGAAGTAGTTCTGTATGCTTTAGTTAGGGCTATCAACGCACTACGTTGGCCGCTTAGAAGGATTTTCTGGATGAACAGAAGGTCGCATCGCTTGTACCATGTACTAGCAGCGTAGCCGGCAATTCCCATGTAAATGGATTCGTAAGCGATTTTAAGAGCACTAGCCCTCAGGCCCCAGTTACCACCAGCTAAACGGGAGATTCGGTAGAAAGCAGTGGTAGCCTTGCTTACCGATGTTTTGGCATGGTATGCAAATGAAAGTCTGTCATCCAGAATTATTCCAAGGTAAGTGACCCTTTCAGAAACTTTTATCGTGGTACTTCCCATGCGGATAGTGGGAGGCCTGTGTCTATTGAGTGCAACACCACCCTTAAGGAGGATAGCTTCAGTTTTCCTGGGAGCAAATGACAGCTTATTGGTGATACCCCAAGCTGAAATGGATGAAAGCGCCTCTTTTGCTGTTTTTTCTAGTGCTGCGCGACTGTTCGCACTTACCAGGAGTAAGGCATCATCTGCGTAAGCAAAAATGTTGCAGTCAGGTGGAAGAGAGATCGATAGAAGATCATCGAATAAAATATTCCATAACAAAGGGCCAAGAACGGAGCCTTGTGGACAGCCCATTGTGGTGTTCCGTTTTAATATAGTTTGACCAGTTTCATAAAGAACCGATCTGCCATTGAAGTAGCTTTGGATTAGAGCATATATATTTCCAGGGATTAATCTCAGTCTAAGTTTCAGCAGAATAAGTGGCCAAGAAGCACTGTCAAAAGCTCCAGCAATATCCAAAAATATCCCCAGAACATATTTGTTCGGAGAAGATTTCGCAGTGGCAAGTACAGTGCGGATTGCATCTTCTGTAGACTTGCCTGGTCTGAACCCAAATTGATTTTTAGATAGTGGTCTCAGCCAGATGGGCCTCAATTCTGGAACACATGAGTCTTTCCAAAATTTTGCCAAAAATTGGCAGAAGTGTTAAGGGTCGATATGCTTTTGGGTCCGACGGCAACCGATTGCCAGATTTTGGAATGACTATAAGTATCCCTGTTTTCCAGCAGTCGGGAAAAATGCCACTAGTGAAGCATTGACATAGAAGTTTTGTTATTTCTGGCGCAGCGAGAGCCCAGGATCGTCTAACAAGAGTGTTATCGATACAATCTGGACCTGGAGCTTTGCCAGATTTTAACGACTGGATGATTTTACCAATCTCCTCCTCAGAGGGCAGTGTTGAGTGGGCGGTATCAAGCGGAAGAGTGGCTAAAGCGCGGGCTTGTTTTAGATGCTCATTATCTGAGGATGAATCATCTTGAAGAATGAGCGCGTCCAGCAACACTTTTGCGGTTTCTGATTGGGTGCTGGTAAAACCATCTCCGTGAGGTCGTTCAATACCGCAAACAATCTCATTCGGCCTGCAATCGAGCTTCATTGCCCGATATGGGGGACCCCAAGGATTCCAGCCTCCCAGCGAAGAGACAAAGCTTCTCCAATGGTCCCTTTTGGCCCGAAGTATAGCATTTCGGTAACGGCATCGTGCTGATCTATGCGTAGCTGTCAAGAGATCAATTGTGGCAGGTGGGCTTTCGGTCCGGCGAGCATTTTGGAGTGACCTACTAGCTTTTTTAAGAACATAGATGATGTTATTGAAATTAAAATACTGAATGTTTAAAATAGCTATTACGTCGGAACTGTGTGTGTATTGTATAACATTTTATTTTATATACACCGCCGATGCTCAGGTCATGAGACAATTTCATACCTACATGTGATATGTGATAATAATAAAACGTCTACAGAGTGGTCGTCTATTATATGTAAGATAAACGAAATAAACTATTTAATATAAAATTAAATTAAAATTGATAACTTAGTTACTCCACTTCGCTTATCACTAACGTGACGCGTTTCGCCTCTTTAAGAAGCATCTTCAGACTAACCGTATCGTATGGTTATTTACTTCTAATGTAAACGATGATTTTGTTCTTAAAAGGGTGGGGGTGGGTTTTATCACATTCTACTGGACGTGTGGAAGGGGGTAAGCTATATACATTGTTACACTATAAACAAATCAATTACTGGCACCTGGATGTGAAAAACCCAACGGGAATAAAAATGATCTTCCACAAAGAGTCCATAGGAAATATTAAACTATTTAATGTTTCACTTTTAAGGTGTTAACTGTCAATTCTTGGTGGAAAGACATTATATCAACTGATGATAATGCTCGTGATGAGCGAAACCGGTCCTGATCATTATAAATATGTTGAAGTAGTACAAATGAATTGTGTTTTATTTTTTAAAAAATATTTAATGTTTGTCAGTTCGAGTGCATTCGTGTGCTCGAATGCTTTAAGATGCCGAAAAGCGAAACCCGGGTCATTAGAAGCAAAATACATGAAAATGTATAAAATTTTAACTATTCAATTTTTATGAGTTTTTAAATAAATATCCGACGTTAATATTTTGAAAATTGGAAAATCATACAAGATAAACTCGATGAGAATTTATATAAGTCACTCATGTCCAAGATTTTTTTGATATTAACCTAAGACTTCAACCAGGGCCCACTTGATAGCTAGGGCAAAGCTCTCACAACTAGACCACAGAGACCGACTATACTTTATTACGTTATGTGATATTTTTTCGTACTTGTTAAACTGAAACCGATTTTACTAAATCATTAATTTGTCAAAACTGACAATATTGAGTTGCGACACTTTTCTTACATGAGTGCTATGTGATGATGACAAAATGCTCACAACCAGTCGGCAAAATTGGAAGACCGTGACTTTACCAGTTGTATGGGGGCGTCGCAAGATCTGTAGAATGTAGGAGATCGATTAAGTTAATTATTCTTTACAATGTACAAAAAATCTTTTTAAATCACAAACAATTTTACTTGGGAGAGAGAAAGTACTTTGAAAAAACGAATAATGTTTTAAATGCGATTATCTCAGAACTTGTTTTTATGACTTAATGCCTTCTGTCAGTATATCCTCGAAATTGCACCTCTGTCTTAAAAACGTAGCTTTAAATTGACTTTCCGTGTGGATTGTTAGTACAAAAAACATTAATAAGTGTTTTAATTCGTGATAGAGTCTGCATATTATTTTATACTCAGATAACAATTGACACGTGCTTCTTTCAACAATTTCCTCCAAGGTCTGAGTACTTAACATTTTTTTATTCACTCATTTTATTAACCAAGTTGATTTTATTATATTATGGCAAAATAATTTACTCGAGTAATAAATATTATTGATTCGCAACATAACAAGGACTAAAAAAACTTGTTCAAGTCATAAATATTTAATAAATCATAAAAATTCTCAATAAGTACACGCAATATAATAAGTATAATTAATAAAGGAAGTATGATTCAACCCACTTCATATAAAAAAAAATACTGACAATACGTTTTCGATTGAAATTTGTTAAATGATAAGTTTATTGTGGCTAACCAGGTTTCTCCGTATCTCCAGGTCAGGTCCGTGATGCAATCGTCAACGACGTTGATTTCTGGATGTCTTGGGTTCAAGTGCCGGGTTCGTAGGCATGGATGTTTGTGATATCTAGAATTATCTCCTACTCATCCGTACCCTAAAAACTGTGCGTAGCGAGAGCTATTAGCCAACTTGCATTCCTGTCCAAGCTCTATTATTCTATATATACACTCTCTTCGAAAAAGAAAAGATGAGCAAATCAGTAACAAGCATTTCTCGTAGGAAACACTGAGGAAATGCTGAGGTACATCCATTAGGAGTTTATATATTCAATATTGGGAAAACAGGTTTCATTGTCAATTTGTATGTATTTTTACTTTTACCATCATAAGTCAAAGGCCAAATCGGTCGTCGATTTTCTTACATTTAATATATTATAAATCGGATGAATCTTTTATAAAAGTAAAATTTATGTCAAAATTATATGAAATGATCGAGACCGGCTTTGCTTATCGTGATAATTTTCTACTGATCTTATTCTAACTGAAACAGAGATAGATCATTCAATTGTGTTGAAATATTAGAAACAAATTGCGTTTTATTTTTATAAATATAGAGGCTTTCCTCCTGGAATTAACAGTTAACACCGTGGAAGTAGAATAAAAAAATATGTAGTAAAAATGTAATGTCTTCCAACATGAATTGACAGTGAATGCCTTAAAAATTACTTTATGTAAATATATACCGTTGAACTCCAATCTGTCGTTATTGCATTCATCTTTTTCCGATACTCGTCGTTTTTTAAGGGCCTTATAAAAAACGATGAATCGGGGTTTCACTATAATATGTATATCGCCAGTAAAATTCGAACATACTAACATCTTATGAACTTTTTATGATCTAATATTTGTGGTTTAATAAATTTTTTAACACATTTTGTTTGCATGGGTACTTACCTATAAAATAACCATGAATAAAACTGCTCATAGATGAGTAAATATTTATGAAGCGTACGCGATAAGATATATGCCCTCTTGTCGCTTGTGTTGAGCAGGTATCAAAAGAGAAATAAAACCCTTTGACTTTGTCCTTTTCCAGAGAGACATTTGTACCAACTGAGTACCGACGTATCTATCTACCTGTGTTTTATTATCCATTAAACCTTCTAAATATTTACAAATTTAGACCAAAAATGTTGGTAGTTTTTTCTCAGATATTTGATGCAGATTTCTAACAAAAAACATTTTTCTTTAAACATCGTTAAGTACTTTAAATAAAGGCATTACCTTTTTATCATATTACTTTAGTAACTTTAACCTTAGTAAGTCAAGAATATATTTTTGATCGTGTACTAATATCCAGTTAAAATGATTAATAATGCCTACGAACATAAATCCATAAATCGATTGAAAAAACAAATTTATGAAACTGTCCGTACCGGAATTTGAACGCGATACATCCGTAACCGAAGCTAACAACATTGACTACTGCACCACTGACCCGAATTTAAACATTTTGCAAACATCAAAATATCGTATTTGAATATTTTTACGTCAATTACTGTTTTTTGTGTTTCTTTGCGTAGTTAAAAATATTATTATTTATCCATTTACACTATTAGGTGAATATTTTTTTTTTTTTACACCTTAAAAGTGTTATTATTTTTATTTAAACTATGTTAATTTTGATAATCTTTAGAAGCTCGGCATCACAAGAAAAATCAAAGGTTAGTGGGGACGCGGAAGAATCCCGACTCTCTTGAGTGACCAGGTGAAGGACTCTATTCTCACCGATGGCCCTCAGAGCAGCGGAGTACAGGAGCGAGTGGCGAAGGTTCGTTGAGGGAAACGGACTTGTCGCTAGAGGCGGAGGTCGTGACCCTCACCACTGAGGAAAACGTCTAATTAGAAAAGATGACTCTTGAATATATACGTATATTTCTTCAAAAATTAGTAGTAATAGAGAGTACATTGATTATTAGCTAACTACGAGTCATTTTCTCCTTCTTGCCTCATCCTGACTGACTTACAACTTTTGGATGAAGAACAAATATTGAGATGCTTATTAAATCATTCATATATAAATTATACTCTATATTGGGAATGAGTATGGTTGAATATAACAGAATTTCTTTGTGTTTGATAAACAAAGGAATCTTTTATAACTCAACGTAAACGTTGACAATTAGATGGATGGAAGGATGTAGCGCTCGCAGACCCATTTCATTTATTTAATGTTTGTTTTATAAATCAAGTTGTCACATAAATCCCCAACTAAAAGTTTCAAACTATCAATTTTACTTTGAATTTATACGAAGATTTTATTGCCGCATCAGGGTTTGTGTCTCCACCTATACAACTCATTATTATTAAAATAACACACACGGATGGATCTTTCTGGGGGATTTCTTTATTTAGACTAATTTTCAAAATGATTTAAACATTATCCAAACTCACGGTTCTCAATTATTTAAACTCAATTAACGGTGGGGCGAACGGACACCCTAGTGGGTTTTTGTGGTAGCTCATTCATTCGTTTATAAAATCTAGAATCTAGACAAAAATCGTCTTGGTAAAATTAAGCGAAAACTATACTCAAGTGTACAAAATGTGCACCAAAATGTACGACAGTATGCTGGAAGAACGTGTTTACATTCAATATAATCTAAAAAGTCTACCAATTAAAAAAAAAATATGTTGGTTGCAAATGAAATATGAAAACACAGTTTTTTCATGTACCTTTTTTGTACACCTCTTGTGCTTAAAAAATTATAATTCATAAACCACAAAATCAAGATGGAGATGTTCACTTAATACCTGAAGGTCAAATTGCTCAGCTTCTGTACCGTTTGCCCCACTATCACCCTATGACGACTATTTTTCATTGAATCTATTTACCTATCATCATTTTCAGCCGGAGTCGATCCACAGCTCCCTCCACCCTTCTCGGTTCCTAGCTTTACACTGCCACGTACTTCTACCGAACCGGACAAGTTCTTCAATCCAGCGGGTTACCCATATGAAAAAAATTAATAACATTAAAGAAATCGTGCATGTAGTATAGTATAGTATTGCATTCGTGATATTTTATCCATTCAAAAAATCCACTTGTGTATGTACGTGGATATATTTGAGTATTCAAAGAGGTAAATCTTTACGAGGGATGAGTATAACAAACGTTTTTAAAAGCTGTCAAACTGTCAAATAAAATAAAACATTTCCACTCTGAAATAGAGACAAACGACGAAAATGGCGGTTAAATAATATTGTCTATGATAAGCTTATAATCTATCCTTAAAACGTATGCCTTTCCAAAAGCAGATAGTCCCATGTCCTGCGCTTGTTGCGTGGGCCTAACGTAACCGAACCGAGATCTAAACACTACAATAAAATCGATGTCAAGAATACTTAGGACTACATCAAAAGCATCTATGTATACGTCATATTGCCCAGTATTGGTGGTTAAAGGTACAGATTAGTCTACTTGTATACAACAATGTTGCACACAACCACAGCCGTAAAATGTTGATTGTATACAACCAACGTAGGGTTACCAATGTGAAGAAAAAGGAAAAGTATTTTGAAGATATTCAAATATCAGTATTCTATAGCCATTAGTATTCCATTATAACTAGGAATACAAGGGTACACAAGTGCGCATGTGATGGGATAATTCAATATCTTCTCTTCTGTTTTTTTAACCATATCCGCTCCCTATTCGAAGCATATGGCCATCACGCGGTTCCTCCAAGCTCCATCTGTTTTCAAAGCTCAGTATATGGTTACCCAGTGCCTTGGTGACCAACCGTAAAGCAGCACCGTCAGAATGCATGCGTTGAATAAGTGGCACTTGGTTCTGACCGAGTACAACCGTGAGTCCCAGACTTTCCGCATTGAGTTAAAGGTTGCTCCAGCTATCCCTAATCGGATTGCGAGCTCTTTACGTGGATTGCCATCTCCCGTGATGTGTACCCCCAAGTACCTGAAGCCGTCGACTCTTTCGATGTCTCACCTCGCACTCGTCAGAAGGTAGTCTGGGTCCAGACAGAAACTGTTGCAAAACACATTGGTTTTACTCGCATTGACTTTGAGGCCAATGCGATACGAGTTGCTCTGCAGCCTGTCCATTGTTTCCTGAATACCGTCTACAGATTTGTCAAATATGACAGCGCATAGCCTCAGATTGGGGGCAACAGTCACACCTTCGTCAGGATGAAGTCGAAGATTATTATAAAGAGGAACGGAGCCAGAACACAGCCCTGTCTGACACCGGTTGAGACCCCAAACCATTCTCTTCTGTACATAATTAAAATTATTAAATTCCATTATATATCAAAGTATTTAGGTTTACAAGAGTAATGTGAATTGGTTGTTAGCTGTGTCGGCTTCACGCCATCTTTAAAACTATGCTTAGACTAAATACTTTGATTTTTTACCTTATTATAGTTAAAAATGCATAGGATTTTTCAATTGAACCGCTGCAAACATTTTCAGGTGCACCACTGCCAATCAGTCTATGAGTTGAGCGAAACCGGTCCTGATCATTATAAACATGCGGAAGTAGTACAAACGAATTGTGTTTTAATTTTAAAATATAGTGTCTTTCCATCAAGAATCGACAGTTGGCACTATAAAAGTGAATATTAAAAATAGATCTACAAAATAATGGGGACAGAAAAAAAAAAGAAATATTGTATTCGTTGCTCTAATGAACGTTCTACGATTAAAAAAATAAGTAGACTCCCGCTTGTCCGAATGTGCAACATTTAAACAAATATTGTTTTAAGAGAATTGATTGTCATTCAGTCACTCATTATATCTTTTCGGGTTGGTTAAGAATTGAAAGATGAAACTGGGACAGGACTAGTATTTTATTTATCGTTGCCTCATCGCCCCGTTTCCCCTTTAGGGAACGTAAACATCACAGGCATCCATACCTTTGAACGCAAATCCATAAATCGGTTGAAATCCATAAATCAATTTATGAAAGGTTTAGTTTAGTGACTCGATTCCTTGGACAACCGTAAAGCACGAACACCATTGAAAAGCATTGGCCAGTTGGCTACAGGAGAAGCTTTGAACAATTATAATGAATAATTTCACAAAGTTTTTCTCACATATTATACATATTAGATATAAATAAGATATATTAGACAATTATTTTGTGATTTCACAATTAACGAATACAAAAAATAATAGTAAAATCACTGTATTTAGTGTCATTAATAAACCGCCAAAATATTTTGTCTACGAGCCGCCACTATTTGACTGGTTACTTCCAATAATTATAATATAGTTTAAAACCCAATAAAGGAAGGTAGATGAGGTTTTTTAAACTTTCTGCCAACCCTGCCGCTTATAAATTCGATCACATATGGATAAATAATAATGACCGATTCGAAATTAGAACCGGCCATCAAAAAAAGGATACCACATAAAAAAAACTTTATAGCCAGATGAAGCCTTTGCTGATTGGTCGGACCCAAACAGGCGTCGGTCCAATAATCTAACTTTAAGCTTGGTTAAGGAAACTTATCTTCGTATTTTATGTTTTTTTCGTGGCTTTTGAATCCAAATAATAACGTAAGGCAAAGTGGTGCTGACGTTTTAGGTTTGAAAGCCGATATTTGCGTCTATATCAACTAATGGAAAACTTATAGGAAATGAAACCCTATAATCTCCAAGATAACAAGATGTAAGTGCGAGTTGTAAAGTTGGAATATTATCAAGAAGATTCAAGAGGTCGTAAAGGCAATATTCAGTGGCATAACTGGTGCGTGCATACAATCGCAATTCCTAATTCTCCATCCCTCTATCCTAACACTATTTGAATATATGGCTTATGCGACTGACTTTGATATTGCAAAATACGACAAGTATGTTATTGTTGACCTACTAGGCAGTACCGTGTTACGTCAGCAATCTTGGCTGGCTGAGTCACGTGATGTGGACGCCTCCGGAAAGCGTTCACCCTGCTTGCCTCTTCCGGGATTCCGGTATCTTGGGTGACTGTTGGCGGAAAGTTTGTGTGCTAGCATGTCAGAGATGAAAGCAAAGCGATAGGCGAGTGACAGGGAATGCTGGACTTGCCGCGTTTTAGCCACATGTTCCACATAGGAAACTATTATGGTCCAAAAATAAGGGTGTTGACCTATTCAATTGCTACACCCTTTATTAGATTTAATATTACTCTTACACATCTATACCTCAATTCCAAAGTGTATCAACTGATCAAGCATAGTTCTGAGATACATAGGAAACAAGATTTTGGGCAGGTTTAATCTTTTACTGTACATCTAATGTTTTGATGAAATTCTAGAATTATATTTTAAAAAATAAAACACAATTCCTTTGTACTACTTCCACATATTTATAATGATCAGGACTGGTTTCGCTCATCACGAGCATTATCAACTGATGTTCTAGGATTATCTAAAAATATGTTTATATTTGTAATATTGTAAAAATATTTTTTTTCTGATACAAGAGTTTTCTGAGGTATTCATAGAATTTTTCTAATGCAATGTCATTCTAAATTAACTAAAGTTTACTGCTTGTTGAAATTTGTAACTGGTAGACATCGGTATTCTAAACATTCGGGTGCGTGGTGTAGTGATCGGGGTTCAAATCCCGGTACGAACAGTTTCATAAATTGATTTTTTAATCGATTTATGGAGTTATGTTCGTAGGCATGGATGTCTGTGAGTCCAGAACTAACTCTCACCCACCAAATCCTAAAAACCAGGCTTCCAAAACATCTGTTGAGATACCTCCATTAGGAGTACATGTGTGGAGTGGACATTGTAAAATAAAACCATTTCCTCATACTTAACTCAAAACTGAAAATGTTTAACTTGTATACTTTGAAACTGAGGTATCGATATGCATATATAAATAAACAGCAGCTGCACATTTTGCATTTTCATTTAATTCTCCAGTGTTAGGAGGAATCATCCCTCACTATAGAATTTTGCCGGGCCTAAAAAAACAATGTTTGAAATTTTTGACCGGAAAGAGGTGCATTTTTGCCGATAGGTGCTTTATTTAGCTGTGCGCGGTTTCCCAATGGTCCCTCGGCGACCCTTTCTTAAATTTGTTGGGGGGTGCAATAAAATTACGAAGCACCGACAAACAAATTTAGCAAGAAAAACGGCCTGCAAACAATGAACACGTTTTAGCTGTTTGGTATTTTGAAATTTCCGACTAATTAATACATCTCATTTATGTTCGTAGGTAGGTAGTAGTCATACCAAGAAATCTCTAGAATAGATTTATTATGTAAAATATTCTTTATTTTTCCAAAAGATTCCTTAACCGATGCAAGTACAGGTATGCAACAACTTAACGATCACAAAAAAACGTTTCACACACATTTATAAATATATCAGTCCATCATTTTTTGAAAAGCAAGACAATATTTGGTACATTTAAAAAATTACAATATTATTTATTTACTTTATTAACACATTCAAAAAATTAACAGTTTGATATCTCTCTTTATGCAATCCAAATCCATAGGAGGGGGACTTCATGTTCTGTTTAATTCGGTTTACTTTAGGGACGTATTTAAGCCCCACCCCGTCATAGGTGAAGTATATTAATAATATATTTTACATTTATTTAAAATGGTTTTAACAATAGTAATGAAAAAAAAAACAAAATTCATCTCAGTGGAAAATCGAAATGTAAAATATTTATGATAATAAATCCGTAATATATGTTAGCAGGGGTATTTTTTAAATAAAAGGTGCCGGAACCTACTTCTTGTCAACTTTTTTATTTTTAAGAAAATTGTATTCAAAAATCATTTAAATAAAATTTGAAGAAGCTTTACCTTTGCCACGAAGCTCGTAAATTCGACATTTCAAAATTGTTAATTTTGACGAATTATGTAAATAATATGAATTGTTATTGTGTAAACGTGAACATTGTTTCGTCTAATTTCTTTTGAAACATTAAAAATACCATGAAAAAAGGTGCCGCAACATTGTTCCACCGCGTTATAACTTGTGGCTTTAGAGGAAAACTTCGTTTTTCCAAAAGAGATATCAGCATCTGAAAGCGAAATTTAACATCATGTTTTCTAACGTAAGGTCATATTTTTACCCGCGATTTTAACCATCATTTTGTTTATTTTCGTTGACATAAGCACTTTTGCCCACAAAAGATGGCGCTGATATCGCATATGACACAAGAACTTTTACCCTAAAGCCACAGTAACAATCTATAGGTAGTAAACTATTGACAATTAAAATCTGAGGCCGATCTGACATTTAAGTAGATGCATACGAGATTTACGCTATTTCCGGTAGACACTATTTTCCAAATAAATTCTCAACTGTTTTTTTCGATTCATGCCAGTTTCTTATTTTGGTTGAATTGACATCTGCACAAGAAACTAATATTCATAGTGGGTGCTGAAAACAACATGTGGCGTATTTTCAATAAATCGGTTCATCTCAACTAAAATGAGATAATTTATTTTGAAAACTTTATTAAATATTAACGAAAAAAAATAGCTTAAAACCATCGACTGAAATTTTTGCATAACTCTTCATCACATCAATAATATATATTGCAATATATATATGCGATGTTTTGTTCTAACCTTTCGATTAATAATTTTATTCACTATAGACAGTAAGATTTCCGTTTTAAAAGCACATCTTATGATATAAATAAGGGGCACCACCGCTATAGAGTCTTAAATCTTAAATACGCTTGTATCTATCACATCAATGCAATACTTTTAAAAAAATTAGTAAAATAAGTTATGAACATCTAAAACATCTTAACTAAAACGTTAATTAAATAATCTATGGCAGGTTTTCCAACCCTGTGCCCTTGGAACTGTCTGCATGCACCCATTACAATGCATTAATGAACGAAAAAACACAATCGAACACAAAAAGTTTTTTGTAAATAGCATCAAAGGCATATGTGTGTGTACAAAACGATTTACAGCAATTTAGTAATTATGTAATAAATATAACAGTTTTTATTTTTTTAAATTACGTTTCGCCACGAATAATTTTTTTAATCTTGAATTCCCCCGTGATCCGTGGATGAGGTTGGGAGCCCCTGATTCAGGGGAAAAAGCAGTGTTATAAAATTTTGGAATATTTCAAAAAAATAATAAAATTTAGATACAAATAATTAAATTCTTGTTTACAGTGACACCTATTGTTTAGTAGTGGAAAAATTCATCGTAATATAAAGATAACTGTAACAAAATGGTTTGAATAATAAATAAATTGTTTCTACCGAGATATATATTTTTCGAAAGTAAATATTTCTGATGTCAAATAATACAAGTATAAAGTCTAAAATATTTAATCAGTATTCAATTCAAGATTTCTTTTAAATTTTCCTGAATTATTTTATTCTCATTATTGTTGACGAAAAAATTTCACTACAAGATTAGTTATGATCACTATTTTTTTAATTAGAATGTATCCGTTATGAAATTAGAAATACCGTGTACTTCGCTGACCAGCAAACAATAATATTCCGTCTGCTATATATGTTTCTTGAAAAACTAGCAAAAAAAGCACAAAATAATTTTTTTATCTTTCAAAATGATTAGTTTTGTTTTATGTAAATTTATGTATTTAGGTGACTTATTCACTAGTAATTACATTGATAAGTAATTACATGTGACTTTTAATGTACTTTAAAAAAATCATGATAGAAGAAAATACTATTTCAATATTGATTAAATACAAAATTAATTTTCATCTTTACACCTATTATAAAAAGTATCAAGTATCCCATGCTAAATTTAAAATGTTAATTTATCATGTTGCGTAATAAGTTTAAAAATATATCTCCAAAACTACCAACGTAATAAAAAGGTGGGATGGACGTATCGTAAATGCCAAAAGTGACAGCCTCTCGTATTCGTACCGAAGTGACGTAGAGGTTATGGTAGTTTTATTTGCAATTTTCAATTTATTCTTCAAAAACCTTTAACACTTCAACAGTTTGCTGTATAATCGTCACACTATGTCTGCTAACGAAATCAAGCCTGTGAACGAAGACGACTTGAAGGATCTGAAAGCACGCATGAAGCTGATATCGGATGCGGACCCAGCGCAATACCACAACGATTTCTCATTGAAAAGATATTTACGCGCTTTTAAAGACGTCGATAAAGCGTTTCAGGTCAAAAGATTTTCTATTAATTGTTTTTTTATTTATAAATAGCAGATTTGATGCATCCCAAACAATTTTTATTATCCCTCTTTCACAACATATGGTATTTTTGAACTGTGTACATGACGCGAATGAATAAAAAAAATAATGCATTATTTTTGTTCAAATATAGGCTGTTTTAAAAACAAACAAATGGAGACAGGAATATGGTGTTGCAAATCTTACAGCAGAATCCGAGGAAGTAAAAAAGCATATGCTAGGAAATAAGGGGAGAGTTTTGCGGCACAGAGACATGAACGGAAGACCTGTTATTTACATACCTGCTAGAAATCATAGTGTCAACGACAGGAGTATAGATGAGCTGACCAAGTTCATTGTTTATTGTCTGGTATGTGTTTTGCTGCATTCAAATATAAAATTATAAAAACGAAACATTTTGAAATAATTCCATAATTATAAAATTTTGATATGGTAGTTATGCACTAATAAATAAAGCAAGATCTAAAAATAACACTAGAAGTACATAAAATAAATTTTGCTTTACCTATAAATATTTCGTTAAAAATGCAGCTGTATCAGCAAGTTTTATTCCAATTACCCTGTTAGGTCTTGTAGCAGAGTGGTTAATGCTCTTAGGTGTTTGTCTTATTCTGTAGTAGTGTTGAAAGGCATGGATAGATATCTGTGATGTTTACATTCTCTCCCACCTTTCCCGTCCTAAAATGAGATGTAACGAGAGCGGTTAGCTAACTGCTAGAACATCTCTCATAACCTCATCCCTCTATCCTTTCCATCTCCAAAAACGAGGTTGAGTGACTAAATAACAATGAGTTCTAATTGAAACAACTTTTGTTGCGATGAGACTCCATATACACCACATTGGGAGTGGAGATGAGTGAAAAAAATTAAATATATTTTCTTTTCAGGAAGAAGCATGCAAAAAATGCTTTGAAGAAGTTGTCGACAATCTCTGCATTGTGTTTGATTTGGCTAACTTTAGTATGGGCTGTATGGATTATCAAGTTATAAAAAACCTTATTTGGCTACTCAGTCGTCATTATCCTGAGAGATTGGGCGTTTGCTTAGTCATTAACTCACCTGCCTTATTCTCAGGGTGCTGGACAGTTATTAAAACATGGTAAGGACTCTGGAATTATTTTTCTCACCCTTATGCAGTCATCCCCGGTACATTCTCTAATTTGATAATTTTATTTTAGTTCATTAGTCATTGATTGCAGCTATTTTGTCTTAAAAATAATCCATTAATTATTTTCTGCGATCGTAAACGCACAAAGGCAACGATTTTTGCAATATTCTCAAACCATTTGAGCATCACTAATGCTTGTGCTATCTTACCTAAATTTTTCTTTTCATCTATTGCTATTTTTAGTTCAACTACCTTTTATTTTCATCTTCTAAAACCTTTATCAAATGCACTTATATTAAAACAAATTTCTTTCAAATTTGCATAAAACATTTCCAGTAATATTGGTTTTCTGATAATATTTTCAGGTTAGACGAAAACACTTCGAGTAAGGTCCTCTTCGTCGCATCAGAGATGGATTTGTGCGCACACCTGATACCTGATATATTGCCTTCTGATATGTAGGCGTACATTTCATTTAAACCTGTACAAAATGTTAACATGTAAGTTAAATTTATTGCTGGATTTAGAATATTTTTCAACATTCTGTAAAAATTAACACTGCAGGATTATCATATTGCAATAGTTATTTAACGAGAGAACATCTCGTCATGTTTCCCAACTCGATTACCTGCATGATTGCCATCACACGAATGTTACCTTCAGTTTATGTAAACTATGATTTGGCAATGGTACTTTGACAGAGAACATAATTTATTTGTTATTGTTGTGTTTTTACTTTTATCAACTCTATCAATTTATTTAGTGAATGTTTAATCTTTAATCATTCATTATTTCACAGTTGATGATAATCAGAACTGCACTTGCTTACTAAATCAAATCCATCCATACTTATCCGTACTACTTCTAATCAACAAAAAATGTCAATTTTAAAAGACTATTTTTAATTTTTGATATAATATAAATATGATGCGATATAAATCAATTAAACAAAGATTATGTTGATATCTGACATGAATTTGATTTAGTGTCTTCATTCTTGCCATCTGTTTTTATGTTTTAATAATATTTACTTAACCCAAATTGTAAGTGTTATATCTTTAACGATAACTTAATAATTGTGAGATCCGAATGCCTTCATACAATTATGTTTCAACCAGTAAAAGAAATGTGTTCATATTACAGATATCTATTAATGCAATATCTCAGTGATATTATAAAATCTCTTATTAAAGTTTTGAAATGTCATAGAACATCAATAAATATCATTGATTGCATAGACTCTCAGTGTATATTTGTGTTTCTGAAGCATAAACATATGACAGATATAACACGTAGTTACACAAAAACTATACAATAGCCTACAGAATTTCCAATATCATCATATGGACTACAAAATTTTACTCACTTGAAAAAAGCACAAAAGTGCCTAAAATATTTGGCTGGATACAGATATTTTCGAAGGATTATAATGTTAAATTTTTATGAGAGAATTAAACAAATCTTAAAAGTTTACTTAAAATTGTACCGATAAAGCATTTAGTAGAAACCCTGCTTCGGAAGCAATATACTTCACTTTAGTTTGATAGTCAATTTTACCGTAATGGAGCTAACACTGCATTTGTACGCTAAAGTTTTTTTAAACAAACAGAAATTGATTTTTCTTACAATTTGTCTAATGCCGGTTGGTGCATTTTTGTATAATTTCATCCATTTGAATTATGTCATAAATTATTTTACCAAATTTAAAAGTCATACTATTTTTTCACGTATTCGGGTACTATAAATTAATTATCAAATTGTACTAATTTATTTACATTATTCTATGTAGAATTTAAATTTAGTTCAGCCAAAATGGTTTTAGTTCATTTTGTTAGCGTTGATAAAATTAACAACTTCATAAAAGATTTCAAGAAACTGAATGTAGTGAATATTTAAAACTTTGATTGATTGATTTATTTGTTACAAATTAATCCAGAAATGAAATCTATTTATAAATATTAAAAACCAAAAATTATAATTAAACTAATATAATTTTACAAAATTTTCTGGCTATGTTTCTACTTTCATTAAAAATGATTTACTTCGCAACTTCATAAAAGAAATACAATTAATTTAACTAACCATACTGGAACTATCAGGGTTAGTTGTTTGATTTTAACGAGTTTATATTTTAAGCTAATTATCACTAGTAACCTATTAATTATTTTAGAAATTTATTTAAACATTATATTGACAATTATAAATTAGTTTAGTTTGAATAATACAAAAAAAATAATTTAGCCAATTTACTAGGTCCTGCTGTAATCATCTGTTGTTTGTAAACATTCTTCAATTAATTTATTTACTAAGTTAACAGTTGAGAAGTGTAACTTGATAACCTCAATAATATATCTGCGATCATTATTTAATAATACTGTTCCTATATATTTAGCTACATTTGAGATTTTATTTCTGTATTTTTATAAAAATTTTGTTTTGTTAAGTGAAAATTATTATTAATTGTCCCTGAGATAGTTTTCTTTGGATATTAGATAATTTAACAGTTTTCATGACAATATTCTAAGTTTTTTCTCACATCAATTTAAATATAAACTTAATGTTGATAACTTTGTTATTCCACTGGCTGTGTTACTAAATGTGACGCATGTTTCGCTTCGAAGAAGCATCTTCAGACTAACTATATTGCAAGGTTATTTATTTCTAAGGTAAAAAATGATTCTAATTCTCAACTTATAATGAAAGGTGAGGTGAGATTATTTTCTACTACTGGACGTGTGTAGGCAGTAAGACACAAATGAAAAAGTACCAATTATCAAAACACTAATAAGTACAAAATTATTTACTAGTGTTTGGAGGTGAAAATCCCAAGAGAAATAAATTTAATAGCGGTGAGCCACCTGTCCTATTTAAAGTTTTATTAATTTCTAAAAACTCTTAGCTAATCATTTTAATTCATTTTTTATTTACTCAATGGAGTATTTCTACATTATTATTTTTGTTAAAATTATGATCATTTTCAATTAAATGATTTACAAACTCTGAAAAATTATTACTATTGAGACATCTTGTATGTTCATTAATTCTGATATATAAATTTTTATAACCAGTGGAATAACAAAGTTATCAACATTAGTCTTATATTGAAAATGAATTTCCACAAAGTTAATGCCGAATCCACCGAGAATGTCAATTGTTTATTTTTTCTCTTGATTGTACAGAGTAAGAATGTGGCAGTGATTTATCCATTTTTTTGTGCATATGTAATGTAGTATCAGTCCACTTTTTCTGATAACATTAATGAAGATAAAATGTTTTTTATCTATGTGGCAAAATTCTTATCCAGTGTCGAATAATAATTTTTTGAGCTTATTATTGTATTATAAAATATTCTATCCAATCAGAATATACTTAGGAAAACATTCCAATTTATATAGCCCTAAGTTCATAACTCATTAATGACCATTATTTAAAAAATATGTATATTTTAGACATAGAATTTTGGTATTTATTGTTAATTTCCTACAAAACAGATTGTGCCATAAATATTATTTAATCTTCATTTTTAGCTTAATTTTTAGAACTGTATTGGCTTTAGTTCACAACCCATGAATCATCTTGTCGTGTTTCATACTGGTGACTGCCTACAATAATAATTGTAGATATGCGAAGGAAACTAGTACAATGCTTTTAAACTTATTCTGCAGCTAAGTAACTTTCTTGTAAAATAAATAGTTGAACATTTTTCTCCATCACCAAACTGCATTGTTTTTCTTTCTCTAAAAATCATTTTATAGTTACACTCCTTTTGATGTCATTTTTAGATTACCTACTAGCAAATGTAACCGTCCTATAATGCCAACAGTTTTAAGAATTAACTTAATGCCGAATCTCCACCGCAAGAGCTAAGCGAAGTAAGCTAAGTGCTAAGCCGGTAATAAGTCTTGCCAAAGTGACGGAAAATGAATTTATTGGAGGATAAATATTCAAATGATGAATTTACTCAATACGAAAAACAATTAATAGTCATTTATTACACTAAAAAAATAAAAAAAGAAGGCAACACAGATATTGGTTGAATAGAGATATTAAATGTATAACAGAGTGGGGAGTTTGTTACTATGTACAAAGAGTTAACGGACATTTTAAAAAGTATTATTATCTTGTCAAAGGCCACAGTTTTATGAGATACTGTCAATGATATTGGCAACATGCATTGTGCGGGAGGCGGAAGGGCTAGTTTACCTTCGTTTGAGTCGCAACCCACCGAGAGCCCGCTCAGACCTCCCTCAGTTAGCTCTTTTCGCTCGTGGTGGAGATCTGGCTTAAATGATGAACAGCTATTTACATTGATTGACTTATTACTCCTTGTACCTTTTATAAAAATCATTTAACAATTTGAATAGAAAATGTGCAAAAATAACTTATTGTTACCTATACTTACTGTTGTGTTATTTAATTTAATTTTGTAAGGACTGTGCTTAGGAAGAATATGAAACTAGAAATATGCTCGACTCTAAAACAACAGAATACCACATATATTATGTCATCAAGTTATCTAATTTCCGAATGTAACTTTGAATTGGAACGATTAATATAAAATATTTCTGTTTGTTCTGGGCAATTACTTAAGCACATTTGATTTGTTTATGTATAGTGATTATTTAGATACTTTACAACTTATTTTTATTAGTTATCCATGTATGTTTCATTTCTTTCATCATTCAAAATCTTTCTTATGGAATATGTTGAGGAGATACAAAAAGTTTCATCGTTTCCAAAAATCCGTTTCAAAATTTTTTGTGTCGCCAAATAAATGTAATAATAGTATGTATTGCGATATAATTTTAATAAGTTAATTGATTACATATAATTTAATTTGAAGCGATTACACTTTCAAACAGTAGGGTGGCGTTAAATAAAACAAAAATGATTTTTTTCAACTATTATTTAATTGTCATCTTCAAGCACACAATGAATGATAGGATAATAAAATATTTACTTAATTAAAACGATTAACGAATGTCTTATACGATTCGCTTGCCATCAAATCCTCGCTAATACGAATACAATATGTTTTTCTCTAAAGCAGTCATAATTATAGGTGCACGGTAAAATCTGGCCGGAGAAATCAATCAATTAGATAGAGCTCGGTCAATTAGAGTAAATTATCACATTTTTTGAAAGTATTTAGCTGGTATTCGATTCAAAATAACGGTAGTACATAATGCAATCCCCTACAATGATTGATTTAGCTGATGAAAACACCAGTGCCTTACTGCGAAAAATCATTTACACAATATATTTAACTTAACTACTGCATCATGTATCTGTATAACTCTTAATCTCTACAGTTTCCTATATCTCTTCACCACTTCTTTTCTGGTACTCATTGGTGCTTATGGCTATCGAAATAACTAATTCTCGAATTGAGTTTTGTTGTAAAAATGATTTTTCACAGCGAGGCAACGGATATGTAACTTTCATATGTAACTAATTTTACCTCAAATCTTCTCGTGGTTTGCATAGAGTTCCTAAATCCAACTGTCCAACAGAGAATACATATTTTAATTGTAATCCAACTGAAGATAATAAAATATAACATGGAATATATATATGAGAACATATTTTTTATTTCAATGTAAGATAATATACAAAAAAAACTCGGCTTCGCTTCGAGAAATCAATAAACTAAATCACAATATTATGCATATTATTTTCATTACCGTACTTTATAGGATTCGTCGATTAATTAATTCAGCCCAATTCCTCGGTTTCATAAAAATCAAATCCCTTCCGATGACCGGTGTCATTTAAAAATTTGTGTTATTAAAATTTACCTAAGGGAATCGATTATCCAAGAGCGATAATAAATTTCAATATACATTGATATATTCCAGACTCAATTTGTATTACAAAGAACACCGTAAATATACATAAATATCACACATATTATTACGTTTTACAAAATTTTATTTATAAGCTACCCATCAAATGAGCCGCTGAGATAAAGCCACCATCTAAAATTTTGACGTAGAGACATCAAAACATCACTACCGGTCTAAAATAGTAGGTAATTAAATATATCGCATTCCGCTAATTGCAAGTTGAAACAATATTTCAATTAAAATATGTAGAGATCTGAAATGAACGGTTAAAAATATTCAAAAGAATGAATTCAAAGATGCAACTTTAAGATCTTTATATTATAATCTCGTAGGTATTTTTTAGTATAGTTAAGAGCTACATTAAAATTTTACTTGATAGCTTTTTGAGTAAAACATATTTCACACACAGAAATTCTAGACAGAAGATGTATGATTCGAAAACATTTCAGTTAATAGTGTAAACAGAAGCACCGTATTTACAGAATAATAACGTAGCGATAGCGATAAAACAAATGAAATAAGCTGAACACAGCACTTTATGGTAATGTTATGTTATGAATCGCCGAATCGGAGGCGGCGGAACGCTCCCCGTCGGTTGTAGGAAATAAATCTACCTTAAATAAATGCACCGATCAGAATTACTACCCTAAAATTGGTAATATGATCAATAAATACTTATTTTTCAGCGTTAAAGGAAGGCTAGACATCATTTTCAATACTTTAAATTTAACACACTCGTAATATTTGCCTATGACTATGCAATTCAAAAGTTCTATTCGATTAAATAAGATCTTACAAATAAATAATTGTTATATTTTAATGAATATACTGCAGATTAAACATCCGTTATGTTATATTTAAGCTATCGAGGGGGTTTCCAAGCTTTCATTTTAATCTATATATGATTAATTTAGAATATTTTGCATATTGTGGAAGTATAAGTTCGATAAATGTAAAGATAAAAATAATATTATGAGTATGCGTGTATTTATATTTAATATAAAATAAATAACGAATAAAGTCCAATAATAATACAAGATTAAAAATAACACAGTGAAGCAGCGACGACTGCCGTACTGTGGTCAGTTTCACGTGTTCTGGCTCAAACGGTAAGATAATATCAATTAGAATAATGGTACGTTAGGCCTACGCAGCTGTCTTAAGGCCAGAATGGAAGTGAGTGCAGTTTCGTTTCGTATTGGCAATATATGGATGATGCGGAATAACAATGCACTGATGATGGATGAACGATTTTTATAGCCGTATGGGAGACGAAGATTATTGGCTTAGCACGTTACTTTAATAATTACCCTGTGTAAAATCTTACATTACATTTTAAAAAAACTTCCAATTCCTCATGAGAAAATAAAAAAAAAACTATGTAAAGTTATGTTTGGAAAAATCCTGTTAAAAAAACGTTCATTATTAGGCTTGCTTCATTATAGTGTGCATCTTTCTATTTTGTGAAAATGGTTATTAAAAAAAATACACAAACCACTATACTAAAATAGTAAATGTTTAACCACTGGCGACTCGACGCGGTTATGGTAATAATTGGTTTTTTTTTTATAAATGGATCATTTTCCGGTTACGACTGACCGACTGTCATTTATTGCTCGATATAAATATAATTCACAATACGCGTTCGGTTGTTTCCTCTCATTCTGGCTTTCAATTAAAGTTATACTAAAAAGAAACTTTTCAATATTAATAATGATACGCTTAGCCGGAGTGAATACAATAATGATTTTTTACATTGATTAAACATGACAGTTTTCTTATACAATAAATACATAAATGGGAGATATAATTGATTACTGAATATGAGATAAAATATATTTTCTTGACATCTAACATTGAAGTGATAATAGTTCATGAGTATGGTAATTTTTGATAGCTACTTTGAATAAAGTTTGTTAGAAGCGACAAATCACTCGATCGGGTTGAGGTTCGAAATGTAAATGTGAAATTTAGCCAAACGGTTTCAAATAAAATTTTCAGTCTCATCTGCCGAGGGTAAAATCTGCGGGGCTCAATCTAATCGATAGAGTGAATAATAATCTCGAAGCCTTCGGTGATATAAATCATTAACCTTACGATATTTAACATTAAACAGGGTATCACCATTTCGCTTGATAAAAATTAATCATAGTTTACAAACACTAGAAAAGTAGTCTATTTACACACACCGCGCGCAATATTCCAATGCGCAACGTAAAACTTTTGCCCTGAAATGGCAGAGAAATGTTTCAGTCGTCGGTTCCTGTCTGATTAAACAAAACGGAATTACAAAAAATTCCTTTCCCCGCGAACATAAAAATTAAACAGCGTCCGCCTCGCTGAAGATGTGCCGGAGACAGCGAGACACGGAGTATTCATACGAACAGAAACGCACAGAAAACAAAATATCATTTTTTCTTAGCATTTTCTGCGAGAATTTTACAAATATCGACCAGCCACGGAGACTGTCGGGCGGAGAAGCAGGCGTCTCCGGTGTCCTCCGGGGGGTTGGATGCGGAAGCGGAATTCTTCTTTGTGCGGGGTAAAGTGGTGCGAGGGGGAGACTGCTGTCTTTCTCTCTCTCTCGTGCATCCCTGACGCCGGCCGGCCCTCTCCTCACTCTTCTCCGCCAGACAGTGGGTCACCAGCTCCCGGAGCACGACCGATTCGTTAGAGTACTGCGTCAGCAGACGCAAGAGGGTCTCTCGGTGGCTCCCGGAGAGGGTGTCGAGCGAGAGGTTATCCTCTTTGTTTTTGGATTCTCTAGAGGAAGGCGGGAAGGAGTCCAGAGATGGAGTCTCTTCTTTGTATCTGAAGATCGACTGTTTGGAGGCGGGAAGGAGATCGTCGTGCGATTGGCTCTCCTCTTTGTTTTTGAGCAGAGGCCTCTCGCCTCCTGGCGAAGCGGCCTCCTCTTGAAACTTGAGAAGGGGCTGCAGCTTGAGGAGCCGGCGGAGGACCGCAGGGGGGAAGTCAGGATTCTGCTGGCGGGGCCGTCGAGGTTGGGTCGGGTTCTGGATGTGAGGGGTGTTACGGGAGGCGGTCGGCAGTCAGTCGGCGAGCAGTCCTTGCGATGTAGCCAGCAGTTGCTCTTTCAAAACTCTGAATGACGGTCTCTCGTCGGGGGCGGGCGACCAACATTTTCTCATCACCTGAAAAGCAAGATGTTGACATGCTTTAAAATCTTTTAGAAAAAATAGATCCTAACAGCAAAGAATGCAGTTCAAAAAAACTAACAGATTTCAATGTGACTTCTAATCTCGAATGGTGAGAAAATAAATAAATAAATAGCAAAATCTCAAATTAATAAATAAATACAAAATATCACAAATTTAAATAGCAGTTAACTATGAGTTACCTCGTACACTTCTTTACAACAGGATTTAGGCTTTTCTAGAACAATTCCTCTTTGAACTCGATCAACGACCTCGGTATTTTTTAGTCGACCGTATGGCATTTTACCGCACGTGAACACTTCCCACATCAGCACACCTAAAAATTATTCAAACACATCAGTACAATGTTTTACAACACAATATTTTTATCTACTAAACATGGACGTTATAATTAAAATTGGATTAGGTTGAAAATTTTTTATAGATCAACTGACTGACTCACCATAAGCCCAAACGTCTGACTTGGAAGAGAATCTAGTATAATTGAGAACTTCAGGCGGCGCCCATTTAATGGGGAACTTTGTACCGCCAGAACTGGTGTACTGGTCATCCAACACGTATCGAGCTAGCCCAAAGTCAGCCACTTTCACCACATTTTCCCAGCCGACTAAGCAATTGCGGGCTGCTAAATCTCGATGGATGTAGTTATGCCTTTCGAGGTACGCCATTCCTTTGCACACCTAAAAAGAATTGATATATTTTTTTAAAAACTAACGTAGAAAAGACATTAACGTGAATAATAATCAATGCTTGAATTGATTCTTGCATCCTTGAACACAACTTGAATTACAACTTGGAGGTGGAAAGGAGATTTTCAACATTAATTGGATAAACACGCAGTTAAAGATAAATTTACTCTTAATCCAAACATTTGTTTTACTTCATATCATTAATTTTGCCTATTCTCTTTCGTAGAAAATTAATAAACACTTTTCACTATTTAAATAAGTAGACTCACAAATAATTTCTGACAATACATATATATATTTTTTTTTTCCATGTCTGCTCCCAATGTGGAGCATATGGTCCCCTAATGGAGGTATCTTAACAGAATTTTTCTACGAGAACTGCTTGTTACTCAGATGCTCAACCTCTCTTTTTTCGAAGAGAGTAGGGATAGAAGGATAGAGCTAGGACAGGACTAGTGGTTAGCTAATCGCTCTCGCTACTCCCCGTGAGGATAGGATGGGTGAAAGGGAGGACTCAGACTACGAATAGAAATCCATAAATCGATTGAATAGTCAATGTATGAAAACCGTCCGCATCGGGAATCGAACCCGAGACATCCGTAACCGTAGTCAGCGACGCTACCAACTGCGCCACGGACGCCGACAATATATATATATATATAATCATAATGCTTGCCCATTCTGTAAACTACAAATCAGTGAAGTGACGGATAATTACATAATTTGAAACATTTTTTTAAACGAAACGGTCCTCATGCTTTCCTTAAGCTTATCCCAAAGATGTGTTTCAACGGTCTGTAGACAATTTTTTCAGAGGGGCCTTACAAGTGGATTAGCCTATAGCAGTGGTCGCTTACCTTTCAGACCACACTGAATCGCGGCCTAATAGCATGATTTTTTCTTAAAATAATCAAGACATGTATAAAATAATGATCATAGACAGTATTTACATTTTAGTTTAATTAATAAGAGCAACATTTCTTGGATTCACTATGTTACTTCATCTAAATCTGGGTCTGTTTATAGTAATAACTTATATAACTATTTAATTTTTTGATTTCATACAGCTCCTGAAACGTTTACTGACAATGCAAATTATTTTACAGTTCTTCCAGAGTTGTAAAGATTTTATCACAACGGAATCAATTAGAAAACTGAAATCAATGTAGGCTGATTTAAATGAATAAGTTACCTGTATGCACATATCCAAAAGCATTCCCATATTTCCGGAGAGCGTGTTCTCGTGCCTCCTCAGATAGTTGAGTAAGGAGCCGTGCTTCATATATTCAGTGACTATAAATATTGGTCTGTGTTTACTACAAACTCCGTATAATTGCACCAGATTCTGGTGTTGAAGTTTTCTGAAAGAAAGCCGTGCATGTTAGTCGAAAAACACCCACTCTAACGAGAATAGAACGTGTTAATTTATGTAAAAGAGTTTTCTGGACTATTGAATTAGTGCGCTATTATAAAAACTTGTAACAGAAACATGTTTTGAATGACAACACAAAAAAATAACAAACTTTAGGCTAAATACTGTTATCATAAAGTTACTAAACAATCCTGTAAAGCAATAATAAATAATACAGATGAATTTGGATTATATTATATTAAATTAAAATATACACTAAAATTTGAAAGTCTGTGAAATTTTACATCAGGAGAATCTATCACACCATACGTAAAGTAAACTATATGCATATTCGTTTTCAGAGGGACCATGGAGGGTAAATCTTATTAAAAAGCATTATTATCGACACCCAGACAATGGTATTTGTTGTGGGAGGTTAAATTACAATTAAATAAAAAGTTTCCAACAAGCTCTGCAGGCATACAAAATAGTAGAAGACTTTTATATTGCTGTCTCATGTATGACCATATAATACAAATCTAAGCGCATGAGAGAGATGGGGCAAACGAAATTTCAAACGATTTCGTTAGTTAACAGTCAATCTCATATCATTCCTTTGATTCGGAAATTATTGTCTATGGTAACATTGCACATTATGTGTTCCAAAAACTAATATTGTTTGTAGCCATAGAGTTCTTTTTTTACAGATGTTGTTTTTAATACATTATAAGCTAAGCTGATAAACCTTAAAAACGCAGTTAGATAAAATTATGTAGGGCGTATCGATATTGAGGATAAGTTTGTTATTAGATTAAGGTAAAATGAAACAGTTGAAATAATTTTGTGATTCTTACGTCATAACTTTAGCTTCTTCGATGAAATCGTCCTCAGACATGGTACCTTCTTTCATCATCTTGACTGCTGTGTCCATACAACCTCTCCATCTACCCCTTCTGACAACTCCAAACTGTCCAGAACCCAGTTCTTCGTGGAGGACTAGCTCTGAAGGGTCTATTTCCCATTTGTCTGGAAACAAAATCAATCCAACGATGAATAAGAACACGTAAGTAGTTTTTTATGATTATTCAACAATAATTAAAAAATAAAAATATTAGGAGATATAAATAAAATAATATCATCGTACCGTGGCTAAGTCCCGCTGTGGCGGGGGCAGGCCTATCGCACGGACTCGTTTTGAGTCTGGAACATAAGCCTCCGCTGTTATGGCGATGGTAATTGACTAAGTCGGCTACAGAGCCACAGCAGTGCTTGTCCGATAGATAAAAGTCTCCCCTGGCATTTGTCTTAATGTGATAGTGCTTGGAGTGCGGGTGAGGGCTGTGAATGGTAGAAATAATGCGATTATTATAATTTAAGACATCGACTGAGGGTGCTTGATGGAATTTCAAAATCAAATTTGGATTATTGAGATTTTGTACACTTCCATGTATTTTGTCAGACTGACGAATGCCTGAAGATGCCGAAAGGCGAAACCCGGTTCATTAGTGACAAAATACATGGAAGTGTACAAAATCTCAATAATCCAAATTTAATGCGATTATTATTATGTAATACGATATTTTATAATGCTCAGATAGTGAGTTTCCTCCAGCCAAGAGATATACAATAACTGGCTATAAAATTGATTCTAAAATACAACTATCTTATTCAGCTAGCATATGAAAAAAATTAAGAAAACTAACAACACTCTCTGATACATTTCAAGATGTGGAAATCGATAACAATTAGATCAATCGATAACAATCTCCGACAATCTAACAGAGAATATGTGGTCACATGGATGCAATCTGAAAGAACTTAATACTAGAAGTCTATTAACGTTAATAGCGAGGAGAACACTCACATTTTAGTGTATAAGGAAAGGGTGTACATCCCTTTGGTGGAAGAGTTTCTGACGACAAAACATCCTTCTTTATCTTCTTGTTTCAACAAAGATTCCGCCCTCTGTCTAGACATATCCCCAACGTACCATCTGAAATTATTACAATCACAGCATTTGTTATTTATCACTTTTAACTGTTAATTTTAGGTGGAAAGGCATTACATTTTTTTGTACTAATTCCACAAGTCGGGTATGTGCCTCAGTGGTCAACGTCGTTGGCTTCCGCAATGGAAAGTTATATAAATAGATTTTTCAATCTATTTATTGATTTCTGTTTGACGGTTGTGATGTCTAAATTTCCCTCCCACCACCCATCTGATCCTAAAAACGGGGCGTAGCGAGAGCGATTAGCTCACAACTAATTGTGTCGTAGCACTATTCTTCTATCACTACTCTCATTGCAATCATTATCAACTGATGAAAAATAAACAGGGTTATTTTTTATATAGTATCAATAACTAATAACTAATGATGAGGTACAAAAAAACAATCGGTACAAAAATTAAAAAGTTAATCATAATTTGTGTGATTTTGAAGTGCATCAAATTAAAGTTATACAAATGCAGCCCTATTATTACACTACAGCTGACATTATGAGTGGGAAAAACAAACCAAAAAGTCTTCCATCATATACTTACTCATATTTTTGTAATCCTAATAATTCTTTTTCCTTAACATAGTTGCTCGGAATGTATCCAACAGATCTGAAATTTGAAAAGGAAGCTGATCAAGACATTGTTTCACTGACATCGGAGAGTAATAATAAAATTTGTTCTTAAAATATCAAAATTGATTCTGATTTTATTACAAAAAGAAAAAACTTCAAATATTATATAATTTCATTTTGGAGGCACCAGAAATAATATCAGGGAGAGAATAATTAATTTAGTATTCATAAAGCGAATAAATTTGCATCTGATAAGAGTGATTTGATTTTACAAAAATAGAATCAATGGGAAAGTTTCTGCAGTATCTTGGATAATGAATTTTTTAATAACCTTTCAATATAAATACGATTTATTGTATAAACTTGTATTAAAGTAACAGCTAGTGGTGATGCAAATGAATGAATTTAACAATAAATATACATACCAGACGCGTGCGGGGGTTTTATCTCTTTCTCGCTCAATCACATGAAAAGTGAAGGTGTAAGCGAGATGCAAGGGCATGCGGCGCATGCTCTTGTATCCTTCTTGCTCATACCTAAATTAGGTTGTGCGATAGAGATAGTGATAAGTCCACCGCACGCCGATTACACATACCCATTTTCATCTTTCACTTTCCACCAATGCTCCTGAGAATCATCCAATACCTCGTATTCAGCTCCCTGAAAAATTACATTCATCATTTCTTTTAATATTATCATGACATCTTCTTCCATCATAATTATTATACCAAGGATGGGTCAAATATTTGACTAAAAAAGAGCCACATATGAATAGAAAAAAAGTTTATCTATTTAACCTTTACACGCCCGTGCGCTGTGTGCAATAGGAGTAGCCCACTGCCCAAGATATAGTCATTAAAACAACTATATCTCAAAAGCTAGTCAACTTATTTGAGTAAAGTAAAAAGCATTATCAAAAAAAGGGATTGTTTAAATTTAAAGAATTAAAACTATAAAAATTGAATGAAAACTGTGAAATTACTAAAAAATTAGGAAATTCAATTACAATTAAACCTCAAAATTACACAAAGATTAAATATTTTTTTTTCGTATGCCAATTTTTAAAACATTTGTCTTTCCATAGACTAACTTTACACTTCTAGCAGGTGAATATTGACGACTTCAAAACGCAGATGTTTGCATTATTCATTATGACAAAAATATTTATTGATTCCGAAAATAAAATTATGATTATTTATGTAAGCTCATATTCATATTTTGAATACTTTTATAATAAATCAGTGTATTCTGATCGCGAAATGTGTCATAATCAACGGTCCCGTATAGGACCCCCGGGCGGATAAAGGTTAATTGAAACTATGTTACACTTATTTGAAGAATCTCCCTTTCATATTTTTTTAATTCGATTTTATGAGGGTATGTAACAGTTTTCCTAAAAAACACCTCTCAATTCTTTCCATAAATGGTAGCCATATTTTACTAAAACTGTACTAATATATGAAATTCGCTAATTTACTATGAATGTCATATTTTTTTATTATGATAATGTCTTAGTTTTTATTGGGTATGTTGAAATCCATTACACAGCAATCTGTTTGTCATTGATTCACCATTACTGGTCTACAGTGTATCAGATTAAAAACTAATTATTTGGTGTTTCAATATTAAATATTAAAAATGAGTGCTACCTTTTCTAGCGACAGGTCCCCCCCTTCGATGGCTTTGAAGGGGTACAGCGCAACCACCAGCTTATTTCTGACTATTGCTGGTTTCTCCTGTAATCGAAAAAAAAACAAACATATTTGATGCGTTCGATACAATAACAAGAGTTAATTGCAGATACAAATTAATCCAAGACATTTTTATTTTATCAATTTCCTTCAAATGATTTACAGCATCTATTGAATTTCTGACATGGTTTCGAATATATTTCTCAGATACGTAGTAGGTAGATACTATAAAGACACTACGTAAACCTAAATAAAACTGGTTTGAAAGTGAATTATATAACATAAATATTGAATTGTTAAAAACATTATGTTGGTTATTTAAAAAAGGGCTGACCTTAACCTTTGAGGAGGGGGTGCCGGGGGCCGCACCTCCCGGCATTATGGGCGTCGAGGGAGCTCCTGTAACAAAATAAAAAAAACCGAACATTAATCTTTCATTCTACATGCTCATAAATAATATTATTTACATATCTGATTTAACATATACAGTAATAATTCATTGAAAAAATGTTACACAGAGTTGAAGAAGGCAAAAAAATCGATGTGGCTTTCATTGGCATTACAAAAATTGTTCCCATACAAGTTTATAAAGTATGTACACGGTGCATAAGTTCCACCAAAAACCGTGTAAAAATTTTTATAGAACACATAGAAACATTAAAAATCCGTGTTATTTGAAAAAACAATACCATTGTGGTATAGAAAATCGTGTAAAAAAGATAATAATATAAAACTAATAAATAAATTCTAAAAATATTATACACACGTAAAATAACACAATATATATTATCGATGAAGCTTTGGCCACTTGATGTAACCATCAAAAAATACGAAAATGAGTTAATGATTGGATCTCATTTTAAAGACGACAGACAGGTCTCGGCCAAATGATGTAAAGCAGAAAAATAAATTGACCACATTTTGGCAGGGAAACATCATTTTACATTGGTTTTAGGTTTAAAAATTCTGACCAGGCCACTTGATGTAAGCCACTACTATATCGACACTCCCTACGTATAATCCTGTATCTCCAAACATGAGAATTTACAGGGTGCATTTCAAAGCTTCATAACGCAATTCGCCATATAATGTTTTCGATAAAAACAGTTTTTACTCTCTCCTGAACAATTACAATTTTGAGCGTTACATCAATTGGCCAAAAAATCGTCGATATGTAATAGTCATTGTTACTTGATAATTTACTCGCACGTTTATGAGGGACTGGACAAAAATCGCTTTCATCGGTAGAAATTTATGATACATCCAACGTGTTAGAAGCTATTGAAGTCTTGTTTGTTTATTATCAACATCTAGTAACTATGAAATCTATTATCCGCTTTTGAGATTTCTATTTCACAAGTTGTTAATAAATTTCCTGGTACCCAGCCATACACATCCCGCAGGTCCTGGGTTTCTGGGAATTAAGTTAGAACAAATAAGAGTAAATACAACTTATCAACTATCTGTTATGTGCTATCCACGGTATGTATTCTGGCTATAGAATATAATAAAGCAACGTTTATCCCATGCGATTAACTTGCAGAAAGCGTATAAACATAGTTTCGTTCCGTATCTAGAGTATACGTACGTAAAAGAATTATACTAAAAAACAAGGAAATTAGTAAATTGAAAAACTGGAAATATCCAGAGGGGAATAGAATTCCCGTTATTTCCGAGAGCCGCGAAAACACATTAATTATTTTCGAATTCAAATTGACATATAATCTACAAATTCACGCTCCTTGACCAATAAACGGATGCTGCGCATGAACCCTGTTTCAAACGGAACTGTCGACACATTTATTTTAAGATCTCATCCAAGGATAGCCTAAGAGGAAAGATTTTGCTAGCCGATAAACTTGTACATGAAAGTATACATTTGTAAATATAAAAAATAGATTTGCTTTAATAAATAAATACATACACTCATAATGAGTAAATCTAAGGCGCGGAACGTTCACAGTCTTCTAGTTGCATTGTAAATTTTCGTAAATATTTCGTCTTTAATCTAAGAAGGCACTATCTTAAATGTGGTCTCATTTTATAGTGTAGAGCTTGAAATAAACAAATACATTTCTATGTATGTTCCTTAAATGCGGCAGGAAAAGGTATATGTTTATCAAATTTGAGGTCAATTCGAGTCCATTCGTGCGCTCGAATACCTGAAGATGCCGAAAGGCGAAACCCGTTAGTGACAAAATACATGGAAGTGTAGAAAATCTCAATAATTCAAATTTGATATTGAAATTCCATCAAGCACCCTCAGTCGATGTCTTAAATTATATAAAGTATATGTTTGTATTTTATTACCATGTTCGCTCCCAACGTGGAGAATATAGCTTCCTAATGGAGGTATCTTAACTGAAGCTTTCTATGAGAACTGCTTGTTTCTCAGTTGCTCAATCTCATTTTTTTGAAAAGAGTAGGGATAGAAGGATATGATTAAGACAAGACTAGTGGTTAGCTAATCGATCTCACTACGCCACATTTTTGAGGATCGAATGGGTGGGAGGGAGTTTTAAACATCACAAACATTCATGACTACCAACAGAAATCCATAAATCGACTGAAAGACCAATTTGTGAAAACTATCCGTACCGGGAATTGAACTCGAGACATCCGTAACCGTAGCCAACGACGCTACCAACGGCGCTGACCCTATATTTATACAGGTGTCAAAAAAAGTATATACAATATTTTTTAAATTGTGTATGCATTTTTTTGCAACGTCTAAAGTCTAAACCATTACAAAGCGTCCAATTAGATTGTGACAGGTACTGAAAAAAACCTAACAACCAATGACGTTGAGGTTATGAAGAATCAAAAATTTCATACTTCGAATTAAAATTGTCCAGCTTGCCTTGGTCGAGTTGGAAATAAGCGAACTAATTTATTGTCGGTTGACCCTTATCAAATTGCCAACATTATAAATTATAGCTACTTATACAGCGTTGATCATTCAATTATTAAACCATGAATTGATTATTCGACATTCAGATTATAAACCTATAATTAACTTATTATTCTGACGAGGGTAGCTTATTTTGAAATTTCGATTTAACTGTAATCTTGAATAACCTAAATAAACAATGAAATAACTACATTGGTTCCAACTAATTTAAGCCAAACAGTACCTACACACCTTTAGTCTATGTATCTTATCTAGGATGTCGGCTGCCAATTTTAGAACTTTGTAACTGCTTTTTTTAGAAATTTTGTTGTTCTGTGTGCGAAAGAAAAATGGTGTTAAGTTTTAAAAATATTTCGCAGTCTGAAAATGCTTCTCAAAGACGCGAAACACGTGTCACAATTAGTAAGTAACCAAACCAGTGAAGTAACAATCATCAATATTAATTTTATATAAAAATGAATTTCCACAAAGCTTCCGTCGAATCCACCGATAATAAAGTGAAGTTACATTAAGTAATAATTATTGTTATTTATTAAGTTAAAAAATACGACAGTAATTATTATTTCATCGTACTGCAAACCGAGCTTAAAGATATTTTTTAAGTAATCTAGAAAGCATTTAATATTGCACGAATTTCTAAAAAATATATATAATTGTTCCAAATAAATTTATCTAAACATTTGTTTAGATAATTTTCGTCAGCTATTAAACGGCTAATAAAAATAAAGTAATTTAAATTAAGAACTCGTGCGCAAAAAACAACGCTCAGACGGATTACGGAAATGAATGCTATATTGCATCAAACTGGAAAATATCACAAATTTCAAATTTCGAACAGCCATAAACAAGAAACAATAAATTATTGGTTCACACAGCATTCATACTTGAACTGTCAAATTACGATAACATGAGTATCTAATTAATTACGCACGCCTGTTTTCACTCGGTTGCAATATCGTGTTTCCATTATCGATTCGCATTTTATGGTTGCAAGAATACGTCGATATGGATATTACATGAATACGCAAAAAAAAAAACACAACTGAACAAGGGAAAAAATCTGTCAAAATATATAACGACCACAAACAGATGTTGCAATATTGCGCCGCGGCAGTTTCTTTTTCATTCACGATGACAACTAATTGATGCGAAATTGAAATTCTGGCGGTGACAATTTTATTCTTGTGTTACGCAACGAAAAAAAAATGCCATTTATGGAACCGGTCGGCTGTCGTGTGCTGAAAAAGCAGACCCAAATGTCACTGCTAACCGAAACACACGAAATATACTTTTTAAAGATGCACCGAAACAAGGTTGGCATACGTATGTGATGAAACATACATTTTATTAGCTGACAGCGTTGTAGAAAACATAAACAAATTGGATATTTTTATAGTCGAGATAATAATATGTAAGTATGAGGGTTATTTTTTAATGAAAACTATTCCAAATATTTTTTCTTTATTATGTAAACGCAATAAACTTGCACATTTAAATATACTAATAATTGATTGATTTCATTTGGATTATTATTATTAATTGCGATTTAAAGGTTTTGTGTGATAAATTAAATTTTGTAGATGCGAGCCATTTAGCGTTCTTATATATATACCATTGTATAATTTTATTCTAAGTCAATCTCTCTTTCATTAGGGAGTAAAAGCAGTAGCATAGTAGTAAAAAATGTACACTTGGAAAGTTATGTTTGAATTCTGACCCGGGCCGAGGCACGAACGCATAAAGAAACTAGCGTACGTCGGCCAGATAAATATATAATTGTATGAAAACAACAAGCAAAATGACGACATATTTTGTTATATATTTCCAATCGTTTCATGTTTGACGCGATTTAACTGTAGATCCGGATGATGATGACGATTATGCAGTCCAGGAGAGATGTTTCCAGTTCGACGGGCCACGACAGAATACTAATCCGTATTCCGCCTTGGTTGTCATATTCGTGTTTTCCAAATATCATTTCTTGTTCACATTTATTTATTTTTGCATTCATTAATATCACGTTTCGTAAGTGTTGTTTTATCGTTTTTTTTTCTTTTATAATTATTATTTGTCAATTTCCCCTCGTCTACATTGCTGATGCGACATAATTCTTTGGATTCCCATTGTCAGGTTGATGTTATTTACACGGATATTTCGAAAGCATTTGATAGTGTCGATCACGATATTCTGATAAATAAATTAAGTGCTATAGGAAGCTCAAATAAGTTAATTAAATTTTTTGTTTCTTATTTGTCAAAACGACGACAATTTGTTGAATACGCTGGATGCGCATCAAATATTTTTCCAACATATTCTGGGGTACCACAGGGATCGAATCTCGGTCCAATTTTATTTCTTATTTTTATTAATGATATTGTGGAAAGCATGAGTGGAATAAAGTATCTGCTCTTTGCAGATGACCTAAAACTGTTTTTAACTATCAAGAAGGAGTCTGATTGTACTATTCGGCAACATAATATAGACTCGATTTTAAATTGGTCTATAAAAAACAAACTTGACTTCAACTTTTCGAAATGCTTTTGCATTTCTTTCTCTCGCTCAAGATTGCCTATTAAATATAATTATGTGATATCGAATAATACTTTACAGCGTTTATCTGAAATTGTTGATCTCGGTATAACGTTTGACCCTTCTTTCACATATCATTCACATATTAATTCCGTTGCTTTGCGTGATAGCAAACTTCTCGGGTTTATAGTTAGGCAAAGTAAACCATTCGAAAACCCAACTGTGTTTCGCACTCTATACATTTCCTTGGTTCTCAGTACGCTTGAATATGGATCTATTATCTGGAGTCCATATGAAAATTCCTACAAGTTGAAATTGGAGCGAGTTCATAAGAAATTTCTACGATATTTCTATTTTTAAAAATTTAAATATTTTCCTTTTAATAGTTCCCTAAAAGAGTATTACCCAACTAAATTTCTTTTAGGAATGCTATCTTTTCACTCTCTTGAAGCACGAAGATCGTTTTCGATTCTAAAGCATTTCTCTCTTCTTCTTCAGGGACGAGTTTATAATCCTGAAATTCTCATGTCTATTAATTTACATGCTCCTAATTGTTATCTACGTGGCCGAAACCATATCCAGACAATTTTTATTCTTAAAACTTGTTCTTCGCGTCGGTCATTCGAGTCACCAGTTGCCAGAGCCGTTCGGATGATTAATGCACTGCCTAGAGAGCTGGATATTTTCAACACTAAACTATGGGTATTGTTCACTAAATATTTTTTCCTTTTAAATTAATAATGTATTTTTTTTTATTATTTAGTAATTTAAAAAAAAATGTTTTTAATAATAATTATTATTGTTGTTACTGTTATTATGTTTGTGGAATGCATGGCGCATTGGCGTCAGCTGTAATGCCATGCATTTCAATTTTTTAAATTTACAATAAATAAATAAATAAATAATACTCTGACAGAAAACAAAACACTTTCTCGAGTATTACGTTTCGTAAATTTGCAGCGTCATGTATTGCTACATATATGTATCGAATAAAACGTTTATATTTTTTTAAAAAATAAAACACAATTCATTTGTACTACTTCTACATATTTATAATGATCAGGACCGGTTTCGCTCATCACATATTTATCATAAATATATTTATCTATTAAATTGTAATTCCTGCGAAGCTAGATATATCGGACAAACAGGAAGGTCTTTTAATATTAGAATCAAGGAACATCTAGCTTGTGCTAAAAAGGGAGATGATTTGTCTACATTCGGTAACCATTTGTTTTTAAATAAACATACGTTTGACATAACAGAAAATTTCAAAATCCTGCACTTAAATAACAAATCTTCGAAATTAGATAAACAAGAGATTTTAGAAATAAATAGATATACATTTTTGCCCAATTCAAATTTATTGAAGGAGCAAACCGTCTTCGCATCTTCTCCTTTGTTATATCAGATTCATTAATTGTATTATACCTGTAAGGTTATTTTTAACTTGTATTAATTGATTGTCTCTGTAATTTCTGTTTTTCAAATATTAAAAAATTAATGGATACTCATAGCTGCTCTGCTTTCTCCACTTAAGATGGCTGTTTATTGTTAATATTAATTACATACTTAAATTTGATTATTTTTAAATGGTTCACTAATTTTTTTTTATAATTTTCCTGATTCATTATTGCATATTACATTAGTAATGTCATTAAAAAATGTTGTTCAGCTAAATGGACTTTTAATGTAGCTATATTTGAGATTTCAGATTAGTATTTATTGATTTGCAAGAGGTCCATAACATTTTAATTGTAGACTCTTTTATTTGATTTATGTATAATTTGTTTGCTAATCAGTATTTTTTTGTCTTAGTTCATGAACCATCAGTTTTATATACCTTCATTTTTACACTCAATTTTATATAAATAAGCCTGTTATGTTTGTATTTTTATCAGTTGATAATGCTTGTGATGAGCGAAACCGGTTCTGATCATTATAAATATGTGGAAGTAGTACAAATGAATTGTGTTTTATTTTTTAAAATATAATGTCTTTCCACCAAGAATTGACAGTTAACACCTTAAAAACGTTTATCAGTCCTAGAAAGCGCTCTGTTGAAAAGTGTATAATATATTAAACAATTAAAATCAAAAACATTCAAAGTTAATTTTACTTTTTCACGGCCGTATTGTGTGTGTATTAGAATTTAATATTTGATATAAGCAATAAAGTAAGCAGATTTGGGATCCAATTTCCGGCAGTATCTATCATAATAATTTTGAGAGCGCTTCCCCGTGCGGCGGGGGTGAGAAACACTTCCTGTAACGAAAGCCTGTTTTTCTAATCGAATTTCCTTGTGGAATTACCTCTTTTTACATGTTTAATTTATTGCGTTGTAAACATCACGCAGCTAACAAAGTCTTCGTTTTGGGATTTAGGAGTCTATTAATTTATACATCTGTTTTGTTGTCGGAGAGTGTGGAAAGTATTTTTCTCGGGCCTTAAACGATAGTGATCAAATAGACGGCGATCACTTTTAGTGCGGGAGCTGCTTTGAATGGGCGAAACACGAAAATAAATTTGATCGTAAATAAATTACCTCACTCTCGCAGACTATTCATTATTGTGTCTAAATCGTATCGTGTGAAACTTCTGTATACGAGGTTTATACTCAATTGACAATGTCGTTGAACACAAAATCGCTTTATTGCTCCTTATATCAGTTTGAAAGCGATGGTTTTTTTTCGTCAAATTTACCGTAGAATTTATCGAAAAAATTCCAGAACTATCAAATATAATAATATAATTTCATGAGAAGAATGGCACAATATACGCCATTAACGTTTATAATGAGAAGCCTTAACTCGCGGTTGGCATATCATATTCTATACCAAGAGCCTCCCGGTTCGTTTATTCAAAAAATATGTTGCGGACTAAAGTAATTCGTGAAACAAAAATGAACTTCATCCATTCTTACAATAATTCCATAAGAGGATTTTTATGTCTACTCTGCTAAGTTTTCACAACTTTGTAAAAGTGGTATCAAAATCTACATTAAAAAGTCTTTTTATTTTCCATATTGTTGAATACATAATTATCATGCATATGTAAGGTGATATTTTATGTTATTGTTTCCTATATACACAGTTATTACGTGTTTATTTTCGGTCACTTTTTATTTCAGTGTATTATCTAGGTGGAAAAATCAATGCATGGAATTTATTACGAATATTAAAAAATATGGCAATACTGTTGACGCGGGTAACGGTTTGAAATTGATGAACAGTGAAGTTCTTTCATGGTTCAATAATAAATAAAACAATTTTGGTTAAAAACATTGAATAAAATTTATTATGAATCGATACAATACGGTATTGTAAATGTCGACTACAGTATTAAGACGACCGAGATTTGTTTACGGGGATAATGGAAGATAACGCTATCTTAACGAATGTATTGTAGAGACAGGAAGTAGCATATATTATATTTGATAGTAATAAAAGAATAAAAATTAGTTACTTATTAAGTAGTTTTTTTTACACCACTCTTTTGATCAATAAGGGATACGCGTTTTATTACTTTGATAATCAAAATTAGTAGACTGACATTATAAGTAACAATCATCTGCTATGTTTTCAATAAGTTTTATTGACTAATCAAATATTTAGTTTGATGTTGGCAACCCTGACAAATAGATGCAAATAGCGGACAGCGAGTCAATGAATAATAGATACCATCGAATGGGTAATTGGCGCCGCAGAACAATTGGTAGGCAACGCACAACTTCGCGTCGCATGGCGAATTCAATCAAATCGCACTCAATCAAAGGCGATTTTTCTTTTATCTCTTATTATTATTACCAGATGCGTAGCAATGCGGATGGACAGGCAGAAATTAATAGAGAAAACGTTGTGTGTACAGAAGACCGTGCAGAAACGGATTCCGATCTTATCCAAAGATACTTTGATAGCTATAAACCATATAATAACATTGTTTCATATAGTCGCTTCAAAAGCAAAATGTCACTTGTGCAAAAAATCGTGTGGAGGTATATTTTGAAATGACAATTGGATCAAAAATGATAATTTATAATTCTTAAATTTGGAATTGTTAAGCCATATTTTATAACAAATCTTCTTTCATCTACTTAAGGCAAGGGTGGCTATAGCGTCAACCGACTAGCCATTCCTACTTGATGCTTCGAAATAAGAATTCATTTGTTTTCTTGTTTATAAGACACATTACATTTTTTCCGCGGTAAATTTCAATATGATGAATGACGCATTGAAAATAGTGAATTCTGTTCGTGGAATCAGTTTGAAAAGACGAACATTTAGAGCGTAAGGTGGCTGAGCCGTGCTAAGTTGTTAAAAATATTCTAGTGTCTTTTACTTGCAATAAAGGAGTTTATGGTAACAGCTAATACATAATATCATCAATTAGAAGATGATAAGTGGGTGCTTGATCTTGAATTTCTCTTTGGCATTACAGGAAAACTAAATGAGTTAAATTTGCGACTTCAAGGAAAGATCAAAAGATTGACTGACATGGTTAGCGTTGTGAATACATTCAAGGTTATTAAAATAACTTCTGTTATCTGTTGATTTTTAATTTAAACTTATTTTTGGCTTTAAATTACTACTTTTAGTGTTAGTAGACCGGCGTCGATAATTGTAAAAACAGGTAGCCCGTAGTGGTTGAAAGTTTGGCCACTCATGTACTAAGGTTTATTACTTAAAAAAATTAAATACACCTCAATTGGTAGATAGGTACAACTCATAATATTTAAGTTGTATTACAAATTTAATACATTTTGCCATACAAAAAGGGTGAGTCATGAAATTGACGCAATAGTTTATTGTGCTTGTGGAATCTTATATAATAAAGATAATAAACGTGACTATTTTCAGCTAGTTACGTGATACGAATTATGGGTCGAGGTAGACATAATCAGAATATAACTTCCGAAAAAACCCGAGTTAAAAATCTATTCAAAGATGAAAATAACTAGGTAAAATGTAGATTTGCGGCTAGTTATACCCGGCAATACTTAAAAGTTTTCGATCTACAAAATCGTATTGTGAACGTAAATGTCGAAATTGTTTTGGTCGTGTAAAAAGAATAAGTACGAATTGAAAGTTTATTTCAATTGAAAGCGTTGGAGTTGAAAGTAATCACAGATCGGCAACAAAACTAAAAGTTGTCAACACGATTCATTAGATGTACCGATGTAACGAGAAGAAACTTGTTCAATTTCTTTTGTCCCATGTAGAAAATCGAACCAATTGAATATAAATTCACAATATAGCATAGAAGTTGTAACAAACGGTTTACAAAATAATGTTGCAGTATATTTAATACTCTTTTCAACTGAGTTGCTAAAATATAACGATGACAATGATTATAAACGTGACCCGCGTTTCGCTTTCATACATCGTCATGCCTTGAAGTAATCGAACTGGCGCTGCGAAATAGTGGTAATAGCAGGGGTGTGGAGTCGTCCAAAAAAAGCCCGACTCCGACATTGACCAACAACCCGACTCAGATTACGACAAAAAAAGTCTAATTTTGTCAGTTGTTTTCCTACCTTTTCTATTTATGTGAAATCTGTCTTCAAATTAATCACCAACCAACCAATCCGGAAAGTAGTCAAAATTATGTATACGTGTATTGCAGGACAAGATGTTATAGGTATAAATAAAAATGAAACAAGTACGTAAATATACACAGAAATGCAAAGCTGCACTTTATAGAAAAACAGTCGTTCGTTTTTACAACTCCGACCCCGGCCAAAATAGCGCGACTCCACGACTCCGACTCCGCAGCCCTAGTTAATAGTTCTATTACATTAAAAAAATAAACATTGGTTGCAATTTAGGATGTCATCTTCATTGGAAGAGGGTTAAGCGAGTGAATTTGATGATTTCCCTCTCTTTTTGATTGGGGATTGTTTCCATATTCTGTGTTCTTAACTCTCAATTAAAAAGGGATCATCCAAATGTATTTAAAAAAAAAACTACACAAATAAATGTGTAGATTTATTCAAAGATAAAATATTACGAGAACAAGCCACGCTATCCATCACTCATCGATATTGTCGTGGAATAATAATACATTTACTACTGTGTAAATAAGTAAACTGGTATCGAGGAGTTTTGCATGTTAAGCGTTGCAAAGACCGGAAATTGAACGTCGGCAGCCAAAAGAAGAATGGCTGAATATCCCGCGTGCCGTGTTCGCCGAAGATGACGAAAGTGTCATTTTCCCGCGACATCTGGGTCCGTTTCGATTTCGAAATAAGCCCTAAATCATCACCCCCGATTGTGGCGCCTGCATCTAATTTATTGCCATGTCTCGGGAAACAATATCATAAATTGTATAATAACAAAAAAAACCTGATTTGTTTCGTAAGATGTAGTGATCGGTTATAAATATAATTAAAAAGTACTTGCTCTAAGACACTTTTACTTCTAATTGTTATTTATTGATTTCTAGATTCGTATATCATGGCATTTTATGCTCATATTTTAAATCATGTCTCAGTTGCTCTTTTTCGAAAAGAAAAAAGATATGAGGATAGGTCAGTGTACGACTAGTGGTTAGCTAATTACCCCCGCTACGATTGGATGGGTGGGAAGGAATATTAAATATCACTACAAACAAATCCATAAATCGATTAAAAAACATATCCGCTCCCTATTCGGAGCATATGGCCAACACACGGTTCCTCCAAGATTCTCTGTCCTCCGCCAGTCTTCTTGCTTCTTCCCAGGTTATCCCAGCGTCCCGTAGCTCCGCCGAGTACATCCTACGGATGGTCATCAGCTGCCTTCCAGGTCCATGGCAGGATTCAGGCTCTCCTGTAGCTTTTTTTAATTTTTGATGTAATAAGGGCTGGTCCGTCCTCTCCCTTACCCCCGAGTTCCTGACAAAGTCAAACCACCGTACCCCTAGTATTTTCCGCAAGCAGCTGTTTTCGTAGCACAGTATACGGTTACCCTGTGGTTTAGTGAAGTGCCATGACTCACAACCGTAAAGTAGCAGCGTCAAAATGCATGCCTTGAATAGGTGGCACTTGGTTCTGACTTCTAGTGGAAATTTTCGACCGATAAAAAAGTAAATTAATCAATGTTATTTATATACAATGGAGGTATGTGCATACTATTTTAGAATTGCTTTTATTCAAAACGTGAACTTCTATAAACTTATTAAAGTGTTTCCAATCGGACGAAAATGTTTAAGACACCAGATTGATGGCAGTTATGTTTTCAAAGTTTTAATGAATTCATTAATTTATTTCAAAGTGGGCGGGGGAAAAACCCGGAAAATTATTATTGGATTCGTAATAATTACTTTATTGATAAGATAGCAGATGTGAGTTGAAGGTGGTTTATTTCCTTCCACAAGCAAGTTTGCGCCTAATTAGCTAACGAGTCTTATCTCAATTGGATACTAATGCATTTAACATCGGATCGATATAATAAATGAATGACAAGTTTCCATTAAAATCACATTCATGAAAGTTACATATTTATTTACTTATTTTAATTTAATAGAATTTTAAACAAATCTAGCATTATTTCAAACACTTTTAAAGTGTTAACTGTCAACTCGTGGTGAAAAGGTATTATATTGATTGAATTGACATTTACTTGGTAGAACTCCATTATAATAGGACAAAATAAAAATAAAGTATTTAGTTCAACATAATTTTGTAGAACGAAATACTTTGTAATTTTATCATTTTGAAAGGCATTATATTTTAAAAAATAAAATACAATTTGTTCACATGTTTATCATGATCATGAACGGTTTCGCTCATCACGAGCATTATCAACTGAATTTTATCTCTAAGACGTTTTGAAATTTTTGGTTCACATGAGATCAACTCGAGAATTTGAGACGTCACAAACACAAATGTCCAAGATTTCATATTTAAAATATCCAAATTTGATATTGACCTTGCTGGGACTTGAGCCCGAGCCCACCTGATCGCTGTGGTAAAGCTATTACTATACTACTACCAGACCAGAGGCCGACTCTGCGGAGGTTTAATTAAATAAAAATTAAATACTCAATTTAAATTTTAAAACTATGTGATCAAGGAATCCTACGTAGCATGGACATGTGTCACTAAATTAATAATTATTACAATGAAGTGTCTCTCAATTATATTATTACACATAATGTATTTGTATGAATAATTAGACTTGTGAAATTTGCACATCGTTTTAAATTAGATACAAACATAATGTAATTTAAATAAACATAGTATCGTTATTGTAGCTAAATGTAGAAAGCAGATTTGTGCGCCAAATTGCAAACATACAAAAATGAATCCAAAAGTTACAAATGGAGAATACAACATTCTCGCTACTCTGTACGTAACAAATGGCGGACTGCTGTGTCGGTCTCCCGAAGATTTATCATCTTGGTGTTTGCACGCAATTAGGAAAGTTGGCGGAAGACTTTTCGGTGGGAAAAAAAGAAGTAGTTCGTTCCCGATCGCGTCGTGGAAATGTACGCCGTTTTGAATGGGCGACAGACATAACTATTCACGGTGAACGTATAAATCCGTCGGCACAATTCGCTGCACTCTATTATTGTATTAGGCGTGGAAACCTTGAATCTCCGACGAATATGTTACGGTTATCTTTTATGTCCAATTAAGAGAACATACTGCATTCGACACGCCTCGCCTTTAATGCCTAATACACACACACTGCGTCCGTAAATTAACAATTTTGTACGCGAGGGATTAAACCATTGAAATTCACATTAGATACATCTGTAAAATGATAAGAAATTATTTTTATACTTTAAATCGCCAAATGAATAATTCTCATTGAGTTTCAATCGCTCAGATAAATGGACTCATTGACAATTTTTCCATTTACCTAGATGTGTGCGCAATGAATCGTGTGTGCATTTTTGTCTGGTCCGCGTAAATATTATCAACATAAAATAATTACGTGCTTGACCTAATTATTCTTCTAAAATATATCGAGGGTATACTGACAGAGGGCATTAAGTAACTTAAAAACGATTTCTCAGATAATCGCATTTAAAGCATTACTCAAGCAAGTACTCTCACCCAAGTACAATTGTACATTATAAAGAATAATCTTTTTGGCATACAAATCATAAGATCACTTTAGATAGATGAGTTAAAGTCAGACTTTAATGCGTTCTAGCAGCAAGTAGAGCGTTAAATAGCATACATTTTGACATTTATGTAAAACAGAAAATAATCAAAAACTGACAATGCGTTCTGTTAGTATACCCTCAATATCTACATAGATTTAATTATTATTTTTAATAGCAGTGTAAAATCAAAAAAATCTAAATGCAAAAAGAGAATCAGGTGTGGTATATCCACATCTATTACATATTAATCATTACAGCGCGAGCCGTTTTCGCACGGATTTATTATAAGTCAATTCATCCGTCAAAACGCTCACTGTAGTTCAAAATAAATCACTTTCAACGGTAAAAAAGGAGAATTATGTGAAATATATATTAGTTATCCCAAAAACAACAAGAAGTAAACTAAACTCGTCGTATTCGAATAATAAATCGAAGAAGTTTAAGAGGCTGAAAAATATGTAATCTACGACTTTGCAAGTAAAATGGCTGCGGCCAGTCTTCATATACACCGTCAACACGCACACAAGCAAGCGTGTACTAGCATAAACATGTGCAATACATAGGGCTGACGATTAGTGCTGCGTATCGACAGTTCAAAGCTGAAATTCGAAAGAGATAAAAATTCAAAAATATGTTTCCTTGTGTTCTACTTGACATTTTCATGTTATGTTGCCTAACTTCTCTACCTCAAGGTTTGAACTATTTTTTAAAGCATATCTCCACAAGTGTTTCCTTCTAGTTTGGCCGGAAACACGAGATGAAGTCTTGGACATGTAAATATTTCCAGAGCGTTCATCGGGTTAAGCATGGGTTAAGGTAAGTAACATGCATTCTGCAAGAAGACAAAAAAAGAGCAGATTATTTTAATTAAAACGCAATTGTTTCGTGAATGTTTATGTGGATCCTCTTTGCATGCATAGTTTAAAAATATTTTTTTTTGTTCGTAACACATTCCTTGAAAGAATTTGGTTTTAACCATTCATCGATATGACAGTTAATGTATCTTTGTAAGTAATAAATCTACTATATATATAGACATCATTTAAAAAACCGGAAATGCTGTCGAATATTTAGGCACGAAATATTATATTTTAGATGGTGCGGCACATAAATATATTTGGAGATATTTTTCGAAATAAAATTACTTGCCCTAGACGTCACAATATGCTGACGGAAATCTACAAATAGCTTTCCGCCAGCCCTGGGTGCGCAAACCGTCGAAAAACTCACCGTGAATAAATATATAATTTATTTATGTACATAGGATATGTATTTTGTCACGGTGCAAAGTGAATATTTATTGTGACGTGTTTATTATTACGGCTAGGAGAAGAGCCTTGAATTATGCACGAACAGTAAAATTTACATTCATGTACATAGAAAAAAAAAACAATTATACATAATTAAAAAATCAACACTGCATTGGATTCGTGACGCTTTGCAAATGATAAATCATAATAATACTCAATAACAACTCTATAAATAGCGAATACATTTTGCAAGTTGTGCTTTATTTGTTTACGCTACCAGTTACATTATATAAATATGATGAATTAAAAGTAAATCAACTCATTTTGGCATTTTGAAAAGACATTTTGGCAAAAAATAAAAATAAATGTTATTTGCCTGGGTCTTTCTGGTCGCCAAGCGGCGCTCTTACTACTATGCTAAAGAGACTGAATATTTTACTATTATTTTCAAGGCTCTAAGCTGTGTAGTTCTTAACTGCGAGCAGTTTTATAAACGACATTGAGATCGCTTATAAAATATTAAAAAATGTGCAATGTCTTACAGATTTATTTAATTTATTATCATCAGGTGATATTGTCGGGTACGTGGTACGATGGTCAACGTCGTTGGCTTCAAATTCCGATACGGACAGTTTCATAAATTGGCTTTACAATCGATTTATGGATTTATGTTCGTATACATCACTATTGATGATGTCTAATATTCCCTCCCACAGTAGCGAAAGCTAGTAGCTAACCGTTAGTCATGTCCTAGCCCTATCCGTCTATCGCTAGTCTTTTCGAAAAAGAGACGTTCAGCAACTGAGTAACATACAGCTTTTGTTGAGATACCCCCCTTAGGAGTCCACACGCTCCACACTAGGAGGGGATATGGTAGAAAATATGATTAAAACCAGTTTTCCTCAGCGAGGGAGCATTTCAACTGATTCACACTGTCATGAAAATGAAAGGTCGATTTAATAGAAATGCTAATTTGCAGTATCGGCGATTTCTTTGTGAAATTACATTTACCGTAGAAAAGAAATTGATAATCCACTTGTCGTGGTTGTGGAACAACTGTGGAAAAGAAATAAATAATCGTAAAGAAAATAACGAAAATAAGTATTTAAAGAAAGTATATTCACTATAATAGATGATACGTAATTTTTTGTCATTTTAAAAATAAACAAGTCCTTAAAATAAACGCTCCGAGGTAGTTTCGAAAAACTCAAGACAAGAAAACTTAATATCCGCTCACTTGTTTAGTTTTCATCGCATTGGCACCAAAGGAGCTTCACTCTTATACCTTAGCTCCCCAACCCCGACAGTTCTACCCCCGTGACACTTTAATGAAACCAAGTTGTTGTTATTATTATTTTGTCTTGTCCTTGTTATTATTAATTCCACTTCCACAAAAGCTCACTTCCCGAGCCGCGCGTGTGTTAGTGGAAACGCATACTTGTGTCTGGATAAGAACTCGCCGAGAATTTTCTGAGAATTTCTTTTCAAGCGTCACCACATATCATAAAGTGGGCGGTGTAGAGTTCAAGAGCCCGCGCCGAATGTGATGCCTACAAATAACAATTACTTCTTATATTAAACAATTCTCTAAAATTATATAAATATTCCCATTTTCCATATAGGAGTAGCACTAATTTTACCGCGGTTCTTTCGATACCTTTCAATGCAACAAACAAGGACAGGCAAGCCAATACTTTGATGGCTGTTGGACGTTACATTTATAATAAATTATATGTCGGGTTCGTGGTGCAGTGGTCAACGTCGTTGGCTTCGGTTGCTCATGTCTCGAGTTACAATCCCATTTCATAAATATATTTTTCAATCGATTATTGGATTTCTGTTCTTTGTTAGCGGTGTCTAAAATTCTCTCTCACTCGTTCAATCCTTAAAACGAGGCGTAGCGAGGGCGATTCGAAACAATAGTCCTGCCCTACCACCCTATATTTCTATCCCTACTGAGTTTGAAAGAGAGGTTGAGCAACTAAGTAACAAGCAGTTGAGAACCTCAATTACGAGTCCATTTACTCCATGAACAAATAAATTATACCTTCAACAGAACTGTAAAACTACCAAACCAAATAAACGGCGCTCATGTCGCTATGAGAAAAATCCCGAACATTAATATTTTCATGGTCCATTATACGTGTTTGACCAGTCATTACCAGTTTTAAGTAACCAGAGATCAATTCTAAGAGAAAAAGTATCACAAACGTATCGATCATGCCTGAAATAGCATTTTTTGAAAAAAAATCAAATTTGTTATTGACCGTGAATTTTCTGATTCCTTGGCTTAGAGGCATTTAGACACTATAATCAAATAATTCACACTGCTTCAAATTTTGTCGTAACGATAAATTAACCACTTTTAAGGTGTTAACTGTCAATTCTTGATGGAAAGACATTATATTTAAAAAAATAAAACACAATTCATTTGTACTACTTCCACATATTTAATCAGTATTTTCTTGTCTCAGTTCATGAACCATCAGTTTTATATACCTTCATTTTTACACTCAATTTTATATAAATAAGCCTGTTATGTTTGTATTTTTATCAGTTGATAATGCTCGTGATGAGCGAAACCGGTCCTGATCATTATAAATATGTGGAAGTAGTACAAATGAATTGTGTTTTATTTAAAAAAAAAAAGATAAATTAACCATTAGTTTGATTAGCAATTATGGGCGCGTCGCTGAGAAAATATGAACGCTTACTTCCGGTCAGACCGGAAGGCTGAGCGAAAATTCAAAAGCTCTGCCTGGCTTCCGGCGCAGTGGGCAAAGTTCGTTAATGACATGGCACAATTGAAGCGAGCTCCGGGGCCAGAGCTTTCTTGTGCACGCGACATACGGTGCCAACACCAAAACTTCTGAACGTTTAATACGCCACGAGGAAAAAATCGCCTTCAGGTGTTCTCGCAACGTTGCTCGGTTGGAAATTTATAATCGCCTTTTAGACGATCGCAAATTTGTTTGAGACACATCTGTGGGACATTTCAATGCTGACTAAAATTTCTTCATTGTTTGTTGTGAAATATCTGTCGTCAGTCAAATTAATAATTTTATTTCGCAAAGATTTAAAATAAATTATGGTATGAAAGAAACTGAGAAATGGTTTTTATTTAGTATATTAGAAGCGAAGATGTATCACAAATGAGAAAAAAACTGATAAAAATACATTTTGACTTTTTTGACAAAACATTTGACAAATATCGTTAAAATTAAAAAAAAAATAAGAATTAAATTCGCAAAAAAGTATTTCAATCTCAAAACCCTTTTAGAAGATATCCATAGAGACGAGTATAAGATTTATGGACTAGCAAGACTGTCAAAGTAGATCGAAACCTTCACACATTGACGTGAATATTTTTGGCTAAATCACTTACTAAATACACAGAGCCAGCGGCGTATGCGACTCAAAAACTATATATAAATAAAACATATGAATTTATAAAAAAGTGAAGATTTTTAATGCTCTGAACATAATTGGTACAGTACAGGGTATCGCCCAATCTATTATATTGAGTTCATGTAGAAAAATTCTTTTTTTTTTCAGCTAAGTTAATGTATTATTATGTATTATTAATGTATTATTTATGTGTATGGCTGTCAACAAGTCTGCAAAAAGGCTTCATAAAACGCAAATTTCTCGACGCGGAGAGCTATCGGATAAAACCAGTTCTCCAAAAATAAATTCTTCATAAAATACATTTTTCAATATTTTTTACTTTTTTAAAAAATAAAACAATTCATTTGTACTGCTTCCACATATTTATAATGATCAGTACCGGTTTCGCTCATCACGCGCATTATCAACCGATGAATGCTCGTGACGAGCGAAACCGGTCCTGATCATTATAAATATGTGGAAGTAGTACAAATGAATTGTGTTTTATTTTTTAAAATATAATGTCTTTCCACCAAAAATTGACAGTTAACACCATAAAAGTGAATATTTTTTACGTTTTATCATGTTTTATCAGTCAATAAAATATGAATTGCTTATTGAAAAATCTCCGTAGAAACAGTTTTTTAAACATTAATGATAAGTCACTTTTAAGGTTTACTGTTAATTCTTGGTGGAAAGGCATTATATTTTTTAAATAAAAACAATTTGTTTTTAAAATGATCAGGACTTTCGCTCATGGAAAACGTGCAAAACAAATTGTGTTTTATTTTTGAAGTATAATAATTATTTATAATTGAGTGTTATTTCATGATGCTTTAAGAAGTGGTGCATTGATGATGGTCTGTAGGGGTAGGTCGATTCAGTGCACTTATAATGTATATATTATAATATGAATTATGTTAATTCTTGTCTATTTACATAAAACAAATTTATGTATCTTGCGGAAAGTATAGGCCGGGTTACGTCACTGCCGAAAAGATATCCCTCTGCAGGGCGGGGAGCTAATTTACATAATCTGACATGGCAAAACATGGTTCACTTAACCTTACACCGGAGGGCTTTTGTTGAGGTCGGACGAGAAGCGCGCACTCCGGTTCCTTCCACGAAAACTCCCACAAGATAAATAGGCACATAGATCAATACCCACACACCCATGGCGGTTCTCCATTGTCTGCGCATACACACTCAAAGATTCAAGACGCCCATGTTTGATACGGGCTTAGGCGAGCTTCTTCTCCTGAAGGCCATGGAACGTAATGATCGAGGAATATCGGGGAAATTAAGGAAACAGTTCTATTTATGTAAACTGTTTAAGACGTAGATCGTGTAAGTCTAGACTGGAAGATGTTTTGCAGAACTTAATTAAATTTAATTAATTACTTACTAACTAACTAGATAGCTTGACCGCTGGCAAACAGAAAATAGCGACTAACATATTTTAAATCGTGAAATCAAATATAAATATATTATTAGAGAAGATAATCAATTATGCTCAACATCTAAATGTTTCATTTTTAAAATATTACAAAAAAATTTACCCTCTAAATCGTATCGATAAAATAATAATTAATTTGAACAGTCTGATGCTTTTGATGACTGAAACCCTGGACATTGGAAACAAAACTTGTGCAAATATACAAAATAGGTTCCTTGATCGAATTTCAATGTCAAATTTAAATTGTTAAAAAATTGTACATTTCCTTGTATTTCGTCACTAACGACCAGGGTTTCATCTTTCGACATCACCTGAACGAACTCGAACTGACTCGTGTACTCGGATGCCCGAAGATGCTCAAAGGCGAAACCCGGGTCGTAAGTGATGAAATACATAGAAATGTACAAAATTTAAACAATTGAAGTCAAGTATCATCCATTATTTATTATATAAAAAACTTAAATAGAAAATAATTGTATGACGTACGTCTTATCTACAGTGCCAGAGTGCCGAAGGTATGTATTTCTTATAGAAATTTCAAAATGACGAACAAAAAACATATATATCGAAAGGAAATTCGTTAAAGTATTCCGTTTCGCACATAGCGTACGTATCCTTACTGATTTACAAAAGTGTCACTCGACACGTTACATAAATCAAAATCGAGAATATCGTCAACATCTACGTCCACGGTTACACATTATAATGTTAGTGTCACACGTAAAGTTGAAACTAAATCCAATTTGCCACTACGATAACATAACACACATTATGTACACATAACGAGAGACGGGCGCATGAAGAGCGCGATAACTTCGAGATAGGAAACTACAATAACCCATTACCTTATCTCGCTCACCTGTAATATCAGCGCGCGGCAGTCTGTCTAACCTGGCGACCGAACCGGCGAGACACGTGCGAAAGCCGCGAGCGAAATAATACTTTTCGCTCGTTTCAGGAAAACGGATTTTTTTATTATCGAAGCGTAAAATAAACATCGCTCACTTTGCGACATTATTTCTTGCACGTTTTTCGCGATCCCTTCTGTACTAAACAAGATTTTCCGGTAATTACAAATTCCACAATCTTATATATAATATCCCAGGCCACTCTGTAGACGTTTTATTATTATAACTTGTAGACATGAAATTTTCTTATGACCAAAGCGTGGTGTAATCAATGCACACACAGCTATGACGTACATTCAGCATTTCAATTTCGATACCGTCATCTATGACGGGTACGGTTACTAGTACATTAATAAAATTCGAACAATAGATCTGTCGGCCTTGATTTGGTTGCATCTTTTTCAAATTACAATACATTCAACGAGCTCACCTAAAAGCTCATCCACTTATTTTTACTTTCTGAACACTACAGTGCATACAACCAAGTATTTAGAATTTTTTCTTCGGATATTTCAGGCAACATTTTGATACATGGAAAATTTTTTTACAATTCGGAATACACCTCCTATAAGATGGATGTGAAGTCGTAACAGGTGGTAGTGGATAAAACATTGAATACTCTTAGTTACTTTTTTTTCAAATTTCGCGCCTTATGTAGAGCATATGGCCTCGTAATAGAGGTATCCCAAGAGAAGTTTTTCTACGAGAACTGCTTGTTACTCAGTTGCTAAACCTCTCTTTCTCGAAGAGAGTAGGAATATAAGGATAGGGTAAGACGGGACTAGTGGTTAACAAATCATCAAGTGTTTAGTTCTACAAGAATTCTTTTCGAACTAACTCATTTGCATAATCTTCATTGATGTACAAAAATGTAGTCTCAACTAGCATAAAAATAACAAAAATTTCAATCCATTCCAATAAAACTTCAAGAGAGAGACGTTTTATTGGAATTATGTCAGCCTCTGTGGTCTAGTGATAAGAGCTTTGCCCTAGCGATCAGGCGGGTCCTGGTTCAAGTACCAGCAAGGTCAATATCAGATTTATATTTATTCAATTTAAATTTGTGATCTTGGACATATTTAAGTGACATAAAAAATTCTCATCGAGTTTATCTCGTATGATTTTCTAATTTTCAAAATATTTGCCGCATTGGCTGTCAGCGGTAATGCCAATTTTTTTTTAATTAATAAATATAAAATATAAACATTTTGAATGCACGATCAGAAGTAAAATTTTCCACCTCGTAATTTCTAATGGCAAGCTAAGCAAGTAAGAAAGATTGCAGTCAATACGTATGGTCAAAGCAACCTTAAGCTTAACTACTTTTTACGATATTAGTCTAAAGAAGCGAAACACGAATTTATATTCCATTATATTTTTATATCGGAAATTTTTTCTACGATTGGGGTATGATTTCGTATTTATCCAAGAGGAATAAATAATACAAAAGCAATACACGCAGATAGCAAAAACATCGAGATTGATCGCGCATTGAAAATTATTTGTCTCAATAGAGGGCATAAAAAGTGTTCCATCATTGTCAATCAGGATCATTATTCAACGTCAGGATAAGGGGAAACTTTAATTATTAAGGTTTATGTAACTCGGCGTACTTTCGTCAAGGATAGACCGCGCGAATTTATTATTATTGAAGTTCCAACAGCACTAATAATAAATTATGTGGGCCGCTTTATGAATTGCTGCGTCGATACGATCTCGTAGTATCTTATTGCGATATCCGAATAATTTCGCAGATTGATCTGATTAATCTCGCAAATGATCACTTTTATGGTGTTAACTGTCAACTCTTGGTAGAAAGAAATTATATTACAAATAAAACACAATTTTTTGGTTACATCTACATTTTTAAAATACAAATGCGGATACAATAATAGACATCACCTCTAAATAAAATTGATAAAAATGAACGAAATTACTATATTATAAGAATATTATATATGTTATTGTGAAATTAAAAGTGACGAAATATGGCATTGCAGCTGACACCAATGCGCCATACATTTGACAAATATAATGAAGAGAGTACATATATATAACAAAAATATTATTTACATACAAATGCTGAACATGTCCACCTCTCTAGGTAATGCATTGATCAACCGAACGGCCCTTGCGACTGGTGACTGATATTACCGATGCGAAGAACACGTATGTATTATGGAATTTCGGTATTTTTATGTAAATATATAATTTGAATTTTTGAGATTTTGTACATTTCCATGTATTTTGTCACTAACTCGGTTGAACTGGTCAGTTCCAAGTTCACTCTTGTGCTCGAATGCCCGAAGATGCCGAAAGGCGAAACCCGGGTAGTGAGTGACAAAATACATGGAAATGTACATAATCTCAACAATTCAAATTTGATATTGAAGTTCTATCAAACACCCTCAGTCGATGTCTTAATTTATGAAAGATTGATTTATGATATTTAACTATATTTTAGATTTAAGAAGATTTCAAAATCCAATGGGAAAATGACATAACGTTGCAACAATAGCAAATTGACACGGTGTTAGTAAGTACAGTAAAGGTTTCTTGAAAATTGGACCATATATACTATGTTTTGTACTCTTACGTTTAGGGTATTTCAACAGTAGAAACATTCGGTTGCTGTACCCGCTTGGGTTTTCATCATACACTATACAGTATGTTGCATTGTTACTAAAGGCATTGTGTTGCATGTAATTTTTTCATCAAAACGGTGCGTCGGAATATCAATTAACTAACTTAAGCCTTTAATTAATCTGAACTCTTTATCCACAACCTCTCTATTCAAAAGATCGGTTTTTAATATTTTTTTCCGGAACTGTTTTAAGGCATAGTAAATATTTTTAGCAGGGGAGTCGTATCCCCGAAGAAAAGAATGACAGCATATCACTTTCAATATAGCACGACTGTTGAAAACGATAAATATCAATAAGAAAAAATGTCTACCTATGTTTGTAGAAATATGTAATATTGACAGTAAATAATATGAGGGCTCTAGTATCATAACTCGGAATCTCCGTCAATGTTTAGTTTGATACAAATAAAACTGTTAAACAGACGCTTACACCATGATATGTAAACAAACACTGGTGGCCATGACAATAAAATGCTACACTCTCATTGGCTGGAATGGAGATTATTAGTTTAGAAAATTATAGGGCATTCGAGAATATGAGTTTTGAAAATGAACAACATATTCACATTCATTATGTAAGTTTAGAAAGATATTCTATAATTTAAATTGAATACGAATAACAACTCATCTTATGCATATGCTGGAGATTATGAGTTATGATACTAGATAACTAATATATGGAAACGTGAAACGATATATAAAAAAATTGAATTCTTTTTTCACGTCCGAAGTTCATTTGAGGCTGAAGTATTTTAAAGTCAGTGCTGAGAGTTTGAATACATCGCAACTATTACAAAATATGTGTTCGACCAATATTGATACACGTAATAAAATAGTCTCGATTGCTCCTTCAAGTGAACTTGCATCGAGAATATGTAAATACATAATTATCTTGCAATAAAACTCAAAAAGTATTACTGCACGTACCCACCCCAAGTCTCTGTGGGCTCGGGCGGATCACACGTGTTATAAGATATGCGTGGGCACAGAGTATGGCCGTAATGTTACTTGCCGAGAACGTGTACAAAACTAACCCCGGGGAATTATTATAAATACCTACCCAGACAAATAATTCTGTACCCCTTTTGATGTTCAAGTCTACAGGGGAGAGAAACGAATGATAACATTTTTCGGCAAACATGGAAATTAATTAAAAAAAACTATTGCCTTATACTGTTAAAACATGTATTAAACATTAAATACGAGTCACGTGGGATCGAATCAAACACTTCACCGATTCGTTCATTCCATCAATGCGTAACGAAAACAAATCACTATTGGTTCAATTCTAATTGGATTATCAGTGAGTCTTTTGTTTTTTCATTCTGTCTGATATTGACAAAGCAGTGTTAGAGTGGGGGAGAATATGATTCGCGACGATAATATAAAAATATTCGCACGTCCGCGAACGTCGTATATTAATGTATTTCTAACTCTATCTCCACGACCGAAGCCGGTTTCAGTTTGTTCTATACAACTAATCGATGACCACAAAAAAAGAATTGTTTGATTTGCCTTTCCACGTATTGAAAATGATTGTTAATGAAATATGTATCCTATAATATCATTCCAATACATATTAATTACTTTTCTCTGAAAATGTTCACTAATTATTTCGTATAGGGAAGATTTGCAAAAAAATACCATTAATTTTGAATGTTTTTCTTTGATCTGAAAACAAAATTAATGAACTACCTGACAAAGGTGTTCAGCGATAATTTAAAAATATGCCGCCATTCAAAAATATTTATTCAATGCAGCTAAAATGACGTAGCCGTTTTCTTTCGTACCAATGCGATTGTCGAGCTGAATTTCTTTCCCAACAACAACCGAATCTGCCAGCAGGCTCGGCTCAAAAGAAAAAGATTTGTATGGAATTCGAGTTGAAAGAATTGGGTCACATCTAAATGGAATCTTAAATTCGCAACCTGAACAAAAAAATATTCATTTGCGTTCAAAAAGATGCAGGAAATGAAAATCGTGACGAGATTTATATGAGTAAAATTCGAAAAATTGAAATGATTATTTTTTTTATAATCATTTAGGTATCTACTCGTTTTTTTTTTGTTTCTCGGTGAATGTTCATTATTTCGAATTTATTTATATACAAAATACACCACTGCGATTCTTGAAATTGAATTTTGAAGCTACATCAATGATTTTCACTTCAATTTTTCGATGACTCATTAGCAACTATTTGCCATGCGGAATTAGTAGGCGGTTACTTTGCAGAAATTCATTTTAAAAATGAAATTGAAAAAAATATTATTTTTCATAATCGACACGAAATAAACATCCACAATAGGCACGCGAGACGAAATATTTTTAATGACGTAAAAGCTTTCGCCAAAAAGGACGCCGACTCGCGTCGCAAAAAAGACGTCGCCTATTGATGTTGGGAAAGCTCTACAAAAGGCCGAGAGAGAGAAACACTTCTGTCGTTAATCTGAGTGAATGAATCTGCCTTCTAAACATAACCGGAGCTTATCTCCAAAGCCTGTGGCCACACTAACCCGCCTACGGTTTTAAGCTTCCTTTTTTATTTTGCATGCGTAATAATACCGCTTACGGTTGTGGAATTTTAATTTTTTAAATTTACAAAAGAGAGACTAAGGGCTTAATTTTATTTTTTGATTGTTCAGCGGGTAATCAATCAATGATAACAATCACCCACAAGCATTTTTTTATGTATGTCAAGTAGGTGTCTTATCCTGCAGGGGATTAAAAGCCACAAACCATGATTAAAACACTGAAAACTGATAAAATTTAAAGATCCTCAGTTAGTGAATTTTAGTGTAACTACTTACCACGCATTTAGTTCTGTAACACAAAACGTTCGTAACATAAACAAATTAACTCAGTGACTTATGGAAATTTATATTTTCGTATGTAAATTATAAATGGTATGCAGTATTACCGATCCTTTAAGACTACTGAGAAATTGAGTCTTATCTAAAGAATATTCCCAACACGAGAGACTACCCCACTAGGTGTACGGGAATAGGCCGTAGCGAGAAGGCGCTCTCTAGTGGGCAGACAAAAATTATGTTTATTGCGTACGTTTAGAGATGAAAGGAAAGCGGGGGTGGCTCGCGTTTCGGGGTGGAATGCGAAAAGGTGCGGGGACTACGGAAAGAGACATAATAAATTGAAAGACATAAACGTGAGAGTTTACAGCGGAACATCCCATTATTTCAGTATAGCCGACTTGGTGCTACGGCGTAGAGCAGTGCCACTCATGATAATTTTCGGCATAAAGCTGGAAGCTCTACGGATTATGCGAAAATTAAAAATTTGGCTTTGAAAACGTTTTACACACATTCACTGTAAAGAAATTTTATAAAATAAACGCAATACCTGTAATAAGTTTCACATTTTTGAAGAAAAACCAACACATAATTAAAATTATTTCAATATACAATAAATAGTTAGTCTGAAGATGTTTCTTAAAGAAGCGAACTAGCACATCTAGCAACACAGCCAGGGGAATAACTAAGCTATCAATTTTATTTAAAAAAAAAATTCATTTGTACTACTTCCACATATTTATAATGATCAGGACCGGTTTCGCTCATAACGAGCATTATCAACTCATCAGTTTATAATGCTCGTGATGAGCGAAACTGGTCCTGATCATTATAAATATGTGGAAGTAGTACAAATGAATTGTATTTTTTTTTTATATAATGTCTTTCTACCAAGAATTGACAGTTAACACCTTAAAAGTGATAAGCTATCAATTTTAAATTTTATATTAAAAATGAATTTCAAAAAGGTTACTCGAAAATATTAAAGTTAATAATCTTATTTATCTTTATAGTGGAATATAGCTTAAAATTACTTAATACGAATTAAAAAATATAATTTTTTTATCTAGCACCAAAAAGTTAGTGAACTAAAAGAATCAACGTTATAATAATCAAGTGGTACTAATGTCAAAGCAAATTTAAAGACTTTCATCGTCGATTCCATGAATATGTTTATGTCACATTTTGTTAAATTCAGTTTTTTTCCTAACATGAATAAATTGACATTCTTCAAATAGTAAAGGAGACAAGGTAAAGAGACAATTCAAGTTATGTCAGTAAAAGCAATTTAAATGCTTGATTTATTAACCGATGAATGCCTTGTAAAATTTATAAAGGTTATATTATAATAAATAATACTTATTAAAATAAGGGTTTGGCATTCAGAATATTTGCCATAAAAAGGACGTTGCGTAGGTCGCACTGAAGAGCTACGAGCATACTTACACTGAGAAGTAAAATTCGGTGTATTTACCGTTGCCAATAAATTTTACGGATATACGTTTTTTATTGGCGAATCTTTGTGGAATTTTATGGCCAATAAGGAAATTAAGTGGAAAAATATTTTATAATCTTTATACCGACGGCGGGGTGAATTTTCACCAATTTTACTAATATATATTATATTTTATTGAAAATTGAATAACTTCCGCTTTAAACTTTAATACGTACGCTTATGTTTGCGATATTTAGTACATACTTCTTGAATAATAATAAACAAAAGGGAAGAAACAAAAAAAAAAAATTAAACACCAATATTCAATTAATTCATGTTAACTTTGATAATTCACTTTTTACGTAATCATACTAAGCGTGACATGTGTTTCGATATCTGAGCATTTCACGAGAGAGTATTTACAGTCCTAATTATATATTTAAAATGAATTTTAATAAATTATCGCTGTACTCTACGAAACAATTGATTCCAGCTAATTTTGATTGATGTCGAGTCCACGGTGCACTGGTCAACGTCGTTGGGTACGGTTACGGATGTCTTGGGTTCAAAAACTGATTTTTTAATAGATTTCTGTTCGTAATCATGGATGTTTGTGACGTCTCAAATTCCCTCTCACCCATCCGACCTTAAACAAAGGGGCGTAGCGTGAGCGATTGGTCAACCACTAGTCCTGTCATATCCATATCCTTCTATCTTCGAAAAAATGAGGTTGAGCAACTGAGTAACAAGAAGTTTTTGTAGAAAACTTCTGTTAAGATACCTCCATTAGAAACAGACATGGTAAAAAATATTTTTTTGATATAAATTTCAGAAAATATGAATTTTTGAAAAACACGTAATTTCACCAACAAAAATAGAAAAACTCATAAGATTGTAATGCCGCTTAGATGATTATGTTACAATAAGGTACAGCTGATTTTATTTGTTGATATTGCATATGTTATGTACAATTATTTAATCAACATAATGTTGTGTATTATAGATTATAGTCGTCGCAAGTGCTGTTTATCGATGTAGAATATCACAAACATATCTTTCTTGCAACATATTATAATAACTGACGCATAGATAAATATGAAAAAGTTTAGAAAAAAAATTGATTTAGCGAATCAATGATAAAATAAACATAACCAAATGCATTCATTCTCAAATAAGATTGCGAGGAATTACCACTTGCTATACTGTGAGAGCATTGCTCACGATTTCGACTAATGAATCGGATAACTAATAATTTCGCAAATCTGCGTTAAAGTATCTCAGAAAATCATTAAAAAAAAATGTGCCGTGAAATGATTAATCTAGTCAGCGCGGTGTGAAGTGGCGTAGCGGTCGAATGATGTGAGATGTTAATCAAAATGAATTAATAAAAAAAAAACGTAACAGCTGGCAATTTCATTAGAGCACTTACATCACTTGCACAGACTGCTTTTTCAAATACACAGTTATGTGAGCGAAAAAAATCACGATTGCCTTTGCTTACATTGTGAGTGTCACAGCTTACTTTGCTTGTATTACATTCTAAATTAATTTGACTACAAGTACAACATTGTTAACGCAATTTTAATCGGAATTACCGCGAAGGGATAATCCTGATAATTAACACTGTCCCCAACAAATCTTTTTAAATCTCTATAGAATAATATGGTTCATTTATTTTAATGTTGTGTCGAGTGTACGCAATCCGAAACCTGAGCTTATCTATCAATGTGTTTATTGCAAGATTATCAGTTAGTCCGAGGTGATTGATTATGTATTGTGTATATAAAGTATTTGGTCGGATCCGCGAAGCAGTGTTCAACGTCGATGGTTACGGTAACGGATTTCTCGAGTTCAAGCCCGTTTCTGTTTTAGGTATGGCTGTTTGTGATGTCTAAAATTTAATCCCACCCACCCAATCCAAAAAAAGTGGCGTAGCGAGGGCGACTAGCTATCCACTAGTCCTGTCCAAGCCCTGTTCTTCTATATTCACTATCTTCGAAAAAAGAGGTTGAACAACTGAGCAGTTCTCGCAGAAAACATCTGTTGAGATACCTCCATTAGGAGGCCATGTGCTCGACATTGAGAAAGGAGGACATGGTAAAAAAGTGTTAATTAAATAATCTTAACACTATAATACATCAAGTAAATGCACACCGTCACTAAAAACATACGCACATATATATTTATTTAAAAATTAGTCTTACGGAACTTTGAAAATTATACATTAATTAGTGGTTGTTGTTTTTGAATCAGGCATTCGAAGGTTTATAAACACAGCACGTATCTACAAATTTGGAAAATATTCAGGATACGCGAAAACGTGATTATTTCTAAATTCATTAGAATTATGAAATACCATAAACACAAAACTGGATCAGCCAATACGTTTTAGATTATTGCATAACCCATATTTCTTGAGGATATACGTTTTTGTTTTACGGTTTGACTCGACTACAATTTACGTGCTACTAGCTCATCACATTGCTCTTAAGGCCGGTTCACATTGGTCATGTAATTTAGTCGAGGAAGAGTAATTTAGTAGACACTAAATGATTTAGTAACTGAAAAGTGTCCGAATACAGTACATTAGTGAGTGACGTGTCAAGATGAACAGAGCACAACGTAACAAAGCAAAAAAAATAATCATAGCTTCATTTCTAATGGCTATATAGAAAGAAGTGGAGAAAGGAATTAGCGAGAAAAAAGAATGTGGATAAGAAAATGGATCGATAGGAAAGATGCACTGGGAACTACAAATATTTTTCTCAAGGAAGGTGTTAGAAGATTGATATTAATAGAAAATAAATATTAATAGCTATTTAATACGAATTAACTAATTATTCTGATTTGAGTAATTCATTAACTATTGTAATGTTACAAAAAAAATATGTTGTAATAAATAAAAATCCAGAAATATTCATTGTATTTTCCATGTCATTGTAAACAGATTGTCTAGCTTGTTTATTTTTATATGATGAAGATTTAAAATTTCAAAAGCGCTCATGGCTTGAACATTCCGAAACGAATCTTCGCTCCAACGAAACGTCATGTTTACGACACTAATGAACTTGACTAAAGACAAAGTGTTCAAAATTATTTAGTGAGAGGTGGTGGGGACCGCTCCTCGCCCGAAAATTAGAACAAAATGGATAAAATCGACTAAATAATTTTATTAAATTACTCGACTAAATTTGACTGTTCGTACACGTTTTGTTACTAAATTACTCTTCACTCAACTTAATAACTCGACCAATCTGAACGTTTATGCACTTATTTGCATGGCATCAATTAATAACTGTTCGCCGATTGTTCGCAGTAATTACCAACGCGAACATGCGAATAGACATGATGTACATAAAATGGTTTCTATTTCCAAAACGATAGCGCACAGCGTGAATGCACGCAGTGAATAATTGAAATGAAATACACAAACGATTAATTAATAAAACTAAGAACGAAAATATTGAAAAAACGTATGTTGCAATATGCGTTGGTAACTTCAAAATAATTAATTGATCTGTAGCAATAAATAATAGATGACGCCTACTATTAATTAATTGCTACACAATTTTAATTCGCAAGAGTATTTTTAAACATCAAATATTGAATTGAATCATGTTAAACTACTTTTTATATGTAAAAAATACCAAATTGGTATAATATGTGAGAAGAGAAAGAGAGGCGAGCGGCTGGTTATCCGGAGTCCTGGAAGGGCTGATCTCAGACAAACACCATTTCAAATCCGGTTCAAAAACTTATTTATTTTCCATTCAAGATGCAGTGGTTTAACATTACACAAATATATAAATCTTAACACATAAAATTGATTCTACATTTACATTTACTTAGCAACTGAATTTACTTTAAGTTATAATACAAATGACACAACGAATTTAAATAAAGTCCAATGCAAATCAAAAAAACAACAAACAAACAGTTCACATCGTCACGTCACCTTCGCCGCGACGAGACCTCGCTCGGCCGCCTCGGCAGATCGTAATCGACTGTTTACAAAAATTAATAAAAACTCCCTGCAAAGTTGGAGCTACCCTTTTCCGTAAAAATGGACTCGTCCAGCGGACCTAACCGGGGGCTATTTGAACGCCTGGCAACAAGAAAGAGCCTATTCTGCGAAATATTGCTGTTGCCGCTGGCTGATTTCAGTTCAGGACACTAATGACACTTATACTTAACAAAAACCAGGGTGTGTCATATGAATGTTTGTCTAGCAAAAATACTAGAAAATAAAGTTATACGTATTGATATCCTAGAGCCTTTTGAAATTACCAAAAAAATATTTGATGTAATAATTAGGGATTCCAGCTCGAACATTCAATAGTCGAATACTTAGGTAAGTATTCGTAATAATTTTTAATGGAATATTTTACAAAATTGACGAAAGATTTTTGTCTTCGCCAAACTCGGGTAAAAAACTTGAGTTTGACGAATGATTCGGGGATAAAAAAAATACTTTACGTCATATTGCCGTAATTTTAGTAATTAATAAAAAAAAAAAATACCACTGGAGTAATCCGACGCAGCTGCAATTTTTAAATATTTTAATACAATGGAACGGTATTGGAATGTGTATTTATATTGTCTCTATTTGACAGAAGTGGGTAAAGATTTAGTCGTAAATTATTACAAGATGACTGCATGTCATTATTAAAATAAAATAATAATTTGGATTATTGAGATTTTGTACACTTCCATGTATTTTGTCACTAACGACCCGGGTTTCACCTTTCGGCATCTTCAGGCATTCAGGCAGGCAGGCGTGTGGTCGAATGCCTGAAGATGCCGAAAGGCGAAACCCGGGTCGTTAGTGACAAAATACATGGAAGTGTACAAAATCTCAATAATCCAAATTTGATATTGAAATTCCATCAAGTACCCTCAGTCGATGTCTTAAATTATAAAATAATAATATAAACTTAAAATTGGTAACTTAGTTATTCCACTGGATTTCTTACTAACGTAACATGTGTTTTGTTTTTTTAAATAAAAATATTTTAAGCCCCAAGTAATCTACGCAATTTCAAGAAGTTAAAAGGCTTAAGAAATAAATAGCCCGAGGTGGCATAAGACAATAAATAATGGACACAGATGTGGGATTCGTCTTTTCAATCTGGCATTGAGATGTACATTACAATATTTATACGTGAGTGAATGAGAGAAGTAAGATTGGCAGGTCTATGGATATAAAATAATAGTCAACGTTGTGTAAGATGAATTTTTAGGCATACTGTGTTAAAGGCATTGTATGTTGGATCCCGGGAATTAGCTAATAACATTGTCGTTCTTACTTTGTTAACTAACAACTTGAATAATATGTAAGCGGCAATTGCATTCATTAATAGCGGGTTTGTATTTATTCTTTAGTTTGTTATGTATCACTGAAGATTTGTTATGTAAAACTGTTATATTATGAGCACGAAACTGACGTAATAAGACATTTTCATAAATATTTCCATTGCAGATGACACACAAACACGTTTGTGAAAAGTATATCAAACCTAATATAAAATATAGTAAAAAAAGCATTATTTTATACCAAAAAAACTGCTTACAAAAACGTAATTCTAGCTTCACTATTTAACTTCTAGATCAGCACACAGTTGCAAACATGTAGAAAATAATGATCGTAAGAGTAATATATTTTTTTATTATGAAACGGTATTTAAACTTGCTTAATTAAAACAGTTTAATACGAGCGATATTTGTTGCAGCATATTTGAAATATGATTTTACATTTACACTACGTTATCGTAATAACTTTTCGGACCACCGATTGACGACCGCTGGAATAGATAGCATTGTGACGCTGTTACATCGGAACGATTTCAATGAAATAGTTTATTTTAAAACATACCCAGAACATTTTTCTACGATTTTTCTGTAGGTGATATAGAGCAGCATTTTTCACGACGAATTTAAACATATATATTTATGAAATAAAAAAATGATTTTAACATGTTGATATTTAATTTGGATTATTGAGATTTTGTACACTTCCATGTATTTTGTCACTATACAAACACAGTGACAAAATACATGGAAGTGTACAAAATCTCAATAATCCAAATTTAATATTGAAATTCGATCAAGCACCCTCAGTCGATGTCTTAAATTATGTTGATATTTGTTTTTGATTTTTTTAATATGCCGATATCTCGATAGAAACGTTTATTAGAGAACTGTTAGTTACTACCTCTGTTTTTCGAAGAGCAGGGGAGAAGGATTGGCTACGAAAGAACTAGTGGGGTAAGCTAATCACTCTCATTACGCCCCGTGTTTATGATCGAAAAATTTAATTTATAAAAAATTTCGTACTGGGACTTGAACCCGAAACATCTGTAACCGAAGCCAACGACGTAGACCACTGCACCACTCACCCGGCATATTTTATTTTCTGTATACTTAACTCAAAATCATGCTTTTTTGACTCGTGGCTCCATTTGAGCAGAGGTGTGACATCTTATAAATAACTAGAAAAAATCACATCGAAATAGTCGAGATCTTGCTCCGCAAAAGATATTATCGTTTGCCACTTCACTTGAAGCACATTAAAGAATGGCTAAATTATGTAAGTCAATAAAAAAACCGTATAATTTATAAATTTAATTAAACGAACGAAAAGGCAATAATCAGGCACAAATCGAGTAGTTAACCGTATTCGGCAAGCACGATTCGAGTGAATTTGATTTGGAATAATTACGTATGCCATTGGGTTTTGTAATGTCTTTTTTGTGCTCCGCCGCTATCAGGAGCAGAGCCAAATAAAGTGTAACATATAAATTAACCAAAAAGCGTGTAAAACTGCACAATACCAAATAATGATACATTGGACCAGTCGATCGGGTTCGAAGGAGAAGAAAAAAAGTGAAATAATATTACGCGTGAATAGAGAAAATCGTGCAGAAATTTTGAACAGATAACATCGCTAATTCAACCTGCCTGTATAATAATAAATGCAATACATACTTCAGGAGTCCGCAACATTATCTAAATATATTTATATTCAAACGGAAATAAAATACTGTGTAGTAAATACATTATTTTTCCGATAATTGATAATTTAAATCACTTGAGATAAAATCAAGGTTATTTAAACGACGCCATTCGAGACCAACTCGAGGAGAAAAACGTTACAGATACTCTTGCCGTATATCCCAAGTGTAAAAAATTGAAGAATCAACATTAGTTATTAGATCTGAAGGAAATTTAACCTGGAACTGCGGCCATAGGGGGGTAAGCAGCACAAAAATCCAAATTTTATGTCAAAATAAATAATAACGAAAAAAATGTCAGATGCAAAAAAGTCGAATGCGCCTAAACTCAGTTTTACAATGAGACTTTTCGGCGTCCGTGGCGCAGTTGGTAGCGTCGTTGGCTACGGTTACGGATGTCTCGGGCTCAATCCCCGGTGCGGACGGTTTTCATAGATTGATCTTTCAATCGATTTCTGTTCGTAGTCTGAGTCCTCCCTCCCACCCATCCCATCCTCACTAGTCCTGTCCTAGTCCTATCCTTCTATCCCTACTATCTTCGAAAAAAGGGAAGTTGAGCAACTGAGTAACAAGCAGTTTTCGAAGGAAAAATTAGGTTAAGATACCTCCATTAGGAGACCATATGCTCCACATTTAGAGCGAACATGAAAAAAAAATCGTTATGCACTATGAAAGAGTACAATATAATCTAATAAAATATGAATATCGTCAACACAAAACAATTCTACAGGAAAGCTATATTATCCAACATAAAAAGTTATGTTAGTAGGTAAAACAAGACTATTAACCCTTATGTAGTGGTATATCGACGGCTTGTTTGTCCATTTGAAGAGCGGCTCGTTCTTCGATAGTGATGAACTGGAGATTAAAAATTAATGTCAACAAAACACTTCTCAAAGAAGCGAAAAACGTGTCACATTTAGAAACAACCAATGGAATAACAAAGTTATCAATTTTAATTTTATATTAAAAACTAAATCTCACAAAGTTACTGGCGAGTCCATCAAAGATAATAAATAAAATAAAACTAAAAAAGCTCGCATACCGTGATTATTGAAATCTGCATTGGCGTAACATTACATTGGTGGAGCAGAGCAAACCGGTCTATATATTTAGGCATCACATCATACACGTTACGCCTATTGAAATTATCACTGGCCATCTGAGTGGCCACTGTGGATTGATTATTTATTAGGGCAAAAAAAAAATTAAGATACCTGTCGCGGCCGAGCGGAAAGTAATCAGTCTTTCGAGCTCACCTATTTTGCAGTTAGATAGTTAGCTATTTATTTCAAATTTATTTCTGTGTCACGCAGAAACGTCGTTACCGCTGGAGCATAACGGAATATTGCAGAATATGAACAGTTCAACAAGAAAAGCAGATAAGTAGACGTACTTAATCCGTAGAAATAAAAATATATTTCCACAACTTATGACGGATATATAGCAGTTGATTTTAAGAATAATATAATACATATCGCAACCTGAAAACTACAAGGTTCTAAAAGCTGCTGTTCAGCAAAGTAAAAGTAACAATGGGGTAGTCTTAGAATGAGGGAGGTTATTTTGCTGGATTTGTAGTCGTATAAACAACGCTTATATGCGTTCAACCTATTTGGTTGTGTTGGCCACGGTTTCGAACATCGAAATGATTTTCTAGCCTTTCCTTCTTTCCCTACTCTCTCCGAAAACGAAGGCCCAAGCCAGGGGTCTACAAAATTTTTAGCCGAAAAGTCACACTGACTCCTCTACTAAGTCCCAAGGGCCAACATCTAGCTAGCTCAGCAAACCAACATACTGTAGTTTTTAATTCCCCGCTGCATACTTACGGGTCAGTTTCAAGGAAATTTCACTGTGGTGGAGATAGTCGATATTCGACAAGGAGAAAACTAGTGTCTGCCTGATTTTATTCACTGATATTAAGTCCTTTCGACAAGAAAAATTTGTTGATCAGTTGCATAAATTTTCTCGTGGCTTTTTTTCCGCTTTCGGCACTACTTATCTGTGTGAAAAAACTATGGCGCGCCGGATTGGTGGTGTTTGGAGAGCCCCTGGTCTAAGCGGCTGAATTAAGAGCAGTTCTCGTAAAACAACAACAGTTAATATGCTGCACGTTGTAAGCAGACATGTTTGAAAAAATGTAGCATAATATTCTGAATTAACGACTTTGCAATCATAGGAGGGACAATTTGCAAAAGATATATGAACTTCACTTTTCAGCAAACCTTCAATCGATCAACAATGTGACACGTCATGTATTCTTAATTAGAAAACATTCTTTTACTGAACTAAATTTCAAAACAGTTTTATTCGAAATAAACAATGTATACAATGGTGTGTTTGTAATAAAAAATCTGTTTTTTCTTTAATAGTAATATATGAAAAGAATGAATACTAAATTATCACAGCAATAATAAGACTGACAGTTAAATACTTCAGTGATTGATTATGTGAATTGAATAAAGGGTAAAAAAAATAATGACATTTTTTGACAACATGCACGCACAATCAATTAAAATTAACCATTTTTAGACCAGGCTGGTCTGATTATCAATAGAATCAATTAAAGTCTCTCCAGCTTTGCAGACAGGTAAATAATTAATTTGAAATCAGTCATTGTTATTACCAGTATGTGTCACATTACAAGTTGTATAAGCTCGACTCGCCGGCGCCGATGGATGCTGTGCCAAGTAGGGATATATTATTATCCGTATTAAGTATTGATCGAGTAGGGAGCTATATGTACAATGGATGAATGGATATGAGCTCGCGAATCTCAATTAAGATGCCCTGCAGAGAAAAGACTGATTGGTTGAACAAGGTTTCTTTAGAAACATTGTGATAAGAAACTATAACTGCCGACTAGGGTTTCCAATCCCGAGATTTGGGGATTCACTGTAAATATTAAAAAATAATTCATATTTAAAATTGATGAACTACAAACTATTGTACAACGTGTACCTTGGCACTGTGCATGCTTTTTTATAATACCTATATAATTAATACGTACTTCTCACATTTCGTAAGATAATTTTGACAATGCAGTTTTTTGAATCATTTTATAAAAAATCAATATCAACTTTTTTCTATCAATAAATAAAAAAACCATTCCCATGTCTAAAAAAAATAAATCGTAACTTTATTCTAATTAAAGCAATAATGACCACATATTTAATTTTAAATATACAATTTAAAACATTTCGCTCGATGACCAATCCCGGGATCTCAAAAGGGGTCCGAGATTATATGCCCTATTGCTGACGTACACGAAATGAACAGAAGGACGAATATCGTAGAGATGACATTTTGAGGAGGACAAGGTTCGATATAGAAGAAGACAGTTTTCATTGTATATAACCAAATCCGCTCCCTACTCGGAGTATATGGCCATTACACGGTCTTTTTGCATCCTCCGAGATCATCCCAACGTCCCGTAGTTCCGCCTAATACATTCTATGGAGCTCATCAGCGACCTTCCAGAGCGACGGAAACCATCCGGTTGGTAAAAGAGACAGGCAGGATTCAGGCTCCCCTGGAACATCCGCAGCACATGTCCAAGCCAGAACAATCGTCACTTTTTACTTTTGGACGTAATAAGAGGCTGGTCCGTCCTCTCTCTTACCTCCGAGTACAAAATCAAACAACCCTACCCCTAGTATTTGTTTACAAAGCACACTATACGGTTACCCTGTGCTTTGGTGAGTACCATGACTCGCCACCGTAAAGCAACACCGTTAGAATGCACGCGTTGAAAAGGTGCCAGTTTTCAATACCGTATTAAATATGTGATGAGTAATTTCAGCAGAAGGGTATGCATTAATTAAAGTTCAATTACGTGCTGAAACATGTCCAAAGTGATCAGTAAACATATTTATAAATAAAGCCGTCATTGCTACTTGATACAAAATCATATTTTGTAATCTAATGATAAGTAAATTACAATCTCGTTTAATAAAAAGTTAATATGACTTGGCATTTATTATTGTAAAATCCAGTTTACACGTACATCGTATTAATTACTCATGTAAGTTGATAAATTTCTTATATTATATAACTTTGTTAAAAGCGGGCGAATTTAATATGTGATCATTAAAAGCACGCTTCCGCCACTCGTTAGCAGGCAGGCAGGCAAGCGGGCGGACAAGTGTAGCGGAAAGATAATATTATTATCATAGAAAATGAGCACTTTGCCGTTAAATAATGATTATTAAAAAACAAGTCTATTTATTTATTCTTGACGAAGCAAATCGAAAACTGTTCTGACGCATTGATTTCATAATTTTAGTGTTATTAGGCATTTATCAAATTTAAGGTACAATAATATGTTTGACGGATTTTATCGTTGCTTTAAAATCAATCGGAAAATGTGCTAGTTATAAAATTACTTTTAAAAAAATTTCTTATGCATAAGTAAAATGTTTATACACTTAAAGTTAACGTACTTTATAATAAATACGATTTAATTTGTGTTTTATTACGTAAAATTCCATTTATACATATAATTGTGTACACGGTCAACATCCACTCAAAAAAATAGTTTCGAGATTAAGTATCTCTTTAGATTAGTTTAACTGTTTCTGTATAGTTCAATCTTTTAATGGATAAAGAAAAAATATGTCAAGATCAGTTGTGTAATTGGTGGTGTTTTGTCACACAATAATTTTCTGAAATATTACTTTACTAACCGTCAAGTTCATTAATTAGACTTGTCATATTATAATCATATCCATTCCCATGTGGGGTATGATAAAGAAAAAATATGTCAAGATCAGTTGTGTAGTTGGTGGTGTTTTGTCACACAATAATTTTCTGAAATATTACTTTACTAACCGTCAAGTTCATTAATTAGACTTGTCATATTATAATCATATCCATTCCCATGTGGGGTATATGGACTCCTGATTGCGCTTATCTCAACAGAAGTTGTTTTACGAAAAACGTTTGTTATTAATTCGTTTAACTTTTATTTTTCATAGAGAGTAAGAATAGAAGGATGGGGCTAAGACAGGACTAGTGGTTAACTAATCTCTCTCGCTACGCCTCAATTTTAGGGTCGAATTGGAGGGAGGGTGCTAAGAAATCACAGATATTCATGACTTCGAATACAAATTAATATATAGATTGAAAAAAATTGAAAAATCAATTTATGAAACTGTTCGTATTTGGATTCGAACCCATTAACCCTGCTACCGAAGATTACGATATTGACCATTCGGCTACAGCCCGTTTCCATATTAATTATTCAAAATTTGATTCCTTATTAAGATAATGATTGGATGAGACAAATGCAGAAGGGGGACTTATTATATTTAAAGCATATCCGTGAGTCAAGTTCATATGTAAATATTATAGATAAATCCAATTCTATCTTCCGGATATTATTATTAAAACGTTTTTATGATACGATAATGGCAACATTATAACATTAACGTAAGCTAGTTCCTATCATAAGAGCCGATATGTTAAAAGTCAATGAATTTAATCGAAAATCTTGTATTTCTACAGTCTTATGGTAAGTTACTACAAGGATCCCATAAAATAAGCATTGCGATTTACATAATATGAGCATTATAAAACAAGAAGACAATATTGCATAACGTAAATGTCAGAAATAATACAAACGCGATAAATCAAACGACTAGCCTGTGTTAAAAAAAAACTTAATTAATGCAGCGTTTGCTCAAATTTGACATATGTGGGCCCCATACGTGAGTACATTAGCCGTATTTTATCGTACAAGGCTGCGAAGGTAAGCGGGCGGGTCTCGACCACCTGACTTCCTTGAAACGCTCAGGAGATCGGCGTTTGCAGTTTGAAGTGTTCGCCGCCTCGCAATGAAGTCTGAGCCAGCCGACGACCTCCTCTGGTCTCTTTCGCCAGCCGTCATCGTGAGCAGGCTAGCGACACGGCTGGTTTGACGACATTATGCGGTTCTACAGGTTATTATTATATTTTATAACTGTCTATTTTAAGTACAACCTGCTTCCGAAATAGCACTACGAAAGACAATGTAAATATTATCATAAAAGTCCACACATTGTTAATAGATTGGATGTAGGTCATATCGACAGAATATTCTATGTGTAAAAGTTAAATACAGGCTGTGCTTAAATTGATACATAGTTTATGTTTATATTAATATAAACAAATAACGCTCTTATACACTAATATGAAATGTTTTAGGTTATACCTACGAAATAACATGTTGTTGGAAAATAGCTCTAATCTCACAACACATTCAGCTATAAAGTACGCCACGGAACGCTTCATACAAGATTTTCTTTCAATCCTCAAAACCCTTATAAAGATATGCTACCCTGATAAGATATATTAAACATCAGGGTAATGGAGAGTTAGAGGGATCCCACAGGATTCTCCAGATTGTCAGATGGACAGCGACAAGATAGGTCTGAGAACAAGAGTTATGGACTTAAGTATTAAAAACGAGTCAAGCTGTTAAAAGAAAGATTGTACTATTTTTTATACTGTTGCAAGCAGTATAAGTATCGACCTAATAGACAAATATATTCGGCACAAGTACAATTAAAGACTTCTATTTCGCATTTGAGATGTATTCAGCGGTTAATACCGCATACTTGAAATTTTTATTTCATTTAATACATATCGAAAGACATATCGAAACGATGAGTGTTTCGCCCGTTTAAGAAACACTATCATAAATTGAAGAATGGAATTGTAGAAATTTTCTACAAAGTTCTGTGATACTTTGTAAGATTATTTCTACGATTTGGTTGGTATTTAAGAAAGTAACAAACATAAATTCTTAGTCGTTAACAAAGATACTCGTACATGAACAGAAAAGAAGCTGTAATTTCATGTCCACAGCGTACACTATTAGCGAAAGACACTATCTTCTAACGACACAGAATAACTATTATTATCGGCGGAGTGGTTTGCTTATTCGACGCATCAGAAGCCCCAGGGTCCCGGGATCGATTCACAGTATGTAACTGTTTATATTTGAATGCACGAAACCGGTTGAGTCGGGCCCATTATGTAAGTAAGAATACTGCAATGTTAGAGACGTTACATCGCTTCCAACAAGCACGAAGGAAACGCGCATGCAGTCATTATTAATTTGCGAAACATATTTTAGTCAACCGTCAAAGTGGGTAACGCTATATGCTAAAAAATATCGGGATTTGAACCCATCCGACTTTATAGTTCCATATTATTATAATACTTCTCCCTTGACTTGTACGTAACTCAATAAACACGATTTTGGATTTAAACTGTCTAATATTTGCATCAGTATTTTTAGTTTACGTAATTTTAATTATTATGAAATGAAGTCAATATGGCCGAACAGTCAGTTTTCAAAAATGTTTCCTTATTTTCAATTTAGTGATGAGGATACGCAAACACAAAAAAGCTTTTTTTTTTACTTGTATACCTAATTATATTGAAAACGTTTTATGTACTATTAAAACCACCTTTTGGATGATTATCATTTTTTTACCATGTCCCCTCCAAACGTAAAGCATATTTCAACAGAAATATTTCTACAAGAACTGCTTTTTACTCGGTTGCTCACCTATCTACCTATCTTTTTCAAAGAGAGTGGGGATAGAAGGGTATGGTTAGAATAGAACTAGTGGTTAGCTAATCGCTCCCGCTATGCCCTGTTTTTAGGATTGGATGGGTGGGAGAGAATTACAGATATCACAAACATCCATACCTACGAATAGAAACCAATTAATAAGGTGAAAACTCAATTTAACAATTTCTGTTGAGATATGGAGCACGCAAACTCCCAATTCATTGGTTCACAAGAGGATATGATTTTACACAGATATGCATCTTTTATCAACCAATCAAGCTGTAAATAGATATAATCAAAAATATGTAAGAAATTACTACATTTTATTTATTTTCACAATACTAAAGGACGGAGATGGGTTTAATATCTTCTTGGGAATTTTCACGAGTATTTCAATTAATTTGTATACATAAGTCCTTAAGGCAGAAAGAAATAAATGAGCCCTAGATTTTTCTTGTACCATTTAATTAAATAAAAAGAAGTCTACTGTCACAAAAAGCACCTTCATTCTTTTTGACAATTAATATAACTGACTTAGTTAAGTCGATTTAAATGAGTATTTACTTAGCAGAGCAAAAAAATGTATTTTTTGTAAATAAAAGTGTGACTAAATTTTCAAGTAGTAAAAGAAAATTAGTCTATGCAATGCCATAAACCCCATCTAGCTGATTTTTTCTGACCTCGTCTAACCCCAAATGTGCTAATAACGATTACACGGCTATTTGTTTTTTGCAGAAGGGTAGATTTTATGGGTTAAGTGTAGTAATTATATCGAGTTTTATGGCACTGATTTTCTTTATTGAAAACATAACAGTAAATTTTTGGTGGAATAATGTAACAAGACAACATCAAAAAGCTGAAGTTAACTCACAAGTTGAAAGCAATTATAAGCAGTTAATAACTAGTCCAGAGGGTTAAATTAAAAAATGTGAAATTTGAACTAAATAATTAACAATTGTATGAAATAATTAATCACGTGTTTTGTTTACATTGCAATTCACAAGACCACAGAATTTACAAAGTTGTCATTTACTCGGTAGAATTATATTTCATTAGTGCATTGGTCGACGTCGTTGGCTACGGTTATGGATGCCTGGGGCTTAAGTCCCGGTACGGACAGTTTCATAAATTGATTTTTCAATCGATTTATGGATTTCTGTTCGTAGTCATGAATGTTTGTGATGTCTCAAGCTCCCTCCCACCCATCCGATCCTAAAAACGGGACGTAGCGAGAGCGATTAGCTTACCACTGGTCCTGTCCTAGTCCTATCTCTCTATCTCTACTCTCTTCGAATAAAAGAGAGGTATAGAGGTTCTAGTAGAAAACTTCAGTTAAAATACTTCCATTAGGACACAATATGCTCCACGTTGAAAGCGGACATGGGAAATATATAGATGTTTCATAAGAATTAAGTTAAAAAATAATGTATTTGACTTCGATAGTTATTCGTAAGTGATTGTAGTACTGACAGGGTTGTGTGAAAAACCGATTTAACGGTAAATGACTATTTTATGTTTTATTAATCGACATTATACAGTTAAATAGTATATAAATTATCCCCTGAATTTATATTGATAGCAAATCGACTGTGGAAAGGCAAAATGACGTTGTGTTACGTCATTTTGCCTTTCCACCAAAAAACCTTTCCAAAAACTACTGTGTATAAAGTATAACTCACTCTATTTATGTATACAATATCGACTGTAGCAAAAGGACGTATCCCTGCGTCTTAAAAAAAAAAAATTCGATAACCACAATGTATACAATTTAACGTTTATACGTTTTGTGTGGGCTATACACAATATTTGTTGTATTTGGGTTACGTCCTTTTACTTTTCCAAAGTCGATATCATATTATCAGGTTAGACCTAATACATAAAATATAATTTGACACAACAAAATGGTCGAGTCCATCGGAAACAGTACCTTTAACATATCATCAATTTTATAACAAACATGAATTTCCGAAAATTGCCTAAAAAATTATACATTACGTTTACATCATTTTGAATGTTGACTAAATTTGGATTTCTTGAGAAAGTGAAGATTCGCACCAAAATGAAAAATTAGAAAGTAAAACGCTATAAAGACAAACAAACGCCTTTTGGTCAACAACAATAAAGATTATTTTTAATACGGTATTGAAACAACTTTCTGCATATGTAAACTGAATTAATATTTAACGTGCGTAGGCCGCCATTCGACACACATACATACTGATTATTTATTATAAAAAGGTGACATGGCCGCGATGCAGTTTTTTTTAAATTTAAATATTCATATAATTACTTTTATATTATAATACGCGAGCATATGTTTCAGCGATTAAGATATTATTCGATACCACGGTTTTATTACTGTGCGAATACAAGATAATGACAAAGACAAGTTCTATATAGTATGTTCATACAATTACGATCGGGACCAGTTTCGTTTGCCAACTGGCAACGGTAAATGTATTGGGTACAAAGTCATCAAAACAACATCAAGTTTCTGCGATTAAAGCACACATGGTCTTAAAAAAAGACATACGTCAAATTTTAAGATACAAGTGAAAAAACCGTTATTCCGAAGTATCAAAAATATTTGTCGACAACGGGACACCAATTGCAAAGTAATAGTTTATGTTTTGCGAGTTTATTTATTTTATTTATAGTAAATTTAAAAAAATTAAATGCATGGCATTACAGCTGACGCCAATGCGCCATGCATTACACAAACATAACAACAGTGACAATAATAAAAACATTTTTTTTTATTATAAAATACAAAAAAAAACAATACATTATTAATTTAGAAGGAACAAATATTTGGTGAACAATACCCAGAGTTTAGTGCTGAAAATATCCAGCTTTCTAGACAATGCATTGATCAGCCGAACGCCTCTTGCAACTGGCGCTCGAATGACCAACGCGAACAAGTTTTAAGAATAAAAATTGCATGGTTATGGTTTCGGCCACGTAGATAAAAATTGGGAGCATGTGAGTTAATAGTCATGAGAATTTCAGGAATATCAGTTGTCAAACAGTTAACTGGTTTACACTTGGTTGTGATATAGAAGTAGCCATTGAATGACTCAGTACTATATAACCGAACTGTGTTAAATCGCATATGTCAAACTTTCCATGAGAGCCATTTTATTGATTGCATTGGCATTTACTTGGTAGAACTCCGTTATAATAGGATACAATAGCAAAGCTTTAGTTCTACAAAGTTTTAATCAGGTAGTTGATAGCTATTTCGGCTTTACGGCACCGTCAGAACAAGTTAGTTCTGACGATGGCCTAAAGCTGAAATAGATATCAACTACCTGATAAAAATTTTGTAGAAATAAATGCTTTGTTATTTTATCCTATAAGAGCCATTTTATTTACGTTGAAATGTTTTTTTCGTTCTGTATTAAAATTTGACAGAAGTTTTAGCGTTGACAATTCTTTTGAAAAGAAAAATTAATATTTTATATACTTTTGACAAGGCGGACTTAATATCAATAAATAATAAAAAAAACTGATAACTAAAAAGTAATAAATGACTTAAGTAAGCTTGCATTTCAAAATCAAGATTCATTTATTCTTTAAAATAGAATATCTTCGGAAATATTTGATGTATATGAGTTAATATTGTTTACCATGCTACAGAAGAGGCAAAATAATTGCGTTTAATAAAAAAAAAATGAACTATGAAAATTTTGGAGTTCATAGAATTAGGTTCTAAGTTACCGATATCAAATTCATCCTCATTAGAAATTTGTATGGTCTAAATGATCTTAAAATATTTAACTCTTCAGTATGAAACAGCTGTCAGATTTACACGTTTTTTATGATTGTTATGACACAGATAAATAATATTACAATCATAATGTGAACATGTCTTCTTTTGACAGTTTAATTTTCCGCAGCAGCTTAAGGGTCAATACGTCAACAACAACATACCATCTTCGTCGAGGATATCCATCTGATCACAGTTCGATTCTAATGTCGCCCAATCGGCACAAGCACTGGCAAATATTCGATTTGCGAAACGACAACACTTCTCGCGAAGGCCATTTATTACTTTACATGAAGCGATACCGTTGGTCTTACTTGGCGCGCGCACCTGACTTCTCCGTTTCAAATTTCGAACGCCGACTGAAATTTATTCACCATTTTTCATACACGTCACGAAACAAAAACGCTCGGTGCTATATCGCAGCACTAACCATAAGCAGAATGATAAACTATGGCGATACTAGAGCGATTATTAATTGATACCAATAATAACATCGAAATTAAATAAATCACGAACGTCGTATCACAGATTCTTGTTATTGTTTTTGCAGTGTTATAATATTGAAGAATAAAAGATGGCCGTGTAGTTTTTGACGTTTGCGAACGGGCCGGCGACGACTTTCGAAAATGGAATGAGTGTGTAATGTCAGCTAGCTGCCGGCCATACTGACGGCGGAATAAAGCCTTACTACTACCGTCAATTGCTTCAAATGGTTAATTGCAATATTCGGACGGATTTGGCCGGTGGCCGAGTACCAATCGAGAAGCGTTGGATTTATAACTAACAAAAATACAATTATGTTGTCACTTCTGACCGCTGCAGAGTTGGTTTAAAAACGACCCTTCGTACGGACTAACACGGCATCGGAAAATTACTGCAATTTGTTAAAAGGAAGAAAGTTTGATATTAACTTGAGATAGTAGATAATGATAAACGGACAAATCAGAACAGTGACAACACAGGAGAAAAATTATACACATAATATTATTGTCGTATCTATTTATGATTTTTCAAAATTTCTTTGTAAAATGTGTCGATGATAAGTACTAAATAAAATAATAATACAAAATAAAATATTTGGAAAACCTTCTTAATGCGTTTCCATTACGGAATATGGCATATATAAATATTTTAAATTCATTAATAGATAGTGTGACACATTACATGTTTTATTTTTCCCGTGTTGTTTGTCACTGTTCTGATTTGTCACCGAACCCATATTATATATCAGTGGATTAATGTCAATGTTTAAGTTTACGCGAAGCTTGCTGTGTACTGAGCAAACGGTTTCAGAATTCGTTAAATCCAACCATATGCTACTCTCAAAATTCAGTCCACTAGACGCCAAATCGCCGCACGTGGTGTCATTTCAGATTTCTTCGAGTCGACGAGTTAACGAACTATAGAAATTACGTTTTTTTGGAAGATATGTTTTAATATTTGGAATCTAGCTGTTATATATTCATCTCAAAAATGGCGGTTTTTGAATTGTGACACTTTTCTTGCGGGGGTGCGATACATCTAAATATAATTTACATTGTTTAGACAAAAGCCTTGCAAAATATAATCAACAGACAAAATGTATACTATAAAGAGCGGGTTATCTAAATTAATCTATTAAACATATCAAACAAAATTGAAGATAATTAAACAGATACGCAATACGCACAGAAAATGTATTCAGCTAATGGTATCATTAAAAAGTACATTCACAAAAAGCCAACTTACGTAACGTACCAACAAGAGCAAAGCCAACTCGCACCCACATAAATTTGCTTCACTTGCGTCGCAAAAACAAGATAAGAAAAATTTCATTTTAAATGCGAGGTCGGGTCGTCGGACACACTGGAGCGGGGGATGGAAGACGAAACGACGTCGAATATCCCAGACATTGACGAGGAATGAGAGGGCGTCGAGAATAGTTTTCGCAAAACTTTCTACATTTCGATATGATGAAGGCAACTTGTCCCGAGCAATGCTCAATAACTACGACGGATAAACTTTGGAAAATTTATGTATTGAAGTACAAACTATTTCAAGTTGAGTATTGATATCAACAATAAACAAATATGAAACAATATATTTCGGTATATATATATGGAAAAATAAAGTTATTGAAACTATCGGGAGGAATGCAAACTACATTTCATTACAGTTTATTACGAATATACCGTACTATCCAATACACTTGAAGAACTATGTAATCAAAAGCTGTGTATATACATTATACAATACATACATATGTCTTTCGTTATATGTTATAACGTTTTTAAATTTAGATTAATTATTTATTCGTATTACGTTAATCATGAAGTATTATATGCACTTGAAGGTCGAAGTGTCTAAAATAATTGATACTAAAGATTGTATAATGCATGTAAAAGCAGAGAACTTAAAAAAAATTTAAACCATCGAAAATCAAACAGACAATCAACGATTTAAATTATTATTCGAATCATAAAAATAATAATTTTAAATCGCAATGGTATGGATTTTTATAAAACGCTAAGTTTAAAAAATGTAAGCGATAAAATATATTGTACTGATTGATCAATGTGATGACTTAATTAATTCGTATTATTAAGGTCTGAAGATTAAGAAAGCCAGAATATTAATAACAAAAACCATACGAAAAAAAGACAGAATTTAAATGGGTATCATGTAAATTTGAAGTTCAATCAGCAACGTCAAATTGGTGCTTATTAAATAGTAGTGATGAATTGATTCAAAAATAGTAACGAATTTGAAGCATGTCAATCACCAAAATAAATTTACAAAATATCAGTTTATAAGAGTAACATAATAGTAATAATTTTAAGAAACGTCCAGTGTGCGTCTGGCATTAGTGTTTGTAACAGCGGAAGGTGTAGCGGAGACTCGCGAAGAGAGGGCAAGCAAGTGCGACAGACCGAAACGTCGGCGGACCTGCTGCCGCTACTTAACTCTACTTGCATGAGTTTCCGAAGAAAACTCAACAAACAGAAACCTATTGCAAATAACAACGCTCACTTTCAACTAAAGTCTGTAATAACTTACATACGAAGGGGAATTTAAGCATGGCATAGGACGACCTGCTGCTTTAATTTCCAGCCTTTTCGAAAAATCCCGACGATTTTCTTTAATGTATGAGACGAAATTTGCACTTCATTATTGAAGCACTTACATATTAGACATGTAATTAAAAAGTAAATAAATTTGATGGTATGCGTTTCTTTTGTGGACAGACTCAATATACCCTTTCGACGTACGTACTAAACATATGCGACAGGTCTATGCAAGTTCGAATACTTTCGTGAACGGTCGTCATAATTCGGCAAGAGGTGCAATGCTCCTGAATAACTCAAAATTTCGTATGCAACTCAAATGTGCGACACAGGTGACGTGACAAAAGAACTAAAATTTAGTACTAAATCCCTTCTACTCGACGAGTGCTATACGGAAATTGAACTCCCTAGCCGTAGGCTGACTTACACAAACAATAATTATTATTATTACTGTTTTGACGGGAATACGTTCGCTTATGCATTGTTTTGAATAATCGCTTTGTGCAATATTTCCTCAAGAGGAACGCGCGGGAAAATTTAAAATTGGTGAATTGGTATGTTTGTATAATATCACTTAATACTTGAATAAATATGTTAATGGGACTACATTGCACCCTTTGCTCCTTTACAAGAGCCGTCCCTGGTGTGTTGTACAGTTGTGAAAAATGAAAATGCTTAGTGGATAAACGAAACCGGTTATTTTGGGTACATACCATTCGGAATAAATATATTATACGTAAAACATAGATATTTTTATTATTATATCGTCGTTGTTCTGGAACAAGACACCAACTGAAAAATACTAGTTTTGAGTAATCGGACTTTGAAGTTTGTCAAATATTTGAAATCCTATACCCTTTTCATTTTGTTTGTTTTAACAAAACTGTTTTTAAGTCAAAGTATAATTTATAAAAGTAAGTGTGTTGCTTCATACGATAGAGCTTGAAATAAGAAACCTTTTGTTTTAACTAACTCAACATGTTATTTTTTTGATATAGTGTTTTCTTCTAGAACAGCGACGATATTTTTTTAAAAATTTGGATTTTGCAAAATCTATTTTATTTTCTTTCACAATATCGTTTATAATCGGTAAATAGAATGAGAGTATTCAAAAACATTTTTTTTTAATTAAGGTCAGTATATCGCAGAACTGATCTATCATATCAGTAAGCAATAACATGTAGCATTTAGAGAATGCATTCAACGCAATACTTGTAAAGAATGATTGAAAATAAAATAATTTTTTTTTTATAAAAGACGATCACGTTCTACAAAGAGGTCAGAAGTTTTGGAATTGCATAATATTAGACAAAATAAAAGTATTATATATTGGCGAAAAAAATTCAGTTTCAAGACGTTAAAAAAGTGAAGTCACGATGTTTGATATGTTTATTTGTTATTTTATATCACATGATCTGGCGATTAATTTATACAGAAAACGAGCTGCAAACGGACGAAGTCAGAAGACTCGCCATTAATCGCCTTTTTTTTTTAGATAGTTGATGACATTTGGAAAGTGCAGTGTTTACATTAAATCCGATAAAAGTCTGACATTTGAATATATTATTAATTTTGCCTTGCTAAGCCTTGGATGCGATTTTTATTTAAAAAATTTGGAATAAGTGTGACGCCAAAACATAAATATGACAAGCTTTGGAATGTCAATTAAATATTTAATTATAATAATTTGATATTGGTTATGTTAATAAATAAACAAATCATTAAAAACGTCAAGATTCCTGGTTACTCTGAAACATTTCCCAATACATCGGTTGAAAACGCCTAAAAATATCATACCACCAAGAACATCACGGAATACTAAATTTATTGTATTATAATTTAAGACATCGACTGAGGGTGCTTGATGGAATTTTAATCGTCACAATTTTTATGGACGTAATATTTTTAAGACAAAACGTATGGAAATGTGCAACATTTGAACGATTCAAATTCTATTCAAATTCAATAAATTTATAATCCGCCCAATATGGATGTTTTATGCGAAATATTTGAATCTTTTGAAGTTTGAGTGGTCTAGTTGTGAGACAATCGCTCTGCGAATTATTTTTCGAATGAGCGAAGTAGGCAGGATTGACAACACTACGGAAGTTCATGCCATGCAAAAAAACGACACACATGATCACCGAAAAATTATCTTTTTTAAACATAGCTACTGATTCGAGCCCCGGATTGTATAGCAAAAGAAAAAACAATACCACACAATTCCTGAAAATTTAAATGATTCAAATATTATTAATAACTTAAAAACACTAGTGTTAATATTTCGTTGTCTTCCGACAGTTTCATAAGTTGATTTTTCAATCGATTTATGGATCGAAGGCATGGATGTTTGTGATATTCTAAAATTTCCTTCAGACAGCGATTAATCCTGTCGTAGCCCTATTCTCTTTGAGAGGTGGAGCAGAGTAACAAGCATTTTTCGTATAAAAACTCTTTCATGTTCCACATTGAGAGCGGACATGGTTAAAAAAAAATAAAAAAAATATCTGTCTAAAAATACAAGTTTTCTGCTTTCTAAACATTCTATCCAGAAGCCCTGATTATTATTCTATTCATAAATTCAAGGATAAGATGGAATATAATAATCATACTACGGAAATTCAATATCTGTCAATTTCATAAATTTATAACAGCGGCCAAGGAATAAAACGTGTTTTAAATCGCCTTTATTACTCTATTAAATAATACTGTCCGAACAATCATTGACTTCTATCGACAGAATGAAGTAATCATTTACGAAAGGCAATTTGTGTAAGAATACATTTAAATAAATTGCCGATATCAACGAATGAATTTTACGACAAGAGTAACAGCCCACGCACTCTGCTACTATAATATGAAATGTCCACCATATCTATTATATCTGGTTTAGATGTGATATATATTCGGTATATAATAACTGTTGAGCATCTGCAAATGTTGAATGTCGATATCGGGAGCATAGGACAGGGGTCGACAAGCCGCGGCTTCTGGGGGCACGCACGCTGCACACTAGGGATTCCAACTATTCGAATATATTCGATTAGTTTCTGAGGTATAAAAATATTATAAAAATTAGATTTGAATTATTAATAATATAACATTATATAAATACACATTCCAATAACGTTTCATTGTATTAAAATATTTAAAATTTGCAACTGCGTCGGATTACTCCAACGGTATTTCTTCAATTCAAAAATAACCAATACTTGGGGTAATCGTTATTGTTCTTGAAATCTGGTTAAATTCTGATGTGATCTTTCGTCGATTTTGTAAAATATTTCATTAAATATTTTTACAAATACTACTATTCGAATATCGAATAACTAAAAAAAAGGCCGACATATCGGATATCGAATATTCGAGTAGGAATTCCTACTGTAAACGCAATATTATTGCACGCGAAAACGCATCGTACAACACGAATAATAAACGAGTACGTATATTAAGAAACAAAATAACAAATGAGAACTTAAAGAAATTATGTTTTAAATTATAAGTCTGGAGAACTTTCCACGGAAATGTAAATTAACATTAGTTTTAAGGAACGCTTGCGCATTGTATGTGTTTTATTTACATAAATACAGAATATCAACAATGGCAAGAAATATTTCCAAAGTAAATTCACGTCAATTAAACCGCACTCGTAATAAAATATTGGTTCTCAAAAGCATTAATCGTTACAGCTCGACTCATATAGTATCATTTTAATCTTTTGGATTTGATTAGTTGGCCTCTGCGCTGGCCTAGAGCTGATCGATAAAACAAGTCTTTATTTTGTAATAATATTTCCAGGTTTTTTCAATACAATACTTTTACTGATTGAATTGGCATTGCATTGGTAAAACTCTTTTATTCGAAACAAATACAGAATTTTTATTACTTCTACAAAAATTTACTTCTAATATTACAGTATCACGCCCGTCAGGACTATACATGCTGTGACAGATTTTTCCTTATTATTTTTACTTTGTTATTCCACTGGCTGTGTAACTAATTTTGACACGTGTTTCGATTTTTTGAGAAGCATCTTCAGAATAACTGCATCGTAATGTTATTTATTTATTTTTCTTTAATTATATATACCGACCTAATAGGGACCGCCAATATATATTATCAACTCGTCATCTTATTTCCTTATTATTAATTTACAACTAACCTTTCAAATTTAGAGCTTCACTTTGATCAAAGGATGATTAGGAGTCAGTAAAATATTTGAAAACTTTCGTTTCCTGTTCAGGATTGTATACACGTGTCAAAATTATCACAGCGCGGAAGGAGTTAAGACAGTTACGACACCAGAGCCATTGTAGCACTGACAAAGTTAAAATACTAAAATGAAAACCAAAGCCCTTCCAAAAGACATGAGGCGATGTGCAAAAATAAACACTGACTAAATGGATAAAATCATTGCAAACTTCGTATCGTCTTGCAGACAAACAAATAGCGTTCAACGTGTCAGGAATTTACAGATCTCGTGAGAAAACACACAACAAACAAAACAACATCGAACACTGACAATAGTTCCGAAATAACGAGGAGATTTCTCTCATTCGAAGGCAAACCATAAAACTGCACAACAGAAAAATATACTGACAAAAATGAATATTTGTTTTACAGCGTGCTAGTTCTCTGTGTGGATCAAACCGTGTGTAGCGCAGAAATTCACTAACCACATAAAACACTTTTCGGAGGGAAATACGTTTTAAGATATCCATTATCTTTAATTGAAAGAATTTCATACAAGGGCAAAAGGATTCATTAAGTCAAAGCTATTACAGCGTAACATCCGGATATTGTTAACCGTGTTAAAATTATTTAGATAACCAACTCGGTTTATTTATTATACTGAGAATGCTTCTCAAATAAGTGAAACCTGTGTCTCTACACAACAACATCAGTGCATTACCAATGATACCAATTTGAATTAAAAATTAAACCCCGCTAAAGCCCATCCGAAATGTTTCGTTCAATATCAGCCTCATTTTCCAAAATACGGCCAGAATAGAGTGCAAAGCTTTAAACTCTAATATAGCAAACGTTTAATAACATAATAATGTTACGCTCCATTGTAAAGCTTGTGGTCTCGATCCGTGAATATTTTCTTTATATAATTACTTTGGTATATTATGAGAAATTAAAAAAAAATGTATATGACATATTATGCACATCCACATTTAGTAGAAAGAAAAAGTCCCACCCAACCTTAATTTAAAAGTTAAGAGCTAGAATCATTGTTTACCTTGGAAATAAATAGCCTTGCGATATAATTAGTCGGATGATGTTCGTTAAGAGGTGAAAAGCTCTTGTAACATTTTTTTTATACAACCACTGGAATAACAAAGTTATCAATTTTACTTTTATAATAAAAATACATTTCTAGAAAGTTACCGCTGAATCCATCGATACTAAAAAAGGGTAACATATGTTTCGGTATGCATAGTCCTGACTGGCGTGGCGGAATAAAAAAGTTATCAATATTAATTTTGTATTAAAATAAGACATTTAAGGTTTTTATTCTGGGGTCAATTGCTATACATAATTTCTAATTTTTCGAGTGGTTATTTTAGAAGAGCTTCAACAAATCACAATATGGAATAGTTAATTTAAGATTCAAACTCTGAAAATGTAATAGAACGGGATCACAAAGCGTTACCGCGCGGCTACCACGGTAAGTTATATGATATCTTTAAATGGCAACAGTCCTTCCGTGGGATACTTTGAGAATTCAATTATTATTGTGGAGTAAGTTTCAGTCATAAATTAGTCGCTCGGAAATTGTTTTCCTGGATGCGTCCACTCCATGGGAAGTTGGTCCGGAGATTTATAATACGCCTGGGTTGCATTCATTATTGTAAACAGGAAATATTGCTTCGTAAATAGAGTATAAGATACGACAAATATACGTGGAGTAGAGCAAATTGTTCGAATTGCAATAACTATGATATATATCGGACAGTCACTGTAGATTTTTTGGGTTATATTTCCTAATTCCACACAAGTTTCAATTTAAACTCACAAAAATTAAAAATGAATTCGATTCGATCTTGTTATGTATGACAAAAAACGTCATGCTGTAAATACTAGTTTTGAGTAAACCGATGTTATAAATACAATTAAACAATGTTTTATACAAAGAACCTATAAATATTTTTTTGTTGACGGATGAAAATAATTTTTTCTTTCACTAAAAATGTTCTTTTATGAATAGTTTTGCAAACACTTTAACAGGAGAATTTTACTATTTTCGATGGATTCGGCGGTAACTGTGTGGAAATACAATTTTAATATGAAATTAAAATTGATAACATAGTTATTCCACTGGCTGTATTACTAAATGTAACGCGTTTCACTTATTTAGGAAGCATTTTCAAGCTAACTATATCGCAAGGTTATTTATTTCTTAGGTAAACAATGATTCTAACTTTTAAATTAAAAATGAAACTAATTTGAATTATTGAGATTTTGTACACTTCCATGTAGCCTGTCACCAACGACCCGGGTTTCGCCTTTCGGCATCTTCAGGCATTCGAGCGCACGAACGGACTCGAACCGACAGTCTGATGTCTTAAATTATAAAAATGAAAGTATGGTGGGTTTGTTTCCTTCTACTGAACGTGTGGTGGGGGTAAGACGCAAACGATAATAATACTAATTAACATTACACCACTAATTACAAGATTAAATAATAAAGTACCCCACTTTACACGTTTGGCCAACAGAAAATGGCATGGCAATAATTTCAATTTTGATTGTATATTTCTTAAATTGAAGAAAACTTTCGCAGAGAACTTCAACGTAATAAATTTGAAAGCAACAGGGCGGATTTCACATTTAGGCATTTAAGTGGACGGATGAACTAGAATATGCAGTAAATAGTTTATGTATTACGTATAAAAAAGAATTAACAAAATTATTATCACTAAGTCTAGTAACTATATTGATGATGTTCTGAATATATTTGAATACTGATTTGATATTCATGACGTCTTATAATTGGGAAAATATTCACATACATAATTGAAAACTCTGTGTAATATTTGAATCGTTACAGATTCATCATGTGGCACGATAAATACCACATCAGTTTACTAATCGCACTGTAGTATCGAGATGCACAAAGCGATTTTTTTATTGAAACGCAAAATACTCTATTGATTCAACATTTACAAAGTTGGTTGGTTTGGTACCCACTTATTTTTTCGTCGTTTTCTTTTTGTCCTATATTGCGAAATGAACATGTTCCAAGATGAGGAATTGCGAAATTCGCGACGACGCCGCAAGATGCATTCACATGTAAACAAATAATAGTAGCAGATGTTGCTGCCTGCCTACAAACCCAAACTAAATATAAGTTCGTGATTCAAACAGAACCATACAATGTACACAGAATTTCTACATAACTACCCTAACTAACATTCAGGCGAACTTGTGAGAAATTTAATATTAGTATAAATATATGACGCATTAACCACAATTAGTATACATTCGTGAAAGACATAAAGCGGATTTTTATTACAACAATGATCCTGCTATTAATGTGGAGAATCTCAACAGAACTGGTTGTAAGCCAGTTCTCTATTTGAAGAGGGTGAGGAAAGTACTTATCAGGTGTTCGCTCTCTCTACTGTTCTGATGCATGGATTTAAATTTTAGTTCTGATTTCATATTGAAAATTTTACTTAATAATGCTTACTAAAAATTAGAAAAGATACCGAATCGTTTGAGATAAATTAAGATAAAATTGACAACTTGGTTATTTCACTGGTTTTGTTACTAACGTAACGCGTTTCACTTCTTTGAGAAGCATTTTCAGACTAATTATATCTCAAAGCTATTTATTTGTAAGACAAATAATTATTCAAATTTTTAAATTAAAAATGAAGGGTAGGGTATCTTTATTTTCCTTCTACTATACGTGTGGAGGTGGGGTAAAACAGGAACAATCATAGTACTAATTACCATAACACTTCTAATTACAAATCGATTACTAGTATTTAGAGGTGAAAATCCTAAGGGAAATAAATTTAATAGTAGTGAGCCACCTATCCTATTCAAAATGTTATTTACTAATAATCGATTAGTATTAACGGTTTTATTAATTTCTAAAATCTCTAAACTATTCATTTTAATACATTTTTTATTTACTCGATGGAGTAAGTCTACGTTAATGTTTTTTATTAAAATTAAGATCATTTTCAATTAAATTATTCGCAAACTCTGAAAAATTATTACTTTAGATACATCTTTAAGGTTCCTTAATTCGAATGTTAAAATTTATCCTCAATTTTAATGATGTCTCTCCAAAATAAATGATTCTAAGTACTACCTATCATGTGTTCGTTCTTTGTAGAGATAATCTAACATTGATTTATTTGTTTGCTTTCGCTTTAATATACTATTAACTAAATCGGTGCTATAACCGTTATTGAACGCCATTTGTATAAAATTATGATCATTTCCAATTAAATGATTCGCAAACTCTGAAAAATTATTCATTAAATTTTTCACCGTACGTATAGTAAAAATAAAGAGCAATGAAGTACATATTTAATGCCAATTAGTATTTTAGCGTCGTAAAACATGAATACAAAATTATCGATATAAATTATAAATGCATGAACATTTTTTTTGTAGCAAATAATATTTAGCCGTATGAGTTTTAGTAAACGAAAATACGATACACTCGTTTCGCAATAAAATTGACGATTTGCATGAATGGTAATAATATGCGAGACCTCTATGAAGTATGCAACACATAGCTGCAATACAAAATAAAAAAATATTATATAATTTAAGACATCGACTGAGGGTGCTTGATGGAATTTCAATATTAAATTTGGATTATTGAGATTTTGTACACTTCCATGTATTTTGTCACTAACGACCCGGGTTTCGCCTTTCGGCATCTTCAGGCATTCGAGCACACGAATGGACTCGAACTGAGAGACAGTAAACAGTGTCTAACGTTTATATAGAAGATACAAATGCGACAAATATTATTTAATAATATTTGTCGCATTATTTAATAATATTATTAAATAATATTTGTCGCATTTGTATCTTCTATATAAACGTTAGACACTGTTTACTGTCTCTCAGTTCGAGTCCATTCGTGTGCTCGAATGCCTGAAGATGCCGAAAGGCGAAACCCGGGTCGTTAGTGACAAAATACATGGAAGTGTACAAAATCTCAATAATCCAAATTTAAAAAAATATTAGTTTTGCAATTAAACTGTGTTTTACAGCATTATATAATCGTTAAAAAAGCCGTGGGAAGGAATCAAAACCGTTTTTACATTAAACGCAAGAAAACACATTTAAAAATGCAACAAACTAATCAAACATATTGCCATATCTGCTCCCGACGTGGAACATATGGACTCCTAATGTAGTTTATCTCAATATAAGTTTTTTTTTTTTGTCAACCTTTCTTTTTTATAAAAGAACGAATAGAAGGCTTTTTTAGGATCGGATAAACATCACAGACATCCATGCTTCGAACACTTATACATAGATTGATTGGAAATCAAAGACGTTGAACACTCTGCTAAAGGCCCAGCGATATGTATATTTATATATATATTGATTGTGTTCATTTCCGGTGCAAAATTAAATAATTGGATCATGATACTATCTCAGTTCTACGGAGATTATTTTAGTAGTATACGAAAATATCTCCTGAAATCCTATTGTCAAATAGCTTTATAAACTGTATAACCTAAAACAGCGTCAGTTCGTCTACCTGCACCTTTCAAAGAGATATCGAAATTGATGGCGGGAAGTGCTACATCACCAGCTTGTATCCAACGGTCGATCTCGAAAAATAGAAGCGTCTTAGAGTGGTGTAAGGCGGCTAGCAAAAAATCGATTCCGAGAACGATGCCAAATATCCGGCCAACGGGGCCAGCAGTGCGACGTATAATTTTCTTCGGACAGGTCTTCGATGTGGTGGTGCGGCGGGGCGAAAAAAGCAGCAGCACGCCGACACGACACGACGCGAAATTAATATTATTTGCAGACAAATAAATCATCGCGTTTGAAATTCGATATCGACGATAAATATTTCATCAATTTATTGTGGCGATATTTGTCTTAGAGGTTAGGCAAAGGCGAATTATTTATTCGAACAAAAAACTAGAAATTTCAAACAATTTTTAGATTTAAGTGAATACATATTAATAATGAGACTTACCCGCGGCGCAGTTGGTAGCGTAGTTGGCTACGGGTACGGACGTCTCGGGTTCAATTTCCGGTGCGGACAGTTTTCATAAATTGATCTGTCAATCGATTTATGGGTTTCTGTTCGTAGTCTGAGTGTTTGTGATATCAAAAAATTCCCTTCTCACCCACCCATCCTATCCTCACGGGGCGTAGCGAGAGCGGTTAGGTAACCACTACTCATGTCCTAGCCCAATCCTTTTATCCCTAATCTCCTGGAAAAACGAGAGATTGAGCAACTGAATAACAAGCAGTTCTCATAGAAAAATTCTGTTGAGATACCGCCATTAGGAGACCGTATGATCCACGTTAAATATTAATAAAAAATGAACAAAGTTATTTTAACATAGCATTATTTTACAAGAAAGAGTGTCAGTAATTATTAATATTCTCAGGACTGTCGCCGAGTGGTCAACGTGGTTGGCTACTGTTGCGGGGTTCGCGGGTTCCAATACCAGTTCGGACAGTTTCTTTAAATTGATTTTCAATCGATTTATGGGGTTGTGTTCAAAGGCCTGTGGCGTCTTAATTTCCACCGCACCCATCTGATCCTGAAACAGTTCGTAGCGAGAACGATTAGCGAACCACTAGTTCTTTCCTAGCCCCCTCTTTCTATCAGTTTTTCTTGTAAATTAACTTCTATTGACTAGCTACCAACTATCAGTTCCATTTCATTTGTGTGCTCGAATGCTTGAAGAATCCTGAGGGCGAAACCCGGGTCGTTAGTGATGAAATACATGGAAATGTACAAAATTTGAACAATTTATATTAGATATTGAAATTCCATATCAAGTCGATATCTTAAACTCCTATTGAGATAATCTCCGTTAGGCGACTATATGCTGCACGTAATAAACAGAAAGTTACAAAACAAAAATAAGCTATGAATTATTATATATATCCTCACATCCACAGTAAAAATGATGTGTATTTTTGTAATGGGATCAAATTTGGTTTATGAAGAGAATTATCAGTTACAAGGATTATTTGACATTGTTTAAATAAAGCTTGTAATAATCTTGATGATGAATTAAAAATTTTAATACAGTAAAATATCAAAATATTCAGTTCTACAAAATATTATTAGTTAGTTGATAACAATTTCGGTTTCACGCCATAGTCAGAACTATGCTTAAACTTATTTTAGTGTGGCTATATATACTGTTTTAGAAAAGATATGTCATCTCAGTTATTCCAATATCATAAATTTAATTTAAAATAAACGTACTAGTTGCGTTTTTGGAAAAAGAACATGCATGCTATTATTAATTAATTGTTAAGGTAAATGTAAGGGTGATAAATTAATTTTTGTTTGAACAAATTTTAACATGGTTAATATTAAAAAGGTTTAATAAATAAAACTTCATTAATAAAACCACATCAGCTAGTCTTAGAAGTGGTGCTCAATAAAGAATGATTTGCTTTATGTGAACACAAAAAATATACACTACAAAACATTGCTAGATATTTGTTTTCTGTACGCATGCCAGTAGCTAAGTCGACAGCCAAATACGGAGGAAATGCACAATTACAAAATAATAAATACCCGAGCCATAAATTATGATTATTTACGATCCTATCGGGGTTCGATCGATCAGTGCAAATACCAATACGTAATGGCCCACTTTAGGCGTAACACTCGCGCATGAATTTTCATATTAGCGAACTTTAAAATGCAATCCGTTTGGCAACGCGCGGTCATATATTACATAACAATGAATACATAATGTAAACGCTACCGACCAGGGGTTCAATTCAATCAATTTGATTATTAATTGACGCAGTCGGCGATATAATAAAAACCGATTATTATAAATTTAATCGTTTTAGTACGAAATGAAATGTTTGAAATTTATTTCGGGCGCTTTAATTAAATTACGGACAGTAATTTGCAAATTTTAATGAAAAAAAAAGTACAGTGAAGAGAATACCGTACTTTTTGTCATTAGTGTTGTTAATGGACTGCCGCACCGAAAATTAATATTATACAATAATAGAATTACCAAATGAGTTTGTTAAAACGTGATTACATTCATAACCTTCGTCTTCAAAGTAAATCTTAAGAAAAACCCTAACATACTAATATAAACTTGTATATCTACAAAATCATTTTTTTTCGGAAGAGCATAAAAACAATATAAAATTTAAATTGCTAACTTAGTTATTCCACTGGTTTTTTTTCTCTAACGTGACGCGTTTCGCCTCTCTAAGAAGCATATTTAGACTAACTATATCGCAAGGTTATTTATTTCTAATGTAAAGAGTGATTTTAATTCTTAAATTAAAAATTAAGAGTATGGTGGGTTTTGTTTGTTGATTCTACGCCAGCTTTACTTATTAATTATTTTCCGCAAAGTTACGCCGAATCCATAGAAAATATGAGCATACAAACAGTTTAAAAATCAACTTCATCGAATTAAAACAATTATAAAAAAACACGTAATTAATATAAATATTCCAATTACGTGTGTTTATGCTCTCCCAAAAAAAATTGACTTTGCAATTGTAAAATTGTTAAAAACGACATGTGGAGATTATTTTTAGTTCAGTAAGAATACTTTTATTTTAAAACTTGATAAAAACTGAGAGTATTAAGCAGTCACTAAAAATCAACTCGATGAGAAAAGACATCAGAAACACTCGTCATTAACATCGTTACTACTAGTAAATATTCAATACTCTTAACCGTCGAAATCATTGAGAAAAAATGAATCTTAATTTTTCATCCGCGAGTTGAACAAATTGATGGAAACATTTCCAATCAAGATAAAATAAAAATATATTACTTTATCGGTTCATTGGTACACTTAACTTAATCAATCTCTCGTAGCTTAGAGCGTTTCGTCCCAGGACTTTGAGTGGTGGGCCAATATTTGTGTTTGGCTTTGCAATTTCACGCGAAATTTCCCCTTTATAACTCGAGCCCTCCTCCCTCAACAGCCACTTAGAGATATTATTATTCATTCTTGCCATCGGAGGAATCCTATTTGTGCTATATTTGAATATAAATGAAGCTAAAGATGTTTCCTTTCTAAAAATATTGCATGAAATCAAAAATGAGCACATTTTTGCTCCTGAATCTTTGAGAGCCCCTTCAAAACAATAAATATTCAATTGGCGAGGTAAATATATTTTTAATGTACCATTTTGAATAGCATATAACGTTCCTTCGATAATAAATTGTCATACAATGATAATTCTATACTTTTAATGACAATTATAAAATTTTCGATTAGGGATAAGGGTATTTTAAAAATAAACCACAATTCATTTGTATTACTTCCACATATGTATAATGATCATGACCGGTTTCGCTCATCACGAGCATTATCAACTGATGCATTATCTGATTACTGATGCAACCGAGCATTATCAGTTGATAATGCTCGTGATGAGCGAAACCGGTCCTGATCATTATAAATATGAGGAAGTAGTACAAATGAATTATGTTTTATTTTTAAAATATAATGTCTTTGCACCAAGAATTGACAGTTAACACCTTAAAAGGGATAAGGGTATATTCATCATCAATATCGACGCCTTCGCTTAATGCTTTGACCACTTTTAAGGTGTTAACTGTCAATTCTTGGTGGAAAGACATTATATTTTAAAAAATAAAACACAATCAGTTGATAATGCTCTGATGAGCGAAACCGGTCCTGATTATAAATATGTGGAAATAGTACAAATGAATTGTGTTTTATTTTTTAAAATTTAATGCTTTGATTTAAGGACTTCAAAATTTGCTTCTACACAGTCTTCATTCTGTCGGCGTCCGTGGCGCAGTTGGTAGCGTCGCTGGCTTCGGTTATGGATGTCTCGGGTTTAATTCCCGGTGTGGAAGGTTTTCATAGATCGATCTTTGAATCGATTTATGGATTTCTGTTCGTAGTCTCAGTCCTCTATCCCACCCATCCCATCCTCAAGGGGCGTAGCGAGAGCGATTAGCTAACCACTAGTCCTGTCATAGCCCTATCCTTCTATCCCTACTCTCTTCAAAAAAAAAAAAAAAAAGGTTGAGCAACTGAGTAACAAGCAGTTCTCGTAGAAAAATTCTGATAAGATACCTCCATTAGGAGACCATATGCTCCACATTGGGAGCGGACATGGAAAAAGTCTTCATTTTCTTCATAACATACTAAATTCCGTTCGGCTGATCAATGCATTGCCTACAGATGTGGAAATTTTTAGCAGCAAACTCTGGGTATTGTTTTCTAAAAAAAAATTCTTGTATGTATGTCTTATTATAGTGTATAAAGTCAGCTGTAATGCCATGTATTTTAATTTTAAATTTACAAATAAATAAAATAAATTCTTATTGTCATAATAATTTTCTTTTTTTTTTTTGTCTCAATTAAACGTAATCGTGTCCCGGATTAGCGAAGTAAATTACTGTAAGTTTCTACATTCGGTTTCTGTTTCTAGGGATTTGTGCCGAATAACCAGCTGTCCCAATTAACCATTTTGTCAATTAAGCGGAATCAACTGCATGACAATTTCGATAGGTCAAAAAAAATACTAGTGATTATAATTGGATGTATGTTATAGCTTTCTAGCTCCACGGCGGATTCTCAGTATATGGATACACATGATACTTAATATCGCTTAAACCAAGTGGTTGAACAAGTCACATTTTCTTTTTTTTTCTGTCTATCTTTTCTCTTATTCAGCGCAATAGTGTTTAAGATGGGTCCCGTGAAGCTCTGCATCGAACCAAGAGCATGATGAGTACATTAGTTTCTTTTCTTCATCGTTATGAAATGCGGCCGTGAAACAGCTGGAGGAGGTGCGGCAACCAACTTGTATGTATCAAATTTGGATTATTGAGATTTTGTACACTTCCATGTATTTTGTCACTAACGACCCGGGTTTCGCCTTTCGGCATCTTCAGGCATTCGAGCACACGAATGGACTCGAACTGAGAGACAGTAAACAGTATGTATGTTGTATGTATTTAGCACATACATCGTTCTTAAAAAACAGTGAAAAATAAAAATGCAAAATTACGTCTTATATGGAACAATGCAGATGATCAGCAATCTGGCGTTTCAGCAGAGCGACTATGTGAAATTAAGTCACATTTTTACAATTATCAAAGAGAAAAATTATTATCGTGGTTGTTTTGTATTACATGATCGATATTACGGCATACCCAAAACTGGTTCCGTTTAGTGTGGTAGATAACGCTGCTCGACTTAGCTGACAAACACGCTTACGTTTGCTTACTAAACGCAACTCGTTTATGGTCTTAACATAAAATAATGTAGAAATTGTTTTGAAGAACTATCTTGCAATGATAATTTTACAAAACCATTCCATCAATTTTATCATTTCGTATGAAACATTTGTTTATATAGATAAATAAAGCATAATATCTAGAATGGGCGAAATTATGAGTATAACTCCATGTTTGGTCATTTTACGATAAGTAATTGGACTAACTTATAACCTGAATGCACATTAATAAATTTGATTTAATTATTATTATTTTTTGGTGTCAATAGTATAAGTTTGCTAATTAAATAAATATTGTTATAGTCCCCTAATATCTGTATAGAAGTACAGGTGCATTAATTCTTGTTTAAACGACATTTTCATGTACATATATAGAAGCTCCGTTGATAAGAATAGTAAAAGTGATAAAATTACGGAGAGTATTATGACCATTATTGCTGAAAAAAATGACTTTAGCAGACAGAATTTAGCTTTAGTTTTGCTCTCCTGAAAGTCCGCCCATAAATTGTCATTGGATATGAGTTGAATAATAAAAGAACCAAATAATGTTGTAAGACTTTCATATAAAAAGATTTATTAATATTAATTTTATACCGGATGCTGATTTTCTTTTTATAATAAAACTTTTTTAATACCATATTCCTCAAAGTATAATCAAAATAAATTGTGTACTTTACTTCACAGTCATTCATGGCTTTATTCAGCGTAAACCAACAATAGACATACATAGTTCTCGACTTGCGGCGGTTCGACTTACGACCAAAGTTCAGGAAGGTATCTCGGTCGTAAGTCGAGGACAACCAGTATTGCAATTGTAAATAGATTTTTTGTAATCATATACAAAAATAGAGTCGTCATACTAAGAGGTTTTAGAACGTGATACAATCCGCTACGCGTCAAAATTGCTGCATTTAAACATCCTAAGCATTATAATAACATCGTTCAAAGCGTCCAGTTTGTTGTCTGTTCGATTTTCGAAAAAAAGCGGCAATAATCGGCGACAGTCGGTCACAATGGACGGGACACCGCAGTCAAATGGCACCACAGCGGGGAGCATTAAATTCCACGGATCGAAAATTATCGGCGACAAAAAAACATAAGCGGCGAGGACGCCATTTTGGATTAATGCTACGAAAGAAAAAACTGATCGATTGGGCAGAAATAAAGTGTACAGATTGAGTCTTAAGAATCGCAGAACATGACTATGTTAAAATGATTTGTGCTGTTATAAAGGTGACACCGTAACAGAAAATAAAACGAATAATTATAATCGAAAAATGATATTGAAAGAACATCGCGACGTTTTTTTTTTTACAAATTTTAATTTTAAATAATAGTACTGTCTGCGAAAGGTAGGCGGACTTTAATCAATAGCACATCTTCTCTGGAGAGTTATTAAATTGAGTGGGTATTCAATTAAATTTAAGTAATCCTGGATGTCTGTTTCTCTTGACGGACAGAAAATATACTTACTAGCGCGTCGACAGATAATTCATTTCTCAGGTTGAAGATTTTACTCTCGCGTCTTTCTTTCAACACACTTTTCTTCGTGTATTGATTATATTGCGACTTATTTAAATACATATTATTCCGTTGGTCACTTTCAATTTATTCTAATGGTTGTGAAACCAACAAGCGGAACGACAAACTTCTTGGGGGTTCATTGATAGCTTTGAAATTTTCTTGATGAAATAATGTTACATTATTTATAACGATTGTCAAATAAATGTTCTCGGTATCTAGCTGTATTGGCATCACGCTATCGTCGGAATAATATCAATTAACGGATTGTTCGTCGTACTTATTAAACTTCTTACTATACGTTTAGGAATATATTTCCAATCGTTTTATGCTTGACGCGATTAAACAGTAGGTATGTAATGACGATTATGCAGTTTATGAGAGATGTGTCCAGGGCCACGACAGAAACTCTCCGCAATCTGTATTCCGCCTTAGTTGTCATATTCGTGTTTTCCAAATATCGCATTTTACAAATCTCATGTTTGCAGAATCTTTTCTTTTACACATTTATTTATTTTTACATTTAGTGTCATTTTATCGAATCTTTTCCTTTTATGATTATTATAAATTTGATGATAATAATAAATTTTAATGAATAATTATTATTTATCAATTTTGCTTCGTGTACATTGCTGGCGCGACATAATACTCTGACTCAAAAAAACTGTTTCTCGAGTATAACGTTTCGTAAATCTGCAGCGTTATGTATCACCACAATAATAAACATGATTATAAAACATGCAATGTCAACAGCAAGATAGAAGTTTTACAAAATGTACGATAAATTTGTAAACAAGGCATTTATTTTTTTAATGAAAACTATACTTAAAGTTTCATAAATATAATGTTTTCCAGCCAAGAATTGACAGTTAGCGCCATTAAAGTGATTAAGCTACATACTGTTTAAACATTATTCACGGAAACAGTAGCTAAAGCGAGTTTTTCAATCAGCGGTCAAATAAGAACGAAGTACGATATCGTTTATGATAAATCAATACCCCACGTGAAACAATTTTAAACAACTTTTGCCAATTTCGTACAGGATAAAAATCTTATTTACAACAGCTGCAGATAGGTAGAAGAGCGTGATAAGAGAACTGATAAACCTGTTATTCATATCAGTTTGATCGCAGCCTCAATGAAAAAGAATACATATTTTCTTCATACTAAGTTTTGTTCGAAAGGCTGCAGAGCGCGTCAAGATATTAATCTAGTTAAATTATTAAACTAAGGCAAACACATTTCAAACATCTGTGTGGGTTTGATATAATCGGTCCGACCCGTAACCGAGTGGTAAACGATCTCAGCGTTAGTTAGTCTTGTAGTTGAATTGAAGCCAACCTATTAGATACGATCCATAAATCGGAGCGTAAATAGCGAAATTAGCTGAATACTAGAAATTTTCTGACGACACCTTCCAAATCATCCATAGCCGGAACAGAAGTATTTTTTGTAACGGATTAAGTACATATTATACAAAATAAAACAGTACCTACTCTAAAAGTAAAAGCCGTGTAAAATAAAATTTGTAACAATTGTAATATGTGTAACTTTGTGTGTTTTTTCCGAAGCAGCATGCATCACTAAGTGTATTGCATCGTAACAATTATTTCCCTTTACATTGGAAGTATTGATTCAAATCTCATTACTATCTTTTACAGTAAAAAGTTTAAATATAGGCTGACAACGATGATAAGGATAGGAACGTGGGGAACTATAGCCGCTCTCTATTCGGAGCATATGGCCGACACGAAGTGCCTCTTAGATTCTACGCCAGTCTTCTTGCTTCCTCTCAGATCATTCCAGCGTCCCGTAACTCCGCCGAGTGATGTCCAAGCCAGTTCTATCGTCGCTTTTTTGCATCGGATTAGGGAAAACTGTAGCAACTTTAAACTCAATACGGAATGCCTGGGACTCATGGTTGTACTCGGTCAGAACCAAGTGCCACCTATTCAACGCATGCAATAGCATTCACTCAACTTATTAAAATCAACACCTGCCTAGTGAACTATTTTTACAATGCAGTCAATCATTTTCTAGAGCAGTGCTCCGCAACCAGTGTGCCGCGGTGCAATGCGCCATAAAAGAGAAAAAAGAATACACTTACATACGATCTACAAAAAATGAATGAAGAAATAAGCAACGTCATATAAAATACTATAACTAATATAACTTAAATCAGCAAACACTGATAAAATCAGGTGACGTATATAAATATTTTTTTTGTGTAGTTTTTTAAGCCATATCCGCTCCCTATTCGGAGCAAATGGCCATCACACAGTTCCTTCAAGATTCTGTGTCCCCGCCAGACTATTTGTTTCCTCTCACGTTATCCCAGCGTCCCGTAAATTCACCGAATAAAGCCTATGGATGGTCATCAGCGGCCTTCTGGAGTAGACGAGATAGGCAAGATTCAGGCTCCCTGGGATATCCGCAGCACATGTAGTTTAGCTTATTTTTTTTTTACTTACAGCTCCTAAGTTTTTAAAATAACTTTTTTTTCTTTCTAAAATCGAAACAAAAGTGTTCTATCACCTTGAAAAGGCTAAGAACCGCTTCAAAATGGTTTAATGGGCTATAATATTGAAAAGAAATGCTAGGTGTTTCAAAATCACCAAATAAACAAAATGATAAATGTAAATTCTGTTTATGAATATTACATTCCACTTCCATGTATTTTGTCACTAACGACCCGGGTTTCGCCTTTCGGCATCTTCAGGCATTCGAGCACACGAATGGACTCGAACTGAGAGACAGTAAACAGTGTCTAACGCTTATATAGAAGATACAAATTCGACAAATATCATTTACGAGGCAATACATTATACGTCTGAGAGCCACACCGATACCTGAGTTAAAATTTCGGAAATCACCCTAATCCTTATTTTGTAAACACCATATTAACAGAGTGGCGAATTGCCGCTTTTCAACTTCTTTTAGAAATACCAGTGATTTTACAATTATAATAGTATTGTGGGTTTTGACGGGATGTAATTCGACGAATGGGTAAATATATACAATCATTCCACATTTAGTGACATCTGTTAGGTGTTTCAACGTATCGGATATAATAGCGGAGAATTAGGAAGGTTCAGCTGCTCATTCAAGATTGGCAAGGAGTTTAACTGGGCTCTATTAATTTCTAAAATTTCTTGATAAAATAATTTATGATCCCCCATGTTTTTATGCAACAGTTTAACCCCATCATCCGCATTAAACGTATGGTTCTCCATTAGCAAGTGATTTGCGAATGTCGAAGTTTCTTTTTTTTTAATCTAAAGGCAGCTAAATGTTCTGATACCCTTATATCTAATGTACGTGTGGTTTTACCCACATAGAAATGTTGGCAATCATTGCATTGTAATTTATAAATACCAGATTTGTTCTTAAAGTTTACTCTATCTTTATTGTTAATAAGTAATTTGCCTAGAGAGCTTTTGCAATAGAACGCCGGTCTAACACTATCAGCGAGTTGTTTTTTAATTTTAAAGCTTGTGCAACCTAAATAACTAATTCTATGCCAGATTCTAGGGTGGTCTATGTCTTTAGACAAGTTCCCGAAATATAGCATCTTTTCTGCTAATTTACGTTGTTTTTTTGATACAAGACTATCTATAAGAGACGCCTCATAGCCATTAATGGCATTAATGGCAATTTGTTTAATAATGTTTAGTTCGTTTTCAAAATTAAATTTATTTAGAGGTATAGTGACTAATCTGTGAACCTGAGAATGGAAAGCAGCCAATTTATATGAGAAAGGATGGTCTGAGCTAAAATCAATGGCCGCATCAGAAAACGTCTGTTTTCGGTAAATTTTAAATTCATGAATGGAGTTTTTAATATCAATATTAAGGTCAAGGAAATTTATATTCTTGCCCCCTATTACATTCGGAAACTATTACATTAGGAAATTTATACATTACCTATTACATTAGGAAATGTATACATTACCTATTACATTAGGAAATTTATTACATTAGGAAATTTATATTCTTGCCCCATATTACATTCGTTCTTGCGGTGTGCCGCGAAATTCTAGTTTATATTCTTGCCCCCTATTACATTCGGAAACTATTACATTAGGAAATTTATACATTACCTATTACATTAGGAAATTTATATTCTTGCCCCATATTACATTCGTTCTTGCGGTGTGCCGCGAAATTCTACGCAGTGGCTTAGGTGTGCCGTGGGTGAGAAAAGGTTGCGGAGCACTGATCTAGACAATCTAGAGCCCTAGAAAAAAGACGCTCGCTAACTATTATTTAGAGAAATCAATCAGTTCTAAACCGGTTCACACGAGCCTCGCAGAATCAGTTACATCTCATTACTAACCGTTATGTAGCCCCGCCAAACAATGAAAATCATTATTGAGTAAGACATCATGATTATTTTATTCGCTCAAATCTATATGCCATTATCTATTGCGTTGGTTATTTATTAATCGATTTTCACAGTGTTTTCGAGAGCTATTACATTGCATTTAACACACTCATTAAAAATGATATAACTCTATTTATGTACGCGGATCATAAATATTGACTAATTTAAATAAAATAAAAAAAACATTTAAATGTTTCAAAAACTAATACTTAGTCAGCTGTGTGATTCATCGTAATAAATTAGAGGCTTTAGAGATAATATAAAAATATTAATTAGTCAGTGTTTATATCTTACCTTCCCACGTCCAGTAAAGTATAATAGAATAAAACCCACCCAACACTTTATCTTTAATGTAAGAATTAGAATCATTGTCTACCTTTAAAATAAATAACGCTGCGATATTGTTAGTCTGAAGATGCTTATTAAAGAGGCGAAACGCGTCACGTTAGTGATAAACCAAGTGGAATAACTAAGAAATCAATTTTAATTTTATATTAAAAATAAACTTCCACAAAGTTATATAGATACTTGCTGGGTGGTTTGGCTCACTTTGTATCTGAATAAGATTTAATATTAAATCTCTGTTGAATTTGAAACTGAGAATTATTACATTGATTGTAAAATCATCACGAGCAAATTCTCATTGAATGTTACTAACCGGGATAGGAACGGAGCCTTAGAAAGTTACCACTCAGCCACATTGGCTGCCTAATTTATTCTTTATAAATAAAACGAAATACTTACTACAGATTTGGATTATTGAGATTTTGTACACTTCCATGTATTTAACTTACTACAGGATAAAATATCAAAGTATTCAGTTCTACAAAATTTTGTTCTAATATAATGGAGTTCCACCAAGAGAATGCCGACTCGATCAATGAAATACTTATTGTTTTGTACATTTTTTTATAATTACCAGGGCGCGGTTTCACTCATCGCGAGCATTATCAACTGATTGTGTTATATTTTTTCAAATATAATGCCTTTCAAATAAGAATTGTTGAAATTTTGTCGATTTCCATGTATTTCGTCACTAACGACCCGGGTATGGCCTTTCGGCATCTTCAGGCATTCGAGCACACGAATGAACTCGAACCGAATGGGTTCGTTAGTGACGAAATATATGGAAATGTACAAAATTTCTGCAATACAAATTTGATATTGAAATTCCATCAAACGCCTTCAGTCGATATCTTAAATGATGCATTTCCACCAAGAATTGACAGTTAGCCTTAAAACTGATTCATAATACACTTTTTTATAATCGACAAGTAATTATTTTGAAATGATAGATTTTATAATGAGCGGCAGTAGACAATATTAATAGTTATGAAGAAATTATTGATCAAACGCGATTAACCGTAATTGCAAGCGAGAATTTAACCAGGTAACCATCAATTGTGGATCAGCTGCCATTTGTCATATTTTTTACGTCGTTAATATAATAATATTGATTGATTAATTATTGTACGCCGTGAAATAGCTTTCAGTTTTCTTTGGTAGCAAATAATTAAATGCAGCGAAGAGAACTGTCAAAAACAATCTTCACTTCACGGAAGGAAGGGAAATAATAACAAGGCACGAGGAAATGAAAATGACGATCGTCAGAAACTTCATGCATTATAATAGAAATTTGTTATCCGCTGAATGCGTACTCTCATACTGAACACAATACCGCGGTCGTAAATAAAAACCATATATTCTGGATCAATGAAACATAAACTGTGATTTTAAGCACACTTTTTTTATAGGTAAAATTTTATCAGTTATTTCAGTAAGCGATTTTATGACGAATCAATTAAACTTTGAAAAAATTAATGCTTCGGTGACTAACATCACAGTCTTAGTTTCACGACAATGGGTATTTATTTTGCATTCAGAGCTATTTTTTTTATCCATGTCCGCTCCCAAAACGTGGAGCATATGACCTTCTAATGGAGGTATCTCAACAGAATTTTTCTATGAGAACTGCTTTGTTACTCAGTTTGCTCAACCTCTCTTTATCGAAGAGAGTAGCGATAGAAGAATAGGGCTAGCACAAGACTAGTGGTTAGCTAATCGCTCTCGCTACGCTCCGTGAGAATGGCATGGGTGGGTGAGGAGGGAGTTTTATACAACCAAACACTCAGACTACGAACAGAAATCCATAAATCGATTGATATATCAATTTATGAAAACTGTCCGCACCGGTAATTGAATCCGAGACATCCGTAGCCGTGGCCCACGACGCTATTTTTACAATCTGAATATGTATATTATGAGGAATTATCCTAGGCAGGGCTTCTCAAGCAGTATATTAGATATATGCATATTAAGAGCGTCGCGTATTTCATGAACAGTGGTCAATTTGTTATTTATTTGTGCAAAACAAAGACAAATGCATATATCTAATTTGCAATGAAGCGGAATTTGTTTTTAAAGAATACAATTTAAAACGACACTACAAAAATTGGGACGAAATATGACAAATTTCAAGAATGTAAGCACATATTAATTAATATTCTAATTGGATTTAAAAACTAGTTTAATTGTCGTCCGGCCCTCGTAAATTAAAAAAAAAGCAACAGACCCGTTTGGCAAAAAGTTTGGTGACCACTGGTTTACGGTATTGATTGAAGGAATGACGGCCGTGATTGACGGATTTCTAGATATTTTGAAATACGAGCGTCAGTCACGCCACGATTGGTGGTGAGACTGGCAGTCTGAATGACAATCTTTTCGTCAGTCTGTGTTTTTCGTTGCGATGAATACTTTCGATATTGACAACTTCGTTTTTGCGCCTGATGGCACAAACGATTGAAACCCTGCCGCAGCTTTGGAATGTTTCATCTGTTCCCTACATGAATACAAATAAGAGAAATGAAGGGTACGCAAAATTGCCTAATATTTATTAAAGTCCAACGCTACTAATGGGGATGTCTCTTAGGTTGAACTGCCGAAAAACATTAAGTAATTCTTGTAATGATAATCGGCAAAAGTTTCTAAAATCTCCCGCAACAAATTCAAATGGGTGATTTGTTTGTATTTCTGTAAGCATTCCTTTACCCAACTTTTTCGCTTCACTCCTTTTGTGGTGGCTCTTCGTTCGCAGTTCATTGAATGTAATCTTCAAAAATGAATTTTCAGTCGAATTTTAAATGCAAACAATTATTTCCAAATCAATAGAGTTATAAATTTCATGTCACCATTACTTACATCAATGTAAAAAAATACGGTAACTATCAAATAATTGTCTGCTGTCTGGCTACTAGCTAAATCACGCATTGAAATTTAATTCTAAATTAAAAATTCTCTGGGAGGAACGAAGAGAGTACTATATTCATTCGACATAGAATAATTTCGTAAAATGTATTCGTATTAGATACAAATTTCATAACGACAGTAGTTTCAGCGCATTTCTCATGTAATTGTTAATTAAAGCGCTTCCAACGTTCAACTCTCGGCGGGCAAATTAGTAACTCGCTCGAGAGCATTCTCTCCCACGAAGATCATTAATAATAAAACCATGATTTGAAATTAAGAAAAACGAAATTTGCTTCATCATCAACGTCAAAATTTAAAAAAAAAATCAACTACTATCGTGATATTAGAAAATTAAGAATGAAAAAATAGTGATTCGTTTATTTTGATGATTATTAATTGCGATAATAATAAGTAATTTGAAAAGCTTACTTCAAAAGGTTTAATATAATAAATAAATAAGTCTAACATTCTATCGATCTTCACTCGATATATAAAAAATATCGATACCTTCAAAATAATATATAAGATTTTCGCTTGTTTATGTTCATGTAGAATGTAGTGAGCTATGGCGGCGATATTCTATCGCAGATTGAGGAGTAGGTCATTTTAGATGGATAGGATATTTGTAGCGACGCTATTTTCTTTTTAACCATGCCCACTTGCAATGTGGTGCATATGGACTCCTAAAGGAGTTTGTCTCAACAGATATTTTCCCATGGCAATTGCTCGTTACTCACTTTCTCAAACTCTCTTTGTCGAAGGGTCGGGATAGAATAGAAGGATAGGACTACGAAAGTACTCGTGATTATCAAATCGCTGTCGCTACGCCGCTTTTTTATGACCGAATGGGCTCGAATCGAACTAAAGATATCCAGAAAATGATTAAAAAAACAGCGTATCAACTCGATGAATGCGTTGAACATGTTTACGGGTCCATGACTTTATCTCGTATTTCCGGGAAAACTAGAAAGAAACACCTGTGAATATATGCTTTAAAAAATAGTTCAACCCTTTAAGTAGAGAAATCAGGCAACTGATCATGAAAATTTCAAGTAGAACACAAGGAAATATATTTTTGAAAAGAGCTCTCGATATTCAGTTTTTCGAATTTCAGCTTTGAACTGCCGATACGCAGCATCAATCGTCAGCCCTGTGTATTACACATACTTATGCGGCTACAGACTTGCGTGCGTGTTGGCGGTTTATATAAAGACTGGACGCAGCCATTTTGTTTGCAAAGTCGTTAATTAAATATTTTCAGCTTCTTCATTTTCGTATTATTTTAGCGGGAATGCGACGAGTATAGTTTACTGCTTGATGTATTTGGGATAACTAATATATATTTCACATAATTATCTAGTTTTTACTGTTGAAATTGATGTATTTTTAGACATAGTGAGCGTTTTAACAGATCAATTGACTGAAAATAATTTCGTGCGAAAACGGTTCGTGCTGTAAGTACCGCAACCAAAGCCAACGACGTTGACCACTCCACAGTGGACCCGACTGGAGGACGGAGGAGCAGGTCATATAAGATGAATTACATTATTTGTAGCAACATAACAAAGTTAATATCAATAGGTATTGTAAAGTTTTAGATTAGCGGCATATTATTATCGAGCGACTTACACCTTAAAACTTTGTTTACATTCAATTTTATAAGCATTTAGTGTTTATTAATTTATTGTATTTAAGCAAATTTTGGAACTGCTAAATAGAAACATTTGGTCTAGGCTGTAGGCAATACAATTGTAACAGTCATTGCTTCGTCATAAGCAGCGGAATCTTTGAGGAACACACAACTTCATCATACGTCAGCAGATTTCTCTTGTTTAGCACTTCTGGCTATTCAAAATCTCATTAAAAATATGCAAATACAAAAAAATACAAATTAAAAATACATTAGGTATATACTGGCTGTTATTAAAAACGTAAATTTTAACTCATCGTCGAAATGATTAGCTTTTTTTATCGTTCGGAAATAATAAGATCTGTTTAAAATAATAATTGTTGTGTAATCTTGAAATATCTGACAAAAACTACACCGTTCAATCACGTAACTGCTATGATGGTTGTGGTTATGTAAGTGAACAAAAACGTTAAATCCAGTATACCAATTAAGACAATGATTCAAAGAGTAGCAAACATCGATTTGCAATAATTATCTGCAACTAAATAAATGGCGATAAGTATTATAAAAACTTCTAGACATGTTTGTGAAAAGATTATAATTATAATTTTTTAAATCAGTTTCATCAAGGACAACCGAGAATTAGTATATCTTATGTTTTAAAATTCGCATAATATGCACATTGTAAAGGTTCGACACAATATTCGAGGTTTGTATTGAAAATGAATTTCCACTAGGTAACCGCTGAATTCACCAAAAATCTCATCCAACATTGTATGGTAGCAGGTGCTCAATATGGATTTAAAATCCTTTATATTATATTATATATATATATTTTCAATTACATAGTTAATATTTGATTGTTTTTAAATGGTTCACTATTGTTTTCTTATAATTTTCCTGATCCACTATTGCTTATTGCATTAGTAATGTCATCAAAAATTTTTTGCTCAGCTAATGGACTTTTAATGAAGCTATATTTGTGATTTCAGATTAGTATTTATTGATTTATTGATTTGAGGTCCATAACATTTTCATTGTAGACTCTTTTATTTAATTTATGTATAATTTGTTTGCTTTTCAGTATTTTCTTGTCTTAGTTCATGAACCATCAGTTTTATATACCTTCATTTTTACACTCAATTTTATATAAATAAGCCTGTTATGTTTGTATTTTTATCAGTTGATAATGCTCGTGATGAGCGAAACCGGTCCTGATCATTATAAACATGCGGAAGTAGTACAAATGAATTGTGTTTTATTTTTTAAAATATACTGTCTTTCCACCAATAATTGACACGTTAACACCTTAAAAGTGATACTGTATTAATATATTCAGTGGTCAACGTCGTTGGCTTCGGTTAAGGATCTCACAGGTTCAATCCTCAGTAAGGACAATTTCATATATTGATTTTTAATCGATTTCTGTTCGTAAGGATGGATGTTTGTGATGTCTAGAATTCCCTCCCACCAAGAGGCTCCTAAAAACGGGACTCAGCTAAAGCGATTATCTAACTAGTCCTGTCTTAGCACTATCCTTCTATCCCTACTCTCTTCGAAAAAAAGAGGTTGAGCAGCTTGATATACCTCCATTATAAGTACATATGCTTCACATTGCGAGGGGATAAGTAAGTATTTATTGTACTGGGCGTATTCTTTAACACAGCAGCGTCAAGCGATTGCCAAAAATGTATCAGGAGTTAAATATTTCGTTGCTACGCGGTTAAATTTGTTTGCAAGAAACATAGATTGTTTTATAATATGTACTTCTTGTGGAAGCAAACACGTGAATGAAGTGTTAAAAAAAACACTTGCTATGTCTCGATGGCATAAAGACAATAACATTTTTAAAACACTAACTTGACGAGTCTATCAAAAGATATTCGTGGCATTGAAAAAAAAACTGATAAACAAATTGAATTCTTACACAATGATCGTATTGAATTGATACTTACCTGTGAAAAAAAAACGAATAGCGGCGCCATAAATAGCAATCACGTAACTATTTTGCGATGGCGATAATCGTCGTAAAAAATCTAACGACCCGTCCACCAACTCAGGTTGAAGATATCAATCAGAGAACATTAAACCTATTGGCAGGTCGTTTACGGTCAAAGGTGTGAATAGCGGATCTGAGGTCTCATCGGCGAAGCAAAAGAAACTCATTGAAAAGAAAGCCTATGATCGGAGATTAGGAATCTTTTAAAGTGACCGCGTCAATGACGTGCGGTTTTGGAAGGAAATAAAGCCAAGGAAAAATTTCTCATGATGCATGGCCACTTTATTAAACGCACTGAAAATGTTTTAAGCACATTATGTTGAGATAACTTTATCAAGTTCACCGTAATTTCTCATTTATGGTGTTTGGTTTTTAATTAAGAGTAGATAGATCTACTCTCGATATAAAATTACAATTGATAACTTAGCTATTCCACTGGCTGTGTTATTAAATGCGAGACGTGTTTCGCGTCTTCAGACTAACTATATCGCAAGGCTATTTATTTCTAAGGTAAACAATGATTGTAATTCTCAACGTAAACATGAAGGGCGAGGTGGGTTTATTTCCTTCTACTGGACGTGGGGAGGGGGTAAGACAAACGATAATAAACAATACATCTCCCCGCGTCCAGTAGAAGGAAATAAACCCACTCCACCCTTCAAGTTATGATGAGAATTGCAATCATTGTTTACCTTAGAAATAAATAATCTAGCGATATAGTTAGTCTGAAAATGCCCCTTTCAAAAAGTGTCACATTTATTTAGCCAGTGGAAAAAATAAATTATCAATTTTAATTATATCTTAAAAACGAATTTCCACAAAGTTACCGCCGAATCTATCGAAAAGATCTACGCTTCTAGAAAAATCCATATCTTTTTAAAAAGAAATAAATTGTTCAAAGTGTAAGCTTGTTTGAAATAAAAATTAGTTAAGATATTTGGTTGAGCTGAAAAATTCCTACCTAACTGCACAATTCATTAATCACGCAATGTAACTGAGAGAAAAACGAATAAAAATTGTTTTTAATGAAGCATAGATCGGCTTAACTATCAAGCTGCGTGTCGACATTCGATTAAATTGTTCACGAGAGTAATTAAAAAGAATATAAATGAATGTATTAATGTAGTAAAACGAATTTTGCAAGATTAAATTTTTAATCGATTAAGTGCTTAAATATTTTGTCATGTGGCGAAAATTTAATCAAATAAATATTCTGGAATAACTATTATTTAATTAAATTGCCCATTTACATGTCCGAATTAACATATATAAGCAGTTTGATATTATGCAGATGGTTGTAACTGGTAGTTAGCAAAGTAATTACGCGATGAACTATGGAATCAAATTATAAATGTATTTTTTTTTTTGCTGAAAATACATAAATACTACGTTTAATGCCGCCACTGGGCATTATCGACCCCACGACCGACCTGACGAAAAAGGTCACGAGGTAGAAACCCACGCCGAGTGGACTTTTATGGTAGGCCTCAAGTGACGAAAGAAGACCCGCATACCCTTAAAAGACCATAACACGTACGGCTAAAGTGGCCATCTGTAAAACTCCACTTTTCGAAGTATCTATTTCATGGATATTTGATTGATAATATCACTTTGCCGATAGGTGTTTCGAGAAACCTTTGAGATTAAATTTCGTACTTTCACACAATATTATACGTATTATATTATTATCGAATAACTCCTTTTATAAAGGAGGACGTGGTCATTAAACTTTAAACTATTACGAATTATAAAATAGTAAACATAGACATTTATAAACGTTATGATACTAACTGTAAATATTTTATGAAAAATAGCAATTCCACCGTACAAATGGGTAAAATGAAAACTATACCAAATCGATAATTTGAAAACATATTACAAAAACCGTACACAGTAAACTTGTGCATAAAAATCTAGAGAAATTCGTTAGGACAGTGGTTTCCAACGATTATGCCACAACGCGTCCCCGAAGAAAAAAAAAATTTCCGCGCCTCCCTACCTTTAATTTTTTTTAATCGATATTATAATATAGACACGTTTTAAATAGTAAAAACTTTATCAAATATAATTAGTAGAATAATAATACGATTTTGTGACGTAGCTAGGGGTTTTGCCGTCCCCCCACCAATTTTTCTCGAAAAATAATTTAATATTTACAATTGTGTTAGATTAACGCTATTTTTAAAATTACTTACCATTTATTTTAAATTTTAAACCATTACGCTACAGAATATTGCGCCGCAGGTGCAAAATTTTTATGTATGCGTATAATTTCTTGAAATATATGTACTAGATTTTTACAAATTATCATTTAAAAATGCTATATTTAACATTAATATTGCAGAATTCCACAGGCTTGCTCTTGAAATATATCAAAAAATTTGGTCTGTAAAATATTTATTGATGTAGAATCCATTAATATATTGTATATTAAATTGTAAATTAATTTATGACAAGATATTCGGCAGATTTTACGAACACATCATTAACTATTACTAACGCAAAAAAAATATAATAAAATTATTTTTCCTTGCTTTGCTCTCAGCAAAATCGTCAGCAACATTATCAAAATCTATTTTATCTGCCAGTTGGTGTTCTACTGAAAAATTCTAGTTTTTTTAATAGCAAATTGCTCACGTTAAATAGTTTTTTTTTATTAATATCAACTACAAAATGATAATCCAATAGCTTCTGACTGTTCACAACAATTTTCTTTTCTGCCTCGACATTGAGGTTTCATGTTTATCCTGAAATTATTTTTATTTATTATTATATTACCCACGCATTTCTGTTCATTTTAAAAAATGCAGCCTCCAAGAGCATATTTTGTCAATGAGTAAAATAAGAATTCATTCGCTGAAATTTTTACTACTACGATACGATATGAAGTTTTATTTATTTGTAGATATTATGGTATCAAGAATATTTTTAAATTATAAAATTTTGGCGCGTCCCCTTTGGGTTGGAAACCACTGCTTTAGGAAAAACGATTGATGGAAAATAAAATGAAAACAAACTGCTCCTCTTAATGAAGTACACAATTATTTTCAAAAAGTTCATAGGTTTAAATAGGTAATCAAATTGTCATAACATTACAAAGAAAACTGTAAATTGCTATGTGCCAGATACATTAATTGAGCGAATTTGTCAGCCATTCGAGAATAAAACTGAAATGAGAATGCTGTGTGTGAAATGAAAAGGGGTTAGTCTAAATTTGGTACTTTTAACGAGAGTCAAAACAAGAATTGTATTTGTATGAAAATTGATTTTTAAACGTGAATTTTACTAATTCAGAAGGATTGATTCGACTCATCCTTATTATATTATATGCATCATAGTTATTTTAGCATATTTGACAGATTTACAAATATTTAGACTTAACTTTTCATTTCGCACACAGAATTATATGTTGAATTACAATTTCAAAAACCTATATTTCACTGATACATTTACGAAAACTTTTGTAGTTTCTTGAATTATTAGGACCTTCGGTATAAAAAGTTTAAAAAATTGGTATTGGGAAGATTTTACACTGTTACGCTGATTGTTTGCAACGCATCTCGTGGTGTTCTGAATGTTAGAAATATTCAATACAGCGGTTTTTGGATCTGGACGCCTCAAGTTTAGCATTACCGATCCTAATCAATGACGCGGCGCATTTGTGCGGATGGACAAGTGGGAGTGTGTTGCACAACAAAGTGGACCAGAATATAAACAGCTGAACATTTTCGTTTTCGATAGGCGGCCACGTCATTCGCATTTACCACAATGTGTGTTTATGTTTCGCAGGTAAACCAGAATCAATGAGTGCGCACGAATTATGAAACATGTTTTAAATTATAATAAATAATTGATAATGTAAAATACCCAGGGCTGCGGAGTCGGAGTCGGAGTTGGCGTCTTGAAGTACACACTTAATAACGTCCTTGTATCGAATGAGTTGCTTACCTGAAAATAAAAGATACAAAATATTACTATTTTGAGGCAATATTTTGATGGCAGATGAACAGAATTTTAATTGTGTCCATAAGTCGATTGAAAAGTAAATTTATAAAACTGTCCCTACTGGTATTCGAGCTTGTGAGATCCGTAACCGACCGATTTGATTTTTTTTAATCGATGTATCGTCTTCTGTTCGAAGGCATAAATGTTTGTATCCTAGCTCATTCTATCCCAACTCTCTTCGAAAAAATGACAGAGCTTGAGGAACTGAGTAACAAGCAGTTCGTGTTAAAACACTTTCATTGAGATTCTTCCATTTGTCAATATTCTACACAATACACAACCGACATGGTAAAAAGAATTTGGTTGACAAGTAAGCCAAACGACAATTTCATTCTGATTTTATTTAAAATTTTACGTAAGACTATTTGATTGTTTTTAAATGGTTCACTAATTTTTTCTTATAATTTTCCTGATTCATTATTGCATTAGTAATGTCATTAAAAAATTTTGCTCAGCTAAATGGACTTTTAATGTAGCTATATTTGCGATTTCAGATTAGTATTTATTGATTGGCAAGAGGTCCATAACATTTTAATTGTAGACTCTTTTATTGTATAATTTGTTTGTTAATCAGTATTTTCTTGTCTCAGTTCATGAACCATCAGTTTTATATACCTTCATTTTTACACTCAATTTTATATAAATAAGCCTGTTATGTTTGTATGTTTATCAGTTGATAATGCTCGTGAAGTAGTACAGACAGATGAACTGTGTTTTATTTTTTTAAATTATAACTCTTTGTTTCTTTTAAGATGTTGTAATCAATGTTTACTATTATTTTTACTATATTTTAAACGTATTTTACGTTGCACAGGCTATAAACTTATAATTTGTAATTTTTATAATGTACATATAGAAAATATATATGAATAAAAGTTTATTTAATTATAGTTGAAATAGTGGTGATCAAGAAAAATTGACAATCCTTGTAGACATATATACATTTATATGTTTAGGAAGTTATTGAAAATAAATGCCAATTCAGTCAGTTAAATATATTACCATACTAAATTAGTACTAGATTCTAGAAACATTATATCTGAGATACGGAAATCATAAGAAATATATAAGTAACATTTGATTTTGTTACATTAAAAAATATTTTTAAAAAGCTGTCAAAAATATTAGAATAATCGCAGGCATTTATCGCACATGGCTACAGATGTTTTTTTTATAATAGTTTCAAAAAATATGAATAATTATTAACAGGTTTATTAAATATTGCCTTAAAATAAACTTAAAAATGTAAGTGGAAATGACAAACCGGTATGAAGTTTCGCACACAACACTAATTAAATAAAACGATAAAATAATTTAAAGTAATAACGATGAAGTTATTAACAAAATATGTAATATGAAGCAAATGTATTTGCAAATTAATGGAATATTTATAATTCTAAGGTAAAGGTAACTTAGGCGTAACTAAATGTATTTATATATAATACTAGTAATAATTACCTAGCTTCGCCAGCGATAGAGGGCGCTAAAATGTAGATTTTGGCGTTATTATATATTTATCTTGGTGCAATTTATTGTTGAAAGTTGAAAATGAATCACCATAAACCGTGCTTCATGTTAACACCCGCAATATATAGTCTATCAATATTCATGTTAAAAGTTGAAAATATTACGATGGACCGTGACTCACGTAATATTCACAAATACAGTATTACCAAGATTTCCACGACCACTCAACAGTTAGTTCGAGTTCGAACGCCTGAATATGCCGAAAGGCGAAACCCGGGTCGTTAGTGACAAAATACATGGAAATGTACAAAATCACAATAATTCAAATTTATTACCAACATTACATGGACGCTGCCGAATTTGGAACTAGAATTGTCAGTCTAGATTAAATGTCTCCAATTGCCATTATTTTAACATTACTTTTAATAACCGTCGTTAAAATATCAGTTTTGGAATTTATTTAAATTTCAGTTCTGGTTGAATATGGCAACATTCCTAACGATACGGTGGCACCCTCACTAGCAGCCAAGTTAAATTGGTACGTCTATAGTAGATCAATTAATAATAATTTTAAAATCGAAAGTTGAAAATAGCACCGTGGTCGTACCTCATGTAACATCGACAAAATGTAGTAAATCAACTAATAATAATGTTAAAAGTTGAAAATAGCACAGCTGACCTAGAAATAACGGTCAGAATGACATGTGAAAATTTCACGTCGTTACTGTACACCGTTTGGGAGGAGTTCTTGTGACCCACAGACAGACAGACATACAGATTTCTACTATATAGTAGAGATACGCAATTGATATTGAAATAAATTAGAGAGATCCTGAAATAAAAGCTGATAATGCGTTTAACGCTGGGTTTTACCTAAACGACAAATAACGGAAGATTATTTTTTGTAATCTTTTCAAGATGTTGGGTAACTTGAGGATTATTCTAAGCTGGCAATTAACGTTTCATACGTTATTATAAATTGGCATGTTGTCTTGCTTATGTAAACGTCTAGCGTGCGACAAACGTAGCTAGGTAAAAAAACTCAAACCGCTACATTTCTTGTTTCATTCCAAAACAGTAATGTTTTATTTACACCTTTTATGAGACTTTTTATACATATAAAAAAAGTAGGGATGCCAGCCTTCCATTAGACAAGTTTCTTTGAAAGTTACTGAAAATACAATACAGAATTTGTTGGTATTCCAGTCGATAGATCGCGCGCTTTCCCAGTGTATATTCCCAAGCCGATACCACCTACCTATATTTGTAGGAGAGTGGTCGAAGAATGATCGATTTTCCGGAACGATGGAGCGAGAGAAAATTTCTGGAGCAAATATTTAAGTTTGACAAACACGTTCTAAACCAGATTGCTGTATACAAGTCGATAGGAAACAATGAATGTAGCTTAGTACATTTTCTAAAAGTTTTAGTTGAGCTACAATCCATAATAGATATTTTTACCATCTCTGAACGATTCACTGATAACTTTTTTTTATCAATTTTAATTTTATAGATTCTCTGATCGACTATTATTGATATACAGTCACTAAAATAAAAATCATAATAAATAATTTTGCTTTTTGAGACACCGTACTACATCCGTCGTTTCGAAACCATTTCAGGATTAATTTGCAAGGTTTATTAGAAAAAATGTTGTTTTAATAAATATCTAACACGACTTCAGTCGAAACAATCTGATTTATTAATCGCGTCTTTCCAAAAATATTTATATTCTTCAATATTGTTAATCTTAACAACTATGTACGATATTTCTAATTTAATATAAGATGACTGCATTCAGTTTCTCAAATGATTTTTTTCAAGCAAACCAGCTAAGCGAAACCGGTCGAAATGTGGAATGTGACCTGAATACAAAATGGAATTTATGTTTTCAATCTTAATTCCACTCCCAATGTGGAGCACATGGACTGCTCGATTAATGGAGCTTATCTCGACAGAGGTTGTTGTTCGAAAATTGATTGTTATCAATCTCTCTTTTTGGAGAGGGTAAGTATATAAGGATAGGATCAACTTATGAAACTTTACGTGCTGAGATTGAAACCAGCGAACACAGCTAACTACGGTGACCGCCAGGCAAAATTTTGCATCGGAAATATATAATTTCTCAAAAGTTTCATCGAAAGTAAATAGTAACATAAATTGTATTACATTGATACAACTTCTAAGTTTACTTTAATACGGAGAAGTTCTGAATAGTTTCAAGCTCCTTTCCAAGAAACGCACCAGAGCAAAACAGACAAACGAATCTAATTTGAACCGCGCTACAAGTCCTTACAGCTCTGCAATATTGTATGAGATTTACTACCGAGCACGCTGCGCGAAACAACTCCAGCATGAGAGCGAAACGTATCAGGTAACAAAACACACCTGGGAAAAGTACTCACTGCAACAATGTCAACGTCTATGGTACAAATAGAAACGCAAAAATCAATCCGACGCGGGATTCGAAGTGTCAACGCGACGGCAAATAATAAATTTGTTATCGATTCCTTTTCCCAAGCCCCGAATAAAAACATTCCGTGGAAAGACCATTTATTACCGGGATAGCGGGCGGCGAGTGGAAGTAGGGGGGGGGGGGGGGGCGCCGAGAGGTTGGATTGTAAAGTTTGAAGCTCTCACTCGGCGAGTTTTAACTTTTCAGCTGTTGTTGTCATAACTGAAACACTAACTAACTAAATATTGCAATACAATATTTACGGCATTAGAGTTGTTCAAAGGGTTTGAATAGTTGGACAATATATTGCCAAGTCTGTTTCTCAAAATAAACTAATTTCAATTTCCGGAAAACAGGAGTTCCGAAAATCCTGAAAGTCTTTTATGCGATTGTTTTTACAGTTTAGACTGGACATCCATTATTCTCAAATCAGTATTTAAATTAATTCATATCACCATCGTATAGTTCATATTTTTTTTAAATTGTTCTTATATACAAACGATATAAGCTATTCAATAACTATCAGTTCGTGATGTTTTTGAATGTCTGAAGATGCCGAAAGATGAAACCCGGGTCCGTGAGTGACACTTAAATTTGATATTGAAATACCATCAAGAACCTTGATGTTTTCAATTATTTACCAAATTTAGTTTAAATTAACACTAGATGGGAACATCTCGCTCGACCGCCCCTTTAGGATATAATAAAGATAGAAGGATTGGTTTCCAGAAAAAGCGATTAGTTAGTCGTTATCTCTATGTCACGTTTTTCAAAGGAGGTTGAAAGGCTGGCCAACTTCACATAGATCCATTCTTTGGATAAACATGCATATCTAATACAATAAAGCCGCATACACGAAACTTTAATAACATATGTATCGTATATATAGAAAACTACGAAAATAAAAAAATAACATTACCACTCGGCTAATCAATCTATCACCTTACCACCGGCGTGCGATCGATGTATCTCTATCACACAAGCATGCCCTTATATCTCGCTTGCACCCATCACTTTACATGTGATTGAGCGAGAAAGAGAGAAATTCACAGCACGCACACCTTACATACGGGATTATTATTATAATTTTGAAACATAAAAAATGGTCTGCATTTAGTTTGCATTATCGTCGAGTTCATTGCGTCAAAGCTATTAGCCTCAACTATTACTATTCAAATATGCCATATGTGCGGTGTAGTCAGTGATGTGGTGCAATGGGTTCGCACCCCTTCTATCGAGCCGGTTGCTGAACTAGTTTTGGTTCGGAGAGCTGGTTCTTAAAATATGGATTTTTTTTCATTATCGTTATTCCGAGATAGAATTTTACATGATCAAAATACTTGAATTGATATAGATAAAGTAAAAACTTGCGACCGTTAATATTAGGATTCGAAGTGAAATTAAGTTCAAAATAAATGGAAATATTTTCAGAGATTATATCGATAATATTTTAAGAGATAATCGCTATGAACTTTCTGAAACGTTCAGAAAAGCTAAAAACATTATTAATACAATTGCAATAAGCTTTGCAGAGTCGGAACGAGATTTTTCTTTAATGATTACTAAATATTTAAGACATTGAATGAGGGTGCTTGATGTAATTTTAATATCAAATTTGAATTGTTGAAATTTTGTACATTTCTATGTATTTCGTCACTAACGACCCGGGTTTCGCCTTTCGTCATCGTAAACTGTTTACTTGTGTCCGTTCGAGTGCATTCATGAGTTATAATGCCTGAAGATGCCGAAAGGCGAAACCCGGGTCGTTATTGACGAAATACATGGAAATGATCAAAATTTCAACAATTATAATTTACTATATATTTGTTCAGAAAAAGGAAAAATTTAAGTATTCGACATATATCAGACATACTGACCATTAATTTGATAGGTTTGCCACTGACTTCATGGGATTCCACACCATTCGTTAAAACATGGCTCAGAAGTGATTGTCACACAGCAGATGACCCGTCACGGTTAAAGTTTCGAATGAAAATTAAAATAGTATATGGAATGAATTTATGTAATGAAAATAAATAGTTTTTTAATGTATGATACTATTTTTTTTAATTTGAATTTTTTTCTTTTTAATTTGAAAAAAAAAATGTATAAAAACTGGGGGTTGATGTTTACCAAGGTGCGAGCCGGTTGATAGAATTTTAGCAGCACATCTCTCGGTGTAGTTATTATATAATATAACGCTAAATATCCCTCGCGACATACTTCCATTTGCGGTAGAGCATAACTACCGATCGACATACTGAAATTTACATACAATATAGTAAAAGCGGTGGCAATAATTAGCGATGTCTGGCAAAACGTGACTTCAAGCCACATAACGTCTTTACTAAGATGATTTAAATATAGGATAGGTTACACTAAGTCGGGTATTACGAAATATACTTACGTAATCATCACAAAGATGTATTTTCACACGAATGTTTGTTATCTTGTTTGCTTCTTAGCTACATAAAAGCGACACGAAGTCGCACTGAAAGTTTTTCGCGAAGCTTCTTTTAAATTTAGAACATAAAAGCAGTTTATTTTTGCATGGCAACTTGGAAAATTATGTTCATAAAAATGTTTTCAGACGACGAGAAAAAAGTAAAAAAGAAATTTTATAAGATTGGATTCACTTGTAAAGAAAGTTTTCATTACACGTTTTCTATTTCGGTATGGATTGTAAAATTCATCCATAGAAACAATCAAATAAGTGTCATTCGCATTTTGAAGCGCATTGGACGAAAAGTTTGTTTGAAAAAAGGATGAAGCACGTCACCACATCGTCATATAAAAGTCCTAACTTAATGAGAATTTCCCAAACAGAATGCAATATAAGGAATTGAAAATCAACGGCGGGCTTGCAAGTAAAATACTATTTTTAGATACGGTGAAAATAACAAAGTATTCAGTTCTACAGAAATTTTATTAGGTTGTTGATAGCTATTTCGGATACACACCATCGTCAAAACATAGTTCAGATCTTAGTTGTGACGGAAGCCGAAATATCAAACTAGTAAAATTCCTGTAGAACTAAATATTTTATAATTTTTACCCTTATAAAAAGGAATTCTAATAATTTCATTTCAAATCAATCAATGTTCTGTTTTTCGATATAGATTATTTATTATCGTGAAAACGGAAATTCAGCATAAAAAAAAAATAAGTGAGTCTCTAATAATCAACAATAAAATGAGACGGGCCACACACAAACACGCGTCAGCCGCAGTTTTTCCAGACCTGCAAGAAAGTTTACCTTCCTTGTTATTAATACTTTTAATTACAATAAATTAATGTTTGTCCAGATTTATCTGTTTGTAAGTTTATAACGAACAGCACACACACTATATCTCTGTGTCTGCGCATCGGGCGTATCAAGCGCACTGAGAGAATTTTTGCAGGTGGCACTTCTGTCTGATGATTTCAATCTCTCGTTATTATTTAATTTAAGACATCGACTGAGGGTGCTTGATGGAACTTCAATATCAAATTTGGATTATTGAGATTTTGTACACTTCCATGTATTTTGTCACTAACGACCCGGGTTTCGCTTTTCGGCATCTTCAGGCATTCGAGCACAGGAATGGACTCGAACTGACTCGAACTGGACTCGAACTCAGTTCATTCGTGTGCACGAATGCCTGAAGATGCCGAAAGGCGAAACCCAGGTCGTTAGTGACAAAATACATGGAAGTGTACAAAATCTCAATAATCCAAATTCGTTATTATTTATTTATGCGAAACTTAAATATTGATATCTTGATTATTAGGCCTAATGATCTATATTATATTGTTGTTATATTCAAAATTTACTCTAAAAGCATAGTTTAGATTTGATCTTTAGCGAGATGCGTTATTAGTATCTTGAATTATAAAAAAGTATTAGCTGTATACTGAGTCATCATCAGACTTGATTGATCGCATCATCTCCCGAGTTTATATTAAACGGACGTCACGTGTAGGTAACAAAAACCAGGTGTAAGTATTTTTAAATATAAATTTTATCATCGATACAGACTTCGTAGGAAAACGTAAATTTAGAATAAAGTAGAAATACTTTGAAACGAGTTCTACTGATAACAGACAGCGGCGTGCGAATTCTTTAAGATAGGATAGAAATTTTGAAACATCTGGTATTCATTACTAGGCACTATAAACTTGAATCCAGAACATATTTGATATCTCTGTTTCTGGCGGTTTCTGTGGTGTTTTTTGATGTATTTGGACATAGAAATTTAAGAACCTACAAGTCAAAATATCTACATATTGTATCGATACCGTGATGCATTTGAAAACCATCGAAAAGGATACTTCCGGATCACTGGGCCCATTAAAGAGGGCGGTTGGATTTTTAAATTGTTTGCCGACGTATTTTCTTAGTTTAATTGAATAAGAGCAGCGGTCAGCAATCTTTGGCACGCGTGGATGCTATTTTGCAGTACTTCAATTAAATACAGAAATTTAAAAATGCCAGTGATGAAATGCTAAAACCATGACGTTGAAATACTAACGAAAACGTGGAATGAATCTGTTTTTACTACAACGTACCACTGTGAAAAAACATTGAACATGATGAAATATATTATAAATCTGTAAAGAAAGCGTTATACGGAAAAAAATAAAATGTGCATGCAGTTTAGAACTTCCTAATGTTTAAATATTATAATTATCTTTTCCAAAGAATGAAGCTTTTCTACAATAATACTTAATAATTAGTTGCTCAACCTTTTTATTAAAGGGAGCAAGGATAGAAGAATAGGCGGCTAGGACAGGACTAATGATTAGCTAATCGCTCTCGCTACACCCCGTTTTTAGGATCGGATGGGCGGGAGGGAATTTTAGTACACTAATCCATAAATCGACTGATAAACCAATTTAGAAATTGTCTGTACTGAGATTTGATCCCGTGGCGCCGTAACTGACGAGCATTATGTTTTTATTTAAATCTTTTCTTATTACAGCTTTATGAATTAGATTTCCGTGGCATAACGTTGTGCTGTGTCCAATACAAACATTTATGCGACACTTTAGTTTATTATGTAGTATACCGAACACAGACCTTGAATATGTTTTGCCGTTTAATAATTTGTATCTAGTATTTTTTAAATACGGAAAGCTGAAGTTTTTGTTAATGTTATCAGTCCAAATTCGACTAATTCTTTATCCTTTAAAGACGTTTATCAAACATTTAACTTTAGTCATGATACGCAAAGTTTTCCCTCTTTTACTGTGTCGCACGCTACTGGATGCATGTTTGAAAACGCGAGCATTGCATTATGCAAGCATTAAATAATAATAAGAGCCATAATGCAACACATTTCTAACATCAAATTTACGTCACGCGAAAGTTGATTATGATAAAAAAAAATCGAGAGAGATTTATGAATTGCACTTTTCAGCCTTAGTTTAGCAACGCTCGTAAATAATTCAAGCTAACGATTATGAATCGGCGAGTGTGCCGATACACGAAAGGTCAGCTATGATTTGTGAGCGAACAATTCCGTGCAAAAAAAGAATCTTGCTAATTACGAAGTTGGACAAAGCATTATCGATAAATCGAATATATTCAATTATGAATAAAACTTTTTCATTATCGTTAGCGATAGTCTTAACTTCAACAGACGGATTAAGATATCCTTTCAATCCATACACGATATGCAGATGCGCTTACAGCATATAATCTTGAAGATTTGAAAAACTAAAAACAAATAATGATTATAAGGTAAATAAAGAATGAGAGCGTTGAAGCACCACAATTTCAATGGATGCCGGGATGTAATAGGAGGTTATCGAATGTCCAAGGAAAGCAAGAGTAAGAAAGAATGGAGTGAAGAAGATTTATTGAAGTGGCCAAGTTTCACCCCGGATTGTATCACCAGAAAAGAAGAAAAAATACAGATTAAAGCTGTTGGAGTTATGTTATGCAAGGGGCTGGACGTTGGACAGTATAATACGTAGTAGCGTTAGAGACATTGCAGGGCGTGAGCATGAGTTCACTTGATGGCACTAAATTATTCAATATTTCTGACCAGCAAATTTAATAATCCCATCGCTTCCCGCGTTTGATTTGTACAATTGAAAAAGTGGCAGTTATAAACTATCGCAGATTAAATTATCAATTGAAATCGCGGTCCAAATCAACTGCTAACCGAGTCCGGAGGCTACGACCTATCAAATTCTGCGGATTGTTAATTATTTTTCCGAGTAAACCTTGCATACATTAATATGATTACAAACCAGCAAAAATGCCACAGGCAATTCGGTCGCTTGACACTAATAAACTCATACGGTGGCCGACCCAACCGAAGTGAACTGAACTGAGAGTGAAATAACACTAAATGCAGCGTAATATGCTCTAGACGAGTTTTGTTTTTATGCGTAAGGTGGGCGGCTGTTATTCAATGTCATATCATAAAATCGAAAAAATATACATATGTTACTAATCAACAATAAAATTCATTGTCAATTCGCGTTCACAAATCAAATTCGGCATTTTTTTTAATTGGCCATTTAGAAACTAAGAAGTCATTTCGTCAGTACAATGAGCAACTAACAGCTTTACAGAAAAGAACGTGAAAATGTAATTAATTTATTGATTTCGACGATATCAAATTTGAGGGTTTTCTAGAGCTACTGAATATTCGCACCATTGTTTTCTTATTTGTATATGATAATAAGGTAATTGCAGTAAATAAAGTATTGTCTTTAAATAATTGTTTTAATGTTTTACTTTCGGTGAGGTCCATATTGACTCATATTATTTCAGTAATATGTCCGGTTTTTGTGTTTCACAAGAATTTATAAATGTTTCATTGTGATACAGTAAAAAATGTATTAAATGTATATTCAAAAATATTTATTTAAAAAGTTTGATTTCTGGTTTCGATCAACATTTTAAACTGACATATTTCACTATCATTTGAAGATTAAAAATCCCAACAGCACATAATCGAAGATCATTCATTATGAAATGTATTTTTTTGTATTACTTGTTGCGTGTATTTAAACCATTTTTTCCATGTCCGCTCCCAATGTGGAGCATATGGCCTCCTAATGGAGGTATCTTAACAGAATTTTCTACGAGAACTGCATGTTACTCAGTTGCTAAAAACCTCTCTCTTTTTTTTTAAGACAATAGGGATAGAAGGATAGGGCTAGGACAGAACTAGTGGTTAGCTAATCGCTCTCGCTACTCCCCGTGAGAATGGAATGGGTGAAAGGGAGGACTCAGACTACGAACAGAAATCCATAAATCGATTGAAAGGTCAAGCTATGAAAACTGTCTGCATCGGGAATTGAACCCGAGACATCCGTAACCGGAGCCAGCGACGCTACCAACTGCGCCACGGACGCCGACCGGACGTATTTAAGCCATATAATAGCTTAATTATTGTAATTGATGAATATAAGTATGCAGTCACTATACAAGGGTATATTTTACTGAGAAACGAAGAAGGATATAAAAATATGTTTCTAACTGACGAGATGTGGAAAATCATTGCTAAAAATAAACCACCTCACAAATCTTACTGAAAAAATCTTCCATGAAACAAAACAGAAATAACAGCTTCGTGTATTATTAAAAATATTATTCAGTCGAATACGTGACCACATGATCTTGTGGCGTAGCGAGAATGGAATCGTAATTATCGCAATTATTCTTAAGTAGGAATCTTTGAAAAGGCACGAACTAAGACATTGAGAGTTGAATGATGGTGATTTGGCGATTGATGTGGTGGACGCTGGCTGCGAGATCCGAAGGCACGATTGATAGATTGATAACGGAGTATTTATATACTCAGGGCCGGCGTGATACAATACGTGAGAATATGTATTAATGAAGAATATTTATTTAAGAACACGTTACTGGACAGTGTACACAAACGACTTAATTACTGCGCCTCATAAACAAATATTGACTGCCATAAAATAGGAACGAAATAGCACGATAATGTAGCGTACATTAAACATGATATTGGTTGTTTCGACTTTTAAAATCTTTGGCATTTTAATCCAGATTTTGTAATGAAGAATTTCAAATCAACAATATAACTATATTTTGAGATGGATAACTCCAATTTCACACTGAATTATATATCGAATATATTATTCGAAATGAAAGCGGATTCAATAAAAAGACTTATCTAGTTGCTCACTGAAACCGCCCAATTTGATTATTTATTAGTTAATGTTTTACAGAAAGCAATCGCTTTGTCACTGACAACATTATTAGAATTTTGAAATTAAAACAGTTAAATTTAATGCTATTGATGGAGTTGGTGGAAATTATTTGGTTAATTACAGATATAATACCGATTTCTACGTCACAAAAAGCATATTTTCATTTTAAGCAAAATGAGTGACGATACATATGCTGCTGATAAAAACCGACGTTATGATTCAGTTTTCAACATGCATAATAATGCGCTGTTAGTGTAAGTGACAAAATACATGGAAATGTACAAAATCTCAACAATTAAAATTTGTGCTGTGTGTATGTTTTTTACAATTTTTCGATGAATATCAATGAGAAAATAAATAAGAAAAAACTTAATTTTCAGCTCATTTGAAATGAGAGAAAAGGCTAGGATACCAAAAAATAATAGAGTCAAAATAGTTATTGGCAGAGTATTAGCTTTCTTGAGGCACATGCCCAGGTATTGTGGTAAGATTCAGTTGATAATTCTAGCGATGAGCGCAACCGGTCCTGATAGCTATACAAATTTGGAAGTTGTAAAAAACAAATTGTATTTTATTTATAAAATATAATGCCTTTCCACCGACAATTGGCAGTTAACACTTGTGGAATGACTTTACGTTTTTACTATTGGCAGATTTAAACATATTCTATAAAAGATGTAACAAAAATCGTGATTGTTATTTCTGTGTTAGAAAAAGAACCGTGTAAAAAGTACAGAACGCTAATCCTCCGGTATTTACTCTAGACCAGTGATGGCGAACCTCTGACCAACGCGTTGATTTGTATAAGGTTGTTTTTTATATCATATAACAGATGATAGTTTTAACCGTCCTCCCCCACCACTTCCGAGTGACGTCACTGACTTAGTGACCCACGAGCTAGCATTAAAAAATTATGAACAGAATTTGACTCACTTTTCAAAAAGGTTTGCCATCACTGCTCTAGATAAAATAATTTTACTTGTTCACTGAATTATTAACGGTACGAAAATATTCGCAAATATAGGTACAGCACTTCAAATTTCATCGTACTATACCATTTAGAGAAAAAACGCACAAGGTATTTGGTTAATAACTTAATTATAAAAGACCGGCATAATTGAATTACCAACCCAACGAATATTTGAAATCAGACCACGAAGAAATAATATTACAGGGAGTCTTTTCGCAGACCTCTACTTGTATGTTTACAATCGATAATTTCTATTTAGATAATTTAAGCGGTTGTGGTCAGATAACAGCTGTCTAGACAATTTGTAAAGACCGCATTAGGGACCATAAAGTAATAAGGCCGGACCCAATCATTGTACTGAATTATTATTATCTGTTTGTCCGGTGGAATGGCGATCGCGTAATAACGAGACCGAATCAGAGAAAACGTTGCAACATTGAACACAGCACACAGGTTCGTTTGAATTATCGGAAAAGGATAAGGGGGTCGATATATGGACGGTTACATCAATTGGCCAAAACACCTTCGATATGATCGATAGAAGCTAGTACGGCAAAACGTACAAGAAATTTAAATTAAACAGTTTTTACAATCACAGCATATTTGGTGATCGAATTTCTTCGTCCAAGAAAAATTAATGTGTGATATTTTTATAAATGTTATACATGAAAGATTTAGTAAAGCATAAAACGATTTATGGATTTCTGTTCGTAGGCACGGGGCGTAGCGAGTGCGATCGGCTAACTACTAACTGGTCCTGCCCTAGCCATATCCTTATATCCCTACTCCTTTGAAAAAGAAAGGTTGAGCAACTGAGTAATAAGCAGTTGTAGAAAATATCTACTTAGTTATTTTGCAACATTTCAGTTATAATTCAACCATTCATTTTCTTTCCTCATTACTAATTCATAAAAAAAACAAATTTAATTTATTAATGCCAATGGCGTCAAACAGTTGTATTCCGGGCACAAAAAAATGCCATAAATGATTGGTAATTTAGTCTCGGTTGGTTAAATTTAGATACAGATAGATAGCCCTATCCTTCGACCTTACTGTAAAAAAAGATGTTGAGCAATTGAGTAAAAAACAGTTTTCGTAGAAGGAAACATGTAAAAAACGTGATTCCAAAAATCAAACGTTGGTAATTTTGGGGGTTAACTGTACGTATAATAATCTCCATTGCATGATACCGAGTCTATGCTAATCTAAAATGATCATTTTTGTACCCAGACAGTAGATTGTTCACCAAACCGCAGGCGGTTTTAATATCTATCATTAAATCAATGATATCAATAACAAATGCGATTAGAGAGGAAGATCGTTAAAACAATTTGCAGGCAATAGAGAAAAAATGGCTTGGCCTTTTTTTAATTGAAGCAGTCGTTTAGAAATAAAATCTGATATCAAGCATGCACATTGCTAAATTAATTATGTTATTGTGCATGCACATTTTGCGTCGATAGACACTGGCCAGTCAACGATTTTTTTTAATATTTATCGATTCCAGCACATAAATTCAATCATAACATTTATATTGACAGCATTCATGAAAAAAAATAAGTCAGTTGAATGCAATATTGCATTTAATTCATTCGTGTTTATGGATACATATTTAACTACAGGAAATATGAATTTAATTATTAAAAATAAAGTGGTTAGAATCCGTTATAAAAAGTAAAAATTCAATGCGGACTGTGGAAAGTCAGGGACTCACGGTTGTATTCAACTTTGTTTCGACATCAACAAATGCTTGCGGCGAATACTAAGGGTTCGGAGGTTTGCCTATATTAGGAAATCGGAGGAAGACAGCGGACGGAGCAGCTCCTTATTACGTCCAAACTAAAAAAAGCAACGATTTTATTGGCTTGGATATGTTCTGTGAATGTCCCAGAGGAGCCTGAATCCTGCCTGTCTCTTCTAAAAACCGGGTGTATTCTGTCACCCTGGAAGGCCGCTGATGACCATTCATAGGATGCGTTGGGAGGAAGCAAGAGCATGGACTCCTGTTGACGCTTACTTCGACAGATTCTACGAGATTCTACGAGAACAGCTTATTGTTCAGTTGCTCAACTTATCTTTTCAGAGAGATTAGGGATTAAGAAGGATGGGATAAGAGAGGACTGGTAGTTACCTAATCGACTCCGCTAAGCTCCGTTATTTTAAGGATCGTATAGGTGAGAGTATATTTAGAGTTCGAGCGCAAATCCATTAATAGATTCCAAAATCAATTTACGAATGGGATTAGAACCCGCAGACAATGCCAATGAAGAAGATGGCGCTGACTACCCGGCTACAGGTGCAGCGTCATTAGGACGGCTAGTACTGCATACACACATCATATAAGGCTGTCAATCAAAGTGGTCTATTGGCTAACTCTATAGGCTTCAGCGATCTGGGTGTTGGCACTCCAGCCGGTAATTTAGATGTAGACATGGGTGGCTGATGTTAATCAAAATAATCAAATCGTTTTACACTCGTAGGTAATGCATAAGTTTACATACAGGAAGACGCGATGGTGGGCATCAGAAAAAAATACACCTTGAAAATAATACATTAAACATCACATCAAAATTATGTAAATTTTTATTTACTATCGGCGCCTGAGGTTAAAAAATAACACAAAAATAATTAAATATCCAAGTTTTTTTAGTACAAAAAAAAAACGCGCAGTATGGATGATTGTATTATTAGATGTGAGATTTAATACGATGAGACTGTTATGGCGCGGGTAATAAATATTCAAACATTGAAAACAGTGAAAACTTATAAATTTCGTTATTGCCGTTTTATTGGCAAATAAAAATCATCACATTTCAAGAAGGAGTAAGTACATAACGTTTCCAATAAGATGACGTTTGTAGGTAGTATGTAGGTACTACAAACATTATCAGCTGTTGTCAAGTATTTTAAAATCTAGATCCCTGTGTAATAATTGGAAAAAAGAGAACTTTGTAATTTTGTGTTTTTTTTTATATAACACACGCATAATCCTGACGACGACAGGATGCCAAATCAATCAAGATAGCTTAAAAGGATTCATTCACATAGGTAGATATTTATTTGTCACATGAACCGGCAGTAAATTATTTTCACGGTTTTGAAACACATAATGATTTAAAAATAGCCTTTGATTGAACCAATCTTATTTAAGCTCGCCTTTCAAGATTATTTGTGGAACTTTGTATCATTTTGACTTGATAATAATGTCTAAATTTAGAAGAACATTCCCGGGTCGGATTCGGTACGTAGTCCGTTTTCTTTCTTTGACATTCGAATAATTTAACCGAAAAAAAAGAAGTTAGTAATTATCCGACTTAGTCACTAAGGATTTTTATGAGGTGCTCGCATACCCCGTGTCATGAACCCTTTGTTTTCAAGTTTAATCATTGCGATATTAATAAGCTTTCACAACACAACTGTTCATCCGAATACATCGGCCAGACGTTTATCTTTAAATATGAATATGGAATAAACGAATATGCACTAGAAGTAGTAATATTCCATCGTGTAAATATACAAGATTTGAAAATGAATAGTCTAGATTTACAGGAAATCAATACATAACCTAATAACTGTAAATTCTTAAGTAACAATGGAACAAATGGCTCGTCACTGAATTAATGCCAACGTTGAGTCTCTCTCCTCTTCACGCAAGGTTGCCTGGTAAAATCCCTGAAATAAAATTGTGAAGTATGTTCAATTGATCCTGTGATCGATGAAGATGAATATAGTCTGAGAGTACTTCTCATAGAAGCGAACCACGTACTAAACTTAGTTTGAAAACAACTGCATTTAAAAATGTATTCATATTAAATATCATTACGTAATCAGCTTATTAAAATAATATTCTTAGTATTACAATCATTTTGAAACTTGAAAACAGTAAAAAAATAACAACGGACTTAATCATTAGAATTATCATTGACTGTTTTGGCAGCAAAAAATAAGACTTTATATTGAAAATGAATAACAATGAAAAAAGTATCGAAAGAAGCTATAATCAAGAAGGTGCAATATGTATTTGAAACCAGTAAGCTGTTTTTTATTTCATTATAGTTCCTAAGCGTGATCATGGTTTGTTATTCAAGATGCAAATGAACAAGAAACTACTACTGCAACATAAAATGACTTCCCCACTTCACACTAATACAAAAACTTATGACATATTGACTAGCAGGATATTTATAATAATGTAATGAAAACAAACTGTATGAAGAAGTTATTTCACGTGTTTCTACACGCTTTTACAACTGATGTCTTGTTGTTTACATAAAAGGTATAAACGATTGTTTTCACTAGATATTATCATGAGTTTCCACAAATGATTGGTAGTTGGCGATAATAATTCGATATAAGTATTGCAGGATTGAGAAAATATTATATAATATTGGTTTAAATGTAGTTTTCTTGCGATTTTTTGTGAAATAGTGTTGTTTATAAACCAATTTTTATTTCTACTAAAAAAAACCACGTTGAATTGTATTTTTTCATCAGTTCATGGTGTTAGCTTATGTGGGCGTCCGTGGCGCAGTTGGTAGCGTCGTTGCCTACGGTTACGGATGTCTCGGGTTCAATTCCCGATGCGGACGGTTTTCATAAATTGATCTTTCAATCGATTTATGGGTCTCTGAGTGTTCGTGATGTCTAAAACTCCCTCCCACCCATCCAATCCTCACGGGGCGTAGCGAGAGCGATTAGCTAACCACTAGTCTTGTCTTAGCCCTATCCTTCTATCCCTACTCTCTTCGAAAAAATAGAGATTGAGCAACTGAGTAACAAGCAGTTCTCATAGAAAAATTCTGTTAAGATACCTCCATTAGGAGACCATATGCTCCACATTGGGAGCGGTCAGACGGTGGACCGTACGGTGAAAACGGTGCAGTGTTTTATTTTTATCAATATGTTATCTTTACTCTTATATTTTGGTTCGGTGACAAAGCAGAACATAATCAAGCAGAATAGTGACAAAAACAACACAGAAAAAATTCCAAAGATATATTTGATATAATAACTGCATGTTGTATGGATAATAAATTTAATTAATAAATATATCTCATAATTAAAAGCATTAAGAAAATCTTTCATTTAGTACTTATAATCAACATATTTATTTCAACTGTTTATGAAGATGTATAGTACTATTGATTGAATTGGCATTTACTTGGTAGAACTCCATAATAATAGGATAAAATAACAAAGTAGAAAATTTTGTTATTTATGAATTTAATTCATGAACAGATAGACGATAGAAAATATGTTTTATTTACACCCCCCCCCGTGTTGTTCTATCACTGTTCTGACTTGTCAGTTATGATTTGTCATGCTATGATTTACCCGGTAACTGGATTGTTTATATTTCATAAAAAATCACATCGTAAAGTCTGTAATATAATTTTTAGTAGACGTTTTTTCAATTTTATCAATTACCATGTGTCATTTTCCACTAACTCCTATTGATATGGTATTGCTGAAAATGAGATTTATATTGTTTGTAGTTTTCAAAGAATTCCAAGTAAATAAAAAAAACCTTGCAATAATTCGAACACATTTTTCGTACATGTAAAAATAATATTTAAAAGATGTCCACATCACATAGTATGATTGACAGAATACGGTTAACATTTGTCCTAGTCATAATTATTTATTATTGCATATACATAAAGACCGGTAAAAAAGATTATAGGCAATCAAAAAGTAAAGGCAGAGTACATGTGTGTTTATCTGTCAACACTGACAATAATTATAGCTTCTTAAATAATTGCGCAACAATCATCAAACCAAATAATATACTTGCATTCTAAAATTAACCACTTGAGTGCCTGGGAAGCATTAGAAAATGAATATATTAGATTCGTTATCATTATTATGTAATAAAATATAGAATGTAATATACATACATCAAACAAGCCTCTCGGAGGGCATTGTTTATGTTTTTTTTTGTGTTTGTCACTTATTCAGTGGTCGCAAGACTTGCATAGTATTGCGATTGGGGATTTGTTATTTATCATAGGTGTTAACTGTCAATTCTTGGTGAAAAGGCATTATATTTACAATAAACCATAACAACAAGCTCACGCAATTATGGATAATCAATAAAAGTTCAATGTATTAATTTTAAGGATTTACTAATAATACCATGTATTTAATTGATTGAATTGGCATTTACTTGGTAGAACTCCATTATAATAAGGATTAAATAACAAAGTATTTAGTTCTATAATTTTTTTTTCAGGTAGTTGATAGCTATTTCGGCTTTACGCCATCGTCAGAACTATACTTAAACTTATTTTTGCTTTGATATATATATATATACTGTTAACCTGACAAAAAAAAATTGTAGAACTAAATACTTTGTTATTTAATCATATTACCATGTATTTAAGTTTATTGTAATAGGAAAACTGAAAAAAAACACATTTCGTGCGTCAAATATTTAAATTTTAAATAAAAGTTATGATGTTGTAATAAGAGAGATGATATAATATTGAATATGACTTATAAAACAGTATATATATAAGTAAGCTAAATTAAGTTTAAACAAAGTTCAGACGATGACGTGAAGCCGAAATAGCTATAAACAAACTGATAAATTCTTGCAGAACTGAATACGATGAAAATTTTAACCTATTATATTTATTATACATACTCGAGACTCTCGTTCACTACATATCAATACTTTTTTTCAAAATACTCTCTCCCAAGTAAAATTATTGATTTTTTAAAAAGATTTTTTGTACATTACAAAGAGTAATCTTTTTGGCATAAAAATCATGAGTTTTGGTGTCGATAAGTTATAGTTATATCACGCTTTCTGCCAGAATAAAAAAAAAACAGCAATATATGACTTAATACTGTGTTTGTTCACAGCCATTATATCCTATGACTTCAGGCGCTCTACAAGTATCGAGAACGTTAAATTGCACACTTTTGACACTTAAAACAGAAAATCATCAAAAACCAACTTGATGAGTTCCTTCCTTGATATATTAGGTCGTTTGGGTATGTTCGTTCGCAAACGACGTGTGATGTCAAGTTAGAAACATCAAAGTTAATTGTTATAATGATACTTCCGACACTGACGTGTTTTCGTAATACTTAAGAATTAAAAGATCCACTTGTGTATCAGAACGCTAATGTGATAATTTGGTGTAACATGCTATTTATGTCATTATCAGCCAAAAATTTATAATGGTAATAACACCGATGGACACTATATATAATAACAGTCCTGTCTTGAGAAGAGTAAAACGATGCGCGCAATGTCCACTTTGTCCTGTTGGCTAAAAAGGTCGGCCATGTCCAGCCCAAATTTGAATCAAAGTGCTTGATGGAATTTCAATATCAAATTTGAATTGCTGAGATTTTGTACAGTTTGGTTAGTCACCGGCAATTCGCTACTTTGTTAATGCGTTTGTTTTCCTAAACAAAGATTAAGGCTATTCTCGGATTTCTTAACTCGGGTATAAATGTGGGTCCTAGACTTGTAATATTTTATCTTATAAATAATATTTGGTCGTATTTGTATCATATATATAAACGTTAGACACTGTTTTACTGTCTTGTCAATTCGAGTTCATTCGTGTGGTGAAATCCGGGTGACAAAATACATGGAAATGTGCAAAATCTCAAGAATTCAAATTTGATTTAAACAAAGATATTATGTTGCAACAAAAGAATTCACGGGTCGGAGAGTGCGTCGTCAGATAAGCGATAAATTGTCATTTCGGAATACGGTTAAAAAAATCTTGATATTCATCCAAATGTAATTCACTTTTAAGGTGTTAACTGTCAATTCTTGGTGGAAAGGCATCATATTTTAAAAATAAAATTTCTTTGTACTACTTCCACATGTTTATAATGATCAGGACCGGTTTCGCACAAGACAAGCATTATCATCAGTTAATTTAAATGTAGTTCTATACTTAAACTGTTTGTATAAGTATTATAATTTCTAGGTAAAGAATTATATTTAATTACAAGGTCGACTCCGAGGTGCTGTGGTCAACGTCGCTGGCTTCAGTTACGGATCTTACGCATTCGAACCCCAGTAAGGAAAGTTTCATAAATTGGTTTTTCAATCGATTTTTATGTTTACAATTCCTTCCTACCCATCCGATCCTAAAAACGGAGCGTAGAGATAGCGATTAGCTAACTACTAGCCATATCCTTATAACCCAACATATCATCTCTTCTAAAAAAGAGAGGTTAGTATACTTACATAAGAGGGTATATGTTCCACCATGGGAGCGGATACGATTGAAAAAAAAATGAATAATTTCCTAGATCATCAATTTAATCTGCATAAATACTCGGCAATGACGGATCGTTTAGAAAAATGTAGGATATTAAAAATGTATTATACATTCGTCATTATTATGTTCTTGAAATCATAGATGGCAATATGCAATTAACCGGCCATAACGCTTATTAAAAAATATATAAGCTAAACCAACACTTACAAAAAAAAATTTAACACGTTTTTTTACACACATCAAAGAGCATCAATTACAATTTGATTGTGAGAAGCATCAGCGAAAATAATTCGATAATAATTATTGTGCGGCATTGAAAATATCCTCTATCAAATAACGATTAAGCCTGCAAAAAAGATATTAATTTTAATAAGAACACACCAAGGATAATGTAAATATTAAATAATTAGACGAATTAATCTCACGCAAGAAGGCGGAAGATTAGCGATGGTTACAATGTGGCCCTGGTAAGCAGTTAAATATTTGTATTTTGTAAAACCACATGCGAGACTGCATATGAATTAAATAAATCTACACTGAACGTAAAAACTAGGTATGCCCGTGGACAAAAATTTGACTTCGGTGTACATTCTAAATAACGCAATGTCGGTGTTAAATGGAACTATATCACGCAATCACACCATCATAGTTCTGATGATGGCGTGATACCGAAATAGCTATGAATTATATTTGATAATTCTTGTGGCAATAAACGCTTTACTTTTTGACATGACCCAATCGTGTGAAAGGAAGCGTTTTAAATTAAATATTAATTAAATATAAAAAAAATATGTTCATATAAACTTATTTTTTAGATAATCTTAGAATTTCATTAAAAGTCTACAAAAAATAAATGTACAATAGAAGATTAAACCTGCCAAAAATCTTTTTTCCAAATTATCGCAGAAATAATATGCTTTTGAGATGTTACACTTGGGATCTGAAGTATGGTTAATAGGATAAAACAACAAAGTATTTAGTTCTACAATATTTTTATCAGGTAGTTGATAGCTATTTCGGCTTTACGCCATCGTCAGAACTATGAGGTATCATTCTTAATTCAAGGTGTTCTTTCGATCCCACCCACTTCTGAAAACAGGGCGTGGAAATATTCGCTAAAAGCCAGTCGCCTTCTAATGGAAATCTTATATTATCACCTCCTCCGAAGAGAGTGGGTGACGGCATACATATTATATATATGTGTATATATTTACACATAAATTCATATTGGGATGAACTCTTTTGGGAATCAAAGTACTACATGTTGAACTTGAAGAGAAAGAAAGCTGTAATTAACAAACGAAATCGTTTAATGAAAAGCTTAATTAACAGCAGTCGAGGGGTTTCAATTAATTAGCAGAGATTTAAAAGAACTTTATTACATCTATTTCTTAATAATATTAGTGGGGTAAATCTAATACAATTAGTGTGCCTTTCAGGGACGAGAGTAGAGTGTGTAACATACGAAGGTTACATTATTTTACAACAACTTAGATTTCGATTCAGGAATCACAGAAGATAATTGAAAGAAGAAAAACATTGTACTGTCTCTGAAGTAATCTACAACAATCTGAGAGCTTTGTCTGGCGAAGAGTACACTTAATTAAATACTTCCGTTCGTTACAAGAAAACTGAATCCAGATGAAACTTTATCAATAATTACAAGTAAAATTTCATTGCGGATGAAGCGGACATTTCTGCTTTCAATGCTCTATTTGCACATTACTTTTGCACGAAAGATAATGCTGTATGCTTCAGTTCCGCGATCCAGGGTTACAATATTAGAAAAGAATGGATTGCGTATCGTTAGAAGAAATATATCGTTCCAAATAATGCGGTTTTGTTTTGTAATCATGCCCGCTATCGTTCCAAATAATGTGGCTTGAATTATTGAGATTTTGTACACCCGGGTTTCGATAATCGAATGGGTTGATGAGTGGTCATGAAGACATCACACACAGACATGTCTACGAATACAAATCTATAAATAAATTTAAGATATCGACTGAGGGTGCATGATGGAATTGGCAATATCAAATTTGATTTGTTCAAATGTTGTACATCGCCATGTATTTCGTCACGAACGACCCGGGTCGTGTTTCATCTTTCTATAAATACATTTATGGAGTTGTCCGTTCAGGGATTAGAGCACACGAAAACCGTAACAGGAACCTAAGACGTTGAGCATTTGATGTGTTTCTTACCATGCATATAAGAAAACTTTAAATGATGATTTACATTTTACATCCAATATCTTAGCTATTTACATGATTTTGGGGAAACAATAGAGATTTAATGGTGTTGATGTAAATATAATACAACATATTTTTTGATATAACGGCATGCAGTTAGTTGGTTATTTTATTGATAACGTCTTTGATAATGTTACACAGAATAAAAAAACGTTAACGACAACAACACAAAGCTGATGATGAATATTTTACGTTATTTTCCCCGCGACCAATTTCCTAAGCAAATCTCATATCAAAAATTTTCCCTCAATTATATTACACTGTCATTAACGGCAAAACCGATTGTGTATTCAAAGAGAAAATATTGCTCTCACACCAATTTTATTCTCTCTGCGTCGGGTTTCTCCACCGGCTGTAGATATTGTTTACGCCTCGACAAAAAAAAAACTGTTTATAAATGGCGCTGTTTCTTTGACTCTCGACTCTCTCGAGTATCCTCCTCTGGCATAACAATACAAATAAAACACAGCGAAAAATAATTGGGTGAAATATAAAACGTACGCATTAATTCTCTGTGAGAATATTTTTCAAGGAATTAATATAAAACAATTCCGTAAAGCTATTTTCCCTGGCTGGAAAACACTCTACTTGGATAATTTATGAAAATAATTTCTGGCGAGAAAACTTGATAGTATAAGTCTGTATAAATAAAGCTCCACATTGGAGAGCTTCCAGCACACGTTTTCGATGAAAAACATTCCGAGCATTGAAAAAATATACGGTGTTCATCGACACTATAATACATACACACATATATTATCCGCCGAGCCTGTAAGTGATTGGTCAACGATGCATTCTTTTTTTTATTTTCTTGTTTGGGGGTAAAATTCAATGGGAAATATGTTTAATAGTGGCGAGCCACCAGTGCTATTTGCAACGCTATTTACTGAAAACTGATCACTGTTAATGCTTTTATTAATTATCAAGAAATCATAATTGCTAATTTTTTATTTTAAAATTATTAATTTTATTAAAATTGCTATCATTTTTGATAATGTGATTGGAAAACTATTACCATTGATATGTTTTACACGCTCATTGATTTCAACATTAAACTTTATACCTGCCTTCCTGACATAAGTATCTTGACAGTCTTCACATCGGTGCAAACCACTCCAATACGTAATTGCACAGTAACTCTGCTATATCTATACCATAATTTCAATAGTGCGGTGTTAAATAAATATGTGTATCTAAACAAACACGAAAAACATTGTTCAGTATAAAATAGAAGAGAGCCAGAATCCTGCCTGTCTCGTCTACCAATCAGATAGGTTCCGTCGCCCTAGAAAGCCGCTGATGACCATCCATATGATGTACATGGCGGAGCTACGAGATGCCGGGATGAAGCAAGAAGATTGGCGGGTGATAATACGGTTTAAAAAATTATACACATATATGAACAGAAGTCTTTCTACGAGAATGACTTGTAACCCAGTTGATCAACCTTTATTTATCGAAGAGAGTGGGAATACAAGCATAGGGCTAGGACAGGGCTAGTGGTTAGCTAATCGCTCTCGCTACGCTCCGTTTCTAGGATCGGATGGGTAGGAGGGAATTTTAATACAGATCTTGAATGCTGACTATTTGCTGGTGGGTCTATAAATTAGAAAATCAAATCACATAAATTGTCAAATACGTCTACTGTTCTTAACACGACATGATACGCCATAAGTTTGAATAACATTTCGTATATATATATGTAACTATTGCGAACTTGTGACGCTTCAAATCACATCAAAATGGACATAAAACGAAGTCGGCCCAGAGTTATGACGAGCAGAGATAACATTCGACCTAGACAAATATACACTGAAGAGATTGGTGTAGTGAAAACAGAGACTGTTTGTCTAGGATGCCGAGACGGTTGGAGATGTGCCAGGAAAAAAAATCGGGAACGGGAAGGCTGTATCTTATCGCGGGAAATCTCGACCAAGGACGCGGGCGGATTTGGAGATTTCATGTTTACGCTAGATGTATCATTAATGTTGACAAACAAAAAGTGTACTGCGGCAGAGATTTAATGATAAAAAAAAACGCCAAATGTTGGGAAAATTTCATCAACTCACCCGATTTCTTAGAAAATATCGTCGGTATAGAGGCGGAAGGTTTTAAGTAAAAAAAAAACCTTAACATAGAGTAAAATATCAAAGTATTTAGTTCTACAAAATTATATTGGGTAGTAAACAGTTTTTTCGGCTGAACTAAATTTAAAATTATTTTAGCTTAAATATTTTCTATGGATTCGGTGGTAACTTTGTGGAAGTTCATTTTTAATATAAAATTAAAATTGATAACTTAGTTATTCCACGCCTCTTTAAGAAGCAGCTTCAGACTAACCATATCGCAAGGTTATTTATTAACCCCTCCGCACGTCCAGTAGAATGGAATAAAACCCACCCCCACCCTTTATTTAATGTATGAATTAAATAATTTTTTACCTTAGAAATAAATAACCTTGCGATATGGTTAGTCTGAAGATGCTTCTTAAAGAGGCGAAACGCGTCACGTCAGTGATATACCAAGTGGAATAACTAAGTAATCTATTTTAATTTTATATTATTTTAGCTTAGCTATATATACTGTTTAGAAGAGATAGACAATATTATGTCATATCACGTATTAAAACATCATCGAAAATTAAATTATTTAACGTACTATGTAATTGTGTTCTTGGAAAAGGAGCTTACGTGGTGTTATTAAATAAACGTTAAAATAAATTAGTTGAAATTTTATTGATCATTCGTAATTACATGAGCTTCTTGTAATGGTTTAAGGGAGATGAATTAATGTTTGTTTGGTGATTAAGGAGATTATTGCCTTGATTATAAATATTAATTTCCAGTTATCTAAGAAATTTAGTCTGTGGTCCATGTTTTGAAATAATCGACTTTTAAGAAAATTATATTTACAAATACCTTAACTAGTATTAAAAATTGATAACTTAGTTATTTCACTTGGTTTATCATTAACGTGACGCGTTTCGCCTCTTTAAGAAGCATCTTCAGACTAACTGTAGCGTAAGACGGTACAAAGTTACCGCCGAATTCATAGAAAATAAAAATAAAAAAAAACCTTAACTAGTATTTACTAAAATAACCACTTTATGAGATTCGTAATTCATTTACAAATTCGATTTCAGTATTAGTGATTATTTCTTATAATGTTAATTATAGTTTTTTGCCACTATAAACTGTGTATGACAGTGTAGCTCAAAACACCCGATTTTAGACTTATCGTCTACTGCCACTATGCCGACAGTATAGTGTTAATACATATTATAGTGTGGGCAAACTTATTTTTAAAATCAAGCCCGGTTTCGCACGTCAGTCTCAGCACCATTCCACACAAAGAACAGCCTTATAAAAGGACAATCATATAAAAATTTAAATGTATAGACCCCGTAAAAAAGATTTGGCATTGTTTTTATTCACTTACGTATTGGTGTATATTATTCAAGCTTTATTACAGTTTATGCAAATATGTACTAAAATTCCTTGTGAGCTCGTTTTGTTTTCATGCAAATTTAGTAAATGTATTTCAGATAATTTGAAAGAGTGTAATGATGTTAAATCATACCACAAACGACAACCCTTTGTAAGTTAATAATTGAAGGAATTTTAAATTCACATTTGGATGGTTCAACATTTGCAGAGTTCAATATAATTTATCAATTAGGCTCAGGTTTCATACGTCAGCAACCTTGTGATTATTGTATTAAAATTATAATATATATATAATATAATGCTAGCTTGTCTAATGTTTCTAGTATATCTATTCTGAAATTTTTTTTTTATCATTATTTCATGTTAAGACATGTCTGCCGTATCTAAACATACACGCGATTCTCTTTTTGCACGGTGATACTCCAGAGACTACCGTGTAAAAAAAGATAAGGAGCGGATAATAAAAATGGAAGATCCATTACTTAAAATAACCCCGAAATATAAAATTCAAAAATAATTCGAATCAATTTTTTATTCACATACACAAATAGTGTCATAAGATACATACAAAATAAGTATTAAATTGACATGATTTGCGAATTAAATTTAATTTAATATAAGAAAATATATTTAATTCAGTGACGCTACTTATTGACAAAGACGACTGCAATAAGCTGTGTGTTAACAATTTTTAGATTTAGAGAGAAATTTACTTATTGATTTCGGTAATCAGACATTAAAAAATAAAAGTCATAGAGGGAATAAAATCGAAACATAGAAGAGCAACATAAATGTGTGAAAACAATAAAAAGTCATGTACGAGACGTGAACACCTGCATCTTAAAAATTCGCCACAATGGCAAAAATGACGATTCCGATATTCATAAAGGGCTGAAATGTTTATAAATAAATATTTTGTTTTTTTTTTAATCATGCCCGCTCTCAATGTGGAGAATATGTACGCCTAATGGAATTATCTCAACAGAAGTGTTACTACAAGAACTGCTTGATACTCCTTTTCGAAGAGTGTAGAGGTAGATGTATGGGGCTAAGACAGAGCTAATGGTGAGCTAACCACTTTCGCTACGTCACATTTTTAGATTCGAATGGATGGGAGGTAATATATTTTGAAAAGACGGATGGATACGTCCTTTTGCCTTTCTACAGTCGATATCTTATATATATATATATATATATATCGACTGTCGAAAGGAAGAACGACGTAAGCCACACCAAATAATATTGTGTATAACTCGCACAAAACATGTTAATACACTATATATATATATATATATAATCGACTGTAGAAAGACATAAGAACTTATCCCTCCGTCTTTAAAAATATTTTTTTTTTTTGATAATCACAATGCATACAATTTAATACTGTACACAATATTGTTTGTGTGTGGGTCACGTCCTTTTGCCTTTTCACAGTCGATATATAATGCAAAAAATCTGTGAAAAAGATAATTGGTCCGCTTTCTTACACCATGCCGAAACAGAATCGGGTGTATTAATTTGGACAAAGATTCTCGACCGAAATTCTCAACGAAAATCAAAAATTCATTCCAGAATGGTTACAAATTGTCACTATGTATTTGCTTAGCAGCGAGGTCGATTGCATTATTTCATATCACGGAATTCTGAAGAAGAATTTAACGATAAATAAAGCCCGTTGTTAACTAGTTTGTATGACGAAACAGTAATATGCAACTGATAGATGAATTGGAATCGGGGACACGTCCGCCTTCTGTGATGGCCATCGCAACACCCCAAGGTCAACCTGTCGACGTCGCAGATTGATGAGCATCCGTCAGCCCATCGCTTCTGATCACACGCCTCTCTAGAAAAGAGCATAATGCGAACGGCATCAAAAGAAACCTGTATGATTATTCTCGGCATTGTCTCGCTGGCACCAGCGCTAACGAGGACTGGGGCATGGGAACAGAGTGGGTTGATTTTTACACCTTCCGCCATTAGTATATTTGAACTTTGACGTGCAGAATGGCGTTAAAATCGGGTGTATGATTGATGTAAGATGTATTGTAATAATGTGAAAATTTAACGCCAACACAAAGACAGTGATTCATTTCATTTCAGTTAGTAATGTAGATTGTTTTAGTCAAATGGCAAGTCATGTTCAGTCAATATCCGCTCCCCAAGTACAAATATTATTAAGATATCTATATGTGTAACGGTATATGACATTTAGAAAACATTATACTTGACAAATAGTATGTATGGCTAGTCATCACTGACCGATATATACGCGCCAATTTTGCATCCGTAATGATAAAAGTGAGCGCTCTGAAAAAGCAAGTCATGATGACTATAGCAGAACAGAGAGCCGACGACGGTATACATGGACGACCAAGGGAAGGACTGATATTCAGTCGCCGCGCCCGGAACTGCAGGCATCTTTCCAGAATTGCATAATCGTCACACGTCATCATCATCTTATGCATGGCAACAATTAGAATTATATTCCTAAATATGAATTTTGCAGTATCGAGGAAGTTATGTACCACTTTTAAGGTGTTAACTGTCAATTCTTGGTGGGGACCAGGGACGGCTCTTGTAAAGGAGCAAAGGGTGCACTGCACTCCAATAAGTCCCATCAAAATATTCCATTAATAAACGATATTCAAATATAATAATTATACCAATTCACTAATTTTAAATTTTCCTCGTGTTTCCCATAGGAACATATTGGAGGAAACGATGATCAATAAACACGACTAGCAAACGTATTCTGCGTCGATTCAGAATACGCATGAAAGTCGGTCGATGACGCGGTAGGAGCATAAATTCTTTTGCACTCCTTAGACGTCTGAAATGTTCCATGTATTTTGACATATTTGTGACGTTGCAACAGTATGAACTACGCGAAGGGGGATTTTGTATGGACTGTTTTTGAGCATTGATCCCCCTGGCGGAAATTCCCGAACGTTACCCGAAGCGATTTGACGTTTGCGTTTACAAGCCTGTAACAGTCATTTGTATGAATGAAAAAGAGCAGTGGAACAAGCGTAGTAAGCTCATTTAATTTCAATATGATTCTTTAACTATACGCTCTTCAATAAGAATAATATTTACCTACCATTATAACTTTTGGAGTGATGAATACAATTTATAAAATTATAACTATGATCGTGTATAATACCGTGTAGATATTATTGAATATTTAAAATAGAATAGTTTCGAGTTTTCTACCTGGCTGGCCTTACCTATTCCATAATATTCAACTGTGTATCTGGTTCAGTTTCGTAATACACCTTCCTCTAATATTTTTATATTCTTCTATATTGAATTCTGCAAATTACTTTCCCCAAAAATACTTATGCGAAAAATTTCCGGCTTAATACAGAATTATTCCAATTGCAGACATTAATACGGTAACCTTAACATATGATTTCACCGAGGAATTTAAACTTAAATTGAACTAACCGTCTTATACAGCAGAGAAGATTTTTACGATGTCGTTGGAGCCCTGTCTATACTTCAACTCTTCACGAATAAAAAATACATGTAGTATTTAGCTAAACCGTTAAGCCATTGCAAATAATTTATACAATATCGATGACTTCCGTCGAAAGTGAGTGTTACTTCTAAAATTTAAAAAGGATCAATTCATTTTGAGAAATACCACGACTAAAGACAGACAAGGTTTCCCAAACTATCATCCGCGACAACCTGGAATGGTTGTATATGCTGCTAGGGCTGCAACAAATTTAGACGTACTCAAATTCATATTGATATTACCTACCCAAAAAAAAGAAAAAAGGTGGTCCGTCGAAATTAATCCGCAGGAAAGGTTTGGGAAACCCTGGTGAAGAGAAACAGTTGATATCGCCAATATCAGACTTATATTTTCGTATATGTCTGATAGTACTTTCAAAATCCAATATGTGGAGGATGGATTTCTTGCATAAATATGTGAATCTTTTTTTGCACTCCCTAATATTCCTGTCACCGGCCGCCACTGGTGGGAACATTATATTTTAAAAAATAAAACACAATTCATTTCTACTACTTCCACATATTTATCAGGACCGGTTTCGCTCATCACGAGCATTATCAACCGGTCCTGATCATTATAAATATGTGGAAGTATGTAGTACAAATGAATATTGATTTATTTTTTAAAATAGAAGTTATGTATATAACAAACATTCTATGGTTGACAGAGAATGATTGTTGGTAAGTACAGAGAAGAATATCTATTATATTATCAGGAGAGAACTATTATTAATTGCTTAATTCAGGGGTTCCCAACCAGTGGAGAATTCCCCCGATTGTTGCCGTTTATTTAAGATTTTCAATATTATACATGCATATTTGGAAAATACCATTTGAGTTAGAGTAAGATTATCTTTGGAGTGGGGAATTATTTATATTCAGAACATTCATGAAAGGGAACTGGAGCAAAAAAAGATTGGGAATCCCTGGTACGCGTTTTATGTAATACTCAATAAATGAATCAGAATATATATTTATGCATAAACAATATAAACGAGACAGGTATACATAATAATATATCTTATTAATAATGTTTTAATTTTTGGATTAACTCTAATTTACGGCTTCAGATGTCATATAAACAATTGAAAATAATCAATATAATCAGAAGACCCAAAGTTTATTATATAACATGAAATTGTCAATTTGTCAGTCTCGATGTATTGACTTTGAAAAGGTTATTCACAGTTAAATTTAGTCAGGATTGAGCAGCGCGTAGCACAAAAGAAAAATGTGTCCAAACATTTACTACCAAATTTCTAGGGGCTTCACCGGAACACCATTTGAGAAAAGCTGCACTGTAGTATGATATTTAAAACAAATAAATAATATTAATATTTTAATACAAAATAATAAACAATGAATACGTTTCATATAATGACCGCATACTATTTCATTGTAAATAAATAGTCATGTCATGATAAGTAATGAAGTAATTATAAATTAGCAACGCTGTAATGGAAGCTATTATAAATATATAAACAATATCCTATAAAAATTGATAAGTGCATTGGAAAAAAAGTATTAGCAACAAAGTGAAGTTCAACAAGACCATAAAGTTTAATTACGCCTCACACAGCGTAGGGTTTTGACATTTATATGAATACGTATAAATTCCGATTATTCAAATCAAATTGTACAATTGCCCAATATATTTATTTAAAGATGTCGGGCGGCAGAATAGCGGCCAATAATTCAAACCTTCGCGATTTATGGTCGTATGAGATTTTCAAGGAACACGGCGATTTCAAAAGGCAGTAAAAATAAAAAAGAGACGATCCAAAGAGGTAAAAAAATTTTCAGCACGAGGCCGTTATGAACGAATATCTATATAAATAAAATCTTCGTGGATTTTTTTGAAAACATCAAAGACGATGCTTTATTTAATATTGTATGAAAAATCCAAAAAGAGTAAAAGGGATTATTTGGGATAGTGATACGAAATGTTGTTTACCTAATCATGACAGCGTCAATAGATATTTAAAAATGTTGACTTGTATATTTCTGTACAGTAAAAACATACCATATATATAAAGACGTTGATCCTTGGCGGGAATTTAAGGCCATATTTTTTTTTGGTATTAAGATTGCTGTCGATAATAAATGTAAATCTGTGAGTCGTTTGAAGTACGATAAACAAGAAAATAATTTGAATGAGTATATTTGTCTGCTTATATTTATTATAAAACCGTGAAATATGGCGATCAATAAAAAATATTGTAATCATTTTTCACAGTTTACTTATACTATATATCTGCATCTCTCTGTAACACACACACACACACTCTGTATGCGCATTTGCAGTATGCGAGCGTGAGTGTTGAGAAGTAACACTGCTATCTGGTGAATAATATTACTAATTAAATAAATTAATGTATTATACTATAGTGTCGGTAAAGCAGGATGAGACAGATTTCAAAACTTGGATAGTCAATTCTAATACGTAAATTAAAAAAAAAATGTTTTTCATATGATTCTTTCAAGAATCAAAATATTTACAAGAATGAAAAAAAATATATAGAAAATTAAATAAGCCTGCAGTATCTTGCACAAACAACAGTTAAATCTAAAAAAATCACATCTTTACGTAAAGTTATCAACGATAAATCAGTAGAATTGAAAAATATTAGTAAATAAGTGCTATTATATATTATTAAATAAGAAAGGTTGATTTCTTTTGTTCACATTTGAGAAAGTAAGACACAGTATCGCAAAAAATAAAATATCAACTGGCCGAAAGTTGCCCGAGGGGCGTTGTTTGCGTATCACTCGCATGGGTTCTCTTTAGTGAGAAAAACGTTCCCAAAAAAACACACAAAGAAAACAGTTGTCTGGAGGTGGGCGGGCGAGGTTTGCCAGTGAAGAAAATAAAATAAAAGTTCATTGTGTCTCTCGTTTTGGGACACAAGAGAAAAAAACACAAATAAATAATTACCCAATTCAAATTAGTTGAAAGGCAACGCACCACTGGATACGGAAAAAAATAATATGCAAATTATAACATTTAAAGATGTAGTTAAGAGATACTTTAGCACTAAAGAAAACATAAAAATCAAGATTAATTTATTGTTACATTTCAAAGAAATCTTATTTGAACTAGATTATAACAGCTTTTAGCGTGTGAATTTTGTTATTCAATTTGAAATTATTTGGAAAGGCCTCAGTTTTAAAATAGGCAATGTCCAAATAATAAATTTATTGCATTTATGTTTTAAGCTATTTACCAGGGCTGTGAAGCCATCTACGGCTTTAATTTAATATAAGACTCCAAGTCCTATGTTAAATTGTTTTTTTATCCCTCGAAATGATCCGTTTCATAGTTATTTATATACATATTGTGTACATGCTAGATCGTTCCAGTACATACATACTGGCTGCATGGGCCCGGGTTAGGACCGAGTGTCGTGTTCGAGTGGGTAAAGACAATTGAGATGCAGGACCGGTTGAGCAATATATTTCGGATTATGACTCATGAGTCAGCCATGCGGCAATAATACTCATAACAAAACTTTATTAGCTTAAAAAATGTATTTCAAACTGTATGTTCATCATTCAAAAGTATTGCATCATCATACATATTTTTCGAGTACTAATTGAAGCTAAAACTGAAATAATGCTTTCTTTATATACGATTTATCAATAGTTATATTACTTGTACGTACTAAAACAAAGTTTGTATGTTATTCAATAGCGGCTTTCTATTGGTTTTTTAAGGTTGATAGTTCACTGTGCCAGAAAATTCAATGTTATAAATTGACACGTTAAAGATGAATTGCCGGGTTTGCGTAAGTAGTGTGATATCAAGTCTCGGACCCTGACCGGGTCAGACCTGAGGAAGACGGGCTCGGACCGGGTAATTTTATCAAATTTCAGCCCGCGCAGATGTCTAATACATACAGTCGTTATTTCACAAACCGATCCGACAAATAGGCAAATATTTTGAACATTTCTGGCGTAGGAATATGCAATAACAGAATAAAACTTTCTAGGCGAACTGTGGATATGAATCCCCTAAATCAGTATGTTATCTCGATAAAAAATTGAGTATATAACACAATACACAAAAAAGGAGTCGTTTTTCTCCACAGCCCTGCTATTTACTCTAATACCCCGATTAATATTTTAATTTCACAAATCAAAAACCATTCTAAAAGTTTTTAACTAAATGTATATTAGAAATTATTAGCACGTTTGCATATTTATGGTGCATTTTCAAGATATACTATTCGTAAAAGAAAACTTACACTGAAAAGAATAACGATTGCAGTTTTTATTTACTAATACATCTTTTTTCTTTAATTAAATTCATTGATAAATAGAAAAAAAATATAGTAACTGTAATTAATTCAATCCAGAGTCATAGCTAAACACGTGCAACTATAGTGATATATAACTAAATGAATTAAAACAATGCGATGAATTTGCATTAAACTAGCTACAAATGGTTAAAGCGATTAATATATTTTTTCCATATGCGGAAAATATTATGGTGCTGTTGTCTATTTGTGTTGTGTAGCAATTAAAAATCGAGCAGTCGAGTTGCGAGTCGAGTCGAGTCGCGTAGAGAGATTAATCAAATAGACTCAGCAGTTTGAATGAGTATAAAAATATACATAAACACGACTACGACACTTAAGATATCATATCCATATTTATTGTTTGTTTTGTATTTAATTTAAAAAAAAAGTTTTTATTTTCATTATTGTTTTTATTAGTATTATTGTTATCAATAATTATTATTATTGTTATCAATAATTATTATTATTGTTACTGTTATTATGCTTGTGTAATGCATGGTGCATTGGCGTCAGCTGTAATGCCATGCATTTCAATTTTTTAAATTTACAATAAATAAATAAATATCCAAAGTTCTTTCACATAAATCGGTACTTCGATCATTAGTCAGAAAACTAAAAAAAAATGAAATTTCAGTTGAATATGCAGTTATATATAACTTTTGCACTCTAATTCAGTACTCCGATATCTCAAAAATGCTACCAAAAAGCTAGCTTCTAAATCCTAAAGAATTAACGAAAATGTTGATATCTTGAAGGATTAATTAAAAAGATATTCTTAAATATCCTTCTACTGGCTATACTAGGAAAGTACCTGATTTTTAAGCACCTGTTTATAAAATGACTCGGAAACTCGAGTACAAATCAATAATATTTGATTAATTGTGACCATTTGAAAATTGCCTTTCTCATACCATTATCTGAATATGAGATATTTGGAAGTGCCTGAGTAATGAACTGGACGATGAGAATTTTTACTGTCACACCAGATCAACTAAAAAATAAAAGTCACAACATCTTATAAAGATAACATGATTTCAATATCACTATTAAGGTGTCAATTCATACATCCACATTTTTATAGCGTTCAGGACCGGTTCCGCTCATCTCGAGCATTATCAACTTGCAATTGTGAAAGTAGTGCAAATCAAATTATGTTTGATTTCAATAATATTGAACATATTATGTTTTATTTTCAATAGTGATATAAAATATTGTTTTCAGTCTGAAGATGCTTCTTAAAGAAGCGAAACACTTCGTACATTAAGTAACACAGCCAGTGTAGTAACAAAGTTATCAATTTTCATTTTACATTGACATTTTGTTCGTTGTAGAAATGAATGATATTAAAACGAAGTATCAAGGGACGGGCGTTCATTATGACAGAGATCCAACTACAACTGATATTTTTCAACAATAAACGTTATAAGTTAAATATTATATTATTAAAAAAGTATGTATACCGCAATACCGGATAAGTTGTAATAACTTGGGAGCATTGCACATTATCAGTACGCGGCCATCTACGTCTGTAAATTATTTCAACGCACGGTTTTGACCAAAGCAAACCCGTTGACACCCTTAAACAGTGTACACAGCGGCCCAAGGCAAGGGGCCTTGGTAAATATGCCATTAATTACACAAGCCTTTGTCAATAATGATGCAGATATCAAATATGCATTTAGCCGCACGCAAAAGGAAATATCGTTTGATCAGATGTTGCAAAAAAATTTTACATAATTATTTAATGAGCGTGTTTGGAATAAAAAAAACAAATAAATTATAATTATATCGAATATATATTATAAATTTCTAGATATGGTCATTTATTTTCTTTGTATCACATACTACGTCTGCGTAAGAAAGATTATTGTATCGATGATTGATTGAAGAAAGATTCCACCCACTTTGGACAATATAAGATATATAATAATTCATTGTTATAAGACTGTTTCATACACAATATGTACACATGGTCACAAATTTCCTTTCTCAGTGAGGTGATGATTGGTGATATATCGGCTGAATGAGATTCAAATGTCTTCTATATAGCAGAAAATACATGTATGAATCTGTCTGTCGGTCACAAAAACTTCTTCCAAACGGTGTACAGTAGCGACGTGAAATTTGCGCATGTCATTTTTCTAGGTAGACTGTTATTTTCAACTTTTAACAGTATTAATTGATGAACTATAATTTTTGGTTTTTAAGAGGTACCAGAAAGCTTCTAAATGACCTAATATAAGCGCCTTCTATCCGGGTAAAAATAATAGTATTATACAGAACGTATTTCTGAATAACTCCATACACATAGTTCAGTGCCAATTTTCAACTTGTGACGATGATGACGTTACGATATGAAGATATTTGACGGTGAGCAAGGCTGTTAAGAATTATTGGGCATTGCTTTAATATACAATTCATTAATGCATAATAGCGACGCTAGATGCAATTCCTTGTTAACATGTAACAAAAACATTACCCATGAAATAGTTAAGTCTCCAATCACCCCAAATTATGATATGAATAATAAATATGAATCGATAATATATTTTTTCCATCTCCGCTCGCAATGTGGAGTATATGGACTCCTAATACAGGTATCTCAAGAGAAGTTATTATACGGGAACTGTTTGTTATTCACCTCTCTTTTTTGAAGATAGTAGGGATAAAAGGATAGAGCTACGACAGGACTAGTGGTTAGCCAATCACTCTCGCTGCGCCACGGTTCTAGGATCGGATGGGTGGGAGATTCCAGACATCACAAACATCCATGCCTACGAACACCACCATGGGTGCACCACGGACCCGACGGTTACAATATCGTATGATAATCAAAATTTTAGAATCTTCGTTTCGAAATGCTTTTGGTCATTGGTTTGAAAAAAAATATTGAAATAAATATAATTAATTTTGCTAGTGACAACACAATCGTCATTCCAAATCTGAGTTACGCCGTCAATACTAACGATAAAATATTGCCAATTCAATTAGCGGACGCATTTTGGTTGATAAAAAAGAAAATATATTTTCTGTAATCATATATGGAATGCCACTCGATAAATCGCATATAAAATAAAATGGTACCGTTGGCACGGACAAATTGATACAATGAAGAAAAAAAAACAACAAGAAACGAGTCCAACAAAATTAATATCAGTCATTAGCCCGCATAACGCAATAAAGAATATTCGATATTTTTAAGGATATAAAATAGTTATCATGTATAGTGAAAAACAGGTTATCGGCTAAAGACCGTAACTAGACACTAACACACTACAGGCTGTTTTATAATAGGTATAGAACTTTAAAATGAAATAAAACATTTAATAATCGTGGTTATGCTCATTATATTGGATTTATTGAAAAGTTTATTAAATGCTATTACCTTTTAAAAATGATTTTCAGCGTGTGGGCGCTATGACTGGCTCGAAGAAAGCGCAATCACGAAGTCCAATTTTCAATCACTTTCTGAAGCAGCTGCGGCCGTATATCGGCGATAACGCAGCGAATGTTGGCTTCAAGTTCATTACAATTTTGCTGGTTTATCAACGTAGACTTGCGACTTTCCATACCCCCACAGAAAGAAATCCAAAGGTGTTAAATCAGATGATATCGGTGGCCAATTCACAGGTCCGTTGCGCGAAATTATGCGCTCATTGAAAATTTCCTTTAGAAAATTGATTGGCATGTTGCACCGTCTTGTTGAAATCAAACCTCGTTTACATTATGGCCATTCAATTTTGGAACGAAAAAATTAGCAACCGTAGATCTATAGCACTCTCCATTTACAGTAACATTCTGGCCGGCATCGTCTTTGAAAAAATAAGGACCAATGATTCTACCAGCCCATAAAGCACACCAAACTGTTAATTTTTGTGGATGTAACGGCGTTTCAAAAATGGCTTGTGGATTTTCGTCACTCCCAATACGGCAATTTTGTTTATTGATGAGTCATTCATACGCTAACCAGAAACGAGCCTCATCACTGAACAAAATGTTTCGGTAAAAGCCAGGATCAGTGCAATTTTCGTTTCGCCCCATTCAGAGAAGTTACGACGCACACGATGATCAAGTGGTCTGTTCATGGTGAAATGACAAACAAAGCTGAGCACAAATTAGCTGTCAGCTGTCAAATTGGCGGTCACTGGAAAAAGTCCTACCAGTTTAATAAACAAACCTCTAAGAAACATCCTATATAAGCAATATTTTAAATAAAATTCGATAAAATATTTCCTTTGTGTGTCGTATTATATTAAAATTACTTAAGTTATCGAGTGAAATGAAATCATCAGTAGATAATTAATGATTTTAAAAAAATGTATAGACCGCTCTGATAAAGTTTAGATGGATATCGCTTGATTCGATTACGGAATCGATCGTTGACTCGATCGATAACGTTTTAATCGAATCAGCACGATCGAGGTCACACAATAATTGATCATTTTGTACTGTAATGTCTGTAATGTAGTCAAATATATTACATACGTTCAGTTATTCTGCATGCCGATTCGTCGACTACTACATAATTTTTCTTGATTCAAGTTAACCACTTTGCTGTTGAAATATCTATCGGGTGTAGCTCTGCACCAATACAAGAGCCGTTTAAGTAGTTATATTTATTATATAATAATTCGAGCGATATAATATACAAAAATCGCAAAAACCACCATCAGTTTTCTTAATATGAGTCAAGCATTAACACTTAGAAACGTTTTCCTTGTCAAGTTGCACGTAAGGATTCCAGCTATTTAAATTTCGAATTGAAACTATTTAAATAGTTTCTGAAGTGTGAAAATAATATTGAAAATTCGATTTGAATAATTAGTAGCATAACATTATATAATTACACATTAAAATACCGTTCCATTGAATTACAATATTGAAACTTTGCAGCTGCGTCGAATTACTTCAAATACTGAAATTACGCCATGTATGAAGGGTTTTCTATTCCCGAGTCCTTCGTTAAACTCAAATATTATGATGAGATGTTGAAAGAGCCCGAGTTGGATGTAGGTAAAAAAAACACTACCTGGGGTATTCATTATTGTTGTTGAAATCTGGAGAAATTGTGATGTGATCTTTCGTCGGTTTTGTAAAATATTTCATTAAAAATGATTAAGAATAGTACATCAAATTTGAATTATTGAGATTTTGTACAATTCCATGTATTTTGTCACTAACGGCCCGGGTTTCGCCTTTCGGCATCTTCAGGCATTCGAGAGCACGAATGGATATTTTAACACTAATTTACTCTAGAGTTCAGTCAATCTTGCTGTACTAGCAATATTGATATAATTTAAGACATCGACTGAGGGTGCTTGATGGAATTTTATTAAATTAATTAGTGTTAAATTAATTAGCTGTAAATTAGTGTTAAAATATCCATTCGCGCGCTCGAATGCCTGAAGATGCCGAAAGGCGAAACCCGGGTCGTTAGTGAGAAAATACATGGAAGTGTACAAAATCTCAATAATTCAAATTCTATATTAAAATTCCATCAAGCAACCTCAGTCGATGTCTTAAATTATAAGAATAGTATAGTTGTCCAAATATTTGAATATCGAATACTTAAAAAAGGGCCGAATATACTCGGATAATGAATATTCGAGTTGTGTCCCTAGTTGCACGGTCATTCTAAATGGTAACTTTCATAATATATACCGGTTTTCCAGTGTTTCTATTTTTACGCAAAATCATGTACTCTTAGATATTTTAATCTCTTCCCACCAATCCTATCCGTTTCTGAAAACAGGGCATAAATAGCTAACTACAAATATTTTAAATCCGATCTTTACTCTCTGAGAAAAGCGATTGGCCAGCTGATTTTCATGCTCCACATTGGGAGTGGAAACGGTTGTAAAAAAATACGTTTCCGAATCCGGTTGCATTATTCGAAATTATAATCTTGCCGACTGTAAGATATGAACAGTACTAAGTTGCAATAAATTACTTTTATGACTAGAATACAGAAAACATAATAGAGCGAGGATGTCGTTTGTATAATATCCTATATTTAAATGTCGCCCATTCTTACAATTTTGTATTTATATAACAGAGATTTAGGGCACTTTGTCCGGCCTGGAAGAGTGAGGAGATAATTATGTCAGTCCGTTCCCTATGAGGATCACATGGACTTCTAGTGAACCATATCCTTTTAAAAGACGTTTTCTTTGAGAACTGCTTGTCACTTATTTTCGAAGATGTTGTTAGGTAATCGATCTCTCTACGTCCCGTAGAATCGGATTGGTGAGAGAAAATTTTACTCATAATAGAAATCGATGCCATCGAACAAAAATTAATACATCGATTTATGAAACTGTCCGTAATGGGATTCGAAGTCAACGACGTTGATCACTCGATCACGGAACCGGCTATTATAAAAACTATACTATTACGGTTGGCGTCCACTTTAGTAATATATCTATGATAATACACCAAAAACTTCGACGAATTTACCATATTAAAAAATAGAAGGATAAAATATCAAGAAGGATAAATTTAATCAATAATTATTGCTGTGAACGACTGTTTTAACATGTCTAACGTATAAAGGCGAGATCATAAATGATTGCAAACATAAATCTTTCTTAGTATTCAAATATTGAAAATATATTCATTTGTTGACAATGTTAGATGTCCACACAATATTATTTATTTAGCTAATAGCGTTAGTGCAGGTGAATACGATTTACAATTGATCTCGTAGTAAAGAGACAAATTAAATTAATAAAATTATTAATGGATTCGGCGGTTTCTGTATGCTTCAGTAGGACCTTAATTATGTTGTGCTGAAGGAACCTAGGGCACTTCTTAAAATCGTCTCACAGTAAACGAAAGCTGTAAATATAATACATATATCCACAAGTTTAAATAATTCTCAGTAGTCTCAGGACCGTTTCGCATTTTAGCATTTTAACTGATTATTTTGTGTTACTATAAATGGCACATCTTTTGCGCCTATGATAATTATATAAATAACTGAATTGGAATTATCATAATAAAGTAAAAATAACAAAGTACTCGATGCTACATGAATTTCATCACGCAATTAGGCATAATCAATAAAATTTCAATTCATTTACTTTAATGATTAACCATGTATGTTGGAATAAATGAGATTATATGATATTGTCTATCTATTAACAGCATATATATATATATATATATATAGCTAAGCTAAATTCAGTTTAAACATATTTTAATTATTGAGATTTTGTACATTGATCGAATACTTGAAGATGTCTACAGGCGAAACCCGGGTCGTTAGTGATGAAATACATGGAAATATACAAAATCTCAATGATTCAAATTTGATATTAAAATTCCATCAAGCAACCTCAGTCGATGTCTTAAATAAAACATATTTAGTTCTGAAGATGGTGTGAAGCTGATAAAATTCTCGCTGAACTGAATAATCTGTTATTTTTAATCTATCATAATAGAGTTCTACCAAGTAAATGCCATTGCTATCAATAAATGGAATTAACTTGGTAGAACTTGCATTCTAATAAGGTTGGTAATAGCTTAGCAATAAATTACAAGAGAATTATTTAATAGGTACACTTTATAGCTATTTCAGCGAGTTATTTACAACTCGTGTTTCAATTCATACTGTTAAAGACAATGCATACGTAAATCAAATGCTTTCTGTTGAAAGCTTTCGCAGTGAAAAAATCAATTCTTTGTTTGTAAAACGGAATATTTTTAAACAGCGCTGTAAAAACGAAACAAAATGGCAATGACTGTGCGATTTTTTTCTCGCGCAATTTCCGACACGCCATGACACGAAAAAGTGTCGTTAGAATGGACCACTTCCGGAAATTATTTTCACATCACTGTGAATCCGCAACACTGCATACATACAATTATTTCATACTTTGCAGTCATTTTTCGGAAGGCAATAAAAACCAACCGTTTCGGTCTGTCATTAAATTGAGCAAAAACAACTTTGGCATTTTTCCTATACAAGACAACAAAATAGTTTTAATCTTTTTAGTTTACAAGTTTCAAGTTGAATTGCTTAAGTTTATTTGCGCTACAGTACATAATAATACAGCTCGCTAAGATGGTCGGAAAAACAAGCTCGTTTGGACGCCCGACAAAAGATTTTCTAAGCAGTCACGTAAAAAGGCAATAAAGTCACGTTAAACGGGTGACTGAGAAGCTTGCACGGCGCTCGCTTGCTGTAATACAGCTAGAGGCATCAAATTAGTATAAACATATCTAAAACGAGCCGAGTCATTTCGGAAAAACGCGGAGATAAAATATTGGCGAAAAGTAAACAAGTAGAAAAAGTAGAAAAGTAAGATGGCTGTTTATTGTTTATATTACATACTTAATATTTGATTGTTTTTAAAGGGTTCACTAATTTTTTCTTATAATTTTTCCAATCGGCTATTTGCTTAATAAATCAGTAATGGCATAAAAATTTTTTGCTGAGTTAATGGACTTTTGATGTAGCTATATTTGTGATGTCAGATTAGTATTTATTGATTTGTAAGAGGTCCATAACATTTTAATTGTAGACTATTTTATTTGATTTATGTATAATTTGTTTGCTAATCAGTAATTTCTTGTCTTTGTTCATGAACCATCAGTTTTATATACCTTCATTTTTACATTCAATTTTATATAAATAGGCCTGTTATGTTTGTATTTTTATCAGTTGATAATGCTCGTGATGAGAGAAAACGGTCCTGATCATTATAAACATGTGAAAGCAGTACAAATGAATTGGGTTTTATTATTTTTTAAATATAATGGCTTTCCACCAAGAATTGACAGTTAACACCTTACAAAGTGAAAAGTAAACAGATAAAAAAACTTTATGAAGTAAAATTTGACAAATTTGTCAATATTGTTGTGGATATATTTATGTAGTAAGCTTTGTCTAGATATGAAATATGGTTAAGGTAACAGATGATTTCATCCCCTCCATTTTTAACATTTTGTACCTATTTATGAGAGCCATAATTATGTAGATTTAAATATTCATATCACACTTTATGCATGAATCGATAGGCATCTATTGATATTAGTTATTTGATATAAAATATGTGTAATATATAACAGAACAGTCCATTGCGTAAGAAGTATAAAAAATGTCATTTGCCATTATTGAATTTGTTGACGACATTATGTGCTTATTGAATTACTGTTTCTCTGTTTAAATGACAATAAAAAATTGCTCCGTTAAAGTAATGTCACATATTTTACAAAAGAAACGTTCTAGCTCACCTATACTTCTAACGCCATGAGCCCATGATAACAGCCCACGTAATAATCAATTTGAAATTAAAAATAAATCAATTTTTTTTTGTTGAAAATGCTTCTTAGCTGAGCAAAATCGGTTCTGATCATAATTGTGCATTTTTTCATGAATAAAAAATATTTTCGGCGTCCTTGGCGCAGTTGGTAACGTCGTTGGCTACGGTTACGGATGTTATGTATCCTCAAAAACGGGGCGTAACGAGAGCGATTAGCTAACCATATTTCTTGTCTTAGCCCTATCTTTCTATGCCTACTCTCTTCGAAAAAAGAGAAATTGAGCAACTGAGTAACAAGCAGTTTTCTTAGAAAAAACTTCTGTTGAGATACCTTCATTAGGAGGCCATATTATGCTTCATGTTAAAAAAACAACGGTCGAACGTTAACAACAGTAAAGACCATTCAAATTATAAATCCTTGAATATATTATTATGTAATGGTTCTCCTAACACTCAAGCGGCGAAATAATATAACATTAATATTATAGAATAAAAAAAAAACTATCAAATCACTCATCCTTGATCCGCAAGCCCATATGCAAAGAACGTTATATCTGGTTTACAAGGGCTCTAATGTGTATTGGGTACGTGGGAAGTGTCTACTTACCCAAATCTACCTACTGAGCGGAGGAGCGAATGTGTGCTCATCGCTGAGAGTTCTCGGCAGGACCGCAGTTAGCGATCCTTGCGCTCTGGCCACAATTATAATATAACTAAAAAGATTATTTCAGACAGTTGAGACATCAGCATTAAATAATGTTCAGCTCTTTAAATTTAGAATTAAAGTTATTTCGGAAATCGCCGGCTGCGACTCGAACAATTTACGTTAGTTTATTTGTTTCATGTAAATTCACAACATCATATATATAAGAACTAGTCACCGTACCCGTCATAGATGACAGTATTGAAATACTGAATGTAGTAAGTATGTCGGAACTGTGTATGCATTGCATAAAATTTTATATTATACTAGTGAGTACCCGGCATGCGTTCCAATGCCACTCAAAGAAAGAAAGGGTTTGTGTTTTAATTCTGTTTATTGAACTGCTTTTGGATTAGAGGTGTGCACAGGCCGAAATTTCATAGACTTACCCGGTTCGAGCCCATCATCTTCAGGTCTGGCCCGACCCGAACCCGAGTTTCAATATCACACTTGTTATAACACAATATTTTTGTTTTCGTCTGGTGCGTACAAGAATAAATCAGAAGGTTTTTCCTAGATGTCGCTGTTCGTACGTATTTGATTCTTTTTTTCAATTTTAGATTTTCATTTTTTTTCTTCAGAACCCTTCACCGGTGTGTGCACAACAACTCACCGAAGTTTCATCGAAATCGTATGAATGGTAAAGGAACGCGTAAAGGACAAACAAACATTTATTTTATATAATATTTCCCGGCATGATCACAATAAGTCCTTCCTGAAAGTTTCGTCACGATCGGTTGAGTAGTTTAGGAGCCTATAAGATCCGGACAAACCAACAAACAGATATTCATTTTTATATATATAAATATACCGCGGATGTGAAAAAATCATACCTACATATGATATGTGATAGTAATAAAACGTCTACAGATCGATCTGGGCTACATATATATACGACTAGTATAACCGTACCGTCATAGATGACGGTATTTAAATTGATATACCGAATGACTAAAGTAGCTAGTACGTCAGAACTGTGTGTGCATTGTGATTGTGATAATAATAAAACGTCTACAGAGCGGTCTGGGTTATTATATATAATATTGATTCCATTAATATTAAAAGAATATCCCATACGTAGCAGTGTTGGGTGAATATCTATTAAACGAGAAATGACATTAAGGATTATTAAAACTGTTTGAATTGAAATCGGAGATGGAATGTCAAGTAAAAGCCTTAATCAGTATGATTTTAAACGTCTCCACACACCAGTTTAAATTCAACTTAACATAAAAATTAAGACACAAAATTAATGTATTATGTACTACACTGCAGATATCGAAGCGGTGAAAAAGATCTATGGATTAATAGGAATGATAATAATCAATTACTTATAAGTTGTATAAATCATCGTCGTCGTTGAACTGTTTTCCTCTTAATACAAATCCATCATCAGTTAAATACATATTTCAATATATCGTAAAAGCTCAACAGACTTTCGCATTTTTGAATATCGATTAATGAGTACTCAATAATACAGTGTAATGCTCTAGATGCACTTATGCTTTCATATAACATGCCTGGAATTATTTGGTTACATTTAATTAAATATGTCATATGCGAGGTGAATATAAGCCTTAATTATGTTCTGTGCAAAGTGACAATTTTTTGGCGCCACACGATTCTTCGCACCCTGTACGTACTGTTTCTCTGCCTCGTTACGGCCCTGTCGACTATATGCCAGAAAAAGAGTAGGCGTAAGGTACTTTGCAAACAATGGCCAATCGAGGAGTAAACGTAGGAGAAAATTTAAAAAGCCATTCATTACATTGTGACTAACTTACATAAATATTCATAATTAAAATTTTGCATTTTGTTGCGAAACTTTGTTGTCTCCACAATGATTAATTTTCAAACATGCTAGATGTGATTAATTGATTGAAAATAAGACATTTCTAATTCTTTGACACTCTCGTCGGTAAAAAGTGACGAGCAACTAACATTAAGCGGGGGCATTTTCCTAAATGAATATCATAAATATAGAGTAAAATGTCGGGTCCGTGGTGCAGTGGTGAATTCACGGATTCGAATCCCAGAAGGCACCGAAGTTTGTGATGTCTAAAATTCCGTCCCACCCTTCCAATCTCAAAAAACAAGCCTGTTATGTTTGTATTTCTATCAGTTGATAATGCTCGTGAGGAGCGAAACCGGTCCTGATCATTATAAATATGTGGAAGTAGTACAAATGAATTGTGTTTTATTCTTTTAAAATATGTATATAAGTTATGTGATAAAATGACATGTTTAGACACACCTTTTCGACTATTTTATATTTTCATAGTCGACATTACCTTCTTACGACTGCACGCAATAGAATTGTAGAAAATATTGTATGTGTCATTAACAGAATATCTCGTTACAAGACAATTCCGTCTTTACGGAACAACGGACAGTTTTATTGATGACTATTTTCCAGAGTTTAAGTATGTATTTTTTTCAGGCGCGATGAAAAACTTGGAAAATCGCTAGACCACCATCGCTTTATTAACATTTCTTTGTTATTACTTATAGGACTTCAGGTATAAAACAGTAATATACAAAAACTTAACAAACAAACAGAAGGCTTCTAAAACTAACTATAATAATTTTTGGTTGACGATTTCAGTATTTTAAAAACATGATTTCAAAAAGTACAAAATAAAATGTTTGGTAATCGATTTCTGCTGCGGTAGCAGATCGCACACAAAAACAGCTTGTATTTAAAACTACTCAAATATTATTAATACCAAAAACGACTTTTATTAAATATGAATATTTGTTCTTGTTTTCAATCTGTCATCCTCCTACACGCGTTGTTTCATAACACTATAGTCATAATAAAGATTTTAGCACATTGTGCATGGTTTAGTGTAAATTTTTACGCTGAATTAGCATTTTTAAGCAATTCGCATGGTAATATTTAGATGTGAAGGGACTCTATTTTTCACAATATGACGCGACAAACAAGATTGTTATTTATCAATTTTGACAGCGATGTCGTTACGAAGCACACATCGAAAAATGCTTTAAAAGTAAATATCGACGGTGTTTTGGCCAATTGATGTAACCCTCAAAATTGATATTGTTCAGGACGGAGTAAAAGCTGTTTTTATCGAAAACATTATATGCTGAGTTTCGTTATGAATCTTTGAAATACAATGCTGTAAATTCTCATGTTTGCAGATACGGTATTATACGTATGGAGTGTCGATAACAGTGGGTTACATCAAGTTTCCATTCCAAGTGGTCAATTTAGTTTTCTAATTTAAAACATTTGGCCGAAATCGGCTCTGTCGTCTTTAAAATGAGATCCAATCATTAACTCATTTTCGTATTTTTTGAGGGTTACATCGATTGGCCAAAACAACATCGATATCATAGATAGAAGGAATTATTCCTTGCCAATTCTGAATGAGCAGCTGAACCTTCCTAATTCTCCGTTATTATATCCTATACGTTGAAGCACCTAACAGATGTCACTGAACGTGGAATGATTGTATGTATTTGCCCTTTCGTCGAATTGCATCCCGTCGAAACCCACAATGCTATTATAATTGTAAAATCACTGGTATTTCTAAAAGAAGTTGGAAAGCGGCAATTCGCCACTCTGCTAATGGGTTGTTTACAAAATAAGGATTAGGGCAATTCTCGAAATGTTAACTCAGGTATCAGTGTGGCTCTCAGACGTATAGTGTCTTACCTCGAAAATAATGTTTGTCGTATTTGTATCTTCTATATAAACGTTGGACACTGTTTACTGGCTGTCAGTTCGAGTCCATTCGTGTGCTCGAATGCCTGAAGATGCCGAAAGGCGAAACCCGGGTCGTTAGTGACAAAATACATGGAAGTGTACAAAATCTAAATTATCCAAATTTGATATTGAAATTCCATCAAGCACCCTCAGTCGATGTCTTAAATTACTTAAATTAAAACTTGATAACTTAGCTATTCCACTTGTGCCAACCAAGTGGAACAGCTAAGTTATCAATTTTTAATTTAATTTTATATTAAAAATGAACTTCCACAAAGTTACCGCCGAATCCATAGAAAATATCAAGTGAAGATAATTGAGGAAGAGGTTACGAGTTACGAGGGAATACGTTATTTTCAAGTAATAGTATACGATGAAAGCTGATATGTTGTTGGATATTGTAGATATTTATATGTCACTGACAATTACACAAATAAAAAACAAGTCCCATCCTTTGTTTACTCAAATGAAATGGTCACACAGATAATCCCCAATATCCGACTTTCGTACGCCAAAAGATACTAACGTCCAAATCCACACCTGAACAATGAGACGTAAACGAATGTTATTTCAATATGTTTGTAAAAGAAAAAAATGATTTTTGTTTGGTTCACGAATAACATAAAGAACGTGCATTTCGCCATGCATGATCATCATTCAATCCAGACTAAAATAAACTCTATCTTACTCTATTTAAGCTTTCAATTATAGTTCAAGATGTGTTTATTCGACTGTTGTTATTTTATTGTGTAATAATGCTATGATAACAGTAACAATAACGTTGTGTACCTTTCTGCGGCAGAAGAAAGTTACTAGCGAAAGCCCAGAAGGAGAAACGATATCCAGTGACCGCCCGCCCTTCCGGCTTGCTAGCACCAGGCGTCGGAGCCTCTTCTTTCATAATGCACTCTTCACTCTTGGCCCTCGACTACACGTCATCGCCAACTTGCACCATTTGATCTTTGACACACTTCACTGAACCGGTTACAAACGAAACGTATCTCAGTTGGTGAGAATAACGAAATGACATCTTCCGATTTGATTTATTCAAAAAAAACAACCCGTCTTGACTTTGTATTTTATGCTTTGTTTTGACATTAACACGTTATAACTAAATACAAAGAAAACTTTTGATTTTAATTAAGATACCAACATCCGGAGAAATCTGTGTTACTTCGTGAAACTTATTAATTATTAAAGTATCATAAAGCAGACATTTTTCTGAATTTAGTTTTATTCATAGTAAGATTAAAAAAGTTCTTTGTCAAATGTATCTAGACTTGACTTAACTGTTAATTTAAATATTATAGTATTACTGTCAATGCCGAAGAAATCGCAGTCGCGATATCTTTAAGCCGGTCCTTATATTATTTGCAACACAAAAACGGTACAAAACAACGGCCGGTTGACATAGTTAACCGATTTCACAAGCCACGACGATGACTGCAGCAGCAAGCCATACCGAGAGACGCCGGCCGATAAGATATCACAGAGCAAAAAAAAACACAACTCACAACAGCAAGAAACTAAACTTATCTCTTTGTACGTACATTCGTTATCACAATTAAAGATTATTTATTAATTAATAACAATGATAAGAAGATCTTTCTCCACCGCGAGTTGATGCCGCACTAATCAACGAAACCGGGATGCCGTCTGACATTGCGTGAACTCGGTGTGTGCGTTTTTTTTTTACCAACAGGTTTTAGGATGTTGAGTTTTTTTTGTGTGTGAAGTTCGCGGCGGTGAGGATGTAATGGATGATGTTGCGTGGGGGGCACCTGCGCGCGCTGAACGCCACGCTCGACTGGTCGGGTTCTTCTTGTGTCGCGGCGCGGAGCATCGCTCGCTCGCCTGCTTGCCTGCCTCGCCTGCTCTGCTCGATGATCGCCGGAGGAGAAAGCCTCCCGTTCTGGCCAGAGGCTTCTCGGAGGAAAGGTACGCGGGTCGAACAGATGAACTCTCGAGACAAACGTTGCAGAAAGGCCCAATTCTGACATAAACGCCTTCATCAAATATGTCCATAGCGTAACCTACAGCTAAGAGGATTCGCGTTTCTATACATATTTCGAACGTGGTTCTGGTTACGGAAAATCATGTTTAAAAATATATTTTTTTCACTGATAACTAACCGTGGCATATAAATTTCGTATTTCGACATTATCTACGTAATTTTTTTAAACAGTCAAGTCTTTAATGACAACAATTATTTTTTAATTTCAATTAAAAGGTTGGCAAACAAGAAAAGATAAGATATTTGTACACTCTCTTCAATTATTACCAGAACAAAGTATTCTATATATTTTTTAACCATGTCCTTACCCAATGTGGAACAATATGAACACTTGATAGAAGCATCTTAACGGAAGTTTTTCTGCGGAAACTACTCATAATCAGTCAGTTGTCGCCCGTCGATTGAAATTTCAATAATGAAACTGTCCGTACTGGGATTCAAACCCGTGTAATAGGGTAAAAAATACAAAACATTGCATGTAGTTATTTCACCATCAACCCAAAATAGTTCTGAAGATGCCGTGTTGTCGAAATAGCTAGCATCAATAACTGATTTTAGATTGTTACTTTATACTCTATTACAATTCAGTCGATATGCTTTTAAAAGATACAGTTTAATATTTTTACATGGGTGAATATTTGTTTACATAAATTTACATTTTTTTTTTAAATAAAATATAGAAAGCGATTTTATTAGAATCATAACAATAAGGTCACAAAGCAGATTTGACAACGCCTGACTTGTATCGCTTCGCGTGAGATGAAGCGACTCGGCGTTGTCTTTGCAGAAGAATACATCACAACCAGTCGCTGGCACAGGTGGGGCAAGGTGAAGCGGGGGAAGATATACATTTTTCTCTCCATTTTAATTGTAAACACGGCGACCTCAATAATTATTATTATTTTTATTAAGTATTTTTAACAAAGATGACGAAGGTGTCGCATGGTATCTGTTGTGACACTTCTGACGGGCAGGCGGAAATATCAATAATAGGGTTGTCAAGCGATTCTTCGCCGGTGTAAAAAAAAAATCAAAGCACACATTCGTGTTCCATTCGTATGTGCGACAACTCAAATGCCGGAAAATTATTCTAATTCGATTAACTTGTTCGGTTGCATTCGGCGGTTACTTTGCGGCAATTAATTGTCGATGTAAAAGTTTTTAAATAATGATTTTTTTGTAATGTATTTCACATTTCTGAGAAGCATCTTTTGATTGCATGAATTCTCTGTTCTTCAAAAGTGAAGAAACTGTCTGCCAAGGACTGGTCTGGAGAGCTTAAACAATGTTCAACGGTATTGGTTTTGATGTCGACATATTCCACGTAGATGAGCTCTTGTTCAGTTCGACGAGCAGACGAGCACTTTTATGTATTAAAATGGTTTTTACCAATGTTTACTATTTTTTTTTATTTTTTTTTACTATGTTACTATGTCGGCGTCCGTGGCGCAGTTGGCAGCGTCGTTGGCTACGGTTACTTATGTCTCAGGTTCAATTTCCGATGTAGATAGTTTTATATATTGATCTTTTAATCGATTTATGGATTTCTGTTCGTAGTCATGAATGTTTGTGATGTATAAAACTCCCTCCCACCCATCCGATCCTCAAAAAACGGGACATAGCTAGAGAGATTAGCTAACCACTAGTTCTGTCCTAGCCCTATCCTTCTATGTCTACTCTCTTCGAAAAAAAAGAGGTTGAGCAACTGAGTAACAAGCAGTTTTCATAGAAAACTTCTGTTGAGATACCTCCATTAGGAGGCCATATGCTCCACGTTGGGAGCGAACATGTTAAAAACTGTTTTAAACGTTTTTTTACACTGAAAAAGCCATAAATTTATAGTTTGTAATTTTTGTAAAGTATATTTATATAAAATGAATAAATTGGAAAAGCATATCGATGGCCCAGTTCCATAGGTTTTTATAGGTAGAAATTTTGATGGCGTACCATAGAAACAACCTTTAATCCTAAAAATATTAACTATTGAACACCTATTTGAATAAGAAAGTAATACAAATAATAAGCCATCACTTTTTACGAGTCAGTTTAGATGAGTCAAAACTTTGATCGGCTATACCTCAAAACTACTCATTTCTAGTTGTATCACTATAGAACTAGGCCATCGATATGTTTATGAAGGTCGTTATGATGAAATATTGGAATTAGTAAAACTACAATAGGCTTCGTATCATTTTTCCATAAACCAAATTTAACCATTAAAATTTATATACTCATTATTTGTTCACTATATGAGAATGGAAGCTGAAAACTTAATGACTTTAAACATCATAGCTGAGTTTTCAAGAAAGGCGAAATTTCAGTCAAAATGGATAGGATATAGGCAAAATATCATATCCACCAATGCTCAACAGAACAGTGCAATACTGTCTAAATAATCAGTTTATTTTATTATATCTAAAGGCATAAAAAACATGTCCGTTAGACAAGGTTCTTACAACATTTTGAACCTTTTTTTGAAAATTTTTAAGACGAAAAAACTGTACAATAGAAAAGGACCGATTGCAACACGGTGGCGCCCAAAATGTTTGATGAAAACTGACCGTGAGAGAATATAATAAAGCGATTAAGATAAAAATCTATTTTTAAAATATCGTCGTGTGATGAAGAATTGAACACGATACAATGTTTTTAGATCTAAATTTGTGGCAGCCCTGCTTTAGAACTCGGATTCACGCCTACCAGTGACGTAACGTATCCGATGAATTTCCATAGTTCACGATCACCGAATTTATTTCTAAATCACTCTCAGGAGAATGAAAGTTTTTGATTGGTATGACAACAAAAATTTGCATGCCACTAATGATGCTGCTCAATAAATATCTCTTTGGTGACTAATCCGAACGTTATCTGAAGAGTAACTATCATCATCAGCAATAAAGAATAAAAAAATTTTGATTTGAAAAGAGCATGTTTACTGATACTCAGGTTCCGGCCCCGTGGCCGAGTGATAAAAACTCTTGGACTTTCGTCAAGGCTTCAATTCAACACTTTCATACATTAATTTTTCAATTTATCTTTAGGAATATGATTCCAATGTTGTTTGTTGCTTATCGTGATTAAGACAATAGGACGGATCGATTAATGCAGTACAGAATTACGTTCATCAGCCGATACAGAATAAATCCAGTTGTTCCTTGTTTTTTTTTATTTATACTGCGTGTTGGCTGTACGCGACTTACTTTTGTCATCGTGACATTGATGAGTGTCCACCTGTTACGCAGCGTCTGCAAAATATCGAATATCGGTGAAATATTACTTGTCAATTAATCGTGCTTAGTCAATAACGTTGACAAGCATAATTTTTCGGTACAGGCGAGTATAAAATTTCGTAATTTGAAGCGTCATGTATCCTAGATATGTATGGATTTGAATCCAAAGCATCGGTGTGTATGTGATATTGTCATTCCTTCTAAACAGCAATTATCTAACTAAGAACTCTTCTCCACACCATAACCTGCATCCTTATCGTTTTTTTTAAGGAAAATTAAGCGATTGACCAACAAGCAGTTCAGTTGCAAATGAGTCCATATGCTGTAAATTAGGAGCAGACATTAAAAACCCTATTCTAGATATAAAACGACATTTTAAATCGCTATTTAAAAGTTTATCGAAGTATACAGTTGTGTTGCAAGTATTAAGTAGAATAGAAAATTGATTGAAGTAAAATGCGATCAAAAAATACTTATTAAGCATTGTGAGTGTTTTCCCACAAAAATACGATAAATGCATATACGTATTCTAGAAATAAAAAAGTTCGCATCGTCAATTTATTTCAGTTCAGCTTTAGCAAGTACCTCAGATTTCGGTTTTGAATTCAATACCTCCACAAGAATGACAGAGATCAAAAAATGCTACGCCAACAGTAAAACTCCAGAAGAAAATTGGAGGTATATGGAAACCGACGTTCAATAAATGAAAAGAGAAGAAAAAAATATGTTTTTCTTGTGCTTGCTGAGTGTGCGGCAGAATGTTACCGAATATATTCATCGTATATGAAGGGTACAGGGGATAAAACAGGGAATGTCAGTTTGATCAAATTGTTTAGAAGACATTTAAGTTTAAAAGACTAAATTTTCAAGTCTCTTTAACTTTTTCGATGCTCACTTACTATTTTAGATGATTGCTACATTGTTGTTATAAGATATATAATGATGAAAGCAACATATTTGTATTACATTTCTTAAAAAATAATAAAATGATGGAAATGTTTCGTGATGATATGATACTCTTTCGTACTGTATTTTATTAGAACTCTTAGAACAAGAAAATCAATAATGTGTATTTGTGAGAGTAAACATCATAAAATTTAATAAATAATACAAACATACTATCTCAATGTTGGCATCTCGGGTTCAATTCCCGGTGCAGACAGTTTCATAAATTGATCTTTCAATCAATTTATGAACTTCTGTTCGTAGTCATGAATGCTTGTGATGTCTAAGACTCCCTCCCACCCATCCAATCCTTAAAAACGTGGCATAGCGAGAACTAGTAGCTAAACACTAGTCTTGTCCTAGCCCTATCGTTTTACCTTTACTCTCTTAAAAAAAAAAGAGGTTGAGAAAATGAGTAACAAGCAGTTCAAATAGAAAAACTTATGTTTATATATATATACCTCTATTGGGAGGCTATATGCTTCACGTTAGGAGCGGATACGGTAAAAAAAATCTAAATATATTTCACATTTACACATATGAAAATATTAAATTTTAGTAAAATATATTTTTTTAGTAATTTGTTATATTCACTACACAATAATAAAAAAAAATGAAGGTTTATTCTAAAAAAAGTGTAGCAAAATACTCTTGGGCAGGTGTCCTGCAAATTTTTTTCCCCTTTTCTTTAAAATGAAATATCTCATGACCTTACGCATTTATGTTATGTACACTTTTAGCATAATAAAATATGTACGCAAAATTCGCAACCAGATGGTATTAAAATCTCAATTTCACAACATCGATGACGTTCCCCTTTCTTCTCCTGCAGCCTTCATATAAATTCATACATAGCTGAGATATTCATGCAGTCGTTATTGAAGAGTCCACTGAAGAAGTTTAATTATGTATATGAGAAAATAATAAAAAAGTATCTACAACTCTCATGAGTACTCACTGTTTACAAACAGTGTATCTTACCAAAAAATACCATAAAAAACGTATTTGCTAAAACATACGAGGATGATTATCCTCGTTCTGTCATAGCTTTAGCATTCAGGAAGTCTTTGGGGAAATACATTTTAAATATTAAATTATATTTGATTACTTTGTGCAAATTGATGTGACATCTTCTATAACTTACGACATCGAAAAAAAAGCATTTCGATAAATAAGACGATAGTTATCTATTAAATATTTTAAATATCTCATTAATGAGTTTATTCCCCTCAGTGGTTGTAAATATTTAAGGGTATCTATAATATAATTGGTTTGTTGATATATTATACAACGATGAATTAATTAGTTGAAAATCCTCACTAGTTGAGCGAAACCGAACTCATTTTTTTTTGATAAAAATATATTGTGTAAGTATCACTACTATACTATAGACTTTTTTACCATAACCACTCCCGACGTGGAGCATATGGACTCCTAATGGAGGTATCTCAACATACGTTTTCTACGAGAACTGCTTGATACTCAATTGCTCAATTTTGTTTTTCGAAGAGAGTAGAGATAGAAAGATAGGGTTAGGAAAAGACTAGTGGTTAGCTAATCGCTCTGGTTACTTTTTTATTATTTTCTGATATACATCATTTTATCTTCTTCAGTGGACTCTTGAATAACGACTGCATGAGAATCTCCTGTATAAAAAAATCAGCAATTTATGAATTTATATGAAGGGTAGGGCTAGGAAAAGACTAGTGGTTAGCTAATCGCTCTCGCTACGACCCGTTTTTAGGATCGGATAGGTGAGAGGCGAATTTTAAACACCACAAACATTCATGACTAAGAACAGAAATCCATAAATCTATTGAAAAATCAATATATGATAATGTCCGTTGTTGAACTCGAGACATCTGTAGCGAACGACGTTGACTACTGCACCACGGAGCCTACAACACAACTATACACAGCGTGTAACAAGCGTTATTCTATGTCTTTAAGTCAGACCTTTTGACTGCATCCAAACTTTTCATTTGTTGTATTCATTTACAAAACAGTGTATGTAGTTTGTTTAATGAAATCTTTTTGAACGCGGACAAACGATATGAAAAGGTTCCCCAGCCCAATACTCAACATTTACAAGCGGTTATGTCGAAATAAATAAACAAATATTTCAAACGTTTTCGTTCACAAAGATCGCGGGTGTAATTCGAAATCAAACACAGATAAACGATTTATTCTACTGAATTGATACATTTGTAAGCAGAATATTAGGATGCAAAATGTGCGAAATAATAATACATGTCTCATTGGCAATTCAGTCAATGTCTATTTGGAATGCTTTTCTTGTGTGTAATTTGTATTCAATAGAGATTCTCAGACAGAAATAGATTTAATAAGATGTTAACCGAGAAGACATTGTAGCGACATCATTCTGCGTATGATATTAACTTCATACGCGTACTTTGGCTTGCGGTAGGCAATATATTTGAAAATATTGAACAAATTTAAGTATACTAAATGTTATATTAATGCTTGCCGGGTAATTATACCAATGAGTACAGCGATACCCAACATTATTAGGCACAATGGGAAGTTAAGTGAGACCATCTGATAGTATTGAAAAATACAAGTTAGTTGCGTTTTGGTTGTCATAAAGTATCATAAAGTGAAGTGAGCAAAGTAAATACTGACTACGAAAGTATTTTATTCCGTAAGTTAAGTTAAATAACGTGTAAATTAAAGTAAGAAGATCACTTATGACTAAAAGTTTCACCATTTTATCACTCAGCTCATTTCACTTCTCGAGGGCTCAATGATTATTCTTCAACCTCACGCGTATACTGGATTCTCGAGATTAAAAATTGACACACTACTTACAATTTTGTATATATAAAATTACGGAGTGATTGAAATAGTACTGTAGATTGCGTGTGGAAAGCTGAGCGATCGTCAGCTTTTCGGTCGCAGTCTCCACAGGCTCAAATACCCTTACGGAAAAATCTATTAATTGATTTCTCGTCCCGCCCACCCAATCCTAAAAACGAGACGTAGTGAGAGTGATTAGCTAACTAATACTTATTTACTAGCCCCGTTATTCAATCCTGACCATCTCAAAAAAAAAAAAAAAATAAGAAAATAACGTAAAACCACTTTTGTTCAGATTCTCCAGAAGTTTATATGCTTCGAATTGGGAGTGCACCTGGTAAAAAAAGGATTTATGAAATGTCCGTGACTATCCATTTAAATGCGAAGATGGTGCGATATTGTTTACAGTGACATATTATCAATTTAAAAACATTGTATTGTGAATGAGAATCATTATTTTGTATACATGCATCATCGAAGAAGTCCACGCATATTTTCGTGCAAACTTCGATAACTAAGGAAATTTTTCTGTCAAAAGTGTAGCACAAAAATGTTTTGTGCTCTTCCCAATATTGCTTGCAGTTATTAACATGTATATAATCCATTGAGAGGACGTGATAGTTGCAAAATCAAAAGTGGTATATTCGTTGCATCTTCGTGTTACCAACTTTATTCATATTTTATGGCGATGTGATAGTATGCTCAAACATCAGGTTGTAGATAACTTCAAACTTGTTCATTTACGATACAAATATATAACGCAAAAATAAGCCACAGGATAATTAAAATAACAGCTCAATAAAATTATGTTTAATAAACATAATTCGTAAATCTGATATAACATTTCCATCTGCAGAATTTGTATATCAAAGCGGAGAGATTCAATCTAAACTCGCAGCGAAGAAAATCAACATTATTATTTTATAAATGGTATCTTTTGAAATACATCGCCGAGCGTAATACAACAAGTTACAAACGCAGGAAAGTAATTTCATTTCCAGATTTCATTTACGAGAGAAATAAAATGATAAATTTCTCTCCAAAGCCATTCACTGGAATGGTAGAGCTTTACCTTTATCCGAAATGACAATTTAAATGTCAAAGCGTTAAATAAAACCCAATTATGTTGCCGCAGTCACCTTGTAAGTTGGAAGCTACTTCACAGACTTGTTCAGTAAGTTATGTTATCAAAACCCCTAAGCAAAGCGAAGCTGACAAGAGTCAATTAGGATTATTACGGCAAAATAATTGGTTGTGAATTCAGTTTTGTCACCGGCGTGGAAATTGGAAACGAACGAATCTTATTAAAATGCTGCCTCGCCCATAATAGCTTTGTTTGTACAATAGCCACAAGTTACCTAATTGCATTGCTTGTTAATAAAATTAATTGGTCAAGGCTTGCGTCAAAATAATTTTTAAATGTCGCTTTATCTTAGAGACTGTCTTGCTGAATGCTATTGAGGGATCACAGATAAATATTTATCTCGGCTACAATGTCTTTGTTGCATTGGTGGGCTGCCAATACGCTAACAAGGAGCTCGTTTAATCTCAGAGTTATCCCCATAGCTATAAAGTATATAGCATTGGTTCTCATGTGCGGCCACCAACGGCTTTATAGTAATAAATATTGATATTAAAAAAATGAGTACACAATATAAAATAAATAGGACATTTGTTAATTCGTATTGAATATTTTTCATACAATATGGATCTTTCTTTAGATAAAAATTAATCGGGATCAGTACAGTAACACAGCAAATTAATTTATGCTGCAGTGCATTGAGTAATTCGGTCTGTTGTACGATAACCAACACTTTTCATTTATTAATCGTGTAATTTATCATTGTTTGAGATATTTTTCAAATACTTAATGTGATTATCTTCTGATTTTTTTTTTATAAATATGGAAGCATCTGTATTTTATGTTTTTATTTATTTTTCAAATTTTTAAGGGAATTTGATACAATCCCCGAGTTAAAATGGATATAAGTAATTATCTATAAACAATCATTCAGAAAGATGAAAGTGTAAAATTCTAATGATTAATAAACTTTTAGACATATTTGAAAAACAAACCTTCAGGACTCTATAATATTAAATATAACATTAGTAAATGATAGGATTGTAAAAATATATTACGTATTTTTAAAGAAATTATATAAAAAAATTCTGGCCACGGAGAAATTTTCCGTGGGAACCACTGGTATAGAGGGTAAACATTCAAAGCATCGTTCACAAATATGTTGCGTTGATCATCTAAGAACATCTGGAAGTTACTAAACACAAAAAACGGCGAAATAAATGGATTTTACGAGAAATTTTATAGGATATTGATTTAATCTGAGCATACTGATTTTCCTTAAGTTAACAAGGAGTTCGCGCGGACCCGTACGAGACCCCTCCAGCCCACCCACTTCTCTATGCATTTGAAATAATTGCAAATCGTGAACTTCGAGTGCAAAAGTACAATATATAATTAAATTTGAATTATTGAGATTTTGTACACTCCCATGTATTTTGTCACTAACGACCCGGGTTTCGCCTTTCTGCATCTTCAGACATTCGAGCGCACGAATGGACTCGAACTGACATACATGGAAGTGTAAAAAATCTCACTAATTCAAATTTGATATCGAAATTCCATCAAGCACCCTCAGTCGATGTCTTAAATTATAATTTATAATTAATCTAATACTACGCGAAACAACCAAGTATAACTATAATTCTTACTAGAATTATTTCACGCCGTATTATCCATCCACAGGCTAAAAAGGATAGCAGCGTCGTGGATTTGGACTATGGACAGTAGAGGTCTGCAGAGACCCGGGCTGTTGTAGTCAGGAGGAATTTAATTTGAATTAGCAGTGAATTCCAAAAACCCGGGATTGATTAAATAACGGGATACCGCACCTTCCTACAAATATAATATTGTATAATTACGCGTGTGATGATTTACATTGAAACTGTACAGAAGTGTCTTAATAAAACTTGATTGTATAAGTTTGCTCAATTGATAAACAACCAAATGCGCAACAAATGAATAGAGAAAATCTTCTTTTACTACCTCTGGTCATAGAACTCGTGCAATGTTTCCAAAAATAAGACCATTTATTGCCACAGACCTTTGCATCGACGATGACAAAGAAATTTCAAACACGAAAAGATGAACACAACGAAAATAAATACCAACATATATTGAAATAAAGACATGTGTATATTTACATAAGCTATGCAGGTGTTCAAATCACTATACACTCGTACGTATTTCAGATAGACACTGCCAGTTCGTTACCTGTAGGTCAAAGACAGCTGTGAGTAAATGGGCACCTATCTCATAACAATACGTGTAAGTCTGTATTTTCAGCTGGAGAGGCGTAGCGTACATACAGCGTGACCCAATGATTATAGCATTACACATTCATTTATGAATAATATTAAAGTGTATCGTGAAAACAGCGTGAATCATGACGAACAAAAATAAAATTGAGCAAAAAAGAGCATGATCAGAGGTTTAATTAAACAATAAAAAATGGCACAATCTAAAATAGACATGATAATTTAAAAAAGCATAAAAATAAGGATCGTGTAAAAAGGGTGGCGAATTCTATGTCTTCGAATGATTAGATAAGAAATGGAAAAAAATGTTAAAAAAATATATATTTATAAAAAGGTAAAAAACAAAATATTTAGTTAATAGTTATTTCGCCATCACGCACTTACTTATTGATAGTTTTGACGATTGCGTGATGCAGAAATAACTGTCAACTATATTTTATAATTACATAGCTAAATGCTTCGCTATTTTAACATTGACGGAATCTAATAATATTGCTTCCTGCTTAGATAAATTTGATTTACCTTGTTAGATTTATTTGAATTTTGAGATACGTGAAGATGTCAACATTTATCTTTTAGTAGTATAGTAAAATATCTTTATTTAGAATTAAATCTAAGTAAATAATTCAAACTATAAATTAGAGCACTCGTAAGATATTTTCAACAATAACACTATGCGTGTAAAAAAGGAGGTAACAAATAACGTAGCATGGAAATAATGGAAAGGACCGATCATAAAAAAGTATTCAAATCTGCAATAAAAAAAATATTAGATGTACACACTGGTCCACACTGTCGTTACCGGTGACAACAATGGAAAGACATTCGTCTCCGTAAAATAACCCCCCCAACCTGTCGCGAGTCGTGAGTGTGGTCGCCGGAATGAATACGTGTATATTGTATGTAGATGTAAATCCTCCGCAGTCCTACATTGTTATCGTTAGACACCTTCGATCTGTTTAGGCACCATTCTACAGCAGGCGTGCCTAGTTAAGATTGGCATATAATCGAATATTGACTGATGTCACTAATAAATAAAATATTAATCGAACAAATAACCATTATAATACACGCTGTAGCGGTTGTGAAAATTGGTTTCGAGAAAATAAAGAGAACAAAAAACGAGATTAATATACTTGTCGGTGGTAAACTGGAATGGACTTTTCCTTCGTTTTTTCAAAACAATTTCATCCCACAATGTAAAGCAGTTTATGAACGTAATAAAAACTAGTCTTTTCTATCATAAAATTAAAATTTATAACTTTTTTACAAACATTTTCCCTGGCTGGAAAACACTTTACTTTGCTTGAATACTTGTTGTTAAAAGTCCGCACAAATAAAGCTACACGTTTTTAGATGAAGAACTTTCCTACCATCGAGAAAATAGTCCATGGACACTTTCATTTTTTGGATAATTATGTAAATACAAACATGTAATTAATATCTATCTACCGAACCTGCAACTGCTTTTTATTTTCAATGGATTCGGCGCGAGCATTGTGGAAATTCATTTTAAATATAAAATTTAAATTGATAACTCAGTTATTCCACTTGGCTTATCACTAACGTGACGCGTTTCGCCTCTTTAAGAAGCATCTTCAGACTAACCATATCGCAAGGTTATTTATTACTCCCCTCCGCACGTCCAGTAGAATGGAATAAAACCCAGCCCCACCCTTTATTTAATGTACACTATGTATGATAACTTTGTTTTTTAATGGTTGAATTGCTAGGTGTGACACAGAAATTAGTCTGAAGATGTGTCAGATTAACGCCGAAGCCTTCGAAAATATTATTTATTTTTAAATGACAATTACATGCCTTTTATGAAATTTTTTACGACGACGACCAAAACTTTGACGTAATGTAATAACAACGCCGTGCAATAAGAAATAAACTATAATCGAATATAAAATATTGTACACGCAACCTTCCGGCAAAAGATTCATTCGGTCACCTTTGATTAACTCTCGAAAGTAATTTTGGGAACGGGAAAGTTAAAGTAATCCTAAATAGAATTTATAACTTTCATCAGAATTCGTAAGAAGTTTTATTTCTTTTTTTTTCTTTCCATTCAATGCCTTTAGCTGACAGAATATATACAATACAATCCTTAGTTAAAACACGTTCGGGGAACGCATGTAATTTACTATAGCCTCTTAACACTCGGCTGCTGACTATGTTAAATGGTCATCAAACAAACATTCAGTCAACGCGTTAAAAATGAAAACATTATATAAATTAGAAATATGACGATTTACCGTCCTAAGATCGAAAGGAAAGCTTTATCAATGGAGGTTGTAATGACGACCTGAATAAGGCTGTTGAATGATAATGTTGTTTCCGAGAGCAGTTTCGTAATGTTATGAGTCGATAACCATGCGTAGTATTTAAGATTTGAATCATCGAAATAATTCAATGATCTAAACACATAACCATAAAGGGAAAAGGATATGATGTAATAAAAGCAAAGGATTTGATATGTAATAAAAAAAAATGGTTAGAACCTCTCACGATAATCAAATTAATGAAGTGGAAACAAATAAACATTCGCATTCAAAATTGATTCATTCAATTTATCACGATGTATTTGAATAAATTACATATTATTATTACAATACATCCGGCAGGAATCGCCTGCTTTTTTATAACAAATATTTGACAGGGGTAATCATGAATCGCAATGCAATCACGTAAGTCATAATGACCTCATCTCTTTAAATGGGAAAGGTTTGCAACTTTGTGCAAAAAAGGTGCATATTCTCTAAATTTGTAAATGTATATACCACTAGTTCTCCGTGTATTGGTCTAAAACAATAAGGTCTAATCTACTAACTGTCGGCGTCCGTGGCGCAGTTGGTAGCGTCGCTGGCTATGGTTACGTATGTCTAGGGTTCAATTCCTGGTGCGGATGATTTTCATAAATTGATCTTTCAATCGAAATGTTTAAAAAGTATACTAAATATATTATTGAATTACTATATTAAAAAATAAATCGGGCTTTTTTCGAGATGAGAAATGATTTGGGTTCAGGTAACAGGTGTGATATTGAGACTCGGGCTCGGGCCGAGCCGGGCTGGGCCTGAAGACGACGGGCTCGAACCGGGTAATTTTATGAAATTTCGGCCCGTACAGACCTCTAATCCAAAAGCACTTCAATAAACAGAATTAAAACACAAACCCTTCTTTTCTCTGAGTGGCATTGCAACGCATGCCGGGTACTCATTAGCATTAAATAAAATTGAAACAATTTGATTCTTCTGAACTTTGAATCTAAAGATTCAATATTTTACCATGGTTGGGGTTTAGTAAACGTGGTATGTAAATCTCTTGAGGTGAGGGAATGGCATAGACTGAAAAAATATGTGATGGACTATATGTAGTATGGGAGGTTGATCGGTTAGCTTACGACCTTACGACTATTTAGTCATCCTTGGGATGGAATACGACATGGATAACGAATTTTAATCACAAAAATATGGTCATAATAACCAATGGTAGATGCGTTTTTTTAAGACATCGACTGAGGGTGCTTGATGGAATTTCAATGTCAAATTTGAATTCAAATCAAAAAAAAAGTAGACGTATTTGTTTACCAAAATAGAATTACACTGTCACAAAACAAAATAATCGAATAAACACCTGTACACAAATTTAATTTAAAACGGACATTGTATGTATGTCAGTCAAATAAAATAAATATACACAAAACTTTTTCTTGCCGCCGGGAAACTTTTTCGAACAATAAAATGAAAAACACACAAAAGGCTGGTATTCGAGAACATCGGAATCGGATTGAATACAACACGAGCGGCATGCAAAGAGGCTTCGACGGAAAATAATAAAATTACGCGAAAACTTGCCTACCGGGAAAAGCACTGTCGCGCTGGGACACAAAGCTCCGAGCATTTATTTATTCGATGAGATTCATTAGCGCGCGTCTGTCCGTCTGTCGCAACCACTAACAGCGGGTGTACTGTGCGCATGAAAATTGAAGGCTTGTTTATTTAGGAATGAAGCCGATACGAAAGAAGTAACACAACTATTGATTAAGCCAAGACGGGGTGGTAAGGGTGTAATCTAATCTGTTTCGCGGTCGAGGATTACCGCAAGGACTTTTTAATCGATTTATGAATTTGTGCGAACAGTACACGGCTTCGTACTCTCTGGTTCGTTAAATTGCTTACTGGCAGATGCAAGCGCACAATGGATATTTGGATATCAATTCTTCGTCTGGAATAACTCAGTTACTATATACCAGCATTGAAAAAAACTGGCAATTTAGTTTATCGATCATTACATTGATGCAGATTTATAGGCAGGCGATTATCCTGTGTATTAATACCTATTTTATTTGCATCAGATCGGCCTGATAAAATCGGATATCAGATAAAATATCAGAGTTAGAGGCGTTATGCTAAAAGCTTAAATTTGTAAATTTGTTACCGATCAACTTTTGCCAGTATGGTGATATAGAACTGACGACGGAGTAATGCCGCAATGAGGCAATTCAACTATCAGTAATAAATGGTCGAAATATTTGTTATTTCTGTCCGTCAACTGTCAATCTAATTTCATATCTTTTTTTAAAACAAAGTACAATTTCACTTTTAAGGTGTTAACTGTCAATTCTTGGTAGAAAGACATTATATTTTAAAAAATAAAACACAATTCATTTGTACTACTTCCACATATTTATAATGATCAGGACCGGTTTCGCTCGTCACGAGCATCAGTTGCTAATGCTCGTGATGAGCGAAACCGGTCCTGATCATTATAAATATGTGGAAGTAGTACAAATGAATTATAATATAAATTATATTCACAGCTTAATGGCCGCATGTTTTTTTATTGAATGTCACGTGGCGGCCGGGCGATTTTGCAAACAATTCGCAAAAAAACTGTCATTTCACTAAATTCACTATATTTTGTAAACAAATTGAGATATCTTAACCAAATTTGATTTGACGACTTCCAGATACTTCGCCGCATAAATCAATGCCATTTGAGCAGTTGTTCTATATCTGTGGGTTGCATACTTATGCGGTGTAGTGAGAAAAACATAAAGCTATTAAAAGGTCTTTTTTTTAAATATGTAAAACCTTTAGATATTACAGGTCACACCGGGACATAATGACTCGAGTACCATAGAAATGCCATATGGCCGATTCAATAAATCACTACGCAATGTTTAAATAATAATAACCAATACTACGAGAGTGAGAAAAAAGTAAACGTTTGCCATATAGGGGTAGTTTTACAAAACCTTCCGCAAAAAAAGTCCGCGGCCATTTAGATGTTAATACAATACAATAGCGGGTTGCTCATTACAGTCTTAAATAAAATAAATTACTAGTAACAATTTTTATTATATTTCCGATAATTATTTTCTATGTATGCCAACGTTCGTAGGCATTATTTTCTTAGTAATGTTATTATCCGGCCTAATGGCTGTAACGCGATATTATTGTTTTGTTTATCTAATATAGTCATACATATTATTTTGTTGTGGATTCTTAAGAATCAGCATCAAAATATAATACATTCGTTTGGGTATAACATTTATTCGAAACAATGGTGATCGATTTTATGTTGTAATTAATTTAATTTAAGACATCGACTGAGGGTGCTTGATGGAATTTCAATATCAAATTTGGATTATTGAGATTTTGTACACTTCCATGTATTTTGTCGAGTACATCGTATGGATAGTACCTGGAATTCCGGCGTACTAATAGTACCCGAAGGACGTCGGAATTCCACAGGTCGGAAGAAGAGGCAAGCAGGATTTAGGCTTTCCGGAGCCATCCGCAAAAACATTTCCCGGAGTTTCCCGGATTATTATTGAAATCATATCCGCCGAACAACAACTCGAAACGAAAGCGCAAATAACCAACAACAATAAGATATCAATACCAATCAATGTGACTGATTCAAACGGCATAAACAAGAAGTAACGAACGATAGTAACTTTCTTAGAAGTTATGATATTTGGGGAGATTGGGATCAAATATGCTCAAATCCAGTTTTGAGAAGAAAACGAGATTCGCTTTAGTAGAGAACAATTCAAAAGAATAGAATTGCATTTTTAATGTCGCTCAAATCTTCGTAGTTTCCATGCAATTTAACGACCATAAAATCGAAGCTGCCAAAATCCAATAGCGAGCTTGAATTTGTCGGCCATGACAGCTCAGTCAGCGTAGTGTAAAGTTTGGATTATTGAGATTTTGTACACTTCCATGTATTTTGTCACTAACGACCCGGGTTTCGCCTTTCGGGATCTTCAGGCATTCGAGCACAAAACATTTGTTAAACATTATTAAACAAATTGCCATTAATAATGGCTATGAGGCGTCTCTTATAGATAGTCTTGTATCAAAAAAAACAACGTAAATTAGCAGAAAAGATGCTATATTTCGGGAACTTGTCTAAAGACATAGACCGCCCTAGAATCTGGCATAGAATAAGTTATTTAGGTTGCACAAGCTTTAAAATTAAAAAACAACTCGCTGATAGTGTTAGACCGGCGTTCTATTGCAAAAACTCTCTAGGCAAATTACTTATTAACAATAAAGATAGAGTAAACTTTAAGAACAAATCTGGTATTTATAAATTACAATGCAATGATTGCCAACATTTCTATGTGGGTAAAACCACACGTACATTAGATATAAGGGTATCAGAACATTTAGCTGCCTTTAGATTAAAAAAGAAACTTCGACATTCGCAAATCACTTGCTAATGGAGAACCATACGTTTAATGCGGATGATGGGGTTAAACTGTTGCATAAAAACATGGGGGATCATAAATTATTTTATCAGGAAATTTTAGAAATTAATAGAGGCCAGTTATACTCCTTACCAATCTTGAATGAGCAGCTGAACCTTCCTAATTCTCCGCTATTATATCCGATACGTTGAAACACCTAACAGATTTCACTAAATGTGGAATGATTGTATATATTTACCCATTCGTCGAATTACATCCCGTCAAAACCCACAATACTATTATAATTGTAAAATCACTGGTATTTCTAAAAGAAGTTGAAAAGCGGCAATTCGCCACTCTGGTAATATGGTGTTTACAAAATAAGGATTAGGACGATTTCCGAAATTTTAACTCAGGTATCGGTGTGGCTCTCAGACGTATAATGTATTGCCTCGTAAATGATATTTGTCGCATTTGTATCTTCTATATAAGCGTTAGACACTGTTTACTGTCTCTCAGTTCGAGTCCATTCGTGTGCTCGAATGCCTGAAGATGCCGAAAGGCGAAACCCGGGTCGTTAGTGACAAAATACATGGAAGTGTACAAAATCTCAATAATCCAAATTATAAAAACTTCTGTTGAGATACCACCGTTAAGAGACCATAAACTATAAGCCGGTGCAACTCAATCTTTATTGGTAAAGAATATTGGTTAATAATAGTGAAAACTCATCTTTCATTTTACAATATAAAATAAACATAGGCTTTTTTTTGGAACCAAGTGGAATAACCAAGTTATTAATTTTAATTTTATATTAAACATAAGCTCTTTTAAAATTCTTTTCTGCTTCCCAGGGAAGCCTGAATGCTATCTGTCTCTTCCATCAAACGGATGGATTTCGTCACCCTCGAAAGTTGATGACCATCCGTAGGAAGCAAGAAGACTGGCGGCGGACAAAGAATCTTTGAGGCATCGTCCCGACTTCGAGTAGGGACGGTGCTATAATAAGGTTAATATATATATATATTATTATATATAAATCTACATCAGGCATCTCAAACTCGATTTGCACCGCGGGCCATATAAACTAATTTACGTCAGTGGAGAGCCGCATGTTTTCAATATTTAAAATTGGACCGTTAAAAATATACAAGTTATAAAGAAATTGACAAATATTTACTCTTTTTTTGAGGACACTTGGGACCGTTTTCCACAAAGCAAATCATTGTCATTTGGTTGAATATTTTGAGCTGTCGTAATTTTAAAAATTGACGATAAATGCCGATCGGTTAATCTTGACCTTTCTGGAGTTTTTTTGTTTTTCATTACAGAAAATAGTTGCTCGCATAAATATGTGCTTCCGAACATAGTCATTATACGTATTACAAAAGACAACATTTTAGGAAACCGATCAGTAGGTACATATTTGTAAAATTCTGGAACTTCAGAATATTTTTGCTTCACATTGGATTTTAGTTATTTCCATTTTTAAATTATCGTTAATAATATCAATGGACAGACGTGAAGTAAAAAGATGACATTTGAAATCAGAAATCTTCTATCAAACTCCGTTTTTAACAAATTAATTTGATGAGTATATCAAAATAAAGAATTAATGTTGTTTTACAATTTAAAAAAATATTTTTCCAATAAGTTTTGGCGGGTCGTCAACTATTTGTCGGAGGATCGCATGTTTGACATGCCTAATCTACATTTTATAAAAGCTCTCAAACGGTATACTCTGGACAATATGGAGTCACGAAATGTTCCGTAGCTGAGTATGACCGGCTATTTCAGATAAATGAACTATTTTCAGATCGTTACATCATAAGAAGATAAAATCAGAATCCGAATTGCGAACGTTAGTAATTTGGTAGATATATTGTATACACAGGCATTTATATCAGATAAATCTAAAGTGTAAGCCATGAAAATATTATCTTACAAATTCACCTTACATTATTCATGTGAATCAATCATCTTTACTGTAAAAATAATAATCATAAAAACGAATCGATCATAATATGAACGAGGCTTAAGACGGCAAAAAAAGAGCTTTATCGTCAGATTGAAAAGTTTTTTTTCGCTTCCCATTATCCGTGAACACTACTGGCACAAGAGAAACGTAAGGAAAACAAAGCATCGATACTGGCTCATAAATTTCGAGGAAATTCTTTTTGATACTGTTAATTTCTCCGCAAACTTTTTTTTACAGTATTTTTTTTTTTTTAAATAAATATACCATTCTATTCTTATCGCACGGATAATACCGAGGAGTAATACCACTTATTTTTTTAGTCATGTAAGCTGCAAAGTGGAGCAAATGGACTCCTAATGGAGGGGTATCACAACAGAAGTTTTCCTACGAGAACTGTTTGTTAGTCAATTGTACAACCTCTCTATTTCGAAGAGAGAAGGGATATAAGGATAAGACTAGGACACGGGTTAACTTATCGCTCTCGTTTCGCCTAATGCTGGATTCCTAGATATCATAACAATTGCTAGATATCACATCAATTTTAACATTGATTTATGAAAATGTCCGCACCGGGACATGAACCCGAGATAAATAAATTGATTTTCCAATCGATTTATGTTCGTAGGCATGAATGTTTGTGATGTCTAAAATTCCCTCTCACCCAACCGATCCTAAAAACGAGACATAGAGAGCAATTAGCTAACCAATAATCCTGTCATAGCCCTACCCTTCTATCCTTACTCTCTTCGTAAAAGATAGGTTGAGTAGCTGAGTAACAAGCTCGTAGAAAAATATTTGTTGAGATACTCCATTTGGAGGCCATATGCTTCACACTTGGAGTGGAAATGTTACAAAAAAAACAGTTCTACAAAATTTTATTAGTTAGTTGATAGTTATCTCGGCTTAACGCCATAATTAGAACTAGTTTATACTACAGATATTTTATCCTATTATAAAGGAGTTGTACAAAGTAAATGAAAATTTTTATCAAAAATTTTAAAAACTAATTAGTTTGTTCAGTTTATTGTATCATGATGGAGTTCTATCAAGTAAACGCCAATTCAACCAATGCATACCATACATTATATATTCAAAAAAGCATAAATATCGGGTACCATGCATTGGCAGAAAGATGGCATGCGCGCTGCCTGAAGATATAATTCGTGAGTGAGAAGTTGTTAGTGTCAACGTGGCAACAGTTAACGCGCCTGACAGGCGAGAACAAACCAAAAAGATAATCCTCGGGTGGCCGAGACGGAATATGATTCAAAGCGTAATGCGATAGTCAAAACTCGTTATTTTCACTCGAAGTCACTGTCTGCCAAACTGTGTGCAGCAACAAATGAAGAAAAATAAATATGCGAACATGGTAAGTTAAAAACTGACAGCTTAAGACGCTTTGGTTATTCAGAAAGGTTTTTGGAAATTAAATAAAAAAAAAGCGGGTAAAGACGGTAGATGAGAAGTAATGTGTTAGTTTTATCAAACTTAGACTTAGGCGTTTTGACAAAATTCTTTCTGAACTTGATTGTATCATTCTTACTGATCACCACCACCTACATCATATATTTTAAAAATTAAACACAATTCGTTTGTACTACTTCTACGTGTTTATAATAATCAGGACCGGTTTCGGTCATCACGAGCATTATCAACTGATAAAAATACAATAATCACAGTGCTATTTATATAAAATTGAATGTAAATAAAACACTTTTTACAGATAATCAAACAAATTAATTTTATATTAATAGCCTTGTGATGATTGTATTTTTATCAGTTGATAATGCTCGTGTTATTCGAAACCTGTTATACCATTATAAACATGTGGAAGTAGTACAATCACATTGTGTTACATTTTTCAAATATAATGCCTTTCCAGAAAGAATTGACAGTAAACAACTCAAGAGTGATTGGTGATTATTGCATTATATTACGATTCACTTTATTCATATGTATTAAAAAAGCAAATTATATATGTTAGGTCGTTTTTATTTGGTGTGCCGCGGAACAAATCCTCCTTCCCCAGTGTGCCATGAGGGGAAAAACGTTTGACAAACACTGCTCTAAGTAGATGCGATCATCCGCTTATTCGTTACACCGAGGAATCATAGTAAGCAAATTATGTTTCGCAACCACGATAGGGGCAACAACAACAGTACTGATAAATAATATCGAAATTGACATATTTTTTTCAAATAATATTTCAAATATTCAAAATTTAATTTAAACCAAAAAACGTTCGTTCTTTTTAAGATGCGTCCAGACCTCAGCATTTTTGCGCCCACAACACGCCGTTGCTCCGGTTAATTCAAATGAAGACGCGCAGCGTGTTGTACATGCAAAAATGCTCAGGTCTGGACGCATCATTAGATGGTATCATACTGACAAAAAACGAAAAAAGATGAACGCATTTGAATTATTATTTTTTATTTTGAAAAGTACTCTCTCCCAAGAACAATCGTTTTTTTTTAATTGTTTATAAAGAATAACCTTTTTTGAATACAAATCATAAGATCGACAGTTATAGCAATATGAATATAGTTAAAATGAAGGTATATAAAACAGATGGTTCATGAACTAAGACAAGAAATTACTGATTATTAAACAAATTATACATAAATCAAATTAAATAGTCTACAATTAAAATGTTATGGACCTTTTACATATCAATAAATACTAATCTGAAATCACAAGTATAGCTATATTAAAAGTCCATTAACTGAGCAAAAATTTTTAATGAAATTACTGATGCATTAAGCAAATAGCCGATTGGGAAAATTATAAAAAAAAATAGTAAACCATTTAAAAACAATCAAATATTATAATTTAATTTAAGACATCGACTGAGGGTGCTTGATGGAATTTCAATATCGAATTTCGATTATTGGATTATTGGCTTATTATTGGATTGGATTATTGGATTATTGGCAATGGGAAGTTGTTTGTTAGCAGAATTTTACATGAACGATTTAGAAAACCTTATTTTTAGCAATAAAACAGAAGTTAGAAACGTAGTTTATTGGTTCCGTTACGTAGATGACATCCTTTGTCTATTCAATGGAACTGAGAGACAAGTTTCTAACCTTCATAATTTTCTTAACTCACTAGATGATAAAATTCAATTCACTTTAGAAGTAGGGGGCAAGAATATAAATTTCCTTGACCTTAATATTGATATTAAAAACTCCATTCATGAATTTAAAATTTACCGAAAACAGACGTTTTCAGAAGCCGCGATCCATTTTAAGTCAGACCATCCTTTCTCATATAAATTGGCTGCTTTCCATTCTCAGGTTCACAGATTAGTCACTATACCTCTAAATAAATTTAATTTTGAAAACGAACTAAACATTATTAAACAAATTGCTATTAATAATGGCTATGAGGCGTCTCTTATAGATAGTCTTGTATCAAAAAAACAACGTAAATTAGCAGAAAAGATGCTATATTTCGGGAACTTGTCTAAAGACATAGACCGCCCTAGAATCTGGCATAGAATAAGTTATTTAGGTTGCACAAGCTTTAAAATTAAAAAACAACTCGCTGATAGTGTTAGACCGGCGTTCTATTGCAAAAACTCTCTAGGCAAATTACTTATTAACAATAAAGATAGAGTAAACTTTAAGAACAAATCTGGTATTTATAAATTACAATGCAATGATTGCCAACATTTCTATGTGGGTAAAACCACACGTAGATTAGATATAAGGGTATCAGAACATTTAGCTGCCTTTAGATTAAAAAAAGAAACTTCGACATTCGCAAATCACTTGCTAATGGAGAACCATACGTTTAATGCGGATGATGGGGTTAAACTGTTGCATAAAAACATGGGGGATCATAAATTATTTTATCAGGAAATTTTAGAAATTAATAGAGGCCAGTTATACTCCTTACCAATCTTGAATGAGCAGCTGAACCTTCCTAATTCTCCGCTATTATATCCGATACGTTGAAACACCTAACAGATGTCACTAAATGTGGAATGATTTTATATATTTACCCATTCGTCGAATTTCATCCCGTCAAAACCCACAATACTATTATAATTGTAAAATCACTGGTATTTTTAAAAGAAGTTGAAAAGCGGCAATTCGCCACTCTGTTAATATGGTGTTTACAAAATAAGGATTAGGGAGATTCCCGAAATTTTAACTCAGGTATCAGTGTGGCTCTCAGACGTATAATATCTTACCTCGTAAATAATATTTGTCGCATTTGTATCTTCTATATAAACGTTAGACACTGTTTACTGTCTCTCAGTTCGAGTCCATTCGTGTGCTCGAATGCCTGAAGATGTCGAAAGGCGAAACCCGGGTTGTTAGTGACAAAATACATGGAAGTGTACAAAATCTCAATAATCCAAATTTGAATCAAATATTAAGTATGTAATTAATATTAACAATAAACAGCCATCTTAAGTGGAGAACGCAGAGCAACTATGGGCATCAACTAAATTTTTATATTTGAAATTTTTGTTTTTTTGTCATTATAAACATGTGGAAACAGTACAAATGAATTATGTTTTATTTTTTAAAATATAATTACTTTCCACCAAGAATTGACATTTAACACCTTAAAAGTGAGTTATAGTAATGTTAGATAATGCTTTTTGCAAGAATGAGAAAAAAATACCTATTCCTGTTTTTTTCAAAGCCTTTATATTCTATAATTTCATGTGGTCTGCCAGTACGTAGAGCGTTAAATTGCCTAATTATTGACATTTAAAACAGAAAATCATCAAAAACTGACTTAATGCTTTTAGTCACCATATCTTCGATATGTATTTAATATTGTTCATACGCCGTTAACTAACGGACATTGGCTTACTGACACTCATATACAAATAGGTATACACATAGCTGAAATAAAGACGTATGGTTGATGAAGTTGTAGTTGAGGACACTAATCAGTTTGTCAGAATGGTATTATGAGCTTACATATATCTGAGACACCCAAACACTGCCGAAATATTCAACGATGCCCATGAAAACAGTTTAATGGCCGATTATTACGGCTGCTCTCATCCGTTGAGTACAATTTGTATGTATATTATGATACGCAATTAAAGAATTGTATATTGTGGCAACCCTGCTTATGAATCAAGCCAAAACACAATGATAAATCTCAATATGCCAGCTCAAAGAGAATCCCTTGAAAGTTTATATTGGTAATGTCGTAAGAGATCGGATGCGAGATTTTCCTTTATATGTAAAAAGGCAGAGTGTTAAATGCGGTGCGAATGAATAATGGAGGACGATCCCGCGCATTTTTTTGCTTTCCCACTCGCTGTAAATGTATCCGCGCGAGCTATTCTATTCCCCCGCGAGTGTTTACGCTACAAGGTTTTATCCGAAATGAGTGGGATTTGCCATGACCTTACTTTTAAAAGGTTCCATCTACGATATTTTTTATTCTAAGCTACATTCATTGAATTTTGCAATTGATATATTTCACATTTGATCTGTAAAAATAAATAGATACAATATTTCAAAAAATAAAACACAATTCATTTGTACTACTTCCACATATTTATAATGATCAGGACCGGTTTCGCTCATCACGAGTATTATCAACTGATGACGATGCTTAAAAGTAAATAGATACAATATCTCTACTATATAGCAGTAGTAGCAGTACAATCTACTAAATACATATATAAATCTGTCGGCCTGTCTTTCATAAGAACTCCTCCCAATTTGTGTACAGTAGCGACGTGAAATTTACACATGTCGTTTTCAACTGTTAACATAATTTTAAATTGATGTGTTATATTTATGAGTGGTACTTGACGTACGGTCCACAGTGGGAAAGGAACAGGACGTCAAGTATAAAATCAGTACTTTTCATAAATGTCAAAACAAGATTTTTCCAATACCAAGAACTTTCTAAAAAAATTGATATTTCAAAGCGTAATTTCAGGGTTGTTGAGCTGTGTGGAGCTTGAATGACCAAAAATGTTGAGATTTGTATTTATGTATATACACATATTCGTTACACTTTTATCTTATAAAATATAGTTTTGACATCAACGTCTATTTTCTTTGTGGAAATTTATTTTTAAATATTAAATGAAAATTGATAAAACACTGCTTGTGTAATGAAGTGTAACACGTGTTTCACCCCTTTGAGAATAATCTAAGATTCAACGTGTCCATACAGTATTTTCCATCAAAATGCCACTTTTCTCTAATTTTTTTTATTGTAACATTTTGAATCTAAGGTGTTTCTATGGAAGAAGTATTCATATATGTATGTTATTATCTTGCCATTCACGTAGCGTGGGGATTTCAGTGCTCGATTATATTGATAGGCATTCCGCACTAACTGGCGCTATGATTAATCACGTAGTGAATTTCAATTTTAAAATAATAACGTAAGCAAAAATCACTACATCTAATAATCTGTATGAGAACAATTATTATCTACTCTTTTAAAGCTAAGTATGAAAATTTTTTTTTTTTAATCCGGCAATCACTGTGGCCGAGTGAGTGCTCGAATTCTCAAATGGACTATTCCATGAATGATTTATCCTCTCACCACGCCCAGTCACAATGTGAATATGGACTCCTAATGGACCAATTAAACAGAACGTTTTTGAAGATAGCTGTACATCTGACGCTCAACGCCCGATTTTTAAACAGGGATCGGGTTAGTATAAACTTAGTAGTTAGCCAGTCGCTATCACTACAGCAGGGTTCCTAAACTATTTTCCGCAAAAATGCTATTATTGCTTTAATTCCGTTTACTAAGACATATTTATGCGAAGCAGGATTATCTTATTATGATGCAACGAAATCAAAGTCAGGAACAGGCTCGACGCCACAAGAACTCATTCTTATTTTTTAAATGTTTTAAAAACAACTATTTATTGCTTTTCATAATTTTTTATTGATTATGTAGCTAACCTACAAAATAAACAAGGTAACCCGTCAAAAAATTCAATATTTGCCAAGTGTTCCGTCGCAGGAAAAGTTTGGGAAACCCTGTAGTACAATATTGGGTAGGAATGGAATAAAATATCATATAAATCATCATTTGAATACGAGTTCATAAAGATGAATTCGACAGAATATTAGGGAGGCTGGCATGGTATTAAAGAAAACAAAGTGATTGGTGGATGAATTCTAGACTTCTAGAGGCATCGCACGGTGACTCATTGGCCATAGTCTGCACATAGGCAGTGGATATAGTAAAAGAGATAAATTCACCATAGTCAACGTTATGCTCAACACTGGGAAGGGATATGATGATTAAAAATAAATTACATATTTCTTAAGAAATAAAACAAGAGCATGAAAACTTTCCGCTTGTTTTAGGGGCGGGAAATAATTTTCAAAGCGTGCGCGCACAAAGTTTGGCTCCGAAAAGTTCGTATCGGTTACAAGCGTGTTACACTTTGGCAGGGCGTGATAATTTCGCATCATTATGTTTCGGTAAGCAGGGCAAATTAGCGCGCGTTTAGTTTACGAGCGAGCGAAGCGACTAATTCGCCATTTCGCAGACGCCTCTCAGCATTGAGACACGTTTCCCGTTAAGAATTGAAGCGTTAAGGAGTTTCCCGGATTATTATTGAAATCATATCCGCCGAACAACAACTCGAAACGAAAGCGCAAATAACCAACAACAATAAGATATCAATACCAATCAATGTGACTGATTCAAACGGCATAAACAAGAAGTAACGAACGATAGTAACTTTCTTAGAAGTTATGATATTTGGGGAGATTGGGATCAAATATGCTCAAATCCAGTTTTGAGAAGAAAACGAGATTCGCTTTAGTAGAGAACAATTCAAAAGAATAGAATTGCATTTTTAATGTCGCTCAAATCTTCGTAGTTTCCATGCAATTTAACGACCATAAAATCGAAGCTGCCAAAATCCAATAGCGAGCTTGAATTTGTCGGCCATGACAGCTCAGTCAGCGTAGTGTAAAGTTTGGATTATTGAGATTTTGTACACTTCCATGTATTTTGTCACTAACGACCCGGGTTTCGCCTTTCGGGATCTTCAGGCATTCGAGCACAAAACATTTGTTAAACATTATTAAACAAATTGCCATTAATAATGGCTATGAGGCGTCTCTTATAGATAGTCTTGTATCAAAAAAACAACGTAAATTAGCAGAAAAGATGCTATATTTCGGGAACTTGTCTAAAGACATAGACCGCCCTAGAATCTGGCATAGAATAAGTTATTTAGGTTGCACAAGCTTTAAAATTAAAAAACAACTCGCTGATAGTGTTAGACCGGCGTTCTATTGCAAAAACTCTCTAGGCAAATTACTTATTAACAATAAAGATAGAGTAAACTTTAAGAACAAATCTGGTATTTATAAATTACAATGCAATGATTGCCAACATTTCTATGTGGGTAAAACCACACGTACATTAGATATAAGGGTATCAGAACATTTAGCTGCCTTTAGATTAAAAAAAGAAACTTCGACATTCGCAAATCACTTGCTAATGGAGAACCATACGTTTAATGCGGATGATGGGGTTAAACTGTTGCATAAAAACATGGGGGATCATAAATTATTTTATCAGGAAATTTTAGAAATTAATAGAGGCCAGTTATACTCCTTACCAATCTTGAATGAGCAGCTGAACCTTCCTAATTCTCCGCTATTATATCCGATACGTTGAAACACCTAACAGATTTCACTAAATGTGGAATGATTGTATATATTTACCCATTCGTCGAATTACATCCCGTCAAAACCCACAATACTATTATAATTGTAAAATCACTGGTATTTCTAAAAGAAGTTGAAAAGCGGCAATTCGCCACTCTGGTAATATGGTGTTTACAAAATAAGGATTAGGACGATTTCCGAAATTTTAACTCAGGTATCGGTGTGGCTCTCAGACGTATAATGTATTGCCTCGTAAATGATATTTGTCGCATTTGTATCTTCTATATAAGCGTTAGACACTGTTTACTGTCTCTCAGTTCGAGTCCATTCGTGTGCTCGAATGCCTGAAGATGCCGAAAGGCGAAACCCGGGTCGTTAGTGACAAAATACATGGAAGTGTACAAAATCTCAATAATCCAAATTTAATATTGAAATTCCATCAAGCACCCTCAGTCGATGTCTTAAAAAAATGTAATAAAGATTGTTGTCGATACCGCATTATGGGACGCAGCAGACAATATTGTGGACATAAAAGAGTTTACAATGAACGGTTATTAGTGTTTTAGAGATTTTAAAAAAATTCCAGAAACTATCACTGTGTACTAAAATAGTTAGCCTTTTGAATTAACCAAACTTGGATGCCAACAAGGAAGATGTTAATGAGTTAATTAAAACTCACTCAGAACCTATGTCAAACGAATACATAATTGAGTTAAATGAGATATTTTTACTTTCGTACAATCGTACGTAATATTTTCAGGAACAAATTATGTACGAAAGTCGAGTGCCGCCTGTATTACGTAATTTTAAACGACGTATCGCGTTACAGGGGCTCAACTGTATACATATAATATAGGTGAAGTGGAACTTTAAATATGGGTATAGAAAATGGCAACCGGATAAGATATGGTTTTGTAGAGATTTCAATTCATGATTACATAACAGGATTACGGCCAGGGAGCTTGAATTTTCATGTGGACGAAGATATATGCCTACGTTTCATTATATATAACGCCGAGTCAGCGCTGAGAGTCGATCTCGGGGATAAAATATTATATAATTCGTTCAATAAGTATTTCTCAGAAGGATTTGCGGCCGGTGCTCTTATGGCAAAGCAAAAGAAAATGGGAATATCAACGAACATAAATTTTTGAAATTTTGATTAAAATTGACGTGGTATTCTTATTACAGAATCTGGTAAATCTGGATTATTAAAAAAATAGGAAATCTCATATTGAGTATTATTAATCCTTGATGAAATAATGAAAAAACATGCATGCTTAATTTACATACAAAAAACGTTTTCGCTGAGCTAGTTAAAGCATTACCAACAATTAAAACAGAATCATTATAAATTTTAAAATGTATATGTTCAATTGAACATGCAGGTTCCGAGGCGCAATGGTCAACGTCGTTGGCTTCGGATACGCATCTCACGGGTTCGAATCTCAGTGCGGACAGTTTCGTTAATTGTTTTTCAATCGATTTATGGATTTCTGTTCGAAGGTATCCGATCCTAAAAAAGCGGGAAGTAACGAGAGCGATAAGCTAACCACCAGAATAGTTCTATCCTTCTGTCCCTACTTTCTTCGATAAAGAGAGATTAAGCAACAGCGTAAAAAGCAGTTCTTAAAAAAAATGTTTTGAGATACCTCTATAGGAGGCCATTTGTTTCACATTGGGAGCGAATATCGTTTCATATAAAAGTTTAATTGAAAACTACGAGATTATAATTGTTTTACAAAGTTTATCACAATACAATGAGCATACTTTAAATTTCAAATGAGCATATTTTAAATTACATATTTATTAAAAACTATACAGTCATGCCATTAAACAAAACCATGATAGTAATTATAAATTAAAAGCGAAATTATAAGGTGGAAGTTATCAAGTCACAAACATTAAATTTAGACAAAAAATGTAATTATACTAGAAATGAATTCTTCTAGATCTCGAATTATTTTGTATAGGAAGTTTTCTGCCACAAAACAAAATATATTTAATATGTACATCAAAATTATCATACTTATCAGAATACGCGAAAAAAATAGATATAATTTCAACATTTTTTTATTGTTACAGCCGTTCGTTTATTTTTAAATTTAAAATAAAATGCGCAGTCAAGAAGCTACGCAAAGAGAGGCGAATAAAAAACTTATCTAATAAAATACGACATAATTCCAGAATTTCTTTTTATTCCGCATATTTCAAAATGGTTAGCATTAACCAAAAAATTAAGAATAAAAACTGGGGAGAAAGAAATTTAAGGCATTAGTATAAAATAACTGAAATAGGGTTTACAATCCCGGAATCGCGTATATTTTCGTGTACCGCAATTCTTTGATTGAAAGTGTAAAATCCCGGATACCGGGATTGTATGAAATGCCTATAAATGACTACATATGTTTAGTGATTAGAGAAAATTTTATTAATTACTGCATACAAGTAACGGTGATTATGGTTTTACAGAAATTATTAAGTAAGGATGAAGAAAAATAATAAATATGGCTTTTGAATCGTTTAAATTTTGTGCATTTCCATACGTTTCGTCGATAACGACCCGGGTTTCGTCTTACGAGACCTTCGGGCATTTGATAACACGGTTGAACAGATAGTTTACTATTTAAGAAAAATTAAGAAAAAATATTATCACTTAAATAGTTTGAAAAAGTGCTTAGGAATATATGTGAAAAGACGACTTGATATAAGTGTTATTTTATCGAAACTTTTTCTCTTTAAAAACAATTACAATTTTCGCTGACCGAAGACAAAACATTCTCTCGGATATCACATTTCGCGTCATGCATCTCTACAAGTGTGATACTAGCTCGACCGTTATATCGTGACCTCCGGCTGAATTTCGAATTAACGTAATGCATCTTGAACAATTAACTGACAAACGCAGGTCCATTACTTCCATGAGAGTTAATTTTATTAGCAATAGATTTACAATGTTAAGTAAATTAAAAAATAGTATTGTAAAATAGTATTGAAAGTTTTGTTAAATGTTTGTCAGTTATATGACGACGAAAAGTTTAAAAAAAATGATAATTCAAACAAATGACGATGAGGACTACATTCTTCACTTCTGTAATCTCATGCGGCATTTATAAAAAAATCCTGAGTTGAGAGTAACAGTACCATAGCACAGAAATGACGATAAGACAAACTGACCTGTTTCGCTGGTGTTGTCTAAGTTTGCTGAAACGTCCTGCACGAGGACGGCCAGCGAGACCGCGGCCGGAAGTGAGGCGTCCGTCGCCGCGCTGTTGCTCCCGCAGCCGGTGACGCTCCCCCAGGAGTTGCTGGCCTCGCAGCCGGCTGCCGCGCGACCGTTGGCTCTGCAGCACGCCCAGCGCTTGCCGGCCCACAGACCAGCGTGGAACCGAAGGCTCAACGAGCGATTTGATGAACAAACTATAAAAAAGACAAAAAAAAAATGATAATAATGACACAAAAATTATGCAGAATAATTGTTTGTTCTGATATACCGACAGCTTGCTAGAAATCCTTAAAATAGAACACGATAAGGCTATATTCTCCAAGACAAAGAGACAAAATATCTGTTCAAACATATTTTGCTAATCTTCAAGTTGCGACTAAGGTCACTCACTGCAACTGGATCTGACGTTTTTTAAAGAAAAGCGAAATGGTTAAAATTTTGTGTTCGGCTTCATGCTTAATCTCAAAGGAGACCTGAGGGTCAAACATAAACATATTTAAGAGCGCCTTTTAATTTTCATTAATTTCAAAGTAGGGTGAAAAATTATGAAACGCAATACTTGTTTTAGATACAACAAAGTTTCGCTATTCAAATTATTACAGGATTGATTCAATTAATTATTTTCTGCTTTAGCACTAATTACGATACGTCAGAATAAATACATTATCGTCCGATAACTTTCTACCAAAATCGCAAACAATAATCGTCAAAAACCTATTAAGAATGATTTAACAATACTTTAACAAAAACGTTTTAAAATATTCAAAACACCATTAGTAGGTCGTTAATTATTAATTGAAAACTGAGGCAGGGAAAACAAGGGGTTATTGAATAATAAATTAATGAATACGTTTTTAGCATGCCCTCTTTTGTATGCCGTTCTGATATTTTTAAAATTCGCGTCGATAAAGGACTGAAAATAGAATATTAAGCGAAACAATTAAGTAAATGGTCGTTCTTACAAAAGGTTATGAATTCTCAGCTTTTTTGTATCTAAAATTATTAAATTATTTTTAGATTTCTCGGGATTCTTGTGAACTTTCGAGAATTTAAATGATAATGTAAAATAATATGACCCAATTTTTTATTAAATAACATTTTTTAATGTCCACTCCCAACGTGGATCATACGGACTTATGTGATGTAGTAATTCAACGTTATGCTTTGAATTGTTGAGATTTCGTACATTCCACATTTGTACATTTGCCTATCGGCATATTCAGGCATTCGAGTACACGAATGAACTCGAACTGACAGACAGTAAATAGTGTATAACGTTTATATATAAGACAAAGATAACAATTAAAATTTGATATTGAAATTTCATCACGCACCCTCAGTCGATGTCTTAAATTATATCAACATTATGTGTCGAAAGAAGAATAAAATGTAAAGTAACTTGGCTAATCATTCCCTTTGCGCTCTGTTTTCTGGATTGAGTGTAGATTCTACATTCTACTGACAACCATTGAAAGGGAAAGATTAATAGAAGTATCATGCGACAGACAGCTCACTAAAACAAAAGTTTCAGAATGAAACCTTAATTCAATTTTGGATGAATCTTCGCGGAGTATGGTTTTTTGTATTGCAAAGCAATGCAAGTGCTTCTACCGTTTGTAACATCTTATTTATGCAAAACGGGATTTTCAGCACTAGCTGCAATGAAAACCAAATATCGAGTCAGGTTAGTAATCGAAAAAGAGCTACGCGTGGCACTATCCACATTGTCCCCAAGATTTGATAAACTCCATGCCAATAAACAACAACAAACCTCGTATTAAATTTTGATGCGATAAATGTAGCTGGTTTCAATGATTCCAAATAATTGAATATTAAAATAAATATACATGTACATATATATTATAGCAAAACCTTGTTTTATTCTGTCATTTGTAGTTATCAGTTTTTTTTTGTAATAAAGTTGTTATTACTTAAAACGTGTCTATATTATTATACATATTAAAAAAATAAAAGGTAGGGAGACGCGGGAAAAAAATTGGTTTTAGGGGAGGCGTTGTAGCATAAACGTTGGAAGCCGCTGGTGTAGAATGAATGGACAAACATGCTATTGTCATACACACAATCATTATTCATCATAACAATGATTTAATTTCGAAAATATAATTAAAATCCGTGTAAAGTTAAGTGCCTTCAAAACAATTTTATTAACTCGTTGATAAACAATCTGTAGAGGAGTGAGGGTCTAAAATGTATAAATGTTCTCGGGGATTTTCGATCACGACCTATTTTCGTAATAGTACGTAAATCATGATTAAGATATAGTTGAGTGCCTAACGATGTTTCTATATAAACTCCCAACATATATTGTAACGCAAACTTTGTAACTTCACTACTAAGTTATTCAGCGTAGCAACACACCAGTTAAATCACTGACGCAGTAAGAAGAAAATCAGATCAGTGAGTTAGGGTAGGATTCAGTCGCGGAAAAACTCGTCAAAGTTTGGTAAAAAGCGAGTAACACAGAATTAGGAATTCCAACTCGAATATTCAATATATGAATATATTCGGGCCCTTTTTGACAATTCGATATTTTCGGCAACTATTCGACTACTATTCGTAATAATTTTTAATAAACCATTTTACAAAATCGACGATAGATCACAAGAACAATAATGAATACCGAATACATAATACATATGTATCACTAAGCACCATTCAACGTATTTGTGTAGAAATAAATACTGGTGATGGAAAGGTTCAATCGCCCAAGAAAACAAAAAAAAAGGTCAAAAAAAAAAAATTATTAGATTCTTTTGATCTGTGTGCCTGTGTGTCTGTGTACAGGAAGTGGGATTTTTTATGAGACGAAGAAAAAAATCCCGACATTCAATACCATTTTACTGACCTTAAAATCCGGTATGGGTTATCAAGTCATTTGAGAAAAGTCGTACATACGATAGGCTTTGAGTTTAAAAAATCACGCTCAAAGAGGACTTATTCGATGGAAAGGTATGATATCATAGCATGGCGAAAAAGATTCCTTAACTTAATCAAAAATTACAGACACTCTGCATCCTTAAAATAAAAAATTCAAATACAACAACAGACGGATGCTGGTCAACAAAGAAAGCAAACCAATTGACAGGTCATGGGGAATCATGGAGGCACTGCGTGGTGGCCATATACTTCACATAGTGAGTGAATATGGCTAGGAAGAAGAATCCTTTTTTAAGACATATTTTTTAAATAATATTGTTTAGGAATATTTTATTTAGAAGTATTATTTATAATGTATTACTACAATTATTTTGTAGCATTTTTTATAATATATTACTATAATTATTTTTAAGTATTATTTAAAATATATTATTTTTGGGATTGAATACTGGCAACACCGGCGGAGCGAAAAAAGCATGACGTAATAATCACGGCGTTCGTAGCACTATGACTTATAAGTCTAGATAGAGCGGTTGGACACTAATGCAGTTGATCTTCTTCTGACCTGCGCTTAGGAGATTTACTGAAAAACCGCCTAAGTTGTCGAAGCTGTAAGGACCAACTCTGATACAGATTGATATATTCGCTACTTTTCAAAAGCAGCCATATCCATGATTATATTTTCGCTTTTTTGTCAATTGCTATCTACTTACGTGCTTTTAATATTTTTGTATTTAAAAAACGGACCAAATGCTACTAATAGGTAAGAAAATTAGTATTTCTATAATTTTCCAACATTATGACAGTGTCACGAAGAAACAAAAAAGTGGTTTTTCTCTAGTTCATCCATTTTGGATATGGGTGCTTTTGAAAAATAACGACACATATGTACTATGATTGTACTAAAGATTTATACGGCTTAGTTCAAGATTAATAGACGGAATCGGATCAACCAAACGGGTCCAATGATAAAAGGTAACGGGAAACCACATTCATTAACATTGTCACGTAAAACCTAGAGACGGACTGCAATCTGTCCAACCTTTGATGGGTAGAAGCAGTTCCTAAAAGAATAATCATGGAAAAAATATTGAAATTTAAAACGCAAATTAATCTCTCAGCTAATAAATAAATTTAAAGACTTTATTAAGGCTGTCTAAATTCACGGACTAGTTAAAAGCGTAACAATAAAGATTCAATCTAGGCGAGCGAAGTTGCCTTAGAGAGCAACTTAAAAAAACCCTAGCGTTAAAAAAACAAAACATTTTTAACGCGGTTTTACATAAAATAATGAAAATTTAACATCGTAAAGAGATACGACGCGCCTTTGGCGAGAGCACCTCTGCGATCGTTTTATGTGGGAATTATCAAATTTGATATCACTTGTAGATTGCACAAAACACCCCGGAGATGAAAATTACCAACAAAACAAAGCAGACAATTATTTACCATTAACGAAACTGTTTTTGTAGTTTTATTAACTCCCATTTTTGTTAGCTGGCAAAGGTTGTCGTACTAAAGACTAGATTTAACTTATCTATAATGACACTAAAGTACGATGGGCTGGTTACACTGAGTGGAAATTTAGAAGCGGAAAAACGTTGCGTTTACGTTGATTGCAGCAACGCCTCGATGCTCTGCAATAGAGCATTTTAGACACTAAACTTAACTGACGGATTGATAGCTGTTAGACAATGTATGTGAAGGAAAACGTGTGTCCTTTTGAAAACAAAGATTTGGATCTATAAAATCGGTATATTTAGAACTTAAAGAAGGAAGCTTATCACGATTCGGTGGATAAACGGATGTGAACGATAAAAAAACAAATACATCTAAATGGGTAAATTTTGGCAAATGCAAAATTATTTGTGATGATAACATTCATAACTACGATCCAGTAGGAAATTACCAAAAAAAGTAGTAGTGGAATGCATATTTGTTTAATGAATTGACTGTTACTATGTAGAAATGTATTTTTAACTGTGAGTACCCGGCATGCGTTGCAATGCCACTCAAAGAAAGAAAGGTTGTGTTTTTGGATTAGAGGTCTGCACGGGACGAAATTTCATACAATTACCCGATCCGAGCCCGTCATTTTCAGGCCAAATATTACATTTGCAACCCGAACCCGACCCGAAGCCCAGATTTATTTTTCTCAGTCTGAAAAAAGCCCGATTTTTTTTAAATATAGTAATTCATTTAGAGTTTTCAAACAATATATGTTATTATTTCCATATTTCCAACGATATTCATAGCACGTGTGAAATAAATTATTTAAGTTATGAAAACTATTGCCTCATGGCTGAATCATGACCCGAAAACATAGTACGAAATATTTTTCTTAAATTTGAATTCCTTACCCGCGCCCGAATATGAATACTCTTTACGCGTATTATAAAATATTTTTTGTTTTTCCGTCTGGTTCAGAGATATCGCTGATTGTACGTATTTGATTCATTTTTTAATTTTATTTTAGATTTCATTTTTTTTGTTCAGAATCCTTCATGGGTTTGCGCACAACAACTCACCAAAGTTTGATCGAAATCGGATGAATGGTAAAGGAATGCATAGAGGACAAACAAATCTTCAATTTTTATATAGATATAGATAAACCACGTCCGTTCCCTATCCGGAGGTATCTCAACATAATCTTATCGAAGAAGAGAAGGATAGGGCTAGGACAGGACAAGTGTTTAGCCAATTGCTCTCGCTTCGCACCATTTTTGGGATCGGATTGGTGGGAGAGAATTTTAGACATCACAAACATCCATATCTTCGAACATAAATCAATAAATCGACTGAAAAATCAATTTTAAACTGTCAGTACTGAGATGCGTAACCAACTGCACCAACTGCCCGACAATTATTTCAACTGGATATTTGACGTAGGATTAAAATTTATAGCCTCGTTTGTTCCACTTTTTGGACAAGTAATCTAGAGATGCCTTTCAAATAATAGCTTTCAAATATTAACACTGTTCGACTCGATACATTGACATTATGTAAGTTATAATGAAATTGATTATGTTAAGAACAATTCATTTAATTTCGACGAATTAATTACTGAGCACTAAAAAAATCTTGTTATACAACAGTACTTAAAAAGCGCAAAACTTCAAAGCGAAAACATTAGTATCCGGCAATTTAATGATTAGCTTCTAATCATATTATCATCGAGTCAGTTTTTTTTCTGTGCAAACAGGTCTGCAGTCACGACAAACCGTACGAGACACGACACGACCCGCGGGAGATCTAAATTAAAACTGTGAGGGCAAACTGCTCTCAGGAAATGAAATGTATTCAACACCTGCCGATTGTGATGACCTCAGGTTGCCAGGGGGCTAGGTATCTTACATGAACGCTCATAGCAAGAATGCAACGACGATTGACACCACTCATCATTTTCGCGAACCAAATTTTTGTACGAAATATGTACTATTCAATGCATCGAATTTCTTCTCTTGGTGTTGAAGATTGGTGAACAGTGACCAGAACCTGAACCAGTTCACCAATTTGGAGTTATAACCCATAGTTCTCATTACGGAAAAATTGGCAGTAGTTATATGATATGATTGCTTGGCTCAGGGCAGGGTAACCTTGGCATGTCGAAGACCGCCCCTTTTATTTATCTGTAATAATAATGGGTCCGCATTGAAAAAATTGTCAGCGTCCGTGGCGCAGTTGGCTACGGTTACGGATGTCTCGGGTTAAATTTCCGGTGCAGACAATTGTATAAATTGATCTTTCAATCGATTTCTGTTCGTAGTCTGAGTGTTTGTGATGACTTAAAACTAAAACCCACCCATCCGATCCTCACGGAGCGCAGAGAGAGCGATTAGCTAACCACTAGTCCTGTCCCAGCTCTATCCTTCTATCCTTACTCTCTTCGCTCCACGTTGGGTGCGGATATGGAAAAAAATTGAAAAAACTTCAATTATATACGGATGAGCGGAAGGGGGAAAATCACATTATGTCAATATTGCAAGGACTTCAGGAGACTTTTTCTATCTATTGACATTTTTTCAATACAAAATTTAACAATAGAAACGTCAAATAAGTCACAGAAAATTGCTAGGAATAAAAATACGTTGAGTATCTGATAACACAATTCTGACTTATATATTTGAAGTTATTTTAATATTTTTCGACACAATACACAATGCTAATAAATCACGCCACGTGCAAATTTGAAGCATGATAATCAAATTAGCAATGTGTTGGAAATCGAGAACGTTATGGCGAGGGAAATGGGTTAATTAGTTGGATTACATTAGGAGAAAGGATGCTGTGAAGATAGCATTATACGCGCTGAACGAGGAAAATGAAAACCTTCATTAGAAAGCTCCGCCACCTTCATAAAGTGATAAGATCTTCCTCACCTACATTATCCTTTTGCGAATGGGATCTATTTAACGCGGAATTACCGCAAATTTCTTTCGATACTTTGCCAAGGTATTGTCTACCAAAACTAAGCCTTGGATTATTTCCATCGAAAGTTTATCCGCAATTCTTTAGCCGGAGGTGAGAGCCAGTTGATTATTCGATGTGTTTTTAACGATAATTGTCTAATTGCGCGTAATACCGGCTATAGTGTTGAAACAGTATAGCAATATAACATTTGCGTCAGTATACATTACCGTATTGGCCCGACTATAGGCGATCCCGATTATAAGGCGACCCCTATTTTTTTAATCCGCCTTTTGGGAAGTATTTATATAAGAACTATACAGTATGTAGGTATTTACAATTTTGACAATAACACTAATTAATTTCGATATTGTGTATTTAAAAAAAATAAAGGTTAAATAGCTGTCAGAAACTGCAATACACCGGTAATTTGTAAGCAATACCATCTGTCGAACGCACTTATAAAAATATATTATGATGGAAGTAATAAAGTCATCTCGCTAATCGCGAGGCAGTGAATTTATTTTTCATTTGTTTGAGAATCGAATATAAGGCGACCCTTCTATTTTCGTGTTGTTTTTTTTAATAAAAACATCGCCTTATATAGTCAGGCTAATAAGGTATATCAAAATTATATTTATCCTTGTCTACTGTATACCGCAAGCGCCTACTCATTTCTAAAAATGTTTTTCCCGATACCACCAGTTGTGTAGCCAATATTTCATAGCCGCTATTTGTTTAGCTTTTCTTTTTAGTTGGTCTGTCATAGCACGACACTATTGATAGAAAAAAACGAGTCTACCCTCCCCCCCCCCCACAGTCATAGCCCAATCAGAGCTTTACGGGACTGATTTTATACAATGCACTAATGTGCTTGAGAATATTTTTTTTTAAAGTTGTGACTAGCTTAGTCAGTTCAACCAAGTTAACATTAAGAATCCTGTGTATAAATCGTACACCAATAGCCCGTCGTTTAATAGGAATCAAGATTATGACGATGCACAAATAAATAAGCAAATTTTTCAAATGCCGTTAAGTGCCTTGCTAAATAAACGTGGCCTATTGGACCCGTTTGAGGACGGACCGCAGCAAACAGTCATATTATTTTAAATATTTCTTTGAAATTGTATGCGTTTTATTTTTCCCCTGTTCTGATTTGTCCAATTGCCTAATTTTGAAGTACATCTATTCAAAATTTCTTGAACGCGCACTTCAATCATTAAATTGGTTCCCAAAAACCTGGAACTGGATAGTATACTACGATACTGTATATTTTTTACAGCGCCGAATTGAACATATGTAGTAAGACCGCAGAAACTGAGAGAGACTGAAGAGTGGTCATTTATTATCAGTTTGTAATTGGAGCGATCTCTCATCAGCCGGCGACTCATTACAGTGCACAGAACACTCACATCCGCATCTAGTGGCAATTCAAGGCGTTTGAAAATAACAACTCCACTTTAGCCCGCAGTTACGCAAAGAATCGCCCGCGTCGAAAAAATTATAATCGAATTTATTATGCTGTGGATGGATCTCTTCACAGCCGTAAATCACGCGCCGTTACTAATTCGGATATAATTGAAGGCCGTTATAAAACAAACATTCAATTACAAGTAGGAAAGTAAGTGCAAACGATTCCCCTCAATTGGGCCACCGGTTAATTGGGACTAATTTCAAGGAACGGAAACCAAACCATGAAAATAGCAGAAATTTACATCGCTTAATTGGGACGATAAATTTAATGACAACAGGCCGGAAAAGAATCATTTTTGAAAGCAATACAGTTCGTTTCTGAGCGATGGCTTAGAATAACTTAGTTGTTTGCGGTTCTAAAATTTCAGATATTCCCAAAAATTTGAATAATATGGAAAATGAGAACATGTTCTAATTGTTAATTGCGACAAATTATGTGACTTAACTATGTGACGATGAAAATCAAAATTGTGAGAATGTAATTGTAATCATTTCCATCATTCATAATTAATTAAATAGAAACTTCAAAAATTAGACGAATAACACGATGGTGATGATCATCCATTTGCTCATTAGAATTCCACCCGACATTAATGATGTAACACCGAACAATGACTAAAACGTCCAACAGTTCCGTAATAAAAAGTTTGTGTCCCAATATGGAGTTTGAGCGATCCCGTTAAGGACTTCATAATAACTAGTAACTGCGAAGGATTCTTTCACGAACTAACGGGTGGGTCCGCTATGTTTGCTCACGATTCATTTCTCTACAAGCAGGAAATGTTTAATTTCCTGGAGGAAGTATGGAAGTGCGCACATGAATAGTTAAACAGAATACGCGATCAACTTTACTGAACTTATTGCGAAATAGTTGATATATGTATTATTTGTATCCAGGGTTGGGCTGGAGGTGGCTCGAAGGAGCTCGAAGGGGCTCGTGCGAACCCCGTGTTAAATTTGACCAAGGCCAGCGAGTATCTTGTTAAATTATTAAATATATTTTCGCGTCAAATCAGTACCTAACCGCAATTTCTGTAAATGGTTTAAATGCATTATGAAATATAAGATTTTGCCTCGTAAAAATAATTGTTTCTGGTGGATAATAAGAGACCTAGTCGTTTGTTTTGTCTATAGTCTAACAATGCTTAAAAACGACAATGTTTGATATAATAATATTGCTTCTGGATGTTCTTAGATGTTCAACGCAACAATTTTGTGAACGCTGCTTTGAACGTTTATCCGACATACTTCACATGTGCATATTTTTTCACCTTTACCATAATAATTGTGCACAGTTTTGAGACAAGTCTTAATATTGATTACTTTGTACCACAATTTAATAATGATAACATCATTTTCAATCCAGTGTTTCATTTGCTCTGTTAGCTCAGTTTGCTGTGAACGATGTGTATTTTTAACATACTAGCATTAATTTATTTGTCATCTTATATGTTATTAATTATTCTACGGTATATTGCTTATTGTTACATAAAATTAGTACATTATACATGTCATTTGCTTTAATAATTATTGCATATAATTTTATAAGAGTGATAAAAAAATCCGCCTCTTCCTAAGAAGCTCTGAGCCTCTGAGATTAAGTGAGCCCTTTGTTAACGTATTGGTAGCCCACCGCTATCGGTATCTAGATTGATGTATAAAAATACTGTCAAAAGAAATAACGGTCTCTAAAGGGGTGCCGGTCGGCAAAGGGGTGCTGGCTAATAGTTCAGCTTTCATTATTCTAGAACTATAAATTGCCGGGTGGCAGTGACACTTGTCAATATTTAAATTTGACTCGGCAGTAAATAATATGCTTTAAACGGCTTTCTAATAATAAATATTTCTATCGGTTTATAATTTTACAATCAGAGATGTACCCGTTTTAAACAGTTCACAATTTTATACTCTGAAAAATATAACTGTAAAGGGAAACTAGCTTGAAATTATTATCAATATTTCAATAAAAAGAAATTTCATATTTCACGGTTTTATACTAAAAATAAAATGCGTAACAGATATATAGACAAACAAACAGATGAAACATGACGAATTAATATTGTGATACTCCGAAAAATTATAGATACATATGTGAAAATTAAGTCACAAATTTTTCACCCTAAAAATATTATTGTATAGGTAAGGTAGGTACTCTTGTATTGTATTGTATAGGTAAGGTACTCTTCTAGGTAAGTTATAGGTACAAACAATATAAAAAAAAATGTAAGATACTGGGAATTTTATGATTTAATTGTAATTAAGTTTGGTGTTTGTCTGGTCCGTGGTTGAATGGTCAACATCGTTGGCTTCAGTTGATGCCAGTCTCATAAATTGATTTATGAATTACTACTGTTTGAAGGCACGGATGTTTATGATTTCTAAAAATCCCTCCCACCCACCCAATCCTAAAAACGGAGCATAGCGAGAGAGGTTAGATAACTACTCGCCCTGTGGCCTGTCTTAGTCTTAGCCTTTTACCCCTATTCTCATCGAAAAAGATAAGTTGAGCAACTGCTTAACACGCCGTTCTCGTAGAAAAAATCTGAAATAATACTTCCATTAAGAGTTCAAATGCTCCACATTGGAAGCGGATATGGTTTAAAAAAGTTTGGTATTTAATATACTTCAATATTAACGGCAATTTACAAAGTTGAGTATATCCTACTTTTATGATCGTTTCATGAATTTATAACGAAAAGCTCTCTGGTTAAGTGGAAAACTGCAATGGACCGTTAGTAATGCAACAGAGCACTTTCATCTTGCGAATGCAGCCCGTTTACTTCACCTAACTTCCTAAACGGTGCCATTATCATCCCGTATACGCTGAGACTCGTAAAACGTTAACTCAATTAAAAATACTATCACGCCCTTATCGGGTCAAGAAGTTCGTGTGAATATATTTTTTGATTAATGGTTTTCACATGTTCATACAAATGCGTGATTAAGTGAAGTTGGCCTTAGCCGAATCTTACAACGTTTTCGGTTTAGCTGCAGCTCGACGTGTAGGAATTGAACGAACATATTTGAAAAAAAACTATTTAAAAAAATAAAACAATTCATTTGTACTACTTCCACATGTTTATGATGATCAGGGCCGGTTTGGCTCATCACGAGCATTATCAACTGATAAAAATACAAACATAACAGGCCTATTTATATAAAATTGAGTGTAAAAATGAAGTTATATAAAACTGATGGTTCATGAACTAAGACAAGAAATTACTGACTAACAAACAAATTATACATACATCAAATAAAATAGTCTACAATTAAAATGTTATGATCCTCAAACTGTCAATTTTTTTAGTATTATTTACGCGACTATATTGCAGTACGTAGCATTCGCGTAAAATGCGGCTACTGTACATAAAAATAAACAATTTGCCATAAAGACGAGAGAGAGTGCCACGAAAGCTGTCATTACGTTATCGCCGGGATCTTAAAATATTACACCGAGAAAAGAATCAAATTTCCCCATTTACTTAATGAGGAAATATACACTGCGAGGAAAGTTTGCGGCGGACTTTATGAAGGCTAATTAAGTAATCAAGAAACGGGGCAACTCTTTTTTGAGAGATTAAATTAAAGCACGTTGAAGGGCAGGCGAGTAAGGAGAGAAATGTTTGGATATAGAACTTTGTTTCATGTATAAAGTTACTCGCCGAGAGATTCTTCTTGGCTCATCGATCCGCTAGAGGTCTGAGTTGTCATTACGGAGAATAAATACGCTAAAACAACAACTATAAATACTCTATTATTTATCAAGCGAAAGCTTTTATTGGTTTAATCGAAAGGGTTTCGAGAGTGATTTGAAAATGGTGCGAATTTAATCATACTTTGGTACTTTTTGTATAGTAAAATATCAATCTATACAATAAGCAAGAAATTAATATATCGACGGTGTTTTAGTCAATTGACGTGACCCTCAATATTGAAATTGTTTAGGAGAGATTAAAAACGGAAAACATTATTATATGCTCAGTTGCGTTATGAATTTACCACTTTGGTATTTATCTATTAAATTGTAATTCCTGCGAAGCTAGATATATCGGACAAACAGGAAGGTCTTTTAATATTAGAATCAAGGAACATCTAGCTTGTGCTAAAAAAGGAGATGATTTGTCTACATTCGGTAACCATTTGTTTCTATATAAACATACGTTTGACATAACAGAAAATTTCAAAATCCTGCACTTAAATAACAAATCTTTAAAATTAGATAAACAAGAGATTTTAGAAATAAATAGATATAAATTTTTGCCCAATTCAAATTTATTGAATGAGCAAACCGTCTTTGCATCTTCTCCTTTGTTATAGCCGCTTCATTAATTTGTATTATACCTGTAAGGTTATTTTTAACTTGTAAGAATTGACTCTGTCTCTGTAATTTTTGTTTTTCAGATATTAAAAATTTAATGGATACCCATAGTTGCTCTGCTTTCTCCACTTAAGATGGCTGTTTATTGTTAATATTAATTACTAATTAAAATTTGATTATTTTTAACGGTTCACTAATTTTATCTTATAATTTTCCTGATTCATTATTGCTTATTACATTAGTAATGTCATTAAAAATGTTTGTTCAGCTAAATGGACTTTTAATGATGCTATATTTGTGATTGCAGATTAGTATTTATTGGTTTGCAAGAGGTCCACAACATTTTTATTGTATACTTTTTCATTTGATTTATGTATAATTTGTTTGCTAATCAGTTTATTTATGAACCATCAGTTTTATATACCTTCATTTTTACACTCAGTTTTATATAAATAAACCTGTTATGTTTGTATTTTTATCAGTTGATAATGCTCGTGATGAGCGAAACCGGTCCCGATCATTATAAATATGTGGAAGTAGTGCAAATGAATTGTGTTTAATTTTTTAAAATAGTAGCTTACATCAAGTGACCGGGTCAGAATTTTAAAACCTAAAACCAATGTAAAATGACCTTTTTGTTAATGATTCAAAGACAATCATTCTCGTATGGGGTTTTTTCTTAAATGTTTTCCCCACACAAAGCCTTCAGCTGACAGAATCTTTTAGACAGCAGTACGTAGCTAGCTTACATGCGGGAAAGGGATATAAAGACTTAGTCTGTACCCACCCTAGCACTGACTTTAGCCAAGAAACTAGGAGCCCGCTCAGCGGACTCCACATAATAGTTTCAGTAGGAAAGAAGAGGTAGGAAAAAAAAAAATGTATCCCTTCCAAAAAGTGGTAAATTTATTTTTTTAATTTACATCACTTGACCGAGACCGGCTTTGTCGTCTTCAAAATAAGATCCAATCATTAACTCATTTTCGTATGTGAGGGTTAACATCAATTGGCCAAATCACCGTCGATATTAATCTATCACAAGAACTCCTCCCAAACGGTGAACAATGGCGACGTCACATTTGCACTCGTTATTCTGGCTGCCATATCCGTTCAACTTTGCGCTACTTTTGACGTTATTTTTAATTAATTGACTACGGGTATTACACGAGGTGCGGTCGACGGGGATACTTTCCACTTTAGCTAGCATAGCTAACATAAAGAATGAGTTTGAATCCATCTAAAAAAAAATCTGTTTTTTACCATGTCCGCTACCAATGCGGAGCATATGGCCTTCTAATGGAGGCATCTCAACAGAAGTTTTTCTACGAGAACTGCTTGTTACTCAGTTGCTTAACCTCTATTTTTCGAAGAGAGTAGGCATAGCAGGATAGGGCTGGAACAGGACTAGTGGTTAGCTGATCGCTCTCGCTATGCTCTTGTTTTAGGATTGGAACATTCATGCCTTCGAACAGAAATCCATAAATAGATTCAAAAATCAATTTATGAAACTGTCCGCACCGATACTTGAGCCCGAGACATCCTTAACCGTAGCCAAAGACGTTAACGATCTAATTCACTTAAAATAAAAATTCAAGTCAATAATTGGAACATAAATTCATTCTTTAAACTTAATCAATTATGTTATGAGATAACTAAATTTTTGAAATTATAGGCTAAATATATTGTGAAGTTATAAAAAAACCTGAGCATAAATTACAATATATTGAGTTTCTTAGTGAAAGCAATTGGCAGTTCACACCGATAGATTGAAATTCGGGCTTATTCCCACCGACGTTAGCGACAATGAGTGAACACATCTCATCTATTTTCGTTCCGACAGTCTAATGTCAAAGGACAATCAATTTATTAACGCTTGTCAATTAGGAAAAGATTGACATAACGTTGTTTGACTATCATGTAGTTGAGAATGTGAATAACGTTATCGAAAAAAAGAGATTTTAAGACCTCGATATGTCCCATTAATATTTTGGTCAAGTTACTTTCTATAAAAATATTGGCAGAATACGAAACATAACATCTCCACGCAATACACTATTCGGCATCTGTGGTCTAGTGGTAAGAGCTTTGTCCTAGTGATCAGGTGCGTCTGGGTGTAAGTCCCGGCAAGGTCAATATCAAATTTGGTTTTTTTTTTAAATTTAAATTCGAGATCTTGGGGGCATGGGTGTAAGTGGTGTCATTTCTCTTTGAGTTGATCTCGTATGATTTTCCAATTTCTAAATATTTGACGCATTGGCATTAGCTGTAATAATAATATTTTTTAAGTTATATAGTGCATTAAATTGTGGCTATATTAAGAATTTTGAAGAGGTAAGGTAAGAAAAACATAAATTTAAAAATACAAGACAGGTCCGCACAAACTTTTCGACTGTAGGGCCAAATTAATAATTCAAAATGGAGGGCGTGCCGCAAGTAAAATACTATTCTTGGAAAAGCATTTATTATAACCATGGAAAAGGACCTTACATAATGAATGATTCTCTAATAAAAAAAGAATTTACTGACCGCATAGTGGGCCGCAGTTTACCCAGACCTCATGTAAGACACAAACAAAGCCGTCATGGATTACCAAATAAGATAACAAACAAATCGTAAAAGTACACCTTAATAAAAATAAACAGAAATAAAGAAAATATATTTCTTTAAAAAAAGGTCAAGTCACCTGGATCAAGTAAAATCGCATAAAATCGATGGATAATAATAGGTATGAGGATATTTTCAATTTTCGTGAGTAAGCTCCGAGAGCTTACGCTTAAATCCCTCGAACGGCCTACTTACGCCGCGCAATAAAAAAGAACCTCCATTATAGACTCCAATAAAGTGTCACGGTTCAACCCTGAAGGCAAAACTACATCCCTTGACGTATTAGTTGGCCTTTTTATTGGCCGCAGTAACTCGACACACATTACCTTAGTTAGCATTGGTACCTGAGGGGATTCATGTTATTATAACGTAACGAATAATCTAAATGCTTTACATGTATTATGGATATTTTTAATCGTACAACTAACGTACGTTTTCTCACTAATGACCCGGGTTTCACCTATCGACATCATCAGGCATTCGAGTACACGGATGAACTCGATCCGACGGTTAGTAAATAGTTTATATTGCTTATATATAAGACATAATAAGAAAAAATATTATCTCAAAGTCTACGAACTACACTGATATCTGAATTTTAATACTAATTTGATAATAATGACTTTTAGCCTTGATTGGAAAAATAGTCGCATAAACAATTACAAACTCACAGAATTTTGCAATTGCAGGAAACAATTATTATAAAAATGTAATTGGGACAAATATAACAAAGATATAATATATACTACACTAATCATAACAATATCTGTGAGATTTTAACATTTTTACATTTCTATGTATTTCGACACTTACGACCCGGGTTTCGCCTTTCGGCATCTTCAGGCATTCAAGTACACGAATGAACTCGAACTGACGTTGGACAAAATCTCAATAATTCAAATTTAATTATGGCCAGTTTACCAAAAAATATATTATCATTGTTTTCACAAAACTTACCGAGAGATTCCTTTTTTCCAACATTTATTTAACATTAATTATTACGTAATAAAAATAGTTTTAAATATAATATATATAAACTATTGTTGCTCGAGATTAACTCTAGGAGAAAAAATGTCCAAAACAATTTAATTTTTAATTGAATTTTTTTTTTTGTGTATTGACCTTGTCCTGTCTTGAATCTTATACCGACGGATTGATAAGCGGAGCTCTTACCGTTACGCTAAAACTACCGACAATAATAAGAGACCATCACGAATCACTAGCTCCAAAATTAGAATCCAACAGAAGAAAAAAACGGTTACTTAGTAAAAAAAAAAATGTAGCATTTGTCTACAAAATTTCCAAGATGGAGTGAGTCAAATAAAACATAAATACCCAAAAGAACCAGAATGAATAAATATTCTTTTAAGTGGCTCGTTATCTTTATGCAAATTACAATATTATTATTTTCTTTTATAATTACTACTGTAATTCTCGCTATCAAAGGACAAAACCGGCAAAACAAGAACTGCGTCTGTCGAATAAATTAAGGCCTACAGGAACATTAGCCACGTAAAACAATGGGCAAATAAAATGTATGACTTGAAAAAACTACCCTGTGCTGGTTTCACTACTTCAACTGATTTACGGATCAACCGGGGGTGAAACACTTCCGGCAGACGATAAACAATATCGTTAATTGGTTATGTCGCAAAGGGGAATGGTATCCGTGCTGAATCTAGGTAATTAAAAGTATGTATAAACTACATCAATATTTATTTTTTACCTTCACGCATTGTGGACTGTTTTTAATAATACCCGGTACATTTTTTTTAGATTTTAGATATGGCTGGATTGTGAGATTGATTTTTATACATAATAAGACCTACTGTAAGTTGAAAATTAAAACGTTGAGAGTTGGACTCGAGCCGGGTCGGGCCCGATTGTATTATGCCTTCGCGCAAGCGCAAGCAATAACTTGACAAAGTTTTATCGGAATCGGATGAACGGTATGGCAGTGCATAAGATACGAACAAACACACATTGATTTTTATATATTAGATTATTTGATAGCTATTTAGGTTTAACGCCATCGTCAGAACGTCAGTGGAATAACAAAATTTTCAATTTTAATTTTATATTGAAATTTTTTTAGTTCAGTATGTTAAGTTAAGTGCAATAATCACAGGGTGAAACATAACTAAGTAAGTAGGACCCCTATAAAACGACTAAGAATCATCAAGGGAAAGGCAATCTTTGATAACGAGGACGAAAACAGCAAATTTAGGTTAATTATTACCGGTTCGAGATAAGAATTGTTAATGAAGTTCAAAGTGTTGAAAATGTAATATTGTCCGCGCGAAATTCAGGGCGGGTTCGAACAAAGCATAATGTTTGAAAAAAATACACTTTCATAATGATACGAGTCCACCTAATTTCACCATTCCTCTGGGAGAACGGACACAAAAGGTAAACATTTTGTTGAGTAAAGCGAAGTGAAAGGGGATTTTCCGGGGTTTCAAGGCTCTCACAAAAACAAAATTTCAGTGGGTACGTAAGATAAATATATACACACATTATGGACTCTACGATTGTTAAGGACGATACAAAATGTAACGGAGAATATCGAATCAAAAATTTAGGTCTGAAATACAATACCAAAGCCGTAATTAAAAAAAAATCATTTAGTCGTATAAAATTTACATTAAAAATTGATAAAGTTATCAATTTTTAATTTAAATTTTATGTTAAAAATGAACTTCCACAAAGTTACCGCCGAATCCATAGAAAATATAGAAAAAATCATCACACCCGTAAGTCGAAAATAGAGGGTTCTGCATTTTATAATCTACATCGGGACTTTGCCGGGTATTGGATATGCATTCTCGGTTGCACACTATAATACTGTAAAACGTTCCTATAAAATCACTTTAAGTTTTTCGATTACGTTCATACGTAGTTTGTAATAATGCCTAACTTCAAGAGTGAGGCATGTGTAACTATTTATTACAGTTACATATTTATATTATTTTAATATATATTATATGGTAACCGGACAGGGAAAAAAACACTTTGAAGTTTGTCGTTGTTATTGAGCATATAAGATAATAGACTTCTCATCGATTTTATCTCGCATGATTTTCCGATTTTCAAAATTTTTGGCGAATCAGATATTTTTTTCAAATTTTAAAATATTTAAAAATTAAATGTACCTTGTATAATATGAAACAAACAGTGTATTACAGTGTAGTACAAACTATTTTCAAATTGTTCTGTTTAGTCATGGAACCATATTATATGTAGTCAATTTAATGTATTTGTCTCTCTGTCTGTAACTCACGGCATGTTTAGAGAATTTCGACAGGTGGTACTACCACCCGGTGGTGTGTAAAATTACTAGCATATATAAAAATCACTCCAACTTCACAACAACTACAAAAGAATAAGGATTACTAAAATAGATATATATTCAATTTATTTGTCGATGTTTACAAGTCTATAAAACTTACAGTCTTTTAATGTTGTATCAAAATAAATTAATAACGTGCTCATAAAGTCAGCCTCTGTGGTAAAGTGGTAAGAATTTTACCAACCGTTAATTTCAAATTAAAACTTTTCAATTAAATATTTTGAGGTCTTGGGTAAATGTGTCCGTCCTAAAATTGTTGTGATAAATTCTTAAAAAAATTAATAGCCAATTCACTATATATATTTTCTTTCAATAGCCGTAATGTCAAGTACATTTATTTGTCAAAAAAAAAATAACCAATTGGGGATATCAGTATGAATATTTGTACCATTCATTTCCGTTCCCGGGAAACATTGGCAACCCTATAAGGATAATTTGCATAAGATGGATGTTCTTCAATAAACAATATCCTAGAACCACAATGGAAATTTAGCTCCGCTTACGCTATGATAATATACTGTGTTATACAAAACCTATTAGATATTAGAGGATGGTCAGAATTAATAACATAATCAAACGTATGATCAAATTGACCAATAGCATTATCGTTATCGCAAATGTCTGGGACATCGCACGCCGTAATGGCGGTCGAAATAACGTCCGATTAATAAGGCGCTTCGTTAACCCTGCTTTGATAATAATTAACGTCTAGCTTATTCACAGTAGAAAACCACATGCTAAGTGAAAAACCATCGCTCAATATTTTCGCCAATTTTCCATAAAATTGAGATGGTGTCATCAAAACTACATATTACACATTGTACATTCAAAAGGTTTTCGAGAACAAAAGTGTACACAAAAGCTATATGTTCGGCATGAAGTTGCTCCAACGAATTGACTGGATCAAAGTAACCTTAAGTTACAAGCAATGCTATAAGAAAATTTGCAATTTACGAGTAGTCCTAGGAGTCTCAGTCTTTACGAAGAAATTGTATGGTGGTTGTACGAAGATCGTCCTACAACTCCGTTTTTCGTCGAATATAACATACATTTGCAAAGATTTCTTGTGAGTTTATTCAGTGTTTCTTTACTATAATCATTATATAATTTAGGATTCATCGAAAACCAACATATATGCATGTTAAGTAATAATTAAATCGTCCCAATAAATTATATCGTACAGTCGTCATAATATATGTAGTGAATGGCACGAAATGCGATGTGTGGCAGGGTAGATTTATTAGAATCGTAATTTATTGCAAAATACACACTTTGAATTGTCCATTAATAACAATCATTGATTACGACTAGGTTTTATAATTATACTCTTTCAAAGTAAGTAAACAACTTTATTGCTAATGTAGCCAACGACGTTGGCCACTGCACCACAGACCTTTTTTTTAATAATACATATTTCAAGCGTACTTGCGTATTTGTATGTTATGAAAAGCAAGAGAATTGAGCTGGTCACGTAGCGATAAAGAACTAAAAGATAAATGAACCAGAGTTAACTGTTTGACGTTTAACACCAGCCGAAATAAAATACACAGACTTATCTATCAGAACTCTGTCTAGACTTCACATTGTAAGAGTTCTAGTGAAGAAGAGAAAACGTAATGCGAATATTAATAATGACATACTTCTCATTGCGCTCTATCGGCGCCAATTTCACAGTTTATTATGCCGAATGATGCATTCCGTATTAAAAAAAAAGTTTAATTTTATTACATTTTTAAAATATATAGTAACTACACCCAACAGCAATAATCATCAAAACTATATTAATAAACACAATGTCACGTCTAGCGATGTGAGGTCAGGAAAAAACCCGGGAATAAACCCTTGGGAAAAAAACAATTTTAATATTAATGACAACAGTATATTATTTTTTAGCATTTGGTAACACTTATTTTAAAAGCTTTTTTTATGTTTGCCAATATTGTGATTCAATTTCAATTGATCGACTGTCGAAAGTCAAAGCCATGTGATGAATCTATTTCATATTATCTGTTGAGATGATTCACTCTTTTTACTGTCCCGTTTTTATGTTGTCTATGAATAATAATTTGTTGATAAAGAGCACATTTAAATTCGCCAAGTGACCTTTGCTGATTTTTCCCACGGCAATGTTGTTCATTTAGACTGAAAGAACGTATTGATAAATATCGGTAGATATTATTTCGATAATGACTTCCTGTAATTTTGCACAGAGTGACGAAAGATCATAAAATGCCAACAAATATGAAATAAATAATTGTATATTTTAACAAGCAAATTCAATGTGCGCTTGTTGGGCATAAATTGATTGCGTCTAATGCTTCTTTCCTTTTTGCATAATGATTACGAAAAACACTTAACATTATTCACTTTTAAAGTGTTAAAAAAACACACAATTTGTTTAGTGCGACTTCCAATATTTTTATATAGATCAGGATAGGTTTCGCGCATTTTTTAAGTGGTTCTCAACATTTTCCATGCCGATGTTGTTAATAAATAATTATTTTTAAACTTATTATATTTTCTACTGTGTATAGTAATTTTATTTAAAATACTTATAGGGCAATGAATGACACATAATATAACAGATAACCAATTGTTTTGATGTTTTTAACAAATCTTTCTTGTCTTGTGCAGTAGACACACTCGAATGAATAAATTTGTCAAGTGAGGTTAATTTTTAAATCGATGTGCAGGGTTCGTTTGTGTCCCCCACTTCAATTATGGCGAAATACTCAATCACTCATTTCTCTCTTACGATGTTCCAAGTAAGGACTCCAATCGAATATTCGAATATTATTCATCCACAGTATAAGTGTACATTAAACCACCGGGGCATTTAAATATGTCATTAGGCGACCCATTATTTATTTATTTATTGTATATTAAAAAAAAAACATAATAACAGTAACAACAATAATAATTATTGAAAACAATACTACTAATGAAAATAAAAACATTTTTTGAAATTATTAAATACAAAAAAACAAGACATTATTAATTTACAAGGAACAAATATTTAGTGAACAATACCCAGAGTTTAGTGCTGAAAATATCCAGCTCTCAAGGCAGTGCATTAATCATCCGAACGGCTCTTGCAACTGGTGACTCGAATGACAGACGCGAAGAACAAGTTTTAAGAATAAAAATTGTCTGGATATGGTTTCGGCCACGTAGATAACAATTGGGAGCATGTAAATTAATAATCATGAGAATTTCAGAATTATAAACTCGCCCCCGAAGAAGAGAGAAATGTTTTAGAATCGAAAACGATCTTCGTGCTTCAAGAGAGTGAAAAGATAGCGTTCGTAAAAGAAATTTGGTTGGGTAGTACTCTTTTAGGGAACTATTAAAAGGAAAATATTTCAATTTTTTGAAATAGAAATATCGTAGAAATTTCTTATGAACTCGCTCCAATTCCAACTTGTAGGAATTTTCATATGGACTCCAGATAATAGATCCATATTCAAGCGTACTGAGAACCAAGGAAATGTATAGATTGCGAGTATATATCTTGATATAATCTATTTTGTTAATTTAAACACCATTATACTTACTCAAAACACGTGGTCGCAACTATTATGTGTTAACGATATATAATACTTCTTGCCAGAAATATAATAATAAAAAAAATCAATCAATATAACTTCATGACGAAATTCATATTATATTATAATATCGAGGGTTTACTGACAGAATGCAGTTAATTTTTTGATGGTTTTTAATGTCAAAATGTACCCAATTCAACGCTATACGTTCTGTTACAACGCATGAAGTCATAGGATATAATAGTTTTGAAAAAAAATAGTTTTAAGTCATATTTTTATTTTTTTATTCTGGCAGAAAGCATGATATGTCTATAACTCATCAATAACAAAGCTTATGATCTTTTTAAATCACAAATAACTGTACTTGGGAGAGAGTAGTTTGAAAAAAATGCTTAAAATGCGATTATCACAGAATTTATTTTTATAACTGAATGTCTTCTGTCAGTATAACCTTGATATTATTCGAATATTCATTTTTACATTTAACGGTTGATATTCAAAAAAGTCCAAATTACATGTGTCAAATTAACTATATTGAATATAATACATTATTTATTTCTCGTGTGAATGTTATTACTTATATTTTTATATTTGAACTAGCCGTTCGGCTGAAAACTATATTGTGAAGTTGTTCAACGAATATTTGGAATCCCTAGTTGCAAGCCACATACATTATTAGATCAGCTGCTTTCAAACTACCACATCGTGACAGCCTCTCCAGCGCCTTGTGATTAGTGTCGCCACGTAAAAGAAAAAAATCGATTATCATGAAAACCACATTCTAACCCTGAAAAGATCTACGTTGTTCATGTTCGTTTAACGTTTATTTAATGACCGTTATTCACATCTTGATATGTAAATAAAACGTGGGATATTTACGTTACTATGCATATGTTTTTATTATCTTTCAATCGCTACTTTGTTAATACAGCTTGTTACTATTAAAAATGGCACGTGTTTTGTTTATATGCAAAAAAATCTTCGGACTAAGCAAGTCGTAAAAAAATATTTGATTTTAGTATTCACAAAAGATACACCGATAAACAAATGAAGAATCCTACAAGTAAATTGTAGAAATAAACAGGACACGGCTTAATAGTATATTAATTTTGAACGAACAACTTGATTTCCCTAACTCTTCCTTATTGTATCCTTTGCGTGAGATGAGTTCGTTAAATAATTCGATTCTTACAAAAATCCGTCATATGATATTTACCCCAACAAAACCCGCCAATTCAACATTGTTTATTTTTTTACAATTACATTTTAATGATAATTGGTTATCATGACTACCTACAATTACAAAATCCTGTGAGTTTGTAATTCGTCGGCCGAGTACTTGATTTTTCTAACAGCATACTGTAGGTATTTTTTTTTATTTTTAGTGAGTTCAGTGTCAAATTTTTCTATCCGTATATGTCATTCAAGTATATTGTGACTAAATAAAGTACCTTGTCCACAATTAGAGGTTACGAGAATGATACACCATACAAGTACAAAGTATCAAGACTTCAAAATGCTCCAGTAAAAGTTTTAAAAAATGCTGTTAGAACAACATGCACTGGGCCGACGAATTGCTGATGCGATTATTTGCACAATGAATAAGGTTACAACTCTTTATAATCAAATCAAAATTAATCCAGATATCAATATATAATATATTTATAAGATTTTTTCTTAATTTGTCTTATGTATAAACGACATAAACTATTTACTGTACTCGAATGCTTGAAGATTAATAACAAAACTTATTAGTTGTTTTCTATATTGAGAGACGAGAGTGAAGACACGAGCTGACACACACAGTAACACATGACTAATCTGATTAGCATAAACTGCATTTATAAGGGGACCCGACTTCCTGCTAGCAACCTGCTTTACGTACAAAAGATGTTGGCTAAACAGCAGGCATGTAAAACATGCGGCCCGTCGACATGTTATTATCTTAACGAAAGGTGGACAACATATAATACATAGTTATTTAAAATATTTCGTGAATAAGTTTTATTTTATCTGCGCACAATGAATCTAAATGATATCAAACCAATCAATAATGATTTGCTTGATCTAAAACTGTGACAAGTTGGCGCGTAGGCTGTGAGCTATAATGCCAATATTTTTTAATTACATAATATATTTTAAAAATATATTAGTTTGATCGTGAAATTAAATATATAAGCGTTGATATTGTGGGCCGAGGTAATATCGTCACACCAAAAGCAAAAGTCGGCTCCGTGGTGCAGTGGTTAATGTTATTGGCTACCGGTACGGATGCCACGGGTCCAAGTCCCGGCGCGCACAGTTTCATCAATTGGTTTTTCAATCGATTCAGTTGTGAGCTAATGTTTATTCCCAAGCCTCGCTTTAAGCATCGGATCGGGGGTTAGCGGAGATTGATGAAGATCCAATCTTCGCTAATCCTTGCCTTTGTAAGTTTAACAATCAATATCATATTTAATATGTTCCCATTCTGGGGTTCGAACACTTGGCGAAGCAACCAAGCCAACGAAAGTTCAACAGGATCTACAACTCAGCTTCAGGAACGCCCACTACGGAATCTATCAGCAAATACAGATGCGATTTTGCTTATCTATGGATTCAACGGTAACTTGGTGGAAGTTCATTTTTAAAATAAAATTAAAATTAATAACTTAGTTATTCCACTTGGTTTACCATTAACGTGACGCGTTTCGCCTCTTTAAGAAGCTTGTAAGTAATAGTGTTATGGTAATGAGTATATCAGTGTTTATGTTTTACCTCCTCCCCACGTCCAGTAGAATGGAATAAAACCCACCCCACCCTTTATTTTTAATTTAAGAATTAGAATAATTGTTTACCTTAGAATTAAATAACCTTGCTATAAGGTTGGTCTGAAGATGCTTCTTAAAGAGGCGAAACGTGTCACGTGTGATAAACCAAGTGGAATAACAAAGTTAGCAATTTTGTTTATTTCCATTGGACCTTACCTTAATGCTTAATAGATTTGTGGCACATGTGAAAAACGATTTTGACATATCTGGTGTGTAATATTTATTACAAAGCGATGAGTATTTAAAATGTATAAGTGATAACCAGTAGTTATAACGAGACAGCCAAAGAGGACATCCTTATATTTAATATCCTGTATCCAGAAAACAATTCGCATTTGCTTACTTACAGAGGATTATATTTTGAAAACAGATGCATGACTTCAAGGTTTAAAAACCGGAATAATTGTTGGTTACTTTTAATGTATTAATTCACTTTTAATTGTGACTGATAAATGTTAACTGTCAATTCTTGGTGGAAAGGCATTATATTTTAAAATTAAGCACAATTTCTTTTACAGTACTTCTACGTATTTATCAAGCATCAGTTGATAATCGTCGCGATGGGCTAGCTATAGCTAACCCGGTCCTGATAAACACATGGAAATAGTATAAAACAAATTTTGTTCTATTTTTTTAAAAAGGTACTATCAATTCTTGGTCGAAAGGCATTATATTTTTTTCAAGAAAACAAAATTCATTTTGTACTACTCTCACATTTTTAAATTTAAGCACATTTAAAAATGTGGAAGTACCTACTTTCATACTTAGTACAAGACCAATTGTTATATTTTTTTTAAATAATTGTTGCATTTCATTGATGTTTTCTTTTCTATTCTGTTATTATTATGTTACCAGTTTTAATAAAATATTTGATTTAATTATTGATAAGCACAATATTCACTTTTACTTGTACTTATGAAAGCTGATATTTACTAATTTATTTATTAAACAAGGTAAAGTCTTTTTATCCTGTACTGCTTTGTGTATTAAATTAGTGTGTAAGTTTGTTAGCAGTTTGTTGGAGTTCAAAGAATTTGTATTTCCTAGGGCTGTGAAGGCTGAATCGTTGAAATACGATTTTTCAAAATACGGATGTATTTATTAGATACGCAGCGGTCGGTGAAATTAATAAAATAAATCATTTGGACTAAAAATCAAAGAATGAGGAGCCGGAGAATGTTGTGCAACATATATATATATATTCTTTATATAGGAACACATTATTCGTGATATTATTAAAATGTCGTCGCTGAGGCGATTGTAAAATGCAGTTGTATGTACATGTATGTTATATATAATGTCAAATACAGGTTTTGATAACAAAATTAATTTAATTTTCGGGGTAGGGTGCCGTGGTTTATATTTTGCAGATCCTGTGGGCTGCGGAATGTAAACGTTTGGGAAGCACTGTTTTAAACGATACCACGTATCTTATTTGTTTGATTTCGATGTGATTTTACAAATTTCATGCAGCGAACGTATTTCCACTAGGGTATCCAATACCAGACCCTTTTTGTGATCCGGGGATTACGGTATTCACAATTTTTCAATCCCTGGATGGCAGGATTGGTCATTAAGCGTAATTTCACGTTTAAAATTTTACATTTAAAATTAAATTTGTTTTCATTAATGCTTCAATCGGAAAATATAATTTTATATTTATTTTGGACATGGGAATGTTTTTTTTATGTAATTCTATTATAGATATTGATTTTTTTATAAAATAAAGCAAAAAAAAAACAATAAAATATACTGCTATCAAAATTATCTGTTCCTGTCTACGGCAGTTATGAAGTATGACCACAATACATACTAGCATCAATTATGTAAGTATTATAAAAAAATATGTACAAACAAACGGAGGTACGCGTTGTAGTTAATAAGGAAGTATTTAATTTGAAATGTATATCTTTTTACATTCACAATGAATCTCGAAATCCCGGGATTAAGTTATCGATTCGAAGCCCTAATTGGCACCAAAGCAGGTTTTATTGACAAACAAAATATTATTCTGTTAGCAAAGATATAAGAGAATAGACACAGCGAAAGCCTTTTGCGATTCAAAAAAAGTTTTATTTTCTACCAAATTACCGCACGTTGAATATTTTTCATACACTGCAAAAAAGATGACCTCGAGACGACCTTAAATTGAAAAATTCATTCCGAAAATTTTTGCCGAATCAAAATATGTATATATATTTTTTTTTTCATAACGACAATCTGCCGAGACTGTTTCAATTAACTAGTAGACAGGGCGGTATCGGAGTTTCTTCGAGTGGAAGACATTCTCAGCCATCATTATAATTTCCCGAAATGCTTGCCAACCCACGAATCTACTACCCCTAATAAAGTGAAAAGTTTCCTCGTTCAAGGACGAGTATCCAAAGGCTCGGTCACGTTTATCGTTACGTGGCATTTTTAGAAAGCATCGGGAAACATTTAAAATGAAAGCCACTATGAACTCTATTTAGGGATATTTTTTTGTAACAATTTTAAATAAATATTAAAAAAATAATTGAATGTAATATAATAGTTACCATTACCTACTTGAAAATAATTAATTTACACCATTTTCAAGTCAAGAATAATTAGAATCAACGTATACGTTTTAAAGAAATAACCTTGCGATAGAGTTAGTCCGAAGATGCTTCTCAAGGATGCGAAACATGCAATTATTAACACAACCACAAATGTAATAAAAAAAAGATCAATTTTATATTAAAAATGAACTACCCCAAAATTACCGCCGAAACGCGCGATTATCGAAAAAAAATATTTTGAATAAGCGGAGGTTTGCGTCTTATTTCCTTTCTAAATTCGATATATTATATATAACACGTTTTGTGTGAGTTATACACAATATTTTTTGGTGTGGGTTACGCCCTTTTGCCTTTCTAATTTTTATACTTTGCGAGAATATCAACTGATATTTAAGAGCTGTTAAATCCTCCTCCCCTCATTTATTAAATCAAAAACCAAAAAGAAGGACCTATCTGAATACCTATTTTATTTTTTAACTAACAACAATTAATATATTTATATTTTCGGGGGTTTTTGGGGATGACTCGAATATCTTTCAATAGACTATAAAATATAATACATTTATATTTATGTAAAATAATGTCGGATGATTTATATAGCCACCACTTGTTCTACTTTTGCAAAAAAGATGATATACTGTATCAGAAGCTTAGAAGAAATCCCCAATGTCTGTCTGAATAACTAACTCATTGCGAAATGCGCAAAAGCATGCTAATGTACCGTACAGAGATTTCATAGGTGCTATCCAGCTTTGAAAAGACACACGAAGTTTTTTGTCCACACAACTTGGTCTTGGAGCAGTATTTCTTAACCTTTTTGGTGATTGGCACCTTTAATTCGAAATCGTTCACGCACCACATTCAAAAATGTATTAGAAAATTGAAAAATACCTACATACTAAACAATATGACCAATAGGCATTTTTTCTTCTACATAATAATTTTCAAGTGAGATTTCTTTTTTGACAGATCCGCGTGTAAGTCATCACTTGCATTTAACTGTTTCGTGGTATTTGTTTTTATGTGCTGAAATTCCCATTTCAAACAGGTAAGTGGTGGCAAATGAATATTACACATCTGAAAGTTAGAAACTAAGGGGTGCACGCAGCACAGGTTAAGAAGCACTAGCTTAGATTAAGCAAGCATATAGGTGAAGACGGAGAATTCAAAAGAGTAATTGTGTAGATGCTTTATTTTTGAGAAATATTATTCTTTCATTTGATTCATGAATAACTTTTAAAGTGAAATCATAGTGCATGTATAACAACTTGCTTACGCATGTTACGGTCGGTTTTAACTTATACAGATTCGCCAAATTCCCCGCAGGCGCGCAGGATTTACCCAATTATTATTTCAGGCCGCAGCGAATATTCATATAACGAACATATTCAATAATGGAAATGAAGACATATCGAGAAAATCCCCGGATCGAATAATTCCGGAGAGAAAACTTGCCAGAGTAAAATAATTATTATTATTATTGTTGGCAGGCAAAAAATTTCGCTAACAATTCCCGGGGGATGATTCCATTTAGGATGCCTATCGGGCGAAAGGGTTGGAAGGGAAACGACATCCGGCTTACGTATGACCGGCGGAGATTTAAAATGTCAAGGTTTCCAGATGAAATCGTTCATTCTCCTAATTCCTCACAACCCTACAACTGAACGGCTTTCTTATGAAATTCAAAACCCGAAAATCTATCTATTAATAATAAAACATCACTAATGACAGAACCAGTTCCCCAAATTAATTTTTTGAAATATATTTACCGGATGGCAAGGATATAAGGATGACGTTAGCCGATTACTCTCAGACCCGTCGTCAAGAAGTGCGGTGAGTACGAAAGGCGGGTGAAAAATATCACGCGTACCTTTCGAGAGACACAAAATCATAATAACCGTCAATTCATGATGTTAAGACAATTTGCAAGTACCTTTTCCATAAATATGCTATGTAAAGATCAGGACCAGTTTCAAACAATGAATATTTTGAAAACATATCGATGGCCTAGTTCCATAGTGGTACAACTAGAAATTGGTAGTTTTGAGATATGGCCGATCAAAGTTTTGACTCATATAAACTGACTCGTAAAAAGTGATGGCTTATTATTTATATAACTTTTTTATTCAAATAGGTGGTCAATTCATAGTTTTAGGATTAAAGGTTGTTTTATGGAACGCAACGATTCACAACAATATATTTCCACAATACGACATTTCGATATTGGTGTATACGGAACTGAGAAATTATTAAATTTTGCTGATTTCCATATTCAAATATCTGACATTTGAGAGGAAACCTGTACATTTTACGAGCTGTACTTTTGTGGAACTGTAAAAGAGCGGTGTTCGAATATAATTGTCGGCCTCTGTGTTCTAGTGGTAAGTGTTTGCCCTAGCGATCAGGTGGGTTCTGGTTCAATTCCCAACAAGGTCAATATCAAATTTAGATTTTATCAATTTAAATTTGTGATGTTGGACATGAATCCTCATCGAGTTTGTCTCGTATGATGTTCTAATGTTCAAAATATGTGGAGCATTGGCTGTCAGCTGTAATGCCAGATATTTGTTTTTAATTTTAAATATTCAAAAATGTAAAAATTAAAAAATAATAGCTAACTTAACTCAAAACATCAAATTTATGATTTATCGTCCTATGGAACTGCGCCATCGGTATATTGAAAATACACTATCGCTAAGCGAAATCGGTTCTGATTATAAAGTGAGTACTATAAATTATGTATAATCTTTCTACAAAGAAATATTGCTGAATAAGAAACGCTTTTTATAAATGTGTAAAATACATATAATATTATGTCATTAGTGTGCGGTAAAATGGTCCGTGATTTTCAATACAAAATAGGGAATTGCGTGTCAGGCAGACTATCCAGTGTTGCGTATGACTCACTCATTTACAACCCTTTTGAAAATTCAATGAATCATATTATATACAGCGACGAGCTGGTGCCTTCGCTCGATATTAGGGGAGCTCAATGATCGATGCGTCTGGATTTCATTAAAAGAAATAACGTAACCAGGCCAGAGCTGGTGGTATGCGATCGGAGGGAACCTTTAAGGGCCAGCGAAGCGGAATGAGAGAGTTTTAGCAAATCATTCGTTTCGATCACAACCAATTCGGCTCGCCATAGTTTTTTCACACAGATAAGTAAAGCCGAAAGCGGAAAAAAGCCACGAGCAACTGATCAACCATTTTTTTTTTGTCGAAAAGACTTATTATGAGTGTATAAATCGGGCAGAAGCTGGTTTTCTTCTCGTTGGCTAACGGCTATCTCCGCCGAAATGAAAGTCCTTGACACTTGCCCGTACGTATCAACCGAACTTAGTGCGTAATTCAAAACTACAGTATGTTGGCATGACGCGCCAGATGGGTCTCGATCCTTGGGACTTAGCGGAGGAGTCAGTGTGGCTTTTAGTCAAAAAATTTTGGAGACCCCTGGTATAGAGGACATCGCAGAAGAGGTTTCCAGTGAAATAACAAACTTAAGTTACACTATGAACATCCACTAAATTACATATAGAGGTTTGTATAAAAAAAAATTAATTACCTTTGTATGTATCGGGATTCTAGCCGTTTCCACATACTTGGCTCAAAACTGCAGTTTTCCGAGTTGTTACACTTTGGAACTAAGATATTGAAGTAATAACGCTAACAAGTTTTACTTACCAGCTCTGATAGCAGCGATCCAGTCGCTTCTATCCTGGTCTCGGGCGGCGATCAAGTACAAGGTATACTCCTGGCCGTGTTCAGCTCGGTAGCCTACTTGAAAGGGGAACCCCTGAGGATACTGAGGGCTCTCAGGCTCGGAGACCGAAACGCCGGCCCCCGAGAGAGACGCTGCTTCGACCACCTGGACGCAGCCTGACTCTATGTGACCTCTCTCTTTCCGCTTCTGTTGGGGACAAATATAAACTTTAGCAAGCCTGCTAGCAAATAATTCCATTGAGAAAACATACAATTTTCAGAGTACATATTAATATATCAATTGAAATCATATATATTTAAATATAAAATTAAAATTGACAACTTTTTTATTCCACCGATTGTGTTACTAAATATGACAGATGTTTCGCTTCTTTAACCCATTGACTGCTACACTAATCACCTAGATATAAGTGCCTGGTTGTTACACTTCTTTTTGTAACGGACCTTTCCTAATGTTTGTCTTACCTTATTAATTAAGACATTTGATCCATTGTCAATACATTTGCTTTGTCATCGTTCGGTCGTTATTTTTGTTGAATGTTTCTCTTAAGCGGTCAACTACTGTTACGTTTATACCACGGATAATTGCAACCAAACATATGCAACAAAAATGTAATATAGCGATGAGCGTAACTGGTTCTAGTCATTTGATAAAATTGTGTAACTTTTACAGCAAATTTTGCTTTATTTTGACTAGAATATATAATGATTCCACCAAGAATAGACAGTAAAAATCATACAAGTGATAAGGCCACAATAGATAAGTTTAATGACGCAGCATTTATTCATGGTAAAAGGTGCTGGATTACAATAAATTTATTATTGTACCATTAAAATAAGAGCAATTTCAAGGGGCTGAAAAATGTGCAAAATTAAATACAAAAGAGTCAACGTTCAAGACCATAAAAGATATAATGCGGCTATGAAAATATCTTTTGTAATGTTTCTGAGCACTTAAGTAAGATAAAGCTCATTATATAACAAACAGCGCATCAACTGTCACGGAAGTAGAAACATAACTTGGCAGATTTCATTAAACTTTTGACTGGCTGCGTCTGAGCTTCTTTAGAAAGCTTTTTTACAGCACGTACTCCATCGGATGCTGAGATAATAGTATAAAATATAGCCTCGTATTATATTCTATTCCCCTATCGCTGTAAAACCCTTAATATCACTGAGATGTCGGCGCAGGCAGCTTACTAAGACGTGAAAAAAACATGGGTTAGTTTCTACGTTCATGTATCCCCAGCATATTATCAAAAAATATCTCTACCACGTATCTCTCTGTCATGTACGTATTTATTTCAAGGACAACTTGTTTTCGCAGATGATATAAATTTATTTTCCTCTAATCATAAACGTATAATATAATATTATACATTATATTGAACTGTCATTAACTTGATAGAACTCTTATTATAGAGTGAAATTGAATTCGAATGACTTATTAACTGTATAAAGCATGACAAAATAGGTAGATTTTGACTTCTGGCCGTAAAACGGTGATATATCAATTCATGTAGAATATTTTTTTAAAAAAATGTTTTCTTACTCTATAAATTCATAGTGATGTAATAAAAAAATAACAGATGTTAATTTGTGTTCCGTTTAGTATTTAAAGATACTCTTAAGCAAAAGCAAAGAAAGAACATATCATTATATTTATAACATGGGCTTTTACAATTTTTTATGCGGTAATGAATACACACAGGCGTAACACCAATAAAACGTATAAGATGGATGGAAAGTAATCACTATAGATAACATAATATATATATGAAGCAAATATGATGTTCTTATGAAATGTTTATAGATAAGACAGCTTAACCAGAATTGATTTTTAATTCACTCATTTGACCACCTTTTTTTACATGTATAGTAAAGATGGCAGAGTGAGATAAGAAGAAAATAGAAAATCCTAATCGCTATCGACGCCTTGTTCATAGAACCGGTTTAGAAAGAAAAGGAAGAAAGAGCCTACAGTGTTTGTTTTCATTAAAATTCATAAAACTATTCAAAAATCTGTATATATAATTTCACAATCGTGAATTTGAGCACTCGATCGCCATAGAGTGTGAACACTCGGAAACCGGACAAATTAGAACATGAAAAATCAGTACAGTGACAAAATAGCAAAGGGGAAAAATAATACACATAATATTTTTGTCGTATCTATTTATGAACTAAAAACGTATACATTGTATAGATAATAAATTTCATTAACAAAATTCCGTATTTCTATACCTATGTATTTATATTTAATTCATAAATAGATACGACAAAAATTTTGTGCGTTTTGTTTTTCCCTTGTGCTTTTTTGTCACTGTTTTGATTTGTCAGTGAACTTAAATTATTTTGATTACCTGTAAATTCCTGTCTTAGTTCATGAACCCACTTTTTTATATACCTTGTAATTGTTAACATTCAATTTTATATAAATAACCCTGTTATGATTGTATTTGTATCAGTTGGTAATGCTCGTGATGAGCGTAACCGGTCTTGATCAAAATAAACATTTGGAAGTAGTAACAAAAAATTGCCTTTCCGCCAAGAACTGAAAATGAACATATTAAAAGTAAACTTGTATTAAATATATTATCTATACAACAACCTGCAGTCTTTCATTTAATCTTTTCATTGTTTTGTTACAACTAAAATACTGTCATAATCAAAATAAGATGTTTTTCTAAAGTGCGTTTATAATTTTCATTGAAAAGAATTAGTATTAAAGCATTAGTCAATGGCAGTGGGCAATTATTCCATTCGGAATAAATAAGACCGCGTTCGACCCTTCCCTGTCCATCCAATGTCTGATGAAATGGGCATCCAGTCTGCTGGAAGTAAGCACTGAATAGGTTTCCGATAATTGACAGAAATAGCTGCCACTGCTGCCATCTTAAATTTATTTGCCAAAGCTTTCTGTTTGCCGACTGATGTTTTTAATCAACGTTGAAACAAAAATTCGTTACGCCGAGAGGTTCTGTCACAGTTGTGGCGAACGGGAATTTGGTGCGGTTGCGATAAAGCTTGAATTTTGACAAATTGAATGACGACTTTTTACTAATAAATTTAATCATGCATATTGTAACAATCCTATGATCGGGTCCGTGGTGCAGTGGTCAGCGTCGTTAATTTTACTATCGATTTATGGATTACCGTTCGAAAGCATGGATGTTTGTGATACATAAAATTAAATTCCGATCCTAAAAACGGGACGTAGTGATACTGATTAGTGAGCCACTAGTCCTGTCCTAGCTTTATATCCACATTCACTTCAAAAAGAAAGATTGAGTAAAACATGTGTTGAGATACCTCCACTAGGAGACCGTATGATCGACAACGGGAGCGGGATAGTTTAACATTTAATTCCAATTTTGAAAGTCTACAATTGATGTAGGTAAAATAATTCAATGCCAGTTGAGATCAACCAATGCTATAATTGGGTTATTTACGGATGTCTCGGGTTCAAATCCCAATAGGAGAGTCTTCGTAGAGGCTTTTTACTCAGTTGCTTAACCGGATGGCTGGCAACAGCGTCTTAAGACGCGCAACTTTCCGTGAACGGAACGCCGCTCATACAAAGATGACGTCTTTAGACGTTCCGCTTTAAACGGGATTTTATTAACATAAGTCAATTATTCAAAACATACGCATACGTTGAACACACAATGACATTTATCGGGATTATCGTCAAATACTCAGAATTGAAACAGAATTCGTTTTTACCAGTTGAAACGTAAATTGAAAAGAGCATTGTCACCGGAATAAAAAACCCTGACATCCCTGATATATCATAAACATTTTAATTTTGTTACTATGGATAACTGGCGGCACAGTCGGCGCACTTCATTTATTTGGTAAGTTTTTATAAATAAACTTTATTACATTTTCAAAAACCATATATTTAGAAGGTTTTATTTTTGCAATAAAATTCGCGACATGCAAGGTACCGCCATACATATACCTACCGGCAGTTAAAAGGTTAAGAAACTGAGTAAAAAGCAGATACCGTAGAAAAAGTTATGTTGATATACCTCTATTAGGAGTCAATATGCTCCACATTGGGAGCGGATAAGGTAAAAAAACCATACTTTTTTAAATCAAAGTTTTGCCTTTCGGTATTTCTGGCCAAACAAGTATACGAATCAACTGGTGTGTCAGGTTGGAGCACGGGTCGTAAATATGAACTACACATAATTTAATGTCTAAGTCTAATTCTAGAATAAGTCAACTGGTTGTGCATCACTGCTGTAAAGGTCAACACGAGAGGTTGAAAAGGCGGCGAAGTTTCTCTTTCATAGAATTAAAGCAACGGCAATGATGAATGGGGAAAATACTATCAAGATGACGGCTGGAATAATTTTCAGCGGCACCTGTTGGTGTTAAAAGTTCACATCGAAGAGAAATACAAAACCCAATGAGCCAACTCGTGAAAAATTCCCGAGTCAAAGTGAAAAGAAAAAAACCGAATGCTAAATTTATTTTTAATTAATTTCGTGTTTGCAAATACAACACAACAAACGAACTCCGCTTAGTTTAATAAAAAACAAAAAAATATCATTCAGTTAGATTCAGTACTCCAAGCCCTTACTTACACTAATACAAACCACTCAAAGGAAAATTACACATTAAATTTTATATTTTTTATCGTTAATCCTTTGTGAAAAGACATTATAAGATATAATTAAAAATACATTACTAGTAAATGGATACATTGGTCGTTATTACGTTATGCAAGGTGAAAGTGATATCACTGACAGCATAAACATAACAAGTGGTGGTGGGAGAACCAACTTGTATTATTTCTGATGTATTATTAAAAGTGTATATTTTCACCACATCCATTAAAATTTTTGACCGATGCGGAGCGGCACAGGAATTTTAGCCATGCAACATTGCGTTAAAACGATGGTAAATGGATAATTTTTTAATTCGGCATTGGTTTATTATTGAAGGTAAAATGTGCTTTATTAATTATTTGTATCGATCAACTGTCCTTTATTATCGGTGGAACTATGACCGGTTTCGTTTAGTGAGTGAGCATCACGAGCCAGATCATTCTGTATTGTTTTTTTCTACCGTATGTCCGCTCCCAATGTGAAGCACATAGACTCTCAATATCACCAGAAGGATAGGTCTAGGACAGGTTTAGTGGTTAGTTAATCGCTCTCGCTACGCTCCGTGTTCAGGATCGAATGATTAGCGGGAGGGGGGGGGGGGATTCTAGACATCACAAACATCCATGCCTACAAAAGGAAACCCATAAATCAATTGAAAATTAAACTGTCCGTACCAGGATTTGAACCTGACACATCCGTAACCGAAGCCAACAGACGTTGACCACTGCATCCTACTATTATGAATTATAAGTAACAAAAACTGTGTCTCGTTTTCATGAATCAATTCTTCGCTTAAACCGACAACGCAAATAATTGAACAATCAATTTTGTTCGTTTTCCAGTTTTCTAGCGACAATCATGAGTAAACAGATACAATATTTGATTCAGACGTTATACGTTATCAATGACAATAAATAAACTTTCCATGTAATACAATTCAATAATTTTCAACCGAAAATACATGTACAAACAAGCAAACAATAGTTGTGTTAGCAGACATAGAAGCAAACAAAACACTAAGCTGGGATCAACAGGGAAATCCCATCGCCAAACAAACGCCGGACATTACGGCCTGCTGAAGCACCTGACACCCATATACATTCCACACGAAAGGTCAAGATGCTCAATGCCCTAATAAGGCCGGTCTCAACCTTACGCCTTGAAACCTGAACTCCAGGAAAGGGACCGGTGTGAAGGAAATAAACATTTTTCAAGTGTGACACCTGAGGCTTAAGAAAATTAGGGAAGAATTTAGATTAAGGTACCTCACAGTGAGTATTCTGAATTGTGATACCTAGTTTTGTTTTTCAGGCAATCTTCAGGCCGAGGAAGTTTTAATCCATCATAAAATAATAAGGTAGTTACGTTTTATGTTTTTTGTACTCATGAAGACCCAATGTGAAGCATATGGACTCATAATGGGGCGCTTCTCAACAGACATTCAACGAGAAATTTCAACTCAGTCGTTTAACCGCTCGAAGATTTGGATAGACCGAGGACAGGACTTGTGGTAGACCCTGTTTTTAGCATCGGATGGAATTTCAACATCACATAAATCCATGCTTTCGAACATCAATCTATACCTATAACTATGTGAACAATACCTATGTTCTGGGATTCGAGCTCGTAAGCACTGCAACCGAAGCCAACGACTTTAACCACTTGACTATAGGCGCGGCATGATATGTTTACTCTACAGATGATCACAACGACTATTATTCTTTTTTTCGATACAGTGTGAGTTACATGAGTTACGATACAGTAGAGGCGTGACGAACCTTTTCCTGTCGGATGGCAGCGTTCACTTAACTTAATCAAATAAAGCCGCATTTAATAAACATACATAAAAATCTATGTACATTATTTTGTAAATAAAGGAAAACAATGAAATTTATCTAAGTACTTATGTATTTGTTTATTTCAGTCAAAAGGCCATTCTTGAGACCCTAAAAGGCAGCAGGTTCGTCACCCCTGATATAGTATATAACACGAGAAATAGAACAGTAGTAGCACCGTTATTGATTCTGACCACGGATAATATTTTCGATTTAAAAAAAACATGCATAGGTACCTATATATATAATATATTTTTTTACCATGTCCATTCCCAGTGTGGAGCATATGGCCTTCTAATGGACGTATCTCAACAGGAGTTTTCTACGAAAGCTACTTGTTATTCAGTTGCTCAACTTCTCGATTTTGAAGAGAGTAGGTGTAGAATGATAGGGTCAGGACAAGACTAGTGGTTAGCTAATCGCTCTCGCTATGCCCTGTTTTTGTGGTACAGTAGCTAACGTCGTTGACTACGGTTACGGATGTCTCGGGTTCAAGTCCCGGTGCGGACAGTTTCATAAATTGATTTTTGTTAGTAGTCATGAATGTTTGCGATGTCTAAAATTCCCTCCCACTCATCCGAATATAAAATACATACTATTATTTTATTTCTACTGATTTTCGATGCAAGATTCTCAAGCCGATCCTGTAGCCGATTGATTGACGCTCTTGTGCGTTCATTTTATTCAGCTGCGGTGCCCAAATGGATTCTAAATCCCATACGGAAAATTCCGTGTATGAATTGACTGTTCAATGGATTTACTTTGTTCATATAGCTATAATTCATTCTGACACTGACGCGTAACGGCAGTTTTGTGATTCAATATAATTGAAATGAAATTATTTTCCTCTGCCATAAAATATCACAACAACTTTAATATCGTAAACGACTGCTGCCGGGCTTGTGCCACTTCATGAATAGAAACGATGGCAAATAAAAAAAACACAGCGTTGCAAATTGAACAATCAAAATCACGCCACAAAACAACAGTATAAATAAAACGAAATAAACATGTACATACATAAACATAACATTTATGTTCATTGGCGATGGAAAACTGAATTATATTCTGTATGTTGTTATCTGTAAATGTGAATAACTGCCGAGATAAGTTGATCATATCCACATTTTCTTTTTGTGTTGCACGGAAAATTTTATAAATTGATATAAGGTAAACGCACCAATAGTTGAACGCTTAAGAGAAAAGTTCAACAAAAATAACGATTAACGTTTAGCATTAGACTGAATGATGACAAAGCAAGTGTATTTATAATGTATCAAATATTTTAATTAATATAATAAGACAAAAATTACTAAAGGGTCTGTTACAAAAAAGTTGTGTTTAATTTTTAACAAGTAAATGTTTCAGTAGTTGACCATGTCTAATCAGAGGGTTTTATGGCAACCAGAGTTGCCTCACAGCTTCCTGTAAGACCACTCTTGGTGAATCAAGTAGCATATGCTTACATTGATTGATATCCTTAACAATTCTCTTAATAAATTCAAAATAAAATATTTACTGCGTAAGGCGTTGTTTTCAAATGGCCGCTATGACACCCTAATGACATATAAGGTGATGTGTGAGTTCCTCAATCCGACAAAAGATAGTTTCACTTGTCTGAGCTCTAGAGCAATCCTGCGTCTACCTGTCTTATTTTGGGCACTTTTATGGAAAAAAAGTCAAATAATGGTACATGGCAAAGCAACTTTAAGTTACAAGCAGTGCTATAAGAAAAGTTCTTAAAAAAGCGAAAAGTGTTACATTTAGTAACACAGCCAGTGGAATAACTAAGCTATCAACTTTAATATAATATTAAAGCACCAAAGTTACCGCCGAATCCATCGAAAATATCTTAATTCCAATTAACATTAAAGATATTACATTTAACTACCCACTATTTCACATTATCAAAGGATACTAGAATTCATCGTAATTATTCCAAAATATCGATTCAAAATAAATGTAATGGACCACTCGTCTGCAAAAATACCTGCTGACTAATAATAGGGGGCTTTGTACATGGTCAACCACCAGTACATTTACGTTACTGATTTTTGTTTATAGGCATCGAGGATTTCTGTAATTTTTACATCCCCTCTCAACCGTCCGATCCTTAACACGGGGAGTAGCGAGAGCGATTAGTTAACTTCTCAGATTTATTAGGCTCAACACCTTCACGCCTAACGTTTTTGATTTTGATCAATTCATTTCATTCATGTAAAATAAAGAATATGCGAAAAATGCTGTTACTCATTTTTTAAGCTCTTGTGATGAAAGTTATGTGATCACTGACCTTCTTCCTCCATTACGATATTGGGTATCATCTATCTAATCATTACTTTCAGCGTGAAGATTATGGGCATTACTGCTTACATTCTTACCCTCTCCGAAAAAGAAGATTGAATAATAACCGGTTTTCGTAAAACAACTTCTATTGATATACTCCATTCGGAGTCTATATGTCGCAAATTAGGAATGATTGTTTTCAAATATTTGGCATTAGCTTATAATATCCCAAGGCGCCGGGTATTTTGAAATGTTTTTTTTAATTACATGAAATAAACGAAATGGAAAGTCATTCGAGATCAACACGAGGAGAATTATTTTTTGCAATAGTAAGATATAATTGAAATTATTAATACATTGATTAGACAGTTGACAAAACGATTATTAACTGGGAAGATTGGTTAGTACACCCGCTCCTCTTATATGCGATTTTTGGAAGGCACCGTTCCTTTTTTACACGATATACTCATTTTTACACGTCAATTTCTAGAACAAGTGTATCGCGTAAAAAAAGGATTGGGTGTATAGTGAAAACAAAAAAAAAACGGAATCTTTCATTGTCTAAATATCGATTCATTTCATAAAGCGATAGCAGTTATTTCTTTTAAAGGGAATTTCCCTTTTTAAATGAAGAATCACCGCAGGTGAAACAGTTTTCAATGGGAGGGCGCATTATGTATTTATATATATATAAAATCATAGACGCCCGAGAAGGTTTGGTGTGTTATGCTGTGTAAATGAGTAACGTGGCATTTTTATTACATTTTCCGAAAAATTTAGGGGAAGTTCAGTTCCATTCTCCCCCTATTCTATCACGCGCCTGAGCTACCCGTTGACATCTTTCGAATACCTACTGACCCATTTATGCCACGCAATGCATTCGTTCATTTTATTTGGGTTGGAAAGTTAATAAATATTTACGACACATGGATCGTTCAAATTGGTTAAGTATTCGTAAGGTTTCGGCATTTTTCCTTTCTTCAAGTATGAGGATTATCTGTAACTGCTAAGGCAATCTTAAAAAAAAACGCGGCGTCATATGCTACGCTAAATTAAGTTTTAACATAGTTCTGACGATGGCGTGAGGGTGAAATAGCTATCAACATAATAACTAGCTGATAAAATTCTTGTAGAACTGAATACTTTGAAATTTTCACCCTATCATTACTTGTACGTTCACCTATTATTCTTTTAGGTTTTAAAATTTTGAAAGAAATGGACAAATCCTTTTTATGGATTCGGCGGTAACTTAGTGGAAGTTCATTTTTAATATAAAATTAAATTAAAAATTGATAACTCAGTTATTCCACTTGATTTATCACTAACGTGACACGTTTTGCCTCTTTAAGAAGCATATTCAGACTAACCGTATCACAAGCCGCCTGCTTTGTTTAAAATTTTATTTACTGTAAATAACATTTAAATTTAACTGTTTTTTTTTTGTTTTAGCTTGTTATTTACTGTAAATAACATTTTAAACAGAACAGGCGGCTCGCCATTATTAAAGTTATTCCCCTTGGGGTTTTCACATCTAGGTGCCAGTAATTGATCTGTATATAGTGTAACAGTGTTTATACCTTACCCCCCCCCCCCTCCACACGTCCAGTAGAATGTAATAAAACCCACCCCCACCCTTTTAAGAATTAAAATCATCGTTTACCTTAGAAATAAATAACCTTGCGATACGGTCAGTCTGAAGATGCTTCTTAAAGAGGCGAAACGCGTCACGTTAGTGATAAACCAAGTGGAATAACTATGTTATCAATTTTTAATTTTATATGGACAAATCCTTTTTTCAATTCTGCATAAAATATAGTCAAATCGACTGACTGTAATATACGTTTACACCGATTTTTAATTTTAAAGTACGGTACCCGATGGCTAATGAGAAAACACTATCTGCGTATATTTTTGTCCTAGCAAATCGAGGTTGCCGAATCTATTATACACCGTATTCAATGAGGATAAAGAAAGCGGGATGGAAGCAAAATTACTAATCTAGAAAATCTGCCGATCCCAATTAGTATGTAGACGATGAATGACTTGTGCTCAAAAAGTGTTATCATCGTTTTCGATGTAATAAGCAATTATAGGAAGCTGTCAATAATATCAATCTACCCGCTGCCAACTAATGTTGAGTTACTAACGATTGTATCGTAAGTGCTCTGGGCCTTATGCGTTTTCAAGAGGAGCTTTACGAAACCGTGTAAGTCTATGGTATATGTATTATATTACATTGCTATTTCGCCTTGAAAACTGTAAGATTATATCGGCATTTTTTTGAGTTGGTGATGTCAGACAATTTAATAGCTAGTAGGTAACTAGAATAAATGTCAATTAATAGATAAAATCTCATATAATATATGACAAGCATTTATAAAGATTTTTATTTGAAAGACAGAATACTTATTTTGTTTACCTGCTGTGATTTCTCCATGGACGATTTATGATAAGAAATATAATATATTGTACAATATTTATTTTTTTATTTTATAAATAAATAAAACAATTTTTGTTGCACTATCAACTGATAAAATACAAATCTTAATATGAGTGTTAATAATTAAAAGGTATATCAAACAATTGTTTCAAGAACTGGTACTTAATAAATTATTCAAAGCTTTTTCGTAGCTTTATTGTAAAATTTATTCATTTGCTATTTTTGTAAATGAATAAATTTTAAACTCATTATAATTTTCTCATGTAATTGGATTTTAATGTGGCTTAATTGTGGATTTCGGATTATTAATTATTTTTAATTTAAGATAATTAAGACATCGACTGAGTGTGCTTGATGGAATTTCAATATCAAATTTGAATTATTGAGATTCTGTACACTTCCATGTATTTTGCCACTAACGACCCGGGTTTCGCCTTTCCGCATCTTCATGCATTCAAGCGTCAATTCTAGTCCATTCGTGCGCTCGAAAGCCTGAAGATGCCGAAAGGCGAAACCCGGGTCGTTAGTGATAAAATACATGGAAGTGTACAAAATCTCAATAATTCAATTTTATTAATTATTTATTTGTAAGAGGTTCTTAACATGTAGATTGTAATTTCGTTTTATTATCTGTAAATTCTTGTCATAGCTCTTGAGCCAATTGTTCATTATACCTTATACCCATTAATACTCAAATTCATATAAATTGCTTTGTTCAGTTGATAATGCTCGCGATGAGCGAAACCCGTCCTGGTGATCATTATAAAAATTTGGAAGTAGTATAAATCAAATTGTGTTTTATTTTTTCATGTAAATATACATATATATCATCGGCGTGCGGTGGACTTATCACTATCTCTATCGCACAACCTAGTTTGGGTATGAGCAATGCCGCCGCATCTCGCTTGCGCCTTTATTTTTCATGTGATTGAGCGAGACAGAGATAAAGCCACTGCACGCGCCTGATAAATATATATAACGCCTTTCCACCAAGAATTGACAGTTATCATCTCAAAAGTGATATCAGAATTCAGTGGTATTGTGAACTTCCCTTTACGTAGTTGACATCAATGGCACAAACGGTAAAAGTATTAGACCGTAATAAGACATGTTGAAAGTTGAAACAGACGCCTTCGTATCTGCTGTAGTCGAGGGCTCCAGGCGTCAAAATAAATATATCAAATCGAAATATTGGGGCAACTATTATTAACGTTATCAATATTTTAATAATACTACGTGTATATGTTAAAATGTTCGCCAGCGGCTCATATCAATGTCTGCTTTGCGTAATCATATTTGCATGTTCAATAAAGTATCATGGCTACACAGCGCGTGGTGTTTATTTGAACACCGTGAATAAGTTATTTATTTTATATAAGAATGTGACATTGCAGTATACTACAAATGGCGGAGGAAAATCCCGGAAAATTGGGAATTAACCGATTTTAACATTAAATCGGGAACGTTTTTGTAAGTACTTTGTGTTGGCTTCAAGTATACATAGATGATCCGATATTTAATAATGTTACTTCGTTGCCATACGTAAAAAAATGTCATGCTTTTAAAATAAGTGTTGCCGAATACTAAAAATGATATACGTTTATCATTAATATTACAATTGTTTTTTCAAAATTTTCCAATGCGAGCTTTTACCCGTTCTCGCATCACTAATTATAATACACCAAATATAATCAGAATCAATTCAGATAAACTGAAGAATAATTCGAGATAAATTGAAGAAGACAAAATATCACAAATACCAATTCTCAAGAACGATGTGCTAAGGATCTTGCTGATAGGCTACAGGCAGACATTGAAAACTTTAAAATATATTGTATATAAAAGAAATTTAAATACCGATTCTATATTGGTTGTGCACTCTCGTTATAAGCTTCCGAGTTAAGGGATGATTTTGAACCTTTCAATATGAATTTTCCATATTGGCTATTAATCTTACTAAGTGTCGGTTGCTATTAAACCTTTTACAGCAATTTTGCAAGTAATTGTTCACTCTGGATTAAGATAACTTCATGAAAACCGATTAGGTATTTCATAACTAAAATATTGCGGTTTAGTTAGAACTAATTTACTTGAAATATGCACGAGAGTTTAATCTCGAAAAAGCAATACGGCCGTATTTCGAAATAGTAAAACCGTCCAAATTATTTGGGCAGCTAATAAATAAAATTTAAATAAACCATCGAATCAAATTACGAAACCGGTGCCATTTTGACAGTTGATTCGCGCAGCTCGTTCTATTTGATTATACAAGATGGGAAACATTATATATTATATTTATAGTCTGAATTTAACTAGCGCCGCATACCTATAATTTACTGCTCATATAAAAGCAATCAATCTTGCGTAAAGTTGCCTACTATAAAACCAGCTGTAAGGCGAACACATTCTGAATTGAATTTAACGTCTCTACATACGCGCAAGCCGAGATAAAAATCTGCCAAGATTGGCCCTGGGTACTAACAATTTTGTTTTATTATTCACTACCTGCCGAATTATATGTTTACTATCGCATTAAACATCGAGGGAGCAATCCAAGAACTGTGAGAAATTGATGTAACTTTAAATAATGACTAGATAACGCATCTCAAGAAACTTTTTTATGAACCAAGTACAAATTATACATCTCAACCAATCTTCTGATAGCCTGATACATTCGTACTGTAAAATTCAATATACATACAATTTACCGATTTAGTTGTGGGACAGTTCGAACAGTTATAAAAATTATAATGTACGAAACAGTAGTAAAATAGTCGCTTCAAAGTTCCTTATCATTATTTTGTTACTAAGAAATCGAGTAAACTTTCTTAATTCTTGCATACTTCCTCAAGAATAAGTTTTAACAATTGGCCCATTGCCTTCCTTCAATAATAAGATTTGATTTACACGTAATACATAATACATAATAAATTAATACTTGTCTGAGCTCCTGTTATCTTCTTTGAAGTAAATATAGTAAGTTTATTTGATTTTTGACTGCTGTTAATGGTGTTAATATATAATTTTGAGTAATATTATAAAAAAGACAGATACGTGAATTATATTGAAAAAATATTTGAAAGAATTAAATATTACGTACATTAAGAGAATTTCTTCATAAACAGCTGAAGCACCCTTGTAAACAAAAGCAAAACGTGATCGACCAATTATCTGTCTCGCGACATGCACTCCTGGTAGACAAAATTTACTTCGCGGCTATATGGCGGGCATAATTGAAAGCCGGGTGACTGATTGATTTTCATACCTCGTGCTATACGGTGCAGGAGTTGATTGCAGAGTCTGGTGTCTCGATACTTCCGATCCGAGTTATCGGCGGCCGCCGGACGGACGGTCGCGGGGGTCGGTTAATAAATAAATTACTTCGGGCGATCTCCGCCAGAGAAACACCTCCTCCCACAGCCTGAGAGCCGGATATTTTCGGATGGGATATCGCGGGACAGTTCACACGCCCACTCGAGGATATTACCGTTGGGATCGCGCCGCAGACGAGATCGTCGTGGACCTTGCTCAATTCGCGAACGTGGACTGAGGGGGCTGATCTCGTCGGCTTCGGTCTCGGGGTTGTTCGACGGAGGGAGAGGGGTCGGTCGGAGGCTCTGCGCGTGCGTCGCCCCCGCCCTTGAGAAAGATATCGACGGCCTAAAGGCGCCTCCGCACCTGGGCGTATTGGATTACGTGCGTGCACTGGACCCGAGATAAACCGCTTACGTTTGTCCAAGAGACGCTTTGGTTATACTGGATAATTTGAGGTGATTAAAACTAATTATGGGTAATTAAGAGCTGTTAATCAAATTTAAGAAACTGACGACTTATTCTTGCTACTCTTGCTACACACACGTTCACAATTTAAAATTCTTTTCAATAAATCAAAATACTGAAATACGAAATATGGACATACACAACGCCATTTATAGGTAAAATAATTTATTTATTCTTATCTATGTCCTCTCAAAATGTTGAGAATATGGACTCAAAACGCGAGCATCTCCACAAAACTTGTTTAACGTAGCTGTAAACGTATTACGTAAAAATAAAGTGGAAAGTAATGAAGAAAACAGTTTACGCATTACTTGTTAAAAATCATTACAAAATGTCTTAATGCTACAAAATCTGATACATCACAATCAGGACTGTGAAGCCCTTAAAACCTTACTAACTTAGGCCATACAAAACTTCAAACGATATTTTCCTATGAGTATTCCTAATTCCGGGCAGATATTATCTCTACTATATAGCACAAAATACATGTAGGAATATGTATGTTTGTATGTCTGTCGGTCACAACAACTCCTCCCAAACGGCGTACATTAGCGACGAGAAATTTTCATACATCATTTTGGTTAAAATTGTTAGTTCAACTGTGCTATTTTCAACTTTCAACTCTCGACATTCAACTTTTAACCTAAAACTGAAAACACTATATTTTTGACGTTAACGATTCGGGATAAAAAAAATCAACAAAAGCCGAGGTAGATCGCCTAGCAACGGTTTCATACCAAATATTCCGTGGTTTTCAGCGTCTTAGCATCATGTCGCCTAGTTACTATAAATGTGTTATAAATTTCACAAATAATGAGTGTTTGTGCTTGAATCGTAAAACGTGCAAGAGATTGTTATTATTTATCAAAAATGAACCAAAAGAAGTTGCGTGTCGATGAATATATGAAAGGTGCGATTATAAATGATGAGCTGTGTCGGTACAGCTCAATATAGAATTTCATTTTCATTTTACGCTCTCAACTGGTAAAATGAAAATGAAATCTGATAATGTCGGTGTTGATAACCGGTGGATCATTCCTTGAAATCCTTTGTTTCCGAAGATGTTTTATGCCCACATCAATGTTGAATGCTGTGTCTACACTGTGCATTTCAGAAACTTTAATTGTTTTATCTACAAATGTTGTTGAAAAAAGTCAAAGGTCCAACACATTTCAAAGATCGCCGAACCGTCGATGGAATTGAATGTAAAACGAAGCATGGTAAATTCGTACATCTTGATCTCTCTGGCTAATCCTAATAGTAATCCTCAAGGCACTCATCAAGAGTGAAGGTGGGTAAAACTGTATCTTTTGTCATTGCTATTTTTAATTTTTAACATTATTATTAATTGATCGACTATACTTTGTGGGAGATACAAGTGATACGGTCTACGGTGATATTTTCAACTATCAAAATTTTTTTACATTAACTAACCTAAACGTCTTTATGACCTTATATAAGCGTTTTCTATCTTGGGCGAAGCCGGGTAAAAAATACTAGTTTTATATAATTTCAAAACTATTACGATGTATATGCCATCATTTTAATATTCCTGCCGACATTATATAATATATTTATATACTGCATTGATGGGTATCAAGATGAAAGTAAAACCGTGCATTCTTAAACCAACTAATAAAAAATGGAGTCAGCCAATTAACCACACCTGCTTCACAGCCTTGTATAGATAACAGTATGAAATTTTATCTATATTCAATTATTAAAAAAAAAACTAATGAATGTCGTTGACTTGCATTAATATTTACTGACATGTGTGAGAAGCGTATAAATATAAACAATTATTTGTATAACGGTATTAGCTGTAAGCTGCCTATTTAAAAACAAACATCACATCAGCTGGCTAAACGATGATACGCAAAGTGTGAAAAATATAAGACTACTGAAAAAAAAGATTACATGCCAGGTACTAATGATTCAATTGAAATGGCAAAACAAGAAATAACGGTAAAAATATGAAACTTGTTCCGTTAGTAATGATTAATTAGAGACCTATTTTTGGCATCAATTTTTTTCATTAAATTTTAGCGTTTTAAATTTTTGATTTTAAGCAAAGACAAAATATGGATTTTTCAATAAAAAAAAATAAACAAATATTTAGAAAGATGATTCTTTCATATTAGTGCGACGATCGGTTGCAATGAAATTATACTGAAGTGTCTTTCAGCTACGCCACTATTCAACGGGCACCAAAATGATTTTATAGCAGCACAAGCAAACTCTTCTTATTTAATTTTTGTGGCCAGGTTAAATCCTCTTTTTACGTCAGGGAATAGTTGTTTGAAGAAATGTTCATAACCTTGTTTATACAAATAATAATTATGTTGAGTATGATATTATATACTTTAACACTTCTGATTTTAGCATCTATCGCATAAATTAGTATCTATTGTGAATTTTAGTATATTTAGCATAAATATATTGCAAAATGCTCAAAATACGTGTCTCTATAATATTACCAACTTGGCCGCCGCCGAATTTAAAACTAAAATTGTCAGTCTAGAATAAATTTCTCCAATAGTCATTTATGAAAAATAAATATCTTGTCTACTTTTAATAACCGTCGCTAAAATATCAGTTTTGGAATTTATTGAAATTTCAGTTCTAGTTGAGTATGGCAACATTCCTAACGTGACAGTGGCACCCTCACTATCGGCCAAGTTAAATTGGTACATCTAAAGTAATAATTAAGAGAGAGCCTAACACCGTGTATACCATAAATCGACCGCAAGTAAACGGACGCACTACACACAGTTGTTTTCGAGTGTTATTTTTATGTAGCATGTATAAATTATTAAATTACGAAATTTATACCCAGTCGGCGTCAGTGGCGCAGTTGGTAGCGTCGCTGGCTACAGTTACGGATATCTCGGGTTCGATTCCCGGTGTGGACGGTTTTCATAGATTGATCTTTCAATCGATTTATGGATTTCTGTTCGTAGCCTGAGTCCTCCCTCCCACCCATCCTATCCTCACGGGGCGTAGCGAGAGCGATTAGCCAACCACTAGTCCTGTCATAGCCCTATCCTTCTATCCCTACTCTCTTCGAAAAAAGAGAGGTTGAGCAACTGAGTAACAAGCAGTTCTCGTCGAAAAATTCTGTTAAGATACCTCCAGTAGGAGACCATATGCTCCACATTGGGAACGGACATGGAAAAAAAAAATACCCAGAGCGTGGATGTCCTGTGTTTGCAGCACCTCCCAGATCTAGTTACTTCTTCAAGGCACAGATTTATGATGGCTCACAGTTCTCTAAGCCCGTTCTTTTCGCTGTAGGCTTTCAGAAGATATGTGCCGTTAAATCACTCGTTGTTATTAAAAATCTTAGTTTCCAAAATACGTATCTATTTTTGTATAAATTGAAATTCAAATAAATTTATTAACACACTAATTTTATACGGAAAATATCTTAGTACAACATCAATTCAAGATGTTGTTTGGTAAAATTTAATTAAATGCATTAGGAAGTATCAATTCTGTTGACTCACATTTTCCCACTTAGCATTTATCTTAAAAAATACTGTATTTATATTTTCGACTATTTTAATTTCTTCTTCATTTTACGACCGATTGTTGCAGAGATAAAAAATTAAATGCGTTGTTCTCACTTTGTTAGTGTGGACGAACTTTAGTTTCAGTGTTGACACACCTATCGGCGAAATTTCCACATTGTGGAAATTGCCGAAAGATTATTTACGACCGAAACGTACTTTTTTCATCACATACTTCTGTGTTACGATAGGAAAAGAGAATTCTTCGATATTTTTGTTCACGTTTATATGTGAAATATTTACGAAAAAAAATTAAATAATATTGTAAGATAAATATACAAATTTGAGTTTGCTTATTGTTTTGATGTTCACATTGCGTTTTTGTGACGAAATAATTACGAAACAAAATTAAATATAATTCTTCAGTAGAATGACAAATATACTACGTCCAGGATGTGATGAAAACACACAATACATATTTTTTTTCATTTAAAGATCTGAACCGGTTTCGCTAGTCGGGAAAGCATTTTGAAGATTTAAAAAAATGCAATTTTTAAAAATGTTTAACATTTTTTTTAAGGTTTCGCTTCCCACACGATCATTTTAAATGGAAAAACAGTTTCAATTGAAAATACCCCAAAACTTGTATTGATCTTTAAACAAAAAATGTTAAATATCGTCAGCCTTGTGTGAAAAACTTGTAACTCCAAAAACTGCAACAGAACCAGTGTTAAAATTTAATTACATTAAATTGAGATTTTTTAGAAAGAAATTCCGTTTCGTCACTATTTTTGTAGCAGTAAGATTACAGTTTCATATAAAAGGAATCAATTTTAAGATGAAGCATGACTAGTAAGAAAATAATTATTATGCATCATACAAACAATTAACTATTGAAAGTTAAAATCAAAGAAGTGAAATCAGAGTGACTAAGTATTCTCCATTTAATTTCTCCACTAATTCATTAGCTAATTCTTTTCAACTTTTACCAGTACAGATTTCATAAAGGTGTAAGTCATTAGCTATTTTTCATTATTCAGAATATTGCCGTAAACTGTCTTTTTACTTTTTACTATCCTGAAGATTTTTTGTAAAGACACTTGCTACTTGAAATTAGACAACTGTTTAGTGAGTGGCATAAGGGGGCATATGCCGTATAAGCCTCGGCTGCATTCTTAAAAATGGTGTATACACTCTAGCTAAATCAAAATATTGTACCATTAGACAAAAATAAAACTATGTAATATTGTAAACACATACAATATCGTACACAGTGTGTTACCATACACTCGTTCCATAGTCTACAACTACAGTACTGCTATGGCGGCAATATAAGGAATGCAATTCGTAACGAAGAAAAAAACACTTGTGTCAGAACAATCATTACATTATATAGATAATTAAATATGCACGAAAATTATTATAGTTAATACACATTTATTACGACTTACCTGGACAATATCCCTTCCTTAATACCTTAGTAATCCTTTTGCAGCTGCATGTAATTTATCAGAAAGGGAAAACATTGAGATACAATGAAAATCATCACAGTATTAAAAATTTGACAACCAATGGTCTTATCCAATAAAAAAATGTGATAAGCCTTCTGTGAATGCTATCAGTATTGGCTATGATTCATACAGTTATGATTTAAAATGAGTAAAATGTCTGTCAAAGAATAAGCTGCTAATAAATTATTGAGATAATTTATCTCAAACGTGTAAAACCATTATTTTTTATAGATACAATGAGAATAATTAAATTGAACAAGAAATAGTCATTTTATTTCACATTGACATAATGATAAAATTACATTTTTATAGGAACTAAACAACAAAACCAAAAGTTAATTGATGGTAAATAAAAATATAATTATTTTAATTTAAAATTATCAGTGAATTTTTCGCTGTTCATGATAGATAAGCACGATGGAAAATTTTAAAACAATGTGTCTTATTGAATATTTCTGGTGTAAATTGCTTGGTAAATGTACTAAAATTAAAATTTGCTACCAAAATTCCGAGAGTTTAATTTCAGGAATTCACTTATGCTTCCATACCAAATAGTCCTTACTGTCAGTAAGGGATGACGGAAGAATATATCGATACCCGTATTTCATATTAAATAATAAAAGTTTTGAAATAATTAAGGAACTGATTGTGAATTGAATTATAGGCTCAACTTTTGCAAGTACCAACGCGTGACCAAAACGCAAGACCAAAAAAACAATGTATTTACATGAAATAAAAAATCAATTACATACCAGTACTTCGCATTTATGTAATGAAAAATCAGTAATGGCTGTACTTTTCTACTGTCGATATAATATAAATACGGACATACTAGTCATTGTCCATTAACTCGTATTGAATCATATCCAAACCCATTTCTTTCTTTAATTCACATGAAAAGTAATAAAGTGAATTATAGGATTCTGTAGTTTGATTTAGTGGAAAGGTAGATCTACGCAAACACAAGTAGTGACCGCTGAAGTAATTTAAAAAAATAATGTTGGGATCCTTTAGAAGTTTAATATCAACATGTCATTTGAAAGTTGCGCATACGATCTGATAACTAATATTAATTTGTGATAAAAGAAACCGGAAACAATGTATATATCAGAAAGATTATGAACTTATCGCCGTCTTTTAGAATACTACCATAAGCCGTGCGGAGTTCTTGAAACGCACAGGCATCTGCTTAGTTTAGTCATGCTGCCTTTTGTAGCACTTTGACTCATCTGCACATTATGCATCATGGCCTGTATATCGAGTTCATTGAAACTCTTTCCTTCTACATTAACCGGTGTATCTTTGTGAGTTTAATTTTATCAGCACAACTAAAAACTAAAATATTTTAACTTTTCGTTTACATAAATTATATAAATGTTAAAAAAATATTGTAAATCACTTGAAAATAGAATAATTCAGTACTAAACAATATGTATGATTAATTTAGAAAATAAAAACAATTTTTTTTTGTACTAGTTTCACATTTTTTATAATGATCAGGACCGGTTTCGATCATCGCGAGCATTATCAACTGAAGTTTAATATAATGACTTTCCAACAACATCGACAGTTACATCTTAAGAGTGATTTATGATTTCATTAAAACAGGCTTTGAGGCATTACTTTTCTAATAGAAGGCCTTGTGATTCAGACGGGTTTCTTAAAATTATTAACATTCTTTATTTTTTAATTGATCTTTAGCTTTTTTGTAAATTAAAAGCAATTGGGTTAATTTTTGCTGTTTATCCTTTAAGCTAGCATTAGAAATTATGAATCGACAAGAAATTTCCGAATTGTAATTAGGCTGGATTATAAATAAATCATTTTACTTCATTAGATTTTTACAAATCAGTTTATACAGATTCATGTCTTTAATCTCACAGTTTCATTTATCAACGCTGTCTATATTATAATACTAAATTTGAATTCATACAACTATTCTCTTTTAAATTTGGATTATTGAGATTTTGTACACTTCCATGTATTTTGTCACTAACGACCCGGGTTTCGACACGTTAGTGACAAAATACATGGAAGTGTACAAAATCTCAATAATCCAAATTTGATATTGAAATTCCATCAAGCACCCTCAGTCGATGTCTTAAATTATTCTCTTTTATATAAGTAATACAAAAATAGTAAAAAAACATGTATCACATACATATTCTACAACTTATACAACTTTAAATTAATTTTCTATCAATTTTGAACCAAATTTCTAACTGCATTGCAAATACATATACGACATTATAAATTATTAAAAAAATATCAGAAATAAAATAATAAATAAAAAAAAACGATTAAAAATTAATAAATTTATCATAAATTATAAATGGAAAACTCTAACTACACAGGAAAAGGCCATAAAAAATTTTAATTAAAAAAAAAAATATATTTTACCTAATAAATCCTCACCTGCCCCAAGATTCTTGACAGTCTTGTTTTGGGTATTTCAACATGTACATTAATAGTAAGTAAAATAGCCACAATATTTGTTGTATTTGGAGACCACTGCTCTGACAGATAAAATTGTCTACCGAAAATAATTGTGACAACGTATGTGATAATAATGTATTCGAGGATATTGTTTATATTTTTCCTAAGAGGACTGTATGTTTAAATCATTCAATTTAAGCTGTTTAAAAATGTAGTTGTAAGGTGTTAATTTACCTCGCCATCCATGTCGTAATAAGTGAGAGCTTTTCTGGTCAGGATGAACCATCGCAACTTGTAGTTGACAGGCGTGAATCGCTTCTTATTCTGGGAACGTTTAGTCATCATCCCTTGTCGTAAGATTTCCTCCCCCTTCTCATCTTTGCCGGCGCCGACCATCGTAAAGATTCCGTTAGCCTGAAATTAAACGGCACTCAAATTAATACAAGCGATATCGCAAACATTCCAAGACGTCAATGTCAACAAACAAATTTCTTCTCTGTAATATTTCCGATCTCGAATAAACCATCAAAAATTCGTACACATAGAACTGACTCAGACATTATTTGAATTGTAACAACTAATTCAAATCATAGAAAATGTATATTCCTTACCATTAAAGCGGTGTTTTATTGAGATTCCATAGTGTCCGATACACCTACACAAATCACTCTTGGTCAAATATTGAAAATATTTCCTTTCTCAATCGAAATGCCAGACCGGGCGGAAGTAGACGGCACCACATCAAATTTTGACATAGAAACAAACACAAACTGCCCGCAGCATCCATAGATAAAAGAGGAGAAGATAAAGAGTCAAAAGATTATGACTGATATCCCAATGAAACAGGTGCTTTGGACAGGTGAACTCAAAAACCTATGATTAATTAAGTCATAATAATACCATTTTTAATAATCTTATGTAAAATCATTCGTACAATAATATTCTCTTCATATAACTATTACAATTACCAAGTGTATATTATTGTAATATATAATACGCAGTTTGTATGGAAATGGCCCATAACAATTAGCGAATAAACAATTTTCCCGAAGTATTTACTTAGACAAAATGAAATTTAATAAATTATGACGATTTACAATACCATCGCAAATTTTGTTTGTTTGTTGTTTCACTAGGTACTAAACAAGAGTTGGTAGTAAGTAATATTATATTTATTATGCGTAACCATTTTCAAAACCTGGTAACATTATAATAATTTCTACTCAAAGTATAAGCAATTTAATTTCTGACGTTTGACGTTTACTTCAACGCTTACTGGGAGGTTGTTTGTTTTACAAAATCCACATTTCTTTTATTGTTTGATCGAGACGTTAAAATGTCTTCTTCAGAAACCACACAAGTCAGCTCATTACCATTGCCACCTATGCTGTATATAAACGTATACACAGATGAAAATGTTAGAAGAAATAAAGTACCTTTACCTCCGCGACCAATACACGACACATATTCAATGTTCGGAAATACTTTTAATGCTGACGATACTATTATTAGATCACTGGAAAGTCAGGTACGTTCAATGAATATTCTTAAAATTTCCCTGTTTTCTAGAAAGAAAATATCTTGTGTAGTTACAGTGGATCCCCGATTCTTCGTTTTTCAAATGTTGAAAAGCCTTTTCAGCCTCTCAGCTGGAGTCTTAACTTTTTTCACAGGGGTCATTTTAGGGATCACAATAATTCACGATGCGATATACAAGGTAAAAATGAACTCTAGCAACACGACTGAGCAATTTGTATAAATATAGTTGTTCAGTAGATGAGCCAGCAGTGGTAAAATTACGCCTTGACATACAAACAAGACGATACTTGCAGACTTGCAGCCTTGGTCTTTTTTATGATAGTGGTTGAGTGGGAACGCAGATTCTTAAGCCGGATTTCCACCACAAGCTAAGTTAACTTAATACTAACGTAGCTCACATAGCTACAGGGTCTTTTTCATAGTTACGTCTCCACCACGAGCGAAAAGTTTGTATGATATTATTACATCGCTTAGCACATGCCTCCTCGCTTGTGGTGGAGATCCGGCTTTATAAGTAGGATGACAAATGTTCAATAACAATTCATGTTTACCATGGTCTTGTTTATTTTACAGGGTTTCCGTCGACTCTACCCAATCCATGTTGAAAGGCGGCGAGAATTAAAAAAACTAAATCATTCATTATTGGCAAATTTCCTTGACTTACTTGACCTTTTGGTTCATTGTCCTGATTCTCCACGGCGCGCAGAGAAAGTTGAAGACTTGAGTCTCTTATTTATTCATATTCACCATCTCATTAATGAATTCCGCCCTCACCAGGCTCGTGAAACTTTAAGAGTTATGATGGAGCTTCAAAAAAGACAACGAGTGGAAACAACCATGAGGTAATAATGATAATTTAATAAGTTGGGCGATAATTCTATTAATTGACTTTTTGTTCAAGGGCATAGATGCCTGTGGTGTCTACATTACCTCCCACCCAAACAATCTGAAAACCAAAGTGTGGCGAGAGCGATTAGCAAAGTACTAGTCTTGTCCTTACCGCATCCTTTTATCCTCACTCTGAAAAGGAGAGGTTGAACAACTAAATAACAACCAGTTCTCTTAGAACAGCTTCTGTTGAGATATTCCTTATTAGAAGTGAATGTGTTTCAGGAAAATATATTATAAAACTATGTAGCTCATCTTATTGATGGGTTTTGTTGAATAAATTATTAAATCAATTTACTTGTTTTTTCAGGTTTCAAAAACATTTAGATAAAGTTCAAGATATATTACAAAATGCTTTACAAAGTTTACCCGATCAATGTGAATCAGACTCGAAACTTTTATTGCCCACCGAAGCGTTTGAACACATGGACACGAATCAAAAAGAATCGACATGCTCCGATCACCTTTATGAACTAGATAAAATGATGTGCGGAATCGTAGATAAGATGCAATAAGATCTGTTTGATATAAAATTAAAATTGATAGCATTATTATTCCACTGGCTGTTACTAATGTAATACGTACTAATGTTTGCTTCTTTAAGAAGCATCTCAGACTACCATATCGCAAGGTTATTTATTTCTAAGGTAAACAATGATTCTAATTCTTAAATTAAAAATGAAGGATATGATGGATGTGTTTCCTTCTTCTGGACGTGGGGAAGGGATAAGACATAAACAATGATAGTACCAATTACTATAACACTACAAATTACAAAATTAATTACTGGCGTTTAGAGGTGAAAATACCAAGGCAAATAAATGAAATAGTGGTGAGCCACCTGTCCTATTCAAAATTTTATTTATTAAAAATCGATTACTGTTAATGATTTCATAAATTACTAAAAATTCTACTTATTATTTTTATTAAAATTATGATCGTTTTCAATTAAATGATTCGCAAACTCTGAAAAATTATTACTGAGACATCTTTCAGAAGTTCTTTAATTCTAATATTAAAATTTCTACCTGTCTGTCTTACATAAGAAGCTTGACAGTCTTTACAAGAGGCGGTATATGCCACACTGTGACAATGATTCTATTCGATCTTTATTATTCAATAACATTTTACCTAACTTATTAACTCTATAAAAAGCCGGCTGCAAGTTATCCGGTAACAACTTTAACATTTATAATGATGTCTCACCAAAATAAATTATTTTACGCCAGCTATAAGTACTATCATTTGTTTGTTCTCTTTCTGAATAGAAATAATCTAACATTACTTTATTCGTTTACTTTTGCTTTTATACACTATTAACTAAATCTAAGACATCGACTGAGGGTGCTTGATGGAATTTCAATATCAAATTTGGATTATTGAGATTTTGTACACTTCCATGTATTTTTTCACTAACGACCCGGTTTTCGCCTTTCGGCATCTTCAGGCATTCCCGGCGAAAGGCGAAACCCGGGTCGTTAGTGACAAAATACATGGAAGTGTACAAAATCTCAATAATCCAAATTAACTAAATCGTTTGTTTTATTGTACTTAATTCCACATCAAAATTTATTTGTGTTAGAGGGATATTAACTAGTCTATTTATCATCGAATGTGAAATGATGAATGTTTCTGTGACCATGGATGCAATGCTGTTACGTTAGTTTTCTATATATAGAAAATTCTAATTAATTTTTAAGATAATGTCAAGAAAATTTAACATTTTTTGACATTCGACTTCTAAGGTGAATTTAATATCTTTCTGTAACGAGTTAATATGCCGTAGGAAGGTGTTAAATTGTCTTTAAATTGCTCTTTTTTTTAAATTATGAATTTTTTAACTGAACAGCCCTGAAAATAGGCTTCATTTATAAAAGTTAGTTTTCATTTTTAAATTTAAAAAAAATGTAAATTAAAATATATGCAAATAAAATTCGTTTTTAAGATGTACAAATTTATGTTTTATTATTCTTTTTTTTTTAATTGACAGTCCTGGATATATTTTTCATCTGTGTAGGCTAGTGGTTGTCACGAAAAATTTCTCCGTGGCCACATTATAAACATCAGTGGTCTTATGAAAATATCTTGTGGGCGCAACAAATTTTTAAATCGTTATTTAAAATATTAGGCCAATGCATTTACTAAAAAAAGGGATCAACATATAAGTTTATTCAATTAAAGACATTTAAACATATTGGCGGTAGCGTAGCTAGGGGTTTTTCCGCCCGGGGCAGTCCTTGAATTTGCCGTCCCCCCACTCTTCCTCCAAAATGATTTATATTTACAATAGTGTTGCGTTGTGGGTATTTTTAAAATAACTAACTTGTATTTTACTAACCATAAACCACTATGACATAGAAAATTGGGCCGCAGACAGGAAATTTTAAAATCTCTTTAAAAACCTGTACTATATTTTTACAATCATGTCATTTACAGATATAGAATATACAAATGCTTCCATATTTATAAAAAAAAAAATCAGAAGACACTCACTGATACACATGTATTCGAATAATCCCTCGTCAATGATAATTACACGATTGCAAAATGAAAAGAGTTGGTTATCGTACAACCGAATTACTTATTCCACTGAAGCCCAAATTACCAGATGAGGGTTACTGTAATGATCGCGATAAATTTATATCTAAAAAAGGATCCATATTTTATTAAAAATATTCATTCATCATAAATACGTTCTCGAGCCGTATATGTATGCAATACGAATAAACAAATACCGTATTTATTTTCTATTACTATTTTTTTAATATCAATATTTATTACTATAAAACCGTTGGTGACAACACATGAGAACCACTTTAAATCTTAAAAAAAATAACTAGCATTTTAGTAAATAAGTATAATATACTTATTACATATTATATTTAGCAGCGCTTTATTAGTAAACCTAAAATTTAGGTAATTTTACTATAATTTAGCCTTAAGTATATATTTTTGTAATTTTAGATAAAATACAAATATAATTCAGATTTTTTTGTTAATTAATTAGTAAATAACCAATTTTATCATGTAATTTTAAATTTATTAAAAAAATGCATTATTAGATTTATAATGACACCTACACCAAAACTGTATTGTTTTTTTAAAAAAATATATGTATATATAAATATTTTTTTGTTTTATTTAAGTTTTAACCTATGTATAAATATTAATTAATTACTTACACATGTAGAAGTCCCACAAAACAAATTGGCTAACTAAACTGGAACTAAATATTAGCAAAGACAAAAAAATATTTATAAACTATTGGTTTTTTGTGAAAACGTGAGCGGAATTTTTGCATAATATACCATTCGAATTTAGCTAGGATTAAAAAGATGAAAGTAAGAAATAATCTTGATACACACCTTAAAACGGTGATGCACAACTGCGGCCCGCGGGTTTTATGTGGCTCAAAATGGCCTTTGTTTCGGCCAGAAATAATAAGTAATAAGTAGTAAAATTATTTAACTATTAAATCAAAAAAAGTGAAATGCATATCTCGTGTAGTGTAACATATCGTCTTTTCCAATACTTACCCTCCGCAGCCTGTGAAAAATTAGAAAATGGATAATCTGTTCTTTCTCTCAAATAGGTTGTGCACCACTGCCGCAAAAGTAGCAAAGATAAAATTAATAAACTAGACAGAAGCAGGATTTACAAAATTAGCTGCGGCCTGTGTGATTCGATCTATATCGGACAGACAGGAAGGAGTACTTCAACTAGATTTAAATATGAGATATATGAGATCAAATTTGGATTATTGAGATTTTGTACACTTCCATGTATTTTGTCACTAACGACCCGGGTTTCGCTTTTCGGCATCTTCAGGCATTCGAGCACACGAATGGACTCGAACTGAAGATGCCGAAAGGCGAAACCCGGGTCGTTAGTGACAAAATACATGGAAGTGTACAAAATCTCAATAATCCAAATTTGATATTGAAATTCCATCAAGCACCCTCAGTCGATGTCTTAAATTACATATGAGATCATTTAATTATAATAAAACAGATTGTCAATTCGCAAACCACCTCTTAAGAGAATCACACAACGTAACTTCTAATTCATCCCCGGTATGCCTATGTTTGTTTGAAAAGAGCCTATGGTTGAATTTCTAAAAACAACTGAAAATTAATAGATATAATCAAGGCAATAATCTCCTTAATGACCAAACAAACATTAATTCACCACCCTTACTTAAACCATTATATGAAGCTGATGTAATTACGCATAGTCAATAAAACTTCAATGCATTTATTTTATCGATTAATTAATAACACCACATTCCTTTACCAAAAACACAATGAGTGGGTTAAATATTTTAATTTTAAATAATGGTAGAATTCCTGAAACGACATTATATTGTCTATCTCTTCAAAACAGTATATATAGCCAAGCCAAATAAGTTTAAGTATAGCTCTGACAATGGCTTTTAGCCGAAATACTAATAAACTTAATAACATATTGCACAACTAAATAAATACTCATTATGCTATTTTATCCTACTATAATGGAGTTTTACCAATTGCATACCAATTCAATCAATAAAAATGAATTTATCAATTTTAATTTTATATCCAAAATGAATTTACACGAAGTTACCGCCAAACCATCGAAAACATAGCAAATCGTGTTTGTTGTTTCACTAGTACACGATAGGTATAACGGTGACGTCTTACCACAATAAATTCAACATAGAAGGTCACTTGAGACATCTACCGAAAAATGGCTCTAAGATCCATACAACAACTTTCACCATTTGTCGGCAGGGAAATGTATCAAGTTCTAGTTTTCCCCCGAAGATTGTCTTTGGCCATAATATGTAGACGTCAGATCTGTCACTTTGACAGATCTAACGTTTTTATATTATATTGCGCATAGAACCTCGAAAATGAATCGAATCAAATATGTATTACCTCAAACTCAAGCAAGCATCACTATTCGTCATTATAGAATATACATTTGCATTATTATTCATGGAAATCGAGTAAACCGATAATTTACGCGAAGTACGTAAATATGAAAAGGTCACCGCGTCGTATTTTGTCGTAAATTATCGAATTCTGTTGAACCTAGTGATCGGTTTTGATCAGTCATAATATAATGTGAAGTAGATGTATCTAAAAAAATCCGGCAATTCAATCAAGTTTATCTAGAAGAATTGCCAAAGAAACTATAAAACTCTAACTAAACCGATGTCACAATATGTAACACTAACCAGACAGTTGAATAAATAAATGCAGCTTTCCGATGTTGAACGGCTTTATTGAAATGCTTCCAATAAATCATAGACATATTTGCCTTAAAACACAAATCCATAGAATGAAAAATCAATTTATGTAGTCGTAACCCGTGTATTGTTTATTTTTCTTTGCAAAACTGAAAAAGATTTTACCAATTCTTATATCCAAGGTATTTCACTACCTATCAATATTCCATTGGATGTGTGGTGACATTTTGTTGTTGGTTTTAACTTGCAATCAAAATTATTTTACTAAAAATGGCAATTGGAGAAATTTATTCTAGACTGACAATTCTAGTTCCGAATTCGGTGGCAGCCAAGTAATATTGGTAATACTAAAGTAAGTAATATTATATGAACCATTTCCAAAACCTGGTAACATTATAATAATTTCTTCTCAAAGCATAAACAATAGGTTTGTTCGGGTGCGACAACGTCAAAACCAGTTTGCAAACTGTTTTCAACCAAAAGCCAGTTGGCAAAATGCGCACTGGAACAGCCAAATTTGTGCAGTGCTGCCAGTACGTTAAATATTTGAAAATATCTGGAAATATTTGGAAATGTTTTTTTGTAGTAGCAACCTTTATTCATTTCTGTCACTTCAAACTTCCGAGCGGTGCCTTCATAACAATCAACATTATATTTAATTCTATTATTCCCTCCACACGAGATAATGTAAGATATGTTGTGGTTCATAATTAATGAATTCTTGTATTCCAATGTATATTCCAAACTGATAAAACTTGTTATGCGCCGTTACGAATGTCTTCGCGCTTAATATAATATACAATAGAAACGTTCATCCACGCTTTTAATCAGAAATAAGTTTTCGTTACAAGCGTTCAGTTACCAAATATAGTTCAACCAGTCTGTATGTAATACATGTATTACGTTTTTTCACGATGTCCTGACATTTTTTTGGACCATGCTATACATGCCAAACAAAAAATGTTTTCGCACCAAATAGTTTGATGGTCAAAAGTTATGATCTGTCAATTATAGATGAGCTGAATGGTTGTTTGTTGTAAAATATGTGGCGTCACTTTGACGAACGAAATTTGTACTGTCACCAAAAATTATTGTAAACATAGTGGGTTGTAATTCAACAAGCACAGAATGTCGTCAACAAATGCATAAATGGTGACTGTCATTTTTTTTATCCAACTCACCTATTATAGGTGTAAAACTTCTTACTCCATGATCTACCGCTGTATTGTTATTGTTTACTTACCCTTTTTAGATATTTAAGTGATTTTTACTTTGCTATTGAATTAACAGGACATCGGGGACTAGCCGAAATATCTTTCTTATTTCGAAATAATCATGTTCCTTCATATCATGGTATGTATTTTTCTTACATTTAGCGTATGTTTTTACTGGTTATGAATTGCTACACTTTCTTTTCAGCTACTGGCAGAGCTAACGCAGTTTGGGATCAGCAGACACCGCTACTGCTTATAGATTTATACAAGAACCTTAAGCTGGACTCCTACGCCTTACGGAACCAAAAGCAGCTGTGAGAGCAGATATCTGGTGTGTTAAAGCACAAGGGAAATTTAATGACAGCACTAGCTAAATTGTGAAAACGGCAGATTTAAGAAGTATAAAGATCTGTATTCTAGAACTAGAGCAGGCTTCAACCATTTTGAATCTGAGGACGAAATGAAGGAGGTATTTTCCAATAGGGGAACAATTTATTCTTTTTAATAATCTCTGACCCATTATCTTATCCACAAGATGTGGAGTAAGTAAAGGCCACATTACGTCAACCTCATCCAACAACGTCCGCACCAGAAACACCCTACCCTCACCATCTGGTCACCAGACCAGACAACGCGAGAATACCTATCGGCGAAACATAAAGCATTATTTGGATGAGAAATTGGTTCACACGAGGAGAAAAGTTTACCAAGGAGATGACAGGATTGCACATTATAAAAATGCAAGAGTAATAATACACAATTTTGTTATTCTACTGATTGTGTTACTAGGTGTGACACTCGTTTCGCCTATCATGTTATTCAAAATTTAATGAGAGTTTTAAGACATCGACTGAGGGTGCTTGATGGAATTTCAATATGATACATGGAATACATGGAAGTGTACAAAATCTCAATGATCCAAATTTAACGAGAGTTAGTCAGAAAGTGCGTCTCTCATTGATAATGCGAAATGTGTTTCACGCCTAGTAACTCCATTAGTGGTATTCCACTAATTCCACTAAAAGCGTTTACGCACCCATTCACTTAAACCCCTCACCACAGAGTAACATTTTTCTGTGTAGTTTTTTCTTTTAAATAATTATGTATCATTATTCTATATACTTTTTTAAACATTGCTATTATTTCTTATTTCAATTATAAATGCAATCGATGTAAGGAGAGAATTTGTGATTTTTATTCTTTTAATACCCTTATTATAATGGGATAAAATATCAAAGTATTTTTATTATCAAAGTACAAATTTTATTAGTTGTTTGATAGCTATTTCGGCCTAACGCCATCATCAGAACTCTGCTTAAATTTATTTTAGCGTAGCTATATATTATACTGTAGAGAAGATTGACACTACTCATTGTATGTTTTGAACACAATGTATGTTGAATTTAAAAAAATTTAAATAAAAAAACGATAATCTTTAAACTATTGTTATTTATTGATATTTCTTATTTTGATTGTTCAAACCTAATGAACCTTCGCCTACATGCACATCCCTTGGTGTAATTGAATTATGCCAGCTCCACTGAAAATCAATTAGTGATGCTTGTGAATGAAGGAAGATCAACATCAGTGGAACTCAATAAAACATTGTTAGTGTTAAATATCATTTTGGAAACTGTGTGTATGCACTTTGGCTACAATGGACCAATATTAACGTTTATTGTGATGGAAAATGTTCTCAATTAAGAAAAATGAGAGGACATATAATAGTTATTTATTTTACACATTTAAAGTATTACAATAACAACTTTCAAACAATTGTTTTAAGTTTACTTAACAATAATAACAACCAGATATACTAAACAACACTATATTGTTAATCGAAATATTAAAAATAGCAAGGGCTAGAGATAACATTGCAAGACAATTATTACATACACAATAAAATTTAGAAAACAAAACATCAACCAAAATTAACAAAATAATGACTAATATGGATAGTTGAGTATCGTTGTATTATTATATAAATAACACACATGTGATTAAAAGCAGAGTAAGCTCAGTCTGCAAGTGATGCAATTGCATCTCTTCGAGCTCCATCATCACTGTTTCTATCAAGTATATGTGATGTTGATGATTGCATATCCACCACAGCGACACCTTCATCTGCTTTGATTTCAAAGATATCATTCCTCGACATGTTGTATAGAACACAGCACACCCGAATGAACTGTATTATTGTTGATTGGTTGCGTAGTTTGAAGTGGTACAATTGCCGGAATTTTTGTTTGAGCAAACCAAATGAATGCTCAATCACAATTCTATTATGAATCCACATTTATTGTTATAGTTTCCCTGTAGGGCGTCAATAAATCTGTTAAACAGAGGCATCCGCTGCCACCGAGTAAATGACTTTCTCCACATCTCTCTGCCAGTTGATGGCCGAGTGACACGCGAAACACTCTGCTGTCATGAACTGAGCCTGGATAAACAATAAATAGATGAGTAAATCTACTAGAATCTTCGCAAACAGCTTGGACCTGAAAATAACAAAACATAATTTTTATAAATGTCAAATTGTTTAACTACAATTCTTTACATTTTAGTTGTAATGAAATCAACTACATGCTCCATTTTCTGATTGACAGAAAAAATATATATTTCTTTTACGGCTTAGAGTTGTGTTCGAACACATAGGAAACAATAGATAGCAAGGTCAATATTTATTATCAGTGACCAGGCCTAAAATGATATTTTGTATTATTGTTCCTACTAATAGATATTTACCAAAAACAAGAAACCAAGAAGAAAAGAAACTACAAAACAGTTGGTATAGATTTGTTAAAAAAATAAGTACCTGGATAAAGTATTACTCCTTTCTATTGAATTGTGACATAATATGTCATATTATGATCATCTTTCGGTTTGTCAATCCGTTCATGGCTCCCATCAATTACACCGATGACTTCAGGAAAACCATTTCGTCTAAGTGACAGCACTTCAGTGGCACATTCTCATTCATATAATAGTCCTTCATCGGACGAAAATGACGATGAAAACGCTGACGAATCTGATGACGTTCGTTGTTCTGTTTCATTGCACTGAAAAAATAAATATTCGAAATAAGAAACTGCAGTTATTTTAAAAACATGCGGGGTACACAGTTGCTACACAAAATTTTTATGTTAGTCTCAGCTTACTAATAAAATTAAAATGGGAGACTTTATATCCTTACTTATGAGCTAACAGGTTGAATCACGGGCTATACAAATAATGATACCATTTTGCCTTTATAATTATTATAAGGAAGCTTTTATATTCACACCTCTATATATATATATATATATGTGATACAATAATTATCTTTTTCTATTCACACACGGTAAATTCAATATATCTATTATTATTGCAGCTAGGCAATGTTTTTTATAATAAAGCGAAGTAATTTTTTGATTTCATCACAATAAATATTGGATGGCGTCCCGTGCTGTCTATTTGACGTTTACGCGACTTATTTAGCCTTGTTAAGTTGCCGTTTTATATAAATTTGACATTCTGCAGTTGGTTAGATTTTTGGTGTGAAATAGTCAGCGAATTGTCAGCGAAATATAGCATGAACCGTTTTCAACCTACTTCCAACTGTCTGACGCCAAATTGTCAGCGATGCAACCAAGAAAACAGAAAGCAAGCAACGTGAACACAGCGATTGTCAGAAAAAAGTCAGCAAAAAGTCAGCAAACAGTCCGCAAACTGTCAGATGGTCGCACCCGAACATACCTAATTTAATTTTTGACGTTTGATGTTAACTCATAGAATAACTGTTTACGTATAACATTTGATATCCGCATTTCTTTTATTGTTTGATCGAGACGTTAAAATGTCTTCTTCAGAAACCACGCAAGTCAGCTCTTTACCATTGCCACCTATGCTGTATATAAACGTATACACAGATGAAAATGCTAGAAGAAATAAAGTACCTTTACCTCCGCGACCAATACACGACACATATTCCATGTTCGGAAATACTTTTAATGCTGACGATACTATTATTAGATCACTGGAAAGTCAGGTACGTTCAATGAATATTCTTAAAATTTCCCTATTTTCTAGAAAGAAAATATCTTGTGTATTTACAATGGAACCGCGATTCTTCGTTTTTCAAGGGACCCTGGAAAAAAAACGATAAATGAGGAAAAGGCTTTTCAGTCTCAGCTAGAGTACAGAGAACGATTGATTGGGGTTCTATTGTATTTATAAATTGCTTTTAGACCAATTATGTTAATAACAATTCATGTCCAATATGGGCTTGCTTATTTTACAGGGCTTCCGCCGACTTTACCCGATCCATTTTGAAAGGCGGCGAGAATTAAAAAAATTGAATCATTCATTATTAGCAAATTTCCTTGACCTCCTCGACCTTTTGGTTCATTGTCCGGATTCTCCGCGGCGCGCAGAGAAAGTTGAAGACTTGAGTCTCTTATTTATTCATATTCATCATCTCCTCAATGAGTTCCGTCCTCACCAGGCGCGTGAAACCTTAAGAGTTATGATGGAACTTCAAAAAAGACAACGAGTGGAAACAGCTATGAGGTAATAATGATATATATATATATGCAAATAGGTTGTTTGCATGATTTAATAAGTGATGAAGGCAGATACATCTTTGTAAAATTCTTAACATAGGAAGACACCATGCTATGGTTGATAGTAATCTTCAGATGTTTCAAAATCATTACAAGTTTCGTCTTCAGGGGTCTGAATGATAGAATAATGACGAAAGAATTAATGTATCGCGGTTATCATAAGGCCATAAGTCATAAAAACAAGTTCTGAGATAATCACATTTAAAGTAATATTTTTCTTTAAAGTACTCTCTCTCTCAAGTACAACCATTTGTGATTTGAAAAGATTTTTGTACATTTGGTATCGATGAGTTATAGACATATCATGCTTTCTGCCAGAATAAACAAAATAATAATATGACAATACTGTTTCTATTTCAAAGCCATTATATCCTATGACTTCATGCGCCCTACCATTATGCAGAGCACTAAATTACCCACATCAACAAATGACTTAATGTGTTCTGTCAGTATGCCCTCGATTGATACTAAATGTTGTTCTTGAACATTGGTGTGGATGTGCACCATGAATGTGCAAAAAGAAAAGTCTTAAAAATTGAAAAATGAGTTGAATATACCAAAATAACATGTATGCATATAATATAAAAATATCAGTTGAATTAATACTGAATGAGTAAAATTCACATTTAAACATCCCATTTTTTAATGAAATTTCCTACAAACACAAATCTTGTTGTGGCGTTCCTGAAAAGTAACAATTATAGACTTAAAGCCCTTTTTCTTTTGCACACAGATATATATTATTGGTTGCTTAATGTGCACTTTCAGTGTTTCAGTATCGTCTTGAATATTTCAGATCATTTCCATCGAATCATATATTTTAAGTATGTCCAGCCTGATACCACTAAAATTGCGGTTTGCTCGTTAGTTTTCTCACCCGTAATTCAATTGTCAGTACTACTATTTTTCTACGAAATAATAAATAACCAAAGTATTTCGGATGTCATGGTATTATTTGTAATGTTGCAGACTGTACACTTTAGGTTGACAGTATTTTATAATTTCAAGAATTATTGAAAAATCCTGTGTACTGCATGTATTATTATGCCTATATATATTTTACGTTATTGCAGCCCAGCGGTAAACACTCTTCGGGGTCTGCTGTTTTTGGTTGCGGAGTCGGAGTGAGAGGGATTAGTTAATAACTAGTTTTGTCCTAACCTCATCCTTCTATCCTCACTGTGAAAAAGAGGTTGAACCACTGAATGACAACCAGTTCTCTTAGAACAGCACCTGTTGAGATATAACTTATTAGGCGTGAATGTGTTAGAAGGAAATATACTGTTAAGTTATGTAGCTCATCTTATTGACTGTGATTTTGTTGAATAAATTATTAAATCTATTTACTTGTTTTTTCAGGTTCCAAAAACATTTAGATAAAGTTCAAGATATATTACAAAATGCTTTACAAAGTTTACCCGATCAATGTGAATCAGATTCGAAACTTTTATTGCCCACCGAAGCGTTCGAACACATGGACACGAATCAAAAAGAATCGACATGCTCCGATCACCTATATGAACTAGATAAAATGATGTGCGGAATCGTAGATAAGATGCAATAAGTTCAGTTTATTTGATTTTGTGACCTACCTGGTATCTTTGTATATGAAGGTCTGCAGTTCAAAGTTATTTGTGGCAAAAAACTGTTAAAAACTCAATGCTTTTGAATACTTGAACGAATATTCGTAAATCATTAACGAATTTCATGAAGTGGTTAGTATAATAAATAATGATAAAGTGTATAAATGGAGAGGTTTATATTTTATGTTTATTGAAAGTTTTTTGTCTTAACATCTTCCGCCACTATACTGAAGATATATTGTATGTTATCTAAAATGATTACTGAGAATTAAGTACATTACCAAAATGTTACATGATCTGAAATGAATAGTGTACAATGTGGTTTTCCCCACATATAAATGCTGACAGTCACTGCATTGTAATTTTTTGGTATATTTTACCCCTAAAACACTTTATATTTTACAAACGTCACCTCTATAAGCAACATGAATATGATACACACAATTTTTAGGTTACAATTATTGTAATAAAATAATATTGACATAAAACTGCAGTGATGGTTTTATGCTTTTACTTGTGTAAAAGAAAATTAAACAGTTTTTATTAAATCGTTTTATGAATTTTTTCATACAGGTCAATGTTCAATACTATCATGCCTTATGTCTTACACTGAACTTTTTGATAATTTCAATAATTGATGCCTTACACCCTTTATTTCTTAACCATGCCAAGTTTGCATAAAACATACTAACACTAACCTGAGGGATGAGTTTTATAAGCTTTCATTTGGGATATTTGACCCGTTCAACTATTTCAAACAATAGCAATGAATTATCGATCTCAAAGTGCGAGTATTGATATTGAGTGAAAACTATTTTATCTATGTGATAATATTTTTTCGTAATTGTAATATATTTCTTCAATGTAAAAAAATATTTTGTTATGTGATATCACTTTATTTTTAGTGAAAGAATTTTTGTTTTGTGGAATGTATTTGTTATTAGTGAAAACTATTTTTATGAAAGTGAATATGATCTAAACAAAAGTGCATTTAATTGTATGCCAGACAATAAAGGTAGAATCCATTTTAAGAACAAATCTGGCATCTATAGACTACAATGTAGTGACTGCCAGCACTTCTATATGGGGAAAACGTACACTAGATATAAGAGTATCACAGCTTTTAGGTTAAAAGAGATACATCAACATTTGCAAATCATTTGATTTCCAATAAGTTGGTATATCTATGCTATATTCTTCCAATTGCATTTAAAACCCACCATTCTATAATAAGTAGGTATTCTATGTAATTTAATGTTAATTGGATCTTGGTTGCCTGCAATTGCATATGAGTTTGTAATTGTTAATGCGATTGGTTAAGTCATTATTAAAATTAATTCAAATAACAATGTAGTTCCTAGACTTATATATAAACTATTTAATGTTTGTTAGTTCGAGTTCATTCGTGAGCTCGAATGTCTAAAGATATCAAAAGGCAAAACCCGGGTCGTTGGTGACGAAATACATGAAATGTACAAAATTTCAACAATGCAAATTTAATGTTTTAATAGTTTATCTGAGGACAGATTTTTGGAGTTGCATGGTTAAGTGTGCCAAACTACCAAAGGTTGAAGATAATATCCTCTTGAAAAATAATAGGTGAAAATCATACTGCCTTATATTTAACCCTTTCAAGATATCAGAATTGCTAAGCGTGGTATAAATGTAGGGATAGTTTAATTAGCAGTGAATGTGTTAAGGTCACTATTGATTAAATTGGTCAAACTCTATTATAATAAGGTAACAATATCAAAGAAGCTATAAACCAATTCTTGTGGAACTAAATACTTTGATATTTTTACCTTTGATTGATAGGGTATTAATGAGCTAGCCATGCTTTTGAAATAAAACGGTCTCATCTCAACCATCATACAGTAACATTTTCATTAGTCTATATGAGTACCTTGGTATTAAAGTCGGACATAAGCCATTTACAAAAATGTACAGCAGAGGTGATTTTTCATTTCATACATATTGAAACATAATATACATAAGCTTTGGAATTACAGAATCACATTTAATAAGTTGAATCCAAGATTTAAACCTTGTAAATAACAAATACAGCCATTAAAAAATGCTTATATCCGTTTTTTATACGAACAGGCCTGTAAAGTGTCCGATTTTGATACAACATACATTTATACATAAAATTTCAGGGTAGTTCAGAAACTCGTTTTATTGAAAAAATTAACAATGTATGGAATACATTAAAATTAATAGGTATTTTTATAGGGATGAAAATTCAACTTCCACAAGTTCTGCGCCGCCTTCGTCAAAGGTATCAATGGTTTCCTTTTCAAAGCATTCACATTCAGCAGCAGTTTCTACGAGTTGTCTGACGATTGGAAAATTATTATTATTTTCCAATCCCATAGTATTGATATGGTAACAAAGTAGCTATGTTTAAAAATGTAAAAGTGTAATATGTATGTAAACAGCGAGCAAAACCGCTTAAATATTAATATAAGTATATTACTATCTCGTCAAAACATGAAATGAGGTTTGACACATTACATTTTAATAATAAACCACACTAAAAAAGATGCATTGCGATTTAAAAAGTTTTATAGTATATTCTGAAAGTACTCACTTTAATATCTTTTCTTTGGCTCTTTTCCACTCGCTGGGATTAGCCATACGCTTTCGAACGTTCCCCTGAGTCCATTTTATTTAGTTAAAAACAATACTTTTCCTCCAAAATAATTAAAAACCACATTTTTTTCAAAAAACTAACAGAGATAGTTTAGAATAAAATTTCCACACTGCATCGAGCCCAGCAGCCATAGCACTTTTATGTAGATTCTAGCTCTGTGATTGGTCAATGTGTATATGTCCACTGATTTCGCGAAGTTGGATGGTAAGTGTCTTTTTTTGAAACTACATACGTACTTTAAACTCAAAAATCTATATGAAAACGTAGGATTTAGACGAGTTTTTTTGAAAAGAGCATCACTTACACCACCAAAAACAATAAAAACATGATTTTCTTGGGATTTGGCGTTAGTCCGACTTTGATACCAAGGTACTCACGTTTTTGTTGTGAAAGACTCGAGTTTAAACTTTATAAGTGTAAGATATTTTGTATAATAATTATGCTTCTAATTTGAATTGTTGAGATTTTGTACAGTTTCGGCATCTTCAGGCATTCGAGCATACGAGTGAACTCGAAACTGCTCAAATGTCTGAAGATGCCGAAAGGCGAAACCCGGGTCGTTAGTGACAAAATATATGGAAATGTACAAAATCTCAACAATTCAAATTTAATATTGAAATTCCATCAAGCACCCTCAGTCGATGTCTTAAATTATGCTTCTTGCAACAATTGGCCGCTACCTCTGTATACACTTCTGTTAATTTTTCTCATTTTTCTATCTCGAGCAACTTTCGAGTTTGAATTAATATTTTATTTGTCTTTTCCAATAACTACAGTGATCTGTCTATTAAGTGTAGAATCCTTATATAATAATTAAGCTGTAATATCATTGGTCGTTCCGGCAACAAATATTGTAAAAATGATGACTGCTAATCACTGAATGCATGTAAATCTTTTTGAGATTCAAGTAAAAAAATATCACTTCAACTTTCATGCCAGAGCGAAGACAATACGTTGAGGGAATTTCAGATGAAAAATAAACGTTTTTATATTGAAATTTTTTTATTAACTGTGAATACATAAACATTATAACTATGTAGATAGAGAACGGAGTATTAGGTATTGTCGGGATGGTAAAAAGGATTGCTAGTTGACGAGGACATAATGTGAAGTATTAAATGCATGAAGAACGTTACTCTCTGCAGACCCGCAATTAGCTGAAACTTTTTAATACTTGTCATTAATACACAATTATACAACTTCTTGTGTAGATCGCCCAAATCAGGATACATCTGAAATTATAATTTCGTATAAATAGTACAATTGCAATTGAGAAGTCGAGGTGAAGAAAAGAACTGAAATGAAAAATATTGAAATGCTCACTGTAAAGAAAAGTATATATAATTCCACAATGGCTTCCAATCAATTAAGCGTATATTTGGTTTTACACAGTTCCGCATCAAATATACAATTATCAATTAAATGAATAATAATTGATGTGTCCTTTATCCGAATGATTAGATGCCAGGTTTACTCCAAAACACAAAGACTTATGACTATTGATAATTATTAAGATGAAATATCTGGTTTTTATAATACAAAAGCACAGCTACACAAAAAAGAAAGTCGAGGTTGTTTAAATACAATTTTTCTCTTCTTAAAATAATGTCAGTATTCAAATTTGGGAAACATTGTGCGGTTCATTGTCCGTTGTGGACATTTAGTGACAATGTAAAATATAAAAATCTATCTATAGTAGGAGAATGTGATAAGATTAACTCCTAACGATTCAGTATGAAAAACCATTATTTTAAATAATATATTACGTTTACAGCGTCTCACCATCCTAGAAAAAGATAGGTCTGAAAATGCATGCTGAAATAACGAACATGTAATATAATTTACAGACGCTCAGCTTTATCAAACAGTCTGCATCTGTTAGAATAAAAAAAAGAAAGTAATTCAGTTAGCTCCGCTGGACGTTGTGATAGTGACCTAAAATAAAAAAATCTGTTCAAATGATTTATTTGCAAAGGCCATACAGATAAAATATAGAATGCCAAGGGGCAGTAATTTTGTTGGTGAAGATGTTTCATTGGCAGGCATGTCAGGCTTTTTTAAACATTGGCAAAAATCTAGATTAAACCTTATCTTTTCATTAGCTAACTATAAAAATTGGTGAATATAACTTATCATTTACAATAAATCTACTACATTTAAAAAACTGAATCAAATATATATATCAACAAATTTATTTGATTACACTATCTTGCAGATCTTGATTTTAATTAAAATTTTATTTATTTTTGAAGATTTTTATAAATTAGATACAACGTTTATCCGTCAAGACATATTTATTGTCTAGGTAAATTTCTAAATTCTTGTCTAATAAGAATAATTCATCAGTGTTTTCCAAGTAAAAGTAGCTCCCAAATCTGCACCCTTGACACCCTACAAGTAATAATCAGTCTTCGTGCGGACATACTGTCGCCTTGACTTTATCCAAACGTCTGAAACAAACGAATAAAACAAAAAAGATGAAAGGGTGACTCTCTGGAAGGGGAAAATGCAGGATCATTTTAAGGAGCAGGAAAATAAAAAAATGGATGCGGCGTGACATTCGTGGGTTATTACCTCGACAGTTTTTATATCTAACATAAGATGAGTACAGATTAGATCTATTCATAATAATCTAACACACTTTCACACAATTTCAAATGAGACAGACAAAGAGCTGTACTGACGAAGAGCATGTGATTCTTCACAGATCCAAAACAATATATGCTATCGAACCAATTCTCCGATGATGTCATCATACAGAGTTCTAAAAGGAAGATCAATTATTGTGATATGGTACCAGTTTGCACTATCGTTTTTAATATTGATTTCTCCTGTACGGACCTCCTCCGTTTCTGGAATTATTTCTTCCGAAATTTCTCCCTCCGCCCCCGCCTCGTCTCCACCGACCGCCACCAGCGGCGCCGTTTCCTTGAGAGGAGTTGGTGCTTCCGGCAAATCTGTTGCTGTATTTTCCGGACGGCGGAGCGTACATTTTTTGGTTGCTGCCGCGGTCAGTTCTGGCTCGCTTTTCAGCCGATCTATTGTTCGCTTCGTCTTGATCGAACGTTATCGGTTTGTGTCGTTTCTCTCCAGCCGATTGATGCGATTCTCTCGATGAAGACTTTAACGATTCTCTTTCGGTCTGAAAATAAACTTCCTTAATTATTTATCAACAAGCTTTTGAATATTTCGTTTCCATGGTTAGTGTTAATCAATAGATATCTTACCGTTGATTTATGAGACCTTGTCTGGAATGATAAATGAACTGCGCTCTTGTAGCTGGGAGGAGTGTGGAAGAGGTCTTTTATCAACGTGTTGATGTTAGATGTTGTCTTTAAGGCAACCATTTTTATTTTGTTCTCGTCAGATTTCAGTTCCTCATTTGTTTTTCCCTGCAAACAAATGATTATGATGATTGATCAATGAGAAAAACAATCCTGTAAAATGTTAACCGCTTTTCGATCTAAGAAATTAACTATCCATAAATATTTTTACTCACAAATATTGCAATGGGAAATACATTTTAAAATACAATATAAAATAATACATACATAAGGTGGTCATTTGAATTTTGAACGAAAACAAAATTATCACTGGTTTGTTAAGTTAGATTAATATTTTTTTATATTTTTGCATATTAAGGTAGATAAATATAGAAATGTTTGTTTTGAATGAAATAAAAAATCCAAATGTATGTATCTATCAGTCAAATGGATTGTGCCCCCTCCAATTACAAATTCTTGTTTGTCAGAAACAAAACGGACAAAGCTTTTAAAATTCAATTCGATCGCTACGCAAGAACATCTTACAGAAGGAATTAACTATTATCAGAGCTCAGAGTGATAATACTTTTTCGGCAGGTTCATCCGGTACACAATCCCTGGGAAAATTATGGAGAAACTTACATCAGTAGCCTCCTTCAATTTTTTGATATATCCCTGAGTGAGTCGAGCGAAATATTGCAAACGCAGTCGAAACTCTTTCAGTCTGGCCGCGTCGACTGTGACAAAATCTGGACTTTGCTTTGCGAGTCGATGGAAGGCGAACAATAAACATTCGACGTGTGAGAATTCCAAAACAGGGATAGTTTCTTCTGTTTCCAGGTTTTCAGTAACCACCGGTGGGAGAGGCATGAATTTCTGAAAACAATAATTACTTCAATGAGATATCATAGTTTAGATCAAGTTAGGTGGACAATTCGGTGTCGCACACTGCAGTAAATCGATCTGTTTGTTTGCTATCTATTCAATGACTATTTGGTCTTTCAACCAACCAACCAGTGTAGCATTGATATTGCCAAAAGACTGGTAAATGACAGAGAATTTGTAGACACCCATTTGGTGGTATCATACTTTGAATGGGTGTCGATTTAGTCAAAAGAAAAGTCCAGTATTAATAATTCTACGGATAGGTTATCTGTAAGCATTTATAGCAGGGCTGTGGCATCATTAATGTTAAAACTGATTTTTTCTCCACAACTTTTTACAATTATTGGTTTTAACGTCATATCATACTAATATATGTATTGACAGATCAAATGTTGGTATTGATGGGTATTAATAAAAATTGAACAAGTACATTGTGAGGAATTTCGCCAAAACATGACAAAAACGCAGAGACAGAGATACTTTGTCTCTCAGATCTGCATAAATTAATTCTCGCCAATGTACATTCATCATTACTACAACTACTTAATTTATTCTGTGTTATACTTATAGTGATTAGAAAAAAAAACTCCCTGACTTTTGCACTTCCACAGTCCCGGTTTCTATCGTTATTAAGATTGTCGGAAAATACCAAATGACTTACAATTAAGCAATCGTAGACGGTCTCAACTTTGGTGTCAGCTTTTTCTAATGTGCCACAGTTTAGAGTCAGTTCTGAGAAATTTTTCAAAAGTTCAAGTTTTGAGTCGCCACTCTCCTCGCTGGGGCTAGGTACCTCTTCCAGTTTGGGTAGAACGTGCTCGCAGAAGTAAGACACAAATTTTGTGGAATCATTTTGAGTCTAAAAAAAAACATTTTCAGATATGGATTGAATAAGTGCACTGTATGTGACATTGCCTGAGAGAAATATATTATATTTTGCCAATAGATCAGAACTACAATCTATTGAATTATTATAACTGGTAAAGCATGTAGATATTAATGGATTACAGGTCAACCCTAGCAATTCAAAACAATGGTGTTTCTCAACGGGGCGTTAAAATTTTAAGGGAGCTGCTTGAATTCGAATGGAATATTGCATACTGCGATAATGCAATCAGTCAATCCTGGCAAGACGGGTGCCTTCATTTCTTTGCGTTAGTGTATCCAAGTGCTTATGTATTAAAATCAGATTAATACAAATTGGTCTTTGTTTCAAGAAATCCATTACATAAAATACATAAAGAAATAAAATGTTGAAATTTTGTTTTTCGTTGAGTGAGGCAGGTAGTGAAAAAGTATGAAAATTTTAGTAGATGAATAGAATGACATTTCTAATGTGGTATATATCTGGGATCGAATTACCCCCTCCTGGACAAAAAAGCACCTTTTATAATTATCTCGATTCTAACAAATCGCAACCCGAGAACTACAAGGTTCTAAGTGTCAATTTTCGGTAAAACAAAAGTAACAGTAAGGTAGTCTTCCAAGTATCATTCATGGTGCTCGGAAGACTACCTATTGGTACTTTTTCTTTGCCAAAAATCAGCACTTAGAACCTATAGTTCCTAGTTTGTGAAATTTACAAACCTCTTCTGCTAAAAAAAAATGCTGATAACCTTTGGATCTGCATTAGCTTAAAACTATTATTTCAACAATATATTCAAAAAATCAGGTACAAATCTAATGATAAAATAATACTTACAGAAAAATAAGGGAGAGCGTGTCCAACACACTGGACGAGTCTGTCAACATGTTCAGACTCCCCAGCTAAGAATTCTTCTTCGGATAAAGCTTGAGCAGCAACTATGTCAATTAACTCGTGATGCCCAGTAGATGTTCGGCCCAAACGCGTCCAGCCCAAGAATTCCATTATTTGATCAAATTCTTCTGCATTTACGTCCTATAAATAAAACAAAATTAGAATACAAATAATTTAAAATTTCTTTTTTAACAATTAACCAATCGATATTTTCAGATATTTACCTCGAGGACTTTCTTGCATTCTGCAATAATATAGTCTTCTGTTTCTTTGTTAATGTATTCTTTTCCGAGTTGTTTAACTTTCGATGACAAAAACTTGATGCACCTGACGCGGACCAGTTCATTATCGGCGCCTTGCTGTATCTGCGAAAAGAGTCCGCTGAGAGCTCCCTTCGGTTCCAACTTCATGAGGGTCATAATCGAGTTGTTCACCATGTTTAGCTCAGTAGTGTCATCGGCTTGCAGGAGCTGGGCAAGAATATCAGCAATCCTCTGAGTGTGCTCTTTGCTGTCTTTACATAGACTCGGTAAATCTTTGATAGCTTGCTTTCTGATCTAAAAAATACCAATATAGTTATGATAATATTGCCTGTGTTAAGATTCATAATACGATATTATCAAGGTAGATTTGCGAATCAAATACTCAATTTCCCATAATATGAAATGACTGGTTTATTAGCCAAATATTCTGCACAGTTATGAAGGGTTCAAAATATACACAAAGCGCATTTAACACTCCGCATCTCATTTAAATTATGGGAACTGAACAAAAAGAAACATTGTTGACAGATTGACAAGTCCGCCGGTGCTACCAAATAAGGGTTTATATTTCAAAGTAGATTGCATTAAAATGAATACTGGGCACCACTGCTCGACATATACTGATATCCATGATAATAATTGGTAGAGGTGGTATATCACAAGGTGCAATAGACACGCTATCTTTTATTTCCAACTAGTGTATGCTTACACTGTTTATCTCATGACACAACTTTCATCTACATAATATACCTTCTGTTTAGATGTTAGATTTTCAGTGTGTTTCCGATGGCAATTAAATCATTAAAATTAAATAATTGGGCTAAATGAGTGTATTTATTGGATAATTTCCAGATTGTCCTTGTTAGCGATGTCAAAGGTGAAGTAGTATGAATACATCACAAATAATTGAGTTTTTTTACCTTTCATATGCATCATATTTTGTGTTGTTAGTGTCAAATCTTTTTTTAAATTTACCACAAGATGATATTTACACTATGACAAATACATTTGTCAACCTCATAAAAATAATGATATTCATTTATAAGATACATGTACTCAGTGCAATAGCTGTTATTCTGCAATGTTACAATTTTTTATGTGGCTGTTATCTCATTTGAAGTGCTGTATTTGTTCACCATAGACATAAAATGCCTTGCATCAAGTCACTGTCTTATTAAAAGAGCACCAATTTGCATTAGAATAGTATCAGTATGCGTCGTCACGAGTATATTACCTTGTATTTTGATTACCATGATTGCACTCTAAGCTGACGATGTTTACCTTATTTGACTGCGCCTTATAATAAGAAAATGACAGTAAAAAATATCAAGTTTTCTACAAGTCTTTCCAAATACAATTCGTACATTCATTCTGTAATCACGCAGCGAAAAAGCGTTAAATTTCATTAAAACTTACTGCAATATCGTCATCTTCGCAAAGGTCGAGTTGAGCTTCAATAGCTTGATCGGCCAGGTTAGGAAAGTGTTTGAAGAATTTAGCTATGAATTGAGATGCCAATCGCTTCTCCTTGTCTGTGCCTTTAACCGCTTCAATTATTTCAACATATTCTTTCTCGTGCTAGAAAAACGTTTACACTAGATTAGTAAATATATATTTTGGAAGAACGTTCATAAAAAATAATTATTTCTCAAGAACTAACCTCCGCTATTTTGTCTTTAGCATCAGCCAGCACACCGTAGTTTTTGTAAAGCTTTTCTATGTTATCTGTACTCATTTTGATGCCGTAATTAAATAGTTTTATAGAAATTAATACATCTGTTGGAAATGTACTATACGCGCACGCTACACAAATGCCACTCCGCCATTTAAAAATGTAATGTTGCCAAGGTATCAAATTGTGTAGCCGGTATTTATTAACCATAAACAAGAAAATTGACAATGCTTGATAATAAAAACGCCTTTCAATTCGGTGGAGTAAATAACTTCCAGTATAATTCATATATTTCAATATTTTCTATGGATTCGGCGGTAACTTTGTGGAAGTACATTTTTAATATTAAATTAAATTAAAAATTGAGAACTTAGTCATTCTACTTGGTTTATCACTAACGTGACGCGTTTCGCCTCTTTAAGAAGCATCCTCAGACTAAGGTTAGTCTGAAGATGCTTCTTAAAGAGGCGAAACGCGTCACGTTAGTGATAAACCAAGTGGAATAACTAAGTTATCAATTTTTAATTTAATTTCATATATTTCAATGTTGGGTATCTAGATGTCAGCACTCTGGGGGATACCAATGATACAGTTCTGGCAGATCTCAAAATCGTGATATCTTAGGAAAATTAATACGGCCTTACCTTAAAGACTAATAAATGCGAATTGTACATTATTGTTCGGCCGAAACCAAGAACAGTATATTAAGTCATTTTCCCTAGTATAAAAGTGCTCCAGAAGGAATATGTTAATTTATTGGAGGTGCCTTTAACGGATGAGGCGGTTCCAGTTGAGCTAAAAAAGAAGTCTGAGGCCATTCAAGTGCTACTCTTAAGACTGAAATTATTAAAGTCATATTATGGCCTCTTTTTATTTAAAAACTGTTTGTTGGTCCCCTAAAATTATGTATACCTTAAGGCCTGCCGCGTGTGGGAATGTCTAACTCTCCTCCACGCCGTTGGTGACATGTTTTGGGTTAGTCTGCAAACAATAACCAACATGAATTTGGATGGTCCTGCATGGCTACAAGCGACGCTGCCCGTTGGATATGGTGGTCTTGGGATTAGGCGGACAGAAGAATTGGTTCCTCTTCCCGACTTTCTTAGCATCAATTCCCTCTCTCAAAAGTCTGATCACGATCATACTGCCGAATATCAATTGGGAAAACATAGGGAGTGTCGCAAAACAAAATTGGTGAAAAATCACGACCATGCCTGCGCCGGACAAGCCATCAATCCAAAAAGAGTGGGATATCCCGATAATTGAAATTAGAAAAACAGAAATACTTTAATTTCTTAGTGATCCTACGGAGACTGCTCGGTTCATGGCAGCTTCGCGGAATGAGTCGGGGTTGTGACTAAATGCTCTCCCATCACCCAGTCTCGGAACTCTTCTGAAAAATGATGCATTACAAATTTCGGTTTCTCTCAGGCTTGGTTCAGTATTGTGTCACGAGCACAAGTGCAGTTATGGGAGGTTGGTGGATCGCATAGGCCGGCTGGGATTGAGCTGTCAGAAGAGCGCCGGAAGTTACAGTCGGCATTCTGCATTAACGACCTGATTTGCCGCTCTCTGGTTTCATCGGGGATCCCATTGAGACTGGAACCCCTTGGTGTTTGTCGCCAAGATGGCAAGAGGCCCGACGGCATTACGATGATTCCCTCTGGTGGATACAATCGCGGCATCTCATTTGAATAAATCCACCGAGTCGTTGGGCTCAGCGGCTCTCTAGGCTGAAACCAGCAAATCCAGAAAATACGACTGTCCGTCGCCAAATTTCATTTTCTGTCCCTTGAGTTTTGAGACGTTCTGTCCCTGGGGGACCCTCTGCTTTGAAGACGGTGGCGGAAATTGGTCGAAGGATGACAGACAGGACGGGCGAGTGCCGCTCAAGTGAATACCTTAGACAGCGAATAAGCATAGAAATCCAACGAGGTAATGCAGTCGCTGTTTTGGGTTTGCTCGAAGTATCCAGAGGAATGGAGGAAATTTTTTCATTCCGGATGACACTTAAAGTTTGTTTAAATGTTTTAAAGTAATGACTGTAGAGTGTTAAATGTCTTTAAATTTAAAATAAAGAAAATATGATTAAAAAAAATAGAAAAATTTATATACTATTATTAAACATTTGGTGAAAGATATAGTTATTAGTGGTGTAGTGGGCGAGGGCGCGTGTGATCAGCGTTCCCACACTTTTTTTAGACGATTTGGAAACGTTATTTTATTTTGATAAATAACTTATTACGCCTTTACGAAAAAATATAAATAGAATTGGTGCTTTGTTTGAAGTTTAATTTATAATTACGACATGGACAAAAAACATAATATCATTGCTGTTCTGGAAGAAAACACTAAATCGAAAAAATGATATATTGAGTTAGTTATACCAAAATGTTCCTTACTTCAAACTCTAACGTATGACAGAACACACTTATTTTTATAAATTATACTTTTTCTCAAAAACAGTGTTGTACAAACAAACCATATGAAAAACGTATGGCATGTCAATCATTTGGCAAACTTCAAAGTTCAATTACTCAAAACTAGTTTTTTCCTGTTAGTGTGTTCTTCCAGAACAACGACGTTATGGTACAGGGTGAGTTAAATGGTCCATAGTGACATCTATGGATGAATAAAAAAATGTCAAAATAAAACAAATAGTAAAGTTTATTGAAATATTATAAGGAATGCTTTAATCAACTGAGTTGTTATTAAAATTTTAGTCAACTAGATTTTATGAATTACATGAATGTTTGTGAAAAAATTATATTTTTTATTCCATAGACTAAACTACTAAAAGAAAAACTATGTGAATATTTTTACATTATTCAATTAGAACAATTATTATTGATATTTTTTATGCAATCCGACAACAACAATTCTTTTTTTCGTTTCGCTTCGGTAATAAATATATATATATTGGTTCAGTTCCGGTTTTGGGTTTTCGGTCTTTGGTTTCAGCTCGTTTCTTGGTGGAAAGTCATCATATTTGAAAAATAGAACAAAATTTGTTTGTTCTACTTCAACATGTTTATAACGATCAGGATCGGTTTCGCTCAATGCGTGCATTATCAACCTGCATTACCTGACTTTTATCAGCGAAAATTTTTCTTATAAATCGAAAAAAAGCCGAAATAAATATCGGTTTGGCTTCAGTTTTCGTTATGGCAAAAATAACGGTTTTTTTCCAGTTTTCTGTTCGGTTCCAGTTCGGGTCCCTGATAACAATAATAATAAAAAATAAATAAAAATAGCGACACCCCTTAAAAGGATGACAAAACAGTTTTCAATTTTACTTGTTCATAAATTTCTACACGTTTACCGAAGTGTTCAACGCTAGAAATCAGTGCTAAGTTTTTTTTACATTCTTGGTCATTGTTGGACTTTAATTTTAATTAAATAATTTATTTTCGAATTAGGTTTTTAATCAATATTGAGATTTTTTCTCAATTACAACGCGACTAAAGATAACCATAAAACAAAATGTACTAAGCGAATTAGATTTATTTTCATTTATAGATGTCACTGTATCGAAATTTGAACATTTACCGTTTTTATAAAAAATTATATGTAATGGTTCCCTATTAAAATAGTATTTTCAGTGGCATTTCTTCAATATTTTCAGAGGGATATTTTACGAATATCGTACAATAAAATTATTATTTCAAATTATAGGAATATGATATACAGTTTAGTAACGCTACGTGCTTATTACAATATTTTAAATTATCTGAAACGCACAAAAACATACCTAGATGCAATTTTAGTTGAGGTATTTGGTTTCAAAAGATATCAAGGAGCATTTGTCTGATTTCATATAGTCTTTCGCTAAAATATGTTTGACAGGAGTATGGCTATTGCGATAATATTATGTTAATATAAGATTAAAAACAAACACGAAAAGAGGTAGACATATAATATGATAAATTAAGAACACAGTTATAGGTATGTCGAAGAGTGGATTGATCCCGTTCGTTTCCGAAGGGATGATGTGAATGCCCTTCGTTCCGTTTCGCCCTTCCAGAATCGCAAGCATCATCTCGTAGAGAACGTAAAGGGCACAACTGGCGGTAAAATAGGGAACTATTTAAAAATTCCCTCAAACAGGAGTCGACCGATGCGAGGGGAGGATGTCGTTCTTGAAATTTGTTCATATTCCCGGAAACACGATCGTATTTTATTAAAAAAACTCAAAACATTGCCGCATTATTTTGATAGAATTCCATTAATATTATACTATTTTTTTAATACAGTGTTTGTGTTATAACACCCGATTTTAAAGTGTTTTGTTTTTATTCACACAAAGTGTATATTGTGGATGTTATTACTTCGACCATGTTCGTGATTTCATGTCAGTTAAAACCGAAAAATCACGGATTTTATGAATAACTTTGTATAATGTGCCATTGCCAAATTGTATGTAATTTATTTGTGTTCCTGTTGGATTCTAATAAACGTCTAATCTGTCATACTGAAGATAAAAAAACGTATAACAAAAATGTAAACATCGATGTTGTTACGACTTGCCATTATGTACGAAAGAGCGAAATGGAAGAGTGTTGAATGAGTTAGCACTGCTCTGTTCGGATAGCAGCTTCAAAACGTTTTCGTAGTACAACTCGATTGTAACTTTGTCGGACAATGGAGGTTTTTTTTATTCGCTTTCGCCCACCCGGGAGTGCCAACCGGAAAGTTTCGTTTTATTATCCGCTACCGGTATGAAATTGGTTATAAATATATTATTATAAATACTACACAAAATATGAAATTCATATTAAAATACTCACTGTATTAGCTGTCAAATAAGAGATCTGTGTTTTGTTATAACATATTTATCGATGGTGTTCATAATCCGATCAAAATATTAATTGTAGTGCTCCAAAGTAAATTAACGTGTTTAGTGTTGTTTAAATAATAAAAAAGAATACGTCGCCGATATATTTAGTACGCAAGAAAAATAAGAAGCCTTCCGCCTAGCCTCGGGCAGACAAATACACCAACAAGTTCTTATGAGATTTGTAAATAATAAACAAAACTATTATTTGAAAATATTTTTCAAAAATGTCCATATCGTATGCTCAAAACATATTCTTATGAAAGAATCCGAGTCCAATGTAAATAAGAGCAACGCAAAATATTGGCCTTTTTGGCGTGTTCGATGATAGCTATAAAATTGAAAATGGGCCATAATTACTGAACACACTCGCGAATTCCCGCCTTTTGTATTTGAAAAGAGAAAGATTCAAGATGGAGGACAGTTCGCCGGATCTGTCACTGAAGTTGAGAAGGGGCTCGAGCGATTCTCGGGACTCCTTCTATATGGACTTCGCTCAGGGTATCGATTCGGACATCGAAGAAGTGACTACGATTGAAGGGCCGCGGCCGCAGCAGGGCGACCAGACGCAGGGAGACGGTGGAGACACTGATACGCTGGCCACACCGTCCGGACTTGACGACCCTCAAGAACTTTCAGGCCAATGGTAAGAATTGTACAATAAATGTTTCTGTAGAAGAATTATATTTTATCTATGCCATGCTAAAATTCGAATGTTTTATTTTCTAATTCTGTGTACGAAATTAGGAAATGAGAAAATGTATAGAACCGTTCAAAATATTAGCTACTTTCTAAAAACATAAGTAGGATTATTTCAGCATAACATATTAAAAAAAACAGGTAAAATGTTAAATACCAAAAATTACGCACCTACGTATAAAATATAACGAAATATTGATGAAAAACAATGATGTTCTACAAATAAGTAATGCCATATTTTATTGTTTATGGTAAAATGTTCTAATTTTGCGGGACAGTGGACAAATTAATTAACGATTTAAATTCCGTATACAAAATATCTTATAAAGTGAAAAATCGTATATTTTTTAGAAGCGAATCAAAGCCCAGCTTATATATTTCATGCTTCAAATGATTTTTAACATTTCTTCTTTAATGTAATTAATTCCATCTGACGTATAATGCTTAATCTATTGTAAAGCCTTGTAAACTATAAATAATACAAAAATGTAGATACCGAAGCAGCTTCCGTTTCAAAGGAATGGCGCTGGAGCATAAATAAGGGGTGACTAACAAAGAAATATTATTTTTTTCGGGTCATTGAGATGTAGTATATGAATCAGAATTACAAATAAATAATATTACTGCCAGGAAATACTATACGATTCTTATTTGAATCATACATTTCTAGCAATAGTATTTTTAAGCTTTCCCAGAAAATGATACGTCATTACTATTTATATTACACCAAAAACCTTTCACATTTATAAGTATCATTTATTGGGAACAAACGAATGAGAAATTAACACAATAATGTGCCCTTTAGTGTGTTAGAGCCCCCGATACCATTCTGTAATGTAGGTTTCCCCAAACTTTTCCTGCGATGGAACACTTCACAAATTCTGAAATTTTAGCACGTTGTTTATTTTATAGGGTAGGTAGTAAATAATACACAATCAGTAAAAAACAAGCATTATTTCTGTGTGTGAAAGGAGAAGGGCGTTAAATGAAGTCTAATATTGGTACTTCTCAGGAGAGCCAAAACAAGATTTGCGTTTGTATGAAATTTGATGAAAAATGTGATGTTTCAACGTGAAATTTACTAATTCAGCAGCATTTATTCGACTGCTGCCGTTTCTCCTATATGCATTGTTGTTATTTTGGCATATTCAACACGTACGCTCAAGTGTACGCTCTAACATTTTTTTTCCATGTCCTCTCCCAATGTGGAGCGTATGGTCTCCTAATGGAGGTATCTCAACAGATTTTTTTTCATGAGAACTGTTTGTTACTCAGTTGCTCAACCTCTCTCTATCGAATAGAGTAGGGATAGAAGGATAGGGCTAGGACAGGACTAGTGGTTAGCTAATCGCTCTCGCTACGTCCCGTGAGAGTGGGATGGGTGGGTGAGGAGGGAGTTTTAGACAACACAAACATTCAGACTACGAACTGAAACGGTGAAAACTGTCCGTACCGGAAATTGAACCCGAGACATCTGTAGTCGTAACCCACGACGCTACCAACTGCGCCACGGACGCCGACGAACATAATACATACAAATATAATTGAATGGAGTTCTTAATGACTTTGAAGATTTTGAGTCCTTGATTTACAAATTTTCTTGCTATAAAGCACAATGTGAGAAAGTTAACTTCTATTATAATATTTGCTGTGGCGTCGAACCTGTTTCTGGACTGCAGATAATAAGAAGATTCATATAAATATTTCATAATAAAACAATAATAACTTTTTTGACACACTGGGTTACTGTTTTGATAAATTCGCCTAGAGATTATTTCCAATGGCTGATCGTTCTAATATTGGTTTAGATCATATTCACTGATTCGCCTGTCAACATGAAATTAAACATGTTTGATTTTGTTGCAGCATATAAAAAAATTCAGGTTCCGCAGAACATAATTTGGGAAAGCCTGCTTCAATGGTTATTTCTTTTAAGCAAAGAAAATAGATATGAAAGCTCATAAATTATTCTTATTCTTTATCTCCCGAAGGTGAGATATACTTATCACGTGGCGTATTCTTCAAAAGGATATAATGAGCGGTCAAAATATCTCCTTTAAATCCAGATACTAGATTTCACGTAAATGTTGAGAGTGTAAATTTAACGCGCTGATGAGCTTTCTTGGGATAAAAACCACACGCTGTTTAATTTCTGACAATCAATCTGTCGGATAATTCTCTTTAGAATTCTCCGTTGCTAAATCCTAATAGAGGTATGCACTAGCTGAAATTTTATAAAATTATCCGGTACCCGGTCTTGGGCCTTAACGTTAATATTATTATTACCTAATATACTTAATACTTTGATCAGCTCAACTTCATCTAGGTCGTAATTCGTAACTGAAAAATATATTGAATGGTAAAAAATACATTCGACTAATTCCCTTCAATCGATAGTATTTCGTTCGAATAGCATAATCGTTAAAATATATCAAATATAATATTATATATTTGAATATTCAGATCGTTATCTCTACATTTGTATTCAGTAATAATCCGGACAGGCAAAACCAAAAATATTGAATTTCTAAGCCGTAGTTTTCCCCGCATCAACCGCTATCAAATTTCACTTACGAAACAAATCAATCATTGTGAGCTTTTTGAATTGACACGTATAATACCTTGAGTCGCAGGAAGATAATACATATATACTATTTTATATTCATTTGTACATTCCAACAAATTGAATAGTGATTAATACCGCTGTTATCATCATTACTTGCATGATAACATTGATAGCCCAGCGATGATCCCGATTGTTGAACTAGGTTCTTCAAAATTAACCCAATTGCGCTACGTTTAAATACGACATGGTGAACGACAATTGAATTAAGTTCTACAGAATGTAGCTATCACACAATAATGTCAAACTGAGATAATGGCACTTTTGCAATTACATTAAAATTATAGGAACTTTGCAGCTCTGAGTTATTATCTATATGATAGATATAGCAATAATTGAATCTCAATCCTATTAAATAATATAGAATATGACCATGCATATGACTGTTTAATATAGAATATAAGATCATTCATAGTTTATTTAATTGTAAATAGAATAATGTGACCTTTACCCGAGTGCCTGGCTTATATTAGACAGTAAAATGTTTGCATAGTTATTCAAAGAATATATATTTTTGAAGCCAGGCTAGTTTCAACAGAACATAGATTAAACCTTCACGCACCTGATCTATTTTATATTTACTATTTTTTGTGAACTGGATAATTTATGCATAACTACGTCCAATTGGTATTGCCTGATACTTAATAATGACAAAAAAACATCAATAGAATCAATTCTGTATAAATATTTAAATAGATGCAAGATCTTCATAACAGTGTTTTATTATTTTAAGGACAGTAAATAAATTTTTATATTCTTTATTTGGTCAGTTAATTTTAACTTCTAAAGCGAAACAAATGCCCTCTGTAGCCTTGCACCAAGGTTCCAAGTTGAATTATTATCAATACCGAATTTTTTTTTTCCAACATGTAATTTGATATGTTGGGATTGGATGTGTGTGTCATGTCTTTTTTCCTCGAGTAGTTCTCAAGCGGTTTGGTTAAACTTCTGTTCGCGTGTATATTAAAATAATTTTAATTTAGTTTTATATATATTATAAATATAAATTCATTGAAATGATTTGTGTTCATACCTACAAAATTATTTTACCATGTACAATTCATGGCGTCGAAACACAATAAAAGCGAGGGAATATAATATACATCATTTTAATTCTACTTCGCCACATTCCAACAACTCTCATTATTTTTTAATGATGTTTCTTGTGAGTTGTCCCTGGAGTGTTTTAGGTACATCATTACACATTTTCCTGCCCCTCCACTCCACTTATCTACTTAATGATATTTCACTTATAATGTTATGGCAGCATGGAAATGAAAATTTCGAATTAATCTCAGCTTTCCTTTCTGGTATTCAAAAAATATTATAATATATACCAGAGGTCGTCATATTCTTTTTTTTGTTGCAACCATCTCCATTCTTAATGCGGCACCTTAAAAAAAGTTTTCATAAGAACTGGTTTTTACACCATCGTACTACCTCTCTTTTTCAGAGAGGGAAAAGATAAAAGTTATCGCTTCCTTCAGTTTTCAGTATCGAATGGGTGGAAGTGGAATGGAAACATCACATTCATACATGCCTTTGAATACATATTCATAAATCGATGGAATAATCAGTTATAAAGACACCGCAAGTGAATAGAACGATTATAAAATTACTTTAATTATTGTAGTTTAAATACAACATTAAAAATGCGAGGTTTAAACGAATTAGCGACAAAATATCATTGGCCCGCATTTTGAAAATTTTAATAAAATAATAAGAAATCACCTTATCAACTATTAGTATATAAGTAACTTCTACATTATTATAATATGTGATATTATGCTGCTGTATATCATTTATTTCGTTTTAATCGATGGCGCTTTATTACTAAGGAGCTGCTTTTATTCAAAGGCACACCTTGGCCTAAGAGCTTTTCTCCCTTACACTGAGCTTAAAGCTTTAACGCAGCGCTAATAAAAGACCCTTCTGTACCTGAGTACAGATACTTACTTACGTTAATGAAATCAGCAGAATTAATTCTGCATTAGTATCTAAGTTGCTTTAGGAAATTTATAACAATGCTTTTTTACTTGTATAATTATATAGTTAATTGAAAAAATACTTTTACTTTAAGATAATGGCTTGTAAAGTGAGAAATGTGGAACAAAATAGTTTCATATAGATAGTAGATTCATTTTACATGATCATTGTTTGTATTCTTTTGAAATGTGAAAGCCATCGTCGAATTTAGTTCAAGATGATCTCACTACAACACATAGCATTACACTAAAGTTTTCATCATAATCGACGATGTTTTGGTCAATTAATGTAGCCCTCAAAATTGAAATTATCGAAAACATTATACGGTGAATTGCGTTATAAATTTTTGAAATGTACTCCTGAAAATTCTCATGTCTGCAGATACGGGATTATACGTAGGGAGTGTCGATATAATAACGGCTTACGTCAAGTGGCCGGGTCAGAATTTTGAAGCCTAAAACCAATGCAAAATGATGCTTCTCTTGCTCAATTTATTTTTCTAATTCACATCATTTAGCCGAGACCTGCTCTGTCATCTTTTAAATAAGATCCAAGCATTAACTTATTTTCGTATTTTTTGAGGGTTACATCAGTTGGCCAAAACACCGTCAATATCTTTCGTATGTAACTAATAGATAATACGTAATTGATGGAAAATTTAAAGAACTTAATGAGTAATATTAATCACTTTTAAGGTGTTAACTGTCAATTCTTGGTGGAAAGACATTATATTTTAAAAAATAAAACACAATTCATTTGTGCTATTTCCGTATATTTATAATGATTAGGACCACATCAATTGATAATGCTCGTGATGAGCAAAACCGGTCCTGATCATTATAAATATGTGGAAGTAGTACAAATGAATTGTTTTTTTTTAATTTAAGACATCGACTGAGGGTGCTTGATGGAATTACAATATCAAATTTGAGTTATGGAGATTTTGTACACATCCATGTATTTTGTCACTAACGACCCGGGTTTCGCCTATCGGCATCTTCAGGCATTCTTGCGCTCGAACGCCTGAAGATGCCGAAAGGCGAAACCTAGGTCGTTAGTGACAAAATACATGAAAGTGTACAAAATCTCAATAACTCAAATTTGAATTGTTTTTATTAAAAAAAAGAATATTAAATTTAAAGTTATCCTTTATCTTTCATTTTAGTAATAACAATGAAGAATCATTTATAAGCGTAGTGTGAAATTTATTCTGCATGTTTTTACCAACCAGTCAATCGCTTATTGCAACAAATATAAACGAAATTAAATTGTATGTATATCGACATTGAATTTATCGTGAAATGCAAAAACGTTTAAACGTTTTTTTGTATGCTTTTGTCGGGTTTTGCAATTTATATATCATCACATATTGTGTGAAATAACGATGTTGACATAATGTGATCTTATCGGCTTTTGATTTTACACTCCTCATATTTCGATGTATTTATTCGATTAGGGAGTTTGACCAGTGAGGCCCTCCTCTGTGTGTGTGTGCGTTCACTGTAATCCTTTTATAATCAAGATATGTTTGATTTACTATTTTCTGATCTATACATCAACGAAATCAGAAATTTTACGAATACCAGATTGTCTATGTCCTTTTGTACAAATATTTTGACTCTTGAACTTTATGTAGTTAGTTGTCTCCTAAGTATTTATATTATAGTTTGAGAGTACCGATCGATGACCACAAAATATTATGACAAAAAAGAAATGTCCTGTCAATTTAATTATGTATATTAAAATATTAACTATTGTAGAGTAAATATATCATTATCAACAGTCCCATTCTCAAATTTATTAATGTCCGATCAGTGATGCTCAACACCTTTACGCCGAACGTAATAATTTTTATATTTGGTCTATACATATTTATTAGGTTGGTACTACACATATTCAATTCTGTAATACAGAAAAGTAGTCAGTGATAACTTTAGATAAATGAATAACAACATTTTAACGAACGTTAAATAAAGGTCGTACAACCTAATAAACATGTGTAGAGCGAATACGAAAATCATTACGTTCGGCGTGCAGGTGTTGAGCATTATTGACTGAGAATAGGACCGCAAGTCTACTTTAGAAAGCCACACTTTTTGGTTCTATATCATTTCAGAATTTGGTGACATAGTCGCATTCGGTATATTTTTTTATTCTTCTCAAATGAGAAATAGTTTCATGTCCAACATTTTTCATTTCACTATAAATGAGATTGAATGTATACAATGACATTGCTAAACAGTTTTGACTAAACTAAATTTCAAGAAAAATACCTCAATCATGTTTTTGATAATGTTTTGATTAGAAATAGTTGTCATATTTGTCATAGTTCACCTTTCTTCGATCGAGAAATATCCTTGGCAGCATTATTGTGTTCTCCAAATGTGATCGTCGTCAGCTGGTACGTTCTTAGGAGCGACTAAGGCGACATCGGAATTTTTACTTTAGGGGAATTCCACTGTAAATTTCACCAAGAAGCGCAATAAATTCCAAAAGCACACCTAAAACGTAAAACAGCTACCCAAACACCCCCCCAACAGCAGCCTAAAGCGAAATTGGCCGAATTTCATGTAATCTATATGCCCATTACTTTGGTGATAGCAGAACCTTATCGAAAAAGGATTTTTTCACGATTTGGCAAATGAGACAAATGTGTTGCTCAGCGTTTGAGATCTACAAAGCCTATTCAACATGTTTCATAGATTTATTTAATCAGACAGAATGCTTATATTATTAAATTTAGTACATATTCACAAAATATACCAAATTCAATACACAATAAGTGTTATCTAAGACATAATTTAAGACATCGACCGAGGGCTCTTGATGGAATTTCAATATCAAATTTCGTGTTCACTGACAGTTCGAGTCCATTCGTGTGCTCGAATGCCTGAAGATGCCGAAAGGCGAAACCCGGGTCGTTAGTGACAAAATACATGGAAGTGTACAAAATCTCAATAATCCAAATTTGTTATCTAAGACTTTTTGTTGGGTCCGTGGTGCAATGATCAACGTCGTTGGCTTTTGTTACGAATCTCACAGATTCAAATCCCAATCTTGGCAGTTTCGTAAATTGATTTTTCAATCGATTTACCGATTTTTGTTCGAAGGTATGGATGTTTGCGATGTCAAAAATGATCCCCAAACCCAACTGATCCTAAAAAAGAGCGTCTACGTGACGACTGATCCTGTCATAGCCGTGTCCTTCTATCCTTACTCTCTTCGATAAAGGGATATTGAGAAACCTGCAGTTCCAGAGTAATTAGGTTGGACAATGTAAAAAGTAATAGAAATGATTTAGACTCCTTCATATGCTCTCACAAATGCATGACATATTGCGATGTTGCAAAGTGCAATAATATTAAGCACTTTGTTTTCAAATTTTTGTATAATTAAAGAGATTTGCTTTATGTATAGGATGATATTTTAAATTGACGATTGTGTGAATCCGGAGAGATGTTTTCGAGTTCGGGGCGCGACTATAGAATATCAGTCCTTTTGGTCAACGAATTGATGACTGCTTTTCCCGGACGTTCACCTTTATAATTACGTATGCAGAATTATCGTCGTATATATTGATTGATTAAAGCAGATTCTGCATCGGTCGGCTTTGCAGAGGCGTTAACCTTTATAAATGTTAGGCGGAATTTGCATCGTATATCCTGATTAGTTGTCACAGATGCAATAACTCTCCAGATTTTTAAAACGCCTGCAATTTTACTATGATAATATTAAAAATAATGTCACGGTTCCACTCCTCATTATAATTGTACATTCTAATTTTTATAACGTATGAAACCAATCCCACAATCATCAAGGAATATAAAAATTGACTCAATATTCTCCACCAAGTTTTCCTTTATTCGATCCCTTCCTAAGTCACCATTGATCGACCTTCTGTCTGGCTAAAAGCTTTACAATGCGATGTTAATTATCTTTCCGTTTTAAATTCTGATTATTTCAGCTATAAATTTTCGCTTGGAACCGAAAATAGTATTCTGTCGCATCTTTTTTTAGCACTACACCAATAGTCATAAGCACCGCGTTTACTTTTAAATCTATTTTGGGAACTAAATATATCACTATCTTCAAGTCGGAAGCCGCCATTCCTTTGCCGTGACGAAGGGTCGGAAGGCAAGCGAAGTTTTTCTTTTGAAATCGAGTAGTTTTCTTGAAATCTGGATGTTTTTTTCGCTTGCGGAATTGAACGAGTGAAATCATTTTGTAAGCCATGTCTACAAAACATTAACACCGAGAAAATAAGTATTTTTTTCATGAGGGCTAATAAGCAGACCGGCGTGTGACAAGATGAGTGTTTTATTTAAACCAGATTTTTTTAAGCAAATCCGTTCCCAATATGAAGCATATAATCTTTTAATGGAAGTGTCTCAACAATAGTGTTTTGTTAGCCAGTTGCTTATTGGGGATTTTAGACATCACAATCATCTATGCCTTCAAACAGAAATCCATAAATGAATTGAAAATTCAATTTATGATACTGTGACGTTAACCACTGCACCACTTACCTGATACAGATCCACAATTTACACTATTAAAATAACAATTTTATGACAAAACAAAACATTCTGGTAAACAGTGTTTTTCAAAGTCTTTCGTCTTGAAAAAACATACAATATTATTTATCTTTTTTTCACTCTCTAGCTGCTATTGATCAAGGAGTGTAAGAGTTAAGATGCTAGTGATTCGTGATGATTCTATGTGATTTCCATTGAGTCCAATCAGCTACAAAGTATCGATCGTTTGGATTCGTCCGCTCGAGAACGATGCATGTCTAATAATATATAAATACATAGTTATTATTTTCTTGTTACGTCTTCTGTGAATCAAATGTACAATTTGTGACTAGTCATATGATGCACGTGTTTAATAAATAATTCTCTTAGTTTACTCTGAACACGTGTTCGTGTAAGAATAAAAAAAATGATGCTCATATGAGACGTAAAAAACTAACACCACTGAAGTAAAAGAACAGATTCAAATGACTTTTAGGCTGTGATTGTTTGGAAACGGCATCCGCCTTTTGGCTTTGTTTTTGTAAACGCCGTTTGATAGTGGTTTCATGTTTCTTGAGAAATATACATGGATTGTGCCGTTAGTAAAATTGTTTTATTTAGAATGATAGCATACATAAAATACTCCAACAAGCTTGATTGGTTAAAGACAGGGGGGCACGGAGAGACTCGCTCGAAGAAAAAACGTTGTTCTCAGATCAAATCAGTTTCTAACTGCAATTTCTGTAGATGTTCAAATGCATTATGAAATTAATATAAGTATAAGAATAAACTTGAACAGACAGTAAGTAAATAGTTTATAACGTTTATGTACCAGACAAATTAAGAAAAAATATTATCAAGTCTAGGAATTACATCGATATTGAAATTAATTCTAATACTGATTTGACAATTATGTCCATTAAACTTTATTTGGGAAACAATCGTAAAAACAATTACAAACTCATAGGACTTTAACCAATCAATATTAAATTAATTTACCATTTAGAAAAATATAACATATACCGAGATAACAACTTATTTTAAATTGGTGAGTGTTGATAGGGTTATACCAGATGACATATAATTATGGGAATTTCATTATTTTGAATGCTGGGGTAATTTATGATTATTTTACGAGGTCATCTCACGTAAATGATCTAAATAATTCAAATTTGATATTGAAATTCCATTAAGCACCATCAATCGATTTCTTAAAGTATTTTTTTTTATTTATTTAACCCACGTTCAAACTGTGTTTATGTAACCGGACAAAAAAGAACATGACAAAACAACACAGGGGAACAAAATAAAACACATAGTCAACTGTGCTATTTTCAACATTCAACTTTTATTTTTATCTTTTAACATTAAACAGAAAACGCTATATTTTTCACATATCAATAAAAAGCAACAGTAAGAATAATAGAAAATAGTTGCTTAGCAGCCGCGTCATAATAAAATAGTCTGTCATGTCAAAACAAACTGTGTTAGCGACTATAAATTTGTTTATTATAAATGTCAAACATAAAAACATTTCATGCGAATTTCTTGAAAACGTAAAAAATCGAAAAACTGAGCGAAAAATTGTAAATCATTTAAAATTATAAAACTTAAAACAGTGAAAAAATTATATATGGAAAACTAAGACCTTCTAAACGCGTTTCAATTACGGAATATATGTTAATTAAATGTATTATCTATACAACCTTTAGTTGTTATAATTTAAGACATCGACTGAGTGTGCTTGATGGAATTTCAATATACAATTTGATTTGTTGAGGTTTTGTACATTTCCATGTATTTTGTCACTAACGGGTTTCGCCTTTGGCATCTTCAGGCATTCAAGCACACTATGAAATGTGACGAAATACATGGAAATATACAAAATCTCGACAATTCAAATCTGTAGTTGTTATATTATATTAAAGATTTCTTTAAAATTTTGTTGTATATGTATTTAATTCATAAAAAGATACTACATGAATATTTTGTGTTTTTTTCCCTGTGTTGTTCTGGTGTCACTGTTCTGTTTTGTCACCGAGCTGTGTTTATGTAGATGAAATTTAATCATAGTTAAACCTATATAACAACTACGAAAGTACATTAATAATTGTACAACTGGCAACATAAGAGTTTTACGACATGTTAGTGGCAGTAAAAGACAGATGGAATTATTTTACGGCACATTTGACTGATCAGCAACGATCGCCTCTTCTCGGTAGAACGTATCAATTACTTTAAATCTCCTAGGGCGACTTTATTTCCGGCGATACTTCCGTTAATTAATGTCGTTTGTTTGTACCCTCCCCCTCACTGTTAGCATTGCGCTGGGCAATCGTGAATCGTAAATCGTAGTATGAAATATTTATTTGACCATTTCTCGCCTAGAATTTATCATTATTATTTATTGTTTATTGTACGATGGCATTACAGCGCAACATGTAGTAATGGTGCAACTATAATATTGAGATTATCTCAACGGAATTTGTTCTACAAGATCTACTTGTTAATCGGTCGTTCAACGTCTCTTTTTTCTTGAGTGATAGAATGATAGGGCTGAGGCATATCTATTGGGTAGCTTATCATATTTTAAACCATATCCGCTACCAATGTGGAACAGATGGCCTCCTAATGGAGGTATCTCAACAGAAGGTTTTTTACGAGAACTGCTTATTACACAATTGTTCAATCTCCATTTATTGAAGAGATAAGGGATAAAATGATAAGAGTAGAACAGAAATAGTGCTCTTCCTAAGTGTGGAGTGAATTTATTTACAACACAGACACCCATGCCTTCGGTCGCGAATCAATAAATCGATTTAAAAATCAATACATGAAAGTGTCCATACTGACATTCGAACCCGTGAACACCGCAACTAATGTCAACGACATTGATCATTCGGATACAGGCCTGGAAACACAAAAGGTAACAAAAACGGAATTAAGAAATATTTGAAAAAAATATTAAAGTATACAAAATTCATGGGGTGTTTAATATCGATTAATTTTCTTCAGGTAGTTCTAGGTTGATATTTTCCACTACACAAAACACTGGATGCGACCAAAAGAATGCGATACTTATACCCAACAAATAACACATAAGACGAGTATTATATAAAAACAATATTTTTTATATTGCATCTGAATAAATTAATTCGACAGGATATTCACTTAACTTCACATGAAACCCTTTGCGTGTAGTTTGTATGCTCACGTCATGTTGATTCTGTGTCCCTTTCTCTATGTCCATAAATAATGTCACTATTTTAGGGCCAATTAAAAATGTATCCAAAACAGTGACAACTTTATGTGATACTACTGATAAATGCCGCGTTAATACTGTGACAATTATATTCATTGTCTGTACTGGGAAAATATTCCTAACATATTTTATCTACAATCGGCATAATATAAAAGACAACTTCTCTCTCTTGTCTATGTATGACATAAATATCACAGCTTGAAATTTGAAATACATAATTATCTAAATTCTACAATGTTTTGCATATTTTGGAAGAGTATATGTGATGAAGGGGGAATGTCAGTTAAATAAAATTGTTCATCAAAAGGAATTTAAGTTTTGCAATGCTTAATTTTCCAGTTTACTATTTTATTGCTCACTTACTATTTTAGAAGAGGGTTTCTTTATTGATATCAGGTATGAGTCGCTAAGTCGCTAAACACGCTCCCGAAGGTTTTTTTAAAGTTTTGAGTAAATCACGAAAAACTGTTATTGGCAGTATGATAGTTTTAAGTATAATTTAAGTTATTTTGTGTCTTCCGGTGTATGAAGAATGTATGAAAGTAAGATATTATTTTACGGTGTCGTTTTTTCGGAGCGCGTCGACCGTGTAAAACGAGGATCGAGATCGTGTAAAAAACCGACATCTTTGAGTTTGGAGAAATTTTGAATTTTGGAGAGGGGACGAAATACGAAGAAGTTTTAGACTTACAGCTGGAAAAATTGATAGATCTATAGATTAAAAATACGTACATTAAAAACTTATTTTGTTGAAAAACCGCCAAGAACGTGTTAAGCGACTCAGTGACTCATATATATTTGGATTTTCACCTCCAAACACTAGTAATTAATTTTGTAATTAGAAGTGTTATGGTAATTAGTAGTATTATCGTTTGTGTCTTACCCCTTCCCCCCGTCTTATAAAAGGAAACAAACCCACCCTACCCCTCATTTTTTATTTAAGAATTAGAATCACTTAGAGATAAATAACCTTGCGATGTATAATAGTTAGTTGGAAGATGTACTTTTTGTTTGTAAAGAACAAGACAATTAATAATGTTTATTTGTAAGAGTAATAATCATAAAATTTAGTAAATAATAATACTAAAATACAATCTAAATATATTTCACACCTATATGAAATTATTACAGAGATTTCCTCTCCTTACACTGTATAGGAAAATTATAAGTAAAATATCTCGTGACCTAACGCATTTTTGTTATATACATATTTTGGTATAATCAAAAACGCAAAATTCGCCACCAGATGGTATTCAAAATTCACACCTCAATTTTACAAAATTGATGACGTTCTTCTTTCTTCCCCTGTAGCCGTCGTATGTTTGAGAAAGAGGTTTTATGGCGGGATATATGATCATATTTGTATGTCATATAATTTTGATTAAAGAGATCAAATTTCGATGTTCATACGATCATATGGGGCGCCATATTACGTGACGTCAAAGTATTCATGTAAATGTATTCATCGCTAATTTATACTATTTAGGTATTGTGTTTGAATAAAAAAGAACACCACGAGTGAAATCTAATGTTGAGAAATGGTTTAAATTAAATTAACAAATGAATGTTTGCAACAAATATATTTTAGTTATTGGAACTAACGATGGCACTTTTAAGTAGTATGCCTAAAAATCTTCATAGTGAGAATGTATTTAAAGAAAAGATTTGGTCACATTTAACACAACGTCATATAATATGATTTTTGTTGTTTTCATATAATATTATGTTGATTTTTTAATTGTCGGCCTCAGAACAGAAAAACTGAAAAAAACAAGACAAAATAAAAAACAATTTTAAGATGTTTTCAATTGACCTTTAAATTTTTTACTAAGCATTATTTAAAAAAAAGAAATTTGACATTAAAGCTAATCAACTTTTAGTTTATATTGTTATGAAATAATTAGATTAGATTATATTGTTTTTAATATATGTATAATATTTCTGGCCGTAGCGAGAGCGATTAGTTAACCACTAGTCCTGCCCTAGCCCTATTCATCTATCCGTATGGCCTACAAAAAGAAAGATTGAGCTACTGAGTAACAAGCAGTTTACAGGAGACCATATGCTTCATATTGGGAGCTGATATGTTGAAAAAAATGTACACAAAACTTAAAAAATGTCACTCGATACGATGTCGAGGATAAAAGACAACACAAAAACCTATGCCCAATCCGCTATGATCCCGGAACCTCGTGCTTTTTATGAAATAGATCTTACCGTCAGAGTTATCATCATAAATATATGTAATTATATATATATTTTTTTTTTTCCATGTCCGCTCCCAATGTGGAGCATATGGTCTCCTAATGGAGGTATCTTGACAGATTTTTTTCTACGAGAACTGCTTGTCACTCAGTTGCTCAACCTCTCTTTTTTTTTTTCGAAGAGAGTAGGGATAGAAGGATAGGGCTATGACAGGACTAGTGGTTAGCTAATCGCTCTCGCTACGCCCCGTGAGGATGGGATTGGAGGGAGGGAGGACTCAGACTACGAACAGAAATCCATAAATCGATTGAAAGATCAATCTATGAAAACCGTCCGCACCGGGAATTGAACCCGAGACATCCGTAACCGTAGCCAGCGACGAAACCAACTGCGACACGGACGCCGGAGTCTCATAATTATATATGCACACTATAATTTAAAATCTCATTTTACAATTAAATTAAATTTACATTTGAATTCAGACATCATTAAAGTTACTTAACATCGCCAAGTAAGACGAGTCTCCCCCATAGGAAATTGAAAAGAACTTTTTGTTTCAAATTATTTTTGGGCAATTAACCGCTATATACCTAAAACTTATTTCCACGCGTGAGAAAATTCACGCTCTTTAGAATAAGTGCGAGAAGAGCTTTTCGTTAAAATCTTCGCTTAAGTTAACTCAGCCCGGTGAATGCTTAATTTTACCCATTAAGAAGTTTGACACATATTTCCTAATATGAACAAATGTTTTATTTTTGTGTGAGAGTCGCACGCAACAAATTGCAGCTCTGCTTACAACAATTGAGCGATACACAGCCGTCAAAAGCAATCACCATCAACTTTCGGCGATTGGTTGCTGGTTGAACCGTAATCAACACCTCTTGGTCTCTGCAGTGATATTAATACAGTTTTACTTTTGAAATATCAACCAAATGCGGATGAAGGGTTTGAAATATTGCATCGAAACCCGGGGGATTATAAATTATGTTATCTTAAAATATAAGTAATTTAAAAAATAAATATGTTCACAGCCAATGCTCCCTAAGATCTTAGGTGAGAGGTTCTCTCCGCGGAAGACATTATTGACGAGGCTAATTGGCAAATAATATTTTATTTGACTGATTTACGACACTGCGATAATGGTGAACGCTCTGAAAAGGTAAATCATGATGAAAAAAGTAGGACATAGACAGTCAATAGACCGGGTTTATTCTGTAATCCGCTGAGCGTGAATTCTGTCGCCACTCGCCGAACGGGAAACAGCTCATCTAAATTCATCATCCGTCCTACTGTTAAGTCGCGTCAAGCATTCAACAATTGGAAATACATTCTTAAATATCAATATGTCATTTGAATATTTGTTGTAAAATTTAGTGTTTTTCAGTAGCTTTACAAAGTTAAAATTATTTATTCATTTACACTATTTGGTGTATTGTTTATATGTTTATTTTTAATGTACATTTCTCCAAAATTTATCAGTGATTGACAGCACGCTAGCCCAAAATGAGTGCGCGGGGGATCAAAAACTACTACGCAGTTATTTTTAAAACTATTTTTCAATCGATTAATGGATTTCTGTTTGAAGGTATATCTTTCCCTACTCTCTTTGAAAAATAGAGGAAGAGTAGCTGAGAAACAATCAGCAGACATTTTGAGCGGTCTTGGTTTTAAAAAATAAAAATACATATGTAATTTATGATTCAACTTTTTTGAATTGACCTAAGTGTGATGTACACGAAAGGAAATTAGTGCACGTGTTACCTATTTCTCATGACAACACTCCAAGTCCCATATCAAGTAACACTTTGAATCAAATGCCTCGATTTTGGAGATCGTGTTACTTGATTTTTAAATATAGCCCTAAGTGTTGATATTTTTTTTAGTTTAACTTAAAGACCCGTTCACATGTCATTTTTATATTCGTCGTATATTACATGTGATTAATTAATACAGCTCAAAAATGCATAGAGTGGTAATGATATTTTTAAATTTAGTATTAGATCTATTCTTATTTAATATTTTATTCTTCAACCAATTCCGTTCCCATTGTGGAGCATATGGCCACCTAATGGATCCGACAGTAAGTATTTCTAAGATAACTGCTTGTTACTCAGTCGATCAAGGGGTAGAAGGATAGTACTGGTGGCTAGCTAATCTCTCTTTTTAATATGGGATAGATGGGAGGATATTTTAGACATGACATACATCCATGCCTACGAACAGAAATCCATAAATCGATTGAAAAATCAATCAATAAAGCTGTCAGCACTGGAACTCCCCACCCAGAGACCCGACGTAAATAATATTTTAATTCAAGAAGCAATTTCGTTTTCTTTAAAATAAGTAAATTTATCAACATATTGTATACTTACTTAATAATTACAAGGTATATCAAACAATTGGTTCAAGAACTATGACAAGAATTTACAAATAATCAAACAATTTATATATAAACGAAATTAAATAGTATACAATTGAAATATTAAGGACCTTTTACAAATCAATAACAACTACGTAATATGAAATTAAAAAAATAAGTGACATTAAAAATTAATTATTTGAGAAAAATATAATGAGTTTAAAAATAATTCAGAGGAAATTTCGAACCACTTAAATAATTTAATAACAATTTATGAAATATTAAGGGGTTATAAATAATTGCACTTTGTGTTAGATAGTATTCACTTGATACACTTGAATTTTTATTTCGATAGTTTGCACTTTGGTGTAGATAGTATTAACTTAGTACACTCAGACTTTGAATGTAATAGTTTTCACTTAGTCACGGATTCTTTTACCAAAGTGAGTTAAGTTGTAGTAGGTTATATTAGGGTTGGTCTGGTTTGGTTTGTGTGATGTATTCTAATGCGTGGAGCAAAAGCAATATAGGCGGTCTAATATAGGGTAGAGTTGGGACACGTAAGCTAGTCTTGTAAGTGTTTCAAGTAGTAAAGATTGAGTAATATTTCATTACAGCTTCGTGCAACTATCGATTTCTGAAGTGTGAGTATTTATGTTGAGTGAACACTATTTTATCTATGTGAAAATATTTGTTCGAAGTGTAATATATTTATGCAATGTTAAAATTATTGTATTATGTGGGGGTCACTTTATTTTTAGTGAAAGAATTTGTTTTTTGTGGAATGTATTAGTTATAAGTGAAAACTATTTTTATGAAAGTGAATATGATCTAAACAAAAGTTCATTTAATTGTAAGCCAATATTAAATAGGTAATTAAAATTGACACTAAGCAGCACATGGTGAATTTGGAATGAAGAATTTTTTCGGCCAGGAACATGCAAAAGGTATCTGAAAAACAAATTTAAAACACCAAAACCAATTCTTACAAGAAAAATTAAAACGAATATTTGATTAGTTTGTTGATAAATATGCCTAGTTTAATGAAACGGATACTAAAGCGGTGAAGACGATGTAATAATTTGTTTAGCAAATAAATTTGAATTAGGAACAAAGAATTTCTATCATTTTGTAGATACAGTCTGTGAGGTCAATTCATATTTCATATCTGTATGCATTCATTCATTGCATGCCGAGTTATTTCATTTTAATTTCTATCGCGTTATAAATGTGCATACGTGCACTGTAATTTAAAATTTAAACAGAGGAAGTGCATTATGAATATTCAACATTGTTTTTGTTTTTTTTCCTCTGCGCAATGACAAAGTGATTCTAGAAACCGAAATGCAACGCCATTCTTGTTTTATTTCCCGCCATTCGATTTTTAAATGAGATATCAGACCGATCAAAAATATTTCTTCATTAGATGATAATTATATTTTCAAGCAAAATTATATATATTTCATTATAATACTCTGTTATTATTTGATGTAAATTTATAAATGTAATTGATAAAACTCCATTTTAATTAAACCATGCACGCTGCAAAAGTGGTGCATATGAATAACTTTGAAATATTTCAACACAATTTTGAGATATTAGGAAATATGCTTCTTAATTATTATTTTTTTAATTATAAAACAAACAAATAAATATACTATTTTTTAATTAAAAGTTTTGTAATGATTTTGCTATTTTTAATTCATTCTGGCTGTCATTTCTTGACCAACTGTACTATTTTCAGCATTTAACATTATTATTCATTGATTGGCTATATTTTGTGATGATATGTCACATAAGGTATGGTTCACAACTCCAGAGTGATATTTTCAACTTTCAACATTTGCTTGAGACAACAAAATTGCGACATAATAAATGCCATCGTCTAAATCTAAAAAAATCGTCTAAATTAATGCCATCGTCTAAAATCGTGTAAATGCGCCCTCTATCCCTAGCGAAGCTGGGTAATAAATAATAGTTATCTATATGATAAAACAAGAGACAGAAATATAGATGTCGCATTCGCTCTGGAAAGAGACATTATTACACCAGTGCAGTTAAGTCAATATTATATTTTTGTGTTTGTAAAAAAAGGTCGAATAGAGGTTGAACTGTTTGTAATCATGTCATGAACAGTAATGAATTAAGTCATTATTACCTGTCTTAAAAACAAATTATACTAAAGGCTCAAGCACTTCGTAAGCCATTTTTTTAATTAATAAAGAGATGGCTCGCTCATAATCGGGCGGACGTAATGAAAGCTCTACGTGGAATTCTTATTAAGATTATGTAGATTAATTTACAAAGATGAGCGCTAGTGCCACAAGAAAATTGCCGTTATAGGTAAAAACACAGGTAACGACTAACGACTAATAGCACATTCCAAGCAATGAAACATAAGTTATGATTTTAACGTTAGGTATTTTCAATTGTGAATTGTTTGCGATGGATAACGATATTGTCAAGAATCGAAAAAAAACACTATGTTTGTAATCACACTGCAAGTTTAATTGCTCAGATTACGTGTTCTGCCGTTATTTTTTTTTTTTATTTACTACATTAATATTACCTCTCACCCTCTATTCCTTACAAAAACGGGTTGTAACGAGAGTGATGAGCTAACCACTAGTCTTATATACACCCTATCTTTCTATACTTACTCTCTCCGGTACAGAAATGATTGATCATCTGAGTAGTAAACAGCTATTGTAGATTTTTTGTTGAAATAAGCTCAATTAGTAATTCATATGCTCCATTTTGGGAGTGGACATGATTACAAAAAAACTCTCCGCCATATCACGATGTACAGCGATACCATTAGTAGCAAAATTAGTAAGTAGTGTAACCTGTTTGTGATTGCATACAATATTATGAAATGAATTATTTCGTCTTAACACAAGTGATGTGGCTTCAGTTTGATAATAATGCTAATAATTAAAATCAGTTTTACCGGTAGGGTTTGTCATTTACAACTTAGGTTCCGGCTATAGAAACTCTAAGCAGCGGTCGTCAACCAGTGGTTCGTGAGAGAATTTTGATGATCCGCGGTAAACGCGAGTAACTACAGTAACGTCATTGAGCCAAGAATCAATAAACTTATTTCATAAATGTACCAACAAAAATCACGTGTATTAATTTGTTTTAATCAAACAAGCGTTATTAATATTTACTTTCAAAATGGTGAGCTTAGTTGTACGCGAAGTCCGAAAGATTGGCGACCGCTGTCTTAAAGTATTAATAATACAGATAATTTAACAGTAATATTTAGTTATATGGTTTTCAAAAACTATCAAAACGGAAACCTGTTTAAAGATTGTAATATTGATGCAATGTTGACAAATTTATTTCAAATCGAAGACATGCGGATATGTCACATTTTCAGTTCATTATATCATTATTATTTCTTGAATATGGTGCATGGAACAATTGGCTGAATATTCAGTCCTTCTCGACTGATCTTCTTAAAAAAACTATCGTTAAACGTGGGGTTGAACGATTGGGTCGTGACATCATAAAAATATTTATCGTAGAATAATTCATCTATGTATTATTACTTTGCCCAATTTTTCTTTACCGCTCACGTTTCATGATCCGTTCTGAATACCTACGTGAAAAATTCCAAGCCAGTAATTTATTTTTACCGCTCATAACTTGAACCCAGTTGAAAATAAATCGATTGACATGACGTGATTCCTTTCAAGTCAATAAAGAAATTATTATTAATAATCAAATTTGAATTATTGAGATTTTGTACACTTCCATGTATTTTTTCCATGTATCCATGTATTTAAAAAAAAATTCATGGAAGTGTACAAAATCTCAATAATTCAAATTTGATATTAAAATTCCATCAAGCACCCTCAGTCGATGTCTTAAATTAAATTATTATTAATAAAATGAAATAATTAAATAAAGCTTTTTTATTGTAAAAACTTCGAAATATTATTTTTAATGTAGTGAATAAGTCACTTGTGGTGTGTTAAGTCAACTATACAGTTTTGTGTTGCTTTCACATTAAAAAAAAATCAGCACCGGTGTCGCTCATCGCGATCATTATTAACTGATAAAACAACGTTAATGAATATTTATGAAATATTTTTTAACTTTTTTCATATTGACTTTAATGCGGTTAAATTTCTGATTTCAGAAGTTATTGATATGTAATAGGTCCTTCACATTTTGATTGTAGACTATTTTATTTCATTAATGTATAAGTTGTATGTTGGGTTATCTGTAAATTCTTGACATGGTTCTTGAACCGATTGTTTAACATAGCTTGTAATTATTAACACTCAGTTTCATATAAATAGGCTTGTTAAGATTTTATCAGTTGATAATGTTCGCTATAAGCGAAACCAGTCCTGATCATTTTACAAATGTGTAAGTAGTACAAATTTACTATGGATTATTACGAATTGGCATATTGTCGGCCATGTCGTGAGAGAAGTTTTTTTACCACCGTACTATTTTGAATAGGTTTGTTTCATTTTTACGTGACGTCACGTCATACAAATACGCAATTTAAAATTATATGTTTTTGAAATACTTTTTTAGTAATATCATGGTTTACTTTTTAATATAATATAATATATTATGGATAAAATAACAGTATCAAATCAATGACAGTTTTTACCTGTTTTGAGAAAATCGAATTTGAAGATTTGAGATGGACATATTATGGATTTGAATGTTTTGTGTAAATTAACTAAATTTCAACCAAAACTAGACATAGAATATCTTTGCATCGAAATTATAGTGGTATCTTTATGGTGTCAATCCAATCCAAGACAGCCAAATAAGTCCGGAGGATGGCCTAATTTGTCAATTATTTCTAAAAATGTATACAATGAAAGACCCTCATACAAAAAATGAACCTGTTCACAATAAATTCTGAATATGTTAATGATCCTACAAGAAACTCGTTTGTAGGAAGTAAGGACTTCTTTTAAAATTGTAGTTAAGTGACATGTTCCAATTTACAGATCTTATGTTAATTAAAATTGTGGTTAATTAAGGTGTTTTACATCAGGTTTTTTGTAAGTTTTAGTTTCAAGTCAGTAAAGTTTTAACTTGTAGGGTTCAAGTTTTGTTTGGGACAGTTTTATAAATTGATTTCTCAATCGATTTATTTCGTAAGCATGGATGTTTGTGATATTTGAAATACCCTTCCACCCATCTGATCCTAAAAACCAGGCGTAGCGAGAGCGATAAGCTAACCACTATTCCTGTCCTAGCCCTATCCTTATATCCCAACTCTCTTCGAAGAATAGAGGTTGAACTAATGAGTAATAAGCAGTTCCCGTAGAAAACTTCTGTCTCGACAACTTCATTAAGAGTGCATATGCTCCACATTGGGTGTGGAAACTGTAAAAAAAGTTTTTAATATGGATCTCACTTCAGCAAGTGATACTTGGTAAATGTCGACAAACTACAATTATAGTTACATTATTTTAAAACTGGTAGAATTAAAGTAAAATATAGGAGTGTTTGTAATTTTTTCAAGCCATGCAAATAGGAATCTGCAGTGTCGCAAGTGAAAGTGGAATAATTAAAAATTGCCATTAATAAAAACACGAATTCTCTGCAAAATAATTTGATGAAAACAAATAATGAGTCTAAAAAATATTATATATATATACATGTATTAATTAATACAACCTAATTTGAATAATAACCTGGATATTGACGTGTTTGTTTTTCACATCGACCGCACGCTAAAGGCTATTGACATTCGACGAAAGCTCTTCAATGTGAGGAAAAAACAAATATGAAATAACAACGAGTCAAGCTTTGTCGGATACATGAAAAAATACCCAACATAGCATTAAATATATGATTTGCATATTAAATCATAAAAATAACAAGTGAAGCAGAAATAGCTATGAACAAACTGATAAAATTCCTGTAGAGCTGAATATTTGATATTTTTACCGTAAGAGCTCTACCAAGCAAAAGTTGATTCAATCAATATATTGAACAAATTTAGCTTACATGCATCAATTCCAAAAAGCGAAATAATTAGGTTCGTAAATAATAAAACTTGCCGAACATGCTTGTGATGAGCGAAACCGGTCCTGATCTACCAAATAAACGTCGATTTTATCAATAAATTAATAATATGATAACATATCGTTCTAAAAAATTTTGTAGATCTAAATACTTTGATATTTCGTCGAGTTCTATCAAGTAAGTGCCAATTCAATCAATAAATTAACAGTTCACACCAATTGTGCTATCTCGCACATATTTGTACGAACATACACGTCACATAAAAATTATATGAAAACAGGTTTTGTATTTAGTATCCATAAATTACACGAGGTTTTGGTCAAAGGTTCAAATGACCCGTACCTTTGTTATTAATGCTGGGTAAAGTTTGGGAAGATTTATTTTATAAACTCTGGGCGCAGAGGTCAGAGGACCGCCGTTTTCGGACCTCTGCGCCATTATTGTGATTATATTTACGTGAAAATCGTACTAAAAAAGGTCGTTCAGAATAGGATGTTAGAGGCGAAAATTTTAATTATGAAAACAAAGTTTAGGGATGGGGATGGTTATTCTGTTTGGTTATAACATATTTATTAAAATATTCATGACCTCTTTGGTCTTTGTTAATTGCATTGTATCATACCTAAATGGTTGTAGTGTTGACAGAAAAGGAAACAATCATACAATCTACATAAATAGTTATTTTTGTAATGTCTTTTCTCTGTCTAATTGACCTATAATAGTTAATATAAAATTAAAGTTGATAATAATTTTATTCCACTGGCTGTGTTACTAAATATGCACGTGTTTCGCCTCTTTAATATGCATCTATAGACTAACTATGTCGCAATGTTATTTATTTCTAAAGTATACAACGATTAAAATTCCCAACATGAAAATCAAGCCTGGGGTGGGATTATTTCATTCTACTGGACATGGGGAGGAGCTAAGACACTACCGAAAATAGTACTAATTACAAAATTATTTAGTTTAGTGGAGGTGAAAATCTCAAGGGAAATAAATTTAATATTGGTGAGCCACTTGACCTATTTAAAATGTTGTTTACTAAAGATTGATTGTTAACGGTTTCACTAATTTCTAAAAACTTTTAACTATTCATTTTCAATCCTTTATAATTTACCCGATGAAGTATTTGTAAATTATTATTTTTGTTAAAGTTGTGATCATTTTCAACAAAATGATTTGTAAAATCTGAAAAATTATTACTATTGAGACATCTTATTTTAATTGTAATTGTTACCTGTCTGCCCTACATAAGAATCTTGACAGTCTTCACAAGAGAGGCGGTATATACTACACTGAGACAACGATAATACTTGATTTTTATCATCCAATAAATTTTATTTGAAATGGTTTGAGTGCCAGGAAGAATGTTACTCGAGACAATTCGTGTTTTAAAAGTATTCATGATTTGGTAGCTTCGAAAAGCATACCTAACTTTAAGCAAAAATCAATACTTGAATTTTTCACTAAAAATCATTTTAAAATGAAGGTATACGTCCGTATAGAATAAATACATAAAAAATATTTATAGTAAATGTAATTTTCTTTCCCTGTCAATTATATAGTTTTTCGATTATCAGGACCAACTTCACTCCAAATTAGTCCTGATAATCGCCAAATAAGTCAAATTAGTTCTACTGTATTTGCGTAACGTAATAGAAATGTAAAGGAATATGCAAATTATTACTGCATATTATGATGGCATAGTAAGGAAGTTGAACGAAACAATGAGCAGGTATTTACCCAAGATTCGTGTTGCTGAAGACGCCTTATCCTTTTCACATAGTCTACGCGTGTACCAACATTACCGACACGTGGTATAAAGCGATAAGCAATGCTAAGTAGTTGCTATCAGATTGTTTGCTTGAAACCCAAAGGAAAGTTACAATCATACCTTTTGGGTAGTGGTTGAGAACTATGGCAATGTTTATACCTTATATCATATATTGTTTTTAAATGGCATTTTTAATTCATTATTAACATTTTTTAACCGTATCCACTCCCTACTCGGAGCATATGGCCATTATACGGTTCCTCCAAGATTCTCTGCCCCCGCCAGTCTTCTTGCTTCCCCCCACCAGGGTCATCCCAACGTCCCGTAGCTCCACCGAGTACATCCCATGGATGTTCATCAGCGGCCTTCCAAGGCAAACGGAATCCATAAGGTTGGTAGGAGAGACAGGACGAATTCACGCTCCCCTCTGGCATCCGCAGCACATGTCCAATGCAGATCCGCCGTCACTTTTTAACTTTGGACGAAATAAGGGGCTGGTACGTCCCCCCTATTACGTTTGAGTTCCTGACAAAGTTAAATTATCGTACCCCTAGTATTTTCCGCAAGCATCTGTTCTAAGCACAGTATACGGTTACCCTGAGTTTTAGTGAGGTGCCATGACTCGTAACCGTAAAGCAGCACCGTCAGAATTATCTAGAAGCTTTTATTTACCAATTCAGCCCTAGATCTTTATTGTCTTCATCTGTCAGAATGTGGTTGTATTGACGGTGATTCCAGGAAATTGTTTGAACTGAAATGAAGTTTTACGCTCAATATTATACGGCTACAAATTGTTTTACAAGTATAAACCTTTTTATAAAACTCTTTTGTACATATGAATCAAATAATAAAAACAATATGACCGCCAAAAATCACTGATAGATAGTATAGTATCCATATCTCAAGAAATAATAATGATTTGATAAAATATATGAGAATGGCAATAGATAGATGACACAATAAGTCACCGTAATACTCAAAGGGTTAAGACAAAAAATATTTTGCTTATGTTTCAGTCACGCAGATAAAACTCGGGAGCATGTTTGTTCATGGTCTTGAGAACACCAGGATTGTAAACTGGCACCCGTAATAAAAGCATATTTAAAACACGTAAAAAATAGCAAATTATTTAATTTTTCAATAGTATTGTCGTCTATATTTTATCTGTAGCCTTGGCAATTAATATTAGAAAAAGGTTGCGAAGTTCTGTTTTAGATTAATGGTAAGGTTTAACAAGATATACCCTCAAAACGGGGAAAGGGATAGCCTTTCCGGATAGATTATGTCAAGATTTACCTTCGTAGATAGTTTAGACTCGCTCGTCTGCCGTTTGTCAAGACTTACACCTTGGAGAATGAGAGCTCAAATGAGGTCACAGACGATGACTTGGAAGTCTTATCTATTTGAGAAAATGTCCTGAAAGTCTTTAAGGATTCTTGGGTGTAAAAAAAACAATAAAGAGAGTTAGTATCTTATCTTTAATAATGTTTTTTATTACACGTAAAATGTTTTGATAGCGGCTGTGAGTAGGTCACAAGAGATTGGAGAAAATAGGCTGAATTTACAATTTAGAAGATAGATATTAAAAAAAATACATTTTTAAGTTAGGTGAAATTTGATTTACTAAGATTACTGGGTCCGTGGTTGAGTGGTCAAAGTCACCGTATCAACGTCAGTGTATCACCGCCTCCATTCAGATATAGATCTCAGCTACCAAATCTCAGGGTACTGAACACTGTATTGCCAATAGTGTGTCTGTAATATTGGCCAAATGCTTTATTGTTGCTATGCATGTTCAATTTTATGGATTATTCTAAGGTGTGTATGCCTGTGATGTTTAAAATTCCTTTCTTCAAAAACGATCCTAAAATCGGTGTCATAGCGAGAGCAATTAACTAACCACTAGTCTAATTCTAGTCCTACTGTCTACGAAAACGAAAGGTTGAGTTATTAAGTATCGAACAGATCTCGTATAAAAACTTATGTTGAGATAAACTCGATTAGGAGTCCATATCGTCAAGTATTTTTTACAAACACGTATCTCATTTTTTCTCACTTTTATATCCTCAAAAAAATGCAGAATTTTATTACGCACATAGTCCATTAACACGTATCTCAAAATGTACCTGGTAACATTAAAATTTTAAGGAATTACTTAAGACACGTATCACAATAAAACGTGAGAAATATTGTAGAATACGTTACTAATTTTGCTCACGTAATACTCAACTTTTTTTTTGCAAGTCAAGAGACAATCTTACAAAAGTAAGTTGTAGAATGATTGAACGTGAAGCTCTTTTTTTGAGTTGAGATTTTCGAGATACGTGTTTGTAGAAAATACTCGACGATATGCTTCATATTAGAATCGGACATGGCAAAGAAAAATGTAGAACATATTCATGTATTGACTACATTACTCACTACTGTAAAATAAATTGTATTAATCCAAACAAATTATATGCCACAAGTACATAGTAATAAAGAGTCGTCTTGTATTGAGTACATATATCGTCGCCTTGGGTAAACAAGGTTCTATCTGCAATTTTATATTTCAGAAAATGTAACTTTTTGAATGAAATACATATACGTGAATGAAAGAGACGACCACTTTTGAGACTGTGATTTCCTACACGCGTCATGTCTAATTATATGTTCAGATTGAACCTTGATGCATTGTAACATTTGTATGTTTTTCAGATAGAACATTTTCCTAATTTGAATTTTGATGGATTGACGGACAATTGTAAGGTTTTTTAAATGCAGATAGAGCCGTATTTTTAATGCAAATAAAACAGTATCTAAAATTGATTTTGTAAAAAAACGGCTGTTGGAATCTTGTTTACCTGATGCGACGATATAGAGAGAGTTTTTTTTTTTAAATAATGCATCAAAATAACTGGCATTACAACAGCCATGGCGCCAGATATATTTTTTTTTAAATCACACGAAATAAACTGCAATGATTTTCAAAGTAACACGAGATCAAATCGAAGAGAAGAGACATCACAAATACCCATATCCAATATCTAAATTGAAAAAATCTCTATCTGATATTGACCTTGCCTTGTTTTGAACTCAGACTCAACTTATCGCTAGGGTAAAGTTCTTACCACTAGCCCACAGAATCCGACAATGTTAAAAGTATAAAAAAATGCTATCTTGCAGGGTAGAGTTTAATGGACGCCATTATATCTGTAATCTTTACTTTAATATCCGCTTTCGTCGACAAAATTGCATCGTAATGAAAAGTTAGCTTTTATTATTGTTTTAACTGTCATAAAAAGAGGGAAGACGCCATTTGCTTTGTATAAAATAGGAATTAAAATGTTTGATATAATTTAATGACAAATAATAACTCATTTGAATAAGAGCGTAACTTTTAGCTACATCAATGATGGAAGTGAAGTTTTTCTCACTGTTTTATTATTTGAATTTTTTGAGTGGCTTACTAAATTATAATAATTTAGATTTTCAAATCAAATTAGTTCGTTTTTAGAATATTTAACTTTTTTTTAGCCATGTCAGCTTCCAATGTGGAGCATATGGACTCCTAATGGAAGTGTCTCAACAAATTTTTTTCAACAAGAACTTTTCGAAGAGAGTAGGATTGGACTAGTGGTTAGATAATCGCTTTAGCTACCCCCTGTTTTTAGGATCGGTTGGGTGGGAGGGAATTCTAGACATCACAACATGACTATGAACATAAATCCATCAATTTAAAAAAACAATTTATGAAACTGTCCGTATTGGGAATTGAACACGTGAGATCGGTAACTGAAACCAACGAATTTGACCACTGACCCTATTAATTGCGAACTAATTGTCAATAAAAACGGTGTTGTAGCTGAGTGGTCAATGCTGTTCTTTTTTTAGTCTTCAGTCTCACGGGTTCGAATCCCGGAATGGAATCTGTGATACATTTATATTTCAATGAATGTGTGTAATATTTTAAAACACCTTACCACTCATTGGCTCCTCATAACAGCAAATAGAAGCTCTTTCATAGTATCATTTGTCTTCCTTTACCCTCTCCAAAGTGAGAGATTGAGCAAGTGACTGACAATCGGTTCTCGTAAAAACATACATTGTTGAAATGCTACATTAGAAGTTGATATTATCCATATAAGGAGCGTATATGGCCTAAATAAATGAACACCAAATCAAATTTTCACAGATGACTGTAAATGATAAGATTTCATAAGTACTGTAATAGTCGAAGGATTGTTTGTTACAAATTCATTTCATTTCCCTCTTCATGAACACTAGATAGAGATGTGCAACGATTTTTACAATGTGTTCTTCTTTAGCACGGTTCTAAAATTGCACTTACCGATGTAACGAAGCCTATCTTTCATTTATTTACGTTCACTTCATCTTTTTTCGAACGTTTTTTTTTGCACGACTGTTTTGCACGGAACGTATCCCCCGTGTAAAAAAAAGACTCAGTGAATTAATTTATTTAAACAAAAAAATGCTCGATTTGGACTCAATCTACGTAAACGAAGACTGTCATATTGATTTTGTTTTTTTTACATACATTAAATGGTGAGGGAGGAAGTCCCCAATATTTCTTTAATTCATTTCTACTCTAGTCCGTCATCTTCATATTTCATGATAATGATTGACCCTCGTCCTTTTGATTTGAATAAATAATATCTGTCAGGATCCTTTTATCAGAATAAATATTCATACAGTACTTACGGTAAACGTCATAATACGATATCGTGCATTTAGAATCATAATGTCATATCTTTTAAAATATTTTGTGTTTATACCGATACGTCAGTTCTAAAGTGTTTGTAGTTTTGAGTTAAGTATGAGTAAATGCTTAAAATACCGATATCCATCATTTCCAAAATGTAACAAATGGTAATCTGTGGCTATTTAATAACGACAGTGGTTATTATTACTTTACATCTGGACTGTTTACGTTGTGTAAAAACTACGACAAATTATGTAAAAACTTCAATTATCAATATTAGAAAGAAATGAAATTATGTTTATAATATTGTAAATACAAATATGTTTTGGCAACTAATTATTTGATCAGTATCTAATTCAATTAACGGTCAGTAAATATTAAAGAAACGATCAGTAAATAATAAAGCAAGGTTAGGTTAGTTTAACTAAATAAAAAAGGTATAATAATAAATCCGATTTAGGTTATATACGTGCGAATTTCATTAAACCATTTTGAGTGGTAAACAAATAAACTGTTTTAATATTGTACATTAAGAAATGTTTATTTTATTTACGATTTCAATAAACATGCACCAATTGCCACGTAAATAAAGTTTTGGTTAGGTTTAATTTAATAACTGACCATTTTATATAAATTACTGACCGTCTATTTTATTAACTGACCACGTGTATACTGACCATTTATCGAATTAATTACTGACCTTTTTGATTAATTACTGACCCAATATATACAGGCTATATGTCTTTTACGTCCTAAAATTACATTAAAATCGTCAAAAATGAGATGTAGGTATAGCAGATGATTAAATCTGCCCAAAATCTTGTTTCCCAATTATCTCAGATGTATGCGTTTTGATATAATTCGTTTTGAGATGTAAAAATAAATTCAACAATTCAAATTTTATGCGTTTTGAGTAGTTCCTCTTTGAAACTGAGGTATCGATCTATATACTTAAATGATACGGTCAATATAAATGCTCTTTTATTAAAAAAAATAGATGTAGAGTAGAGAATTAAGCCTGTCCAAAAATCTTGTTTCTTAATTATCTCAGAACTATGCCTTTTGAGTTGTTACACTTTGGAACTGAGCTATCGATGTAATTATACAAATACTGTGTATTAATGACACGCGGTTTCCTTTTATGCCAAGAATTCTTTGTGATTAGTAATTCATAAGTATAACAATGTGAAGAAAACAAATTACAAGTGATTTAATTGTAATTGGATCTTCCGTGAGACATTTCCATTCTCTTTCTCATTCATTTTTCTATTGACAAAACATATAAACCACGGCTTAATTTAATTGAATTTTCTGCCATTTATTTTATCCCTTATATAGTCGTAAAACAAGTGATTCACGTCAATTCTAATGTTTCCATAGAAGCATATGAGTGACTCAGTTTTACTGCAAAGAATAGCTCGATTTAATTCGTTCGAACGCAAATGAGACGTTCTTTATCCTCTTTGGAAGGATATTTTGAGTGAACAACTGAGAGCTAGTATCATCAAATATATTGTCTTAAAATGCTCCATGAGAAGTCTATATGCGTCGCATATTTTTATTTATGATCTAAATTATATTTTAGCGAGCTGGTTGACGATAATCTTGATGGCACCACTAGTGTTGATACATAATATAGACAGAGGGTAATTTATTTCAACTATGACAGGAGATCAACTCACCATCGTCGACAGAATAATTGAAGTCTCAACGCGATTCTAAATCGGCAATCAGGATCCACTCCTCGCCATTCACCGTTCTGTTCATATCGTCCAATTAACTGGAGACACTAATACACTTGGAAGCGTTTCATAGTTGTAAAGTTGTACATTCTGTTCATGGAAACTTGGAGTGTAGTCGACGAGAAGACCACTCAATTTACACTTCAAGGAAAGATTATGAGAAAACCGTTGTCTTTTGATGGTAAAAATATTCATGAATGGGTATTATACTTATTTAATATATATTTTTTTAAATCTATATAAAATTACAGGTACTTATTTTAATGATAGATTTATTATTTTATGACGTTTAAAACCTTAAGCTTCAGTCGCAATGTTCAATAATGCAACAATAATTATATTATTATAATTTAAGACATCGACTGAGGGTGCTTGATGGAATTTCAATATTAAATTTAGATTATTGAGATTTTGTACACTTCCATGTATTTTGTCACTAACGACCCGGGTTTCGCCTTTCGGCATCTTCAGGCATTCGAGCACACGAATGGACTCGAACTGAGAGATAGTAAACAGTGTCTAACGCTTATATAGAAGATACAAATGCGACAAATATCATTTACGAGGCAATACATTATACGTCTGAGAGCCACACCGATACCTGAGTTAAAATTTCGGAAATCGCCCTAATCCTTATTTTGTAAACACCATATTAACAGAGTGGCGAATTGCCGAAGGCGATTGCCACTTTTCAACTTCTTTTAGAAATACCAGTGATTTTACAATTATAATAGTATTGTGGGTTTTGACGGGATGTAATTCGACGAATGGGTAAATATATACAATCATTCCACATTTAGTGACATCTGTTAGGTGTTTCAACGTATCGGATATAATAGCGGAGAATTAGGAAGGTTCAGCTGCTCATTCAAGATTGGTAAGGAGTTTAACTGGGCTCTATTAATTTCTAAAATTTCCTGATAAAATAATTTATGATCCCCCATGTTTTTATGCAACAGCTTAATCCCATCATCCGCATTAAACGTATGGTTCTCCATTAGCAAGTGATTTGCGAATGTCGAAGTTTCTTTTTTTAATCTAAAGGCAGCTAAATGTTCTGATACCCTTATGTCTAATGTACGTGTGGTTTTACCCACATAGAAATGTTGGCAATCATTGCATTGTAATTTATAAATACCAGATTTGTTCTTAAAGTTTACTCTATCTTTATTGTTAATAAGTAATTTGCCTAGAGAGTTTTTGCAATAGAACGCCGGTCTAACACTATCAGCGAGTTGTTTTTTAATTTTAAAGCTTGTGCAACCTAAATAACTAAAGAACAAATCTGGTATTTATTCGCAAATCACTTGCTAATGGAGAACCATACGTTTAATGCGGATGATGGGGTTAAACTGTTGCATAAAAACATGGGGGATCATAAATTATTTTATCAGGAAATTTTAGAAATTAATAGAGCCCAGTTAAACTCCTTACCAATCTTGAATGAGCAGCTGAACCTTCCTAATTCTCCGCTATTATATCCGATACGTTGAAACACCTAACAGATGTCACTAAATGTGGAATGATTGTATATATTTACCCATTCGTCGAATTACATCCCGTCAAAACCCACAATACTATTATAATTGTAAATCACTGGTATTTCTAAAAGAAGTTGAAAAGTGGTAATTGCCTTTCCGAAATTTTAACTCAGGTATCGGTGTGGCTCTCAGACGTATAATGTATTGCCTCGTAAATGATATTTGTCGCATTTGTATCTTCTATATAAGCGTTAGACACTGTTTACTGTCTCTCAGTTCGAGTCCATTCGTGTGCTCGAATGCCTGAAGATGCCGAAAGGCGAAACCCGGGTCGTTAGTGACAAAATACATGGAAGTGTACAAAATCTCAATAATCTAAATTTAATTATATTATTGCTTTGAATATATCGTAAACGTATGAGAAGCCACCTCTAGCAGGGGTGCTGATGATGGTGACAAAACCTAATGTCACGGTCAGGGATACTCTTCCGGGAGTATTAACCAATCAAAACATGCCTCTAGTCTTCAAGATTTTTTTATTGCAGTCAGTTATGTTAGATAGAGACAGCGTTTCAGTTTATATCTCTCAGTTTTGGTAAAATACGCAATTTCCTCCGCTAGCTACAGCCAGCCACGGAGCGAGATGCAAAAACAACTTATTGAAATCACGACGAGCTCAGCGGCGTTGCCACGTCCAAACAAACGAAATACAAATTTCAACACGTTCGGCCAGCGTTATCGCAAGATTATCACGCGCGAACACGCCTAGCTCGTCCGACTGTAGCATGAAACCAAAACATTCGCTGGCATGCAGTGAACAGATTTAGAATAATCAGAGGTGGGTGCATCAATGTTCCAGTCCTTTTGGTACGAGGTGATCGATGATCGGTTTTGGGACCATTGTAGGTCTAGGATGCGAATGACACGATTCGGTCGTATAAGGTAATATTAATTCTAGTAGTAAAGTTATCCATTCCCTTGGGTTTTCGTACAACATTGTTGAACTGTCAAGGGCTTGGATATAGGGGCGGAAGCTTTAGTGCTTTGATCTTGCAATGGAACCATGACTTTTATGGTAAAGGCATTAAAGTCTGTGATGCTTTCATTCATGTTATCTGATCCAGCGAATGGGGTGTAGAGAGAGTGACTAACTTTCTACAAGTCATTCCCAGACTCTTTTCGTCTCTTTCTCTTTGAAGAGAGAGGTTGAGTAAATAACGTACTGCTAGTTCTCGTCAAACAAATTCTAATAAGATGCTCTATTAAGGAGGCCATTTCTTCATATTAACAAGCATTCCGTGTGTAATGGTTAGACAAAATCCTGGTTTAAATTCTATTTATTAACTTATCTTCATCAATTATTGTTTTAAGTATAAAAATTAATATAGCCGGGTCCGTGGTGCAGTAGTCAACGTCATTCGTTTCAGTTAGGGATTTCACTGACTCAAATCCCAGTACGGACTGTTTCATAACTTGATTTTCCAATCGATTTATGGATTTTTGTTCGAGGGCATGAATGTGAGTGATGTCAGAAATTCTATCCTACTTGGGTAGGAGAACTTAAAAGTTAACTTAAAAGTAGTGGGTAACGAGAGCCATTAGCCAACCATTAGTCCTGTTCTAGCGCTATCCTTCTATCTCTACTCTCTTCGAAAAATACAAGTTAAGCAACTCGGTAACAAGCAGTACACTTAGTAAAAAATCTGTTTAGGAGAGGATATGGTTGAAAAAAACTAATATTCTTATGATGTTATCTAAAATTCGTTATGAATAAAGAATTCGTAGATAATTCAGCCATCCATAACGAAAATTCAATAATATACTTGCCGTAGAAGTGCATGAATGCAGTTAATAGCCATACGGGAATTAGGCGTGGCAAACGCCCCCTATCAATTGCACCGATTGCACATCATGTACATGTTGAAATAGATTCGCTTTTACTTTTGGGGTAATTAATCAATTCCTATAGTGTGTATTTAAATTACTGTTGTTGTATACTTTAAGTGATACGTATTTCAATCTTTCGAAAGACTTTTAGACTAGCGGTTTCCAACTTTTCGGATCCCACGGTCCACTAAAATAGCAATTTTAAATCCTGCGGACCACTATGATGTTTTTTTAAAACTGTACAATACTGTTTTTCTAGTGAGTTTTTTTCGTTATTACTCTTTCGTCTTTTTGTTTTATATACCTCGTTTAACTGTCCCCATTTTATTTTATAAACTTTTCGTTTATTTATTTTTTTCAGTTTAAAATACTGACGAGCTAAACAAAACCGATCATGTTTTTAAAGTAAAAAAAATGAAATAGATAATTATGTACTATCCATTTTTTTCCATTTCATATGTTATTTAGTTATTGTTTAGATTTTTACTAGGTAATTAATAAAAGGATGTTGGAAACATCTAGGTATGGCCTTCAACTAGATTTGGCCTTTGTAGTTACCATGAAAATCACTTGAGGACATTAGCAGCGGGTTCATAATGACGGGTCATTAAGCACCGTCAACTGGCGACATACTGAGTTCCTTCCTCTGCCAACATTTAATCTTGTTTAATAATTCCACATAGGGAAACTGTGATTATGTACTATCCTCTATTAAATAATCTACTCGCATTTTTAAATTTGAAATTATCATCTAACTTTACATAAGTATTGACAATTTATGATCGATTCATTTTTATTGATATTGGTCGAAGCAAACTCAATATTTTTGAGAGCATTAACACAGACAATCTCGCATTGACATAATCAGGGCTTTTTTTAAGAAAAAAAAGATGCCGGAACTCACTTCTTGTCAAACATTTTTCTAAAGAAAATTGTACTCAAATGAAATTTAAGGCAGCTCTTCTTATGCTTCGTGCACATAAAAAATATTTTTTTTTTTAGAAATGTAAAATTAATTTTGACGAAGAATTATACGTAAGCGGGAAAATTGTTTCGACTAATTTCTTGCATTAAAAATACCATGAAAAAAGGTGCCGGAACGCCACCGCGGTGCCACCGCGTTCCATGGCAAAAAAACCCTGAACATAACCATAGATTCTATCTAAGGATTGGAGTGGACCATTTTCTTAATTTTTCCACTCCGGTATTTTCCTTTTAATATCTGGCATTGCAGCTGAAAGCCAATGCGCCAAATATTTTGAAAATTGGAAAGTCATACGAGATAATTTCGGCGAGAATTTGTATGTCACTCATGTTCAAGATCACAAATTTAAGTTGAAAAAAATGTTAATTTGATATTGACCTTGCTGGACTTGAACTGAATTTAAGTAAATTAAATTTTGCAACAAAAAATGCTTTCAAAATAGTTATTATTATTTTTCGTTTTCATTACCTACTGATTTTATATAATAAATGGCCGACCGCAAATCATCCTCCGTAGATTGCCTATTCTTGATTAATAATCAACTCAGTTCATAAAATAATCATTCGAAACTTGCATGAGTATTGGGTATACTCGATGGAAGTGTGTAGTAAGTCAAATAATTCCACTTATTTTTTAATCATAAACAATAATAATTAGCATTTTTTATACGCCTATTCTAATTGAGAACAAAATTTTGATAATAATGAAAAAGTCTTTCATTCGACAGTGGAAATCGCGAATTACGGAAAATTCTCACACTTTCTATGAAGTAATAAATTATGTATGCAAAATTTACTATGTACGTATCGAAAGTCTCAATATTATAATTCTTTTTTTAATCACCTTAGAGCAGTGCTCTGCAGCCGGTGTTCCGCGGCACACTGGTGCGCCGCGAGACGATCCAGGTGTGCCGCGGCGCAGTGCATCCAAAATGAGAAAAAATCGAGTATTTTTACTATATGTAAAAAATTAAAACACTCGGTTGCTAAAATCTAATTTTAAATTATTCTCGTTTTTATATACAATATATTTATATCTATTTATGTACTGTACATGAATAATTTCGTGTTTCGATTGGAAAAATATAGTAAATATTTTTGAAGAAATTATATTTATACATAAAAATTTTCTGCCTGCGGCGCAATGTTTTACAATTTGGTGGCTGAAAAAAAATTTGAAGGAAAATGAGGGTAGCGGCAAATTCAAGGACCGCCCCGGGCGACAAAACGGAAAGATTATTTTGGATTTGGTCCAACAAATGCATATTAAAAAATATATATTAGCCATTATTTCAAATTAATAAGTTTAAGACATCGACTGAGGGTGGTTGATGGAATTTCAATATCAAATTAGAATTATTGAGACTGTACACTTCCATGTATTTCTTCACTATCGACCTACACTGATACCTGGTATCAGTGTGGATCTTAGACGTATAATATTTTATCTCGTAAATAATATTTGTCGTATTTATATCTTCTATATAAACGTTCGACACTGTTTACTGTCTGTCAGTTCGAGTCCATTCGTGCGCTCGAATGCCTGAAGATGCCGAAAGACGAAACCTGGGTCGTTAGTGACAAAATACATGGAAGTGTACAAAATCTCAATAATTCAAACTTAAATTAATTAATTGTTGGTTTTGTTTATGAACTTTACATATTTTGGCTAGTAATGTGCCGCGAAATATTTATGAGTACTTTGGCGTGCGGTGGGTGAGAAAAGGTTGCGGAGCACTGCCTTAGAGTATGCTTGAAAAAACAATCTCTTGAAGTTCTGCATCGGGCAAGAGCATTAGGAATAAATGTGCTGCCGTGAAATTGAGTGATGTTGGGACAACGAAATTATGCATAAATAACTCTCTTGCTTTGTCGTATTATATATACATATTTTTATTAAATGTCTTTGGATGTAGAAAGGTTTTAATAAAATCTAATATAATGGTCCACTTTTCATTCTTATTTCCTTATTTTTTATTGCATTATATTATTCTATCCCACACCATTCCATAAGCAACCCCAGAGAGGTAATAAAAAGAATACATGTTCGCGTTTCCGCCATTTTTTCGGAATTATCATCGGGAGAAGAAGAGGGTTGCTAGACTCTCGCGTGATAAGAGATCTATAAATATGTTTTTGTACAATTTATAAGTTGAATTACGTGCCATATATCTTCCCTTTGCAAAATCTCGACAATATTAATTTAATGGGCAGAGTTTGTCTTTTATACGGGCACCCGGTCCCGGAGTTGAAATTGTAAAACTTTCCACCAAAGTACAATACTGCTGTCACAAGTATGAAGATATTTGATGTCAAACGGCAAGTTCTAAGATATAACAATAACTTTTTGCAAAACTTTATTGGTTGCTCTTGTTTATGTCATTTGTTTAAATAATGAATTTAAATATTCACAAGTATGAAAAAAATAATTACTATGACTGCACGCTGAATAAAAAAGATCGTTTAGATTATATAAATGATCAACAATGAGTAGAGACATGATTTTTTTATCAATTTTGGCATTTTTTAGCGTTTTAATGTCTAATTTTGGCACCTAATTAGCATCATTCTTTATTGGACATAAATTTCGAATAATTATCAATTTAAATACATTTTAAGTAAATAACAATACAAAAACACAAAGACAAACAAAAACATGATTTTTTAAATAAAAAGTAATACAGAAATTAAAATTGGTTACAATTAAGTTTGTCGGTGCCCGTGGTGCAGCAGTCAACGCCGTTGGCTACGGTTGTGGATGTCTCGGATTCAAGTCCCTATAAGGAAAATTTGAAAAAAAGATTTTTCAATAGTAGACATGGATGTTTGTAATGTCTAAAATTCCCTTTCACCCACGCGATCCTAAAAACAGGGCGTAGCGAGAGCGATTAGCTAACCACTGTTCCTGTTCTAGACTTATCCGTCTATCCCTACTATATTCGAAGAAGAGAGGATGAGGAACTAAGTAACAATCGTTTCTCGTAGAAAACTTCTCTTGAGATACCTCCACTAGGATGCCATGTGGAGTATCATGCCTAAAGATAAAAATAAGATTGGAAAATGTTTCGATAGATGATTTTTTCAAATTAGTGCGGTGATCGGTTATAATTTAATTAAACTTCCTGAAGAGATATTATTTTCATTTGAATGTTTTCAAAAATTTTTTTTCAGTATGATTCATCTGAGAGAAATAATAAATGAAATGCATCAAAATATCAATTTCATCAAAGCGGATATTCGATAAAAATCCTACAGCGGCAATATTAAGTTTTATTGCTAGATCCAAATGTAGCTTTGTGCTTCTATATCGAATATGCAATGGTACTCTTCCAAGTTAATCGCTTCCGCGGCCATTTGTGACCCTCGTGAAGTTGTTCCGCTTTAGAATGGGGCGCCTTGTATCATTTCATTTAGGGATGTATATTCATTGGGGGAGGTTATCAGTAGTTACTTGGTATTGACAAAGACTTACAGTGTCAATTATTATATGAGCATTTGAGGGATGAAGTGGGCCAAGTAATAAAATGGTGAAACTTGTTTATTGAAAGTTTTAGATTAATGAACTTCTAACATTAATTTACACTTAATTGGATTTAACTTTTGACAGAATAAAATACTTTTGCCGCCTGATTTACTTAGCCCACTTCACCTTTATGATACTTTATGACATTTTTTAAACTATGTCCGTTACCAATGTGGAGTATTTGGACTCGATATGGAGGTATCTTAATAGAGAATTTTCTACGAGAACTGCTTATTACTCAATTGCTCAACCTATCTTTTTTGAAAAGAGTAGGGATAGAAGGATAGGACTAAGACAGGACTAGTGGTTAACTAATCGCTCTCGCTATGCCCCGTTTTTATGATCGGATAGGTGGGAGGGAATTTTTAGACATCACAAAATTCCATGAATTGAAAAATCAACTTTTGGTTGAATTTTAGTTTACATTTTTCCGATGAACGTTACAGATATGATTTTCCGACGACTCTATGGAATGAAAGCATGAAAAAGACTGACTGGCGAGCCACGTCCGTACGAATGTAGGTCAACGTGCGACTCGCCTACAACCATTAAAAGAATAATGATAGTGTTTTATCCGTCGAGCAGCGAGAAAAAGGCACTCAAGGTGTGTGGGCATACTCTGAAATTGTGAAGCGTGTCAATATATTGATAATAATAATATTGAAAATAATAATTGAAAATACAACAACATTTTTAAATGGATTTTATTGCATCACGGCTTTCCGTATACAATGAAAGTGTTAACCATTGTATGTTGCTGGGATATACCAATTAAAAATTGTCGAATGTCATTTTTAAATCTCTTTGATATAAAATTAAAGTTGATATTTTTGTTATTCCACTGTCACATTTTATAACACAGCCAGTGGAATAGCAAAGTTATCAATGTTAATTGAATATTAAAAATGATTTTCTGCAAAGTTGCCGCCGAATCCATCGAAGATATTGGATCTTTTCGGTTTTTGAAAACTTGTGAAAGTATTCATAATAGCCATATCGTTACAATTGATATCAGTGGTATCGATGACGAAACATCGAAACGTTGCTATCGATACAACTCTATTTTGCATGATGTACCATCCAATTAGCATTGAAAAGGGAGGCGGGCGACACGTAACTTGTTTTCGGTCGTGTCGTACATTATAATTTAAATGCCATCAGACGATCGAATTCCAGCCATAATATACCATCGACAAAACCAATGATTGTTTGAATAAATTATTTTCAGATGGGGTGCCTAGCATAGATAACGATAGCCAAAATATTAATAATTTATTATCATCAAAAACGAGGGGACTGTCTCTTTGTAATATATTTTTAGTCGATCAATACAACAAGAATTACAATTTCCGTGTTAGGAATATCAATGCCATTAAAACCGATATTGATGAACACAACCAAACTAGACTCACCATAAAGAGATATGAATTCCTTAATACAACGACGTCACCAATAGGGCATCCAATTCCTGAATCCCGGTAAATTATTTCATCCCATAATCCCGGGATTGTCTAAATATCAATCTCGGTATTCACAATGAATTTCCACAAAGCTATCGCCGAATCCATAAAAAATATTATGACTCTTTTTTGAAAATGGCTGTCTGATTTCCAAGATTAAAAAAAACCATTCCAATGCCTTTTTTTAAATCATATATATATTCCAATTGAAGCAAGAATGTACACAAATTAAATTTTAAATGTACAATTTAAAAGATGAAATTAGACTTAGTAGCCAGTCCAGGCATCTCGAGACTGAAAAGTTCTAAATCCTGAAGTCCCGGGACTGTAAGAAGGGTTCGGGATTGGATGCCCTAGTCACCAACAGATCGAATTTTGCTGTAAGATCTTCTTGATTGTAGAGTTACACCTAACTCATTTTTTAAAATCGTGTCTGCTACCAATGTGGACTATTTTTTAGCCATGTTCGATACCAATATGGAGCATATGGCCTCTTAATGGAGCTATCTCAACAGAAGATTTTTCCACGAGAACTGCTTATTACTCAGTTGCTGAACCTCCTGTTTTTCAGAGAGAGTAGGGATAGAAGAATAGGGTTAAGACAGTTCTAGTGGTTAAGTATTCGCTACCGCTTTCAGTCCGTTTTTGAGATCGGATGGGTGGGAGTGAATTTTTAGACATGTGGAGAATATGGACAACTAATGATTTGTACCCAGCTGCTCAACCTTTATTTTTCGAAGAGAGTGAGGATAGGGTTCGGGTACGATTAATCGTTATCCTAATTGCTCGCGCTACGCCTCGTTTTTAGGACACGATGGGTGGGAAGGATTTTAGTAATCGCGTACATACATAACGTACCTACGAAGACAAATCTATTGAAAAAGTAATTAAGAAATTAATCGATTGTTTAGTTAATGAAACATTCCGAAGTGACTAGAACCGTGAACACCGTAGCCGAAGCCAATGACGTTGACCACTCGGATAAGCACCAGGCTAACACTCATTGCTGGCGACAATTGAAATATAACACAGTCAAGAGAGGGTGTCCAAACATATTGTCTCGATTTCTTTCACTCGTTCTAAGCGAAGATGCGATAACAGTGATTATTATGGAAGTAAAGGTATTATGACGTACTATTTACTAACGCAAAGTTTATCAATTTTAGGATAACGCAGGTGGACGGAAGTAGATAACATTTACGATACGAAAACCATAGATTTAAAAACTTCTTCATTGTATTATATTTATAATGGTTTTAATGTTTTAGTTACGTAACCCTCCTTGGAACTGGATGTGTAGCTGCCATACCCCCATAAGGTAGAGGGGTTCATACATTGTGTCGACCGGGTATAGTGAGGTTTCAGTATAACAATCTGAATGGCTCCTGATATCATTCCTGAAAAATTTCAATTTCATAGCTAAATCTTTTGGCGTATTTTTAATTAATAAGATTGTTTTTAACCTAAGTTTCAGGCCTATGTAATGATGTTAAAGAGATAATATCGACTGTATTTTGACAAATTGATGTAACCCTAAAAAATACGAAAATAAGCTGATGATTGGATCTAATTTTAAAGACGACAGTGCTGTACTTGGCCAAATGATGTAAATTAGAAAAATAAACTGACCACTTTTGGAAGGGAAACATGATTTTACGTTGCCTTTAGATTTAAAATTTTGACTCGGCCACTTGATGTAAGCCATTATTATATCGACACTCCCTACATATAATCCCGTATCTGCAAACATGAGAATTTACGGTAGTGAATTTCAAAGATTCATAACGCTACTCAACATATTGTCGTTGTTCTGGAAGAAGACACTAACTAGAAAATATTAGTTTTGAGTAATTGGACTTTGAAGTTTGCCAAATGCTTGAAATGCCATACGTTTTTCATTTTGTTTGTTGGTTCAAAACTGTTTTCAAGTAAAAGTATAATTTATAAAAATAACTGTATTCTGTCATACGGTAGAATTTGAAATAAGAAACATTTAGGTATAGCTAACGCAATGTGTCATTTTTCGATTTAGTGTTTTCCAGAACAGCGACGATATAATGTTTTCGATATAAACAGTTTTTGCTCTCTCCTGATAATTTCAATTTTGAAGGTTACATCAATTGGCCAAAACTATCATCTAGTTTATTAATTGTGTCATTATTTTTTTTAATATAATAATAGTAAACACGTCCGTGGCGCAGTTGGTAGCGTCGCTGGCTACGGTTACGGATGTCTCGGGTTCGATTCCCGGTGCGGACGGTTTTCATAGATTGATCTGTCAATCGATTTATGGATTTCTGTTCGTAGTCTCCCTCCCTATCCCATCCTCACGGGGCGTAGGGGGAGCGATTAGCTAACCACTAGTTCTCTCATAGCCCTATCCTTCTATCCCTACTCTCTTTGAAAAAAATAAAATAAAAGAGAGGTTGAGCAACTGAGTAACAAGCAGTTCTCGTTGAAAAATTCTGTTAAGATACCTCCATTAGGAGACCATATGCTTCACATTGGGAGCGGAAATGGAAAAAAATAAAAATAAACACGATTTGAGGTAATATCAAAAACTTGTAACACCTAGTAACACAGTCAGTGGAATGAACTACATAATTGATTTTTATTTTATATTAAAAGTGAATTTATGCAATGCTACGTTATTTCATTTCATTTATAGTTAAATTCAGTGCCTCAGGATTTTTTACATATAAAACCAGAGCGTTGGAGTGGAGTCGGTGAAGACGTTTGGAGTAGTGTAGCAACGGGGTTTTCAATGAATCTATTAAAAAATAGTATATTAGGTATTTCATATTTAACATACGTACGTCAACACTGCCCTCTAGTGTGCCCAATACTCAAGCGAGTGTAGAGCGAATATTTGCTGTGCTCAAATTATTATTATTGAGCGAGAATAGGCAAACTTTGAAGGATGATACGCTGTCAGCCATTTTATTTTATACCCGCAATAATGATAACAACAATTAATAATCATTTTTTAAAAACTTTTTTAACAATTATGTACATAAGTATAATAGATCAATTGCTATAAAAACTTTTTATTCGGAGCACAGAGCGGAGCATGGAGCAAGAGTACATACTTTGATACCGGAGCGGTCCTCTCCCATCCCATTATTGAAACAGTGACAATTATTGTTTGGTTGGTTGTTATTGTTGTTAATAACTAACTATCCATCGCTGTTGAAAAAATAATTAAGTAGACAGGAGATTTCATGGCGTAAAATGAAGAAGATAATTTATAATTAATTAAAACTCAATTTTTTTGTACTGCTTCTAAATGTTTATAATGATCAGGACCGGTTTCGGATAATGCTAACATGTGAAAGTAGTATGAATAAATTGTGTTTTTTTTTTTAAATATAATGCCTTTCCACCAAGAATTGACAGTTGACATCTTAAAAGTAATAAGATAATATTCACAATGATAATAGATATGGAATCTGGCATGTTGTAACTAATGACATGACTTATTTATCGCGTTTAATTCGAATCAAGCTACATTGAAGAGAACTAGAAAATTATAATTTATCATTACATAGCATGTAGTGTTAAACAACCTATATATATTTTAAAAAAAAGCTTTGAGAATGCCCGGTCTAAGATGTATGAATGCTTGGTTATCACCATCCACAATGTCTAGGATCTCAATCAAACACCACTTCCAGTACGGTTCATCTCTTATTTATTAATGAAGATGCAGTGGTTTAATACATAAAAATTACCAGTAAAACATAAAATTGAGTCTAGATGTACGTTTAGTTAACACATGAATTTACCTTTAACTTATAATAAAATTGACACAACAAACGATTTTAAATTTAAATCAAAGCCAATTTCAAAACAAACCAAAACAATTTATAATGGTGCGGCGGACGCCCAGCGCGCCGCTGAAACCAGACTGACTGCCAAAATAAAAATTAAAACTTCAAACAATGTAGGCTCCTCCATTTTGTCAATGACTGTCGTCAAGAGGACGGGTCTGTTAACAAGCGTTTGCTTTCTAATTTCAGCCTTAGCCCATCGGTCGGTCAGATTGATTTTTAACGGCCATAAACCGGTTCGGCAAAATAATTAGTTACCACGAATCATTGTCATTAAAGCTATTCGCTGTCAGTTCTGGATCCTTTTAAAACTTAAGCTTAACAAAAAAAACCAGGGTGTGTCAGATTATTCTGTCTATTTTTGAATAGCTATATTTATAGTCAAAATTTAATACCTTATTTTGCTTAAATGGATCGTTTTTTGGAGTCGTTTAACATACTGCAACCGAAATATTGCGAACGAAATATAATGCAAGCAATTTATAAGCGAGCGAGCGGGGGCACCGCGTAGCACGCTCGGAACGTGTGGAAAACTTTTTGCATTTAAATAAGGCGAGGGATTCCGGGTCCATTGTGGGCATGCACCTATTTGTATGTAGATATTGAACGGGATACCATCACCTATATTATATTTTATGGCTTATAAAAACCTGCAGAAAGAGGATAACGCATATCTCACACGAATGTTTTTTATATGACAAGAATTTGTCAAAATATTATGATTTATTAAATATTTAAAAATGCGTCTTATGTCCTATGTAATGGCTAACTTTCGTATAGAGAGTAGAGCGTTTGCTTCGTTTTCAGTTATTCTAACGTTGTCGTAATACGTAAATTTGATTAAATAAATTATTAGTTGTGATTGTAGTTTTTTAAGGTTTCTTAACCTGAATGACCTAAAAACAATTAGAACACTACTATGAGAGTAAGAAGAAAATCAAACAACTTTATTTAAATACAAAACAGGACTTACCGCAATTTCGAAAGGTCAAGTTTTGACTGTCTGTACTTGCATGCTTTCGATGGATTCGTCGGTTAATTTATGAAAATTGATATTCATTATAAAACTAAGCATGGTAAATTGGTTATTCTACTGGTTGCGTAACTAGAGTTAAATCAATTTGAATTCAATATTAAGATTATTCATTGTTAATGCGATGAATTGTGTAGATTGGTTATCATAATTCATATTATGAGGGTGTTTGAGGAGATTTCAATATCAAATTTGATTTGTTCAAATTTTGTACATTTCTGTAAGTTGTTTCGCTAACAACCCAGCATTCGACTTATGTCTTATTTAGGCTTTCGCGTACATGAACTCGAGCTGACAGTTCGATTCAAACATAATTATTTATTGATTTAATTAGCATTCACTTGGTAGAACTCCATTATAATAGTACAAAAGTATACAGTTCTACAAAATTTTATTTTAGTTGATAGCTATTTCGGCTTCACGCTATCGTCAGAACTATTATTATCTATCTATTATAGAAGATTGAAACAGCGTCTAAGGGTGGGTTTATATTCAGAAATACTAAAAGAATTTTATTATCCATGTCCGCTCCCAGCATGGAGCATATGGCCTCCTAATGAAGGTATCTCAACAGAATTTTTCTATGAGACCTACTTGATCTCAGTTGCTTAAACTCTCATTTTTTTAAGAGAGTAGGGATAGAAGGATAGGGTTTGGACAGGACTAGTGGGTAGCTAATCGCTCTCGCTACGTCCCGTGAGGATCGGATGGGTGGGTGAGGAGGGAGTTTTAGACAACATAAACACTCAGACTACGAACAGAAATCCATAAATCGATTGAAATATCAATCTATGAAAACTGTCCGCACCGGGACTTGAACCCGAGACATCCGTAGCCGTAGCCAATGACGCTACCAACTGCGCCATGGACACCAAAGATTATGAATCACAATTAAAATTCGAAATCAAAATGTTGTTGTGAATACTTTATTGTGTATAAAAAAACTACATTAAAACACTTACTCTTTTCGTAAAGTGATAATGACATTCAAATTACATAAACAAATTTCCCAAATCTATTTTTTATAATAAACTCAGCCCAATATAATAAACGCTTAATTTTGGATTTAACCTCTAGAGTGGATTAATCTCTATCTGTATATATTTTGGATTTAATCTCTATCTGTATATAGCGTCAGGCCATGGACGAGTTAACTCGCGACCTTTTATCACCGTTGAAGCAAGCCATCAAATATGTATTTTGACCTTTTTAGTGTAAAATTTTATCTGCCATCTATTGTCAAGGAGGGTGGTTTTTTCCTTACGTCAAATATCGATATTATCGACAAAATCTGCAATCTTGATAAGTGTTCCAGTTTGACACATATTCGTTCTCAGGTTGTGAAACACTGAATATTTTTGAAATAGTATTTATCATTTAAGTATGATATTTACGAAAATATTGAGAAACGTGTTCACAAATGTACATCATTTTATTCATTTTTCATATTTTTAAGCGATTTATTTTATTCCAAAAATAGCTGGTCTACAAGTTTAGTGCCAACTTAGTACAATTTGCTTGGCACTAAACAGGTTAAGTGTAAATGCATTGCGCAACATTATAATAGATAAATGCAATAAGTCGAGTGTCTAATAAAATAAAATAATTTAATTGCCTAAGTCGCTTTGTGTCGACCGCTCACCAGTATGACACCCTTGCTCAACGCTCACTCATAGAAGCTTTTGAAGCTATTTTTAAACAAACAATATGTGCGATGTGTTGTCAGGGTTGCGTGTAAACAGGGCCTTTGTTAGAATAATGATGCGAACGTCAATACGTCGTCTTTATTGAGTTAGCAATGTAAGCATCTATCCATCAGTCTCTATATATACAGAGAGACAAGCCAGTGAAGCCGGTGTGATTTTATCTGTAATACAATATACACGGGAATTACTAATGAAATTGATTTTTCGGTAAATAAGAATGCTATCGATTTTTAAGATTGAAAATCTATCATGGATTTTTTAATTGAATCGAGGTAAAATTTGCAATTTTTATTGTTTGAATTGGTATTGACTAGGTAGAACTTCATTATAATAGGGTAAAATATCAAAATATCTACAAAATTAGTAGTTAATAGCCATTCCGGCTGAACTCCGTCGTCAGAACTACATTACTACTATAACTACTATAGTACTGACGATGGCGTTAAGCCGAAATAGCTAATATCGAAATACTTTGATATTTTACCCTATTATTTGCACTCTTTACTACACTGACACGCTCTGTGTGTAATACTACACGGGCCGAAATTTTATAAAATTACTTTTAAGGTGTTAACTATCAATTCTTGGTGGAAAGACATTATATTTTAAAAAATAAAACACAATTCATTTGTACTACTTCCACATATTTATAATGATCAGGACCGGTTTCGCTCATCAGCATCAGCGAGCATCAGTTGATAATGCTCGTGATGAGTGAAACCGGTCCTGATCATTATAAATATGTGGAAGTAGAACAAATGAATTGTGTTTTATTTTTTAAAATTTATAAAATTACCCGGTCCGAGCCCGATATTTTCAGGCCCGGCCCGAGTCCGAGTCCAAGTCTCAATATCACACTTGTTACTCGAACCCGACCCGAAGCACAGATTTTTCAATAAAGAAATTCGTTTATATTTTTCAAACAATAATATAATTATATGTTATTATTTATATATAGCCCGTGCTCGTGCAGACCTGTATTATGTATGGATCCCGTGATGCTAAAGCCGTATATGGATACCGTGATTCTAGAGCCGGAGTGCTATAAAGTGTCAACTTCTACATTCGTGAGTGCATTACTACATTGGTTTCTTAATGGAGCATGTTAATAATTATTGGTTTGCAGCAACTGGTCCAGTGTAGTCATGAGGTGAAACTCCTTCTAGTGACGATAATGTTTTGGATTCCATGCCCTGGCAAGTTCAATATTTACCAATGATGATTTAAATTTGAGAGCGGAACCGGTTTTTATCACTATAAACATGCGAAAGCAGTACAAAACAAATTGTGTTTTATTTTTTAAATATAATGCCTTTCTACCAAGAATTGGCATTTAACACATTAAAAGTGATTGTAATGTTTTTGACACTCAAATTGATCTCAACTGCCCATGAAAGTTATCTCAGTTTACCGCGACTTGTAATAATGCTAAAATATTTATTTGATGTTAGTTGTGAGCAAAATCATCCTGTCAAAACAATAACCTATTTTGTTTAATGTACATTTTTTATAATAAAACATTACGTCATTTCCATTGCAAAATTGTATAAATCAAAAATTTTCATGGAAGAAAAAAACAGTTAAAAAAATAACTTTATTGAATGAAAACCATAATAAAAAATGAATAATTAGTAAGATTATATATATATTTAATATTTATTATGTGTTACTATTATTGTTTTAATTTGATAAAACTATTTTTATTCTTACCACAAAAAATTGATTTGGAAGATACACAATTTTTCAATTGAGACGACGATAAAATGAATAAGTGCTTCATATTAGAATAATTTATTAATATAAAATGTAATTTACGTTCGTAGTTCTGACTTACTTAGCTCCACTTTGATTTGGCACGCTTTTTGTACCAGTAAACCCGGTTGTTATATAATCGGCAAAATGGCGTAAAGCAGTTTTTCGCGCACCGAGATAATCAATCAATCAATCACGCTCGCAGAGAAACAATCGCACTCGGACAAACCCTAAGCGCACATTTCCTGGACGCCGTAAGCCGCGACCCTAATGGCTCAATCCACGTGACTGTCAGATTACCAGGCCCAGCCAACCAGGCGTTGGTACAATCTGTCTTCCGCATACAAAGTGATCGGAGATCAGCGAGTCCTGGGGGAGCATGCCAATTCAGTTGGCGCTGGTAGCCATCCGATCGAGCGGGGACTGTATCGCGAATCTCGCGTTGTTTTTGTTATCGCTGTACCAAACTTGTTTTTAAAGTGTATTGCGTTTTTGTAAATATATGCAACAATAATAAAGCAATTAAAATAAGTGATTAAAAGCATATTTAAAAGGACTACATTTAATAATAAGTATTATAATTATAACAATCGCAAATATCGCTATTGATTATGTAGTGAATATGGCATTTCAAAATAATCGATTTATTCTATATTTTCCGTAGTATGCATATTGTTATTGGCTTATCAGTAATTTCATCTATACTTTATTTTGCTTTAATAATAATATATACTTACGTGTAAAATTATATCGACTGTGGAAACGAAAAAGGACGTAGCCCACACACAAAAAATATTGTGTATAGCCCAAATAAAACGTGTATTGAATTGTATACATTGCGATTATCGAAAAAAAAATATTTTGAAAAGGTGATGGGATAAGTCCCTTTGCCTTTTTACAGTCGATATACTACATATGTATCTATAAATATACTGTACGTAAATATACGTTTTGTGTGAGTAATATACCATATTTTTTGGTGTCTGTTACGTTATTTTTCTTTTCTACAGTCGATACAAGTTTATTACTAATTTAATTCTGATTTAGAGTTCAATGTAATATTTATACAAAATATATTATTCAGTTTTCTTGCAAATAAATCTGGCGAAGTTTTAATGCAGCAATACAGCGTCATTAAATTATTAACGAGTAAATTCTTAATGACAAGTTTACTGATGAGTATTGTTGGTAATTACCACGGGAATATGATTATGTAGAGGCGTAGCTTTGGCGTAGAACAGCTTAATATTTTGTCGTAGTGAATCGCTATTTATTTATTATTGTACAATGTGTTTTTATGCCACCATAAATTATGTGAAAATAGTTTTAATTAAACTTCAATATTATTACTAGAATCGGTTAGAGAAATAATTACAATTTTTATTTGTCTTAATTTATCTGTCTTAAAGACAAATCATAGACACATTCCCTCTATCTTTCACTCAGAGATTTTTGTATATGTGTGAATTTTGAGCGTTTAGCAATTTTGACAGGTGATACATACAAAAACATTGTGCATTTTTAAAAAAATATTTCAGCTCCCAATGCTGAGCAAATGACCTTATAATGGAGAAGTTTTTCTAAGAGAACTACTTGTTACTCAGTTGCTCAACCTCTCTCTTTTACGAAGACAGCAGCTTTAGAAGGATACAGCTAGGACAGGACTAGTGGTCAGCTAATCGCTCTCGCTATGCCCCGTTTTTAGGATCGGATGGGTGGGAGGGAATTTAGAGATCACAAACATTCGTGCCTACAAAGAGAAATCCATAAATCGATTGAAAAATCAATTTATGAAACTGTCCGCACCGGGGCTTGCATGCGTAACCGTAGCCAACGACGTTAACAACTGCGCCACGGAGCCGTAATATCATTGTATCATCACGGAGCCGTAATATCAATATTATCGAAGCCGTAATAAAATTAATCGACTGGGGTTGCTTGATGGAATTTCAATATCAAATTTGAATCGTTGAAATTTTGTCAGTTCGTGTTCATTCGTGCGCTCGAATGCCTGAAGATGCCGGAAGGCGAATCCCGGGTCGTTAGTGACGAAATACATGGAAGTGTACAAAATTTTAACAATTCAAATTGAATATTTTGAATTCAAATAAAAGTTATGAAGTTGGAATAAGTGAGATGATATAATATTGTCCATCTCTTCTAAAACATTATATTATAGCTAAACTAAATTAAGTTTAAACATAGTTCTGACGATGGCGCGAAGCTCAAGTAGCTTTCAAAAAATTACCAAAAGTCTTGTAGAACTGAATACTTTGTTATTTTTACTTTATTATAATAGGGTTCTACCAAGTCAATGCAAATTCAATTAATGGATTATTTTATTTTAACAATTTACTCGTTACATGTGATTACGATCATTAATATACTATTTTTACAAAACAATGACTTTATGAAAACATAAATACTTGTATGATTGAATTTTGAATATATAAAATGTATTATATGATCAGTTAAGATAGATAGAAATAGATTAAACACAATATAAATATATCTAAACAAGATATATACAGAAAAAAATATATTCAACGAAGCGTGTTAGGATAAAAGGGTTTTATTATGAGTACAATGACTGTATCACAGGTGCTTTTGATTATTTCCTTCCCAAAATCAGGGCATTCCCCGTTGCATGTTTATCAGTTGGCAACATTGGCGGGAGTATCAACCTAAACCCTTTTTCATTTGAATCCGAATGTAGCAGGTAGTGGTGCTTACATCTCGGCCCCTTCAGCCAGAAAACATGACCAATTTGGGGGCGACATCCAATCTAATAACTGAACCGTAAATGGGAAATGAACCTTGCTCTCAGGGATCTACAGTGCGACATGCTTCTGTCGAATGCCAGCGATAATGAAAACTTGATGAAGCCATTTTCAATTATATCTCAGGACGGTTGCTTTTGAGCAATATTTGTGAAAACAATTTACTTTCTCAGAATTACATGTAGGTTTGAATTTGATGCAAACTAGCTTGCTTTTGTCTCAAAATTATTAATTAGTAACGTTACTTATTTGGCCATCAAGTATTTCATCGATAAAGAGGAGGATATTACTATTTGTTTCATAATCACGTTAGATACTTTATACATACTGTATTGTTTATTTATACAACTTTTCAGAGATCAATATTTTAGATTTTACGACAGGATTAATAATTTACGCTTATTAAATATTTTTCGTTATCTCTTCAGGTTAGAGTAGTTTTCTTTAATAGTTTCATTCTTAAAATATAAATTGATACCTCAGTTCCAAAGTGTAACATATCAAAAATTTGCAGCTTAGAGTTAAGTAGGGCATCCAATTAACCAGAGATAGTTACTAACCGGTTTTCCGTGTTTTTTTGACAAAAAACCGACTATAAACAATATATCTTTAAAATTATCACTTAAAAGTAAAAGAAAATATTCATAAAATAACTATCACATAAAGATATGAAAATATTTAACGCATTGTAGGCTACAAATCAATAAATTGCTTAGTTTTGTAATATTATAAATAATATTCTAGTCAACGAATTCTTCAAGATATCTACTGATGATATTTCACATTTAAAATAATAACTATTGTCTAACATGTGCCTTATTTATCACAAATATTTTAAGAATCTTTGTGTCTTTTGATAATGTCGTGTAATTGTTTATCGTATGAAATCATTTCTGTCCATAATTTCGACAACTTTGTGACATAGGTAATTATTTAACAATATGTACATGTTTCACATTGAAACATGTTGAATTTTTAAAACAGTTTAATTAAAAAAATATTTTTATAAAACGCCGTTAACCGCGAGAAATAAACCGGTTAACCGTTTTCGATTTAAACCGGATTGGAAGCCCTAGAGTTAACTATGAAAAAATACATAGAATGGTTGATATCTAACAATTTCAAAATGTAACTCGTGGTAGAGTACACGCCGTATAACTTTGCACTCCGGCTCTAAGATCCGACTCTAGGATCCATACACTGCTCTAGGATCACGGGATCAATACATACTAATACACTGACACGTTCTGTGCAGTATACAAAAAGCTTATCAGTGTAGTAAAAAGTGCAAAGTTATACGACATTTGCTATGTTTTTTTTAGAATAACAGTGGTTATTATTACTTTGCATAGAAACTGTGACAACTACGAGAATCCTTGTGAATACCTCTTAAAACTACTATTATTAACATTACAAAAAATTTGAATTATGTTTATAATACTATAAATATAAATATGTTTTTTAGATGACCCTATAATTTCATTAAAATCTATAAAAAATAGACGTAGGTACGGCAGAAAAATTAACCTACCCAAAATCTTGTTTCCTAATTATTCCAGGACGTGGTCAATATAAATGCTAAAAATGTTATTTCCGACTAAACAGTTTTTTTTTAAATTACTTGATATAAATTAATAGCTATCAACGAATGAGAGAATTTCAACTTGTATTTTAGAATATTTTCCATATCATTTCCGATAATAAATTTGAGTGATAGTAAACTGCACAAGGTGGAAGCAAAAATTAATCCAATGTTTGCTTGGCATCTTAAGTGATAAATTGCGCCACTTTACCAGCTTAGCAATATCATGGGATGAGCGATGACATGCAAAATATTGCTATTTTACGTTACACGAACGATGATAATATTGCATAGAAAGGTTTAAATTTTTACATCCAATTTCATTATATTAATCAAAATTATTTTAACCGTAATATACTGTTAATAATTCTTTATGATTAGGACTTTAAAAATAAATAAGAAAATTTAAAAAAAATAGCATGGTTTATTATTTTATTGTAAACTACAATCAGAGCTCATACGAACTATTTCGTCTTATTCTTCACTTATCAACTTTGCAGTTAATTATAAACTCTCAGTGAAAAGTGTTTATACCATATTTATAAGAATACAGCGCAATATGCCGCACGTGTTCTAGAATTTTATAAAATCATCAGAACTCATTTAACACTACGAACATGACCAGTTTAATTCAGCGACTGATCGTTTTCAACTGGTGGGTATTCAGTTGAAAATGCTCTTTCGTTGAATCAAATTGTTCCTGATCTTTTCATAAAATTGTGGACTCAATGCACTGTATACTATACGTATATTTCGCCATTACATCCTATTTTTAGCCACTACCTTCTTTAATTCAGGTTTTTTTTTTCATTTTATATCTCTCTAACATACTTGCAGTTTACCTTATCCATGTAATCTAATTTGTGTTAAATCTAAACATTCTTTTTTTTAAGTTTAACAATGTTTTTAATCTTTTATATGCCGGGAGGTTTAAGTGTGGCGGTGCACGGAGGGCCGCGATTTTCTTTGTAAAATTAAAATCTTAATATTTATATAAGTTTACATTGATTTTGATATAACACCATGCTCTTAAGTGATGTCACTGTGTGTACAATATGTTTTAACTATTAAAATTATTGACGTGGAATAGTAAAAGTAGGTGTCAAGTAGAGTAAATGTATACGCTTATTTTCTATAGCGGGCTCTCCGCGTACGAAATTGTAGAGCGTATATATTCGTTCGTGGTAATTAACAGGCTAGAAGTTTATGAAAATAGTGTTAATAACTCTTAAAATTCTAACTTATAAGAGATATGTATATACTACATACGCTTTCAACAGACAAAAATAAATACAGACATTTTAATCAGTGCTCGAAATTGAGACTTCCTTTTTAATAAAAGCGTATTTTACAAAGCACTCGAATAAAGAAATTAATTTGCGCAATGTCTGATTAAACCATAACCATTCGAGGGCTGATTGCCAGTCGACACCCTTCGCCATTCATTTTACAGCTCACATACCTCCTCGCGTTCGTAGATACGTCGCAATAACAATAAATTACGACAGACGTAGATGAAGGGACTTGTGCCTCCCAGGCGAGCTTTTTAACGTGCGATTTTATTGTAGATGTAATTGCGCCCAATCTACTACAGTAGAGCTTTTTTAATTTCAAAATTACGCACAAGAGTATCTAATAAAACGTACAACAATTGAGTTAAACAAGTTATTCAGAAAATTTTACTTAAATTATTGCAGGAAACTAGAAAATGCAGTAGCTTGAAGCTTTGAAAGAAGACAAGGAAAGCATTATCAATAATTTTTCTTTGTTTATCATTTCTGTTGTCAATGTGGAACATATGACCTCCTAATGTAGATATCTCAACATAAGTTTTTCTAAGATAACTGTTTGTTAGTTAGTTGCTCAACCTATATTATTTGGAATAGAGTATTTATTGAAGGACAGGGTTTAGACAGAACTAGTGATCTCGCTACGCCACGTTTTTAGGGTGGGTGAGAATTTTAAATATCACAAAAATCCATGCATAAATCTCCCGGGACTTGCACCTGAGACATCCGTAATCGTAGCCAATGTCGTTGACCACTTCACCACGGAATCGACAAGATTTGTATATTACTTAACTGTAGCTTTAATAAGTATTTTAGTGTAATGTTTTAAGAGTGAAATGTTGTGCAGTGTATTCTGAAAATATTGTGTTACATAGAAAATAATATGAATTGTTCTGAAGAAAACGAGCACGAGTTTATTTGAAAGTTAAAAGTGAATAACAACAAAATGCGGATACAAGAAACAAAAACGACGTAAGTGATTCATTATTTTTATACAACAAATATGTTTTTTTTTATAAATCAACACATTTAAATACATTAACATTGTAGTAGTCATTATTCAGAATGGTTTTCTTTTTAAGTTTAGTTAGTGCCAATTGATCTCTCATTCATAGCCAATGAGAAGTGAAGTGAGCCAACTTATATTTATGAAAAACTAGTTTAGTAAATTTAACACAGGTTGAGTTTTTATGATGATATGACAAATTATTTTAGTATGGAGCGATTGCTAAGCAACTCTTTGCTATTATTATATATGTTACTTTCAATTGAGACGTTAAAAATATAGTGTTTTCAGTATAAGGTTAAAAGTTAATAGCTAAAAGTTTACCTAGAAATGGCAGCCTGAATGACATGTGGAAATTTCACATCGCTACTTTACACTGTTTGGGAGGAGTTCTTATAACTGAAAGACATACAAACATACAGATTTCTACATGTATCTTGTATAGAGTAGAGATTTGAATTAGGTGCGTTTTGGTATTCTATAATTATGTCATGAAGTATCATTACAGTGAAGTGAGTTATGTTAATAAAGGTCGCAAAAATATTTTATTCTCTAAGAAGTTAAATTAAATAATGTGTAAATTTATGTAAAAAGATCATTTAACTAAATCTTTCAATAAACAAGTTTCAGAACAAGAAACAGAATGCCATTTGATATTGAAATTATCGTATAATTATAATTTAATTTAAGACATCGACTGAGGGTGCTTGATGGAATTTCAATATCAAATTTGGATTATTGAGATTTTGTACACTTCCATGTATTTTGTCACTAACGACCCGGGTTTCGCCTTTCGGCATCTTCAGGCATTCGAGCACACGAATGGACTCGAACTGACAGACAGTAAACAGTGTCTAATGTTTATATAGAAGATACAAATACGACAAATATTATTTACGAGGTAAAATATAGACGTATAATATTTTACCTCGTAAATAATATTTGTCGTATTTGTATCTTCTATATAAACGTTAGACACTGTTTACTGTCTGTCAGTTCGAGTTCATTCGTGTGCTCGAATGCTTGAAGATGCCGAAAGGCGAAACCCGGGTCGTTAGTGACAAAATACATGGAAGTGTACAAAATCTCAATAATCCAAATTTGTTATCGTATAATTGTTAAAATAAAACACAATTCGTCGTAATTATTCTACGCTCATTCGATAAGCAAAATCGGCTGTGAATTTTTCTGATTTGTATGTATTTCCACCAGTAATCCCCAACAAAAATTACTAATATCAGTGACAGAATTTCAATATAAAACATTCCGGAAGAAGTAATATGAACATATAAAAGTTTTCGAAAGTTTTGCTAATATATATTTTAGTTACGTGAAACTTACTTTTGCGGTTTTTTTCATACAATATATCCGATTTTTACCTTTTACTCTTCTTATGTAAATATTGGCTTATAACTTTTTGTGCCGGGGCTACTTGTGGGGTGGGAGGATCTTTATAACCAAAAAGTATTTCATTCAATCAGATTTTTTTACAACCACGCAGTTTGTGACTTTCGTAAAAGTATTTTTAATAACGTCTGAAGAAATATCAATCAGTAAATGACAGATGCACTTTGAAACTTTTCGCTGCCAAGAAAATAAAACATCGAAATTATATATTGATTGAATTGACATTTATTGCAGTCATATTGGTGTAATTTATATAACTATTATGTGGAGTCCGCGAGGTGGGCTCCTAGTTTCCTGGCTAAAGTCAGTGCTAGGGTGGGCACAGACTTTATCTTTATATTCCTTTCCCGCATGTAAGCTAGCTAAGTACTACTATCTAAAAAGATTCTGTCACCTGAAGGCTTTGTGTGGGAAAAACACTTAAGAAAAAACCCCATACGAGAATGATTGTCTTTGAATCATTCACAAAAGTTCAATTCTTGCCAAGAATTGCTCGTAAAGTTGACTCAAGTTTGAAAAACTTACTAAGCTTATTTTTAGACATGCCCAGTCCCTAACGGAATATACGAGCCTGGCTTTAAGACACGCTATTGGCAATTATTTAAAACCTTGCTGTTTAGCGAGTTACGCTCAAAGCAATGGGCAGTAAACCCGTTGCGGGTGGTGCCGGATACAGCGGTGAGTACCCTGAGATTCGATAGCTGAAACCGTTATCTGAATGGAGGCGGCGATACATTGTTGATTTTAATTTTCATGCAAAGTATTAAATTTGCATTGGATTGAGTGTCGCGTTGACTTATGAATTTTGGGATTATTACGATGAAAATTCCGCTGTTTTCGGGCGTTACGACATGTCACATAAAATCCAATTATCACCTTTTTCGTGTCCGAAGTTCTCCCTCGGGAGCAATTTAAAAGTTTTTAATAGCTTTTTCTGCGAGCGGCATCAACAGGGCAACACCGCCGTCCACGGAGCTCTGCGTAAATCGCGAGGTAAAAATATGGACACTGTAAATACTTTTAAATGCATGAAATTTTTGTGCTCACTTCTGAATATTATGAAGCTTCATACAAACGATACAAAATCTTTATCTATCAAAGTATTTATTGTTTTGAAAAAAATAAAATCAATCAGTTATAATAACTTGGTGCGTATTTGTTGCTCAATCTGTATTTTGTATCAAGCAATATATGAATATTCGGACTGCCCTATGCTGAATCTTCAAATATTTAATTACATATTCAATTAATTTGGGTTAAGGTTTGACAATGTGTGAACAACTTCTTCGGGTGCAAAAAAACCTTTTTTCTTGTCTATGATACTCATTTTGTTTTCACATTAACACCACCAGCGGTAGAACTATGGCGTTCATGCGATTTTCTTCTTCTGGGCTCTGAAGTTTTTAAATATTACAATCCAAAGTCATTTGCAATTTATTATTAAGTTTGAATCGTTCAAATTTTAAACACTTCGATAAGTTTTGTCACTAATGACATGGGTTTGTCCTTTCTGTATCTTTAGACATTTGAGTACACGGATGAACTTGAACTGACAGTTAGTAAATAGTTAATAAGCTTTATACTTGATGATATTATTTAAAATTATATGACCGTACAATATGCAACACCTACAAAATATACCATTGGTCCATCAATTAATAACAATGTTATAATTTGAAAGTTGAAAAAAGCATACTTGACCTAGAAATGGCAGCCAGAATGACATGTGCAAATTTCACGTCACTACTGTACACAGCTCGGGAGGAGTTCTTGTGACAAAGTGGCAGATTTATACATGTATTTTCTGCTATACAGTAGAGATTTTTTCTTAGATTTTGGCAAAATGTGGAGAAAATGGTTTTTGAATTCAGACGGCTTATATATTATAATTGAAATTCTTTTTACCACAGCAAACTGATATCGCAATAATGTATTACAGTTATAACTCTTTGTATTTGACTTAAATAAAAAAGCAACTTTTTTACCCTCTCTTAGAACTATTTAAGATTTTAATTCGAATTGTTTCGTGTATGACAAGCTTGATATATGTCATGTTGTCATACTCTATCAAAGACGTGATCTATAATAGAGTTAACTAGCTTTGAGAATGTATGCGGGTACCATTAACAATTACGTTGCCTTTAGTTTTACTCTAATGAATTATATTTCAATGCTAACAACCACAAATTTAATCTGTTTGTAATTTAAGAGAATTGAAATAATATTTTACTGAATTTGTTTCATATTTCTATTTTAGCAATTACGCTGTATTACACGTGTGCGTAAATTGACAACAGCTGGCTTTACAATTTAATGACGTCATACATTTTATGATAATCTAGGCTTTTTCAAATTATTTTATTTGTTATATCTATTACAATTTGTCTTGGTGAAACCATATGCTCTATTATAATTAAAATGTAAAAAATAAATTTGCTCCGTAATTTAAATATATATGTTTTTAAATTTATATATGTCTCTTTGTAACGCACATCACAACACCACGTTTGGGCACAATGTACAGACATAGAAAGTGTTTGTGTGGGAGTGAGTGTTGAAAGGTGGCCCTCCTGAATGGTAATTTATTACTTTAGTTCGTCGGCGTCCGTGGCGCAGTTGGTAGCGTCGCTAGCTACCGTTACGGATGTTTTGGGTTCAATCGGATTTTTTGATTTATGGATTTCTGTTCGTAGTCTGAGTCCTCTCTCCTATCCATCCCATCCTCATGGGGCATAGCGAGAGCGATTAACTAACCACTAGTCTTGTCCTAGCCCTATTCTTCTATCCCTACTCTCTTCGAAAAAAGAGAGGTTGAGCAACTGATTATAACAAGCAGTTCTCGTAGAAAAATTCTGTTAAGATACCACCGTTAGGAGATCATATGCTCCACATTGGGAGCGGACATGGTAAAAAAAAAGTTTGTGGTGTAGCGGGTCTGCGTTCTAGTCCCTACAAGGTCAATATAAATTTCAGATGTTTTCAATTTAAATTTGAGATCTTGTTCATGAGTGTCGTCTTTTCTCTTTGAATTGATTTCGAGGGACTAAAAAAATCTAATTCGTATAATCTCTTAAATGTGATTTTACAATTTCTAATGCCTTGGGTTTTTTTATCTTGTAAATTCCAACGATTAAAACTATTTTCAATACCTTTTAGTACCTGCTTTGTATATTAAAAGAGCGAATTTTTCTCCAGTTAAAAATGCTCAATCGTCAAACGACACCGGTCCAGTATTGATCACACTGAAAAAATAAATTTATTATTTTTAAGTATTTTTAGTTTTATTTTTATAAAAATAGTCACGCTATAAATACCGCTGACTACATTTTCAGCGCTGTATTAATTAAATTTAATTTAATACTATTACTTCATCCATTTTCCCTTGTGGAGACGACTATTTAACATCCGGCAAACTTCCTCTGCCGAAGAAACTCCCGGCCAATGTTTATTCGATTAGTCGTGTCCCTTCTTCGAAAAATATTAAATTAATTGAGCAAACAATCTATAAAGATTGTTATTGATCGTGCTATTTTCTCAGAGATTGGTTTTTAACAGCAACACGGCTCGTATTTCCCTTTAGCATATTTTCGATTTAATCAATTTCATCTATTTTCATCCTTATTCAAATAATGTATTTCTTATGTTGAAGCTGATTGTATGTTTGTGTGATTTCGTATATACCAAAAACAACAACAACAACGTTATATGATAAAAAAATATGTTTACAAAAAACTTTTATGAAAAATTTACCCTCGATTAATATGCAGACAAAGCGACACTTCCTACGTATAATTCTGTGTCTGCAAACATGACATTTCACAGGGAGCGTCTCAAAGATTCAAAACAACTTGCAAAGTAACGGCTGCATCTATCTTCTTCAAAATTGGGACAGCGCTATTATTTTTAATCTAGTTTATTGTTTTATATGAAGTTTTGCTCAAACGCTTAAAGTTTTTGAGATATTACAGATCCGTCACTGTACTTCGGATTTTACGTAATGACCTTTCGTGTACGTGGTTAGTAACGTGTTTATACTAAAAAAAAACGGTGAAGCAGGTACTTTTCCCAATGCTGTTTGATGCCTAACTATAAAACTGAGTGCATACACAATGAAAATGCAAAATAAGTATAATCACGTACGTGACTAAGGTTTGTCAGCTTAACTTAAAATTTGTATCAAATCATTGTTGAAAAAAAGATTTATTTTTATGAAAAATCCTTCCCAAGAATCGACTGCTAACACCTTGCAGTTATCCGTATTTATTATGATAGATATTATTCGACAAAAAAATTGTAATCAAACAGAGTCGGAGTGGGGCTTAATTTTGGTATCTTTTTATATCTGTATGTTCATCGCGAAACAACCGTTTGCGACATCAAATACCTTTAAATGCTTAGATTTTCTATTCGTATTCTGCATTCAATTGCATCAGCACCATGCCGGCCGTCGTTAGTTTATCCGTGTACTCGATGTTTAGTCCTACAAGAACTTTAACAGATTTTTGACAGCTATTTTGACTTCCCGCCATCGTCAGAACTGTGCTTAAACTTAATTTGCATAAAACTTATTTTCGATGGATTTGGCGGTAACTTCGTGAAAAATTCATTTAACATGTGAAATTAAAATTGCTAACTTAGTTATTCGACTGGCTGTTTTACTAAATGTGACGCGTGTTTCGCTTCTTTAAGAACCATCTTAAGACTAACTATATACATTTATAAAGTTAGTCTGAAGATGCTTCTTAAGGAAGCGAAACCATAGAAATAACTTAGATGTGAATATATATTTTTTTAACCATATCCGCTCCCTATTCGGAGCATATGGCCATCACACGGTTCCTCCAAGCTTCTCTGTCCCCCGCCAGCCTCCTCGCCTCCTCCCAGGTCATCCCAGCGTCCCGTAGCTCCACCGAATACATCCTATGAATGGTCATCAGCGGCCTTCCAGGGCGACGGAATCCACCTGGTTGGTAAAAGAGACAGGCAGGATTCAGGCTCCCCTGGGGCATCCGCAGCACGTGTCCAAGCCAGGTCCATCGTCACTTTTTTATTTTGGACGTAATAAGAGGCTGGTCCGTCCGCTCTCTTACCTCCGAGTTCCTGACAAAATCAAACCACCGTACCCCTAGTATTCGCCGCAAACATCTGTTTTCAAAGCACAGTATACGGTTACCCTGTGCCTTGGTGAGGTACCATGACTCGCAACCGTAAAGCAACACTGTCAGGATGCATGCGTTGAATAAGTGGCACTTGGTTCTGAACGAGTACAACCGTGAGTCCCAGACTTTCCGCATTAAGTTAAAAGTTGCTCCAACTATCCCTAATCGGATTGCGAGCTCTTTGCGCGGATTGCCATCTCCCGTGATGTGTACCCCCAAGTACCTAAAGCCGTCGACTCTCTCGATGTCTTGCCCCGCGCTCGTCAGAGGGTAGTCTGGGTCTGGACAGAAACTGTTGCAGAGCACATTGGTTTTACTCGCATTGACTTGAGAATATTAATTTTATATTAAATATAGATTAGTTATATGTATCTACTGCTTTAGAAGTAGTAGACAATACTTTATCATCTCACTTATTCCAACATACTAACTTTTATTTAAAGTATTTAATTTACTAATCGTGTTTTTGAGTTGTTCTAGGAAAAATAACATACATGGTATTCTTAATAAACCGATAAAGTAATTACATTGAAAGTTTAATGGTTAGGCAAAGTTACATGAGCTTCTTGTAATGTAATAAATAGTTCACAATATTTAATTTACTTTTAACTATTTATATATATATATCACTAATAAAAGGCAAGGTATTTCACGCAAATAACAAAAAGTGTTTTTCACACTTGCCTCAAATATAACCAAATCAGTCCTTAGTACTTACCGTGGCAGGAGATACTTTAATACCTTTACTGCACTCCTGACTTGATTAACTCTTATAAACCCGTAATGAAATAATTGCGCCCCCACAACGACAAGTTGGTGGCAAGCGATGTTTCGTCTCGTATTTATGATCCCTTTAATAACCCCACTTGACAAAGTTGAAGATGAGTCGATCACCCAAGGCAAGATTCAAAACAATGCGTCTGGGCGGGATTAAGTCTTTTCGTCTTCCGCCTGCAGTTTGTAAGTGCCGCCCTCGAGCAATGAGTGCCGAACTGCCTCATTCTCCGCTCAGGTGAAAATTTACTTCTCGCAGCTCAGTCCAATCAAATTATTATGTCAAAATAATTTAGATTTCTATAATTATTTGTGTGATAATTAATTATATCGATCATTACTCAGACATATTCAGATAACCCATATTGAGATAATGGGAAAGGCAATATTCAAATGATTACGATACATCAAATATTATTGATTATTTCCCGAGTTGTATACATTTTATAAACAGGTGTTCAGCAATTAGGTACTTTCTGAGTAAAGTCAGTAGAAGGATATTTAGAAATATCCTTTTACTGACCCAGAAATATCAACATTTTGTTTAATTCTTTAGTCTGTCTTAGCAGTTATTTTGAGTTATCTGAAATTTTACGTAAAACTGCATAATGTTTAGCTCAAATTACATTATTTGGAGTTATCTGACTAATGAACTGGGCCATCGATATGAAAAATTATTTTTAATGTATGGCTATGATTGAAAACCTTGTTATTCTTCTTGTTTGTTACTTTGTGTGACACGTGTTTCTCGGTGAAGTATCATTAGATCAGACTATTTAGTCTGATTGTATTCATGTATTGTGACAACTATCTCAATCGTATATTAGACTTCTTAATTATTGAATATACAAGAAAAATGTGGCCGTGCTGATTTTAACTGAGATCACCAGACAGCGACAAAGAGAAGAAAGAAGAGAGAGGGCTCACCGTAATCATTCCTCATTATTGAAGATTGAAGCCTGGTGGAGATGAAATAAAAAGGAGAGAGCTACGCGTTCCATTCAAGATTTGTTGATTTCTAAAATACTGCACCTGTAATTTTTAAATCATTATTATTTGTGCAATGGAGTATTAAAATTTGCATTCTAGTATGACGCTTCTTTCTTGACAATGATTATTCGTAGGACAACACCAAGCTTTTATATGAAAACGAACAGCTCGCGCAATCATGACGCACACTCCGTTAGTGTGCTCATTCTGTATGTCGTGGCCCTTACTAATGATTTAGTATGACAATAAATATCATGTATGTACAAACAAAGAGTGGCCAGCGCTGGTACAAAATGTAAGTAAATACAATAATAACTGTACATGAGAAAGTAGTTTTGACTTAACGGTACTGATAAAATGTCCTGACTAGAAAATAGTAACGACACGTTCTTTAAATCACATCATTTTGTCCGATCACCAAGTGGTATAAAACCTATATGGCGTAGAATGAGTCATGCCATCTGATTGATACTAATAAAATCAATTAAAATATAAACAATTAAAATTAAACTAATTAAATGTATGCCAATTCTTTTTCAGACTCAGAAAATTGTGTTAAATAATAAAAACGAGTGCTTATTTCTTTCTTTCTGCAAAATTACAATAACTAACTGCGATTTCCACGACGTCAACATAGAGGCGTCCTTTCTTTGTCTCGGCATCCCTCCGAAATCACCCCGCAAGGAAAAGCTGCTCTATCCATGAAAAGCTACTGCCACAGCGACGGGCTGTTTGCAAAGGAGGGGGTGGATTAGTGTTTTTCACGGCATACTTGTTTTCAGATGTGTTGTTTGCAAGAAACTACCCAACTGTGTACACATACGTACAGCTTTCGTGAAAGAAGGTGGAAGGCTCTATTATATATGTATATCTGTAGCAGTGAACTGGTGTAGGGTAAAATACATTGGTCTAAGAACTGAGGCTTTGTTTACCCCGATTGGATATTATTTTTCTTCTTAGAACTTTTGCTCCATGATTTATCATTGTTATTGATAACGGAATGATTCCTGTTTTTATGAGGAACTAAGTAAAATAGCTTCACATTGTGTCGGAATATTTTTTTCTTTTCTAAAATTAATATACGTATTATCATATTAAACACAAACTGATAACTTACTGTTGATATTCATTATTCAAATTTATGAATTTAAAATACCGACACAAGTAAATTAAGAGGGGAGTCAAGAGTAATGCGTCAATAAAAAAATGAAACTGGATTAGTGAATGTATTGAATATATAGTAATACACCCATCTCTCGTTTAATACGGTTTCGCTTAAAAACTCTTTTTGCTTTGACGAGAAAAATAATGTCTAGTGATACAATGAATAACACGTTCTTTATATGTTTAAAAAAATTTTTCAACATTATTTTTAGATTAATAAGTATCCATTTTTTCCAAACACGGGGATCCTGAGGAACTGATAATCCATGTTAAGCGAGGGACGGGGTATTTGTAATTCTTGATTAGTATAAATATTTGTATTTTTTTATTTATAGATCATATATCATATGAACTGCCAAGGTTAGCGTATCTATTATAATTTTAAAACATTGCATAAAACCGATTCTCTTAGTCTCTCCTTTATCGGCTTCCAAAACGGGAGGTCGATGTTCCCATTTAAATGAGTGTTGGAATAATCCGCACGGTTCGTTGAAAGACACAAAACAAACGTTTTGTATGAAATATTATATTTACTTAAGATTATATTTGTACCTTATTCGCTTGATTGACTTTTGTTTTTTAAAATGTAAAATAATTTTTTAATTTACAAAATTTTATGCAATGACTAATGCTTTTAATAAATTGCAACCACTTCCATTTCCATCCTGAATTTGTTATTCAACTCTTTGGTGGGCACATTGCCTATAGACGTCTTTGACACGTTGATGTAATATTACACAACGTCTACTATACATGTCGTAGGTATTTCCCTATATTTTGTCACAACACCTGTACATGTCGTGATCCTTTTTAGCGCATTATACGGTTTGCACTCTTGTGTTGCAGAGCGCGTACATCTAGTCTTTGATTACTGCAAATTTTAAAATTACAAATTAGTGGTGCAAAGCTAATTTTAGAAATTTAGCATGCACCTTGACCCACGCTGTGTCACTTAGAAAGACATTATTTCATATGAAATAATAACGATATGTATTCAATATTTTGTGTTTAATATTACTTGCTCGAATGGAATATATCGTTTAAGATACTGATCGAGGGTGCTTGATGGAATTTCAATATATAATTTGAATCGTTAAAGTTTCGTACGTTTTCATGCGTTCTGTCATAATGACCTGGGTTTCGCCTTTCGGCATCTTCAGGTTTTCAAGTACACGGATGAACTTGAACTCACCGTTAGTAAATAGTTTATATTATAAAAGACAAATTAAGAAAAATCATCAGATATCAACGTAGTTTCTAGACCTGTTAATACTATTTTCATCGGTTTTCCCGAATACTTGAAGATACAGAAATGCGATACCCGGGTCGTTATGACAAAACGTATGAAAATGAACAAAATTTATCACTAACTTATATTGTATACATAATTATATTACAGTTAATATTTTCTTCTTTATATTACTTCCTCGAATCGAATACATAGTGCACACAAAGGGTTAAGTCAACGATATGTTCCTCAATTTTGTTATTCCGAAAGAAAACCCTATTATACGAGTATATTATTATATATTCTTGGAAATAAGATGGCTGTAATATAAAAAAGCCTTACGTAGTCGTTTTTGGTGTACGAGCAGAAAGGTGTTAGTCTCTAGGTATTACCAGTGTGTAACTGCTAACGAATCCTTCTTGTTAGCACTTTTCTTCTATTGAAACCTTTTGCGAGGACTCTTTTGCGTGAGAGCAATACAAACTGCGCGCCCAACATTTTTCTAGACGAAATCAGGACTGAATTAGCTGTTTTCGTTTTAAACATATTGCTGTAGATATAATTATTCTTTTAGACATTTTTGATATGACAAGGAACACTTTTTTACCATGTCCGATCCCAATGTGGAGCAATGGTTTCCTAATCGAGGTATCTCAACATAAGCTTTCTACGAGAACTACTTGTTATTCAGTTGCTCAACTTCTCTTTTTCGAAGAGAGTAGAGATAGAAGGATAGAATTAGAACAGGACCAGCGGTTAGTTAATTGCTCTCACTACGTCCTATTTTTAGAATTAGATATTGAATAGGGTATTTTAGACATCAGAAACATTCATGCCTATGAACATAATCGATTGAAAATCAATTTATGACACTGTTCGTACCGTAACTTGAACCAGAAACATCCGTAACCGTAGCCAGTGACGTTTACCACTGCACCACGGACCCAACAAGAGGGACCCGAATAGTCTTTTAATAAATATGTGACTTCAATTTTGTATGTTGACGTGATTAAACCACAGGACGGATGATGATGATGGCGATGTTGGTAATGCAGTCCGACGTAGATGTTACACGGTCGGAAAATAGCGTAGAGACTGATGAACCCTTTTTTATATTTTTCTCTCATTGTATTGCGTTTTCCAAATACGCATGTTGATGATTTCACGCTTACAGACAGTCTCCTTTTACAATCACGTATTTACTTATCTTTGCTATCAGTAATATCACATTTCGTAACTGCTGCTGTGTGAAATGATGACATGATAAAAGTGTCACTTTGTCGAGACTTTTTTTCATACGCACAATTATAATTTTCGCTAACCGAAGACAAAACATTCTCAGGTCTTACATTTCGCAAATCCGCGACGTCATGTATCCCTACAGTATTAAATGTATTATGAGATTTCACGTGTTAACGTTTTACCACTGAAGACTCAATTCTATATATTAATAATAAAGCTTATTAATTAATTAAAATAATTATTAAAACTATACAGCCCTGATTGTCAACGTTACTATAATAACACAGCAACCAAAGGTGATGTAGTAATTTAACGCTGAATCCCGAGGTATGCTTTTTACACGTTTACAGTTTTCGTTGTTTTTCTTTGAATATTTCTACCTCTTTGCTCGTTCTGCTTCTCTGTGATTTTCTCTTGTTTTATTCGTTCAGAATAATTTTATTTTACCCAAAAAAATATGAAACGAGTCGGAAAAATAATCTTAGACTTGTTGCAACGTTCATTTTGATTCTGCCATTCGTAAAGTTTACCGCTCAACTGCAGACAGAATAAAATGAATTAATAATTTGAATTCCAAGTTGTATCTAGTTCTGCATTTGAATCATAGTATAGTGTTGTTCTTTTTTTCAAAGAGTCGTAAGAAATATCTAATAATGTATACATGAAAAAATGTTTGTTGCAGTGAATTACCTCTTAAGCATGCATTTAAATAATTGTATTAAAGATATCATATCGAAGGTGTTTTGGCTAATTGATGTAAGCCTCAAAATTGAAATTGTTAAACGAGAGAGTAAACGCTGTTTTTATCGAAAACATTTTATGGTCATTTCGCCAGTGGTCGGCCAGTTAAGCGACAGGTGTACTTTAAAAGGGATTTTGAGTCAATGAATGATAAATACATTCGCTGTTATTCTATTAAACAGGGTTTAAGTAATGTAACCAACTAAAAATAAAATAGTGAATATTGTACCAAGCATAAAATAATAAAAAAATGCCAATTCTCCCAGTGGTTGGCCCCCAAAATCCAATGGTCGGCCATTCGTTGCCTAGTGTTCGGCCGTCACTATGAAACTTCATGAATATCGCGAACGAATTTTCTGAGAGTAGACAGAACAATAAAAAACATAATGATGCAAAGCATGACAATATAAAGTATATTTTGTTAGCGATCCCCATACAAGATGAATTTGTCGAAACTTGCGAAGTAAAAATGTGCTTTTTTAAATTGCGTATTCCATCATATAGGTCAGTATATTACAGATATACTTTGGCAAGTGACAAGACTACCTACACGAATTTTAAAAAATCTGTTAGTTTAAATGTATCCACTATTATTTAAGTTTTAATCTCAAAAGGCCAACCACTGGTGACGGCTGACTTTAGGAACACTCGCCCTATAGTGAGTTGCGTTATGAATCTTTGAAATATACTCCTACAAATTCTCATGTTATCGCAATAATAGTGGCTTACATCAAGTAGCCGGGTCAGAATTTTTAAACCTAAAACCAATGTAAAATGGTGTTCCCATTCCAAAAAGTGGTCAATTTACTTTTCTAATTTACATCATTTGGCCGAGACTTGCTCTGTCATATTTAAAATGAGATTCAATTATTGACTCATTTTCGTATTCTTTGAGGGTTACATCAATTGGTAAAAAAAAGTCGAATTCTAATTAACAATGAAGAGGCAAACAAGCAAAGCAAATATTGAAGAGTTTGACAAGAAATGAATCCTTACGAAGTATAATATGTCGGGAAATATTTGCGTCGTAATAAGAGTTCTATTAAGTCGTTATAAAAACCACAGGAGGTACAATAATAATAAATTTAAATGTGCATTGTGTAGAATTTATAACCTTTTTTCATTCGTCAGCTTTTTGCTTGTTCCATACTTCGATATTAACTTTTTCGAACATGCTGGAAAGAACTGTCAGATGCAGCAATGGCATAGTTAATGACATGTCGTTTAGTATGATTTTGAGAATACATATACCAATTTTTTCATTGTTATCTCATTAGTGTCATATTGAACTTAAAAAAACCGTAATTTGTTTTGTACTAATTCCACTTTTTTATAATGATTAATTACAAGTTATATCAAATGATTAGTTTAAGAACTATGAGAAGAATTTACAGATAATCAAACAAATTATATATAAACAAAATTAAATATTATACAATTAAAATGCTAATGACATTTTACAAATCGATAACTACATATCTAAAATCAAACATCAACCACATTAAAAGTCAATTATGTGAGAAAATTACAATGAGTTTAAAAATAATTCATAAATATTCATCAACAGAAATATCAAATGGGAAAAATTTAGAATACATTTGCGAACCACTTAAATAGTTTAATAACAATTTATGAAATTAATATTAAAAAGGTAGTTAAGGGACATCTAAATGATATCTAAAAAACAGCTTCAATTCTTACAAGCAAAATTAAAATAAATAATGCTCTCGATGAGCGAAACCAGTCCTGATCATTATAAAAATGTGTATGCATTGCATAAAAAAATGTTTTATTTTTAAAACATGATTCCCCAGTTAACAAGACTTAACTGGGGAATCATGTTTTAAGAGTTGACAGTTAACTTCTTAAAAGTGTTTTTTTACTTTGCCAGAGATAACTTTTAACGGGTTAACAGAACTGTCAATTCTGGGTTGAAAATCATTATTTTTATCATCACTTGAAAATGGTTTTTATAAGAAAATGTTAAGCAAAACATTTGTATATTAAACAAATGGTCTGTAGCTATAATGTCGGCGTCCTTGGCGCAGTTGGTAGCGTCGCTGGTTACGGTTACGGATGTCTCGGGTTCAATTCCCGGTGCGGACGGTTTTCATAGATTGACTTTTCAATCGATTTATGAATTTCTGTTCGTAGTCTGAGTCCTCCCTTCCACCCATCCCATCCTCACGGGGCGTAGCGAGAGCGATTGGCTAACCACTAGTCCTGTCCTAGCCCTATCCTTCTATCCCTACTCTCTTCGAAAAAAGAGAGGTTGAGCAACTGAGTAACAAGCGGTTCTCGTAGAAAAATTCTGTTAAGATACCTTCATTAGGAGACCATATGCTCCACATTGGGAGCGGACATGGGAAAAAAAATGTTGCTATAATACAATCGAATATCATATTGATTGGTTAAGGTTTTCTTGTCTTTTCTTGATTGCAATTAAACTTCAAAAAAACAATTTATTCAGGCTAGCGATACTATCTTTCAAATAATGAGCACAATAGTTCACTTACGTAAACTCAAATCCTTCGCAGTCTCAAAAACTAAGTAGTTTGAGAATCCTGACGATATGAAAGGTTAGTATCACTGCATTATGCGAAGACATTCCTTTGTTTTCACGTATGGCAGCCGGAAGTAAAGTCGGACGAAGAAACAGTACGCGGTGCTATTACACGCGACAGGAAGTCCCTCGTTTCACCTGTCTGACGATTTGCAGGGTGACGATGCTGGCTCGTGTAGACGGCTGTCACCCCGGGGCCCTGCTCCTCTTCTCAGACCGTGAGCCTTTTGTTTCGACAGATTTATAATTCCTATTGCCAGACTGTCTGGTTAGGAGAGGTGCGATAAACAATACGGCTCAATGACATGGGACATAATCCTAGTCCCATTTCATTGAAGCCTTTTCCCAATGACTTTGGCGGCTATTTTGAGATAAATTATTTTGCAGATTGAATTGGCATTACTTCTACGTAGAACTCTATTATAATAAGATAAAATAACAAATTATTAAGTTCTGTAAAATTTTATTGGCTTGTTGATAGCTATCGTCAGCATTATATAACAAGCGTTAAAATGACGCGCTTTACACTTTAACCTCATATAACATAGCGATCAGAAGGTTTCAAGTTAAATTCTAGGTCAACAGAAAATATTCATTTTTTAACCATGCCCGTTACAGATGTGGAACATATGAACTTCTTGTGAAGTTTATTTAATAGAAGTTTTTCTACCAGAGCTGCTTGTTTCTCAACTGCTCAACCTCTCATTTTTTGAGTAGGGATAGAAGATAGAATGATAGGGTTACGACAGGACTAGTGGTTAGCTAATCACTCTCGCTACTTCACGTTTTTTTAAGGATCGGTGGGGTGAGAGGGAGTTTTAGAGATCACAGACATCCATGCCTTCGAACTGAAATCAATAAATCGATTAAAAAATCAATATATGAAACTCTCTTTACTAGGATTTGAAGCCGTGAGCACCGTAACTGAAGCCAACGACACCGACCACTCGACCACGGATCCGTTTATTTAACAATATCAAATTAATAAAATAAGAAAATATCTCGTTATTTTCCTGCAAACCTAACAATGAATTCAAATAAATGTATTAAAAGTAAATTTTTTTGCACTAGTATTTCCTTAATGTTTTTTTGAATCTATTTTGCATGTTGAATTGGATTTCTATTATTCCACAGCCGCTTTCTGCGGATTGTGATTTTTGCCCAACGCGACCTTAGTTCCAGCCCTGTACCGATGTCAATTATTTCATGAATACATTATGATGGGACAGTAACCCTGAAAAAGGCCTCTCGCCCATCCTGGCAAGAATAACAGAGGGCGGATAGTCCAATCAAAGGCGTAGGTACCCTTTGGCCATCTATGTACTTTGTTTTAATAATTCACTTGTGTACTGACTTTATTTTGTTTATACGAAGTTAATCAAGTAAAACGATGTATTCTAAACGTAGATAGTCGCAAAAAAGGGATAGGTGATCCGAATCTAAGTGGGACTACGCTTTTTATGGAAGGAATAATTGAACTGGCATTTACTTGGTAGAGCTATGTTATAATAACGTAAAAAATAGCAAAGTTGTTAATTCCACAATGATTATATAACAATGTTAATAAATAATAGATTTTTAATTTTTATTTTTATTTAATTTATAATTATTTTTTTTACCATGTACGCTCCCAGTCTGGAGCTTATGTATGGCCTCTTAATGGAGGTATCTCAACGGACGTTTTTTCTACGAGAAATACTTTGTACTCAATTTTTCGGCGTCTATTTTTCGAAGAGAGTAAGAATAAACGGATAGGGCTAGGACAAGACTAGTGGTTAACTAATCGCTCTCGCTTCGCCCCGTTTTTAGGATTGGATGGGTGGTAGGGAATTTTAGACACAACCATTCATGCCGAACAGAAATTCATAAATAATCAATTTATTACACTGTCCTTACCAAGAATGTATGTAAAATCATCACTATTAATTACTATGCTTTGACTCTTAAGTACTTAAAGGGTTTATGTTAATGAGCACAATAATAATTAACTAATTTTTAAGTGAATAATCTGTGGATAAAATATGACCCATTATTTTACGGACAATGTGTAGTAACACTTTATACTGTAATCAAAATCATTGAATTAGATATTGTAGAATCGGTGAATTATTCTTTCGATGAATTGCGGCACGGTGAACTTTCCAGTCGGCGAATTGTTGTCGGTGAGCTTTCCTATAACCGTTTTGTGATGTTCGCTGATGATTGATGCCTTTGTAAAATTTTTAATCCCAAATAATGTATCGCACAAACGAGACAAAAAAGTAATTTCCATTTATTAATGGACGTGATGTGATGACAAAATGTAATCCGCAACAGATTTACGTAGCATAAAGTTTTTTCCAATACTATCATATCTGTTTTTTCATTATGCAACATGATATTTCCGACTGTATTCATAAATTTCGTGCTATCCGGTACAATTAATTTTTGTTTACACAGATTTCATTTTTTTTATTAAGCAATTAATTCTTACAAAACAAGAATTTTCAAACACAATATAAATCAAATTTATCACTTCCTTTCTAACATTTTTGTAACGAAATAAATAAAAAATCCACCGTTGTGGAATAAAAAAAATGTGGGAAATATCTACTTGCATAGTAGTATTTTATTTAACAACAATATTTATACAACGGAAAATACTAATTTAGTTTTGAAAGATCATATATTATACAGAAGGATGATTTTATAAAGGAATATTTTTAAACAACTGTTACACTGCAAAGAATAAATTAGTTAAAATAGTTTTAATGTATTCCAATCTAATATAGAAAAATGAATGTGGGTTTGTTCGTACCTTATGCACTGCCATACCGTTCATCCGATTCCGATACAACTTTGTCAAGTTATTGCTTTCACTTGCGCAAAGAACATAGGCATAATACAATTAGGCTCGGCCAGGCCCGAGTCCGACTTTCAACGATTTAATTTTTAACTTACAATAGGTCTTATCTAATATATAAAAATCAATGTGGGTTTGTTCGTAACTTATGCACTGCCATACCGTTCATCAGATTCCGATAAAACTTTGTCAAGTTATTGCTTGCACTTGCGCGAAGAACATAGTACAATCAGGCCCGAGCCCGACTCTCAACTTTTTAAGTTTTAACTTACAGCAGGTCTTATTATATATAAAAAGCAATCTCACAAACCAGATATATCTAAAATCTAAAAAAAAAAATAATTCATTTTATGATCAAGAGTATTTACAGTAAACACGAAAAGAATAGTTTCGTCAAGTCAAAATAGCTATCAATAAACTGATAAAATTCTTGTAGTAATGAATACTAGTGTAGAATAATATGGAATGGAATCAGCCAGTGGAATAACGAAGTTATCAATTTTAATTTTATATTAAAAACAAATTTCCACAAAGTTACTGCCAAGTCAGTCGAAAATATCTTTCCCTTATTCCAGAACGTGACTTCGTATATAGACGGAACCTACAGTAATCCAAATAAACGTTATGTGATTGTATTCCCAATATATTCATGATAAAAGTTTAGAGCTAGGAATTAAATTGAAATTATTATAAAATACATTGAAGCGACAAGAGGAATAAGTGAGGTTATAAAATTTATATTGTGTATTGTGTAAATATTGTTTATTTTACACTCGCAGTAAACTTGCATACCCTAAGTTGGTTGTATGCTAAACGTTATAGGTAAGTTTTCCTTGTTTTATGTTTGTTTTTCTCGCAACTCTTCTCTCTCGTAGAACGTTCGTTTTCACTTTTACGGAAAGCTCTCAAAAGCGTTATGAGTGATTCGTAATTGAATGTCGAATGAATACGAGCGCTCACGTGTAGTACGCCGTGAATCATGGGATGGTAAACCTTCGGCAAGCGTTCCTGATGCCAGCGCTGATCAATGTTTTTTTTCATACATTTCCGTTGTGCAGTGATCTGCGTCGTTGACTTCGGCCGCTCTGCTCACGGACTCGAATCCCAGTACAGACAGCTTTGTTGATAAAAATGATACTTTCTTTTCAAAAGTGTCTCAATGCTTGCTGTGCAATGATAAAACATAAATAATTTGTTGATTGAAATGGCATTTACTTGGTAGAACTCCATTATAATAGGGTAAAATATCAAAGTATTTAATTCTACCAAATTGTATTGGGTAGTGGATCGCTATTTCAGCTTAAAGCCATTGTCAGAACCATACTTGGTTATTTTAGCTGAGCTCATATACACTGCTTATTATCTCCTATACAATATCATGTAATCTCAAGTATTCCAACATTTTAATTTAAAATAAATCGCATGAAATATATCCGGATACGTTACGGATATATTTCATGTAATTAAAAATAATATTTGGCGCATTGGAAATTACCAGCTGTAATTCCAAAAATATTTTTTTAATAAAAAATCTAAGCAATTGTGTCAGTTCGGCCATAGCTCGGATATAAAATATAGATTTTTTCAATTTAAATTTGAGTTCTTGTACATGCAGGTTTGTGATGTTTTTTCTCCTCAAGTTTATCTCACGTAACGCAGTTGTCGGCGGTGGCGTAGTTGGTAGCGTCGTTGGCTACGGTTACGGATGTCTCGGGTTTGATTCCCGGTGCGGACGGTTTTTATAAATTGATCTTTGAATCGATTTATGAATTTCTGTTCGTAGTCTGAGTGTTTGTGATGTCTAAAACTCCCTCCCACCCATCCGACCCTCACGGGTGTAGTCGTGTCCTAGCTCTATCCTTCTATCCCTACTCTCTTCGAAAAAAGAGATGTTGAGCAACTGAGTAACAAGCAGTTCTCATAGATTTTTTTGTTGAGATTCCTCCATTAGGAAACCATATGATCCACGTTGGGAGCGGACATGGAAAAAAACGTATCTTTCTCATGTGCTCAATAACTGTGCCAGTCCGTTTCTAGTTCAGATATAAAATGTATAATTATTGCAAATCAATACGATCAAAAGGCTATGATTGCTGTAGATTGAATTTAGAACAAAAAATAAAAAAAAGTGTTGTGTATCACAGGGCATATTTCCATCCGTTTTTTTTGTAGGCGTTTACAATAGAGCTGAGCTTATTGAAAGCCCGTACTATCCTGCGCCTCCTGTCGCTATTTGGAATTATTTCACTTTTACTTTTGTTTTATACGACGTTATGCGTGTATCGTGTCGTCCGTAAATCGGTCATGCGGAAAATACGGTGTTATCCCCCAAAATGATACATTTTTTACGATAATGCTGTTTTTAAGTAGACGCGGCAAATACGAGGCAGAGAATAAATGAATATTTCCTTTTTTAGATGTGTTTCATAGAATAATCAATAAGGTGCTATGATCATCTATGATGGAAAATTCTCAATACGTTACACGTCCAGTGGAATTAAATTTACCAACCCTTCATTTTTAAGTTGAGTATTAGAGTAATTGTTTACTTTAGAAATAAACAACCTTACGATATAGTTAGTCTAAAGATGCTTCTCTAAGAAGAATAGCAATGTTATCAACTTTAATTTTACATGACATATGAATCTCCACAAAGTTAGATTATACACCGTATAATTTATCCCTGTTTACTACACTGATGCCCTTTCTGTATACTACAGAGCGTGTCAGTGCATTAATATGTATGAATCCCGTGTATTTATCAGTATGAATCCTAGAGCCGTGTATGGACACAGTGTTTCTAAATCCTAGAACCGAACCTTAAAGCCGGAGTGCAAAGTTATATGGTGTGTACTCTACAGTAAAATTCATCGAAGAGTAAATTTGGATTATTGAGATTTTGTACACTTCCATGTATTTTGTCACTAACGACCCGGGTTTCGCCTTTTGGCATCTTCAGGCATTCGAGCACACGAATGGACTCGAACTGACAGACAGTAAACAGTGTCTAACGTTTATATAGAAGATACAAATACGACAAATATTATTTACGAGGTAAGATATTATACGTCTGAGAGCCACACTGATACCTGAGATAAAATTTCGAGAATTTCCTTAATCCTTATTTTGTAAACACCACATTTACAGAGTGGCGAATTGTCGCTTTCCAACTGGAAGTGTACAAAATCTCAATAATCCAAATTTGATATTGAAATTCCATCAAGCACCCTCAGTCGATGTCTTAAATCATCGAAGAGTATTAAATCATCTGAGGATTGATTGAGTTTGCATTAAATTGCTAGAATTTTAATATAAAAAAGATAAAAATAGCAGTCTTTTTAGTTGTACTACATATATAGCTATATCATATATCTTTCTAACTGATTGTCCAGGAATATTAGAAAATATTTTCGTAATCAATAAGTCGGATTGGCCTACCAGTCCAATCTTTGGTCGGACACAATTCATCCTTTTTTTGAAAGATCTCTGGACATTCTCAAGAGGTGTCATTAGCATTCAAAGTTTATTGTGATAAATACACTCTGGTTCTTTATTCAACCGTCAAAGTAAAAACCTATTTTTTTATGGATAGCGAGAAAAAGTCCTTACTAGAACTGCTTCTAATCTGTCAGTCAACCTATCTACTTATTAGAAGAGGGTGAGGTATGAAGGATGAAACATGGAAAGTCCGATTGACATATTTTACGAAAACTGGTTATAATTCAGTAATACGACCTTTCTTGTTATGGAGAGTAAGATAATAAAAATGAAATAAACTGATAATTACCTAATCACTCTATTTGAGCTCTGTTTTCTGGATAGTATCGGAAGTTTTTCAACTTACTTTTAAAAAAACCAGCAGCGAAGATTTTAACTAAGCCATGCATAAAGTTCGATTAAATTATGAGTTGCTTACATAAAAAAAATAACGGTAAATAAATCATTATGGAGATACATAATATCGTGTTTTTTATGTGATTGAATTCTGAAAATTATCGGTTCAGTTAGCCGTTGTAGATAAATAAATTAATATCTGCTAAATTTAACATTTTACTGACCCAAAATGGTTCGGGGATTTAATTTATTGGAAAAATAAGTTCAATCCGTTTTTGGCTTTCCAATCCGGCTTTTGATTTTCAACAACTAGGTCAATTAAATTTCTTTCTTTATTGCCTTTTCGTATTTCCAACCATATTTTACGATTGCATATTAATTGGGGTTTCCTTTCATTTTTCTTCAATCTTCAATTCAATTTTAAATATTTGAATATTCAGATATTGAGATGATCTTTTAAGATATGATGAAACTACGTATTTTACAAGTTTTATTGAAAATAACACTTAACCGAAACATGGACTGAAAGTTAAAAAGTTCGTTCACTGAGCAAACCAGTCTACTTTTTAAAATTTAACTATTTATAAGATTAACTTCACTGCTAAGCCTGTGGTCTACTGTTTAACTTCTCTAGCTTCGGTTGCGGTGCTCAATGGCTCGAATCTTAGCACGAACAATTTCATAATTATATTTATGAATGTGTGTTCGAAGGCATGAATGTCTCGTGATGTCTCCCACTGATCCCATCCTATAGATAGAGTGTAGTGAGAACGATTAGCTGGCCATAATGCGTTAAAAAAAGAGAGGTTGAACATCTGCACAACTAGCAGTTCTCGTAGAAAACTCATATTGAGATCTAAAGAGTTTAATCCCTCCTTCTAGATTTTATTCCCTTAAGATATTCCTCTCACAAAGTATGAAGACGCTTCTCAATTGATCGAGAAACCAGTTGTGCTTGCTTACCGTTGTAGTAAAAATTTTATGTATATGAAGTTGAGAGCCTGCTGCGTAATCTTTGTATGGTTTTTAGGAATAAAATTCATTTAATTTAATCAAAATAAATACCAAAATATAACACAACCCCAGATTATAATTTTGTTAAGAATATGGTTTAAATTTGCATATATTTCTGTTAGGTAATATTAACGAATAGTATTTGAATAATTCATCAAATATTCGCGTATCACAAAATTCCCGAATATATTCGAACATTCGGTTGAAATCCCTAGCGGTGGTGCCCAAGAAAAATACTTGAACCAGTTTACGTTGACAATTTATCTGATTTATTATATATAATAAACCAAATAAAATCATTTTTAGCATATAATCTCTTCATTTTATATATTATAATGTACAAAGTCCGCCCACATCTATAAATAATGGCATAACTTCCACCTACCGACAACAAATTATTATATACGAAGCAGATTCGTCATTGACTGCATCCTTTGTCTTTCTAAATTAATTTCTATGGCCGGATCTAACCAATCACATCCCATTTAAGCTTACATAACCGAATAACGACTCATATATTTATTATATTAATAATTCCAAACACGAGTTTCACTATATTAATATGGCATTCACGTTTTAAATGCTCACTTTTATTATGAAGTGAATTTTATACATTAATAATTTATATATACCAGGAAATGTAAGCCTAATAAAAATATTAGACGCTGCAAAACGTTTGAAGAATCAAATAGTATCGCATTCTTTTTGGAATACTGTATGCAGTAACAATAACTTGAATAACTTGGTCTAAAAACAATAAATTACAATAAACAATAAACCACTTTTATCCATTTTCATTTTATTGCATTTCTCGCTTACCTGTTTATGACTCCATTCAATTGTGCAAAGATAAAAAGAAAGTACCTCAAATCAGCTCTCAAAAATATGCCGCTTTTCTAAAAACATACAATTGTTCAGGTAATTTTGTATGGAAACGTTAAAGCTCTTTTACAACCAATATATTATGTTTTTACCGTCTCCTGAAGATAATGAGTTTTGTGACGTTTGCTGTTTTTAGGTCGAAGTCTTCAATTATCATCAGCCATATTTCGCTTTATAGCCCGTGGTGCAGCGGTAAGCGTCGTTTGATTTAGTTACGGATGTCCTTTTAGCAGATTTTTTCACTACACCAGATAAGTAACCCACAGATATAGAACCACTGCTCGAATGATATTGGTTTATGCGGCAAAGTATCTGAAAGCCATCAATTGAAAGATATCTCAATTGGTTTACAAATTATATTGAATTTAGTGAAATGACAGTTTTTTACGATTTTTTTACAAAATCGCCCGGTCACCACGTAAATTCAATAAAAAAACATGCGACCATTAAGCTGCTTAAGTTTCACTACCATTCAATAAAGCTCATAATAGCTTAGCAAAATTGACTTCATTTTTTTAAATAATCTTTCTTTTCACAATGACGCGCAATAATAAATATAATATAATATTTCCGATAGATTCGGCAGTAACTTTATGTAAATTTATTTTTGCCGTTGCTTAAAATTATTTCTTAACTAGTCACAATATTTTAAGAAGACCCGAATCGAAGAGAGGTGGATGGCTGGTTATCGACGTCCTGAAAGGGCTGGGATCTCAAACGAACGCCATTTCAAATCCGGTTCAACACTTATTTATTTTTAATCGAAGATTCAGTGGTTTAAAATACACAAAAAAATTCTTAACACATAACATTGAATCTACAATTACTTAACAACTGAATTTACTTTAAATTATAATGCAAATGACACGACAAACGATTTTAAATTACGTTCAATTTCAAAACAAACACAAACAATCCACAACGTCAACGGTGCCGACCACGCTGGCCGGCAGCTCACCTGCACTCGAAAGATTGTAATCGACTACTCACACATAAAATCGAAAGGACTCCCGCATCGTCGGAGCCACCCCTTTCCGTCAAAAATGGACTCATCTTGGCACTTTCTAATTTCCATAGGCATTTGGCGGTTAGAAACAGCTGGCTTTCAACGACAACAATCGGTTGGAATACCCCGGATTATGGCCATTAACGCTGAGCGCTTTCAGTTATGGACCCCAATAAAACTTAAGCTTAACAAAAAAAGCCAGGGTGTGTCAATTTAACCGTACGACTCTTTCTTACAGTTTGTATAAGTAGATTAAAATACGAGGAACCCATACGAATCTTCCAGTTAATTAATCAAGTGGCTTAGTGGGTTGCGTAGTACGTACCAGTAAAGGGTATCTGAGATTTAATCTAATCACATCAATTAGATTCCACTTGTAAGGTTTTGTGAATGCGCTCCAGCGAAGAGCTCCTCAGCAGATCTATTCTATTGTATAATACTAATATCAAAGAAGCGAAGACACGGTAGTAAACAACTGATTAACGTTTACATTGAGATTCAAAGAATAAATTATGTAAGTATCTTTAATGCCATTGTTTTAAATTATAAACAGGACCAGTTTCACTCAGCGAGTGCGCATTTCGAGTTCTAACAACAATATTAACATAACATAAATATACTAGTAAGATATAAAAGTTTCAGGTTTCTATGTAAGGTATTAAAGAGATAATATTGACGGTGTTTTGGCCAATTGATGTAAGCTTCAAAAAATACGATTATGAGTTCATGATTGGATCTCATTTTAAAGAAGTCAGAGCAGGTCTCTAATTTATGATATAAATTTTAAAATAAATTGACCACTTTTTAGAACGGAAACATCATTTTACATTGGTTTTAGTTTTAAAAATTATGACCCGGCTACTTGATGTAAGTCACTATTATATCGACACTCCCTACCTATAATTGCTTATCTGCAAACATTACATTTTACAGGAATGCAATTCAAAGATTCATAACACAACTCACCATACAATAAAAACAGTTTTTACTCTCTCCTGAACAATTTCAATTTTGAGGGCTACATCAATTGACCAAAATATAATAGAATCAAACAATCATTATTTTCCGATATTTGTATTTTTATGATAATTAACTTTTATATGTCACGAAAAATAATCTGAATTTTTCACCTTAATACTTATCTTTCATGATTTATGTCTTATTTGTCTGTCAATACAAACAAACACACTGTCTCTGTCTGCGCATCAAGATAATTGCACGAATTCTGACAGGTGGTACTGTCGTCTTGTAATTTTTATTATTTATTTTATAGTTTGGAAAGTCGAGTTATTATTATTTCACTCATTACGTAAGTAAGACACATGTTATTAACAACTTCATTAATAAGACTATATTGTATAGTAGTGTAAAAAATTCAGTCGTATTGGTCATGAAAAATGGCAAACTATTTTCCCCTTTCCATTTTTCATCACATCTATGGCCGATTGACATGTCTCTATTTATTGTCTATTATTGAAGGCAAGCGGTCCCGAAAATTTGTTTGCCAGTTAGAAATCGTTCCAGGCCTTGTTGAATTCCTGGACGCGTCCGAACTATATCACTCCCTCACAATCAGCGTTAGAATTCGTTTAGTGGACATCGCATCGGCCTGTGCAGCGAGCACCCCTTGCGTAATCGGGTTCCACGCCATTGCACGAACCCGGGGACGTCACTTGATAAAACCTGACCGACACGTGCCGTGACCACCCCGTTCGGCAAATCTAGTTGGATTCCCAATAATTGATGTCTGATACAATTATCTGATAAAATGGTGCTCAATTAAGCATTTAAACATATGTAATGTAATATTCAAAATCTTCAATAAACGGTAGCAGTTTTACTTCTTTTTTTTGAATTACTCCGCTCCTTGCTGCGCTCCATAATTGTATATTATAAGTACATATCGATGGTGTTTTGGCTAATTTATGTAACCCTCAAAAAATACGAAAGTGAGTTGATTGTATCTCGTTTTACAGACGACAGAGCAGGTCTCGGCCGAATGATGTAAATTAGAAAAATAAATTGATCAATTTTTGGAAGGAAAACATCATTTTACATTGGTTTTAGATTTTAAAATTCCTACCAAGCCACTTGATGTAAGCCATTATTATATCGTCTAATCCTGTAGGTTTTACAATTTTAATTTTACGGGTTACATCAATTGGTCAAAACACCGTTGATATGTAGGTGTACAAAATTTTGCAAAAAAAAAATATAAATTATTATTGATTTTATTAAATAAAATGATCGACAGCAAATTATCCTTCATATCGCTTTTAATACCTTTTCAGCTCAGAAAATAGTCGCTTAACACTCGTTTGAGTATTCGGCATATTTGATGGCAGTATTGTTGTATTATATATCTAATAATTCTATATATGCTATATGCCAAGTACAATTTTTTTAATGATAAAATAATGATAATTAATATTACATTTAAATATATTTGTTGTTATTTTGGACGAACTTTTGATAATAATAAACAATTTTCGGTGCAGTGGAGCACTAGATATTTTACTATTTTTGATAATTGAATCAAATAAAGATTAAATACATAAAGCAAACCCTTATCTTAATCATTCATTTTTAAGCCTAATAGCATGTAGTATTACAGAGAGATGACTTTCATTTCTTCACCAATCTTCTATATAAGACGATAGTAAGAGTATACAAATATTTCTGTAAGCGTTTTTTTTCCATTTTACAAATCACCGCTCGCTCATGTTTCGCAAATCTGTATCGAATTGAATCTATTATTTCAAACGCGCAAGAGTTTGCCAAGTCGTGAAATCACAACCGGTACTGCTTGCTGTGTATACAATACATACATAAAACACGAATGTAGAGACATTTATTTGATTTGTATGAGAGCTTTGTTTGGGGAGACTTCTTAGATTTTTATTTCCGTTTAGTACACGGAAAAGATTCTTTTTGTTTGCGAAATGAATGATTTCCGTGGAAATTCAAACACGAAATGTTTTTCGCCTATTCATGCTAGAACTGAAAACATTATTTTAGTACAAAGGCCTGAGCAAATTCTTTGGCTGTAGGACCACATAAGGAATTCCATGTGAACGGACGGACTGCGATTAATGAATATTTATATAATATACTATTTTCATTGATTGATAAGTATATCTTGAATGCTTTTAATGAATCTTAAGCACATTAGAAACCTACTTTATAATTACCTGTAATTTATTTTTCCTACAACGGCAAAAACTAAATTATTTAAAATGAATTCAATAGAAACTCACTTTACCTTTACTAGTTATCACATACATTAATATTGTTTAATATGACAGTGCAGTTGATTTTATTTGAAGTATAATTTTACGTGAAATTAGACCATCATTCGTTAACCGCGCAGAAAAGCTTTCCCGTCGAAAGGTTCATTCATTCTCCCCCGCTCCACGGCCCACCTTCGCCGATATTGTGGCATCCCAAATATGAGGGTCAGGGTGTCTGAGAGGACCTCGGGTGCAAGGGATGGTCGCGAGGGGAGCGGCCCGGCGACTGCGCCCTGCGACGCGGTGCAATCCATACGCGCCCCCGAACCGCGGAAGATGCGGCGCGAATATTTCGCCTGGCATCTTATATGTCGTTATATTATCTGGCTCACAATGGCAGTCCATGGAACTCTTCCCGATTTATTTACTCAGCGATTTTACTTCCTGCTGGAATTCGTGGTTGACTGCTTTTTAAATTATATGACAGATACTCGGTTGTTGATTGTAGTCATCTCAGGAACCAAGCTGTTTGTATGTATTTGAATAGACTTGAAAACCCGGGGTTGTCAATTTTTTTTATAAAAAAATGATGGGTTTTTCTTTGATAATTAATTCGGTGCTAAAATTATTGTGGAAGTCAAATTTACTATTTAATTGAAGTTGATAACTTTATTTCACCATTAATTCCATAGGTTGAATGTCGTCGCATTGAACGTAAATAGAGTTATTTAACATAAATTTTAAAAACGTTTTTATTTGACCTTACGATTTTTAAAATACTGAACAGTAATAAAGTGTATTCTTCTCAAATTTGGTAAACGACCAATACACAAAATACATTTGTGGAAAGATCCACGCACCATATAACTGTTAACATCCATTCAATTAGTAAGTCGGCGTCCGTGGCGTAGTTGGTAGCGTCGTAGGCTACGGCTACGGATGTCTCGGGTTCAATTCCCGGTGTGGACAGTTTTCATAAATTGATATTTCAGTCGATTTATGTATTTCTGTTCGTAGTCTCAGTGTTTGTGTTGTCTAAAACTCCCTCCTCACCCACCCATCATATCCCCATCGTACCGGGGCGTAGCGAGAACGATTAGCTAACCAGCAACTGAGTAAAAAACAACTCTCATAGAAAAATTCTGTTGAGATACCTCCATTAGGAGACCGCTTGTTCTACATTGGGAGTGGACATGAAAAAAAAAATTGTAATTATTGTTCATGTTCGTTAGTGGTGAATAGACTCAAGTGGCATAGATCCCTTCACAACTCACGTATTTCAAAACGTAACACATCAGATTATAGTTCTGCTGTAAAACGTGAGCTTAATTCTACTTAAAATTTTAAACACCCATATCTCTGAATTTTGAAAATATGGACTAGCTCTATTTACTTCCAAATCGACGATATACTAATAAAGATTCATTTCCTTAGTTTTGCTTCGCATAAAAAGGATTTTTTAAAGCGTTAGAATTGATAAACAAAATCTATGTTCAAAATCTAATCAGTCAAAAAAGTATGACCAGATTTCCTTAATTTCCTTGTGTTGCATTTTTTCCAATGCTTACATCACGTGGACACTCAATTTAGTATGTATTTAAATTTTAAGATGACTGCTTGTTGACTGTTGGCTTCTTGCGTTGCTCCCATTATCCAGCGTAGTTAAGATAAGAAAGAAAGAAAAAGTAAATCTTCTTATAGCTTATAGAAGTTTGTATTTTATAAAAGACATGGAAGGTGTTGAAAACTTCACAATATCTGTTAAATTGATTTGAAATAAATTACGACATGGCTTCACCAATAAAATTAAAATTTTATCCTCTTAGAATCATAACTCGAGATGGAAAAAACGTAACGAGTTGAGAATAGCGAAGCTCGTCAGAATCCTTCTGGGCTCACTGATATACGTAAATAAACTTTTGGGGTTCAATACCAATATTATTAACACTGCAAAGCTGTTAAAATACTTTTAGATATAAGTGCCATTATGTAGTAGAAGAAACATTATATTTTTATGGCGTTTAGCAAAAGTTGAAAATATCCGTTTTTGTCATATTGAATTTATTCTCACAGTAAAATATTTGCCAGTATATGGTGGTAATTCACGTACGGCTTCAGGTACTTGAGGGTAGACATCACGAAAGATGGCAATCCGCGTAAAGAGCTCGCAATCCGATTAGGGATAGCTGGAGCAACTTTTAACTCAACGCGGAAAGTCTGGGACTCACGGTTGTACTCGGTTAGAACCAAATGCCACTTAGTCAACGCATGCATGCTGACGGTGTTGCTTTGCGATTGCGAGTCATGGCACCTCACCAAGGCACAGGGTGACCGTATACTGTGCTTTGAAAACAGATGTTTGCGGCGAATACTAGGGGTACGGTGGTTTGATTTTGTCAGGAACTCGGAGGTAAAAGAGCGGACGGACCAGCCCCTTATTACTTCCAAAATAAGAAAGCGACGGTGGACCAGGTTTGGACGGGTGCTGTGGATGCCCCAGGGATGCCTGAATCCTGCCTGTCTCTTCTACCTACCAGACGGATTCCGTAGCCCTGGAAGGCCGCTGATGACCATCCATAGGATGTATTCGGCGGAGCTACGGGACGCTGGGAAGAACTGGGAGGAAACGAGGAGAGTAGCGGGGGACAGAGAAGCTTGGAGGAACCGCGTGATGGCCATATGCTCCGAATAGTGAGCGGATATGGTTAAAAAAAAATATAGTGGCAAAATTTGGTATGCTAGTCATTATCCACGAAGAAGATCCATTGAATAAGTATATTATCCATTTAATTTGAATTTTCGATAACTTACCAAGATTCACATTTCTTCTCCTGTAAGCTAAGGAAAAACTGACATATCAAGTCTACCATAACGCCACAGATTCACAATAAAATATTTAATTAATTTCGTTTATTTTTTTAATATTATTGAATCGCGGAACTAATTTCTAGGTGGCTGTTGAAATATTTACACAACTACCCTTATTTTTTCTATATCCTGACACTTACCAGATCGTTTGCCGATGAATAAACAACACCCTTAACTTTGGATACCAGCCTCAGCAGCTGAACGCACGATTGACGAAATGACACGTGTGTTGTTTTAACCAGATGGCAAAAATAGCAAATTTTATTTTAGGGGATGTTTGTGTCGACGTGTTTCACGCACAGCGCCTCGTTATTTAGTATTTATATAGTAATATCTTTAGAATTATATTATAATGGGTCATTTCACCAAATCAGAGGAGTGTAATTTATTTCATTGAAAATGTCCATTATACTTGTTGAAAACTTGGTAACCAGACAAATCAATTCAGAACTGTGATAAATCAGAACAATGACAGTGTGTTGTTTCATTACTGGTCTGATTTATCATGTAAAGCTTGTCAATTATAAATACTAAATAAAATTGTATTTGAAAAATATCTTTGTCTTCTTAACGCGTTTCAATGACGGCATATATATATAAATATCAGGTGTGCGCGGTTACTTTATCTCTTTCTCGCTCAATCACATGAAAAATGAAGGTGCATAGTGAAAAGTGAAGGTGAATGCCGATGATAAATATTAACTAAATGTATTGTGTATACAACCTGCAGTTATTATAATTTATTAAATATTTCTTTAAAATTGTGTTTTAAATCACTTACCTTTAAGGTGTTAACTGTGCAGTAGTACAAAAAACATGTGGAAGTAGTACAAATGAATCGCTTAAAAAAAAAGTACATGGCATACTTACAAACATAATATATATTATATACATTGTATTCAAATCATAAATGTATAAGACAAAAATTATGTTTTTTATTTTTCTCCTGTGTTGTTTTGTCACTGTTCTGATTTGTCATTTGGCAGTATTCTGACTTTTAATGGTCTGTTTTGTCGCTTTCTGATTTGTCACCGAACTTCAAACTTTGATGTATTTTTTTGTTCAGTTTAATACGATACTTTAAATTACATTGAAATATGTATATATTATGTACAGTGGTTGAGGTTTATAATAAGTAGACAGCTATTATTATATAAACATATTATTGCGGAGCTCCTTCGACGTGTATAATGAAAAGTTATCACGAAAATCTCACCGGATAAATGAAAGGAATTGTATGGAATTGGATTAACAAAGGAGGCTAAATCCAATCACTAAGACGTCCAAAACATTAATAACCTCGTGGCTTATTCACTCACGTGTCAGGCGTAAGAGCTTGCCACGTGTATTACATGTAGATTACGTAATTTACCAGGTACCACCGTGTTACAGAATCACAGGTTTTCCTTTATACGTTTCTATACTTACATTATTTGACTAATATTTTTGTACGATCTGATAATTCCTATAAGACCTTTGCAGAAATTATCTGTATGGTATTATTTTTAATGGATTTGACGGATACTTACTGTAAAATTAATTATTTTTTTAAAATGTATTAAATGATATTAAATTGATAAATTTAAGTTGATAAATGTATTATTTGGTAAATTGATCGAATACACATAAACTACACATAAACGAAAGCTCTATTACAGTTGAAATAAAATAGAAATTTATTTAGTAATTCTTTTAAGGTGTTAAATGTTGATTCTTTATGGAAAGACATTATATTTAGTATGTCTAAGAGAGATTCAGTTGGATAAAGCCATGGGTAGTATCCGTACGCTCTCAACTATAGAAGCCTTAAAAGTATCTTCTGAACCTTCTGCGCCATACGGGAGGGTGTATTTCAAGTTTCTTGGGGTTCAAATAATCGACCTACTATCAAACTTACTTCAAACTACAGGATTGTACATTAATATCACAATTTTATCTCTCGAAAATACCCTGGTGGTACGGAGGATGAGGCCCAACATTTGCAATGCTTTTTTGTAGGTAATCTTAATGTGGTTATTGAATCACTTTTAAAGTGTAAACTGTCAACTCCTAATGGAAAAGCATAGTATTTTAAAAATAAAACACAATTTGTTTTATTCTTTTTCCACATTTGTATAATGATCACGATCGATTTCGCTCATCTCAAGCATTGGTTCAATCGAGAATGTCTGTATTACAATATTGTAGTATTGTGCCTAATTAATATGTTTTAATTTTTAAATTTAAATTTAAAAAAAAATGTCCGGCACTACAGCTGACAGCCAATGCGCCAAATATTTAGCAAATTAGAAAACCATACGAGATAAACTTGATGAGAAATTTTATAAGTCATTGATGTCCAAGATCACAAATTTACACTAAATCTAAATTTGAGAGTAACCTTTCTGGGAATTGAACCAGGACCTACCTGATCGCTAGAGCAAACACTTACCACTAGACCACAGAGGCTGACATTAATAATAATTATAATAATTAATGTTAATTTGAAAACTCCGTTCTCCAATACCGTTAAAAGTCTTTAAGTATAATCCCTGCGATGTGCCAAAACGGCCCTGATCATTGAAAAAAATGTGAAAGTAGTTCACAACAAATCGCATTTTATTTTTTTAAAAAACAAAAGTTATATAAGATTGACGTGAATGGGCAATTAATTGAATTAAAACAAAAGGGAACGTTATATCGACGATGTAAATTCAATGCCGAAGGAGCTAGTATATTTTATATAATTTAAGACATCGACTGAGGGTGCTTGATGGAATTTCAATATTCCAGTTCGAGTCCATTCGTGTGCTCGAATGCCTGAAGATGCCGAAAGGCGAAACCCGTGTCGTTAGTGACAAAATACATGGAAGTGTACAAAATCTCAATAATCCAAATTTGAGCTAGCATATGTTATAACTAATCACTTTTAAGTCTTGGTGGAAAGACAAACTGTCAAGTCTTGGTGGAAAGACATTATATTTTAAAAAATAAAACACAATTCATTTGTACCACTCCCACATATTTATAATGATCAGGACCGGTATCGCTCATCACGAGCATTATCATCAGTTGATAATTCTCTCGATGAGCGAAACCGGTCCTGATCATTATAAATATGTGGAAGTAGTACAAATGAATTGTGTTTTATGTTATAACTAATGTTGATAATGCTCGCGATGAACGATGATCGAAACCGGTTCTAATCGTTATACAAATTTGGAAGTTGTAAAAAACAAATTTTGTTTTATTTTTAAAATATGGTGCGATAGGTACGTGTTTTGCTTCTTTGACAATCATGCAAAAGCTGATTGATTATACGCATTGGTGCCAATCCCTTATTTATTATATTTTCTCAAAAATAAGTTGGTTGTAGAATATTAATATAATTTTTACTTCTAATGTAAAGAGGAGAAATACCTTGGAATATAAAACATAACTGCGGGGAGCTTTTGGGTTTGAGGTTTGAGGCTTCGAAGATCAATGAAGGGATTTTTTTTGCAATAACAATACTACTTTAAAGATGTGGTTTTTATTTTATGTCATCTGACTTGAAAACAAAACTTAAGAGATGTTTTTTGATGAAACTGTGTAACGAAACGCGATAGACATAATGAAGAGTAGAGTCAATGAATGTGCTAATACTTACACAGTTTTATTTTAAATATACATCTTACATTTACTATATAAAAATATGGTCAATATAACGGACCTCTAAAAATAATACCTAAATAAGATCACTATTCTATTATCAAGGTTATTAATTTTCCTAAAATTTAAATGTTGTCAGCCAAAATTTTTCCTTATTTAGAAATATTCTTCATAAAGATGATTTTAGAATAAAACGTCTTTAGTTTTCTTCTTTGAATATGGTAACCCAAGTAGAATGGACAAACAATGCTGAAGAAGTTACAGGTGTCCATAAAATGTCACATCGTGCATTCCACAGCTTAGCTTAATTCATTTTCTTAGCTGTTACTGATATAATTTAATTAAGTGACACACCCTGGTTTTGTTTGTTAAGTTTTAGTTTGCTCAGGGTCCATAACTGATAGCGCACAGCGTTAATGGCAATGACTCTTGGTAGTCAAACCGAGTTATTGTCGTTGAAAGTAATCGGTTGCCTTGGGTTGGGGCTATAGCTAAAAATTAGAAAGCGTCCAGTGGACGCGTCCATTATAGACAACGAGTGGAGGAACCTACAGTGGTTGAGGTTTAATTTTTATTTTGGCTGGCGTCGCAAGTGATTATAAATTGTTTTTGTTTGTTTTGAAATTGGACTTAAGTTAACATCGTTTGTTGTGTCAATTGCATTATAACTTAAAGGTATCCCAGACCTCCCGGACGTTGAAAACCAAACATTCGCCTCTCTTAGATTCGGTCTTCTCAAAAGCTAGATTAAAAGAAACTAATTTGTATTTATTAACCTTTCGTTTGGTTGAATTGAATTGTGTTTATTTGATTTAGGCTATGCTATGTATGAACGTGTGTTTTCTGGATTATTCCTAGTTAATCTCGCTAAGCCACTAATTCGTGGGGACTGACTGACCCCGTGGCGTGGCGGGTGGCTTTTGTCCGATCTCATACTGAAATAAAACGAGTGTTGACACTGAACTTCTGGTTCAGGTGATAAAAAAATACCCCACGATCACTGATTTAGGTACGTACATAATGACATCGTTGAAATGTTTGCTTTTTATGAAATGCAAGTATTAAATTTGACGAGTTTATCTAGTTGGTATGTTTATTATTTCATTAATGTAAGCCTCTATCCGTGTTTATTAAAAAAAATCAAGAGAGAAGGGAAATAAAAGCCAATTAAATCGATAATTATACTTTGAATTGTATGAGTTAAAGGTTTTAGTATTAAATAGATATATTTTTTCAATCAAATACATTAGATAAAATATGTTTTATTGAATTTTGTTTACCTGTCCGTTCTCAACGTCAAGCATTTGGCCTGATAAAGAAGAGCTTATCTCAGTTTTTTAAACTTTTTCGAAGAAAATAAGAATAAAATGATAGGATTAGGACGTTGCTAGTTAGCTAATTGCTCCCGCTATGCGTCGGTTATAGGATCCGACGAGTGAGAGGGAATTTTAAACAACTAAAACATTTATGCCATCGAACAACAATCCATAAATCGATTAAAGAATCAATTTTTGAAATTGTCCTTATTGAAATTTGAGCCCGTGAGCACCGTAACCGAAACCGCCGACGTTGAGCCCTCATAGGATTAAAATTTTAAACTTCTATCTATATAATTTAAGACATCGACTGAGGGTGCTTGATGGAATTTCAATATCAAATTTGGATTATTGAGATTTTGTACACTTCCATGTATTTTGTCACTAACGACCCGGGTTTCGCCTTTCGGCTTCTTCAGGCATTCGAGCACACGGATGGACTCGAACTGAGTTCGAGTCCATCCGTGTGCTCGAATGCCTGAAGAAGCCGAAAGGCGAAACCCGGGTCGTTAGTGACAAAATACATGGAAGTGTACAAAATCTCAATAATCCAAATTCTATCTATATATTGGGTCTGATAATGTTAGACTTGATCAGAGGTGATGAACTTGCGGCCTTTTGAGGCAAATCCAAATTTTCCAAAATTGAAAATTTGTAAATAAATTTCATTGTTTACAAAATAATGTGAATAAATTCTTATGTATATTTTCTGAGAGGAAACGGTTCACCACCATTGGATTAGATGACAGTGATCCGTTGTAAGTTTCACGAGACTCAAGAATTGGAACTCTATATTACTAAATAAAGGGCTTATCAATATTTTCCCTGCATTTTCCACTACGCTTTTATGGCAATTATCTAAAATTTAAACTTGTATTTATCATATCATCCAACAATTATTTTATAAACGAAATGTCACCGTGTGTTATCGCGAGCAGTAAGTGCTCAAAATGTTTCACAGATTATGCAAACTTGCTGCCAACAATATATATGATTTAATCTCCATTGAAATAATGCGACATCGCGGGAAGATATTGCCGTAATTAACGACATGCTCGAATATTTGTATTGTTTGAAATTTTCAAAACAAAACTTTGTTGCGTACATAATTCCTCGCAGTTCACAATGCTAACAGTACGAACTTGCATACAAGAAGGGGCCGGTTCGCGTATTAAGCGAGATTAAATACGCATCAACACGATGTGTCAAGTTATTGCACGATTGCTCACATAATTAATTAGTGCTATATAGGATCTTCGTTATTGGTTGATTTAACCAGAGCCTTTTTTACAGCAAGATACATTGGCCAATCTGGCATCGTTACCTTTCACTGCTCTTGCAAAGACCACCCAGGGGTCTAGTGACATTCAGATATCAAATGAGGGTGTTTAGTGGAATTTCAATATCAAATTCGAATCATTCAAATTTTTAAAATATAAAAATAAGAAAGATATATCGACATTTGCCAATCATTTTCTCTCAGAGAATCACTCGTCCAACGCGGACAAATGTGTTAAAATATTGCCTTAAAACATGAGCGATCATTGAACGTATATCTTAATCTCCCTAACGCTCATCTATTGCATTCTTTAAGTGAGGTGAGTTCGTGAAATAATCATAAATAATCAAAAATAGGAAAAATCCTCATCTATTTTAAGGAATAGCTTATTACCTAACTGTATTATTACAGGGATTTAATTTAAGAGTAGATCTGCCGCCGACCTACCGCGGTCGATGGCCAGTGAGAAATTATTGTTGTCAGTCCGCGTGTAAGGTAGTCCAGATTTGACGGTATTGCGCGTTCTGCTTTTGCATATGCTTCTGATCTTGTATTGCCATCGGTATTGATTCATTCCCCACATATATTTTATCAAGTCAACGGTTGCACTCGTTTCATATTCGCATTATAATACACTAAATCCGCATATTACTAGCTACTTGACCCAGCGTGTCGAAGGTCTTTAATTTTGAACTCTCGTTACTTACCTTCTGCAAACTTTTACCGACGCATAAAATAATTTAGTTAAAACCGACTTTTCGCTCAGTTGCGTATAGAGGCAGACGCAACTTTTGATATATTCATGGCGCGTGAACGGCCATTCAACGTTTAGTGAACTTTCGCAATGTTAAGCTACGCTCAAAGCTCTTAAAGCTTTTTTCACGGCGAGCTTTCGAAACTTGTAAAATTGCACATTTTCTTTTTTGTTATTATTTAGCATAATTGCAATAGATACCTTGTTGTTGTATAAAACATAGCTTCATTCCTAATCTATCTTTATATATGTAGTATTTCAACAAAATATAAATATATCGAATATACTAAATTAAGTATTCATCAGTTGATAATGCTCATGATGAGCAAAACCGTTGCTGATCATTATAAACATGTGGAAGTATTACAAACAAATTGTATTTTATTTAAAAAATCAAGTATTATTTATACCGTCGCTGTTCTGGAAGAAAACACTTAATCGAAAAAATGACAAATTAAGTTAGTTATACCAAAATCTTCTTTATTTTGAACTCTACCCGATGAAAAAACACACTTTTTTTATAAATTATACTTTTACTTAAGAACAGTTTTGTACAAATAAACTAAATGAAAAAGATGTAGCGTTTCAAACATTTTAAAAACTTCAATGTCTCATTATTCAAATCTAGTATTTTTCAGTTAGTGTCTTCTTTCAGCACAACGACGATATGTATACTTATCAAGGTTTGCTTTGGTTATGCCTCACCTAAAACACACATGCCCTGGAATACAAATGTGAATATATATTTGAAATGCTATATACTTTTTTACACTAGAAATATGTTACATGAAAGACTGCGATACAACAAAAAAAAGAGTGAACATAGATAAATGAATGATAGGTTTCATTAAATTGGACCGTGCAATTTCTAAATCATGTAAAAGTAAGTCGTGCAAAAAGAGGATTAGGAGTACATATTGCAATTTACAGCAGGGGATCAAGACTCCGGATCTATACAAGGACAATATTTAGAAATTTGACCAGTATAAAGAATCGACAAATTTATTACAATTATGAAAACAATTTTGTCATCTTGCTACATATGTACTCAGGTAAACGTACCATTAGTTGACCGCTTAAGAGAATAAATCAACAAAAATAACGATTAACGTTTAGTATTAGACCGAATAATGACAAAGCATGTGTATTCATAATAGATCAAATGTCTCAATTAATATGACAAGACAACAATAAGGAAAGGGTCTGTTACAAAAATATTGTGTTCAATTTTTAACAACCATGTTAATCTGAGCATCTGAAAAACTGAAAGTTCCAGTAGTTGACCATTTTTTTTTTGAATAGTTGACTATGTCTAATCAGTGGGTTTCATGAGTAGTATATGCTTACATTCACTGATATCCTTAACAATTCTCTTAAGAAATTCAAAATGAAATACTTACTGCATAAGGTGTTGTTTTCAAATGCCGCCATGACACCCCAATGATATATATGGTGATGTGTTAATTCCTCAATCCGATGAAAGATGGTTTCACTGTCTGGTCTGAACATTTAGAGCAATCCCTTGTCTAAGTTTCTTAATTTGGGCACATTTATTGAAAAAGGTCATGTGGTACATAATCAACTACCAGTACATTTACCCTTTTCATATTTTGTCGTGCTTATCGTTCAATATTTTAGTTTTATTTTTCAGTTTTGTAAAACCTTCTAAAATATTATGTGAAATGTATATTTTTTGTTGCTTAAACAAAATGTTTCCTATTTTATTTCAGTTGCTTCTCAATCCCCAGCAATAACCTGAGCGGGGGCTCCCGAGGAGTCGCGGCAGTTCCTCCAGAGACCCCTACATCTTCATCAGACGGCCAGCCGCCACTACCTCCGCCCGTACCCATGCTCCCCCTGCCGAGTCCCGCAATGGCGTCTGCCACCCTCGTCTCACCGGAGACGCTTAGCCACCGGAGTAGTCCTACATGTGGGAGTGAACGACGGGGTCCAGCACCTTCGTGCTCGACTCACCATGTACATATCGAATCCCCCGTCAGGTATGAATTGGTTTTCTTTATAAATCTACGGCAAATCTCATTATGTAATGGTAAATATAATAATTTTCATAGTTATACCGCCGTGGAATGACATGTTCTTATTTTTGTTGTTATAATTTCTATGTTGAAATCAGTTAGATGACTTAATATTGGCTATCTCTTCTAAAACTGTATATTTATGTAAAGAGCTACACTAAAATAAACCTATGCATAGTTCTGACGATGGCGTTAAGCCTACAAAAGTTCTACAAAATGTTGTAGAACTAAATATGTACTTTAATATTGTATCCTATTATCTTAGAGCTTGTTTTTATGACTTAATTAATGCCTTCTGTCAGTATACCCTCGATATATAAGACTATAAAGTTTGGCAAAATTACTGAGTCTCATCTTTTTATCATGATTAATAGTGCTCAACCAGCCGTCACCATTCCTGTCAAACATCTATCAATTTAAATTAACCAATGCAAGTTGAATAAATTGGTAATATTATTAATGAGGTTGACATAAAGACGAGATCTGATGAGGGAGTGTCATCTTTTCAAAACGCACCGCGATGGCATTCAATTGTCCTCATAATAGCTTCCAAGGACAAAGAGTGAAGGGTACATTTTTGGGGAACCACAACCCTGCTCGGAACATGCCTTAGATACCATCCTTCTATTCCAGAACGAATCGTTCACTTCTCGCTTGAGAATATCTCCTTTATATTATTATGATACCAAAAGACCGTAAAGGTTATTTCCTCGAATTTGTGCAATTTATAATGCAATATATAATATCAAGGTTATACTGACAGAAGGCATTAAGCCATAAAAATAAGTTCTGAGTTAATCGCATCATTTTTTGTTTTCAAATTATTCTCTTCAAAGTAAAATTGTTTCGTGATTTAAAAAGATTTTCCGTACATGATAAAGAATAGTCGTTTTGGCATACAAACCGTAAGATGTGTATGTGTCTAAACTGGAAAAGCACTCGCCACGAATTAAAATAAATAAATTGGGTTATTATGGCACTCCGATCAAACCCTATTTGCCATCCCTGGTTTTGAATAAATCTGGTGAAATCGGTGTAAATACGTCATTAAATTTTATGCTACGTTTTGATAGTATTTTTCTTTACGAATAAACAGAAATCTTCAAGTAACGCGATATTTTATACAAACAATGGCGTAAAATCCTTCGGAACAAAAGACCGTCCAAGAATCCCTTCAAGTTATTTAACGCTTCCTGTCCTTATCAAAGCTCATTTATTATTCCTTACAAAATAGCGGATTGTTGGGCGTAAGTTGTAAAACTCTTATTTAGATACTAAACTCAGCTCAAGTTAAGGAAGCTACGCACTCACGCATACAAAGTGGTTATGTCTACCCTTTTAGGTGAGTTCTGAATGCTACGTTATATTTTAGTAGTTGTGCCGAATGATTGTGATTCGATACAGGTAGAGTTGAACACGTAGACCAGTGTTCTTAAGCCTTTTAACATCCGCGGCCCGGTGAAAATGGGAAACATATTTCGCGGAACGGCATCAACCAGATACACATACATATTTACATAGAGTCAGTTCCCGACTTACGACTCAGTGTAAACTAGTAAAAGATATTATTTTCTTCAGTTTCTGTCAAACATTTTTATAAAATAATGCCAATGCTACAAAGAATTTTATTTATTCAATCTAATGTTAAATACATTTTTTTGTTAGTGCAACATCTTTTGCTGCTTTTTTGTAAGCAAATTTGACATACGTCGTTTCAGCGTTGTTTCTGAGAGATGAAGCACTGAATTTACATCCAATCGATTTCTCTCTTTGGTTTTTATTGCTGTCATACTAGAAAAAGTCTTACGGATAGGAAGTCAAAAAACGACTAACATTTTGATAGCTTCATAGCTCTAGCTAGAGCTTTATATTTATTCTATATCGAGATATATCCAAAAATTGGAATAATGATTACATTTTATGTCTGGACACCAGAAACATCCGAAAACAATTAGATCAGTTTTTTTTCCTTCATTTGGATCAAGTGCGCATGATGTTATATCTTCCAAAAAGGGATTATTAATTCAGAGGTTACCTCTACGTGGATCTTTTTTTTTTAAACACCATATTAAAATAAACAATACGAACGAGTGCGCTAAAATAAGGGTCGTCGATAGGCGAACTGACACAATACTAGCATTCAGAGGCCGTGCACATGTCTACAAATAAGTTCTGCCACAACCGTACAATGTTTTTTTTTTATATGGAATTGTCGCAACAGTTGAAAATCCTTGAATCGTGTAGCGGTGTAGTCAAGTATAAGTTCTCGTGGACCGGTGCCGGTCCGCGGACCACAGGTTGAAAAACATTGGAGTAGACAATAAAAAAAATTTCCACACACTTACAGTGCTTTTTTACGGTTCCATATTTAATATCGTTGCCATAGTAGAAAGCGATAAGTCGAAAATCGCTTCTTTTGATTGATGAATGCAGTACAATAGATTTTAGGACGGTCTATAGTCTAAAAAAACAAGCTCAGTCATATTCCATGTATTTTTTAACGCATTTTGAAGAAATCAATATAAATTAAGCGATTTCGTTCGCAGTTATGAGTGGCAAAAGGCGTTAAAAAACTACATAAAAGAATCACTAATTTGTCAGCTGTGTGGTGCAGTGGTTAACGTCGTTGACTACGGTTACGGATGTCTCGGGTTCAAGTCCCAGGACAAGTTCACTAAAACGGGGTGTGAGAGAGTGACTAATTCTATCCTAGCCCTATCCTTCTATCCATGATATTTTCGGAAACGATGGGTTGAGCAACTGAGTAACAAGCAATTCTGGTAGAAAGAATTCTGTTAATGACTAATAAAACTGAGCGTAATAAATTTCACTCCCACCCATCCGATCCTAAAAAAAATCCTGTCCTAGACCTATGCTTATATTCCTAATCTCTTCGAATAAAAAGACAGGTTGATCAACTAAGTAACATGGTATTCTCGTTCTACACATCAGGAGCAGACATGATAAAAAATATATGTACAAATTTACTATCAACACCAATCTATCAAAAGTGACCCTCAAATCATTTTCGGAAAGTTGTATGAAAAGTAATTTTTTTATCAATTTGTTCTTCACACAGTTTAACTGTGCAAGAAATAAGAAAAGTTACAGAAATAAAATTCACATTTGTGGTTATCTTAAGCTGACTAAGCCGTGTAATTCTCTGCTTTTCTCGCGCATAAATTTCTTTCCTCCCCGAGTAATAAAATAATTATTACCAAGCTGCAAGAATGCGATAGAGGGCAATCCCCGCCGCAAAATATCTCGCAAGAATAGCGCGAAATCTTGATTGATACTAATAATAACGCAGTGGTCATCCAACACGTGCTCTGTATCAAACAGAAAGTGGAGGGAATCGGGGGAATGGGACATATGGGGTAAGTCGTCGTTTTCCCTTTTTTATTTTCTCAGAAAAACAAGCGATGAAATTTTCGTATACTTAATCGAAAATGCTTCGGTGGCATTACTTTCAACACGTTCGCTCGTCTGATACACGATATGACTTGACTTTTTTGTTGGAAATCAAATATTTTTTCTGTAAATTGAATCTCTTTTTAAATTTTTGTATCGGTCGTTCGTATTCTTTGGATTTTGTAAGGAGAATAAACTGAAAATCATTCTCAAATAATATATAATGGTGTATGTATATTTATACCAGTAACCATTGGTATTACGTAAAAAATTACTACTTACTAGAGGTCTGCCCGGGGTGAAATCTTATAAAATTGTCCGATACGAGTTTGACATCTTCAGGCTCGGCCCAGCCCAAACCCAAGTCTCAATATCACACTGTTTACCCAAACCCGACCCGAAGCCCAAATTTATTTTTCTCAGCCTGAAAAATCACAATTTTTTCAATAGAAATTCATTCATACTTTTCAAACAATATATGTTATTGTTTACATATCGATGGTGTTTTGTCCGATTGATGTAACCCTCAAAAAATATCCAATGAGTTAATGATAAGATTTCATTTTAAAGACGACAAAACAGGTCTCGGCCGAATAATGTAAATTAGAAAAATAAATTGACCACTTTTTGGATGGGGACCATCATTTTATATTGGTTTTAGATTTAAAAATTCTGACTTGAACACTTGATGTAAGCCACTATTATATCGACACTTCCTACCTATAATCCGGTATCTGCAAACACGAGAATTTACAGGAGTGCATTTCAAAAATTCATAACGCAATTCATCATTTTTTACTCTCTCCTGTATAGTATCAATTTTGAGGGTTACATCAATTGACCAAAACACCGTCGACATTATTATTTAAGTTATGAATAGTATTGCTTTATGGCTGACTCATGACCCGAACATATTCCGAAATATCATTCCGGGCCGGGTAAAGGCCTGCGGGCCTAGACTGGGCCCGTGTAGACCTCTACTATTTACCTTTTAACATATTAAATAACTTATTGCTTGAAAACCTGTGTTCGATTTGCGAAACTACAGTCGCAAACTCAACTACTTAACACCGTTATACATATGTCTCTTAATTTTGTATTTGTTTTCATTAATTTTCTTCAATATAATAATATTTCATTACTATCTAACAGATAGCTTAAAAATTTTAAACGAACATTATTTTTCAACAAATAGTTTGCCCGTTAAATGAGAACGGTATTTAATTAACATTAAAAAAAATCCTTTGTTGATACTTATAATAAATGTACCAACTATGGAGTACCTTTTCTGCTAAATTGTGTGAAATTAAAAAACAAAGAAATATAAAATATGAATATAAAAAGAGTACGGAAAAGATAAACGGAAAAGAGAGAAATGAACGTTTTCTATAAAAAGACAGAGTTAATTCAAAAGCGAAAAAATCTCGTAAACACTGATTTTTCATTTGATGAAAAGAAAAAAGAGAAATGTCGGGCCCGCGGTGCAGTAATCAGCGATGTTGGCTTCGATTACGGGTTCCACAGTTTTGCGTCCCAGTTCAGACAGTTTCAGGAATTGATTTTTGTATCGATTTCATGGATGGATGGTTGTGATGTCCAAAACTCTCTCCCACTCATCCAACCCTAAAAACGTGTCGTTTCGATAGCGATATGCTAACCACTTGTCCTGCACTGTACTTATTAGCTCTATCCTTCTATCCCTACTCTCTTCGATAAAGAATTGTCAACCAAGTGAGTAACAAGCAGTTCTCGCATTGGGAGCGAACATAGTTTCAAAAAAGATGCAATTTGAAACGCGTAGATGTGTCTGGAGGTAAGTCGCAGATAGATATTATATCAATTACACAAAGCGTATTAAATGTAACAATTTAATTAGTGCTTTATTAAATATTCCATTGACTGCCGTCTGATTCAATCTAATCACAGTCGTTATTCCCCTTAGTGATTTAGTCCACATCTCCCCACCTCTTCGTCTTGATTTATTGGATAATAATTCTTCGACAGAGTATACGCTAAACATCGCCTTCGGTGCACTGTAATCGGCTCAATTTGCCACAACTCGTTACCTTTGAGCCCTCAACACTGTTTACATCGCCCATTAAATAATATGCATTTGTGCGCGGTAATCTTCGCACATAATAGGCATTACCGCTGATGTGAAATGTGTTACAACATAACACATAACCCACGCAGTTGAGTAGAGAACGTTCCAAGGTATTAAGTATCTAAATAATGTATTCGAATGTAATAAGGCAGAATATGCCACATAACTCTTTGAACGCCCGGTATATAATGAATTCTTGAATGAAAACCACTTTACTTCTGGAGTGAATTTGACTTGTCGTTGTTCTCTGTTGTCAAAGCATTTCCACAGGTGTCAGTTTTATTATCCACTAGTTATTACTAAAAAAAAGCGCAGACAAAAAGCGTGGCGCAGTTGGTTACGGTTACGGATGTCTCGGGTTCAATTTCCGGGGCGGACGGTTTTCATAAATTGATCTTTCAATACATTTATGAATTTCTGTTCCTAGTCTGTCTAAAACTCCCTCCCACCCATCTGATCCACAAGGGACTTGCGAGAGCGATAAACTAACCACTAGTCCTGTCCTAACCCTATCATTCTATCCCTACTTTCTTCGGAAAATGAGAGGTTGAGCAACTGAGTAACAAGCAGTTCTCATAGAATTTTTTTGTTAAGATACCTCCATTATGAAACCATATGCTCCACATCGGGAGCGGATATGAAGAAAAAATTATTACTCGGTGTATATGACCACCACAAGATTCGGTAAGGCTTGAAAATGAACGTCACTAGTGTGTGGGCATCGATTCAACATGATGTATTCTCTCATCATGTGCGACTAAAGGGTTAAGCCGCACTTACCTCAGAAATATCCACACATGCACAAATTTGTATATTATAGAAATTTATGTGATGGCAAAATGTATCAACATATCCTGTTTATAAATAATCTGAAGAAGCAAAAGCTAGATTCCATAAAAAATTCAGTTAATAAGCAAATTTCACTGAAAAATGTAACAAGTCACAACCCATTATTTCCTAAAAGAGCTCGAAATCTAAATGTTTACAAACCGAAATTAAAAAAATAAAATATCTGTTCATATTATTCAACATTTTTCTTTTTTCTTTCTATTTTTTTCTTGTCTCTTGGTTCTTGATCCATTTGTTCAGTATGCCTTGCATATAAATAGCCTTTTTAAGATTTTTTTTATCCATGTCCGCTCCCAACGTGGAGAATATGGCCTTCTAATGTAGGTATCTCAACAGAATTTTTCTATGAGAACTGTTTGCTATTCAGTTGCTCTACCTCTCTTGGTTGAAGAGAGTAAGGATAGAAGGATAGAGCTAGAATAGCTCCGTGAAGATCCGATGGGAGGGAGGGAATTTTTAGACATCACAAACACTCAGACTACGAACAGAAATAAATAAATCGATTGAAAAATCAATCTATGAAAACCGTCCGCACCGGGATTTGAACCCGAGACATCCGTAACCGTAGCCAACGACCCTACCAACTGCGCCACGGACGCTGACAAGATTTTAAGATTTATGTGTCACAAACATTTTGCAGTAGTACAAAAAAATTCTATTTGATTTTTATAATATAATGCCTTTCCATCAATAATTGATAGTTACAACACTTCACAAATTATTATATTATACTAGAGATAAAACTATCTTCGAGTGAAATCGTATCTAATCTCGGCACAAAACAATAAAGATACCATGCCAGAGTCTTTCTAATATATATATATTCTTTTGCCCAAAACTTAAAGTATACCAAAATTTTGTTATCTGTTATCACGTTCATCATGTTTGCTCATTGGAATCCTGCACCGACCCAAATCAAAAAAAAAATACCCGAACCGACCCGGGCCCGAGACTTAATATTACACTTGCTACCCGAACCTGACCCAGGGCCCCATTTCATTTTTCTAAACCCGAAAACTCGATATTTTTTTCAATTAACTATTTGTAATTTTTATTAACAATGAATTTTCTGGCAAAATGAACAGTCAACTATCTAAAACCAATGGAAAGCAGATACCGTATAATATTCAAATTTTATGTATGTATCAAGATATAACATAACTATTGGTCATTAGTAAATAAAGAAAGAATTGTTTCAGATTTAGCTTCAATAAACTTACACAATTTAATGGATTTCTCAGCTTCAAGTTCACGAAAAATATCTATTATGACGCCGTACTTTTTAAACAATAGATGATTTATTACATTTTAATGAATATTATCGTCGCATGACTCGAACATAGTCCGAAATAAATTCCTAACCCGAGACCGGCCCGGGCCCGAATATCAGAAGTGTCCCGTGGACCAAACTTGAACCCATGCAGATCTCTAATGTTCGTTAATGTTGGAACCCTTGATACCAAACTAACACTTAACCTTCTCAGAAAGTGGTCTCGATAAAAAATTCCGACACGAAACTTTGTCGTTACGTGAACATCGATATAACCACTGATACCAACTATACCACTAAAAGAAACCGTTTCAGGAAGTTCTTTATTAAATGAACTAACTCGACTGACTAAACATTACTAGTAAGCGCTCACGAAAGTAAAAAGAATCGTTTCGATCAACATATAAGTTTATACTTTTTTATTTGATTGGTAAAATCCATCACAATCTTACTACACCGGCGTTTCTTAACATTTTTGAGCCACAACCTAAATAAGAGTCAAAAATGTATCACGGGTTCTAGCGGGGTACGCCTCCTTAACTTTAGTTTATAGTTTGGGAGTTGATACTAATCGTTTCAGATTTCGTAGAATATTTTTTTTATAATATTTTAGCAGTGGCATTTTGAATACGCCGATTAAAATTCCACCGATAATGAAGTTTTAAAAAAGACTGAATGAGAAAACTTCGTATAATTTGACCGATCCCAACGTGAAGTATAAGGCTTCCTAATGAAGGTAGAATCAACAGAAGTTTTTCTGCGAGAAATGCTTGTTATTCAATTGCTCAAACTCTATATTTCGGTGATAGTAGAGATCGAATGATAGGGCTAAAACAGGACTAGTGGTGAGATAATCGCTCTCACTACGCCCTATTTTTGGGTCTCAAGGAAATTTTTAGTCATCACAAACCATACATCTATAAATCGATTTAAATACCAATTTATGAAAATTTGCATACTGGGATTCGAACCAGTGAAATTCATAACCCAAGCCAACGACTTTGAACACTGCACCACTGACCCGGTGGTCTCATTTTTTATTAGATTATTTGAATTCCTAAAATGATCAGATTTTATTAATGTGATTAATTGGTCTTTAAAGTCAGATTTTCCATAACATTGTAACATAAATAACAGCGTTTTCTTTTTCAAATAACCGGTTGAGCATAAATATCAGTAAGAAATTGAAATAATCGAAGAAAAACCACCAAGGATAAATTATAAACTGTATTTAATACACAATTATATTTAGGATCACGCAAATTAAATTAAAACTTCACTGCATAAACAATGAGGCGTGCTTTGACACCAAAATGTATTGCAACAAATGTAAATTTAGTTATTCACAAGACCCTTCTGCTTTTAAACAATAATGCCCTTACAATACTCTTTTCAGTGATTGCTTTTGTGCAGAACGACAAAAAACGGCACTGAAGCAAGCGCATACTTAAAAGCTTTTTTCTTTTAAACTTTTATATGTACAGCAAAAGTCCAGCTATTTTACAGAGCTTATTAGAAAAGTTATGTAAGGTTAAAAGTAATGTAGATATAAACGAAAACCTTTTTACATGTACTTGTCTATAGATATAAACACATTTTTTCAAATAATGTGTTCATCGATTGATTGAATTGGTATTTACTTGGTAGAACTCCATCATAAAAATTGTCTAGTCCTACAAAATATTATTAGTTAGTTGATAGCAAACATTAATTCATCACTCTTAATTAAGCCATTATAAGAAGCTAACGTAATTACGCATAATCAATAACGTTTCAATGCTTTTACTTCAACTATTTTTTAACCATATCCGCTCCCTATTTGAAGCATATGGCCATCACGCGGTTCCTCCAAGCTTCTCTGCCCCCGCCAGTCTCCTCGCTTCCTCCCAGGTCATCCCTATATATCCAGGTATATGAATGGTCATCAGCGGCCTTCCAGGGCGACTGAATCCATCTGGTTGGCAGAAGAAACAGGCAGGATTCAGGCAGCCCTGGGGCATCCGCAGCACGTGTTCAAACCTGGTCCATCGTCACTTTCTTATTTTGGAAATAATAAGGGGCTGGTCCGTCCGCTCTCTTACCTCCGAGTTCCTGACAAAGTCAAACCACCGTACTCTTAGTAATCCCCGCAAGCATCTGTTCGAAGCAAAGTATACGGTTGCCCTATGCTTTAGTGATGAGCCATGACTCGAATCCGTAAAGCAACACCGTCAGAATGTATGCTTTGAATAGGGACACTTGGCTCTGACCGAGTCTTAGTGAGTCCCAGACTTTCCGCATTGAGTTAAAGATTGATCCAGCTATCCCTAATCGGGTTGCGAGCTCTTTACACGGATTGCCATCTCCCGTGATGTGTACCCCCCAAGTACCTGAAGCCGTCGACTCTCTTGATTTCTTGCCCCGCGCTCGTCATAGGGTAGTCTGGGTTCGGACAGAAACTGTTGCAGAGCACATTGATTTTACTCGCATTGACTTTGAGGCCAATGCGATACGAGTTGATGTGCAGCCTGGCCATTGCTTCCTGAATACCTTTGACAGATTTGTCAAATATGACAGCTTTGTCAGCATACCCGAGGTCGCATAATATCTATTTTTGATACACAACATTTTTTTGTTTTTGCGTCTGGTGCGTACACGAATAAAACAGAAGGTTTTTCAGAGATGTCGCTATTCGTACGTATTTGATTCTTTTATTTTTTTTCTTCAGAAGCCTTCACGTGTGTGCGCACGACAACTCACCTAAGTTTCATCGAAATTGGATGAATGGTAAAGGAACGCATAGAGGACATTTATTTTTATACATATAGAGATTATTCTATTTTGAAAATAAAACACAATTTGTTTTACTGCTTCCACATTTTTATAATGATAGGGACCGGTTTCGCTCTTAATGAATATTATCAACTAGTACATCCCGTGCCCTTTTTATGGTCCCGGGATTTTGAGATTCAAAATTTTTCAATTCCGGTATTGATCATTAAGCGTAATTTCATGTTTTAAATTGTATATATAGAAACTAAATATGTGTTCATTATTGCTTCAATTGGAATGAATATGTGATTTAAAACTCGTAATAGCTTATCGGGAAGCATTTAATTTCAAATGTGAATTATTTCTTAACGTTTGTAGTGAATCTGGAAATCTGGGGATTGATAATTGACCGGGATCCCGGAATTGGAAGCTCTATTGTCAACTTCAGTGATAGCGAAACTGGTCCTGATCATAAAAAAATTCACATAGGATGTGTTCAGCATCCCGCTTTGATATATTTACGATACATTATATTCAGATAATATTTAAAAAATGTTTTTTTTATTTAGAAATTGTTGTCTTTACTCAATTACATGTTTTACTTGTTTCAGGTTACCATCGCCACCTATGCTTTCGCTGCCTCCAGCCCTGTACCACGGTGGTGGCCATCTGCCGCCCCCGCCCATGCGCCGCCCTTCCAGAGCCGCCCAAAGTCAGCAGGTTAACGCGATCGGAGCGTGAGTCGAATCATTTCTTTTCATCCGCATTTATAGAATATCAGAATTTATTGATTCGGAATGAATTTTATTGTTGAAAGGTATATTACGGAACAGTTACCAATTCTCGACGCCGGGTGTACATGCCGGCTATTCCAAAAATATTATTTATATTTTTCTATTTAATGAAAATTATTGTATTGTGAAATAATAAGAGATAAATTGTATTTAATAGTTGAAGAAGACGTAATACATTAATTTCGTTTAATAGAATTTCTGATATAACACACCACACTATCATGTACTCAAGTAATAATTGAAGGCTCTGAAATTATAACCCAAATCTCCATCAATTTTTTGTTTGGGGCAAACCCAAAAAAGGGTTTTTTTTGGTACAGTTACAAATAAAACTGTGGAACAGACGCTAACACCATGATATGTTAACAAACACTGGTGGCCATTCCAGTACAATACTGCACTGTACTCTTATTTACTGGAATGGAAGTTATTAGTTTTGAAAATGAACAACATTTTCATATGTATTTTAGATGGTAGTATGTAAGTTTAGAAAGATATTGTATAAGTTAAATGATAGGTGTGAACACGAAGAAAGATTTTTTTTTTCATATTCTGGAGATTATGACTTAACAGCTTAAATGTATGACGTAGGACTCATATATGAGTCCTACGTCATACATTTTTAGTAGATACTTTTTAGTGGATTTTTCACTACACCACATAAGTATGCAACCCACAAATATATAACCATTGGTCAAACGGCATTGATTTATGCGATGTATGCATTGATTTATTAGTATCTGGAAGCCCTCAAATCAAAACTGTCTCTCAGTTCGAGTCCATTCGTGTGCTCGAATGCCTGAAGATGCCGAAAGGCGAAACCCGGGTCGTTAGTGACAAAATACATGGAAGTGTACAAAATCTCAATAATCCAAATTTAAATCAAAATTGGTTAAGATCTCAATTGGTTTACAAATTATAGTCAATTTAGTGAAATGACATGTTTTTTTGCAAAAATGAATTAAGGTATTAGAATTGTGAACTTATGATTGCTACATCGCCTTCCATCGTGATTTTTTAAAGAAAAATGTTGAGTTTAATGATAATATTAAACAATACAAAAAGTTTTCTATTTTGATTCTTTACTGGTATTACGTCATTTTACGTATTTTGATACCACAGTTCCTAAGTGTAACACGTCAAAAAAATAATTAACCAAATTAATATTAAAAATGAATATCTACAGTTAACGCTACATCATTTCAGTTCCTATCTGCTTATCTATCAGGACTTCTCAATTTAACTTTATTATACCATCCATCCGACACTCTTTTTTCTAGAATAGGAATCATAATTATTATTTGCTTACTCAACAATATTATGACGCAAGAGAAATCACAGCGCTAAAGTTTCTATGGTAGAGGAATTTATTGATAAGAAAAATCTGTTATTGACCTTAATACAAATATATACAGCTAAAGCATGAAGAGTCGCCCATAATAGATTTTATTTGACCGTTTACTATAAGTTACGTATTGTTAGTTCAACAGCCGCAATCTGAAATTGTCATAAGAAATTATACTCAACAAAAATGACATCGGTAAAAAATATCAGTCACCTTCTATTTCTTTATTTTCATTAGACATCATCTATGCAATTTAGAGAACATAATTATTTCAAAGTTGATATTCAGTTGATAGGGATCATTACTGCAAATCAAATGTTTACCATTTAAACACGTGTTTACATTGTATATTATAATAGATCTTCGTTTATAAGAGCATATTATTGTACATTGCTTAGTAAGAACAGGTAACGGTAACATGTGAAATGTCACGTGTTATGCCGATAAGTCAATTAGGGAAAACATGGCTGTAGGCATGGCGGAAATATCAATATCAGTTAGGCAACCTCTAATTTTAGACAACCTAACCACGAAGTTGAAGCATTATTTATTGAATATTCTACCAACTTGACAATATATTATAATATAATTCGAAAATACGTCACAGCGATTAAATAAACTATGTCGTTGAAAGCTTTAGTTTCATTTCAACATTTTACCGGCATGTAAGTTGTGCAAACTTAGCGGTAGGAACCAAAAGCCAGGAACGAAGCCAGATTGACGATCACTGTTTAAGAGCGTTGGAGATATATTATTATTTTTACACAAAGAGACGTTTTCAAGATTGCGAGCTGGATTTTACCAAATAAATTCATATATTCATGTGATTTTAAATAATTTTTTTCTCAATAATAATTATTTTGTTATTATGACAAGTCGGTCTACATCGATGGTTTTGGTAACCGGTGCAAGTGCTAGTAAATCCACGATAAAACGATGAGGTGTTAAATCGTCTCAGTTCGCAGTCTATTTTTCTCAATCAATAATTGTACATTTTTTACTCTTAATATAATATAACATATAAATTAATTTAGTTCCTCATTTCTTGCTACTGCAACAGAGAATCAAATAAAATACACCCAAACCGTTAACAAACTAAGTCTTGTCTATTGTATAGTCATGTGTGACCCAACTCAAATCTACTGCACAGCACGAATTGAGAATTCCCCGCAGCAAATCTCTCCCTTAAATAAATCAAGAGAATAGTGTTTCTTTAAAGCTCTATGATATAGAGTTCCCAGTGGATCTAAGATTAGCATCCTATTCAGGACCCACCAACTGTTGGTTGAAGAAACACTATACATTTATTTATATGAAATTATCAATATTAAAATCTGGCAAAAAAATCGTATTTGATAGATTCAAAATATATATTTAAGTGCCATCAAGCACTGTTTGATGAAAGGTATGTGCTATTTTAGGAGTTATAACTGATTTTAAATGTACATATTACATGTCAATTATATACTAAAATATGGGCACAGCATCTTTGACCTATCTGAAATGAGAATTGAGCAATGAGTTTATAACAGACTTTTTCCTAATTCTTTGGCCAATTTATCATTCTGTCTCCCAGTCGGAAATTCAGCCCGGATGAAATTATTAAATAAAATAAATTTATATTAAATCAATTAAATAGCTTTTTTGCAATTCCTTACTTCGTTTACTAATATATAATTCACGACATCTCAAGAAAAAGATTGTTCTTTGACTAGAACTAAGAGACTATCAATATTGACGTTGGGATTGTTTAAGGATAATCGGATAGAATTTTCAAAGTTTCCGTTCATTATCCTTGTCTACATAATTAACTGAGATCTGAGATCGATCAGGTCCGCACCAAAAGTATAATAGTAGAGGGCTATGTATGATTTTTTTACCATGTCTGCTCTCACTGTGGAGCATATCCTCCTAACGGAGTTCTCGGTTCGTTACTCAGTCGTGTAATCTCACTTTTTCGAAGACAGAATAAATAGAGTGATAAAGTTTAGACAGGACTAGTGTTTAGCTAATCGCTCTAGCTATATCCCACTTTATGGTCGAAACACACCATAAAAAGATATGATATATTGTTGTTTGCGAAACGGTTAAAATTATGCTGCGCATTTGTTGACTTGGCCTGCTCAGCCTACGGATTTGCGCAGAGAATATATGTAATAAAATAAGGCTATGTATGATTAATAAAGTGTGTTAATTATCTTCTGTCGAAACGCTCTACGTGAAAATAATTTTACACGAACCGATTTGATTATTACTTCATTGACTAATTGAGTCCAACATTTTTAATATACATAACCAATAACCAGTATTTTCTGTCGTTTAACAATTTTCACAGATTAAATAACCTATTTATGTAATAAAATCCTGAAAGACATTTGATCCACTGTAATGTATAGAGATACCTGAATGACAGTCGATTGCAAAAGAAACTTTTCTCCAGTGATTGACTATTGTCAACAAAAAATAGTTGCTCGAACGTCGCTGTTTCCTTTCAGATGGACAATTCTCTCGAACGAATTCGCTCGCCGGCATATTTCCCCGTACGTGCGGAGTAGGGCTTGCAACCGTGGAGCAATTTTTATATTTCGGGATTTAAGACTTCAGTATACTATGTAAATATTCCTATCATCTGGTTGTTTACCGATTTCTGAAATGTCTTACTCATAGTAATTTAGCAGTTTATAAGAATGACTTTGCCGAGGATTTCTTTAAACTGCATTTTTACCGTTGAAACTAAGTAGGTAATTAACCCTGAATGATATTGAAACATTCCAGTAAGTAAGAAAGACAAACTATTTTATTTCTTGTATTCAAGGAGTGATTTGGTAGAAAGGTTTGAAACCATCAAATATAAAAATTCTTCTAAATATAATATGTAAAAATGAATTTTTGTTTGTCCCATATGCGTTTCTTTACCATTCATCCGATTTTGATGAAACTTTGGTGAACTGTTGTGCGCACACCCGTGAAGGTTTCTGAAAAAAAATCTGAAATCTAAATAAAAGAATAATATGATATAATAAATTTAGTTCTAAAATTTTTTTTTCAGGAAGTAGATAGCTATTTCGGCTTCACGCCATCGTCAGAACTATACTTAAACTTATTTTGCTTAGCTATATATACTTTTTAGAAGAGAGACAATATCATGTCATCTCACGTATTCAAACATCATATTGTTTATTTTAAAATTAAATCATTCAAGGTACTAATTTTGTTTTTAGAAAAAGAGCTTCTTGGTGTTTAAATAAATGTATTGAAATTTTACTGATGATGCGTAATTTCATCGGCTTCTTGTAATGGTTTAAGTAAGGGTGATGGCTTAGTATTTGTTTGGTCATTAAGGAGATTATTGTCATGATTTTATCTATTTATTAAGTAAATCCATTTAAATTTGATTGATTTTGCATAATCAAGTCAAACAGCTTTGTTAATATCTGAATTTTATCTGCTGATAATACTCGTGATGATCTAAACCAGTCTCGATCATTATAAAATGTTGAAATAGTACAAAAAAAATTTTACCTCGTAAATTTCCAAATCATGCTATCCCGGGATGTTGAAATCGTCAGTCCCGGTGTTGCAGACCCTTGTGTATACATTATGAACGCCTTATTTGCGAGATGAAGAGAGAGATACGCTATCGCAGTATTGTTCATGCGGCCCGCGACTCCATCGCTCGCTCACCGTGTGAAGGAATAAATCAGACAATTTGTTTCAAAGTTTTGAGCATCTCGTCTTGTCGGTGGATGCGAGTAAATTCACTACCGTAAACTTTTAACGGTGATGGGTAGTTAGTAGTTTATGTGTAAAAGATAAAGTTACCCCTTACCTTTTCGGAATAAGAAATAACTTTTTGTAGGGATAGTATTTACATTGATTTTTGAAAAGTTTACGATTTAGGACTTCTTATTTTTCGTAATTATAGATCGTAAGCATGTACTTATTAGTTGCTTTCCAATAATTTATTTCATATTTGTCAACGTTGTTGGCTTCCGTGACAGATTTCACGGGCTCGAATCCCAGGCCAGCTTTATGAATTGAATTTTAAATCGATTAATGGATTTATGTAATAAAACATGGATGTTTGTGATGTCTAAAATTCCCTCGATCTTAAAAACGGAGAGAAACGAGAGCAGTAGTCCTCTCCTAGCCCAATCCTTATAATCTTTTATACCTTTGACAAAAGAGAGGTTGAGCAACTGAGTAACAAGTAGTTCTCGGAGAAATCTTCTGTGAAGATAGTGCCATTAAAAGACCTTATACTCCACGTTTCGAGCAGACACGGTTAAAAAAAATTATACCCTACATCTCTATCCTCTTTTAATTAACATTCTGATTAGCTATTAAAAAAAAGAGAATATACATAAAGCTATAAAAAATCAGCCAACTGTCATGGTTTAGTAGTAAAGCTCTTATCCGGCCTTATCGAGTTTACGATCGAAAGTTATCTAATTGAAGATGATAACATGGATATTTGAGCATGCCAGGAAACGTGCTTTAATGCTTCTTCTGGTCAGTATCTGAAACTGTTATCGTTAGAATGCAGAAGCTGTCACTCGTGTCCAAGATCACAAATTTAAATTGAAAAAAATCTAAATTTGATATTTAATTTGCTGGGACTTTAACGACGGCCCACCTGATCTCTAGGGCAAAGCTCTTGCCACTCTACCAGTGCTTCCCAAACTTTTTCATGCCACATACCCCTATCCTAAATCTGAAAAAATAGTCCGCGGAGCCCCGAAAAAAACATTTTTTAGTCGTCAACATTTTTATTTGATATTAATCATTACTATTAATACACACATGTTTATATTTTATCACAGTTTTTAAAAATAAAATATGCATATCATTAGACTTAAAAAACCATTCAATGAGATGGATGCTGTTGCGTTATGATGGTTTAACGTTGGAAATGATAACTCGCAAGGAATCTTCCAAAGTCTCCATGGAAAGGCATGATATATATGCTTATTTTTTATTAAAAGTAATGACTAAAATGTTGTTTTACATAGTTATGTAGTCACAAAAGGAATTAGGACCACCAATGCTTCTTCTGCAACGGATATTCTTGCTGTCACCTTATCCAAAATTCTGAAATATTTCTTTAATTAAATTCCACTTTAAGCAAATTATCTGATATGATATCGATCAAATCTTCTCGAGCTGCCCATGTAATGTAATCATATTTTAAGTATTAATCAAATGGCATTCTTATTCAATTGTACTGATTCTGAATCAAGTTTGGGAAATGTTTTTCGAAAAATAGTATCGATTCGGTCATTTGATCAAATATGATGTAACCTTTTTACTGAGGTCGAGAGTCACATTTTATTTGATGTGAGAAACTCATTCAAACATGAAAACGTATCCGTGCATCCTTGACTAATAGCTTTTTAACACGAAGTAAGCTTTTGTTGGAAAGCCTGAAGTTTTATATTCATCATCAAAATGTTGCTTCTTTTTCATGAATAGAGAAAGATTTAATTCACTGTCTTTGTCAAAAAAATCTGCCAAATAAGATGCAAAACACATCCACTCCTGATCACGAAAGAAAGAAGAGACTTCTGATTTTTTGTCATAGGGACAAATTTTCATAAATAAATATTTTTATACTTTCTACTGAAAATTTTCGCGGACCCCAGTTTAGGAAGCACTGCACTAGACCACAGAGGCTGACAAAGTCAAAAAACTACGTTAAAATATTTCGTACAAAATAATGGACATTTGCTTCCGCTGATGATTAAATTTTGATTAAAACAGAATAAGTAGAAATATACATAATTCAATTAGCGAAAAATTAAAATGCGTTCCAAAGATAGAATAGAATAAACATAGCTGAATTTGCAGAGAGACGATATTAAATGGAGAAAGTTTAATGATAAGGAAAGTTTCCCTCTTTGGAAATCTGATTTCCTGTCACAGTAATTAAGAAAGCTCTCGTGACTTATCGATTACCTGCCAATAACAGCATTCAAAAAAGCACTCTGCTATTCCAGTCTATAAATTACTTTCGGAGTAAGCAAGGGGTATTTACCTACCCGGTAAAATACACGTACCTCATTGGAAAAATTTACCCGCTCAGATTTCTGTCGGGTAGAAGATGCCTTTATACGGTTTCAAGAATGTCGAAAGAGATTATCCTTCTCAAGGATTTGAGTTTTCATCGCTTATTGAAGTTGTGTTATTATTGATATTAATTGTAATAAAACTGAAATATTGGACAGGTTAATATAAAATTAAAGTTGATAACATTGTTATTCCACAGGCAGTGTTAATAAATGTGACACGTGTTTCGCCTCTTAAAGAAGCATGTTCAGACTAACTATATCGCAAGATTATTAATTTCTAACGTCAACAATGATTCTAATTATTAACTTGAAAATGAAGGTTTAGGTGGGTTATTTATATTTGAAAAAAAATACATTTTTTTGTACCACTTACACATGATTATAATGATCATGTTCGGTTTCGCTCATCACCAGCATTATCCAGATCATTATAAGCATGTGGAAATAGTAAAAATAAATTGTGTTTTATTTTAAAAATATAATACCTTTCCACCAAGAATTTACAGTTAACACCTAATAAATGAGATTATTTCCTTCTACACGACCATATCGATGGCCTAGTTCTATGGTGATACAACTAGAAATTGACGATTTTGAGATATGGCCGATCACAGCTTTGACTCATCTTAACTGACTCGTAAAAAGGGATGGCTTATTATTTGTATTACTTTTTTATTCCGTGGTCAATAGTTAATAGTTTTAGGATTATATTGTTTCTTTGTGGAACCCCACGATTCACAAAAATATAAACGATATTCCATAATACGATATTTCGATATGTATATATATGAAACTGACAAATTATTTAATTTTGCTGATTTCCACATGCAAATATCTGTCTTTTGAGAGAAAACCTGTTCATTTTACAAACTGTACTTTTGTGGAACTGTAGAAGAGCGGTGTTCGAATAAATTTAATGATTAACTTAACTCAAAACACTACATTTTTGACTTATCGTCCTATGGAACTGGGATATCGATATTATAAAGAATAAAGAAGTTTCTCGTTTCATCAATACACAGATTATCATCATGTAATTTAAACTACAAAATCCATAATATATGCAGTATATTTTATTGAAAGTTGTTGTATAATTATTTTAGTAAAATAAATGTAAAATTATTCAAACCTACCTTGATCACCAGCTGTTTGATGTTTTTCTTCGCTGTCTATGATCTTTTATGACTTTTCTTTTATTTCGACGTTTTAAATAAAAACATATAGAGTGTATCTTTACTCACGATATTCAGTTTTATGGCTACCATTCAAACATGATCTATTTAAGTGTTTTATTTTGGACCAGGCAGGCTACTTATACATTCTTTAGAAGAATACTAAGTTTTATAACCAATTTATTAGAGTCGTCACTGACCGTAGGGTGCTATCATAAACGTAAAAAGAAAACGTGAGGAAAATCTCCCAATGGAGTAGAAGAAAAGGTCTCTGAACTTATCGACTCCTTTTCTACCACAGGGAAAACTGCCCTAGGATTCAATGCAACCCACCCTGAAAGCCTTATTTTTATGCAGGGACACGATAGGAAAATTGCAAGTAATATTTTCTATGACGTAGTGTGTGCTTTTAGAATATGTATTAAATAAAATTGGTTGTGTTACAATTTAGATATGATAGGTGTATCGTCTATCAGAGAAGTGTTTCTAGACTATATATCGTAAGATTTACTACTTTCACATGTTTATAATGATCAGGACCGGTTTTGGGCTCATCACGAGCATTATAAATTGTTAAAAAATACAATCATAACAGGGCTATTTATATAAAATAAAATGTTAACAACTTCAAGGTATATAAAACATTTGGTTCATGAACTAAGATAAGAATTTACAGGTAATCAAACAAATTATATAAGAATTGACAGTTAACACCTAAAAAGTGAAATTCATTTATAATAAAGTATATTTTATAATTATACCTACTTAATGTTGTGAAAAACTTCTGTATAATGATACTTATGTATTTCAACAAACAATTGTACTTGTGAGAGAGAGTAGTTTGAAAAAAAATAATTCTTTAAATGTGATTATCTCAGAACTCGTTTTTATGACTTAATGTCTTCTGTCAGTATCACTTCGATATTTATAAAAAAATACACCAGCTTTCAACATATGAATAAATTATTCCTAGTTGCAATGTTTTTTTAAGATATTTTATATAAAAAAAACTGTCAATCCTAGACACAGGTTACCACAACCCTTATAAAAAATGACACCATTCTAGAACCGGATTCGAAATCGCGAATGGAATAGGTTATAGAGGCCAACCACTATAGCCGGATCGCTGAAGTAGAGATGAACACTTTGGTGGTCGTGCCTTTTCAAATTGAGCCTCCCCACTCCCACTTTCCACCCTTAACCACTCACGCCCTTCATACGCCTCACTCACGCGTAAATCATTCGCGGAAAAAATTCAGCTCAGAGTGAAAAAATAAAACACACACGAGACAATCAATTTGTCGGAAACAGTCCGCTGCATATATTTCTACTTAGTCTTCAACCTGCAGGCGAGATGAGTCCTGTAGGATAAAAGAACAACTGTCGGTGTTTTTCTGGATACCAAGTGACGAATGAAGATTACTAAATTTCTGACTCCAAATGAGCACGGGATAATTCATAACCTGCCATGGAAGCTTCATTGTCAATACCTTCCAGATTGACCAGTTTAATGATATCCCATCTTGTAAATGAAGCAGTATACAATACGATAATCGGATCGGTCAGCCACGTCGATTTGATTGCAACAAGAACAAATGTTAAATAATACCTTTGCTGTGACACGCGGAAATAAAGTAGATATAAACTCATACAAGCTTTCATTAAACGTTACCAACATTCATGAATTCAGCCCTATCTAGTACAGGGGTCCCAACCATTTTCATCATTGTTCAAAATATAATTCCTCTCTTACCAAGACAGACTAACTTTCTACCACAAAAGGTGCATTCCTTCTATGTGGAGCATATGGACTGCTAATGAAGGAGTCCATATGAAGTTTTTTACAAAGCTTATTTTTAGGATCGGATGGGCGTACGGTAATTTTCGATATCACAACATCTATACCTTCGGACAGAAATCCATAAATCGATTGGAAATTCGTTTGTACTGGGATTCGAGCCCGTGAGCTCCGTAACCGAAGCCAGTGACGTTGACCACTTGACTACGTCCCCAAATATATTAAACAAATCTTGGTTAATTGACCCTGAGACACTCTTGGAAATATTTTATTTCCACCTTACACTGCTGTGTTACAGAATACGACCGGCAATTGCTATACATCTTTAGTGAGTACAATTTTGAGTACACTGAGTAAATTTGAGGAGGGGGTAAATACCTAAATGACCGTCCCGTCTGTAAGACCCCTTATATTCTATCAATATTTCATATACAAAACAACGTATTATTTTAAGTCCAGAATATAGTCTCGATGATTTAAAATGTGCATTGAAAACGTATATTACAAAAAATCGGCGTATTCTTCTTGAGTATTGTATCAATGTAATAAAAGCTGTACAGATGATTGCAAACCGATCCGTGCGAAGTTCCTTTGGTGTATGTCATTACTACGCCGGGCTATTTTTTTAAGTGGGACCTTAGTCAGTTACGTGGATTGGCTCTTTGATGTTTGGCACTCCGAGTAGTCTTGGGTCGTCACTAGATCGTGTGTATAAATAATGCATAATTTTACGCTACGCACTTTCTTCATTCTGAGTGATTTTCGCACTCTCCAACACAAGCTTATTACACTATCTTGAATACTCTATATCTCCGCTTATGTCATTATTTTAATACGACAGTAACCTAAATAACGCAAGTTGTATGTAGACATGTAGAATAACATTCAGAGGATTGCAGTGGACAATTTTTGAATAGCTTCGCACGCGCTCTGGATAAAAAGATTTAATTTATTTTGTAGCATTTTATGGCATAATAGAGAACTGCTAGTAACACAGTTGTTCAACCTCGAAAAGTTCCCTTTTTTTAAGAGAATAGAGATATAAGAATTTAACACTTTTAAGAATTTTTCAACCCTAGCCGATTTTGTAAGCCAACATTCGATTCATATAAAATTGAAACCTTTATTTTTCGACTAAATGTGGCACGTGTTACGGCTCTTTGAGAAGCTTCTTCATACGAACTATATCGCAAGGTTATTTATTTCTAAGGTTAACAATGATTCTGATTCCCAACATAAAAATGAATTTCCACAAAGCTACCGTCGTATCCATCAAAAATACATTGGATCCGTTTTCGAACCTTATACCGTCGAACGAAATACTTGTAACGTTACTAATCAATGATTACCTGAATGATCTTTTTATTCTGAAGATTTTTTGCCATGTTTAAATGAAATGCCATAAAATTGTTGCGACAAGCATCAAAATAGTATAAGAATAAAAAAAAATATCGGAAATAATACTTAGACGAGGTATTTGCTAGGGCATCTTATCCTGGACCCCTTTTCTGACCCTAGGTATCAGAATATAAATACAAAATATAATACAATATTATAATAATTATGAACACACAATCACACAAAAAATGTTTTTAAACATTTAGGTACCTAGCTATCTTTACAATCATGCAAAAAGTATTTGCAAGCAGAATCTTGTGCGTTTATTTTTCGATGATTTTGTATTTTATTAGTAATTGAAGACACGATAAAATTAAATGATAAAAAATCTTCCATTGCACATCTAAAAATAGAATAGTGGTCAACTGTTTTTTGTAAATAATAATGCAAAAAAACAATAAATTGTCTGTTCCTGTCCGCTCGCGAAATATGAGTGTGAGAGAGAAGACAACACATATATCAATTATGTTTAAAATATATAAATCGAACATATCTAAGTACTCAGCCGCCGGAAACGTTGTTATTATAGTAAGTCGGGTAATAATGTGCATTTTATATTTTATATTTCAGATCGGAGATAAGAGTAAGAATTTGCATTTTAATATAAATTATTTTTTACTTTTTCATACCGAATCCCGAAATTCCAGTATTGGTATTAAGTCAATCCCGGGATTACGGGAGTGGAAGCTCTAGTATTTCCCTATTTTGTTGCAATATTCAGATGTTTATATTGATTTTTTTTCAGGTTTGCCATTTTTGCCATAAGTTACTCTTGACAGTTAGTCGTTAACCTAACTAACCGTGACAGTTGAACGGCGTAAAAGTTTAAATATCAAATAACTGAATAATGTTAATTGCGAGGTGAAAGTCTTCACGGCTCGTTGAATCGTCCTTCTGCTTTTCCGCCTCGAAAAATAATATTTTTACAGCTTTTTAGTTGGCTGAAAACTTTTGTTAGTTGTGCTCGTTAAAGTTAAAAGAAAAATGTAACGTTGTTTAAGAGCTTTTTTACTTTTTAGATTTTTTTTGTGAAAAAGAGATTCCTCACATTTTCAATTGTGTAAAAAGTTTTATTTCTTAAAAATGTTATTTTCTTTTGAAAAGTGTCTGAATTTTTTGCTTACCTTTTTCCGTCACTGTCTCCCGCTGTGATAAAACATAAATATGGCTTCTAAGACAAAAAAAATCTAAAATAAATAATCAAAACTAACTATAATTTTAAGTTTGTATTCGTGTCGTAGTGGTCAGTGTCGTAACCTTCGGTTACAGCGCTCATGGGATCAAATCCCAGTAAGGACAGTTAATATATTGATTTACGGATATCTGTTTCAAGGTATAGATGTTTGTGATGTCTTAAATTCCCTCTCATCCATGACACCTCTCACAAGACAATCCTAGCCATTAGTCCTACCATATCCCAATCTTTATATCTCTACTCACTCCGAAAAATAGAATACCATGTCCACTACCAATGTGGAGCAAATGGACTCATAATTGCGTTTACCGCAACTAAAGCTTTTCTACGGTAACCGCTTGTTATTCAACTACTCAACCACCCTCTTTCGAAGATAGTAGGGATAGATGAATAGGGCTAGGACAGAACTAGTAGTTAACTAATCCCTCTTGCGACGCCCCGTACTGTGGGAAGGAATTTTAGACATCACAGTCGTCCATGCTTTCAAACGGAAATCAATTTGTAAAACTGTCCGTACTGGGATTCGAGCACCGCAACCGAAGCCAACCACGTTGACCACTCAGCTACAGACTTGCCACTCGTATAGAGTAGCAAATTGCCTGTTTGCATTATTTTATCATATTTTAATCGTGGTGTTTTCGTTAAAATGATTTCAAGAAAAACAATAATCTGGATTTTTCAACACATATTTATAAAAACTCATTCGACAAATAAGTACGTTTTACGCTCCCTTTTTAAAGTTGTAATTTGTAGAATTATGATCATTCTACTGGAGTATCCAATCATGGACTCTATTTATTATCCCGTAATTTCGAGATTCACAATTTTTTAATCCCGAGATTGGTCCCGAGCTTAATTTAATGTTTTAAATTGTATATTTAAAATTAAATTTGTATCCATTATTGCTTCAATTGGGATGAATGCATGGTTTCGTGCTTTTTCTGAAATGTACGAAAATAGTTTTTTTTATTCTTTGAGAAGATTTTATTAATATATAATAGTTGAATAGTTAAAAAAAACTGTTACGATAACCCGGGTCGTTAGTGACAAAATACATGGAAGTGTAAAAAATCTCAATAATCCAAATTTGTTACGATAACGCTAAAAAATTAAAGCTGTTACGAAATATGAGAAAGAGGGAGACCACAATAAATATATGCACTAATTATGTAGCTATTATAAAAACGTATGTAAATAAACAAACTATGGTAAACGTCCCGAAATTCCGATATTTATATTTGAACAATCCCGGGCTTACGCAATTGACTAATTTACCGGGAGCGAAAGCCCTAATCAGTAATCAATATTGACTAAGGGTGATGTTACAAGAACTGCTTACCCTGTAGCCGGATTAGTAGCGCTTGTAATAAAAAAAATTCAATTTACTATAAAAGTAATGACTTATTCACACAATTTAAAATCTAGCGTGTGATCTTTTAAAGTTCTGATATTATCCCACATACGTTAAGTGTTATTTATTCAATTGCCGGAACAAATTTCCGCTCTCTCCTCTTGTCAACCCTGCGGGCTCTTTTATCTGTTTGAATCAGGTCTTTTAGTCGAGGTTTATTTGATTCAATGTGAAGAGACCATCGAAATGTATTTGATTATGAACTTATTTTACCTGAACGATAAAGTACTGCAGCACGGATTGCAAATAGGATTTGATCGGCGTGCCAAAATAACCCAATTTATTTTTTTAACTCATGGCGCGTGCTATTCCCATCATATTTAACCAAGCATCTCATGTAATTTCAGTTGTTTCATCTAGACTCTAGACAATTTAAAAAAAAAACATAAAGATTTATGTTAACTTGAAGTTGGTCAGAAACATTATCACTATTTTTTCATAATTCTCTCTTTAACAGTATTTATGCTGAGCGGTATTTATTGAATCATTTTTTCTTTATAGTTGAAATCTAGAAACAAGATTAGCGCAATTTTTAACAAAGCTGATTTAAAAATCAGAAAATGGTTTTAATTGTTGGGTAAGTAAATAAGAACTGTGACGTTGTTAGGGTTTAATAATAAGAACTAATTATTCGGTCAGTAACTATTTCAGTCGATAAATTGTCAATAAGAAATAATAAATTTTTTTTTTCCATATCCGCTCCCAATGTGGAGCATATGGTCTCCTAATGGAGGTATCTTGACAGATTTTTTTCTACGAGAACTGCTTGTCACTCAGTTGCTCAACCTCTCTTTTTCTTTTTCGAAGAGAGTAGGGATAGAAGGATAGGGCTATGACAGGACTAGTGATTAGCTAATCGCTCTCGTTACGCCCCGTGAGGATGGGATTGGTGGGAGGGAGGACTCAGACTACGAACAGAAATCCATAAATCGATTGAAAGATCAATCTATGAAAACCGTCCGCACCGGGAATCGAACCCGAGACATCCGTAACCGTAGCCAGCGATGAAACCAACTGTGCCACGGACGCCGACAATAATAATAAATGGTCAGTTAATAATAATTAATGGTCAATAAATATTTGTCAAATAAATTAAGGTAAGGTTTAATTAAAAAACTGATTGCTTATTTTAATAACTGACCATTTATTATTTTTTACTGATAAAAAACTGACATAGTTACTGAACCAATAATTGCAGGCTTTTTGAAAATGCATTCGATTGGTTTTTAGTCATCATTGAGAAATCAGTTCTTTTCTTTCGTCGATGTTTTTTAATTGTTATTATTATCAATTTATTTATGATGAGTTTTAAATTGCCGCATTATAAAAGATGTTTGAGATACAATAATTTGATAGCACAAACCACAACGACTTTTATCTCAATGCTTAAAAAAACCAAAACCTATAATCCAAGATTGTAAAAAAATCGTACAAATACGATACCAAAGTAGTTTTTTTCAATACGAACTTTAGTCTTCTACAATCAAATTATTTTTTTTTCGGAGTGCAGTCAGAAATTCTTTGTGAGTGAAGATGGGGACGCGTGCCACGTATTTGCTGTCACTGTACTAAAGGTAAACAAAATCATATAATCTCTTCATATATAAACTCTAAGTATTATATGATGGTATATTTCTGTATACCGGGAGTGCCGATTTGTGTTTAGGCTTAGAATTTCATTTTTGCATTAATGAATATTAATTCATGTTGTAAAATGATTTGGAAAATATAAGTCAACATCACCACAACTTTTATTATGCCTAAAACCTTTGGCAGGTCCGTGGTGCAGTGATCAATGCTGTAAGATTCAGTTACGGATCTCACGGGTTCGAGTCTCAGCACGGACAGCTTTATAGAATGAATTTTTAATCAAATTACGGATTTCGGTTCGAAGGCATGGATGTTTTTGATGTTTAAAATTCCCTACCACCACTCAACCGATCCTAAAAGTCGGGCATAGCGAGGGCCATTAGCTAACTACTTGTTCTGTCCTTCTGGCCTGTGCATTATTTTCCTAGTCTTTTCGAAAAAGAGACATCCGTCAAGATACCTCAAACGCATCTATTCTAAACTAGTTACATATCCAGGATGTACTTTCAGCCAAATACAGTTTTTTCAATAGAAACCTGAATTCAATAATTCTTGCATTTATTAATGTCTTACATGGGTGGAAATAAAAAGATTCGTAAAAGACCTAAAGTAAATATCACGGGAGCTTCCAAATTAGGGTTTCCTTTAGGGCAATTAAAGCATTCAACTTCGATATCAGACTGTTTTTTATCACTTGAAACACTAAATCTTAGCGATAATCCGCAAACGCTTACGGTGTCAAATATTTAAAGTCGAACTCGTCCTCGGGGACCCCCTTAAATCGAAAAGCTCCGCTCCGTGTGAAGTGGGTATATACTCTATCTACCTATGCAGCTCCCGCCAATGAGATCACCGGATTAAAGGCCCTTTTCAATCTTAATCCCTAATCGTCCGATGGAAAGTGGAAATGGCAAACTGTAAATCTCTTACTTTTGTTCCTAAACGAGAGCTTTAAAAGCTTTCTACGCGGACGCTTTAAAATCCCCGACAAAAAGTTTACAAAAAACGTCGCCGAGAATTTGGCGCCAAATTAAATCTCGGTTTTTCACAGTCTTAACGGAGCTTGTTGTCTGTGATTAAAAACGTCAAATATATTTCGACCGTTTTACCTTAAATTTCTCAAACAACTAATCGGCTAAATTGTATTAATTGAGGTAAAGCATCTGCAAAACATAAAAAAATGGTTTACTTACAATCCATGGTGTACGGAAATTTTTCTTATTATAATACGCTATTAGCTTCCCGGTTCTGCTCCTTAAGGAATCACGGAGCATGACTACATACAGCTGCCCATTTCTGAGTACAGCAACCCGCAAATACATTCTAATAGTTGTTTAGGTCTATGTCTGCGTCTTATTAACTGTTATTGTTTATCAAATTATGTACAGAACTTGGATGTCACAGATTGCCATAATTATTTTTTTTCAGTTCAAAGACGAATTAGACTGGCTCTGTCATCTGATTAGTGTCTCCTCAGTCATATTTATTTACCCGATACCCAAGAACACGTTTTTTTACATCAAAGCGGATTGTAATCAAGTTGTCGAAGATTCTTTTTAAAGTAATAATTTAAGGTGACATCGATAAGCGATCCGTTTAAAATTAACGAATACAGAATTCTTCTCTGAAATCTCAGTTGTACTGATTTGTTGACAAATAATCTAAGCTGGTTGGCATAACAACGCATACTTTGTTAAAGTCGCGGCATCCAAAATATGCATTTAGAATGTCATCTCTAAATCGTAAATTTTATTACAGTTTATGCATCAAATTTGTATGTTTTCCAACTCAAAATACGGAGTGGAAGATTATCTATCATTTAAAACTAAAAACTCTCAGAGATACCGTAAAAACCCGGCGTGATGCTACCAATTATATCTCAAAATACCCGTGACGATTTTATTTGTATAATAATAAGCGACAATATGATTTAGAAAATTGAATAATGATTTATACTCTCATTATTAAAGTTTAAACAATACAAGTGTTTATGTTCTGAAAGTCGCTGAATCATCGTCTTTCCGTTAATTACAAAATAAACAACTCCATTGTTGCGGAATACTTGTTTGCACATTAACATGTACGCAATACTCAGAGTACAACTCCGTTTCTTAAACTTTCCAAACAATGCATGGTAAGAATTCTTAGAGTTTCCCTTTATTCACAGTTCAAACTAATACAAAAGGAAGTTTACGGTTTACTTATTATGTTGAAATATTACTATTGTGTGGAACTAGTTAAAATATCTGTTGCATTATATAATATTATGGTTTTTTTTGAAAAAATAAGCCAGATCCAAAATGTCACAGTAGATTGAAGATGTAGTTACGTGAACGTTAAATTGCGCAAAAACATGAAATGATAATTAATAATAATTGATAATAATAATTAATAATTAATAATAATAATTAATAATTTGAAGGAATAATGTCCAAATGTTAATGGGGTAGACACCGGCGATCAAAAAGGAAATTAAGCAGTGCATTCAACAGTCAGCTTGGGCAGCTGCTCCCGAGACAATCCTAGCACAAAAACTGAAACAACAACGAACAGAACGTACGGCCGTAGAGGATGCTGATCGGGATTGCAGAGTGTATTCAACATTTTCATAAGGATACTTTTCTCTCCCGAGGCACACCAAAATTTTCACAAGGTTTCCGCGTGAAACCACAAGTAAAATTTATAAATAGAAAGTGTGTACACATAAATTGCATTAAGTATGTAATCCTTTTCAGTTGATATCTAAGAATTATGTACTTGTAGCAATGCGCCTCTGCACACATTTCGCCTCACGGCACTGAGGCTGCGTAGGCTGCTTTATAATCATAAGTAAGTTATTCTGGCATTTTTAATAAATTGAACGCAAAAGAACGCTTTTTTGTCAACAAATTAAATCACAATTAAGTCTGTGACGATATATTAGAATGATTCAACGATTTTATTTCAATGACTGGCAAATAATTGTCTAGCTCAAGAAACAAAATACAATCTCAAATTTGGATTATTGAGATTTTGTACACTTCCATGTATTTTGTTACTAACGACCCGGGTTTCGCCTTTCGGCATCTTCAGGCATTCGAGCACACGAATGGACTCGAACTGACTCGAGTCCATTCGTGTGCTCGAATGCCTGAAGATGCCGAAAGGCGAAACCCGGGTCGTTAGTGACAAAACACATGGAAGTGTACAAAATCTCAATAATCCAAATTTGATATTGAAATTCCCAATCAAGCACCCTCAGTCGATGTCTTAAAATACAATCTGTTTAAAAGTACTGTCCATCTTTGGAATATATTTAACATCAATAAAAAAATGCTTCATTACACACATTCTTTATGTATTACTATTTTTTTTACCATTTCCGCTCCCAACGTGGAGCATATGACCTCCTAATGGAGGTATCTCAACAGAAGTTTTCTATGAGAACTGCTTGTTACTCAACTTTTTTTTTCGAAGAGAGTAAGGACATATAATAAGATATAGGGCTAGGAGAGGACTAGTGTTTAGCTAATCGCTCCCGTTACGCCCCGTTTTTGAGGACCAGATGGGTGGGAGGTAGGAATTTTAGACATCACAAACATGCATGACTACGAACAGAAATCCATAAATCGATTGCAAGATCAATTTATAAAACTCTCCGAAACGGGAATGGAACCAGAGACATCCGTAACCGTAGCCAACGACGCTACCAACTGCGCCACGGACGCCGACATATTATACTTGTTTAATAATCTGTAAATTCATTACATAATCACAAACCAATTGTTTAATATACCTTCTGATTATCCCTCAATAGCTTTTACTCATATTTCTCTTCTCTATCAGCTGAATATGTGACGTCTTCTCTCCTTGAGTTGCTTTCGAGTAGTTTCGTCAAAACTGTCTTTGAGTTTATGTCAAGTAATTAAAAAAATGTCTGGCGCCTATAATCTACCTATAATAAATAGGTCTATATATAATTTAGTAAATGTTATTTTTTAAATATAAAAATTCTTTTAAAATAAAATGCTTTCTTGATGAGCGAATCGGTTCCTATTTTTAAATTACCACGATAGTAACTTAAACATCTAAATACCCTTACGTTGTTTTAATAAAAGTTTTCAAAAGTATAAATAATTTGTTAATTAATTCTTGATAAAATTTCTGTGTTTCTTTATTACTTATACTCGTTGAGGTATTCTTTAAACAAAAGATAAATTGAAAGCTTGCCATAACTTACCGTATCCATTGTAATGCTGGTAAAATATAACAACATGATAAATCACTACCGGCGATAAAGCATTAAAAAGCTGTACATACAACCATTTAAAAGCCACGGCAGTCGAACTAAGATATTGTCGAATACGTTGCAAATAAGTTATTCGCAACCTTTTATGGTCTTGCGTTAATATCGATGAGAAAAGATTTGTTCTTTAACCATATCCGCTCCCTACTCCGAGAATATTGCTAACACACGGTTCCTCGAAGATTCTCTGTCTCTCGCAAGTCTTCTTGCTTCCTCTCAGGTGATCCCAGCGTCTCGTAGCTCCGCCGAAAACATCCTAAGGATGGTCATCAATGGTTTTGCAGAGCGAAGGAATTCACCTGGCTGCTAGAAGAGACATTCAGGATTCAGACTTCCCTGGGGCTTTCTTATTTTGGAGGTAATAAGGGGCTGGTCCGTCCGCTTTCTTACTTCCGAGTTCCTACCGACGTCAAACCACCGTACCCCTAGTAATCGCCACAAGCATCTGTTTTCAAATCACATTATACGGTTTCCCTATGATTTAATGATGAGGCATGACTCCTATCGGTAAAACAGCACCGTCAGAATACATGCGATGAATAGGTGGCACTCGGTTTTGATCGACTACAAATGTGAGTCCCAGGAATTCAGCATTGGTTACTCTAACTATCCCTAATCGGATCGCGGGTTATTTACGCGGTTTGTCATCTCCCGTGACGTGTACGCACGTGATATTTCGATTTGCTTAATCACAATTAAAGTTTTATTTCATAAAAAAATTATTATGAAGAAAATTTCACAGTAACATATTTTTAAGTCATTTCTGCTTCGAATATACAGCATACACCTAATAGAGTCCCTCTACAGCAGTTATAAAAAAAACAAATCAGTCGCACACCTTCCTCTTCATTTAGATTCAATTTTTTAATCGATTCTTGTATTTGTCAGTGTCTTTTTTCTTCTCCTTTGAGCATATTCGTTCTCTACGTGGAGCGTACGGCCACCATGCGGCGCCTCAATGATTAGCTCTCACCCGTCAATCGCTTTGCTTCCTCCCATGACATGCCAGAGTCCCTGAGATCCGTTGAATACAGCCTTTGGATAGTACCCGACGGTCATCCAGGCTATGTAAATACTACTGTAATTAACACATTAAAAGTGATTATATACAGATGTTCTAGGTTCTTGCTATCGAAATAGTTCTATGGCATGTCAAAGGTTGAAATATTATGTTCTACAATCCAATCAAAATAAAAACCCACCTGAGTAAAGTTCTTTCCGAATCGGTATTCGGCAGTCAGGTAGGATATTAATCTTCGTTTCTCTGCAGCAGGTGAAATATACGTGGGGGGTCAGAGGTTAAATGTGCCATGGGGGAAGTGCATGAAATGCAAATCTCTCACAAAGCCTCTAACACGAAATCAATATATCAGACTTTTAAACTCGCATGGAAAGTAAGGAATAAGTACTGTTTGTTTTTAAGACAGAATAAAGGATGTATGAAAGTAGTCAATCCATAAAAAATATATAATATCACGTGCGTAAAGGCTTGTTCTAGGTTTTGCTGAAAATGACTTGGCTGAAAAGAATATATTCTTTGAATAGAACACTATGGAAATATTGTGCTGATAATACAATCCAGGCACTCGGGTAACAGTCTTGTCCCTCTATTTACAATCTAAATAAACCTAATAGTCTCATATTCTATATAAAACAGCCATGAGTTGGTGATATTCTACGTTTAGTATAAATAATATTCAATTATCGTTATATCTATCATAGAAATATTAACTCATAGCTGCGCTGCGACTTTCTACATTTTTAATTTCGTGTAATTGTAAAAGTTTAATTATCTCAGCTTAACATTATTGTGGATTGGGTACATTCTGTGAAACTACACTCAATTGTGAATCCCGAAATCTCGGGATCATAAAGTGGGTTCGGGTTTGGATGCCCCTAGTACAGAGGTCGTAAACCTTTTTATACTCACCGCCTATTTTCACATATATTTTATAATAAAATTTCCTTACCGCCCACCAACATTGCAGTAATTCAATCCTGCGTAAAAATGCAATAATTTCTAGATGATGAAAAATTTGAAAAAAAAACTTTTTAAATCTAACTTTTTATTTATACTGTAAAAAGAATATTAAAGAAACAATGTGAATTGAAAATTTAAATTTCAAGAGTGATGTTTACTCTCTTAAATCTAAGTACATATGTACTGTGTTTACAAACAAACAAGTCGAAAGTCGACCGCTTGGCCAAAACAGGAGGTATAACCGAGAAAGGTAGAGAACAGGACAAAAAAATCCCACCGTAGCGAATTGTCTTCAAGTAAACTAAGCCGTGAGTTGAGCTTGGAACAGATGGTTTCAATGAAAACAAACAAAAAGCTAAATTATCCATCGCCCACCATGGGATCGTTCAGCGCCCACTAGTGGGAGATACGGACAGGTTGACAATCAGTGCTTTAGTAGATACAGGTGTTATTTAAAAACTGCATGAACCATAAATAAAACTTGAAAAATAAGAAAATTGGTACGATAAGTAATAAGCATTCTTCTTCTTATTGGCGCTATAATGCAGATACATATTAATGATCTTATAAATATAGTTACTGCCTCAATCCAAAATGATTGTATCAGAGATTTCAAATTTGTATTTCAAAGATAAGGTGACTCTATGATAGATATTCTCATTTACAACCAGTTATGGAACGGCGAACGATATAATATATAAAATATACCCATGACCTCAAACTAAACATGGGGGAGAAAGTGGTTAAATGTGCCATGGGGGAAGAACACGAAAAGTAAATCTCTTACAAAGCCTCTAGCAAGAAATCAATATATCAGACTTTTAAACTCTTCTTAAAGTAGCGCATAATACACCTCTTTTGCAAAACATAACGTTGAAAATGTTCTTTACCCTTCGCTTTTCGTCTACCTACTTTTAAGCCTTACGGATTATTGATTGCTCGTCTCTTACTTTACTTCCTAAGCCACGTATCTATATTTCGTTTTAAATATTTTTTTATAGTGGCTTGGCAAATCCTACTGACTCTTTCTTTATATTTTATTCATAAACAGGTCGAATAGAAAAATATGTCGTTTGAGAAGATATCATTTATGGGCTTTCTAAGGATTTAGGAATTTTAATATTTATAAACAAGCTATGTGATTTGAATGTCAATAACTAATTCTAAAAATATCGTATTTTTTTTTTCAATCAAGTCTGTTCCTAATGTAGAAAATATGGACTTCGTTTTTCCCCTATGGTACTTACACTTTTATTTTTACTTAAGTTTTTTTAAACTTAAGCTTTCTCTTTATCTTCAACTCTTTAAAAAGAGAAAGGTAGGGATAGGAAAGGACTAGTAACTAGCTAGTCGATCTTAACATTCAAATATCCATTCACACCCAAAAATATTATTTCGAATTCGTTCTCAAAAACAAGGTGTATTGCAGTTCATTTGTACGGTTGAACGTTTTTTTAAAAAGCTACCTGTTTCAAGTATTTGAGCAGTGTTCAGTTATGCATTTAAAAGGAATGAAAAATATCGTGGGTATACTGCAGAAAAGCACAAAGTCAAAAATACTTGTTTTAAGATAATGAGACTGAATGTTTGTGTGGTCGTAACTTATTTTAACATAGTTTGCTATAAGTTATGGATTTCAAATGACAGATTGCTTTATTAATTACAAATATCGTTATGTGTCACTAAAAAATACCACAAAAAGAAGCACAGCAATCCATAAACCGATTGAAAAATCAATTTGTGAAACTGTCCGTACTGGGACTTGAACCCGAGACATCCGTAACCGTAGCCAACGACGTTGACCACTGCACCACAGAGCTGACAAGAGCGATTAGCTTACCACTAGTCTTGTTATAGCCCTATCCTTCTACTCATACTCTCATCGAAAAAGAGAGATTACGAAACTGAGTAAGAAGCAGTTCTCATAGAAAAACTCCTGTTAGACATCTACATTATTAGTCCATATGCTCAACGTTGGGAACAGACGTGGTATAAAAACGAAAAAAACCTCAGTTTTGCTACTTATATTAAATATGCTCTGAAAGACGCAAAGAGTGAAAAAAGTCATATACTATAAATAAAATTGTGTCTTCGAGGAATGTTGTAGAGATTTTGTATGTATGCCAGGTTTGAAAAAATTTTCCGTAGAAAAAGTTCTTGTATACATTTTTATATTGCTCAACAATGACTGACTGTATTTTATATAAGATGTATTTTTCATTCTAGCGGTGACGCGTTAGCTGACACGCTGTCTGCACTCTATGGGAAACTCTTAGTCGTTATGGGAATCGCTTTTCCTATGGCTGAAGTCATCTCTACATACATTCCGCCCTCCTTTTATGAGGTAAATGAGTTATTATTGCAACCAATTTATTTTACTCTTCTCCTCTTTATTGCCCCGCCATTATTTGCACGCTCTTCATTTTATCAATCGAGAATCAATTGAGTAGCTTAATAATATTGCTTTATGTCTGCAAAATTCAATCAGTCTTTTGTTGTTATTTTTAATGATTATAAAATCGAAAGAAATACGATTGAGAGGCGCCATTTTGCAAAAACAACTTTACTGCAAATAGCAGTTTTCCAAAATTGAATAGTAGGTTATTATTCGTTTATTTTATTAAACTGCATCATTTAATAGAATTACACTGTAAGCCAAAAGTGTAAATCTATTTTAAACGTAGAAAATTTTTTTTAGATTAAAGAACACTAACTTAGCAAAGTATTTTTTTCTTTTATGGTGCTAAGTGTCAATTCTTGATGAAAAGTAATTATATTTATAGAAATAAAATACAATTTATTTTTTCTAATTCTAAAAATGTATCAAATGATAAGAACCTCATCACGAACATGTTCAACTGAACTGATAAAATGGCAACTTTATAAAATGTTTAGATATTATTGTGCACAATGGCATACAAATTATTTCTGAAACATTTTAGCAGTCCAACTGATATTTGCAGATATTGATATTGAATTCATATCCAAATTCATGTATCTATCCCTGTCTTACCACTTTATCTTGAAGATGAAGATAAAAGGAAGCAGTTTTCTGGCAGTTAAACTTCACCCATCTATCTTTATCATCACTGACAAGAGTAGTTGATGGAATAACATATACATTTTTAATTCCGCTTTTATTAAGTTTACTAATTTTATCTCTGCTATTTTTAAAATGCTTACCAAGATTATTATTTCTGTTAAATGCTACATCAACAGACTTTTTACTGACGATGAAGTGAAATCGAAATAGCTATCAACAAACTGATAAAATTCTTGTAAAACTGAATACTTTGCTATTTTTATCCTATTTTAATACAGTTCTAGTAATTAAATGCTAACTCAATTAATAATACAAGGTTACCAAACTAACTGTCTCGGTTTTCGTAATAATTGGATACCGAATATTATACCTGTGTATCTAAGATGACTTTCGTTATTGAGTTTGAGCTTATAAAGTTCTGAGCAGGAAGCGAGCGCTCTGTTCCAGGTTTATCTGTGGAAACATTGAAATTAGGGATGTCAACCCGAATACCGAGTACTCGGATTATCTTGAACCTATCCAAGATATCGAGGACACTTTTCGTTAATTATACATAACGGTGATTTAATTCTCTGTCTATTTTTCAGTAACATATTTTTAGTTATAACCTAAATGTTAGGAGTCTTTCCTCTGATAATTATTAAATTTCTAACTACTTAACTATAAGCTTATTCTTATAAAAATAAATTTATCCTGATTCTAACATGTTATATAATGATCATGACTGCTTACACTTATCGCGAACATCAGTTGAAAATGTGTTGCGTTATGGTAAAAGTTGACATGTCCGTTTTTGTCATATTGGGTTTATTCTCAGAATAAATGCTTGGCAGCATGTGGAGGCATAGTTCGGTATGCTAGTTACTATCCATGAACAAGATCGACTAATTTTGACTTGAAATTTTGATGGCTTATATTTATTCTCCTGTAAGCTAATGTAAAACTGATAAATCAACTTCTGCCATAGCGCCACAGAAATGATATTTGCGATCATAATTTTTGTAAATATAATGCCTCTGCACTTTACCAAGAATTGACAGTTAACACCTTAACAGTGATAAGCTTATTCAATACCGACTACTCGGGTACTGAAATATTCGGTTGATTACCATTTCTAGCGCAGATGCAATCGAGTTATGGTAGCTAATATGATTGTTTATTCGCAGGGCTACTATTTGTACCTGTACATTGGCAGCATGGTGTTCTTACTGTACATGTATGCAGCACTCCTCAGGGACCGCTCCAAAGCTCTTTCTGCAGCCAACAAGCAAGCAAGTAAGTCGAGCTTTTGTTCTTTTATTGCGCCGTGTCATTATTCATTTTCTATTCCAGATTTTTGAAAACTTCTACCATATTCATTGTGTTTCTATGTGGAACAACTCAATTTGCATAGCATTTCTATGTGGAATGAACATCTTTAAAATTACTACATATGTGGGAACTAACTGAAGTCTTATCAGTAGACGACACGCCTATAAGGACATGTGAGAATTAACTCAAGTGTTATAAGCAAACGCCAGACCACCACATTATAATAAAAGCAATGCAGCCGGATGACTGAAACGTTTCACGGTTACGGCCACAAAACCATATAGAAGAACATTCATTCTGTCTTCGCGCTTCGAACTACAAACACCTTTCCTGAATCATGCAATCGTTACTTAATAATTACATATTTAATACACAAATTGTACATAACTTATAATTACCTTAATAAACTATCTATTTCACTTCCACTTGTTAGAATGGTACTATTTTTAAATATATTATATATATATATATATATATATAGTGGTCGTATTATAGAAACGTATAATAATGTTGTCTTAAAAAACTCAACTGCGATAATTTGACTCCACTAAAGGATCTAGAAAATAGTAGAAGGGTTTATTATGAATGCCACGCTAAAATATACTGGTAATTTATGTAATACTTGTTGATAATTTGCCACGGACAATTGACAACAATTGATCGCGAGAATTTTTCGAACATTTTTTTTTACTACTTCCACATGTCATAATGATCAGGACCGGTTTTACTCATCGAAAGCATTATCCACAGATTAGTTGTTAATGCTCGCGATGAGCAAAACAGGTAGACATTTATTAAAAACGTCTGTGAAAATTATTTACGTATCAAATTGTACGTCAGCGGAAAACGAAAAACTTTTACAATTTTATTTTACGTTGCGATTGTATTTGTCTTTTTATTTTTCCAAGGATCACTTGCTTTGTCGGCTGACTAACACAGCCAGACGCCCTCACAATACAATTACGGCAATGTATATATAATATCGACGGTGTTTTCACCAATCGATGTAACCCTGAATATTGAAATAGTTCAGGAGAGAGTAAAAACTGTTTCTATCGAAAACATTATATGGTGAGTTGCGTTATGAATCTTTGAAATGCACTCCTGTAAATTCTCATGTTTGCAGGTACGGGATTATACATAGGGAGTGTTGATATAATAGTGGCTTACATCAAGTGGCCGGGTCAGAATTTGTAAACCTAAAACCAATGTAAAATTATGTTTCCCTTCTGAAAAGTGGTCAATTTATTTTTTTAATTTACATCATTTGACCGAGACCTGCTTTGTCTTCTTTAAAATGCAATCCAATCATTAACTCGCTTTCGTATTTTTTTAGGGTTACATCAAGTGGCCAAAACACCGTCGTTATTATATTTCATAGTTAGAAAAGAATGGTGCAATAATGTTTCCCAGCGTGTATATTGTAAATTTTATTTCAACGTAATTCTACGTTTTGTTGCACTACCTCTGTTATCTACTTCAATTTATCAAGGGAGAGCGATTGACTCGCGCTGATAGTAATAATCACAAAAGATTTTCGTAAAGAAATTTATCAGCTTCATCCAGAATTTTGATTCTCATAGTAAAACAATCGTTTTTTAGTCAAGAAAAACGTAGCAAGCTGTAAATAGACGAATTTGTTTAAGTGTATTGTATATAAATAGTTGTAGCAGGTTTTATGAAAATGTCGTGTTTTCATATAACCATATCATTCAATGCTTTTGTTGTGCTAAAAAATTCACTTTCTCATTTGCAGCCGCCTTTGCAGATTAATCCATTAGAAATGTTTGAACCCTTTCCCTTTATATTAAAACGCGTAATTAAATAACATATTTTCTTAAATTAAGGGATACCCATTCTTTCAAGGCAAATCTTTACTTTTCGATATGTCGTAACTAACAACAGATAAATATTATACTTATCAACCAAAAATATTACAAGTCACTCTCAAATGATGCTTACATCTCTAATACATATCAGAAAATCTCTACTATATGGCACAAAATACATGTAGGAATATGTATGTGTGTATGTCTGTCGGTCACAACAACTCCTCCGAAGCGGCGTACATTAGCGACTTGAAATTTTCACACGTCATTTTGGCTGAAATTGTTAGTTCAACTGCGCTATTTTCAATTTTCAACTCTCAACATTTAACTTTTAACCTAAAACTGAAAACGCGATATTCTTGACGTTGCAATGTGGGATGAGCAAAGTAATAATAATTGTCGCTTAGCAACAGCTCAATGTTTATTGAGTTGAGTTATTTGCTTTTTTTATAGCTGGTTTCAACTTTTAACATTATTATAAACAGGTGGATTATATTTTGTGGGTGTAATAAAAGAGGTTGACTGTGATATTTTCAAATTTCAAAATTTGCAAGCCAACGTCTAAATTTAATATAAGCGTATTCTAACTCGGGCTAAGCCGGGTAAAAAATACTAGTACATGTATAAATCGTTACGTCTGTCACAAGAACTCCTCCCAAACAGTGTACAGTAGCAACGTGAAATTTACACATGTCATTCTGGCTGCCATTTATAGGTCAACTGGGCTATTTTCAACTTGTATTATCATTATTAATCGGTTGACTATGGGTGTTACATGAAGAACAGTCCACGATGATATTTTCAACATTCAACTTTTGAAATTATTATTAATTAAATGTATATGGGTATAGTTTGTGTGTTATACATCCACATGGTACGGTCCACAGTGATATTTTCAACTATTATCATTCAACATTAGCTTGCACCTTAATAAACCTATACCAATATCAAAGTCTGAATGTTACCGCCCTCTATCCCTATCAAAACTAGTTAATAAATACTTGTATTATAAAATAAGAATGATGATTAAAAATTTTAGTTTCAAAATTACTACACATAAATGTTTTTAATATCAAATACAGCCTTTATAACGGTAAAAAACAAATTACTGTTAATTGTACAAATTATTTAGGTGCATTTTACAGATTCTCACAACTGTTTCGGTCTATCAACACATCGTCAGAACTATCTATTATTAGACGTAGCGCTGTCAGGGGTGACAGCGCTAAACAGCTGTCAACATATCGTAAACATAAACTAGAATATCAACAAAATTTGTTTATATTTAATATCCGCTTTACCTAAATATATTCTTCAATAATTTTATAGTCATTGTTATTATAAACGTCTATTAATATAACTTGATGATTTCAAGTACCCTTTTTTATTTTGTGTCACTCATGATTAAACAATACCTCGCATCCCACAACTGTGCCAAAAATTATTTATTGATATATTCGGCTTAACTTGTTGACAAATAATCTGATAATGCATAACTACGCAAACTTTGTAAAACAACATCCCGAAATAAACAATTATGTAAATGTCAAAAAATATAATAAAATCGTAAATTTCGTATGCAATTATAATATTATAGTTAATCACTTTTCAGGTGTTAATAGTCAATTCCTGGTGGAAAGGAATTATATATTAAAAATAAAACTTAATTAGTTTTTACTACTTCCACGTGCTTATAATGATCAGCAATGGTTTTGCACTAGCAACGGTTATCACTTGCATTATCAACTGATAAAAATAAAATCATAATAGGGGTGTTTATATAAAATTGGGTGTTAACAATTACAAGGCATATAAAACAGTTGATTCAAAAATTATGACAAAAATTTACAGGTAATCAAATAAATTGCATTTTTTTTTATTAAAATTGTTAACGCCCTCTCACAAATCAATTAATACTAATCTGAAATCAATAATGAAGCCACTTTAAAAATCCATTATATGAGCAAAATATAATGAGTTTTAAATTACTTGTAAATATTCATTAGCTAAAATAGCAAAAAAAAATTGAAAGAAATTTGTGAACCGTTTAGAAATAATGAAATATTAAATATGTAATGTAAAATAATATGCTTACTTAACTCAAAAGATAGAGCCGAAAATAACCAATCATTTAAAAATAAAAACACTTAAAACGGGCTATACCTCATAGAGAAAATAAGAAATAACATACCTGACGTTGCACATACCACGTAATGAACATTAATGATTAAATATATATGGTTATTAAGGATACTTACAATTTCAAAATGTTAGGAATAGTTTATTGTATAACTGTTCGAAATACATTCTTCAAACGGTCTTAAACTAAGTCAGTTTCTAAGGTATGGTTGGTAAATTTCCTTTACTGAAATAACTGATCAAAGCTCACCTTTGTTGTAGAATAGTCAACTGTTTGTGAAACCGCAAGGTGCTTCGCCGTAAATCGCACCGGGAATATGAAACAAAGTTATGGAAACGGAGTTCGCCGTTCTGCGTTATTTATTTTAAAGTACAAGTTTACCTGTAGAATGAGAAATATTTCTCGAAAAGTTTAATAAATACGCTCTGTTGCTTTTTTGACCTGTAGCCAAACATTGTTCATTGTATAATTTAAGACATCGACTGAGGGTGCTTGATGGAATTTCAATATCAAATTTGGATTATTGAGATTTTGTACACTTCCATGTATTTTGTCACTAACGACCCGGGTTCAGTGTCAGTTCGGTGTCAGTTCGAGTCCATTCGTGTGCTCGAATGCCTGAAGATGCCGAAAGGCGAAACCCGGGTCGTTAGTGACAAAATACATGGAAGTGTACAAAATCTCAATAATCCAAATTTGATTGTTCATTGTGTTTTTTTTATTTCTGGTGTACTAATTTCGGTCAGACATTTTATTCTCTGGTATAAAAAAATAAAAAAATTGATGAATTATATTGTAATTTGGGGTATCAAACTTGGAGTAGGATGGGCACCCTAAATCAGGATTGACAAATTTTTGAACCTTCTCTTTTTGAGTACGTATGGATACTTTTCCACATTTTAGACACATGGCTTTTTCTAACTGACTTTCTATGCTCACATTATACAAATAAAATACGTTTTATTTTATCAAAAGATGTGAATAGACACTGGTATAAGAGCAGTGCTTACCTAACTTTTTTATTCCACGGTCCTTAAATTAAATTTTTTTCGTTATCAAAATCTTTATTTGTAATTATAATTATAAAACATACACCTGCATGCTACAATTGTTAATAAAATTGCGAATAATGTGTTATTATATTACAAATATATTCATAATTATATAAAAAGAAAAAAATCATAAATAAATAATTGTAGCTCTACTGAAACATTTTGAGGCCCCCCCATGCGTCCGCGACCCATAGTTTTGGAAACACTGGTATAAAGCGCTATCGCTCGTCCTCGGCGATAAGAGAATAATACTTCACTATTATTAACATTAAGAATAGTCTGTGTCGTTTTTATTTATAGCACGGCTAAAGGAATGTAGAAATAACAGTATAAATATTTCATAAATATAGCGATTACTCATTTTATTTATGTCACTAATATTTTTTGTCAAAATTTTTGCTTTCTTTTTTGTTGCGAACTCTTTTCGAAGCACACCCCTTCCCCTTTGGACGCATGATTGACGATGTTTACACCACCCGTGGGACGAAAACAAAAAAAACTCGATTAGCGGCGGAAAATGTAATTAATTAACATTGAGTTGCATGGCTCTGCTTCCGATCCGGAAGAAAGCTGGGCGCGGAGAACTATGCTCAATACTACATTTAACTTTCGACATGGAGAGCCAATTAATGTCCGAGCGCTGATGGCGAGGCTTAGAAACTCCCAGAGGATTACTCCAGGACTTGACCTCAGGAATATAACGTGCGCTTATTCAAGGAGCCTTTCATGTCCAAATTAACACACTAAACCTATAATTAATTTCACCAATTGTGTTTGATGAATAGATTTTTCGAGATTTTCAAATTTGTTTTGTCATCATTGTGACCTAGTACAAGCTAAGGCCAGATGCATTTATCTTCGGGTGTTCCAACTATTAACCATAAACAAGGCGTTAAGCAGATTTGTTGTTCGAAAAAGTGTTTGGACTAAATTAGACATGAAAAACATGAAAACAAAATCCTTTTTATTTGGTTAGTTTGAAAACACCATGTAATTGGGTGAAACTATGTCCCCATTTTTACTTTGAAAACTTTTAATCAAAGAAGCCATGCATTTTTTATTTCATTTTAAAATATATTTCTCATTAGTTTATCTAGCTAAGATCGATGAAAACAATTGTTTACTTAGCAGAAAAGGTTTCGTTTTCTAGCAAGCATTTTCAACTAACACAAAGTGAATTAAACGATTGTATTGCAAATCATGTAATTAATGATTGAAAATCTATAATAAAACATTTGTATTTTTGAGTTATGTATGAGGAAATGCTTAGAATACCGATATCTACCAGTTCCCAAATGTAAAGAGTGGTAGTATGTGATTATTTTTAGATAATAGTGGTTATTATTACTTCAGATTGAAACTGTAACAACTTCGAAAACTCTTTGAAAACCTCTGAAAACTCTTATTATTTATACTAGAAAAAAATTGAAACACGTTTATAATATTATGAATATAAACATATTTTTAGATAATACTAAAATCACATGTCGGCGTCCGTGGCGCAGGTGGTTTCGTCACTGGCTACGGTTACGGATGTCTCGGGTTCAATTCCCGGTGCGGACGGTTTTCATAGATTGATCTTTCAATCGATTTATGGATTTCTGTTCGTAGTCTGAGTCCTCCCTCCCACCAATCCCATCCTCACGGGGCGTAACGAGAGCGATTAGCTAACCACTAGTCCTGTCATAGCCCGATCCTTCTATCCCTACTCTCTTCGAAATAGAAAAGAGAGGTTGAGCAACTGAGTGACAAGCAGTTCTCGTAGAAAAAATTCTGTCAAGATACCTCCATTAGGAGACCATATGCTCCACATTGGGAGCGGACATGGAAAAAAAAAATCACATAAAAATCTAAAAAATCTAGAAAAATTACATGTACAGTAGAAGATTAAACGTGCCCAAAATCTTGTTTCCTAACAATCTTAGAGTTAATAGAGTAAAATCTCGTTATAACTATAGAGTCAAGCCGAAATAGCTATCAATTACCTAATAAAATTTTGTAAATATAAATACATTGATAATTTACCCTATTATAATGGAGTTCTACTAAGTAAATACCGATTCAATCAATATTTCAGAGTTGTTATACTTTTTAACTGAGATGTAGAATTTATTAAGATAATTTAATGACAAACAATAATTGTTGTATATATTTATCTGTAAAATTAACTAAATAAAAAAAAAATATACAAAATTTCATTGACGTTCTGTCATTTGATATTGAATATTACTTAAACCTACAATATACCCTTTCAGGTTTGATGGTTATATTATTTCATGATATAAATAGATAGGATAATAGAATTTATAAGTAATTGAACAATAATAGCAAGATTAACTATCATTATTTATGAGCAAAAGTATTTTCGGGTGTTATCAATTTATGCACAATGCAAACAAAACGTATGAAGGTAATTAATATTATTTATGCATAGGACGTTAGTTAAACTTTGCTTGTTATCTGTTCGGCAGGATTAGCATTAGTGGCGCTTTTGGAAATTAATCCCCAAATTAATTATATCCGACGAATAAAGGCATAGAGAGAAGAAAAATGAATCCAGACAGCGCAATCTTTACTGAAGGCTTTTAAAATTAATTTTCATCTTGAAAAAATATTTTGTTTCACTCAAATGAAAGATTTTCTACTGACATTTTGGCTCCTTCTGTAAGATTTTTCTTGAACATTTTCGTAATAAAAGATGCATTAGATTATTTTGATAATAATAATTATTGAAAAACGTATAAATTATTTACTTTTAAGGAGCTAACTGTCAATTCTTAGTGGAAAGGCATTACATTTTAAAAATAAAACACAATTTGTTTGCACTACTTCCACATGTTTATAATGATCACAACCGGTTTTGCTCATCATGATGATGATTTACAAATAGTACAAACAAATTGTGTTTTATTTTCAAAAAATATAAATCGTTATCAAACTGTTATGATACGTTAAGTGATTGATTAACAACCAGTTTTCTTAAAACACCATCTTTAAAGATGCTCCATTTGGAGTATAAATATATGCTCGACAAAATATTTGGAACATTTATTGATAATATTATTAAATTAGCGGCTACATATTTCACTAAATTTTCTTAAAACTAATTTTGTACCATTTTAATAAATACCGTAATATAGGGGCAGGTAACATTGGTACTGAAGGGAAACTTTGGCCCAAAATCTAAAATGTATTGGTGCAGTAATATCTGTGCTCCTATTCACTTTTAATGTGCTAACCTGTCAATTCTTGGTGGAAAGGCATTATATTATACTTTTCAATCGAATTATGAATTCCTGTACGTATTCATGGATTCATGTTGCTCTTCTTATTACGCAGCACACGCACACTCTCTCTTAATGTCAACGCATGGGCAGAAAAATTGTATGTATGTGAGAGCATAAGTGTTGAATGAAATTTTAACGCACAACACACACTCTATCTCTTTATGCGTCTGCGCATCTTTCGCATCAATCTTTTAGTAATATGATTACAATGTTGAATGCGTGACACCATTAAATGGTAGGCAGGATGATGATGATATCGATAATGCAGTTCAGAGTAGATGTTTCACGCTTGGCGAGTACCGACAAACTGATGGTCCTTTTTCTTTATTCTTCACTCGTTTTCTTATTCCATCTTTGTCCTCATACTATGTTTTCCAAATATCGCACTTGATAATTCTCAAGTTCGCAGATTGTTTTCTTTTAAAATCACATATTTAGTAGAGTATCACATTTTTAAACTCTGTTATGTGAAGTGATGACTTGATATAGGTTTAATTTTATGAAATATCTTTACATGTACCCGACGTAATGCTCTGGCACAAACAAAACTTTTCCTAGAATATCACAAATTCCCTGTGTTATGCATCACTACAATCTTGATGAGCGAATTCTGACAGGTAGCGCTGTTATCTGGTAATAATTTATATTTATAATAATGGATTTCTGTTCGAAGACATGGATTTTCGTGATGACTAGAATTCCTTCCCACTCATTCAAACCTAAAGAGAGCAAGAGCGATTAGTTAACGACATGTTTTGTCTTCGCCCTATCCTTTCATCCCTGTTCTCTTAACAAAATATTCTTATTACTTAAATTGTATTGGCCAATGTCACGTCTTGATAACATAAATAAACTCCTTCAAACATTTCAAATAATATGATCACATTCCTTGTAACACATTCTTTTGCCAATACATTACCGATTTTGGGACAAAGTTTCGCATCAAGGCCAAAGTTACCCTACATTATAGTACATTTTAATTGATGACTTTGGTGCTTGTGATTTTTAAATCTGTATTTTTTCTTTATTCTAATGTTTTCCGATTGTTTTTTTAATGATCGAATAAAACAAGAAAAAGCTTCCTTTAATATACATTAATTTTTAGCATAAAATGTCACTTCACATTAACGTTTCCTTGATTTATTAGTTGTGTTGTTCAAACGTAAGTGCATTTCTACATAACAAACACTTAACTCGCGTCTACTCTGGGAATCACGCCATGTTTGTCTACTGATTATAATCCCTAGAGATTTCATTTTTATTTTATTTTTGAAGCACTTTGCCTAAACGTCAACTTTTGTTCAATTTGGGATTCTGTTTATAATAAAACAAGGGTAATGCGAAATACGTCATGTCAACCCTGCAAACTTTATGCCGTGTTCAGAAAAAGTACATAATTTAATATTCACTGAATATTACGCAGGCTTTCTACCGGTGGGTCGTCTACTATTTTTTTTTAACATAGTATATGGCATCCTAATGGAGGTATCTCAATAGATTTTTTCCGCGAGAACTGCTTGTTACTCAGTTGCTTGACCTCTCTTTTTTGAGAGAATACGAATAGATGTATACGACTAGGACAGGACAAATGATAAGCTAATCTCTCTCGTTACACCCCATTGCTAAGATCAGATGGGTGGGATGGAATTTCGGACATCACACACATCCATGCCTACTTCTCCTTAAATACGTATACGGTTTTATTTTATTATTTAAAAACTACATCAAATCCATTTTTATAAAAACGTGGTGTGACGTTGCACTTGGATTTTATAAAAGGGGTAACGACTCAAAAAATGTTCGGAACCTGTGGAATCGTAGGTACCTGTGTATTTATTTGGTGAAGTAGATAGGCTGAATATGGCCGTTGTTTTAAAAAATGATTTGATTAATTAAAAGGCGCCTTCAAACTTTTACAAAAAAAAATCGCCGATAATTTTAAACCCGTGAAAGTTTTCACAAAAAAAAACTTTCGCCCATAATTTCAATCTAGTTAAATTTCTACGACTTTTTTATGAAAAAAGATTTATTTTCGTTTACGCAACAAAAATTTGACCCAATTTATTTTGGATTTATACATCAGCAGTGAGTTGTCTGGACACCATGCAGGGTGGTGATGGCCACAGTTTGGATATATATGTAGCGGTAATAAGTCTACTTTGAACTGTAGCTATGAATTGACTATTTTTGTAGCGTGATGGCAGAAGTTGATATGTCAGTTTTACCTTACTTTACAGAAGAAGAAATATAAACAGCATTTCAAACTTGTCAAAGTTGCCAGATGTTGTCACTATTTAGTAGTAAAAATTTCAAACAACGATATGTAACATAAATTTTTTAGGCTTCATCCGATCCTAAAAATGGGGCTTAGCGAGAGCAATTAGCTAGCCACTAGTGCTGTCCTAGCCCTATCCTACCATCCCTATTTTCGTCGAAAAATTGAGGTTGAGCAACTAAGTAACAAGCAGTTCTCGTGGAAAAGCTTCCATTGTGATACCTAGATTAGGAGTCCATATGCTCTTCTTTGGGAGTGGAGATGGTTAAAAAATAATACATATTTCGTATGCACCTTTTAAGTTAGAGTTAGGCTGTTTTATGTCGATAAAAGTTATGTTTTGAGCAATAGTGTAAGGGAGAATCGAGCAAAAAAGATTTGGAAAAAAAAATAATTGATTGAATTACAGAACAAAATTAAGACGGAAACCCAAAACGCTAATTAGGTTACTAAGAAAATCCATGATATAAATTCCTAAATATTACCAAAACATTCAAAAAATTCTCATACCAATATTGTCAGCAATATCCCAAACGTGGTCGTTTACTTTTCGCCATTGTAAACTCTCGGATAATATTCAGGGAATTGTGAGGAGGGAAGTAAAGAGGAGGCTTTTAACGGCCTCCTTTCCAATTTTCATCGTTTCCTGTCACCTGCGCATTCTAAAAGTTGATTTCAGCATGCCTTCGAATCACTGATGGACTACGAATCCCAGGGAGAATACTTTTTTGTGCACCACCCCCCCTCTAATATATATAATATGTTTATATACTTTAAAAGCAATAAATGAAGGTATAAATATGGCATATATAGAAGAACACTAATGTATGTGAACATATATGGATGCGCGTGGGTAAACAATTACATAAGTCAATATTGCAAGGTTTTCAGGAGACAGTTTTTTCTATCTGTTGGCATTTTATTTTTCATTCTTAACAAAATAATTAACAATAGTGGACTTGTGGTTTCTATCCCCAGTATTTGAAGAATATTATTTTGTGTGCTGAAGAATTTAGGAATATGCACTTCAAATGTTTAATGTTGACGTGATCAATCCGCAGGACGGATGATGATAATGTTGAGGTCGATAATGCAGTCCGGAGTAGATATTTCACGGTCGGATGTTAGCGAGAGACTGATGATTCCTTTTCTTTATTCTTTTCTTGTTGTATTGCGTTTTCCAATAATCGTATAAATATGATGATTCTCACGCTTGAAGACAGTCTCCTTTCACAATCGCGTACCTACTTATCTTTGTACTCAGTAATATCTCATTTCGCAATTGCTGTTGTGTGAAATTATGACTTGATAAAAGTGTCATTTTGTGGAAAGTTTTCTCTTTACACGTAATTGTAATTTCAGGTCATATTTCGCAATCCGTGGCTTCATGTATCCTGACAATAAAAATGTCATTTACTACAACTTTTGAGAGTATTTCGCTATTGTTTTGACTTGACTTATGTCATTGTTCACCCCAGTCATCGATTTATCAAAAGCTTTCAAACAATATGTAAAAAAAAATACTATATGAAATATGGACTCCTAATGTAGCTTATATAAACAGAAGTTGTCTATGAGGACTACTTGTTATTCAGTCGCTTAACATTTGTTTTTTGCTTTTTCCGGAGAGAGTACGGGAAAACGGATGGGATAAGTATGTTCTATGGATTTGGCGGTAACTTTGTGGAAGTTCATTTTTAATTTAATTGTATATTAAACCGTAAATGTTCATTTTTGTATAACCATGTCCGCCTCCAATGTGGAGAGCATGTGGCCACATAATGGAGGTATCTCAACAGAAGTTTTCCTTGAAACTGCTTGTTACTCAGTTGTTCAACTTCTCTTTCTAATAATAGGGCTAGGACAGGATTAATGGTTAATTAGTGGCTCTCGCTACGCCTCACATGACAAACATTTATGCCTTCAAACAGAAATCAATAAATCGATTGAAAAATCAGTTTATGAAACCGTCCGTACTGCGATATCCGTAACGTAGGTCATTATACCATGAATGCGTTTTCATATCGGCGTTAAAGCAATGGATACTGTAACCGAAGATGACAAAATTGACCTTTCGGCTACAGTGCGATAAGTATTTTTGTTCCCAGTAGTTCGACTTTTTTAAAAGTATTAGCTGAAAATATAGCTAATATTGTACCATTTGTTATATCACAAATTTATTATTCACAAGCAAAGGAGCAATTAAGCCACGTAGAGAATTTTCACCGTTTACGAATCGTTTTTGCGCCGGATATGAGATGGTAAATTATGTTTTATTATGGGAAATGCCGCCGCTTCAGCCGCCCGCTGCCGTCGCAACGCCCGCCCGCCCACTTGTCGCTTTTCCATCCTTATTTATCTGCACCAGGCTCTCCTTGCTTGCTTTCCAATACACGCCTACCTCTCTATCTGTGTAAATACTTCATTTTTTCATCAGATTGTTGCGCCTCCAGCGAGTATCTCAGAGGCAAATTTAATAAACCTTCTTGTAAAAGAAAACTCTTGAAAAATCCTATTAATATATTTCTTTTTGAAATTCGGATGAGATTAAGTATACTTCAAGTAATATAAATAAGATGATGTCATTTAATTGAAATTTTGTTTCCTTCATCCTAATCATCATTTTTGGCTCTGCAACCTGTGGCAGGTCTAAGCGTCTCAAAAAAACATACTCCAATGCAGATGTTTTCCATATTTATTTATTCTTCAATTGATTCTCCAGATCAGTTTTTCAACCCTTAAAAGCTTTTTTAGTACAAAATTAATGTTAAAAACAGTTGTTTAATGTTTTTTCAACTTTTTAGTCACTTGAATCGTGAAAACTGTCAATTCTCGGTGAAAGGCCAACATAATTATATTTTACACAGCACATACAACGTTGCTAGGCTGTAAAATACACCCTGCAGTAAGAGTGTGAATACATTACCTATGGTGTTGATGGGTACAACGTTCAGTACCTTAGGTAATGTTTAAGCTAATCATAATATGACCAGTACCAGTTTCACTCACTGGACAGTTGACAATTTTCATTCACTGAGCTAAATTGATATTCACTCTGTCAATTCTTCGTGGAAAGTTTACTTCCGCATTTTTACAAAGATCAGTACCGGTTTCGTTCATCATGAGAATTATAAAGTGATTATTATCATCAGTTGATAATGCTCGTGATGAGCCAAGCCGGTCCTGGTTATAGTAGTACAAACAAATTGTGTTTTATGTTAAAAAAATAAATTGGTCATTTTATAATATAACAAAACGTAGCATTTATAACATTTAGTCTTTGTCGTCATTTTGGTGAAATTTTGTTGAAAATATCACAGTGGACCGTATCTCATGTGACACCCACAACATATAGTCAATCAAAAGATAATAATGTTAAAAGTTGAAATTTGAAACTACCACAGTTGACCTAAAAATGGCATCCAGAATGACATGTACAAATTTCACGTCACTACTGTATACCGGTTGGGAGGAGTTCTTTTTTTACAGAAAGATTTATACATGCATTTCGGTTATACAATAGAGATGAAAAAGTGTCAAAAACGTTGTTTTATTTTTGCATTAAATAGCTTTTATCGAATCTATATTTTGGTACAGCGGCCTATGCATTAATTTAAACCTGCTTTTATATTTGCCAGATACAAATTGTAATATTTATCAATGTGCAGCATTAAGTAATAAACTGAATGAAAAACATTGTCATTTTTTAATCACATAAATTGTTAGTAACAAAGTGCAAACTTACAGGCACGATACTGCTGCTGTATCGATTGCAATGCAGATACCGTGCAATGGCTTTAAAGGTATTACACCTGTACATAATTTAGTCGACCGGCATTATGCTATACTCCTGCAGGTGCAGGATCAACGAACCACTCTCCTGCCGAGGAATTCGAGCTATGATTTGAGCTATGCTAGATCCACCTTCACCAATGAGACGTTTACAATTTGCATATCTGTTATATGTACATCTCAATTTAACCGGAATGGTGTATATGCGTTTGTGTTGATAATATAATTACAAATCAATGGTTACATTTATTGTGTGATTAACTATTTAAATTTTTGGTCAGTTAGAAAAAATAAACGGTCAGTTAATAAGTAAACGGTCACGAATTTATATAAAATGGTAAGATATTTATATAAAACTGTCAGTTTTTAAATCAAGTGTAACCTAACCTTGCCTTACCTTTGTTTATTTGGCAATTATTTAGTGACCAAACATAATTATCAATTGAACATTTATTATTTCTTACTGACCATTTATCGAATTAGTTACTTGGCGAATAATTATTCGCCCAAATCAATAACTGAAATATTTTGATTTTTTTTTATAATAGGATTAAATAACAAAGTATTTAGTTCTACAAATTTTTTTGTAGAACTAAATACTTTGTTTTTTAATCCTATTATAATAGAGTTCTACCAAGTAAATGCCAATTCAATCAATAATTTATTTGCTTAATAACAATTTATATATTATATATAATATTTCAGTGAATCCCGAAATCCCGGAATTGGAAACCGTAGTACACAGTGATATTTTTATCTCTCAACGTCCAATTTTCAACATTAGATAGCACCATAATAACGCAGACGCCAATATTTTTATTTCCGGTGTCTGCACCTTGAAATTCAATACAACCAGAGTGAAGCCGGGCAGTACAATTAGCTATTCTGTTTATAGAAAACAAATTTTATATTTATAAAAGCGTATTATATATTCCAGTAAAGAGTTACATAATTTAAGACGTCGACTGAGGGTGCTTGATGGAATTTCAATATCAAATTTTAATTGTTGAGATTTTGTACACTTCCATGTATTTCGTCACTAACGACCCGGGTTTCGTCTTTCGATATCTTCAGATATTCGTGTAATCGAGATACCTGAAGGTGACGAAATACATGGAAATGTACCGAATCTCAACAATTCAAAATTAAAGAGTTACATGTTTGTAATTTGCTAAAAAAAGAGCGGTTTTGTACTCGTAATGAATAAAGAATAGGGTTTGAATCTATCCCGGGTGAAGTTGGATAATAAATAATAGTAAAGATATATTATACAACTTACAATCTTCCATACTCTATTTTATCTCAAAATTTATTATCTATCAATTTTCCCATGTAACTACGCGCTGTCATAAAACAGCTGTTTGTTATCCCAATAGAAAAGCAATCACTTTTGATGGGAATTTTGTAACCACTTAGAGCCGCTCTCCATCGCGTGAATAAAAAAAACACAACCCCTTCTTGTCAATATCACAGAATATGAATAAAGATCCTGAAATGTATCCGCTGGGAAATGCAAGTCAAGTGGCATTTTCACCCGACTTGAAAGAGTTTCAACACATGTTATAGTTTATGATCAAGTTGACATCATGCAAACTTGTCTATTTTTTGCGGTGTTGGTGTGGCAATTATACATTGAAGAATATTAAACAATGTAGATGTTTAGTAATTTGATTCCAATTGTTGAATGCGTGACGAGATTAAACAGTAGGTATGGAATGAGGATGATGACGATTATGCAGTTCAGGAGGCATGTGCCGAGTTCGATGGGCCACAACAGAATAATGGTCCTTTTCTTTATTCTTCACTCGTGTCTCTTCGATATGCATGTTCCACTTTAGTTGTCATATTCTTATTTCAAATATCGCATTCAATAAATCTCATGTTTGCCGTATTTTTTCTTTTATAACCACATATATATTTTTTTTCATATTTACGAATATCACGTTTCGTAACTCTACCGTGTCAAGTGATGACTTGAAATAAGTGTCATTTTATCGAATCATTTTTCTTTTATAGTTATTATCAATTTTGCTGGTAATAATAAAGTTTGATGAATACTTATGTTTTGTTAATTTTGTAAACTATTTTTTTTGCGAGTTTTTCGTTCGGTAAATCTGCAGCGTCATGTACACTGCCTGTATTGAAATTAGAGCACGTGAACACTGTGAAGTGATACATGCCGCTGCAGATTTACGAAACATTATGCCTGTCATTATTCGTCAGCAAGAGACTAATCGTAAATAATATTTTATTTCTTAACGCACTTGAAAATGCAGTCAGCGAAATCAAACTGACACGGATTCTGCATACGCTTCGCTACAGATGAACGCTCTAAAATAGCAAGTCATGATGACTAAAGTAGTAAGCAGATAGTCGACGACAGTATATCGTCGATTCCACGGCAAAACCACTTATCAGAATATTTGCCATTGTTCAGGAGAAGCCAAAAACATCATTTAGCATAAAAAAGCAAGGTATTATATTGTTGTTAATAATACATATTTTTATTGCGAGTTTCTATAAAACAAGGGAAGAGAAGTCATTATTTATACTACCGTCACTTTAAAAATTCTAAAATTCCTTGAATAGAACATAATGAAAAGGGAAAAACTAATCAGTGTTTTGAAATATTCAAATTAGAGCCTTCCTATTGATCTCCCATTCACATGTTTTTGCCAGATGATGTAGAATATTGTTTTTCGTACAATGAAATCCAAAACATAATTTCCCATTTTTTTCTGATAAGTGGTTTTACCGTGGAAGCGACAACATGTGAACAAATAACGAAGGACCGGTTTCAATCTTTAATCGCCCGGCGATTGTAAATTCTGTTGTGGCTAGTTAAACTGGACACCTCTCTCTTGAACTGCATAATCGTCATTTCATACCTACTGTTAAATAGTTCGTATCAGCAAGCAAATAGCTTCATAGAATATTCCTGCCATTATAATGTCATATTACAGAAACAGCGCCAACTATTCTACAGTATAGTAATTAGGTTTATAAACAATAAAGCACTTTAATTGAAGTTACTTTGTCTGTTGCAAAATTTATTATTTTAACACATTTATGCTGAAGAGAAATGTAAAGTTGCGTTAAATTTCAGCGACTCTCGCCCGGTTCGTGTTTTCGTTTAGTGAAAGCTTTCAAAAGCCTATTTGAGGCTGTCGCAATAAGCTCTCTTGGCTCCGCGCCATAAATGGATTATTTATCACCGAACGTAAGCGAAGACGAGAGTGCGGAGATGTTTGAGCTACCACTTCTGAATAGGATATAAGGCGAAGGTTCTGCTCAGGATAACCAGGTAGTATTTTCGTTTTATCTATTTTCTTTCTTTCAAAAATATTTTCTTTATTTGGCCTGATGGTTTTTCGATATTTTCATGTTGTGAGTTGATCGACTACTGCCAGTGATGCCAGGCCTCTGTTTCTAAATCAAAATCTTGCCTTTTTTATATTTCCGTGGTAGATATTTTAGTAATGTTTCATGAAATCTTATTTCGCCACACTAAGCATAGAAGGTAGTAACTTTTTTCTTCTCTGCTTGGTGTGATATAAATTAGATTACCGATCTAAATCCTCTCGAATTTTTAAAAATGTTTTATTTGGGTATGTACTGTTTTTTTATTAATTGAATTCGGTTTTTAGTTGGTAGAACTCCAATCGCAATTGGGTAAAAATACACATTGACAGACAGGAAATAAAATTTAAAAAACATAACAAAAACTCTAATTCAGGTCCTATGCGCCTGCATTTTTGGTCATCTAATAACAAGAAACAGATTCGCAATTCGCGAACCTCTCGTAAAATAATGACACAACATAACATTTAAATCAGTCCCCATACGCCCGCATTATTTGTTGTAAAATCTATATGCGAAATCTTCTCGAAGAATTGTAAATTTATATATTTATATATATAATCAAAGTAATCCTAATGAAACATTATTAATTCATCACCCTTAATTAAACAATTGCAAGAAACTTACGTAATTACCCATAATCAGTAAAATTTCGAAGGATTTACTTAAAGATAATAATACCGTGTTCCCTTTCATAGAATATTATCTAATCTATTAATAATATTATCTAACTCTTTTCAAACAGTATAAGTATATAGCTAAGGGAAATAAAGTTTAAACATAGTTCTGACGTTGACGTGAAACCGAAATAGTTATCAATAAACAGATTAAATTTTTTGTATTACTAAATCCTTTGTTATTTTTACCCTATTATTAGAGTTCTCACAAATAAATGCCATTTAATAAAGTTGTTTAAAATTATAAATGTTGCCGGTTCTTTCCCAGAACATTTACAGTTTGTTTATTGAAGCCTACAATGAAACATTTTCAATTATCTTCACAATAGACTTAGTCTTTCACACAATGACTGTGATCTAAAATTGAGATGCAGGCGTTATTGGTTTTGATATAAATTATCGATACTTGGAATTATACTCAGCACTAGAGATGAGACTCGGAAATTAAAGTCATCCACAGAAATTGGATTTCATTCCATTTAAATTGGAATTGAACTTCTAAGATCAGATAGATAGCAATCATGAATGAATGTATTATTTGGTGCTCTGCTGACATTTCATTCTGTTTTTAATATTAAATCGATTCTATTCGTTATATTAATAATAAAATACTGTATACTTAAATAATTGGCCGAGTGACGAGCGAGAATTTGATGAATAAAATAATAAGTCAGTTTTTTACAGCGGAAAGTGGGATATATTTTTTAAGTAATACGCAAATCTAAGACGTTTTCAACATAACGGAGAGCTGGATTTTATCAATTGTTCTAATATCTATGCAAATTCATTTCATACACAAACGCTTCATTATCGCACTTCTTATTAATTATTCTAATTTCTGCCTTGATTTATCTGTCTATCCGTGTATCTGTAAAACAACACACAAACTCTCTCTCTCTCTTTTTTTCTGTCAGAGCGTGCGTAGAGATAGTGTGTATGTGTGTGAGAACATAAGTTTACAGTGTAATTTTAATAAACACACTCTATCATTCTCTATACGTCTGCGTATCTTTCGCATCAATCGTACTAAGCGAATTCTGACAGTTGACACTGCTACATAATAATATTTTTTATTTAATAATGATGTTGAGTAAGTCAGATTCGTGGTGCAGGGGTCAACGTCGTTGGCTTCGGATACGAATCTCACGGACTCGAGTCCCACTTCAGTTGATTTTTTAATAGATTTTACACTTTTGTTCGAAGGCATGGATATTCGTGATGTTTAAAAATCCCTCACACCGATTCATCCTTAAAAATAACAGGGCATAGCGAGAACAATTAGCTAACCACTTGTCTTATCCTAGCAGTATCCTTTTATCCCTACTTTCGTTGAAAGAGAGAGGTTGAACAATTGGGTAAAAAGCAGCTCTCGCAGAAAAACTTCTGTTCCGATACCTCCATTATGCCGCCATATAGTCCACATGGGGGCAGACTTTCTTCAAAATAATAATAATAATGACTTCCGGATATCGCAATACAAACCATAATTTATTGTATAATTTATAACTTGAACTAAAAATAATACTGCGTTATGTAAACTGAATAGAATGGAAACGAAATTCAAATATGGAGTTTTATCTATATTGGGCGCTGAATATAATTGGATTTCCTTCAGGACTGTATTGCTAGCGCGCAACTGACCATAATGAATTTATTTGTTCATTAATATTTGAACTGTCAGTAAGAGGCTTACACTGTCCACCGGATTCGCCATTATTCGTCCAAATAAAGCTCTTTTGATTTCTTTATAAGCACTGGGTAGTAGCTTATAGCATGACGGAAGCGTGTGTTTGTTTATTTGTTTCTCGTCACAGTGATAATACGAAAAGGAACAAAAGAAAAACTTTTCCCGCTCTGAAAAATGTTAAAATTTCTCTCCGTCCATTGTGAAAAAAAACTTGTTGTTTTTGTGTAAAAGTATTTTCTTCACGTGCTTCTTTATAATTATGTAATTTCATTTCACTTTGATATTCAAACATAAAAGTTTACGGATAAAATTCTATGTTGGAATATTATTTATGTTAAATTATCCACTTACGCCGAGGATGAATCAAAATTAATTGGAAAATGTGTTTAATTTTGTTTATGTTCAAATTAATATCAGATCATATATATTTAAATCGTAGGGGTTATTTTGTCGTATATGTAACGTCACTCATGTTATTTCTTATTTTCTCAGTGAGGTATAGCCCGTTTACAGTGTTTTTATTTTGAAATGATTATTTTTAAACATGAAACACCATTTTTTTGTACTACTTTCACATTTATTAATGATCAAGACCAGTTTCGCTCATCACGAGTATTATCAATTGATGTTGACAATGCTTTTTAAATTCATCCAAATAGGTAAATAATTTTATACAACATATTTTTCGATAAAGACAACCAAATTTTCAACTTTCATCGCTGATAATTGAATAAATTCATTCCACAAATGATTAAAAGTAATCAATGATTTATGAATTTTATATATATTTATATTAAATATTTTGGAAAAGAACATCAATCTAACACAATGTTTCTGAACCTTATTGTAGTCAAATTATTCACCCCCGCCCCCCTCTTTTATCTCCCTTTACTACAGTGAATTTATTCAACACCCCCTCAAGTGAATATAGGTTTCTAAGTAACGCTATGGTTTTTATGTATTTATTAAAATAAGGGGCACTTAACATTTAACTGATTTTAATGCAGAAGATCTCGGTGGACTGACGCAAAGAAATTAATGCCCTCGTTGATTGAAACATCGTAATAAATATGCACTGATGTAATGGTTTAATTGAACGTTGAGATTTCAGCAGTGCTAATAATATAACAACGCCTACGTTAAGAATCACTGATATAACAGAATGTTTCATTGTACGAATATCGATTGTGTAGCATTAATAAACAGAGAAGTGGCGAATGGTGCGCCATTAATATTTAAGTAGTTTTTATTGCCTCCCCAATTTAGGCAACACATGTTGCTTTTCAGTGCGCTACTAGAAACTTCTTTCTCCAAAGTGCTTTTCGAAAACATCACTAGACCTGAATGCCTAATCATTAAAATGTTAAAGCCATGAATAATTTGAATCATCTGTAATTAGATTTAATGAATCAATATATAAATAAATTCAATGACTTTGATACTCATCGTTACTTTTGTCACTTATTTGAGGAGCATCACCGGACTAAATAATGTATCTACATCAAACGTATTTGTTAAAACCTTCCATAGTGGTGTGGGAATATTAGAAAGCGTATTCTGCAATATATCAATAATAATTTTTCACCAGTAATTTTCTACCAATAAGGATTTTATTCATTTTAGCCCAGAGAACTCTGTAGACGCTTTAGTACTACGCCAGAGTCAACGCGCGACGGTGGGGTGGACGCGGCGCTTGAAACTGAAATGCAAAACAGCTCAATACAAGACGCGTGAACTTCCAGTCACTGCGCATTAACTACGGACATTGCAAAAGCATGCTATGCATTTTAGTTTTAAGCGCCGCTCCCGCCCCGCTGTCGTGCGTTGACTCCGGCTGAACAATTATTATTATCACATATCCCATGTAGGTATGAAATTTTCTCATGACCTAAGTATTATGCAATGTACACACGGTTCCGACGTATTAGCTACTTTAGACATTCCCTATTTCAATTTCACCGTTATCTATGACGGGTGTGTTTATACTAGTTTTTAACTGGTTAACTATTTTTGTTTTTAAATTTCCTAATCTGCTATTATGTTTAATGAATATTTATGCATTAGTTGGACTCATTATATTTTGCTCAAGTAATGGATTGTTATTTTTTTTTGATTTCAGATTAGTATTTAATGATTTGTAAGTGGTCTTTAGCATTCTAATTTTAGACCATTTAACTTCGTCTGTATATAATTTGTTTGATTTCCTGTAAATTCTTGTTTTAGTTCACGAACCAGCTGTTTTATATACTTTATAATAGCCCAGTTATTATTGTATTTTTATCAGTTGATAATGCTCGTGATCACCGAAACCGGTCCTGGTCATTATAAACATGTGGAAGTAGTACAAAAAATTGTGTTTTATTTAAAAAAAAAAAACTAATACTTAATTAACATTCGCCACTTACGGACGGTAGTCCTATTCGATCACGGTGTATACGGGTTTGAATCTCAGTACGAAAAGTTTTTTTATGAATCGTGTTTCTGATTTTGTGTAATTACGGAGATTTTAGAATATTACTTTAAAAATAGAGACGTCGTCAGTGAGAAAGTATTGCCATACCGTCTGTGTTGTCATTCGTATTGATTAGTCCCCCACAATTTCATGAATTCATTGCCTTTTCAATGAACTAAAATGTGATTAACTACAAGGCCGATCTTTTCCGAAAAAGACAAGTCGGGTGGCTGAATAACAACCAGTTTCCGTGTATACATTTTGTGACATGCTCCACAATGGGAGAGTACATTTTTTAAAAAATAAAACACAATTCATTTGTACTACTTCCACAGGTTTATAAAATAATTAGGGCCAGTTTCCCTCATCACAAGCATTATCAACTGATGCTCGTGATGAACGAGATGTGGAATTAGTACAAATGAATTGTGTTTTATTTTTTAAAATATAATGTCTTTCCACCAAGAATTGACAGTTAACAACTTAAAAGGGGAGCGTTCATGTTTTAAAAATAGTTTTCATACATTTTTTAACCATGTCCACCTCCAATGTGGAGCATAATATGAATTACTAATGGAGCTTATCGCATTGTAATTTTTTCTACTAGAACAGCTTGTTACTAATATGCCAACCCTCTATTTTTCGAAAATATTAGAAAATGAAGGATAGATCTGGAACGGGATTAATGATTAACTGATCGCTCTCACTACTCCCCGTTTATAGAATCGGATGTATGGAAGGGAGTTTTAGATATCTCAGTAATCGATTGAAAAATCAAGTTATGAAACTTTCCGTACTTTGACTACTCGACCGCAGACTCTTAATTTTTTTTTTCCATGTCCGCTTCCAATGTGGAGCATACGGTCTCCTAATGGAGGTATCTCAACAGACTTTTTCTTAGAGAACTGTTTGTTACTCGGTTACTCAACCTCTCTTTATCTAAGAGAGTAGGGATAGAAGGATAGAGCTAGGACAGGACTAGTGGTTAGCTAATCGCTCTCACTACGCTCCGTGAGGATGGGATGGGTGGGTGAGGAGGGAGTTTTAGACAACACAAACACTCGGACTACGAACACTAATCCATAAATCGATTGAACTATCAATTTATGAAAACTGTCCGCACCGGGAATTGAACCCGATACATCCGTCGCCGTAGCCTACATCGCCACCAAATGTGCCACGGACTCCGCAGACTCTTAATAATAATAAATAATTGATGTTTGTAGTTAACATAGGTTATATAAAAATTAAGTTATTCCAAATTTTGAGAGTATATTTAGATTCGTCCAATTATATACTTCCCTGCTTCATCCTCAAATCTGAGATAATATCCAATTAGATGATTCTTGAGACACGGCTGGTATGCATGAACTTATTTTTAAGGAGTGAGTTTCTGATAAATTTATAGAATTCTCATGATTCAAAAGCACTTCATCCCGGTGACTGCCCCTTCGAGTGTACCCACTTCCAATTAATCAAAATAAGATGCCCTCAGCCCCCCTGCCCTCCCCAAATAACAATAATAATTGTCAGAAACGCAAGGAAACGGAATCTCTACTTCCGGAAGATGGATGGAAGCCATTTGTTAATGTTACTCACTTTACACCAACCGATATATACAGGCAACTAAATAATGTGGTTTTACGATTTATTGCATTTCATTTAAGTGCAGTATTGATTATGTCAAAGGTGTGTAATTTTTATAATGTAGTCCTTGTATAAAAAAGTACGATTTGAAACATTAGATCTTTTTAAAACAACACTTTCTTTGAGCTATGATTATATTGCTGATTATTCTAGTATGACAATAATGGATAAATAATATGAAATATAAAACTAATATTATTATTATAATTTTCACAATGAATACAAATTCTTGATTTTTTTTTATAAATTGAAATCAATGTCTTTAGTATCAAAATCTCTTATTTAATGGTTTAAAAATATATTTTTGTATAATTTTTTGAGCATTTTAATCAGTATTATATTTTCTTAATTTATTTTCAACTATTTTTCCACACATGGGGTCTAGTCTTTCTTAAAATAGCTGGACGTTAGTAAATATAATCAAGGTAATAACCTCCATAATAACCCATCAATCTTTAATTTATCACCATTACAAGAAACTCAATTGCAATGCCAAATTTAAATTGTTAAGATTTTGTACATTTCCATGTATTTTGTCACTAATTACCCGGATTCGCCTTTCATCATCTTCAGGCATTTGAGCACACAAATAAACTCGAACTGACTGCCGAAAGGTGAATCCTGAGTCGTTAGTGAAAAAATACATGGAAATGTACAAAATTTCAACAATTCAAATTTAATATTGAAATTCCATCTGGTACCACCGGGCGATATCTTAAATTATAAAATTGCAATGCATTTATTTTAACGATTAATTAATAATACCATGTATGTTCCTTTTACTAGAACAACTCAAAAATACTTATTTTGCATTACCTTAAAACTTTCAATTTTCAATAAAAGATATGATGTTGGAATAAGTGAGATGATATAATTAATATTGTTTATCTTCTAAAACAGTATATATAAACAAGCTATATTAAGATTAAACGTAGTTCTGACGATGGCGTGACACCATAATATTATAGCTAGCAGAAGCTGGTGAAATTATTGTAGAACGAAATAGTTGATAACTTTTACCCTATTATAATGGATTGTTCGCAAGTAATTGGCAATTTAATCAATACAGTATATATCTTCTAATATTATAATTACTAGTGGGCATCGCTACTTGTCGAAATTCTATCATTCCACTCAATGCTCCATCATAGTTTGTGTGTACACTTTTGGCATAACAGATAGATTTAAATACAAACTAAATCAAGACAAATGTATATATCTATACTATTAAGAGAAATACTGCAAACAGTGCTCTGTAAATGATCGTGTTCTATGTTTGATATGTGAAAATGTCTTTTTGGATAAAAAGGATTATTTAAAATACAAATATTATATATATTACTTTAGCCGGTCCAATTAAAAGGTTAACGCCTCCACTCGAGCTTAATCTAAACTTAATACCCTAAGGATTTATCAATAAGCACAAAAGCTTGCTTCGTCTCGTCGCGTGTTTGTTTTCTTGACACAAGACTTTGACTGCCAACTAAGTATTATTGCCAGTCGTTTTATAGAAGTGCCAATATGAAGTGACGATTTTCCAGATATATTTTTATAATTCCTCTCTTACCAAGATAGTTAGAGTTAACTCAAAAGGTGCATTACGTGTATATATTAACCATGTCCGCTCCCAGTGTGGAGCATATGGTCTTCTAATTGAGGTATATTTCAAAGAGAGTAGCGATAGTAGGATACGGTTAGGAAAGAACGTGTAGTTAGCTTATCGCTCACGCTACGCCTCGTTTGTAGGATGAGAAAGGTGGGAGGGAATTCTAGACATCATAAACATCGATTTGAAAAATCAATTTATGAAACTGTCCGAGCCAGGATTTGAAGGCAACGACGTTGGCTTCTTCACCACGGAACTGACAATATAAACATAGAAAACAAACATAAAACACAAATAAACTAGGCTGAAATGATGTTTAGTAAATGTTTTTTTGGAAAATTATTCGAATGACACTTTTACCAAGTATCCATCATAAATACATACGGTGATCATAGACCTTTTATTCAATAAGATAATCATTTATAACATTGATATGTGCCATAGATTTACTTTTTAATGCGATCATTTCGACCTTTCGAATTTAGTAAATTGAAATAATAATTACATAATTAACACGCAATACTCTAATAGAAATATAAAAATACTGTTTTACCAAATTTAAATTATTGAAATTGTGTAAATTTCCATGTATTTTGTCACCAACGACCCGGGCATCTTCAGGCATTCGAGCACAATTAATTGATATTGAAATTTCATCAATCACCCTCAGTCGATATCTTAAATTACCATTGCTTGCCATCGTCGTGGCGGCAATGCTGTGAGTGTATACGTAAATTATATATAGTGGACCGTGAGTGTTCTGTAAAATACGAGGAAGAAGTGAGTGGTTATTGGTTTGTAATAAACAATTGATGGACGATGTTCATCTTTAGATTAATTCTTGCACAGTGGAATATAATATATAGTCTTAGAATCCTAATATAGTATGGAATCGGAAGAAAACCATCATTTTATACAATCCGTACTATACAGCAACCAAATGCACAGAGTTTTTGTTTTATATATAGGAATAAAACCTATTTGTTGTTTTTATCCAGACATTCTGTTTGGCCACTTGCAAGAGGAGTGATCGTAAATATTGGTTGTATTTCTTTGGATGCACCATCTTTACTTGTGGAAGTTTCTATCTATATTACGAATCGTTTTCAATTTTGTTTACTTTCGAAACATCAGCTTCTGTTCAGTGGTGTAAAATTCAATGGCCCTCAACATATTTTAATCACGGAACCCTTTTCTCGTGAAAAATTTCAAACTATTAAATTTTTTCTAAATCTGATTGCTAGAGTACAGCAGCTCTTACCAAGCACACAGAAGGCGACGATTAAGATGTCAATATTAACATCTCCATTTACGTAAATCAAATAAATCGAGTTTTTGTAGATTATGAAAGTTTATGAACATTATAGCATATAATTTAATTATTATCAAAGTATTGCCAATTTGAAATTTTATCTATTCAACATAGGGTATACTTATACGAGTCTGGTTGTGTTGCTTAAGGCATGTAACATTTTAAAGGCGCCGATTAACTTGAGCAAAAAATAACTATCAAACTGATAAACTTCTCGTATAACTGAATACTTTGCTATTTTCACCCTTTTATAACAGAGTTCTACCAAGTAAATTCAAATTCAATCAATAAAAAATAGCTGATATGGCTACTCGCGTAATAATAGTTTAACGAATACACATAGTCATAAAGTAATTGTATAGCTAAGCTAAATTATGTTTTAACGTTGTTCTAACGATGGTGTGCAGCCGGAATAGTTATCAAAAAACTGCTGAAATTCTTGTAGCACTGAATGTTTTGTTATTTTTACGTCGAATGTGTAAAATTGCGTATTTCATGAAATGGGCAAAATTTTGCCTAATTCATGAAATATGCAATCCAGTTGCCTCATTCGTGAATTCGGGTATAGAATTCTTAAACTGTTTTGCTTATTCTACAAATTATGCAAAATTTTACCCATATCATGAAATAAGCAATTTTACACATTCGACGTAACACGCAAAGCGTCATATCTGTGAAGTGCAAACATATAAAGTGCATACTCGTATACTCTACCCAATGAATTCATGCCCTTTCGATACCATTCATCCCTATTCTGCCGATTGAAAACAGGGCGAGAGTGTCTTTATGATGCTGACTAAACATTTCTCCAAGTCGGAATAAATACACCGTCGACTATCGACCAGATGCTGTCAATCAATCACCATCTTCATCTACATCTTCAGCGTTTTATTCAGCGATCCCGTTGTTATTATTATTAGTTCTGCGGATACGATCGTGTTTACCATCCCCTTCGTATTCTTTCTTTTCAGTTATAGAACGATGTGCCTGAATTGAGTGATTTTTACGAAAAAAAAAATATTTTACTGAAATATATTTATTTATAGCTTGTGAGTAAGACATTGACTCCGGAGCTGATGACGATAGAGAGGTCTCTCAGATACACTCAAAAAAGCTGGGGTTTCTCTCTGGGGTCAGTAGTTACAATTTGTATGAAAACAATTACAAAAAAACAATTGACATTTAAAAAATCAAGCTCGTGAACTCGTTACGACACTGCGAATGTTAGGTCCACGCCTACCAAGCGACGCGCTCCAGGCCCCTCACGGCTGGTGACTGCGAAATAAAACGTAATCCCCACTTGCTGCTTGCTTGCCACATTAAATTACACACAAGTGATGACCCGATGAAAGTTATGGGCAAGATTCACACTGAATAATAATGGGTCGTGTCAAACTATTGTATTAATATAAAAGGGGTGACAGATACACATATCAGCATTCGTTTAGTGTGAAGTGAGAGAGGGTGTGTGTGCTGTTTTGGGTTGTGCATTCTTTTGGCCTTGAAGCTCCAGAAGTTGGAAAGCGGCAATTCGCCACTCTGTAAATGTGGTGTTTACAAAATAAGGATTAAGGCAATTCTCGAAATTTTAACTCAGGTATCAGTGTGGCTCTCAGACGTATAATATCTTACCTCGTAAATAATATTTGTCGTATTTGTATTTTCTATATAAACGTTAGACACTGTTTACTGTCTGCCAGTTCGAGTCCATTCGTGTGCTCGAATGCCTGAAGATGCCGAAAGGCGAAACCCGAGTCGTTAGTGACAAAATACATGGAAGGTTACAAAATCTCAATAATCCAAATTTGAGTAAATATTAATCACTTTAAATGTGTTTACTGTCATACTGTCAATTCTTGGTGGAAAGGCATTATATTTTTAGCATTATCAATTGATAATGCTCGGAATGAGCGAAACCAGTCCTGGCCATTATGCAAATGTGAAAGTAGTTTCAAAAATGTGTTTTATTTAAAGAAAAAAATAGTTTGTTATGTGTCACAATATGAAATTGTGGAGTTTGTAAAAGTCAGTTTTCTTTTATAAATAACATTTTTAACAAGATTACTGTAAAGTTATCTACTCTCCACCACTCAGAAGTAATCAGTATTGTTTTTATTTTAACTGTTAAATTCTCGTAAATGAAGTAGAAGAAGAGAATTTAAATTTTAAATCAATGTCTACGGTAAATCTAAAAATTGTACGTGAAAGGCAGAATAAGGATACTTCTCAAAGAGACGAAACACGTGGCAAATGTAGCTATAAAACCAGTGGAAAAGATAGTTATCCACAGTGACACCTGAAACCATCGAAAATATTATGTCGCTTCAGTTCAAATCTGTTTATCTATCAAGACTCTTAAATTCACCTTTATTATATCATCTATCCAGCACTTTTTTCTAGAATAGGAAATCATAATTGTTTGCTTACACAGCAATATTATGACTCAAGAGAAATAGTGCACTGAATTTTGAATAAATTTCGATCAAAACTCCACTGTTTTTATAAAGAACAAAGGAAAATAATGTTTTATTAAATCATTTTATACGAAGATGAAGTTTTTGCAATGAGTCATGGTTTCTTGTAAATGAACATTAGATGATTTTCATATTTTCAAATCTATAATATCATACATAGCATGCATTATGAACCGTTTTCTTGTTTCTAAAGCAGATTATTTTACAGCCCTCCATGCTATATGAAAATTGTTTATGTAGTTATTTTCTTATCTATCTAGGGTGCTTGTTCCTAAAGTCAGCCGTCGCTAGTAGTCGGCCTTTAAAGCTTAAAACTTAAATAATAGTGGACATATTTAAAAAACAGTTTTTTTTAATTCGTGTAGGTATTTGCCACTTGCCAATATATATGTGCACTATACTGACCTATATGATGCAATACGCAATTAAAAAAGGCACATTTTTACTTCACAAGTTTCGACAAATTCATGTTTTATGGGGATCGCTAACAAAATATACTTTATAGTATAATCTAAGACATTGACTGAGGGTGCTTGATGGAATTCAATATCAAATTTGGATTTTGTACTCGAACTGACCGGGTCGTTAGTGACAAAATACATGGAAGTGTACAAAACCTCAATAATCCAAATTAAATATGTTTATAATATTATAGATATATTTTTAGTATAATCGTAGAATTTCTACAAAAATTAGATGTACTGTAGAAGATTCAACCTCTTCAAAATCTTTTTTCCTAATTATATCAGAACTATGCTTTTTGAGCTGTTAAATTTTGAACCTGAGGTATCGATATGCATTGCTTAAGAGGTGTATGTAGTTATCGTTAACACGTTGTTGAAAGCCATCCATGTTTTATTCATCAAGTAATCAAATGCTTCAAAGATAAATGATACCCAGTCTATGAAAAATAACATCGTATTCTTTAAGTTAAACCACAGTTTACTTCTGAATTTCAACTAAATTAATTGAGTGTGGCTTTATTTTAAGTGTATTGTTTTAAAGTACGTTGTTGTTTTCAGAAAACCGCGCAACTGCTTCCACCCCTCCGCGTTCGTCACTGTCAGAATCCGGAGAAGATTCGGAGACGTCCCACAAGCAGACGGATACCGAGATGTCCACCGCCACTGACTCCCACTACCCTTCATCCGCCATCAAGAGGGTTTCTCTTGGATTTGCCTACGTGGGCTCTAAGCAGTATCATTACGGCAGTTTCTACCTCAGGATGGGTGCAGTTGGTAAGAAAAAAACTGTTTAATATTTTAGATATCATAATAAATAAGCGTTACGCTTCTAAAGTGCAATTGTATTGGAGTTTTCGGATTAACCTGGTTTCAGATATGTCATATTTAACAAAAAACGCTACCTCGCACATAAAACCGTTTACAAGACATGGCTGAAAATAAATATATTATTATCTATACATGAAAAAGTTATTCTTTTTGATTAAGTTATATCAAGTCATAAATACATGTCTGTTTGAAATAATATGAACGTTCTTTTAACAAAAAAAAATTGTGGAATAACATGTGCTTTTTTGCCGAATTCCATGGCACTAAAACCTTTATTTATATTTGTTTATCACAGAGCCGTGTTTTTTTAGACGAGCTCCAGTGATCATAAGCCCCTGAATTGTAGCTCCACTTAGTTATATGAAGGTTAGGATATCATGTTGAATATCAAATATTGTAAATTTTAGAGCTTTGTCTTTTCTCATCGAACTATTTTTGGGTGATTGTTAACAACTCAACTTGAATTTGAATCATATAAAATTAAATTAAAAATTAATAACTTGGTTATTACACTTGGTTTATCACTAACGTGACGCGTTTCGCCATTATTAAATGTATTCCCTTTAGATTTTTCACATCCAGGTGCCAGTAATTGATTTGTTTATAGTGTAACAATGTTTATAGCTTACCCCCTTCCACACATCCAGTAGAATTTATTAAAACCCACCCCCACCCTTTTAAGAATAAAATCATCGTTTACCTTAGAAGTAAATAACCTTACGATACGGTTAGTCTGAAGGAAGCCTCTTAAAGAGGCGAAACGCGTCACGTTAGTGATAAGCGAGGTGGAGTAACTAAGTTATCAATTTTTAATTTAATTTTATATTAAAAATGAACTTCCACAAAGTTACCGCCGAATCCATAGAAAATATGAATTTGAATCGTTCAAATTATTTTATATTTCCATACGTTTTGTCACTAACCACCCGGGTTTTGCCTTTCGGCATCTTCAGGCATTCAAGTGATCTTGATATTTTCCCAATCACATTTTAATGATAAATGTTTCTTATTACCATTTGTCATGTCATGTCTTATTTACCTTCTCCTTTTAACTTACACTTCACAAGCGTTTTTTGGTAATTAACCAATCTACCGGAGTATACCGTTTGTACATTTCACGCTCCTTTTAACCGTATTTTATAACAGTTATTGATTATAAAAAAATAGTAAACATTTTATTAAAAATCAGACAAGGCATAGTCACATTAAAAAAATACTCAATTCTGAACATAGTTCATAAAGTTATGTTTCAAATTCAACCTTTTCAAGACGCAATGAAAACCATTTCCATAAATAATGTCATTATTTTCGTCAGAAGTTAAACGAAATAGCCTGTACAGACATACCGCGTTATTAAAAGTAAGACGTCTATTGTCATCCGTCCAAAGTTTGGAGCAATAAAACTGTCAGAAGTTTTCCTCGTGAATGAAATGCAAATTCGCCAGATAAATTCGAGTCATAATGGATGGACTCTTTGCGCTTCATCGCATCGAATTAACAGTATCAAAAGACTTCAAATTGCGCAGATATTTTATTATTTCTTTCGCTCATTTTGTTGCAAATCAATTTCACGACTGTACGACTTTTGATTTCGCTAAAAGTGTTAACAGTTTAAAACTTAAATCGTAATTTCGTTAGTATAAGCTTATTTTTGTTTGTCATTTAAAATAGGTGATTAAAATTGTTGTTCGTTATTAATTGACGTCGAAGTATCGGTGTATATATCATACTAATTATAAATTCTATCCCGATCCGTCTCAAAATCGAATCCGGTTTTAATCATGTTTCAAATGATATTTTTGGTATTTTACTTTCGGTTTGAGATTAAGAATATGGTAATTTATGATACATTATTTCTCAACGACTTACTCTGTGTGGTTTAGAATTAGTTTATAAAAACTTTAACGTCTAAATTTGATCGCGATCTTTGTTTCATTACATATGCTACATATCGCCTGCTTAACTAGCAAACTGCTTATGTACATTTCAGCAAAATTCAGGACAGTTTAAAATCTGAATGAATTCAAATTTGAATTGTTGAGATTTTGTACATTTCCATATTTTGTCACTAACGACCCGACATCTTCAGGCATTCGAGCACACGAGTGAACTCGAACTAACTCAAATAGACAGTTTATAACGATTATATACAAAATAAGATAGGACAAATCTTATTGCTGTGTCTAAGAAATTAACATCTGGACTAGTGACCACCTTACAAGTGAAAATGGGGGGGGGGGTTTAAAATTCAATGCGAAGAAATACCCAATTTCAACTAATAGGCTCTGTTAGGGAGACCATTTAACCGATGTTCTAATATGGGAAATTCATTACTTTGATTGTTAATTCATTTTTTATTTTTTACGGACTCATCTCACGTAAAGGATACAATAGAGGAGAGTTCGGAACATTCAGTTACTCGTTCAAAATTGATAATCAGTTTTAACCAATTTTATTTTTGAATTTCATATATGTTATATGAATCATGATTTATCATCAATTTTTTTACCGTTCTTCAGCAGCAATAATTGATAGTAACACAAATTGTAAAGTAACATTCAGACACCTTCTAAACGCAACGCTTAAGACGCTCGAGCGATAGATAATTATTATCTACGATGAAGTTTTGGGCATTCAAACTATCAAATTCATCTCTCGTGCTCCGATTTTTTTTCGGAAATTTAGTGAAAGCGTGTGAAGTGATGTATTAATGTATTAATTTCTCAATTCATTTGCTTAACTTTCAATATAAGGTACATCTATGTGAAATATGTTTTTAGATAAGAATTCGAAACAATTCATAACAACATTCGCATTTCTTCATATTTAATTCAAAACTGTTAATTTTTGACTTGTTACACTTTGCAACTGAGGTATCAACATGATTAAAGATATTCAAATGTTTGGAAACACCTTAAAAGTGTTTGGAAACAGTTTATTATATAGCTGCACGAAATACATTATTTAAACGGTATAAAACTAACCCTTTTTCTAAGGTATGATTTGTAAATTTTCTCAACTCAAAGCTGCAAATTTGAAAACTGAGGTACCGTTTTTTTGTATTGACATTTAATGTTTTTTTATTTATTCACTTCAACTTCAATATTGATTATTCTCGATGTCTGATATCTACATTTTCAAAATTGTATTATTACTTAAATGTATGGACATGCTATCAGTGGTGGACTGGCTCAAAAAATATTATTTGCCAGGAGTGAATCAGGGCCCACCCAAAGGGGGCTCATCCAAAAATGGTTGGGGACACCTACGCTATATACTTATTCGTATGTACTGTACTAATAATCATTTGGATACATAAAAAAATTCACATGTTACAAACAGCTAAAACAGATATAGAAAATAAGTATGTAGTGATGATGAAGTTAGTAAGAGATTAGTTCATTGTCTATATCGTTAGAAAACATATTTATTTGTATTGATGAAATACCCAAAGCGCTTTATGCTGTATTCTTTAAACACGTAAAATAAAATGATTAAAAAGTTATTTGATTTTATTGAGGGCCTCTCACATATAGCCACTTGCCATCGGGCAACCTGGGCTTGTATGGCCAGTCCGCCACTGCGTGCTACATGAATGAATGGGCGAAGTGTCGCTTTTGAGGAAGGCAAACTAAAGGAATAGGTGTACGATCAAAGAGACGAAAGAGGCTTAGGGAATAAAAGGAAAATAAAGTGTCAGATTTATTGAATTCGATATGTTGAAAAGATTGCGCCGGCATCTTCTTTTTGAGGGTATATAGGCACAGTAGAAGTGCTAATATCCACCCCTGGCGTAAGAATTGTGTGGAAAAAGAAACGAATGAAGAATTTACATAAGAAAGCGTTTTTTTGGCAGATTGAATTTATATTAGATTTCGTAACCTTATGACTCACTTCACGCAACTTTACATTATATTATTAGATTGATTATATCAGGGATACTCAATCATAAATCTGTGACATACAATGTTATTCGTGTGATACAAAATATCATACGTGTGACATAAGGTGTTTTGAACGTGACATAAAAAATTTTTTTTTTTTAAATATATGGCATTACAACTGAAAGCCAATGCGCCAAATATTTTGAAAATTGAAAAATCATCCGAGATAAACTCGATGAAAATTTTTGTAAGTCACGTATGTCCAAGATTACAAATTCAAATTGAAAAAATCTAAATTTGATATTGACCTTGCTGGGATTTTAACCAGGACCCACCTGGTCGCTAGGGAAAAGCTCTTACCACTAGATAAAATAAAAATGTTACATGAGTGATATAAAATATTCTATGTGTGATATTAAATGTCACAGATCACTTTTGTGACATAAAACGCTACAGATGTGACAAAAGATATTAAATCTTTGACATCCAATGATGTGTGACATAACAAATATGGGATACTAAATGTTTTGGGTCACATGTGCGAAATGTTAAGTTACAAATGTGATATAAAATGTTAATAGTTAATTAATAATTAATAAAAATTAATAATATCTTGTTCTCTTTATATTTTATAATTTTAAAAATGTTTTTATTTTCATTATTGTACTGTTGTTATTATTGTGTACATGCATGGCGCATTGGCGTCAGCTGTAATGCCATGCATTTTAATTTTTTAAATTTACAAATAAATAAAAATATTCTGTGTGATATTAGATGTCATGTTGTGACACAAAACGTTACATCAAATCTAATAGGTTACTTTTGTGGCATAGAACGTTAACGTTTTAACATTTTATGTTTCCTAATGTGACATAAATTTGTACATATAACGCGAAATACGCCTTACGATTTAAATATATTATTTGATGGATGTCCTCTTATTTTAAGAGTTTTTATTACCTTGAAAATGCAGTAATCAATTTCAGAGCTTCAAAACATTGAACTTGTTACAGGTCGATAAATCTACTTTAGCTTTTGGAGAGACAGTACACCACGTGAGCTGTCTATTTGCACTGACTTGGTCCATGGTGTTTGAACACACGCGTCAATTATTAGCAGGCTACCGATCGCCAGCGGTCAAATTCTCCTCGATTCGTTTGGCAATTATGGCGGGAAAACTCACCCTCCGCCATTCCGCGCACCGACCGCCATTTTATGCCGATGCCCTGCTCGCCATTAACGCGACCGCTAATGATGCGCCATATATATTTTTTGTTTACGTTCACGCCAGAGGGGACGGTTAATTAGTGGTTTTTAAATTTCTTCGTCGCCGTCGAGCTAGGCGCTGATTAAGGTGTCAAATGACCAGCGTCATCCTGAAAATTACTTTATACTGAAATATATTATATATCTTAGATCATTAGCCTATATTTTTCGTAAAGAAACTGTGATATCATATATTTTTTTTAATATTTTATAACTATGCCGTGTTTATGGCGAGTGGTAAACGTCGTCGGCTTCGGTTGCGGTATTCACAAGTTCGAGTACCTTCGGAAAATTTATTAATTGATTGACGGATTCTTGTTCGATGATATGGACATCTGTGATGTGTAAAATTATCTCCAACTCATCCGAACCTTATAAAGCGGGAAGCAGCGAGAACGATTAGCTAACCACTAGTCCTGTTCTACGCCTATATTTCAATTTCTACTCTCTTCGAAAGAGAGGGATTGAGCAACTGAATAACAAAAACTTCTGGTAGAAAAACGTATGTTGAGATAAGCTTCATTGGGAGTGCATGTTCTACACATTCGGAGCGGACATGGTGATAAATAAAAATATACATAAACTTCACATCTGAATTTTTTTCATCAAATCGAATGCAAAATATCGATTTTTCGACAGGTTCTATTCAAATTTCATCTGGAAAAAACTTTTAATGTGGTAAGATATTATATTTATAAAAACAGAAGACATTTTCTAATTCGACAATTTGACAACACGATACGCGAAACCGGTATTGATCATTTTTTAGAATTTTTAACATTGCCTTTCAATGTTTACATATTTTTTTCTGTTTCAAAGACAATGAATTTATTATCTATTCTGTCTCACAGGAAGATAAAATAATTTGTAGACCCGTTGGCCACCTATATGGAAAACAAGTTTCCTGTTGTTTGTTATTTGTTTAACCATTTCTTAATAAAATATTATCTTCCGCTTGCTTTGACTTCGTATAATATGATATTAAATTTGCCATACAATTTATTTACGGGTTATCCTAAATTCTATTACTCCAGATATTGTAAGAAACTATAGCGTATGGAAAGATAGATAGACTCGACGCCAAAAACAATTTCCCGCTATAAATTGGCAAGCCTGCGAAATGTTGCCATCGCCAATAAAATTGTCTCGCGCCTTTCCGACGTGATTTATTTTAAATAAAAAAAATATTCCCGCAAAGCGAACGAGCCATATTATACATCGTGCATTTTCTTGACATGGCAATTTTAGTGCGCATTTTTCATTCTTCGACATTCGTTTTCTCTTAGATGTAGGATTTAAAATTCAATTTTATTTTTGTACATAATACCTAAGAATATTGGTACAAATTACTCAAAAATACGACATTTTTTCGATCCTCTGGTGGAGGGATGGCTAACCTTTTTAGTTCGACATGGCAAAATTATGATAAAACCTAGCTTAACTCGAGCGCCGTGTCACATTTAGAAATATCAATAATTTATCAGCTCTAGTAAATGAAAGACTTATTTTTGAATTACTTATTCATTGTTATTAAAAAGCAAAAATAAATTATGGTTAGTATTTTGTACGTTTCAAGCACACGCAAGCGTTACTAACTTCATAAGTTTTAATATTACTTAACGCCGAGAATAAGGTCTCACAAAAGTACTTAAAAGCAAATATTGTGAGAAAAGCCATCGCTAAATTCTTCAGAGTGCCAAAAATGTTCGGTAATCTGTCCCAAGCACTGCAAACTTATTGTTCGTAGTGACAATATTCTTCATTCTTCAAACGATTTGTTTTTAGATTCATGAGTTTGGACTTCAAGCCGACGAACTCTTGAGACCAGATGCTGTCTTGAAATTCTAAAAGTTGCATCTCCAAAAGGTCAAGTAACGAGTTGACAATGTATTGGTATTTTAAATTCATCGACATTTCTTTTGCTAACACGATATAACATAATATTACGGCTGCACTTACTATGTATATGAGCGAAGTAACGGACAACTCGCTAACTGTTCTTTGGCGAATATCGTCGGTAAACGATTCGTGTCATCCAAAATTTCTTGGCGTGTCACATCTGACACGCATGTCATCAGTTAGCCATCACTGCTCCATACGAAGATATTGCATGTCCAGTTTTGTTTATTTTTGAAAATCGAATTTGGAGATTTGAGATACACGAAAATGGACATATTATGAATTTGAATGATGCAATACCATCAAATATCCTGTTTAGACGTACAATATTTTTATAGGATGAAGATATGATGTAGATGAACGTATTGATTATAATAACTGAGCTTTGACAAGATATATATATTGTTTTTGTTTTGGCCATCTGGTTTTGATTAGCTAATGCGCTTTGACGTTCGTTCTATTCGGTTTTTAGAAACACGGGCTTCCTTTAATAGGAAGCTACTAGTCTCTGTTCATCTCCATTCTTCCATACTTACTCTTTTCGAAAAAAGAACTTGGTCGATTGAATTACGACCAGTTTAAAATCATCGTTTGTTGAGCTACTACTTTGAATTGTTGATATTTTGTACATTTTCATGTATTTTATCACTAACATCCCGGGTTTCGCCTTTCGGCATCTTCAGGCATTCGAGCACACGAATGAACTCGAAATGAGCTACTACATTATGAATTCATGTACTCCATTATTTTAGATGTATTCTGCGGTTACTTTGTGGGTTTCTTTCTTATATATAATATCATAATTAATAACATTGTAATTCCACTGATTGCGCAACTAATCGTGACACGAGCTTCGTGTCTTTGAGTAGCACCTTCAGTAATATACGGAAATAATATAAAAAAGCAAATATTATTTTTTTTTTTTATCATTTCGTGTGTACGGTTTTAATAATGTTTCCCAATGATCAATTGTGACTCCAATTATTTTACTTCATGTCCCAGGCTCCAGACGTTAAGTAATGATTGTGCGTGCGTTTATTGGATGCAGCACGCCACAATGTTCGTTTTTAATAAATTTACAATGCACGGAATTGCCCATAAAAAACAATTACGTAACCAAACATTATAATTATTATAATGGTAGATTAAATCTAAAACACACATCGTTTTAACAACTTTACCCGCATTTTGGGTGTTCTATTATATCTAGAGATGTCCTTAACAATTAAGAACCAGTTCCCTTTGAAAACGTCTTTTTTGAAAACGATCGAAAATATCTTTCTATTTAATGTACTTAAGCCTTTTTTCAGTTATGATAGATAGATGGCTTAAAAGCAGGAATTTTTTTATCAATATTTTGACACCTCAATTCTAAAGTGTAACAACTCAAGAAGCATAGTTTTTACATAATTACTAAACAAGATTTTGGGCAGGCTTAATCTTCTACTGTAAATATAATTTTTGTAAACCATAATGAAAGTCTAGGATTACCTAAAAATATATTTATAATATTATGAACATAATTTCATCTTTGTCTAATATTAATAACAGCAGTTTTAGAGGTTTTCACAGTGTTTTTGTAGTCTTACAGTTTGAATTTTAAATAATAATAATCACAGATTACCACTTGTTACATTTTGGAACCCGAACCCAACCTAAAGCCCAGATCTCAGTCTGAAAAAGCCAGATTTTCTTTTAATATAGTAATTCATTTATACTTTCAAACAATATATGTCATTGTTTCCATATTTTCAGCGATATTCATAGCACATGCGAAATGAATTATTTAAGTTATAAAAGCTACTGCCTTATGGCTGACTCATGACCCGAACATAGTACGAAATATTTTTCTTAAATTTGAATTCCTTACTCGGACCCGGCCCGAACCCCAATCTGAATTGTCTTTACCCGCCCGAGACCGGGCCGGGTAAAGGTCCGCAGGCCAAGCCCGGGCTCATGCAGACCTCTATTTTGGATATAGGTACAGTATTTTTTGTTTTTCCTTCTGGTTTTAATGTCGCTAGTTATACGTATTTGATTCTTTTTTTTAGATTTGAATTTTTTTCATTAGAAACCTTCACAACTGTGCGCCCAACAACTCACCAAAATTTTGTCGAAATCGGATGAATGTTAAAGGAATGCATAGAGGAAAAACAAACAAACAAACAAATCTTTATTATTATATAATATATAGATTGAACTGTATTCAATAAACGAATCGATGTTTGTACATTTTATTTGTTATTGTAATTTTGTTTTTAGCAAAATCGTGAATGTTTTAAGTTCGGTTCCGAGAGGCTCATCATGAATCTACAATATGTTGGCGATAGAAATATTTTGAAATTCACCTTGGTAGTGTTCATGACATATAAATGAAGGCCAACAAAAATATGTCACTACAGTAAACATAGTGTATCGTACAAAGCTAACACAAAACAATTATTCATGTTTTCCGTTGTTATCATTTAGTCATACATTTATCAACCGGGTCGCGCGAACCAGCGCAATCCCTCGACGGGGATAACCATTATTAAATCGCGTGATTAAAACCCATTCTATGTAAATTATTATATCCACGGAAATTATTTCGTCGATAAGACAGCTTTTACACTAATCCATTGTTAGATACAGCAACCACAAAAAAATGATAAATTTGACATTAAAAAATTCACTTTGTAGTACATACTTATTCCAGAAGTTTTTAAAAAATATTCGCATTTCGCTCTCAGTGTGCAGCATGTGGAATCCTAATGGAGGTGTCTCAATATAAGTTTTTCTAAGAGAACTGCTTATTATTCAGTAGCTCAACGTGTCTTTTTTGAAGAGAGGTGGGATAAAAGTATAGAACTAGGACACATGGTAAGCAAATCGCTCTTCCTTCGCCCCGTTCTTATGATCGACGGAATTTTAGACATCACAAACACCCATGCCTTTGAACATAAATCTATATATTGATTGATAAAACAATCTATAAAAACTGTCACACAAAAAGTTCACCACTGCACCACGGACCCGACAGAAAATAACTATTCAACATTATTAAAAAAACTGGAAAAGGTAGCACAAATTCTTGCTCATTCTCGGTGTAATCCATTAACGGTGTATTTTTAAATCAATATTTAGCGTAACACCTAATAGTCAATCTGCCAGTTATTCTCAAATGATTGGGAATCATTTGAGGAGAATTACGAAAATTCTCTCGAGACCAACTCGAAGAGTAAAGATTTCACGAGCACTCGTTTGCAAGATTTCTATCATTAAATCGAAAATAAATCAACCTTGATAATTTTCTTCAACTTAACCCTCGATCGTTATCGGAACTTTTTTTGTTTATCTAAATAATGCTAATTTATCTTTTAGTTGTATTTTCAGACAATGTATAAAATAATAGAATGGAACAAAAATACACACTGAAAACTAAGATCGACATCGCTGTTGACCATTTAATTAAAAATTCTTTCAATACAACACTGTCAATGTCCAATTTTGTATCCTAAAATCATTTCTAATGTAGAGTCTCTAGAGAGGAGCCCGGGCTCGGACGGATAAGGACAATTCATATTCGGGCTCGAACCAAGCCCGGGTAATGAATTTAATTTCCAAAAAAATATTTCGATCTATGTTCGGGTAATGAGTCTGCCATAAGGCAACACCATTCATAGCTTGAATATTTTTTTCCCATGAGTTATGGATATCGTTGGAAATATGGAAATTATAACATAATATATTGTTTGAAAAGTATAAATGAATTTCCGTATTGAAAAAAACGAGTTTTTTTCAGGCTGAAATCAATAGTTGAAAATAAATCTGGGCGTCAGGTTGGGTTCGGATATCAAGTGAGATATTGAGACTCGGGCTCGAACCGGGTAATTTTATAAAATTTCACCCCGTGCAGACCACTAATAGCTATCATGTAAGCCAAGCCGTACATTACTCGACATGGCAATAACTCTTCAGGTATTTTATCTACCACTGCCTGAGTTATTATGTCATCTCCATAAACCGAAAAACCTGCAAATACCCCCAAAAACATTCTTAAGGTGCATCTAGAAAAAACGTTTCCTTTTCCTATTATATTTGCTAAACGATTAGCATTTCATACAGCTTTAAATCTTATAAAAGAATGATGCTTTTCCTTTCCAATATCGCGTGTTTTTCATCACTTATTCAAAACTTCAACACGTGGTACTTTTTGACCCACTATTGAAATAAGTTTGTTCTACTTGGCTGTGTCAAAATTATTTGTGCCGCGCCTGATGAGGAAAAAATGACAGATACCTTCGTTGTTTTTTCACACCACACTAACACGCACTTTTTAAATAACTTACTCCCTGGACAGTTATTAGTTAGTTGATGGATGGTCCTTGATAGTTAAACGAGAGGGGGCAAAGTTTTTTTCTTTATTACAGGAAAGGAGCGATCAAAAAAACAATTTACTTTCCCTACATTAAGCACGAAAAGTGGGACATCGACCCATTCTTTTGACCTAATAGCTCAGTTGTTTGTAGAGGTAGAGTGTACATAAAACAGGTAGTAAATTATATCGTCAGGGAATTTCACAAGTCTGTTTCTTTTTTATATCCATAATAAATATGAAAATAATTATCTGTGTCATAAAATTTGAATAATTGCAGTTTTACACACCAGTTTTACATTGACTATTTTCTCTTGTTCATTATATTTATACCTTTATCATTAGACACTTTAGATCTAGGGCATGGGTCTTTGTCATGTGTTTCTCTTCCTTTAGACACCTATCAAGCCTAGGAAAACTACAGACCGTATTTTTGTGTGGCCTAGTCACCTCGTTAAATTGTTGGTCATAGATAATCTTTAACTTTTTATGTTGAAATTCCGTTTTCGCGAGCATAGATAGTGTATATCCAAACATAATGATTTGCTTGCGGCCCGCCGTTTATTTTGAATCGTCAATGTGGCCCTTGAGCCAAAACGTTTGCCTAGGCTTGCATTGTATCAGTGACTTCCAATCTTTTTTGATTTGCGTACCCTTGGCAGCCTTTGTGTACGAAAATCCATATTTTACGCATTCGTCGTAGTATTTTCTCTTTTTACCTCTCTGAAAAACAGAAGGCTGTACCTTTTCAGCGCGTCCACTATTATTGATTTATGTTTCGCGTACCGTGGGTTGGGAATCGTGACACTATATGAATAACAATTTATGATATTCGACTAAAAAGTGATTCAAGGAAACACGGGTATAAATACTTTGTTTTCCATTTTCGTTTCGTGATTTTTTCGTGCTTTCACACCTCCTCTTGAAAGTATTATATGACAGGAGTGAAAAAGTTTGTAACGATAAGAGCTTGCCATGAAACAAAAACAACATGACTGTTGGAGAGGATAACGCGCAAAAAAGACACCACATCTGGGTTAATATCCCCTTTGCGACTTTCCTTACACAAAATAAATGGCGTACCAAAAAGTTTTGATCATGTAGGGACACATATTTTGAGCATTTATTTTCATAAATATTACCGTTTTGCAGCGTTTTAGATGTTAAATTATAGCATTTATTTTTATTAGACATACATCTGAAAAAATTATGCTTCGAACATGCTTCGATAGAGGATTCTTTCAAATTAGTACGACGATCGGCTATAATGAAAATGTATTTGCTGAAAAATTACTCAACATCAAAACTATGTACCGGACACCAAATTTATTTGATAGCAGCACTCGCAAACTATTCATGTTTCATGTTCATTTTTCTGTATATCAATTTTTTTACAGCTCTTTTTGAGGTCCTCTGTGGCCTGTGGAGAACTTAGTAAGGCGAGGCTGTCAAACACACATCGATTTTCAGTCCAATTTTGCTTATTTTTATGTACAACCAGTGAGTACCCAGCATGCGTTACAATTGCACTTAAACAAAGAAAGTGTTTGTGTTTTAATGCTGTTTATTGAATAACTTTTGGACACGCAATACTTTTGTTTTCTGTCTGGTGCGTACACGAATAAATCAGAAGATTTTCCGAGATGTCTTATTTGTACGAATCTGATTCTTTATTTTAGATATATCTGGATTGTGAGATTGATTTTTATATGAATATATAATAAGACCTACTGTAAGTTAAAAATTAAAACGTTAAGAGTCGAACTCGGGCCGGGCCGGGCCTAATTGTACTATGCCTATGTTCTTAGTGCAAGTTCAAGCAATAGCTTGACAAAGTTTTATCGGAATCGGATGAACGGTATGGCAGTGCATAAGATACGAACAAATCCACATTAATTTTTATATTTGTACAATAGAATAGCCAGTTATGAACATCTTGCATTCGCATACTCTGTTTTTCTTTCGGAGGATCGTATTTATTTATTTATATTATACAATGACGGTTCAAACTATTAAACGTGAACTTATCTAAGAGGAAGTCGGTTAAATAAAGCCATAGGTAGGTAGTATCCATAAACCCTAAAATACTGAAGTCTCAAAAATTTCTTGTAAACTTTCCCACCATATGAGTATATTTCAAGCTTCATGAGGACTAAACAATTGATAGACTATCAAGCCTACTTCGAACTAGAGAATTGTACATTCATATGACAATTTCAACTCCCGAAAATACCATAGTTGTACGGATGATAAAGCCCAAAATAATAATTGCAGAAATTTATTTTTAAATGAATAATTTTACCTTCCTCTCCAAAAAGTAAACTTTTCGAATTGACAACGATTGAAAGTACTTTTTATCCTCCAAATAAAAAAAGTCGAGTGCTTCAATGCTGATTTCCCAGACACCAGTCTCAGATATCTCATTTCTCAGGTCTGTGATTCGAGTCGGTGATACAGCGATCATAAAGTTCCCTTAACCCTTCTAATCTGGGTTCTCGAGACGCTGATTTGACGCTTCCTAACAGCACTCGTTCAAAAGGCTTCAAAGCATTTTACGACTCGTCAACGCGAGAGCTAAATACTCCCGATAGACGTTTTGAATATGCTTATAGTGAAGTGGATAACCTAGAAAATTAATTATCTTAGTTAGCATTTAATTATAACACATATTCAATGCTTTATTATTATTTAATATAAGGAATCCATAGAACATATGGATACTTTTTAAGATGATGTAATAATGTATTAGGGAAGAGAAAATTATCCTAATTTGTCACAGCATTCGAGTGTCCTCTATAATAATGCTGATACTTGCAGATTAATGCTCGCTGAATATATAGTATATGCCATATAACTTTGTACTTTTTACTACACAGATAACTTTTCTGTATAATACACAGAGAGTGTCAGTGTATGTATCGATATGCCGTGTATGAATCCCTTGATCCTAAATCATAGAGCCGAACGTTAGAGCCAAAGTGCAAAGTTATACAGTGGATACTCTACAAATATCTGAAGATTAACCCTTTGAGTGGTATGGCCGTAAATGTACGACACTACACATACCTATCAATTAACAGATAGTTTAATAGATAATTTAATAACAATTAAATAGATAGGAATTAACAGTAATAGAAAACCACATGTTCACAGATGAACGCAAAAAACATCTAGAGCAAAGTATTCATTTCTACAAGAATTGTATCAGTTGTTGATAGCTATTTCGGCTTCGTGCGTCAACATAACAATGTTTAACTTAATTTAGCTTAGCAATGTATTATACCGTTTTAAAAATCCGTTTTCACTACTATTAAGTGTCTCTCAGAAGTCGCTATTAATTTTAAGCGCAAATGTTCTTATAACTTTTATCGGTTATTCTTCCAAGATAGTTAATTTAAAGATGCGGTTTACTTGGAGTAATTTAAGGTAAATATGGTAAGAGAATTTCAATTATTTTTAGTAATATTTGCATCATCGACTTCCCATGAAAATTCATTTATTTATAAGGTAAATCCCGTGCTATAAATCCACCAATTACTTCAATTTCTGTCCAATTAAAGAGGGTTCGCTTACGCACAATGTGCCATGTTAAGTAACCCACGAAACAAGGGTAGCCATTACATAAATAAATACATAGGTACTACGTCTCTGGAGCTTTTATTAGCTACCGATAGCCTAATATTTACAAATACGAGCCGAATGTTTACTAATGAGCATGAAGCAAACAAAGGTAAGCATGAAACTTGCACACGCGTTTCAACCAACTCAAGAATTGTTAGACACAGGAAGGAATCAAACGCAAGAATGGCTCATTTAAATTCATATTATACATCGCATAATATTATTTACGAACAGATGATTTCATCATGTGCATACACAAACAAACAAAATCATATATGCACAATTTCCAAAACAAAATGATAACGCATAGATACACAACTCTGTTACATACCGTTATAAATTATGGTAATTAAGGTTTTCATAAACATCTTATCATTGCAAAATTGGTCTCATTTAAAATCATGTTAATATCGAAGATATTCAATAACTAGTTTGATACATAGAATAGTGCGAACGAACTATAAAATATATTATTATACATAGATACCTCAGCATATTATCATTATATATAAGTAAGTATGTGTCTTTATATAACTAAAAAATAAACACCCGTTGCCGTAAAAGCTTTCTGTGGTTTTCACTGTATCGTAAGCGAACAGTACCATTAATTTGGGCCCGATTTCTGAACAGTTCGAAGAAATATTGATAATATTATTATCCTCTCTTATTATGAAGCGTGAATACCATCGACAATGTATTATTAAGTATATTTAGACATGTATTGTCTGTGAAAATATGTATATTCTTTTATTGAATAATTTTGATAGTGATCCATTACAATAATTAACGAGATCTCAATCGATTGAAAAGTCAATTTATGAAACTGTACGCACCGGGACATGAACCTCAGACATCAATAACCATAGCCAACAACGTTAACCACTGCAAAATATGAAGATAAAATAATGCTATTGATTCCAGCTTATCAATATTTGTTTCTTGTACAATTTTTAATACGTGTATACAACGATTTAATTTTTAACTTACAGTAGGTCTTATCTAATATATAAAAACCAATGTGGGATTGTTCGTACCTCATTCACTACCATACCGTTCAACCGATTCCGATAAAACTTTGTCAAGTTATTGCTTGCCCTTGCGCGAAGGACATAGGCATAGAGCCCGGCTCTCAACGTTTTAATTTTTAGCTTACAGTAGGTCTTATTATATATTTATATAAAAATCCATCTCACAATCCAGATATATCTAAAATCTAAAATAATGTATCAAATTCGTAGAAAATTCGACATCTTGGAAAACCTTCTGAATTATTCGTATACACACTCGACAGAAAAATAAAAAATATTGTGGGTCCAAAAGCACTTCAATAAACGGAATTAAAACACAAACACTTTCTTTCTTTGAGTGGCATTGCAGCGCATGCCAAGTACTCACTAGTTTTAAATATAAAACACATTCTGTTGTGTACTACTTTGTCAGTTGATAATGCTGGCGATGTGCGAAACCGGTCCCGATCATTATAAACATGTGAAAGTAGTACAAACAAACTATGTTTTCTTTTTAAAAGGCAACGTGCTCACGGATTCTTCTTCACTAAGGCAGTGAAAATGTAAACCTATTTCAAAACAAATTAATGTGTTTGTGTACCAATTGTTCATATTGCGGCCTGGTTCCGTTGCTCGCGCAAACGATTGCATCAAGCAATGTATCACAGGAGAAGTGAGAAGTTTGTGGAAAAGTCACTGCAGCGGCGCGACGCCATCATCGCATTCCTTCACCCCCCGAATATTGTATCGTCCCCTCGTCGCCAACACCCCTACCCAGCAAACTGTTTCTGCGCCATTAATTCCCTCACCAATCCCACCAGCCCAAGAAACACCGTAAAACCTACAACGGACCACTACGCTGCTCATAGGGACAAAACTGTGGCCAGTTTTACATAAATACATAAAAATTTCCCGGTAAATAAATTTAATAAAAGAGTATAAAAGTGACGTTGAGCAACTGAGAAACAAGAAATTATTCTCGTGGAATGACTTGTGTTGAGCTAACTTCATTAGGGATTCATATGCTTACATGGTTAAAAAATAAATAGTAACAATGTGAGAATTCCCCGGATCGAAGAGAGGCGAGCGGCTGGTTATCCGGAGTCCTGGAAGGGCTGATCTCAGACAAACACCATTTCAGATCCGGTTTAGAACTTATTTATTATCCATTAAAGATGCAGTGGTTTAACCTTACACAAATATAAAAATCTTAACACATAAAATTGATTCTACATTTACATTTACTTAGCAACTGAATTTACTTTAAGTTTTAATACAAATGACACAACGAATTTAAATTAAATCCAATGCAAATCAAAACACAAAAACAAACAAACAGTTCACATCGTCACATCACTTTCGTCGCGACGAGACCTCGTTCGTCCGACTCGGCAGCTCGTCATCCACTGTCTACCAAAATTCAAAAAAAACTCCGTGCAAAGTTGGAGCTACCCTTTTCCGTAAAAATGGACTCGTCCAGCGGCCGAAGCCCGGGGGCTTCTTAAACGCCTGACAACAAGAAACAGCGTATTCTGCGAATTATTGCTCTTTGCCGCAGGCCGATTTCAGTTCGGGACACTAATGACACTTATACTTAAGAAAAACCAGGTGTGTCAAACCCCCATACTTCTAGTGTCCATGAACTGAGTTCGGACAGCGTAGCAATAATCACACAAAAACAAGATACAATATACAATAAAGAACACAAAAAAATCAAGTCTTAAAAACACACGCGTGGCAGCGCGTCGGTCGTCACACACGAGGCCACAACACAGGTCATGTCGCGATCGGCATCACAACGGGCGGTGGTGCAAATTTTCCTACGCCAACAGGCGTCCTGTTCCTATCCCAGGAAGGCATCCGCAGCGTCCTCGCTCGGCGGGGCAGGTGTGTTGGCAGCATCTCCTCTTCACAGGCAGACGGCCTCATCTTCTCCCGAGAAGGCATCCGCAGCGTCCTCGCTCGGCGGGGCAGGTGTGTCGGCAGCATCTCCTCTTCACAGGCAGACGGCCTCATCTTCTCCCGAGAAGGCATCCGCAGCGTCCTCGCTCGGCGGGGCAGGTGTGTCGGCAGCATCTCCTCTTCACAGGCAGACGGCTTCATCTTCTCCCGAGAAGGCATCCGCAGCGTCCTCGCTCGGCGGGGCAGGTGTGTCGGCAGCATCTCCTCTTCACAGGCAGACGGCCTCATCTTCTCCCGAGAAGGCATCCGCAGCATCCTCGCTCGGCAGGGCAGGTGTGTTAGCGTCTTCTCGTCTTTACAGGCAGCATGGCAGGCAAAACGGCCTCCCGGGTCGCAAATCTACCAGCCACAGTAGGCCTCACTCGTTGAAGACAAAACAGGCACAGCAGGCCTCACAGGTTGCAAATATAACAGGCACAGCGGGCATCACGGATTGCAAACAAACAGCCACAGTAGGCGTCACTCGTTGACAACAAAAACAAACACAGCAGGCCTCACAGGTTGCAACTCTAACAGGCACAGCGGGCCTCGCGGATTGCAAACAAACAGCCACGGTAGGCCTCACTGGTTGAAAACACAACAGGCCCAGCAGGTCAGCGCGAACGACGTCAAGAGCGGCCAGTCGAGAAGTAGGGCTTCGTGAAAAGTAACAGAGGCCAGGCACCTTTCACCGACGACTCCCGCCAGTTTCGCCTTTGAAGCTGGGGTTTCGTAGTAAGACGCCGGGAAGCTGACTGGTTGTCTGGTCCCGATCTTGAAGTCCACCTTCAGGGCAGGGTCCGGATTCTTAGTGTGCGTTCGGCGATTTGAAATTCTCGAAGTTACGTTAAAATTCGGTTGGGCGCCATGAACCACAGTTCAAAGCCACTGCATCTTCAGAGCATGAGTCCTCAGGGGTGAATCCTGAGGTGTCACAAACCATCAATGGCCACTAAGTTGGGCGACAAAATGAGAATTCCCCGGATCGAAGAGAGGCGAGCGGCTGGTTATCCGGAGTCCTGGAAGGGCTGATCTCAGACAAACACCATTTCAGATCCGGTTTAGAACTTATTTATTATCCATTAAAGATGCAGTGGTTTAACCTTACACAAATATAAAAATCTTAACACATAAAATTGATTCTACATTTACATTTACTTAGCAACTGAATTTACTTTAAGTTTTAATACAAATGACACAACGAATTTAAATTAAATCCAATGCAAATCAAAACACAAAAACAAACAAACAGTTCACATCGTCACATCACTTTCGTCGCGACGAGACCTCGTTCGTCCGACTCGGCAGCTCGTCATCCACTGTCTACCAAAATTCAAAAAAAACTCCGTGCAAAGTTGGAGCTACCCTTTTCCGTAAAAATGGACTCGTCCAGCGGCCGAAGCCCGGGGGCTTCTTAAACGCCTGACAACAAGAAACAGCGTATTCTGCGAATTATTGCTCTTTGCCGCAGGCCGATTTCAGTTCGGGACACTAATGACACTTATACTTAAGAAAAACCAGGGTGTGTCAAATGTCATAAAACAGATGGCTTCTCCTCTTAAAAGTTATCTACATTGCAAATTCCCATAAATAATTATAATTGTTGATTTCAGTACCTACTCTCTCCACGCCCTCTAAAAAGTTATTAATTTTTATCAAATTCAATAATTAAGGGATTTTAACCAATACTGAATGATTCTGAAATGATTCTAAAGAGGCAATAAGTGGAATAATAAATGACATGGTCCAATCTTTTCAAGTGAACCCTAGGCTTTTCAAGGTTCCAAAACAGTCATCTGTCAGCTTTTTTAAGACAATTTTAATAGATATCGTTCCTCTTTTCCGGGGCACAGCACACAGTGCATTTCTAGGATGGATTGTTCAGCAAGACCATCAACCGCGGGGTGGGGGCAATTACCTCCATCCGGCCGCTTTCTGAACCCGTGACAAAGAGAAGGGGCAGCAATAAAATATTTCTACATATTATTTTTCATTCGTTTTCGAGTCGTCTCGGTGAATGGCTCGGATCTCACAGCACAAGCCACCGCTTTTAAATTCGTTTTGCAAATGCTTCTATTTTAACCGTGTTTGTTGTTTAAAAATAATTGTATAATTAATAAGTGTGTTTAAAGTAAATTTAAATATAAATTCATTTTTTTGACGAAATGGTTTAATAATAATTGTTTTAAAGTGTAATTTAAATGTAAATATCAACTCAATCTAATAAAAGAGATTAATCGATTGACAGAAGTGGCGTTTGTATTGGAATACTCCAGCCTATCCTGGATGCTGATAATCATTCGTTCGCCCCCCTTCGACCGGGCATTCTCACAAAGTTATCAATGTTAATTATAGTATGGATTTAGTCTATTTCCTTAACAAACATTTGATATACCCTTAATGTGGTCGGTTTTCTTTCAAAAATAGACCAATGTGCATCTTCTCACAGTGGCAAACGTCGTTACTTCAGGATTTATAGCAAGTGTTCAAAGCGAAGGGTATATGATTCACAATAATGAGAAATGTGATACTGCCTTACTGGGAAGCTCTACCACAGCAATATTATTTACTCTTTTCCCTCTCAGAAAGGTTTAACCGTTCACGTTTCAATAATTCATAAAATATTTTTAAATCGAAGATATACTGATAAAACCCATTAAGTCAGTTTTTGATGATTCTCTGTTATAAAAGTCATAATGTGTGCCTATGTACTTGTAGAACGCATGACGTCATAGGATATATAATGATTTTGAAAAACTGTAGTATTAAGTCATATTGTTATCATTTTATTCTGACAAAAAGCATGATATAACTATAACTCTATGAATTGTATGCTGTAAAGATTATTATTTATAATGTATAAAAAAATCGGTGAGAGTAAATGCGATTATCTCAGAACATATATTTGTGACTTAATGCCTTCTGTCAGTATACCCTCGATAAATACAATACAAAAATAAACTTTCTCTTATCTTTTACAACTTGCGTGTCTAAAAAGAATTAAAGGTTTAATTTGTTTATTCAGTTTTATATTTTTCTGGATCGTGATAAATATTTTTGCATTTACAGCTTTCGGCATCGGCTCCATGATCTACTCCGGCCTAGAGTTTGGACAGTACTTCGAGCTCGAGCCTGACACTAACTGTCACAACATCTTGCTGGCTCTCACCCCCGCAACCAGAATGGCTTTCATCTTCATTCAGATGTATTTCATTTTCCTTAATAATGAGGTATGTAACATTTATAGTAAACGTTTAACGACTGTCCAAATCAATGATCTCTCTAAGATGAAAAATTATCTGTGCAGACAATCCATAGGCCGATCAGGCCAAACCAACAAATACGCGGGATAATTTTTTCAAACAACATAATGGTGTGTTTCGGTCCATAAAAACTGGTTATAGCGAGAGCGATTAGCTACTCACCAGTATTGTCCTAACCCTAACCTTTTCTTTTCGAAGACACCTACTGTTCTCGTAGAAAGAACTTCTGATATAGTTCAATTAGCTGTCAATATGCCACATATTGGGAGCGAAAACTGTAAAAAATGATTATGCATATATAGTTTTCTTCTTTAATAATATTAAATGTGAAAAAAAATACCTTAAATATATTCTGCGCCATATGTGAAGAATAATTTGCAAGCATAAATCATTCAAAGAGTATATTGAGAAAACAAATAAAGGATGAAAACTTGATAAATTGTATATTATATATCTTTGATTTGTTTTTCAGCAAATGAAAGTATACAAGCACAAAGTGGTGGCCAGATTTGGACTGATGCACATGGTCGGCACGAACCTCTCCGTCTGGCTCAATGTCCTCATTCAAGAGACCAAGCACGAAATCCTCACATTCTACAACCCCGAGAATGATACACTTGGAATATCACACAGAATATGTAATAATGCATTGTTATTTATTTAGTTGATTTTTTCACTTGCTCACTTAAAGATAAAAAATCTAAATATTTTTATTTTCTTTGTTGATTCTGAACCGTCCACCGTGCTGACTGAAAATTACTTATGAATTATTTTAATGATGGTCAATCAATTGTAAGAAAAATTGGATTCTGAAAAATGGTCGCAGTTATCAATTGCATTATAATTATTGTAAGCAAAATTAAAAGGGGATGGTTATTTTCTTTACTTATTAATCAATATTTTCAAAAATCAGAATAATAAATCCAAAATAAGGTCTTTTAGATTCACAAAAGGTCCCAATTAAGTCGCACCCAGTTCAATGGTAGTTGACCATATTTTTCAATCAACATTTTCGTATGTTTTATTAATATTTATAAGCTTTACTTTTTCCCCATACGTAATATAATAAAGATAATAAAATACTTTGTCTTCCTTTTCAGCACTGAAAAACTCGTTCAGCATCTTAGCATCTCCAGTGCCATCCGATCACCCCGCATCAGCACATCTGAGAGTCGCTCGGGGCCTGAAAGGACCCCATCACATCTTCGAATGCCGAAGAAGCAACATCATGGGAACCCTCGTTCAAGACGCGTCACCGTTCCTCTTCCCTTGCACCATCGAATATTCGCTCATCTGCGCCGCCATCTTATACGTCATGTGGAAAAACATTTCAAAGTTTCCGTCGAAAAACATGGCCGCCGCTCTGAGCAAACTCAAAATGGAAGGTCACAATTATAAAAGATCACCTCATATTTATTCGGTAGACTGTGCGAGAGCTCACAAGGGTTTGTTTGTCGGTATTTTAATATTGGTTTTGACGATTATATCTTTGATATTATTCTTTGTCCTCATTTCAAAGCATGAATTTGTTAATCTGGCTGTGATAGAAGTGAACATTTGCGAGCTCACGCTGTACGCCATGACAACTCTCGCCACTCTCATAGGAATGGTCCAAGTGCGCCATCTCAGATATGACGGAAACCGTAATTTGGAACTCGACAATATTCTGTTGATAGGAGCCCAAACTGGAATGTTTATTTACAGCACATTCACAATAATCGGTGGACATTTTACAATCGAAAAGAATACTATCCTCGTTCTTATAACAGCGCTGTCATCTCTCATTCAAACCACCTGTCAAACTATGTTTATTTTAGATGCTAGTAAAAGATCTGTTTGTACTCCGGATCAGATAAGAAAAAAGCCTGGTAGAGAGATTGTCACATTTCTACTGGTTACCAATCTAGCTATGTGGGCGATAAATACTCTTGAAAAGAGCAGGGCCGAGTCGCATCCCATACAGCTTCATTTCTACGGGTTATGGGCTTGGACAATAATAACACACGTGTCGATGCCTCTGGCTATTTTCTACAGATTTCATTCGACGGTCTGCTTGTGCGAAATATGGAAGAGAGCTTATAAAATGAAACCGACGTACATGTAGCAATCACCGGGGAGGTATTGAGCGATTATGAAACAATTGTGAGGAGCGTTTTCTGCTTTCTGAATTATTCAGCTGTTTGTTTTTGTTTGTTTTATTGAATTTTATGAGATTTGTTGATGTTTTTTATTAGCGGTGCCGTATAAAGTATCCACCCTACTTTTGGATAAGCGTTTTGGTGAGCATTTTCTAAACTAATCGAAAAAGCTACGTTTGTTTTGATTCAATTTTTTCTTGACTCAGAAAAAGCTTTTCTTTTTCTGATGAAGTTAACATGATTTAAATATAGCATAAATCATTATTGATTAACTAAAAAGTGCCATTATGTTTACACCAATGAATGCCATTAATTATAACATTGTTTGCACATAGTGCCGCCACTATTCAACCGTTTGTGTATTCACACTTTATTCCTTCACAAGACACCTGTGTTTATTACCCTTTTATATCCGTTTATCGTCACAAAGTAGATTCGTTATTTGACAAAGCTTTCCCTGCGACCACCTGTCATTTATCAAAATTAATACTACAGTTAGCCATCATGCCAAAGGTTGTCACAAGATATTTTATTAAGCCAAAGGTCACAATATTGGCACCCCGAGAATATGCTAAAATACTGCACACAGCCGATCCATCAATGCAAACTTTGATAGAAAAAACAATAATTATTGAGGTTTTTGATGTTTACTATATGCTTTACTTTTTAATGATAAGTAACTGTTTGCTCTGAAAGATCGGCTCTGTGAGGCTTTTCAACAAAGTCTTGACATTCATATAGATTGGCCTTTGAGGTTAAAAAGGTTAATAATTATATTCTTGCATCCATTTCTGCGAGACTGTATAATTTTTAAGTGATACAGAAGAAAATAAATTAAACAATATTCAAATATCAGTTCTGACACAAAATCATCTTGAATATTGGACATTTAGCTACAATTCATTGTTTTATGAAATGACACGCTGAAAATGGGAGGGTTTTTTTTCAAATTAATGCTACAGTGATGATATTTAATTGTTAAATATATTTATTGCTTTGAATTTACCCCTTCTTTGCTTTCATAATTTCGAAATACCACTCAAACAAATCGTAATCGCCCAATATTTTACCTCCCGTTTTTATATAAATTATATATTTGACCTACAGTATTAGAACCTAGCCCTAAAAGAATATAGTAGTCCTCGACCGTATATGTACCTAGCAGAGTTAGATCTATGTAGATTATACTAGCGACTGAGTGAGTGGAACACCAAATTTAACGGCGTATGAAAACATTAGAATGATTAGCAGATGTAACACTTCCTTCAACAAGGAATTCTTAGAGATAATGTATACCTTCCGAGAGTAATCCACTCATTTTTTCTAAATTATGGTTATTATCTTATATATTATCAAGTAAAACTTTTAAGTGTCAACTCTGTCAAACTCAAATATTCATCATTCATGTATAGACATGGGATGTGAATCACTTAGGTATGAATCAAAAACATTTAGTCGATTGCCATTTCCGGTTCAATTCTAATTTGATTCTCAGGTAGTCTTTTCTTGTCACTTTTCCATTGACAAAACAATATTATAGTGGGAAAGCAAGTGATTCCTGATTCTAATATTTTCGAAGAAGCAAACGAAAAACTCTCATTCAAAATGAAGATTAGGTCATTTGGATTCATTTGTTCGCAAACGACGCATGTCTACTGTATACTGAATAAAGATGATATTTTGTCAGTTTTTTTAACATGAAATTTCTGCAAAATTCTCAGCATTCTTTTTACACATAATTTAGAAAAAGTTGATTGAAAATTAAAATTGGTTATATAAAATTGATCACAGGCAATTCATCAGATAGCCAACCAAAATGGTGTCTAACCAAAACATGATAACAAAATAGTCTGTCATTTTCCTTGATCTCTGCTTAAAACATGTTGATACAGTATCGGACAAGAGAGATCTAAGTGCAATTAAGTTTGTAGCACAAATAACCTGACAAATATGCTAAAGTTTATCGCAAGCCAAGGTTTATTCAATGGTAGTATAGTAATAATACGAAATATTCTGAAGACTGGAAAAGTAATATGTCATCATGGTCTGCACAAACTATCAAAGTTTGGTAAGCTCGTCCGATTGGTTACCCGCAATCAACTTTCCATAGCCAATTTTGTCTGTAAATTGTATAGATGAAGCGAAAAGGTTTTCATTTATTATTTCAAATTAAATTTCATAACAAAATATAATATTATAACAAATACCTCTGTTAATTAGTAACATTTTATAATCAAACTGAAGATTTTTTTACAGCTTCTGAAATTCTAACAATCGTACAGTGGTGTAACTCTTTGATAATATTTTTACTCAATATAAAATATAACTATCACGGGATATAAACCTCGAATATTAAATACAGCTAGTTACTCCATTGTACTGTATTGAATTTTACAATACCTCTTGGGTGATGACGAATTAAAATTCAATAATATCTAGCACATTTTGGTTTGTTCCACCCCTATTACATGATATTACTTTTGTCATAAGTAAATAGACAGCTCACAGAAAAAAGCATATTCCTGACAAAGAAATAAACTGCTCAGTGAGGGCAGTATTCGTAAGCTGTCTTTTTACTAATGATGAACAACTAGACTTCTGCTTAACTCGGGTGGGACTTTTCAAAGATTATCTATCTATGTTACCATATTTTTTCTTGATCATCCATACCAGTGAAGAGATAGTCTACTCTTAATACAAAATATCATATTACAATTTCATTAATGCAAAATTCACTTTTTTTTCTGTGATAAAGCACTTTTTTATATTTCTTATGACAAGTTCTATATCATTTTTTTTCTTTAATTATGGAGTGATCTAAGGGTGTGGATATGACATGAAAAATGAGTCACTTAAACCAAAATTGAATACTTTGAGTTGATTGCTCTGTCCGATTCGTTCATTTGAGCCGTATCATTGTATAGTGAAAACAAATGAATCACGGTTTGCTTCTAATTGGATTCTCCATGAAAGATTTATTTACTCACTCAGTCTACTGTTGACAAGGCAGTTGGATTTTCAGTGATTCATTTGTTTTGTCACTCCGCTCACTAATGACAAAGGGTTTTAGAATTGGAATGCAAGTAATTCACGTTGATTCTAACATTTATATATGTGTGAACGAGTACTTCAAAAATTTGACCATTTAGATTCATTCTTCCACAACAAAAACAATACTTATATAAAATAAACATGTTTTTAACATTCTTGTAATACTAAATTCCACGGTAGCATTATTATCTATATATTCAACCAAAATAATAATTGAAAACTCATACCAAGTATGATAAAGTATTACTATACACAAAATGTGTTTCTTGAATATCCTTGTCTTTAGAAACAATCTATATTATAGTAGTTCAAGATTGCAGCTATTTTATTGCTTTTACTTAACCTCACATTTTAAACATGCACTTTTTCACATTCATATCAAACAATGTAGATTTTTGACAAAATAAACACAAAAAAATTATGAACAATATTGAATTAAGATACTATGACTGATACACCAAAGAATCTTGCTTTATAAAGATCAAAAATATCATTTGAAAATACCATAGACTTTTGGAAATATTTTAACCATACAGAGTTTGCTAAACATATATTCAAATAATAAATAATATGATGGTTGTAAAAATACATATTTAATAAAATGTAAAAGATTTCGTATAAACGTTTTTATGTGAACGATTTTGTAAAAATATTTGGAAGATAAATTTAATAATATATCATGTGAATTAGACGTTTTAACATTATTTTATTGTATTGACAGTCTTCCTATCCTCAATATAAATTGTTGTACAAATAGATTTAAGTTTTAAATAAAACGTTACACGTGTGTTCTTTAGAGCCATTATTTGGATGTATTGATATATATTTAACATCTTCATTTTTTAGTTTGCCGTTGATTTCAAACTACAAATCGACACTCTCTACGTATAATCCTATATCTGCAAATATGGGATTTTGCAGAAAAACATTTTAAAAATTCATGCAATTGCAAAGTAACGACTACCTGTATCTTCTTTGAAATTGGAAGAGTGCTTTAAATCTAAATAGTTTCCCTGTTGTTTGATGCTCTCCCATAGAATTGAGTGCATAGACAACGAAAATGCATAAGACATATAATCACATATTTTGCACTTAACGGATTATGTAGGGTGTTTCGAAATGGTAATGATATTTATTTCAACTAAATACCGTTAGCTATTTATAATACTAGAATTTTTCCACTCCACAATTCCACAGTTACAATTATTTAAGCAATATTTCATCTTTTTGTAAACACCTGTAACTGATTTTAAATTGATTTTTTAAGTTTTTTCATTGGCAACCTTGACACACATGGTTAATCCCTAAACAATATGGGTTTTTAGCACACCAATTCCAAAAATTCCTGCTGTAAATTTTGAAGAGTAGAATTGATAACATTCAATGCATAATGGATATTAAAAACTTGCTGAACAAATGTTGTTTAGCGCTTGTTGAAATAATGCAGAACCTATATATAGTGTTATTGAAGGGTTTACTGTGCAAACATTTGAAAGGCTGCGATTAAAAATCTATGAATTTAAATTCTTTACTAGATCTACTATATTTGCATTGTGCTATCTTTTTAACACTTATTTCAATTGATTGAATCTAATCAAAACTAACTTTCAGCAATCAGTTGTAACATGGCAGTCTTTTTGTGAATCACCAGAATAAATGATATCGTTTTTGTGTCAATAAATTAGGTAACTTGTAAATAACGTTAAATTTTATAAACAGAATAAGTTTATTCATTTTTATAATGCAAAAAGGTATCATTATTTAATATTTCCAAAAAATATTACTTTATATTTATGAAACATGTTCATATTATAGACTGATTTTTGTAATAGCTTTACTATTTTCTGTCTACGTAACCAATACTCTAAATTTCTAAGTCAAGTCTTTTGCCAAATTGGTGTCTATTTAATAAACAAAAATACTTAAAATTAAGAACGAAATTAAGCATATTATCAATCATAATTTATTCTTTATTACTAGCTTTTTCTGAATAGTTTCTAATTTACATGTCGTTAAGGTAAATTCTATTTTATTCTCGTATTTATTTGAACATTTTGGGAACAATTTTATCACAGGATCTTCGTTGATTTGTAGCGGACGTCGACTAGTTTAGACAAAATGAATATTTTTTTTAAATAAAAGAGCTAGCTGATATTTTTTCACCGTGCCATATAGTAGAGAGTAGCGTTTACAAAATATACATACCTACATAGTTTATATTCCTATATTTAATTATTACTTTTGTATCAATTGAAATGTGATTTGTATAGAAGGTTCTCCGTTATTATTCTTTTTGACTTTGATAATATTAATAAATAAAATAAGTATAATATAATATATTTACCTCTAATGTAAATAAAATTCTTTTGAAGTGTAAGCATTTTTGGTGTTTTGAATTTACATTATTCGATTATTATAAATTATCTGAGTCAGATTTGAACATATTAGTGAAATGGCTGTACAAATTTGAATAAAAATTAACCTAATGTGTAAGTTGTTTCCGATACAAGCTTCAGTTGGTAAACAAATATTGATTTGCTTTAGAAAAATCTTTCCTAATGGCGTGACGAAAATGCCCTGTTCGTAACAAGATGAGATTGGTTAAAAACAAAATATTGTATTAACAAGAAATATCCTTGATCATTTTATATACTATTTTTTGCCACTAATATGTATCAAGCTGACTTAATTATAGTAATCACTAAGCTGTACTAATTTATTTGAAGTTTATAATTATTGTAATCTGTATGTCTTTCCATATTTCGTTTTCCTGAAATTTCTAATAACTTTAGTGGAATAATAAACCAAAGAAATCCATTATAATGACTCAAAATATGACAGGTATATCATTGGGGTTTCTACTAATTTTTGTTGCGATGTTATAAAGTTTATTAGAGTTTTTTCTCCACTTTCGGATTAGTTTAAGTGATAACGGCTGTTAAGCCTTAAACTCTGTTCATGTTTAGCTCGATAGGATGTTAAATTTAGTACTCTATTATATCCCGCCTCATGTTTTATTGATGTCAGTTTTGAACAAAAAATTTTGACTTTACAAGAATGGCAGATAACTCTTATCTTTGACATAGGTAATTACATTCTATTTTAAAATATAAAACACAATTCATTTGTACTACTTCCACATATTTATAATGACCAGGACCGGTTTCGCTCATCACGAGCATTATCTACTTTGACAAGCGTTGATAATATGTGGAAGTAGTACAAATGAATTGTGTTTTATTTTTTAAAATATAATGTCTTTCCACCAAGAATTGACAGGTAACACCTTAAAAGTAATTACATTCTATCGTGGTGGCATTCTTAAAATGGTAAAGATGTGAATGCATATTTATGTCTCCAGTTTCTTGTATTGATATCAGTTGTCTATATACCATATTGTTGCTTGTAGTTTTCAATAAGAAACAAAATATTTCACTGTAAATGTTTTTGATATTGAAACTAACGGTTGACTTTCAAAATTTGGCTGTTTAGCGAGGGCGCTACTGTCATGTGAGGAATTTTGTCATACTACTTTACCTGTCATGTCCACAATGCAATCCACAGTGTTATTGGTTGGAATTATCAATTCTTTTTGAGAATTATCAAGACTCTTTGTCTTCACACAACTGACAAACTCTTACCATAACCTTCTGTGCATTACCACGTATTGTTTTTGAAGTAATCGAATATCCTATTTATTTTCACAGTATTACTAGACACTTTTGTATGAGCTTACCTTTGACAACTACTAGCCTCAGGTTGATTACTTTAGTTATTAATTCGGCCAACAGACACGATAATAATTATAATGGTCAATCTGTAAAACCTAACCTAAAAATTGAAGCATAAAACGATACTTTGATAGTAATTCTCTTTTATAATGAAATAATAGTCACTTTGCTAGTTTTTAAAACAGGCGTTGGTTTAAGCTGTGCTAAACGAAGCGTAATAGAACTGCTCTTAAAAGATTATATCTTTATGATCAAGCAAATTTAATTTAAATTTGAATAGTCATCTTTCAGTAGATTATAGTAATATTGTTATTCTATATTCCGCTAAGCCATTGTTGCTTTTTGTAATTGTGTGAGCAAAGATAACATTATATGAGAGGTTTTATATTGTACTAATAATATTATAAAATCCTTGTTTCCGAGTTTCTCTTGTGTCAAAATAAAATGATTTAAATAGTCTTATTGATTATGAACTTTTCCATACTCTCTTTTGGTTTTTAGGGTGATGGGAAATGTGTTTAGAGGTGTTGAACAGATTTCAAAATTACCATGAACAGTTTTGTTTTGCAACTATTGTTGTATTGGCTGTTATAATTGTATTATTGACTCAACGCGGATAGTCAAAGACACGCCTTTGTTCAACGCTTGCATTCTACTAGTGCGTCTTTACGGTAGAGAATCATGTTATCTCTCAGAGACTCTGAAAAACTGCATATTGAGCTTTGAGAATAGATGCTTACGACAGATATTGAGAGTGAGGTGGTTTGATTTCATGAAGAACTTGGAGATAAGGGAATATATGTGTGGATACTGACAAGCTGTTCGTTTGAAGTGTGTTAATAATTAAAACCACAGCGCTGTTATGCAGCATATTCAGTTATAAAACGTCTGTTTATTTTAACCCAGCCATGTCCAACAGTCGGACCAAGACAGAAAGTAATGTGGACAAAAAAATCTTTAATATTTCAGTCAATATATTATTAAGTTACCTCCAAATTAACAATCGCCTGTATAGATTTGTAATCCGACATTAAACTTACTCTGTAAGAACTATCTTTCCAGATAAAAATATCCTGCTATCCACATAAAATTAGAAGCAAACCTTCTGACGAGCACCTCGACAATTCACTGATAATTGTAACCACTTTATACAAACTTTATTATTTAAATTCATTCTCTGTATTGAAAACTTTATCTGTGGCCTAAAACAATTACTCTTCGATTAATGTGGCCCAAGTGAGTCAAAATATTGGATAGTTATACTGTAACCCCTCATTATTCTTCTGTGACAAAATTAAATTAGCATCTCTCAACCTTTTACATTCCACCACCCCAAAACCCAAAAGAAAAAGAGGAAATGTATTAGTCTAGTTAGAGATGGAAAAATATATTAAAGTGTCACGTCAGTGAAACGTTATACAAACTTGCAATGTCCATTTTATTTATACATTCTTGTTCTGTACATATATTATTACGATGAAGTAATCTTGTAAGAGTGCTGAAATTGAATTAAGTTTTGTTGTAGATTTTTATATAATTGATTATGACTTAGTGTAAAATGTTTCTGTGTATGTATAGTATTGCTCTCAGCTTATTATAATATAACCTATTGTTAAATTTGCCTACTACACGCTAAGTGAAGAATGTGTTATTGTTTTTTTATATTTATTATCGGTTATTGTAAGAGATTACTTTATTGAGCATGTTCAATTTCTGCGACCCCATTGGTCACAATCTTCTATCTTGCAATATGATGTTATATTACTAGGACGGGGGATTCGGCGCCATTGTGATTTTCGACAAGTTTCTTGCTGCGCATTTAAAACAACCTATACATTCATGTAATTTATATTGAAAATATAAATCTTATAACCCGAATAGTTTCATTTTATTCAAACACCATATCCAAGCTATGTCTGTGAAAATTTATGGAAGAGTTTGATAAATCCTGGTGCAATTAATTTTACCATTGGTCCGTAAAAATATGAACTACATCGAGTTAATAATAAAGGAATTAAAATGAATAGTTAGAGTTACTAAAACCATAAACATTAGTCGATTATTAGTTAATTAATAAATAATATTTTAAATAGCACAGACGGCTCACCACTATTAAAATTATTTGTCTTGGGATTTTCACCTCCAAACACTATTAATAAATTTTAATTTTGTATGTCTTCCTCATCTGATGCGGTGCTCTATTAGAAGTGCATATCGATGGCTCCGTGCAAAGGCATTGTATGTCCAATTTTTTGTGAAAATACACAAAATATTCGTCTGCATTATATTTTTATACTGTAAAATATTGTACGTCTAAACAGGACATTTTTGGAGATATTGTAAATTCGAATGCAGATGTTATATCTCCATTTCGTCTACATTTTTAATGCATCTTAAATCTTCAAATTCGATTTTCTCAAATCATGCAAAACTGGACATACTTACAAAATCTTTCCACTAAGCTATCGATATGTTTCACATTGAGGGTGGACGTAAATTTGAAATAAATTTTAGTTTTTATAGGAAAAATTCTTGTAGTGGTTATTGATTATAACTTATCCCTTATACCGAAATGAAAATGTTTTACGATATGTTTATTAATCACGGCGTTGATTAAAATGCTATTCATCCGAATCCTTGTTGACATGCCTGAGCATGATTAATGACATATCTACAAACTCGCCAACCGCAGACAATTTCGAAATAAAAAAAATACTTATTTAGCACGTTGTACTTACCAAAGAAATGTAACGTGACATCCAATTTATTGCCGCTAGTAAACTGAGCACTGCACAGATTTTAAATATTTATTTTTTTGCAGAATCACCTCAACACAATCGTTTGTTAAAAATTTTGGTAATTATCCGATAGTCGGAACATGGCCGAAAGATGATATTTTTCACCCAAAGCTACACAAAATTAAATGTTTTAGGGTAGAACAATCATTTATAAACCTAAATATATTGGACATAAACGTTGGAATATAGGTTTAACTATGATATATCGCAAACTTTCATGTCTTTTAAATACCAACCTAACAAAACAAAACTACACAGTTTGTATTAATGACGGCTTACATGACAGATTGCGAGAAAGTACGCGAAATTAAATGTTTTGGGGTGGAACAAACCAATCGTAACCCAATTTTGTGCAGTTTTCGATGAAAAATATCATTTTAGGCCATGTTTCGACTATCCAACAATTACCAAAGTTTTCAGCAGGACAAATTGAAAAACAAATTTGCCCTAGTTGTGCGTTACGTTTCACTTATTTTATCATTTATGTAAATATTATCATTTTTTGGATTATTGAGATTTTGTACACTTCCATGTATTTTGTCACTAACGACCCGGGTTTCGCCTTTCGGCATCTTCAGGCATTCGAGCACACGAATGGACTCGAACTGAGGTTCAGGTTCAGTTCGAGTCCATTCGTGTGCTCGAATGCCTGAAGATGCCGAAAGGCGAAACCCGGGTCGTTAGTGACAAAATACATGGAAGTGTACAAAATCTCAATAATCCAAATTTGATATTGAAATTCCATCAAGCACCCTCAGTTGATGTCTTAAATTATACTTAAATTATCATTTTTATTCCTTTGCATGGCAAAGTTGTAAGATAATTGGATACTAATATCGTTTACTAGCTTATTTTTTTTTAGAAAATTAATATGAAATAATAGATTCGATGACAAATCAGAACATAATATTTTTGCTGTATCCATTCATGAATTAATGTACATATTTGTATAATATGTAGAACATCAAACACAAATCAATGAATCGATTGAAAAAATAGTTTTGAAAGATTCCGTTTAAGTCCCCAAGCCCTAAGCCACCGCAGTCGAAAAGAACGAACACCCGAAATTGTTGGCCAGTTTGGTTAGTTTGACCTGTTTTATTTTATTTACTTGGGAATTAACAAAGATAAAATATTCTCACAAAATTATTGTTACAAAACAATCTTGCTCCGACCCGTCCTCACACAGTTCCAATAGGTCACGCTGACTTGATTGTAACCAAGGCTAACTTCACGGCATTTAAAAAATTTGCTAATTTTTTTGGGTATCGCCATAACCTTAATTTCTCACTATAGATGTACCAATTTAACTTGGTTGCCAGTGAGGGCGCCACCGTCGCATCAGGAATGTTGTCATATTCAACAAAAATTATTTGTTTAATTACAAATGTTAAAGATATAAATGAAAAAAAAACACTTCATTTAAATAATGTATTTTTATTAAAACATTAAAACTTATAATTAAATGTAAATACAATTTTAAACACTATCTTGAAAGTATTTTTATATACATACTTTCACTTCTAAGGTGTTAACTGTCAATTCTTGGCGGAAATGCATTATATTTTTAAAATAAAGCACAATTTGTTTGTACTTCTTTCATACGCTCATCACGAGCATTATCAACTGATAAGTGAAACCGGTACTGATCATTATAAACATGTGGAAGTAGTACAAAAAAAATGTGTTTTATTTTTAAAATACATACTTTCATGAAAAGTGTAAAAATTAAAATTGTGTACAAAAATGCAACGACAACGTTATCAATTTTAATTTTATATTGAAAATCATTTTCCACAAATTAAAGGCTGTATCTATAGAATATAAAAATACAGAAGTTTTAAATAATGAGTAACTTGGAAGCAATAATAATTTAATTGTTTTGTAACTTCGTGCCGCATTGTAACTGATGGAAAGTATTGGTTATTTACTATATTTTTTATTTTTCCAGAACTGACAAACATTACATATTATAACTTCCCGGGCTTTCCCATAGATTCGTTTTCAACTATTAACCATACCGTGACCACTTATTTCCAATGTATCTTTAATAAGAAAACTGTTTGTTGACAAACGTACGCTCTTGTTTAACAGTTACTAAGGAATAGTGTCAACGTAGAGTAGAACTGTTTTAAATGTGCGTCACCAAAATTTAATACTTATAAATCAACAAGAAAACAAAATTGATAATATATCACTATCTTTACATAAGAACAATACTTTTGTTAAGTTTGTGGCTAAGCTAGTCACACATTTCTCTCTATTTTTCTCAAGACAGTTTATGGTACAAAATCAGTCCCGTGGGGCTCTGATCGGACCATGAATGTAAGGGTTATCTCACTCATTTTTTCTGTCGATCGCTCTGTGGAAGGCGGCCATGAAACAAACCCAACTTGTTGAACAATCGATGAACATCTTATCAATAACTATCTTGTATACATGTTACTTTATGTTCCGATGTTCACATCCATAATGCAATACATCACGTACTACAAACAAATCGTAGCAAAATTCTAACTGTAAGAGAAACACGATTACTTGTTTCAAGGCCGAGACACTGATATTACTTTGACTGGAAGCTAATTATGCTGTAAGTTATGTCACGCCGGCAAACAATATTATTCTATGACGGCAAATAATCCCACGCATTTGCGAGCACTGTCCATGTTACATTTAATATCATTATAACATAATCTACTCAATGAATAAGAAATTATCTTCACGAACGTAGATGCAAGGAAATTGACTAAATCCATACTATAATAAAAATTGAAAACCTTGCTATTCCATGTATTGATTGAATTGACATTCATTTGGTAGGACTCCATTATAATATGGTATAAATAGCATAAACAATAACACAATTTAATAAAAAAAAAGGTTCTTAATTCGCAAACAACCTCTTAAACGAATCACACATCGAAATAAGACAAAATAAGTCAAAAAAGGTAAAAATAACAAAGTATTCAGTTCTACAAAAATTTTGTCAGTTTGTTATGGCTATTTCGGTTTCACGCCATCGTCAGAAATATGTTTAAACTTAATTTAGCTTTACTATTATATACTGTTTAAGAAGAGATAGACAACATTATTTTACCTCACTTATTATCTCACATATCATATCTTTCATTTAAAATTAAAATATTAAATGTACTAATTGTGTTTTTGTGTTATTCTAGGAATAGGAAGATAGGTGATATTATTAATTAATCATTAAAGCAAATGCATTTAAATTTTACTGATTATGCGTGATTACGTGAGCTTCTCGTAATGGTTTAAGTCAGGGGTAGCAAAACCGTGGTCCATTGCATCCTTGCGCCTACTTATTCTTTTGAAGTAGGCGCCATAACTGAATCCATCTTCATATTTTGAACACCTGTGTGCTCTCAGTTCAATTCATACAGTGTGCTTCCTCCTCAGTTCGTCCCATCTTTTTTGACAGTTTACAATTGTAGGATGTGAACAGTGTGTGTATGAGAGAAGCGAGACTCTTCGGTAGCTGTAGCACTATCAGGGGAGTATTGTAGATTGGTGCTCCAATAAACGTATGTCTTTTGTACTGGCGTAAATTAATTAATTGAATTGCTTGATTGAGTTTCTCTTCCTCCCCTAATCGAAGCAAATCTTACCTCATATCCTTATTTTCCAACTCCAACCGTGAACATAAGATGTTAGAAAAAGTGCTTGAGTTGTATCGCGGAACTGAACTCATCTGAGAAAAAATTGGGCACATGGTGTGCAAAAGGTTAGCCACCACTGGTTTAAGTAAAGGTGATGGATTAATGTTTGCGTGGTCATTTAGAAGGTTATTAACTAGATTATATTCATTTCTATTTGTTCGAGGAAATGAAGTCTAGGATCCTTATTACACAAATGCATGCCTACCGGGCGTGAATTAGAAGTTGGAAAAAGAAAAAGATTGGAAAGGGATTAAAACATCACACTCATCCACACCATGTGTTTATATATACCACTACGATGACAAAACAAATCAATTATGTAATTAGTAAGTTGTCTTATCCCTACGTGTCGACGCCACCTTCAGAAGATACTTCAAAGGCTTCTACAGTCCCTGCGATAACACGAAAGATTTATAATATAAGAAAATTAGTGGGTTTCATTTTACTAAAGATTATACGCACATTTATCCTTGGAACAAATTACACTTCCTAAATATCTTTGAAACCGACAAAAGATAAAAACACAAAAATAGCGAACATTGTGAACGACAATAAAGCCAGAGGTGGGCTGATGGGGGCTAGCATAAGCTACTTGTTAAATTTGACTTGGGCCGGCGAGCCTCTTGTTAAATTAAGAAAAAGCAATATTCCCAAAACGGTACCTGACTGCAATTTCTTTAGATGTTTTAAATACATCTACTTCGGATACATAATAAAAGAGACCTAGCTATTTTTTATCTATAGCAGCGGTTCTGAACCGCTGCACCGCAAGCTTGTTGCAAGTGCATCGTGAAAAAAATGACAAAAGCAGAAAAATCCTCGAATTACTGAAAACCTAAACAGTCCTTCGCAAAATTATGAAAGCCGACTAAAGATGCAATGTGATTTTATATTTTGCGGGAACCTAGAATACCCCGCCAGACCATCCGCCTTCTCATTCTCGCGTTTGCGGTTCTCTTTTTGCCGAACTTTTTTTGTGCTCCCTTCGGCATATATATTATTTTTCTTTGATTTTGGTGCTCCGCATGATCAAAAGTGCACCGTGACTTCTAAAAGGTTATGAATCACTGGCCTATAGTCTAAAAATACTTACAAACGCCGATTTTTGGCATATGTTGCTTCCAGATGTTTTAGAAGCTTAACGCAACATTTTTGTAAAAGATGATTTGAACGATTATCGTAATTGTGCACAATTTTGGGAAGGACAGTTCATAATATTTAATACTTTCTACCATCATTTACTAAGGAGTACTTCAGTTTCAATCCAGCGTTCTGTGTTCTTTCGTTTGCTCAGTTAACTCCTGTGAACAACGTGAATTTTATACGAACATTAATTTATTTGTCATCTTATCTGTGAGTATTTTCAACGTTTATTTGACTTAATTATTAACAATAACTTTAATTCTGAGTACTGTAAAATGACAAAATACATTATCGTTATTTTTTAAATCAAAACAACCTAAGACTTAAGATGGTGAACAGATATGTAATAAACCTCAACATTTGTTAAAAACTGTTGATTGTGTTAGTGTGTGATAATAATGAACTTGGTTGTAAAGAAATATCGTATATTTTTTTACAGTGAACTTTCATCTGAAATTCCGAATTGCTAGTCTCAAAATCAGTTGAAATATTTCTCACTTGGCTAGAAATTAAAAATCTGCCCCTTACCCAGAACACCGCGAATAGCTTGGAGATTAAGCGAGCCCCTTGTTAACGTATTGACAGCCCACCTCCTAATGAAGCCGTAGTAAAATTACTATACAGAACGTGAAGTGTAAGAAATAGTTAGCTGTCGGATTATTATTTAAAAGGTTATCTTAATTATCCACCAAGTATCTTAAACATGGACCTGAACGCACAGGCGCGGCGCTCCAATGAAGTCACGCACTGTAAAAAAATTAAGTTCTCCGATTCCGCTCCTGCTCTGGTTAAAAATTGCTCTTTGGACCTGTTTCTACACCAAACATCGGCAGTTAACAGCTTGCAAGTCTTTAGCATTTAGCACCAGTGAAAATAAAATGTGAAACGTTTTTGGACAACAAAAAAAAAATATTTAGTATAATAAATATTCTTTGTGGTGTGAAAGTGATGATATTTTTACTGTTATGTTTATAACTGCGCTGAAATGTCATTACGTCACACATTACGATAATGTCGCAGTAACCACACACGCACGCCAACACAAAGGGAAACAAATGGGGTGTCAATTTTTACATTCAACTATACGAGACGTATCATAACTAGGGACACGAATGATATATCCTAACCAATGCTATGATCGAATGAAATATAATGGTTCGCTAGGTTCGTTGACAAAACAAAACAGCGATTTGTCAAGTTCTGATTTGTCCGTTTACCGTTTCGATTATATAAGTACCACTTGTACGCGTAGTTCTAAATGAGGATGCCTTCATTAATTATAATATTTTAATACACCCACGGTAAACAAATTTCCAACAAAACGTTCTTCCAATACCAAAATCATGTTAAAATAAATATTTATCAAACTAAAATAAAATTTGTACGTACAATGACGATTACAAAAATACCCCTAAAATATTACAACGTAATTCAAAATATATGTTGATTATTTTTTTTTTTTTTAGTCTAGAAAAAAGTGTGAGACCCCACGCGCCCCCGCCCCACTACACCACTGGGGCCACAGAACAACTTGAAACGAACTCTCCTGGCGGGGTCGTTTTGAGGAAGACAGGATCCTACCTTCCAGGTCAATCTTCAAGAAAAACACCTGATCCGTGTCCCGTTTTCTTAGTAATAGATGCAGTTGGTTACTTTACAAACACGAAGAAGTTACAAATTAAAACACGTTAGACAAAAACACAGAAGCTTCATGACAACAACACAAGTTTAAAACACATTTACTTAAGAACAAATTAAAATGAAACTTCGCGTTGGCAAACAAAATCAAGAGGCACCCCTCCCCCCTCCGGACCGAAAGGGCGAGAAAAAAAACAGCGACGTTAACGTAGTGACGGCCAAAGGAATACTGAAAAATAAGATTTTGAAAGCCGAAACCTACAATATTTTTGACGGACAGGTGACATTATTTCAAACGGTTATTGCTCTGTAGGTATACGACCTATTTGCCCCGCGTGGTATATTTCGAACCGAACGTTCTTCACTTAAAACGAATTTACTGTTACCACACCGATTCAGACAAACAAAGTTAAATTAACTAATATTTATTTGCCAAAGCGGTACAAAAATGAATTGCCACACTAAAGGCGACTCAATGTATAGTTTTGGGGAGTGTATCAAACAGTATATCTACTACTTCTTCAGCGTGAGTGGTGATCATATAAATCCACCACACTTCTTCTGCGAGAAGTTCTGTTAGTTGACCTTGCTGCTCCTTCCCTCGTCATGACGGCATGTCGAAACACAATTGGTCTTGTATTACTTTCACATTTTTATAACGACCAAGACCGGCCGCCCTCACCGCGAGCATTATCGACTAAGGCTCAATTTCTATGACTAAGAAATCGAATTTTAAATTATTACAATATATATTATATATCAAACAATTGATTCAAGAACTGTTGCAATATCATACCAATACCCAGTTTCAAATTGTAAGAAGTCAAAAATTCGCAGTTTTGAGTTCAACACGAGGAAATTTTCAGAATACCGATATCTATTAGTTTTAATACAAGAGTGGTAATCTGTGGTTATTTTAGAATAACAATGGTTATTATTACTTTAGATCCAAACTGCAATAATTAAGAAAATTCCGTGAAAACCTCTGAAAACTCCTTTTATTTATATTAGAAAAAATAAAATTATGTATAAAATATACTATTTTTTAGATAATCCTAGAATTTCATTAAAATCTATAAAATTTAGATGTACCGTAGAAGATTAAGCCTGTCCAAAACTCAGAAGTGTGCTTATTGAGTTGTTTTACTTTGAAACTGACGTATCAAAACAAATTATATCTAAACGAAATTAAATAATCAACAGTTAAAATGTTTAGTATTTCTTACAAATCATTAACTGCTAATCTGAACGATTAAAAACATAAAAGAAAGAAAAATATGATGAGTTTAAAGTTTAAATGAGACCATTTTAAAATAAAATTGAGAACCACTTAAATATTTTAAAACAATTATTAATGAAATATTGAACAGGTAATGAACATTTTCACTATACAGCTCATGGCAAATTGGGAATGAAGATTTTTTTCCGGCCAGGAACATCCAAAATATATCTGAAAAACGTATTCGAAAAGGTTACATGGTTACAGTCAGAATATTCGCTTTGCCATTACTAGATATTAGTTACTTTGAGACACATTTGGGAATCGCATTCGTAAGTACGTTTTAGTGGGTGTGCTTAGATGTTATCTGAGTAGGGGTCGCCGTGGCCTGATGAATTTGTAGACTGCATCTCGGCTGCGACTCTCCACACTCTCCTCCGCCCCTACCACCATACCTCCCAAGCATAGTGAGCAGTGAACACCATTGACTGAACTGCAGACTGCAGCCCTCGCCCCTCGTCTCATCTCGACAAACTACGATGCAGTCGACAAACTCCGTCTCAGTGACGTCGGCTGATAATTATATTGACGGGGAGAAAATAAACATTTGCCATTAGAAATAGTTAAGTAGAATTTCTTCAACAGCAGTAAAAATTTTTTATTTTTAAAACATATTGAACAATAGCATTGCCGGATCCGTGGTTCAGTGCTCATCGTCGTTGACTTTGGTTACGAATTTCACGGGTTCGAATCCTAGTGCGCACAGTTTCATAAATTGATTTGTAAATCGATTTATGAGTCTCTGTTTGAAAGCATGGATGTTTGTAATGTCAAAAAATTCCCTCACACCCATCCGATCCTAAGAACATGGCGTAACGAAAGTGATTAGCTAACCACTAGTCTTGTTCTAGTCCTACCCTTCTATCCCTACTGTCTTAAAAAAAAAAATTGAGCAACTGAGTAACAAAAATTTCTTGTGTAAAGGCTTCTATTGAGATAACTCCGATAGGAGTCCATATGGTCCACATTAGGAGTGGATATAAAAAAAATAACAGAATGCATCGTAAATTGAGTTGATATAAATCAAAGTGAATGATATTCTGTATGAAAAAAATATATTTAAAGTAATTTTAATATTGATATGTACTTATCAAACACAATAAAAATGTATTTTTCAATTATTTCTGTTTCCAGTGTGAAGTATATTTTACGAGGACTGGTTTATATTCAGTCGCTCGACCTCTCTTTTAGAAAATGGTAAGCATAAAATATTGGAGCTAGAGTAGACTAGTTCGGTGATAAATTAACTTAGTGACAAAACAGCACAACAAAAAAAGTGAAATTATATTTCCCTCCTTGTCACTTAGTCACTTAACCTCTCTTTTTCGAAGAGCTGATCTCTCTCGCTGCGTCCTGATTTTTATTATCGGATTGTTCGAAGGGAATTTCAAATTTACAATACTGTAATAAAAAGACTTTGGATGCAGTCGCAATTCTTAAGAAACAATAAAACATGAAAAACTAATTTGTGTGTACTTGCTGTCTGCGGTAGCATGTTTCACCAAGATTTTGAAACGCCACTGTCATGATAGTTGTACAGAATAACCATTCACCCCGATACGGGCCGTTGTTAACTTTATTTTCAATCGGTTGTATTTTGTAGGGGGAGTAAAATAAAATAGAAGATGCAAGGAATTTTATTGACACGCCATCGGGAGAATGAAATTTATCACTTGAATGTTGCCATGTTGGAATATATAATTTTATAATAATGCCAAAGCATACATATTTCTGCAACGTCTAAAAAATTAATTATTTTATCTGTACTTCAATTCATTTGACTTTCTTCTCTTGTTTTCCTCATTTACATGATAAATCTAGATCTAGAAGACATGTTCTATTTTTTTTTACATTCTTTCGAATTGATTTTGTTGTACGATCGTGCAGTAGTTATATATTATATAATTAGCTGCATGACGAATAGTGCTTCCAATCCCGGGATCCAGGTCAATTAGTCAATCCCGTAATCCGGGAATGGTCTTAATATCATTCCCAGTATTTCAGGATTCAGAATAATGTATCAAATAAAATACTTCCTGTTTAACTAGAACGTCTATCCAGGTCTGCATATGTAGATACGATTTTATAAAATCTACGTAATTAATACATATGTTATGTTGGATAATCTCCCTTCTTCTCATATTTCGTACCTGCCGTAGACAGGATAATTTTACAATAACAATATATCGTCGTTGCTCTGGAAGAAGACACTAACTGAAAAATACTAATATTTTCTATGGATTCGGCGGTAACTTTGTGGAAGCTCATTTTTAATCATCGTTAAAATCATCGTTTACCTTAGAAATAAATAACCTTGCGATACGGTTAGTCTGAAGATGTTTCTTAAAGAGGCGAAACGCGTCACGTTAGTGATACACTAAGTGGAATAACTAAGTTGTCAATTTTTAATTTAATTTTATATGGAAACTACTAGTTTTGAGTAAATGGACATTGAAGTTTACCAAATGCTTGAAATTTCATACGTTTTTCATTTTGTTTGTTTGTACAAAACTCTTTTTAAGTAAAAGTATAATTTATACAAATAAATGTGTTCTGTCATACGGTAGAGTTTGAAATAATAAACATTTTGGTATAACTAACTCGATATGTAATTTTTTCGATTTAGTGTTTTCTTCCAGAACAACGACGATATGTTACTGTTTTTTTAAAATCTTTTTACAAAAATATCTATTTGAACTATATGTTTACCATGTCCGCTCCCAGTGTGCTTGTTACTCAATTGCTCAACCTCTCTTTTTCGAAGTGAGTAGGGATAGAAGGATAAGGCTAAGACATTTTGACTACTATCTACAAATAAAATATTGTCAATATATAAAATAAAACCTATTCCCATTGTCCAAAAAAATATTAAATATTATTCATTCTCATTGAAGTAATAATGTGAAACAAATTTAATTTTGAATAAACAATTAAAACATGAAATTATGCCGGGATTGAACAGTCGTGGATTCCAAAATTTTGGGATCAAAAGAACCTGGGATTGGATGTCCTAATCACGAACCACGAGTGAGATAAATAAAAAATATAACAAATTTATTTTCAGATTTCCTTTTTGCTATCCACGTATAAGTCAAAGTTCCATATTATATCTGCCCTCCACCATTTAAATATTTAATGCATTTACGTCGTCCTCCGTGAAAGAGTTCTTTTCCTCTCGTTTTGTATCAAAAATTTACGCCACACGTGTGGAGAAAGCCAAGTCTGAGTTTTAATATCGTATACCATTTTTCCACGGCCGAATATCATTATTAGATAAAATAAAATAACTAAAAATAAAGTGTGTTTTTTTTAAACTTTTCATTTCACATCATTATACAATCAAATATAATAACTTTATTATTCCACTGGTTAACTTAACCCGTTTCACAATTTATAACACGAAGTTGGCAATTTTATTTTTTCAATAAAAATGAATTTCCACAAAGTTATCTCCGAATTCAACTAACATATCGTCTATAGTTTATACAATTCGTAACTATCCTAAACTCCAAACCATAAAATGTGCAAGAAGCGAAATTAAGAAATTAAGAACCAATAATTCGATTTTAGTTCTGTTATATCAAAATATTGAAAGACAATCCTGGGCGCTTAGGAACTCTAACGTTTCAGGGCTATCTTAGGGACTAATTAATTAGGTTTTGTATTTGGGATAAAATAAAATTATCGAATAACTAAAGCACTGCATATTTTGCATTTACAATCATACAGAAATGAAGGAAATCTCATAGAGAATCGATTGATCGATTTTGAGGGGTCCACGAAAGGGTTACTATAAAAAAATATTTGTGACATTTTCGTTATCATGAAAGTTTAAATAAATAAATTGGTAGTGATTTTTTGGGTGTTAGACCCTTTTGCAAGCAGGCCCACAAACTCAGATGAATCCATACTAATACAGGAGCAATTTATTGTATTATTCTCAAATGAGGAGCGGAAACCAATGTTTGAACAAAAATACCACAAATTATGGTTACAAAAACATATACCAATTTTACATCCTGCGTTATGGGTCAGTGTACACAGGCTGTTGATTGATTCGCCGTTTTTCTTATTAGTAGAACATGGAATTTGTGCAGTTATGAACATCATCGTTATCAAACTGTTTTATTTATATTTTATTTTTACCACCATTTTCCATTTTATCATTATTTACCATTAAAGACACCAAAAATTATTTTTAATTTTTATGTCATGCAGTTTTATGCAGGGATTCATGGTGAAGTGTTTGCTTTAAGAAGGGGTCCATGGGCATAGTAAGTTTGGGAACCACTGTGTTAGTTCAATTGAAAATGAAGATTATCTATTGTTGATAATATCTAAGCAACACCGATATCCAGTTGACATGAAAGTTGTGTGAATGAATTACAAAATTGAAAGATTTGACAATATTTTAAAAAATAAAACACAATTCATTTGTACTACTTCCACATATTTATAATGATCAGGACCGGTTTCGTTCATCACGAGCATTATCAACTGATAAAAAAACAAACATAACAGGCATACATACACTATATATAACAGGCAATATATACCTTCATTGTTACACTCAATTTTATATAAATAAGCCTGTTATGTTTGTATTTTCATCAGTTGATAATGCTCGTGATGAGCGAAACCGGTCCTTATCATTATAAATATGTGGAAGTAGTACAAATGAATTGTGATTTATTTTTTAAAATATAATGTCTTTCCACCAAGAATTGACAGTTAACACCTTAAAGAGATTTGACAATATATCAAACCCGCACAAAACTTCCATAACTAAATTTGGATTATTGAGATTTTGTACACTTCCATGTATTTTGTCACTAACGACCCAGTTCGAGTCCATTCGTGTGCTCGAATGCCTGAAGATGCCGAAAGGCGAAACCCGGGTCGTTAGTGACAAAATACATGGAAGTGTACAAAATCTCAATAATCCAAATTTAATATTGAAATTCCATCAAGCACCCTCAGTCGATGTCTTAAATTATTCCATAACTAAAGTTCACAAAAATCGATAAAAATTCTCCACACCCTTATCCTTTCAAACGTATTAAACAAGTGGCTGTCATATCACAAGAGTTAATCAATATTTTTTCCTCACATCTAAAGACTTACACAGACGTAACATGGAGTGCAAGAGATTTGATGATACCTGAGACCTTTTGTAGCTACGTCGTACACGCTTTAGTAAACCACCCTTCCCCCTCGTCAGCGAACGAAACCCTAGTCTGGATTTTCTGTAACGAACGAGTTAAATGTAAAAACTAGGGATGCTCTATGTTGATTTATTTAAATGATTTAATTTAGAAACATCAACTCAAGTAATCCTTCCAAAAACAAATCAAAGATTGTAAAAGAGAAATTAAGTTTAGTCTTCTTTCCATATTACATATGTTCAGTCGATGTAAAGAAAGTAATATTTATCCTATCTTAATGTCGGGTTCCTGTTGCATTGGTCAACGTTTTCGGTTACGGACCCAGTGCGGACAGTTCCATAAATTGAATATTCCCAATCGATATATGGATTTATGTTTGTGATGTCTAAAACTCTTTCCCACCTAACCGATCCAAAAAACGGAGTGTAGCGAAAGGTAACTAACCACTAGACTTTTCGTTTTCCTTTCCTAGCCCTATCCTTCTATCCATATTCTCTTCGAAAAAGAATTCCTGAGCAACTGAGTAACACGTAGTTTAGTTCAGTTAAGAAATGTAACCAACTAAAAATAAAATAGTTAATATTGTAGCAAGCATAAAGTAATAGAAGTTTACATAAAAATGCCAATTTCCCAGTGGTCGGCCCTCAAAATCCAATGATCGGTTTTTCGTTACCCAGTGTTCGGCCATCTCTATGAAACTTCATGAATATCGCGAAATAATTTACTGATAGTAGACAGAACAATAAAAAACATAATGAAGCAAAGCATGACAAATAAAGTATATTTTGTTAGCAATCCCCATATAAGATGAATTTGTCGAAACTTGCGAAGTAAAAATGTCCTTTTTTACATTGCGTATTGCATCATATAGGTCAATATAGTGCAGATATACCTTTGCAAGTGGCAAGACTACCTACACGAATTTTAAAAAATCTGTTTTTTTTAAATGTATCCACTATTCAAGTATTTTGTCACTAACGACCCCGGTTTCGCCTTTCGGCATCGTCAGGCATTCGAGCGCACGAATGGACTCGAATTGACGAATCGAATGACGATGGACGTGCGCTCGAATGCCTGAAGGTGTCGAAAGGCTAAGCCCGGGTCGTTAGTGACAAAATACATGGAAGTGTACAAAATCTCAATAATTCAAATTGGATATTGAAATTCCATCAAGCACCCTCAGTCGATGTCTTAAATTGTATCCACTATTATTTAAGTGTAACACTCGCCTTATGTGAGCTGGAAAAAATTGACAGTCGCCATTTTTGTATTTGTTGACGTCATTTCGTGTTTACCGAATTAAGAATAACTATGTTTACAGCAGTGTTTTGGTGACAATAACAATTTGATTCATTGACGTCGAATATTTTACAACAACGTCCAGCTCACCTATACTTCTTACACCATGACCAGACTCTTTCTGCCTATGCTTACCTTCTACGAATGAAAGAGTTCGATTGAATAAAATACGGTTCCCGAAGAACCACTCCACATTGGAAGCGGCTATGGTTAAAAAAGAACTTAACTACCCAAATCAGCAAGAACACCATTTTCATTCACGATTAATTCGAAAATATGATTATTTTGTTTACAACACATAATGGTTTTGCATTTTTATATTTTATAAAAAATATGTCAATAAAACTCCAACGCGTTTAATAATATTATTATTATAAAGTGATTGGTAATTCATTGCGAACCCTTAGCTAGACATCTCTAGTATGCAATCATCAGGATCCGGGTTTCCAAGGGACAACAGGAGGGAAGGATCCGTCTGTCGAATGCAGCGCGCTGCGTTTATTGTCAAGCCAGATATGTGAGATAAGTAAGTCATTGTGTGTAAAGATTGTAAATTGTAATGCAATATGGCTTTAAAGATTTCAATCACGATATTTATTTCTAACTTCTAACTCCCTTACACGAAGGAATCTTATAATATACAATAAACCTATCATATAGGATATATACGGTGGCGTCGGTGGCGCAGTTGTTATTGTCGTGGGCTATGGCTACGGATGTCTCGGGTTCAATTCCCGGTGCGACAGTTTTCATAAACTGATATTTCTGTTCGTAGTCTGAGTGTTTGTGTTGTCTAACACACCCACCTCACCCACCCATCGCATCCTCACGGAGCGTAGCGAGAGCGATTAGCTAACCACTAGTCCTTTCCTAGCCCTATTATTCTATCCCTACTCGCTTTGATAAAGATAGGTTGAGCAACTAAGTAATAAACAGTTCTCATAGAAAAATTCTGTTGAGATACCTCCATTAGGAGACCATACGCTCCACATTGGGAACGGATATGGAAAAGAAAAATAGGATATATGGGTATAATTTTTGACATTCGAGGATAGTAACAGATGAACCCACCTATCAGAGAAAACACAAAAAAAAATCGGGAAAGTTGTCTTTATTTCTCCTTTTAGTTCAATACACTTTTCCCAGCGATATTCAATAGCTTCGATACCGTGTTTATAGTGAGAATCGTCGAACTTCACAAAAAAGTCATCAACCGTAGACTCTACCTCTTCATTGTTGGCAAATCTTCTACCACCGAGCCATTTTTTCATGTTTGGAAACAGAAAATAATCCGAGGGGCTAAATCTGGCGAACAGCTGCTCCAAATATGGATGACATGATTTATACTCTCCTAATTTAGCATATCTACATAGGTTTTTCTTGGAGGAACTGCTTGTTTCTCAGTCGCTCAACCTCTCTTTGTCACAGAGTGAGATTTGGATATCAGGATAGGACTAGGACAGGACTAGTGATCAACTAATCGCTCTCACTTCACCTTGTTTTTAGGATCGAATGTGGTGGGAAGGAATCTAGACATCTATATCTCGGAACACAAATCCATAAATCGATTTAACAATCAATTTATGAAACTGTCCGTACTGGAATTCGAACCCGTTAACACCGCAACAGAAGACAAGACACACGATACACGCCGGGCACCTAACGTAGCCTCATCCGTCTATCCTGATTACTCTCTCCGAAAACAGAAGGTTCAATAAGCAGTTCTTGTAAAAGAGTCCTTATGCTTCACGCCGTACATTTAAAGATCTTCTACTCATATTGAGGGGAGAGTGATGATCAATCTCCACTGATGTTTTAAAAAATCTTAAAAACCTACAAGACTCTATTACAGTGGTCTCCAACCTGGTCCGTACCGCTCACTAGTGGGCGGTTTACGTTTCCATGGTGGGTGGTGGGTAATTTCGCGAATTATCTTTTTTCCAAAATATACGACACCTGAAGAAATGGAAAGGCTTAGTTGCCACATTAACGAACTTAAACTTGATATGGAAAAGCGGTTACAAAATATTTTGAATTTGAAGGCATATAGTTGGATGATAAATATGGATGAGTTGGATGTAGCTTACGAAGAAGAACTCTAAATATGACGAAGAGAGTAAAAATAATTTCAATATCTCTGGAACCCAAAAACTACTTAGGCAAATTAGAAAAATTTCCTTTAAATCCAAAAATGTCGAAATTAGTAAAAGATATATTGATAAGTTTTTCTAACACTTACATAGTAGAATCAGGCTTCAGTGTGGTTAATATTATTATGACCAAGCAAAGAAATCGTTTAAATATCACCCAAAGAGGGACCTTCGTATATTCCTAACGAAAATTGAACCAGACATTAAATATCAAGTCCCACAGCATCAGGCAACAAGGTTCTCACAACCATTAGATATTATTTCATAAATGATAATAATAGAGTTTTGTTTTTCAATTCACACTACTTCTTTAATATTTTACTATACTCTTTCTACACTATAAATAAAAAGTTGCATCTTCTATAAATTATTGCATCCTAACACTAAATTTTATTATTGCGATGTTGGTAGGCGGTAAGCAAATTTTATTCTAAAAAATATGCAAAAATGGGCGGCATGTATAAAAAGGTTGACGACCACTGCTCTAGTAGTTTGTGAGATTTTTAATAGCTCTACAAAATCTGACCCATTAAAGCTTATTATTGTTATGGTCAGAAATTACAAGTTGGCGCATTATCATTTTCTAGGTTGTTTGTTCATTTCTCTGTAGAGGCACCGATAACCGGTAGATTTCTAATTGGCTGTCTAGCGAAGACCCCTATAAGGACATCACAAGAATCACAACTCACCGCAGCCTGTCACAGCCTCACAAAAAGATAAAATACTTTACCTACTTCAACACCTAACTTGAAGAGTGATTAAATTTCTCCGCATAGTAGAAAAAACGACATATTTAACCAAGACTTTATTCACTTACGTAGGTACATATCAGTTGAGCTGGATAAAAAATGACAGTTTCCATTAGGGCATCCAATCCCGGACCCATTTTATGATCCCGGGATTCAGAATTTATCAATTCTGGGATTGTTCACCAAGCATAATTTCATATTTAAAATTTAATTTGTGTCATATACTGCTTAAATTGGAATGTTTATTTATAATTTAATATTTTCTTGAGGAATGTTTTTAGAGCATTGCAATTTTGTATTTATTGGGAATGAGATAGGTAGTCATTAAAAGAAGAGAAAAAAAAACATGCAATGATTAAAACAGTTTTTTATTATTATTAATAATAATGTAGGCTTTATCATATGGTATCCAAAAAAAGCACCTTTCAAATTGGTTAAAACGGCTGTTATGAAATATGAGAAGAAAAAAGACCACGATATATTTATATTAATTGTATATATTATATCCCCGGTTTTTTGGTCAATTGATGTAACTGTATGTAATTTGCCCGTGTATGTAAATTGAAATCGTTTAGGAGAGAGTAAAACTGTTTTTACCGATAACTTTATATAGTGAGTTGCGTTATGAATCTTTGAAATGCACTCCTGTAAATTCTCATGTTTAAAGATTCAGGATTATACGTAGCGATGGTTGATATAATAGTGGCTTACATCAAGTGGCTGGGTCAGAATTTTTAAAACTAAAACCAATGTACTGCTGTAAAATGATGTTTCCATTCCAAAAAGTGATCAATTTATTTTTCTAATTTAGATTATTTGGCCAAGGCCTGCTCTGTCGTCTTTAAAAGGAGATCCAATCTTTAACTCATTTTCGTATTTTTTGAGGGTTATATCAATTGGCCAAAACACCGTCGATTTATGTATCATTAAAGAAACTATGTACATTAATAAACCGAGATACACGTTGTAGTTAACCGAGAAGTATTTAATTTGAAATTTAAATTGTTTTTTAGCATTTACAGTGAATCCCGAAATCTTGGGATTTATATTTAGTCAATCCCGGGATTGGAAGCCCTAGCCGTCACTTACGTATTTGCTGATTTAATTGCGTCTATATTGAATTACAATTTACTACATTTATAACAGTGTTTTGGTGGCAATAAAAATTTGGTTCGTCAAAGTGACGTAATATATTTTACAGTCCAGCTCACCTATACTTCTAACACAATGGGTACACACCACAAGCAATATTAGTAATTTAATAAAACCAAACGGCCTTCATATGTAAAAAGACAGCTGAATACAGCAACACATAATTACATATAATATATTCTGTCCAATCGGTTCATGATGGTACATTAATCACTTTTCCTTTTATTTTGTTACAACATAAGTTCTTTTTACGTTGAATGATTTTTAATCAGTCGCTCAACCTCCCTTTTTCGAAAAGAGTAGGAATAGAAGGATTGGGCTAGAATAGAACTATTGGTTAGCCGATCTCAGTTTTTAGGGTTGTTGGGTGGAAAGTTGGAAAGGAATATACAACCCTGCTTTTGAACACAGAACCATATATTGATTTATAAAAATGTTTTACTGGAATTTGAGTCTGTGGAAACCGCAAACAAATATGACGAACGTCCACCAGCGTTGACCTCTTGGCTACAAGACCAGCTATTGATAACAATATCAATCAATATATTTTTTATCAAAATAATAGATATTGATTAAAACCACAGTACTCAGAACATGACGTTTGCAGTTAGATGTATTTTTGCTATATTTTTATTATATATTTGTTTTCTTTCAAACATTTCCGCTACCAATGTTGAGTATACGGCCATCTAATGGAGGTATCTCAACCGAAGTTTTTCTACGAAAACTGCTTGCTCAACCTCTCTTTTCCAAAGAGAGTACAGATAGAAGAATAGGGGTAGTTAGATTATTGCTGTCACTACATCCCGTTTTTAGGATCTGATGAGTGGGAGGGAATTTTATACATGACATCCATCCATGCCTACGATCAGAAATCGATTGAAAAATCATTTTATGTACTGGGATTTGATCCCGTGAGGTCCGTAACCGAAGCCAACGACGTTGACCACTGCACCACGACCCGACATCTTTATTATAATATGATATTCAACATCAGTCCAACAAGATTTCAAACCTGTTTTTAAATAATTAGTAATTTAAGTTTAAGCAAAATTTGCATCCAAAGGTTTCATCAATATCTACTCAACTTTTGCCAAGCTTCATAAGCAAATCATCAAGAACATTGTTAAATAGATCCTCCAGTTCATTACTCAGACATATCCAAATAACCCGTATTGAGATAATGGGAAAAGCAAAATTCAAATGGTCACAATAAATCAAATATTTATGTATTTAACAATAAATTACGCACTTTCCTAGTAAAGTCAGTAGAAAGATATTATTAATCAAGAAATATACGTTTACTGACCCAGACATATCAACATTGTGCTTAATTTCTTAGAACAGGGGTGGCGAACATAGCGCACGCGTGCCAGAGATGGCAAGATATCTGAACTTAAAGCCATACTTAATTTTTTCGTTCACAAATAGATCAGCTGACTCTCTCGTTGACGTTAAAAAGCCTCAATATAGACATGTTTGTGTATCTCATGTGTAACATATTGTTAAAATTAAATTACATTTTGACAATTAATTTTAGGTGCATGTAAAATAATACCCCGTTTCTTACACACACGAAAGAGTACTTTATATTTGTACCAAAAAACGTTGTAAATAGTTTTAATTTATTTTTACTCATCTTTTCCTTTATTTTTGACCTGTAAAAGTAATTTAAATTTAAATTAAAAATTAAATATTTTTTTATCAACTTGAAATTACGAAAACATTGCATTCAGTTTCAAAGTTTCGTAGGGTGTTAATGAAGTTAAGCTCTTTTTTTTAATAGAAAAATCTGCTTGGCACGACAGTCGATATATATTACTTGGGGATTTTTGGCACGCGCATGAAAAAAGGTTCACTACCCCTGCCTTAGAAGGTTACCTGCCTTCGTTTTTTAATAGCATTTTTAAATAATCTATGATAGAGCGCAACACTTTACATATAACTAAATATTTAAGTCAAATTACATTTTTTTGGAGTCGTCTGGCTAATGAACTGGACGATCGATATTCAAGCATACGTACATCATACTTAGTTTGACATGAAGTAAGTAAGTTTGAAAATTAAACACAGCGCTTGGAATTATATTCTTTTATTATTTTACCTCATTAATATTATAAGAAGAACGTATTTATTACGTTAAATAATTCAGACGTTCAATGTTAATAATAATTATTAAAGAATACCGTACATTGTTGCTGATTTAATATTGTAACGGGATTTTTTAAATGTAAATTTAAATTTGTTTTTAAATCAAGATTTATGTAGATAATAATATTTTTGCTAATGTTTTTTTGCCAAGAAACAAGATTTTAGCATTTATATTTATTCATATTATGTTCATGAGAACATTTTTTTTCTAAAATTATAGAAAATATTATAAATATAAAAGATTGTGAACAGTTATATGCCTTTCTATTTTTTAACGTTATTCAGTACATCTATTTCAAAATTACTTACTAATATAAGCATACTATATATAATACCCCAGACCGTTCTGTAGATGTTTTATTATTATCACATGTAGGTATGAAATTTCCTCATGACGTAAGCGTTCGCGGTGACATAAAATAAAATTTTATGCGATGCAAACACAATTCCGACGTACTAGCCAATATAAGAATACTATATTTTATACCCCAGACCGTTCTGTAGAGGTTTTATTATTATTACATGTAGGTATGAAATTTCTTCATGACGTAAGCGTTCGCGGTGATATAAAATAAATGTTATGCGATGCAAACACAATTTCGACGTACTAGCTACTTTAACTTTTTTCACTTTCACTTTTTCAATTTCAACACCGCCATCTATGACGGGTACAATCATACTAAAAATTGTAAATTAATTTTTGGCAACTTATTATTTGGTTAGTAACTAATTCAATAAATGGTTCGTAAGAAATAATAAATGGTCAGTTGATAATTGAATTTTATCTGTAAATAATTGCCAAATAAATAAAGGTTAGGTGAGATCGGGTTTAATTAAAAAACTGGCCTTGTAATTTAATAACTGATCATTTCATATAAATTACTGACCGTTATTTAGCATACCCGCTCCCTATTCGGAGCATATGGCCATCACACGGTTCCTGCAAGATTCTCGGTCCCCAGCTAGTCTTTTTTCTTCTTACTAGCGTTTCGTAGCTCCGCCGATTACATTCTATGCATGGTCATCAGCAGCGACGGAATTCTTCCGGTTAATAGAAGATATAGACAGAATTCAGGCTCTCCTGGGGCATCCGCAGTACATGTCCAAGCCAATTCCATCGTAGCTTTTTATTTTGGACGTAATAAGGGGCTGGTCCGTCCACTCTCTTACCTCCGAGTTCCTAATAAAGTCAAACCACTGTACTCCTAATATTCGCCACAACCATCTGTTTTCGAAGCACAGAAAGATTTCGTTACTTGTTAAGCATTTTCACAAAAACATCTACCACTCATGTATTACATCAAACAGTTGATACACACGTATCGCTTTACTAAGCATTAATTATTTGAGAGTCACTGCTTCAATAAATAAATAAACACCACCAAACGGCCGGTAACACTTGACTCAGTGTATTTTTATGTACATAAATATAAATAATTATCAATCCTTGCACGTGGAAGACATACTTAAGCTCTTGGATGTATCTAGCTTGAAGAAGCGTTTTCTCTAAGCTTTGATGATGGGTAAATGCAATACTTTAAAACTTCTCCTCACTATATCTTTTCTTTCCACATTTAGTTATATAGGCGACTGTTTTAGGGACCGGAGGGATTGGAGGGAATTGTAGACAATCACAAACACCCATGCCTTCGAACAGACATCCATAAATCGAATGAAAAATCAATTTATGAAACTGTCCTTACTGGGATCTGAGCTCGTGATATCAGTTACCGAAGCTTACGACATTGCACCACGAACCCGAAGATATATTGTAATACATAATATAGATAAACTAAAATCAGTTAAGAACTGTCAACCAATTCGTATATAATTCTTTTTGAATTAAATATTTTGATATTCTTACCTTATCTTAATGGAGTTCCACTAAGTAAACTTCAATTCAATTAATAAATTGTGATAAGAATGATCTAATGAATAGTCTAGCTATTATTTGTACGATAATTGAATAACACTTCTTATAACTCAAATGTAGTCTTTTGAAATTAATGTATTTATGCCGGAATGACGAAGGCGATGTATTTTAATCACTGTTTGACATAACAGAATATAATTATTCAACATGTACATACGTATTGTTATGATTTTTAACGTGTAAGTTATGGCTCTATGTACAAATGCTCTAAGCAATAACTCTATTTCTATAACACAGGCATGGGTTTGTTAGTAAGCAAGCCGTCATGCCATATTTATGTTCGACGTGCAGCGAATGCAACCAACGACCACTGCACCGCCCCGCGTCAGTCCTCTTTGGAAGCTCGTGCAAGTCTGTTGCATTTTGTTTGTATACAAAACTTTGACCCTCCGCTTAATGTAACAAACCTAGCAATATTAAAATAGTAATATAATATTTGAACGTGGATGATGCGCGTTCACGCATTTAGTTTTTTTTTATTTCTTCTATTATTAAATCACGCTGTGAATATATAATCCGAACTGGCCGGTTTTTTGTCAGTTGACGTTTGAAGTTCGGGTGGTAGGCATGTGTGTTGTTTTTGTTTGGGATAAGCTCCGAAATACAACATAAAATAGTACAGTTAGTTACCATACTCTCAGTGAAAGACATTGTGATTCCGTGCCTGTATTACATACGGCATTCGTAATTCTATTTCTCTGGACGAGTGTACATCCGGATTATGCGTGAGAATTTTTTTAATGAACATTATTAAAATAAATATCCGTCAGTCTATTTTTAGAAGTGCGTTTCATAGCAGTGGTGAACTTTGACTATTATACATCTGATTTTCGTGCTTGAACTCTTAATTATAAATCGTCAAAATGAATATGTGAGTATTTTAAAATAACATATTATTTGAAACTGTATTTATTAGTCATTATTGTTTGTTTTAAATTACTATATAATTGTTTATATTCATACTTTTCTTACTATTTAAATAGGCAAAATAATATATATAAATTTAAGTGGACATAAGTGGAAGATCATAAAAACAATTACATTCGAAATGTTAGTAAATATACTTGCTACTCTTTTTTTGCCTGAATAAATACTTAATAATGCAATTAAAACAATGCCATTCTCTGGGTAATTTAATAGCGGGTAGAAAATTGGCAAAAAATCAAACATTGCAATTAAGGAAACTGATAATTTAAGCGAATTACGAAATATCACCACGAGACTTTTGACGACTCTTTCATACTGATATTATGTTCGTTTTTCACGTAAATTATCGATCTCCTTGATTCCAATGATTAATATGTTGACAATTTCCTATTCGCAATTTAATTTCCTAAAGAATTGCATTGTTTTCAGTAACATTAAGTCATTTTTCGGACAGAGAAAGAGTAGTAGGTATGTCGTAAAGCATATTTACCATTGGTCATTATTGTTCGTTTTAAACCACTAGATAATTGTTTACAACAACAACAAAATAATATCTAAAAGTGGACATTTTATCGAACAATAAATTTCTAAATTTGAAAAGTTGTACTCTTCCATATGTTATTATGTTTTATCATTAACGACCAGGTTTTCAAAGTGATAAAACATATGGTATTGCACTGAATTTGACTCAAATATGATATTAAAACTCCATAAACAGTGTCGCTGACGTCGACATTATTAATTATTCAAATTTATTGTTGCTTACTTGGTGAATTTATTAATAAAACACGTCATGAAAACATAACTCCATGATGGATTTATCAAGAATTGTCCTTTTTCGATGGATGCCATTCCATTGTCATCTGATTCGATAATAATGCAAAATACCATTTCACAAATAATAATTATTAACAGTATACAGTAATGACAAAATGTAATTACGTTTTTATTACTAAACTGTGTCAAAATTATTATTAAAATATAACAAATTTAATGTATTCTTTAATGAATTGAAAGTCATTTCAAGCCATATTTTATGATATTAATGATATTTAAAAATGATGGAGAGAGAACATTTAACATAGATTTAAAATAGCTACCTATCAACTGTTAAGAGTTAAACGACTTACAGAAAAATAACAATGCTAACAAATCATCATTATTCAGATTTGTTTATTAGTCTTTTTATTCATCTCTATTTATGCTGTCTTTCCGCAACTCTATCCTCGAGTCAAACAGCGCTTTTCATAGCAATACATTGTAATATATGCAGTTTATTGATATGAAACGCGCTGTTTGATATGTCATATCGTATTATATTATATACATATTGGTGTAGTGGAGCCGGAGCGCGCACCGGCACTTTTTAAAAGAGTCTTCTTCAATGATCAAACTTTGAATCATATGAAAGTTGGTTTATGGAATTTTATATATTAGATTTTGATATATTAATGTTAGGTTGAACTAGAGTTATCAAATTAGGTAAATTACATTTCAAAAATATACTAAGTAATTATGACTGAGTACGTTACCATATCTATTAACAAGTTTATATACAGTATATCACTTATAGATACAAGTAAAAAAATATCCTTTAAAATATTTATTGAAAGTGCTTGATGAAATTTCAGTATAAAATTTGATCATTCAAATTTTGTACATTGTTATACGCTTTGTCACAATCGACCAGGGTTTCACCTTTTGGAATCTTCATGCATTCGAGTAAACTGATGAACTCGAACTGACGAGTTCGACTCGGATCGAGTTCATCCGTGAACTCAAATGCCCGACAAAACCTGTAGAAATGTACAAAATTTGAGCGATTTTAATTTAAAAATAGTTAAATAATAATAGTTACAATAATAGGCTCATGTCGAAATAGTTATTCGTAATATTTGAAAATTCTTGTAGAACTAAATATATTGCTTTTTTTACCCTATCAATGTAGCGAATGCGTTAATTAATATTAAATTATGTTGAATTTAAACGATAGCGCTACTGTGAAGATGCTTATCAGAGAGGCGAAACAACTAGGAACACAACCAGTAGAATACGTAGCAAAGTAAATTTAATAAATTATTGACACAAAATTTTCGCAGAAAAAAAATATATATTATGGTCTATTTTTCCTTTTCGACAAATGTTTGCATAACGAACTTATACAAATTCATAATACACAAAATCTAAAATTATATTTGTATAAATTAAGTGCGTTGCATTCAGTTACAAAGCGTTCAGATTTTTCAATTAGGAATTAGGAATGATTAATTTAACCACCGATGTAAAAGTTCAATGCATTTTATGAATGCAAGTTAATGTGATCTAATGCAGCAATGAAAGCATCTCACTCTTTATACAAACGAACAATGGCAGCTGTATGAAGGGTGTACAATGTTCAATATCAATTCATACATGATTTGTACATCATCACTGCATCATCATTCGTCACGAACCACTGACTGGCGAAGAGTGAGAAAAACGAGAAACCAAAAAATAAATTAAATTCGGTCTCATCGAAATTGATGGCTAGTACGTGTACCGTTTTTTTACCATACTCAGTCCCAACGTGCAGCATAAATGGCCTCTTAATAAAGTATGGATAGAAGGATAGGGCTAGGACAGGACTAGTGGTTAAGGAATCGCTCTCGCTACGCCCCGTTTTTAGGATCGGATGGGTGGGAGAAATTTTAGACCTCCCAAACATTCATGCCTACGAACAGAAATCCATAAATCGCTTGAAAAAATGGATTTATGACTGTACCGGGACTTGAACCCGAGACATCCGTAACGGCAGCCAACGTCATTTACCACGGAGCCGACGGTTCAGTTTTTAGTTACGATATATTGTATATACATGTTAGAAAATTGCAAGAAATCGGATTTGAGAACGGTGACCATACATACGGGCATAAGACAAATGCACACATGCCAATTGCACAAAATACAGATCCGCACAGTCACATCTAGTGTGCATATAGATACGTACAAAATTTTAAAATAAAGTTCTTTTATCTAAACTCACTTCATGTCGAACTTAGTAGAAATTCGTGACAATTTAAAGCATATAAGATGATTGAGTTTTCCATAAATTTTTTACACATTTCCATACGTTTTGTCACTGACGACCCGGGTTTCCCCTTTGAGAATCTTCAGGCTTCCGACTACACGGATGTACTGACTTAAATTATAAAACACGATATCTAAATAAATAAAACACAATTTGATTTGTACTACTTCCGCAGTTTTTAAAAAGATCAGTAGTGGTTTCGCATTCCGAGCATTATCAACTGACATACAAAACATATTGTGTTTTCAACAAATCTGGCATTTATAAATTACAATGTAGTGTTTGCCAACACTTCTATGTGGGTAAAACCACACGTACATCAGATATACGAGGATCAGAACATTTAGCGGCGTTTAGATTAAAAAAAGATACTTCAACATTTGCAAATCACTTGTTATTGGAGAACCATACGTTCAATGCGGATGATGGGGCTAAAATGTTGCATCAAAACATGGAGGGTCATAAATTATTCTATCAAGATAATTGGAAATCAATAAAGCCCAGTTAAAGAACAAACAACTGAATCTTCCAAACTTTCCTCTATTGTACCATGTACGTGAGATGAATCCGTAAAAAATAAAACATGAATTAACAATCAAAACTGAACATAAATTAACAATCAAAGTAATGAATTTCCCATATTAATACATCGGTCCATGGTCATCCTAACTTGAAATTGGGATTTCTTGGAATTGTATTTAAAAACCCCTCTCAGCCCTCTGTTCAGTCGTAAGGTGGTCGGTCACTAGTCCAGATGTTAATTTCTTAGACACAGCGATAAGATTTATCCTAGTTTATTTTGTATATAATCGTTATAAACTGTCGGTAGAAACTCGTGTGCTCGAATACCAGAAGATGCCGAAAAGCGAAACCCGGGTCGTTAGTGACAAAATACATGGGCATGTACAAAATGTCAATAAATCAAATTTTATATTGAAATTCCATCAAGCACCTCAGTCGATGGCTTAAATTATATTGTGTTTTATTCATTTCAATATAATGCCTAACACCAAGAATTGATAGTGATATAACATTATATCGTTAAGAGATTTTGGTTCCTCCCGTCAACCAGCAAAGTGTATTGATATGACAAAAAAACATTGCCCTGTTATTTTCTTTACAATCACACTATAATATCGCCGAGAGTGATTCTCTGTAAGAGTGAAATCACATAAGATTTTGGATTTTGATTCTGGCTTGTTTGTTATTCAAGAGTGCGTCCGCTTTCGATCCTCAAGAAAAAGATAGATTACGGACAAAGGGTCTTAGACCTTGTCGTAAATTTTTATGTTTATTGATAAACCTCATACCTTAGCCCAGTGGTCGGCAAACTTATTTGCCAAAGAACCAAATATGTACATTACAACGATTAAAAAAAAAATTAATAGCCAAATCTGTTTAGTAATTTAGTAAATATTTATTATAATTTAGACCTTCATTAAATTATGGTTACACTGAATAAAATTTGATTTCATACTTTATAAAGATGTTATTTATTGATAAAAAATAATGTGAAAGTAAGTTATCCATAAATTTATATCATGACAATAACTGACAAACACTTAATGCGAACAATATCCTTACATCTCCTTTGAAAGTTTGAGTATGTCAGGTTTGTATGTTGTTGTTTTTAATTTTAAGCATGATTCCAGGTTCTCATCAATAAGACGATTTCTCAGTTTACTCTTCTAACTCCATGCTTGAAAAAGATTGTTCGCGTGAATATGTAGTACCGAAAAGGGAAAAAGCAGCATTCGTGAGTTTGTTCAACTGATCATAAGAGTCAGGAATACTATTCCAGGCGTTGAACATGATCACGTCTTACTTCTCCAGGTCTTTCAAAGCAAACCACTTGTATTTTGAACTAACGTTCAAGTTTAGAGTTCTATATTTCCTCGCTTTTTATATCCAGCAATTGTATTTTAAAGTTACCAATGTCAATGCCAAAAGGAGAAAATTTCAAATCTTTTATCGTAATATTAAGAGAATTTTTAACGAATGCTAAGGTCGCTATACTGTTTTTAAATTTCTGAAACATGCTGCGCCTTGCGCGCCTGCTCGTGGATATTTGTACCAGAGCGTCACTTAAGGGGACAAAGAGCCGATTGCGGCTCCGGGGCCGCACTTTGCCGACCACTGCCTTTGCCCTTCCAAATTCAATCCGGTTTGTGTCTTCCATATTGTAAGAATCTTATTCAACGCCATGCTTCAAATTCGTTTTAATGGGATTAAGCATCGTATTAAAAAGTGTCCTTTTTATTATTCAAAATACTTTTAGGCTGTGATACCCGAAGATTATATATCTTCAATGAAAGGCTAACAATTCAACCACCTTGGGAAGAAATGTGATATGCAACCATAGACTAATATACTATAAATTAGAAGACACAACGTAGGTGACATATCAGTACATAACAAAACAGAACAGTGATAAATCAACACAATGACAAAACGACACCCAAAATCAAAACAGTGACAAAACAACACAGGGGTAAAATAAAACACTTTTTTTTGTAATTTTGCAATACGTCCTTCAATACACATTTCCTTAATAATAAATTTAAAGAAAACATTTAGATTATAAGTACTATAGATATACCAATTTAACTTGGCCGCTAGCAAGGGTGCCACCGTCACATTAGGAATGTTGCCATACTCAACCAGAACTGAAATTTCAATAAATACCAAAACTGATATTTTAGCGACGGTGATTAAAGATATTTATTTTGCATAAAATGGCAATTGAAGAAATTTATTCTAGACTGACAATTCTATTTCCGAATTCGGCAGCGGCCAAGTAATATTAGTAATACCATAAATAAAATTGTATTTGGAAAACTCTGACATTTTTAACAAATTTCAATTACGGAATAATATATCGTTTAATTAAATTTACTATCTAAATAACCTGCGGTTATTATATTATATTAATTATTTTTTTGAAATTGTGTTGTGTGTGTTTAATTCATAAAGCAAAAAATGATTTGTTTTATTTTCGCCCTGTGTTGTTTTGTCACTGTTCTTATTTACCATGTTCCGGTTACCCGCGTGAGCATAGACAAACTATTTCATAGATAAATACTCCATTACGCTATCATATTTAACTTAAAACTGTAACAGAAAAATAAATATACCATGTTCTGTATGGGTTTTAAAAACAAATTACTAACATAAAATCTTTCTACATGTTCCGCACATAGAATCGTTCACGTGAATATCTGGCTACATATAAACGGATATCCTCCAGGAAGATTCCACCAAAGCTGTGTGGCCGGTGAGGATGTTGAATGATGAAACTAATTCGTGGAATTATTGCCAATTTATAATTCGGATTCTATACAATCTGGGTATGAACACTTATAAACATTTTTAATTTGATGAATCAACGACATTTTTGGGTTAATCTGTATCATTTAAATTCATTCTCGATTCCAGAAATACTCAAATGACTAAACGATAAAACCTATGTCTTAAAATATTCATGAAAACTATATTTTTAATGCATACGCAGTGAATCACCGAAACAAGGTCTTGATAATTTATATTTCCCGTCATTTACGTTTTATTCTTTGAGTAGCATTTCATTTGAGTATATCATATATATGGATAATGGACCGCCTCAATAGAAGTTGTTTAACTGCTTGTTAGTCAATCGCTCAACCTCTGTTTTGGATAGCGTTAGAATAAGCCCTGTCGGGTTCGTGGTGGAGTGGTTAACGTCGCAGATTTCACGGTTTCGATTCCCAACACGAACAATTTTCTTTTTCAGTTGATTTTTAAATCGATTTATGGATTTCTGTTCGAAGGCGTGGTTGTTTGTGAAGTCTAATATTCCCTCCCACCCATCCGATCGTAATAAAAAGGCGAAATGGGTGACGATTAGCTAACCACTAGTCCTGTCCTAGCCCTATCCTTCTACCATTTCTCTCTTCGGAAAAGTGAAGTCCAAAGTAGTTGTCGTAGAAAAACTTCCTCCATTAGAAGGCCATATGCTAATGTAGCGGACATGGTTAAAAAAGAAAGAATAAATTGACGGGACCAGGAAAGGACTAGGGATTAACTAATTGGTGTCCTTATGCGCCATTTTCAGGATCAGTCGAATAAAAATAAATATATGAATTCTTCCAGTTCGGGATTCGGAACCGTAACCTCGAAAAGGGTAAGACGATAGCCCAAGAGCATTGACTGATAATATACTAGATTTATTTTCTATCATGTTTCAAATCGTTATGGATATTGTATGCTGATCAAATGCATTATTAAAAGAGATTTTGAATTGAAGAACTTAAAAATACTATAATAATTCAAATTTCATTTTGAAATTCCATCAAGCACCCTCAGCCGACGTCTTAAATTTAAAAAAATATACTAAATTGTTCATAATTCTAGTTAACATTTCTCTCCGTTTACGTTTTAACTTCTCCATTTAAGTTAAGAAATTCTCGCTTTCGTCTTCAATACGCTAATTCATAAATTCGGCTTCTGATCTTTGATATTTGAAAATTGAATACAAATATACAGTATTTTATGGCATACTAGGTTCATTGAATAAAGATTTTAACCATAAATAATATTTAATACAATCATTGAATTGATATCGTGATTTCAACTGTTAACCTGTAAGCTACGAATAAAAATGACCGCAGTTTGTGCCACATATCCGTAAATAACATCCATTTTTATTATGCACCTGTTAGATATCTAAAACCTGATATTTCAGACATAAGTATTATTATAAAAAAATGCGTTGGTGTAAAAACTTTGTGATGTCATGTTTTTTTTATATTAGATAAGTTCTAACCTTCAAAATCAATTAGTCGAATAAAAATACGGCCAACCAATTATACAGTTCTGATGGTGGCTATCAAAACAGGTTGATGACTGATATTAGTTTCGTTTTAATTAATTATTGTCAATCTTTACATATTCATTTTTTTGTTTTTGTTATTTATGGGCAGTATTTATTCGCACGCAGCAAAATTATTTATCTCTCTATTACGTCTTACGTTTTTTTGTGGACCTGTTTTTAATAATTGAACTTATTGTGTTAATTTATATGTTTCTTCTAAATCAGGCGTTGGCAACCTTTTTTAGTTGCTGATCAAAATCAACCAAAATATGACTAAAAATTTCATAATATGGTAAAATATCAAGGCGTTTTCTACAAAATTGTATTAAATAGTTGATAGCTATTTCGGCTTAACGCCATCCTCATTGCAATTTAATACTAAATACTTTGATATTCTGCCCTACTACAATGGAGTTCTACCAAGTAAATGCCAATTCAGTCAATACACTAAAAATATCTAATATTTTCTATGGATTCGGCGGTAACTTTGTGGAAGTTCGTTTTTAATTTAAAATTAAATTAAAAATTGATAACTTAGTTATTCCACTTGGTTAGGGAATCAAGGGAAAGGAAGGGTTTTGGTTCAGTGAGTATTTTCATTTTAAAACAGTCTTTTAGTGAATAATAAGACAAATTGTATTGATAAAATAATAACAAAACGCTTTTAAACTTAAAACATAGAATAAAAAATTCTAATTATTATTATATAATTGTCAAGTTTAAGTTCATTAACTTGTAAACGTTATTTAGAAACATTCTCGCCGTGATCAATGGCTCCCTTAATGATATATTCAACAATTCAAATTTGATGCATCCCACGTTGATACCATGAAAAGACTACTATCTTTCATTTTTTCTCAATATTTCCGCATTGTCTTTTTATATTTACATATTATACTTTATTTGCGGAACTCAAATGGTTCACTTGTTGACCGGCGGGTCATAAGTTGCCGACGCCTGTTCTAAATGTTGGTTGCCGTTTTGGCAATATTAATTTAAGAATGCTTAAGAAGTAAAGAACAACCTGTAGCTGTATTAATATACCCATCAACTAAAGCTGTAGGTGTTTTTTATGGGTATCGTCTTAAATGGCATTAACAGTATGAACTCAATTAAATATTTTTTGCACGATACATTTTGGTGTGTGCCTAAATCTTCAAACAAACATAATGTTCAATGTATAAATAACAATGTTTTAGTTCCAAAAAATGATAAAATGTAGTAGATAGTTTTTACGCTTACGCATTACGCCACCCGCCGTTAGCATGTAGTTCTGACTAATTACTTTGCTATTTTAAAGTAAAAGCAAATTCCAATTCTATGTTTTGATTTTTCATTTACGTTTTTAAAATGAAAACAAAATTTTTTAGAAATATTATTTGCTTTCGATTTCAATGTACACTAATCAAAGTAAAATTATATGTATATGATTGAGTACAATATTTATGAATTTTTAATTGTAATACAATCCTAAAAATGGCTCGTAAATAAAGCGATTGGCCAACCACTAGTCCTGTCCTATCCCAATCCTTTTATACGAAAAAGTCGAGTGACTAAATAACAAGTATTTATTTATTATTAAGTCATTTGGTAATTTCAAGTTCATATTACATTATGGTATTTTTTAAAATAGTATGTAACGGTGCTCACACAAAGCTCTTCATTCATCGCTGCGTAATTAAAATCTCCAAGGCTTTCACCGACAGTTGAAGAATACAAGCAACCCTTGATGCTGAATCCCTTCATATATTATGTAGCGCTCGCATATTCTGACAAAGTTACTCCTGAATATGCAAGCTTAGAATATTCATGAAGTAAGCACCTCCTACTTGTAACGAAACTGCAAGCATTCATTTAATAACCTGAGCTTGTTTCGAAAACCTGCCGCATGCAGATTGCCATATCCGGCGCAGTTAGCAGCTCTAGCCATGAACAAAGCAGCGATGGCGGGAAAGTTCCGAGCGAGACGCGGGAAAGGGAGGAAAATGGCGGCAAACGTCAGTAAGTTGGCGGGGGTGGCGTACTGCGCCCAGGGCGGGAAGTTCGATCGAGTCTGGCTTGCGGGGGGTTGCCAGACGTCTCTTTGTCTGTAAAAGCGCGCAGATATCAATGCACAGTTTTTTTTTAATTACAAGTATAATTATATACTGAAATTAAGTAGGAATATAAATAATACAATTAATAGTTCTGAATATTTACATTAAAATTTTTCGATGGATATTGAAGTCGTAGAAATTTAAATAAAACCTGTCATAATGTGTGGCGTGAATTATTTGTTATCATTCTATAATATAAGTATGTCATACTGCATATTATGTACCACTAAGAGTAAGCACCGTTAGCAGTAAACAAGAAACTTATATTTATTAATACAAAGTAGTTATTTACGCCCTAACGCTTTATTTTATTATACTCATATTTGACAACAGCTGTTACCTACTGCCTGGTAAAGACATTCTCAAACTTTTAGCGCAGGGGTGTAATTTAAATCCTAAGCTCTAACGAAGCCTAAGATTTAAGTTACAATGGTATTAACTATTTTCTGTTGATTAAAACTCGAATGGGGAAAAGCAAAATTATGAAGGGAAACAACAATATTTATTTCGAATGACTTCCACTATCCAGATAAAGCAACTTATATACAGAGGAACAATAGGTTAATTATATTCAAATCGACGGTGAATTTCACTGTGGCTGGCGCAACACAAGTCACCTCATCTGGACATACACCCAGCCTGTGGACAATACTGTGAAGCTAAGTGTAAAGCCTTCCTACCACTTACCCAGACGGTTGCTATCTTCGTTTTTCTATCATTATATTTTGTATTCAGATAACGTATTATGTTGAGAATGAAATTATTTTGATTGCTGTAGTAATTTATAATTATTTTATGAACTCATCTCACGTAAAGGATTTAATAAAGAGGCATTAGGGATAGTAAGTTGTTCGTTCTAAATTCGTTATCAACTTAGATGAGTGTTTTAAATTATAAAAGATTTCAGAAACACGACAGGAAGATATTTTAATGAAAGCTTCTAAAATAAAATGGCTACTTAGTTCTTCGCTTACAAGTTGCATTGCGCAATTTAAAATTTTCGAGTCCAGATTAATTTCAAAGTGTACGCTCACTTGAAAACTATGAGAAGGAAATAAACTTTCACATCCGTGGTCCGCAAATTGTGGAAAAAACTTTTCGCTTTACGAAGCATTTTCTCATTAATGAAAAACAATAAACCGGCGACCAGGTGCTTTCAATTTTTCGAGTGTCAATATAATTCTGCATAAATTTAATCTGTCCTGCTCGTGAAGTTGTCGGTATTTTTATGTTGATCATATTTTTATTACACGCTTCTTATAGCAACATTACGTGGGTTTGTATGTTTTATGACAAACTTCCATCGTATATTCCAAGAGTATGTTTACCTTAAAGTAAATGTTTTTTTCAGTATCTACCATAAACATCTAAAATATCACCCAGACTTATCAGTATACCATTTATGGAATAGCAACCGATTCTCTTTTAGTACAGGGATACGTTCCAGAGACTAAAAACTGTTTTAAAAGAGATAAGGTGCACATATAAAATTGGGTGATAATTACCATTACCTAAAATACCCCCAAAATATACTCGAATTTATTTTTTATCTATATGTAAAAATAGTTTCATAAGATTCATACATAATAAGTAATAAAAAACTTGACATGTTTTGTAATTTAAAATCAATATTGGAGAAGTTCATTTATCAAATTCGATAAACAGACATTAAAAAATAAAAACGAGAGATAAAATAAAATCTAAACATAGAAGAGCAATATAAATGTGTCAAAAAATAACAAGTCATGCATGAGTCAGGAAAATCTGCATCTTAAAATTCGTCAATGACAAAAATAACAATTCTAATATTATCAAAGGATCAAAGTGTTTTTAAATTTATAAATATACCGTATTAATTCAAATTGGACCATTTTCTTAGACCGTGCATAAAAATACTGTGCACTTTTGTTGCGGGGTTGTGACATTTATTATTATTGATAATAACTATTGCTTATTCTCTCTTCGTCTGTTTCTTAAAAATATTTATTTACCATTCGATACAAAAGGGTAGTTTTTATATTATTCTAGAATCGACCGAGAATACCACAGACATATGACATTTATATATATAGAATAAATGTCACGAGATAATCATGGCTATAAATTAGTGCTGGATTTTCTAGCTAATGCCTTAGGGGCTCTCTAAATCCTTTCTTTTATTTCTATGCATATCTCTTCAATACTGAATGGCAGCGCAGGAGGCGAATTTTAGGTTTGGGGTGAGAGTGTAAATAAAGGGAGCAATGCACGACTCAAATGCATAGGTGAGCTTAGAAACCCAAATTAGTTGCTGTGACGTCATCGCTTGAGTGCCTACATGGGATTTACACACAAAGTACTATTCATAATGAATGAGATGTGCTTCTAACTAGCAAAATAATTGGGTATTACGTCCGATATGAGTAAAGATATCATGAGAGACACGTTTTAGTACAGTGATATATTGGTGACTTCTCTAATCTGTTATGGTTAATGTCGGCCTATGGTCAGATGAGTTAGGGCTCTAGACCCGGAAAGATCAATATCAAATTCAGATTTTTCGATTTAAAAAATTGAATGCTCTTGGTCATCGGTGTAGGTGTTCTCGGGTGACATCAAAATTTTCTTCAGTTTATCTCATCTGGTAAAAAGATTTCATGCTAACTGTCACCTTAGCTGTACTTTACACCCAAATATTTTTCATCGTGATATCTAACATTGGTTCGGTTACAAATCCAAGCTAGACAAACCAGAACAGTGACAAATCAAAATAGTAATAAAACAACACAGTCACAAATCAAAACATACAAAATCAGAACAGTGGCAAAACAATGCAGGTGCAAAATTAAACACAGTATTTTTGTCGTATCTATTCATGAATTAAATACACAATTATTGTTATATTATATAGGCCTTATTGGAAGATTGTTAAAACAACTTTTTAGAATATCACGATAATTATTACAGAAAATGACCATACATATAACACAAAATTAAAAAGATATATTAAATTTATATAATATATGATACATAAACATAGTATTTATAAAAATATATAATTTTTTTTTAAATTTTGTTGTTTATCTGTTTTGTTTTATTATTAGTGTCACAAATTAAGTTGACATTTTTCATTTCAACTAAAGAATGTGGAAAACTTTGGCATTACATAGTGAAGAGTAGAAGGATTTGTTTCGGTAACCATATACACATTTAAAGATGTTATCAACGCTTAAACGTAAAACGGAAATGCAGAATGACGACATATATAACGGATTTCTTCAATCAGAAAAATGATTTTCTGATGAAAATCTAAATATTCATCTTAGATATCTCCAACACAACATCAATACCTACAGCTGACTTTAAAACATCTCGCGATGAAATGGTATTTTAAAATCACACGCAATTTTCGTATCACTATATCACTGTATAATTATTAATCTATCGATAATTACTTTGATTTATCATATTTAAAATAAAAAACAAAGAATTAGACTGTTTACTATTAATATGTAGAATGATTTTCATACGATACATAAAAGTTCGCACCGATAAATCGAGGCTTTTTAGTAGTCTCGTTAGCGCGTTGGTAGATTTGTGCCCTCAGACTAAAAGGGTTAAAAAAAACTCTTCAACAACATTATTTCAAACCTTCATTTGAACACGTCTTTTAAAACAACCCGAACGATATTTCAACCATTTGACAATAGTAATTCTTCAACCTCGACCGCGAATATTTCACCCTTTTTCCTTTCTATTTGCAATCTGACAAACAACTTTGACTTGCCGAAAAGTACTCTCATAGCGTAAAATATGCGCACTTACAGAGGTCATTAAAAAAAGTATGTTTTAATGTTTCAGTGGAACATTCCCCACTGTACAATACACCCCAATCTACCCGAGTGCAATGAATTTTAAAGATACGCTTTTTGCTTTAACTTCAGCCATTGCGATTAACGGGTCTTTTGGCACTAGGGCATTCAATCTCGGGATTGGTCATTAAACTTTTTAAAAATGTCGTGTTTTAAATTGTACATTATATAATTAAGTATATGTCCATTATTGCTTCAATTGAAATGAATGTATGCCTATATATTTTTTTTGGGCATCGAAATGATTTTTTTATTTATAGTTACATTTTTTTTATAAAATAATATAAAAAATATATTTTTTTTAAACTGTCTGTTCCTCTCTACGGCTCTTACGAAATATGAGAAGGAGGGAGACCACAATACATATTTATTATGTAGGTATAATAAAAATGTATGCATGATACATAAACAAACCGAGGTACATATTGTAGTTTATTAGGAAGTATTTAAATTGAAATATATTTTTTCTTCATTTACAGTGAATCCTGAAATCCCGGGATTCATATTCAGACAATCCCGGGATAACGGAATTGGAAGCCCTATTTGGCATCCGTTGTTGAGATTTGGAGTGTAGAATCCTTGCTGTTTGGAGTGCAGTAAGGCTAACGACGCCCCATCGTTGCTTTGCAAATGAGACGATGCACCCTTCTGATTGTAATTACGAAACATGTATGAGGGTGTGTGTACATATTGTAATATAAAATTACTAAAGCTGGAAAGTCAAAATTACCCAAGTTGCGTTTGCGAAATTACCCAAGCTATTGCGTTCCCGTGATCTAATTTCGGAATACAAAATAACACATGTAAATTTAAAAAATTAAATAAAATTTTGTCGTACTAGCTCCACACTTTTACAATGATCAGGGCCGGTTTCACTCATCGAGAGCATTACTGATAAAATTTAAATCTTAACAAGGCTATTTATACGAAATTGTGTGTTGAAAGAATTTACAGATAATCAAAAAGTATATATAAACGAAATTAATTAGTGTATAATTAAAATTCTGACCTCTGACCCCATCATCCGTACTAGTATTGGAATCTGTGCACATCGCAACCGAAAATAATGACCACTCTGCTACAGGCCCGGAAACGCTCATATTGCTTCTTTTTATGCAGTACCTATTTATAAAATTCACTCCCATTCATCTGATCTTAAAAACCGTGTGTAAGCGATTGACTAACCACTAGTCCTGTCCTAGTCCTATATTTCTATACTGTCTTCAAATAAAAGTGGTTGAGCAACTGAATAACAAGCAGTTATCTTGGAAAACCTTCTGTTAAGATACCTACATTTGAAAGCCATATGCTCCACATTGAGAGCGGACATGGTTTAAAATATTGCAAAATATATATGAATTTGGTCCGATAAACAGAACGATGTACCTATATATTATATTAAATTCTTTATTATCAAATCAACTCTAAAATTAACTCCGATATCAATGTAATTCCTAGACTTGTTGATGATATAAACTATTTACTAACCGTCAGTTCGACATCACCCTTGTACTCGAATGACTGAATATGCCGAAAAGTGAAACCCGAGTCGTTAGTGACAAAACGTATGGAAATGTACAAAACTTGAAAGATTCAAATTTGACATTGAAATTCAACCAAACAACCTGAGTCGATATCTTAAATTATATTCATGGAAATGATGTGCCATACTTTTCTTCCATATAAAAATAATAACTGTTTCCTGTTCATTGAATTTTTAATTAAGATTAGCGTCTTTGTCACTTGGCTCAAAACATAGTACCTCATTGTATTAATTATACTTATCCAGTGACTCGAAATTTTCTACTAATATTTATTTGCATTAAATATAATTTAAATTCACACAATTTTATATGTTTATAACGTGTATCTTGAAAAAAGGCGTTCTTTTGAAATATTGATTTTACGAAGTAAATTTTTCTCCAATATGCCTTCTCCACTTTTTGTTTTTTTCCCGTGTGATTTGATGGTACATCGTATATAAAAATTCAATTTCCTATATTAAAGCCACAAAGCGCGGGAATCCTCCAAACGTACATATATATTTTATTTCAAAACATCGAAAAGCTTCCTAATTCAATTTCTTCGCACACTACAACCCCGCCAAGAACAAAAACAAAGCAAAACTGAACTCATAAATGTCGAGCTATGACTCAATGCAAAAAATTGCCTAATAAGTATTCGTTACAATAAATTTGTACACAGTAATAATGTTTCTCGTCGAGACTGTGTTATTTAATTGGTATGTATATGATTTCAAGAAAAATTTTGCAGAAAACATAAAAAAATATCTGTTTATCATGGGATATGTTTTTGTGAGTTAAGTTACAGCGTTGCCATGCGCACAACGCCGTAAGCTTTTTCTACTGCGCATGCGCTGCGCGGGAAATAGCGCGTCCTTTTTCCTTGCGAAATGACAGCCGTTCGATATAATATTGCCATCTATCATAATATAATTACGCTGTATATTTGATTCAATGTTACATAATTATGATTATAGTAAGAAACTTAGTATTGTATAATAGTAACATTGGATTTAATAAAAGAAGATTATATTTATTTTCTCAATTAAATCCAACTACATTAACTAGATTAAGTTTGTTTTTTTAGAAATTATTCATTCACCTTCTTCGTTTTATAGCATTACTATTATTTACTGCCAAGCTTCGCCAGGGTTCGACCGCGCCGACATTTAGAAGTTGATGTTATATATGGCGTTATTCTGGGGAAAACTAATATTGAAAGTCGAAAATATCACAGTGCACAGTACCACATTCAGGTAATCATAACAAATATAGCTCGAATCTTAAGGATGCCGAAGGACGAAACCCGGGTCGTTAGAGACGAAATAAATAGAAATGTACAATATTTTGACAAAAAAAATTATATTGAAACTCCATCAAGCACCCTCAGTCGATGTTTTGAACAATAACTACTAAACTGAAATCAAAAACTACATTAACTACATTAAAAGTCAATTATGTGAGAAAAATAATTCATTAATATTCATTAACAGAAATAGCAAATTGTAAAATTGTACAGTATAGTAAAATATCAAATAATTAACATTGACACTTAACAGTACATGGTAAATTGGAAATAAAGATATTTTCGGTCATGAACATCCAAATATTTTTATAGTTTTTAAAAAAACAGTTTGTTGATAGTTCTCTATGTAAAGTACTGCCACTACTGCCATATCCAATACACGTTCCTCAAAAAATCGTAGTACTAAAAATAATACCAGCATGAAAGAACTCTTTGTTAGTCCTGAGCTTATTCGAAAATCCTTGACCTTTTTTACCACCTCCCTTGGGTCAGGGTTATAAAATTCTGCAATAACAACCTGATAACATCATTAAGACTTATAAACTGAAGACATTATTAAACAGACATTGTTAAATTCTTTTTTTTACGATTTAGCAAATACTCTAATCGCTTCGCTCAGGGAGAAAATATGTTAAATAAATCTTAGATCAAAATTACTAAACGATAATATTAAAAACAACACCTTTAATTTAAGAAATACATAACTTCCTCTCCTTTGCCAGACACAACCGTGTATAATTATAATAATAAATTATTTAAACTTGGATTATTGAGATTTTGTACACTTCCATGTATTTTGTCACTAACGACCCGGGTTTCGCCTTTCGGCATCTTCAGGCATTCGAGCATACGAATGGACTCGAACTGAGGCTCTCAGTTCTCAGTTCGAGTCCATTCGTGTGCTCGAATGCCTGAAGATGCCGAAAGGCGAAACCCGGGTCGTTAGTGACAAAATACATGGAAGTGTACAAAATCTCAATAATCCAAGTTTAATATTGAAATTCCATCAAGCACCCTCAGTCGATGTCTTAAATTAATAAATTATTTGCTGAAATAGTTCGTCAAAAGTATGTCCAAAACGCTTCGGAGCAATATCAACAATCGTACAGGTGGGCGGGCGACGAGCGGTCTGGTCTTGCGAACCAGGCGCTCGTAAAATTACACTTCTTCTCTCTCTCATCGCCAGTACAACGTTAACAATGAGGGCGGGGGCGCCCCTTGATGGGCTCCGCTGTGTTGGTATGCGTGTACTTGCAGCGCTAGCGAGCCCCATCGACCCACTGAGAAGGAATAAATCGCCCTCGGTCGACCCCCTCTGCACAATAAATGGGGTGGGTCTACGGTCACGTCGATTCGTTAATGGTGTCTATGGTACTTCATGTGATTAATCGCATTATTTAAATAAATATAAACGTTCTCTACTTCATAGCAGAGTCGTCAATTTTGTTAACTTCGGTTGCAGAGTTCACGAGCTTGAACCCCATAAACAGTTTCATGAATCGATTTTTAAATTGATTTATGGATTAAAATTCGAAGGCATTGGTGTATGTGATGTCTGAAATTCCCTCCAACTCAACCGATTCTAAAAACGAGGCGTAGCGAGAGCTATTAGTCCTGTTCTAGCCCCACCCTTATATCCTAACTCTCTATGAAAAAGATTATGAGTGGCAAACAGTTCTCGTAGAAAAGCTTCTAAGTGAAAATCGAATCATAGCACCTGACAAAGAGTCTGAAACTAAGGTTCGATCATATCTACTAGGGGTGAGATGGTCTAACTTTGTGAGGGACTCGGAGATTAGGGAACGCACCACGTTACGTCAATTGACATGGAGAGACGTTAGAACTAGCTGGGTCACGTGCTTCAGATGTCTTGCTTATTCTTTTTTCAGATGACCGTCGGGTACTATCCTTAAGATGTACTCCACAGAACTGAACGATTCCAGCATGTTATGGGAGGAAGTAAAGCAATTTTCTGTTGACAGTATTCCTTCCATTTATGTTTTACGCTCAGCAAACTTTCACAATCAGAGACAAAAAAATGTTTAATATGAACTCGTCATTTCTTTTTGATTCCTTTTTTGAACATGACAACGACATATTTTGTCATAATGAAATGATACTCAATTTGGATTGCCGTTCGTTCTTTATTTGAAAATGTTGTTTCCAATACTATCACAATCTATAATAGGACTGAAATTACAAATTATTATTAATCTACGACAGTAGTGAAGTATAATTTTGGCGCGTAATAGTGTAGTCATGTGATCGTAGATATCTCAAAATGCAGGCGGCAGAATTGCCTACCATTTGCGGAATCTGCACGAAATGAAGTTGAACCCTGCGCTTTGCCACTTTGTTTGAATATGGAACAAGAAAATATTTTCTTTACCCCCTCGCACATTTTTTGCCGCCGTTTTACGACAATCACACTACAGTATTTTCCTCACCCTAAATATAAAAAGGACGACAAAAAAATTCAAAGTTTGTTCGTTCACTATATGTACATATAAATAAATATGTAAAATAACTTTTAGGATTCAGTTGAATGTCCCACCTGAACTTATTGCATACACCCAGATCTTAATTTTGCGGTGGTCTTAATATTAGTTTACATTAATTAAGCATTAGACCCTATACAGAAGATGCATGAGGCTTGTATTTAAAACATCGTGAAAGTCTGAAGAGCCTTACAGTAAGTATCACGTAAAGACGCCATACTCTGACAAGACCCTAATGAGAAAGACCCTAATAATATCAATGAATATAACCTTATATATAATTGCCCATACCGCTCTGTAGACGTTTTATTATTATCACATATCACATTTAGATATGAAATTTTCTCATGACCTAAGCGTTCGCGCTGTTATGCAATGCACACACAGTTCCAACAAACTAGCTACTTTAGACATTCAGTATTTCAATTTCAATACCTTCATCTATGACGGGTACGGTTATATTAGTATAAATATAGTTCTCTTACTAAGCAACGCCTTGCTTAATATATATATTTTTAATAATATTGTCGTATTTAATTGAACTTAATTACCATGTAAAGAGAATAAAATATAAACTTTCATGAATATATCGTCGCTGTTCTGGAAGAAAACACTAAATCGAAAACATGACATTTTTAGTTAGTTATACCGAAATGTTCCTTATTTTAAACTCTACCGTATAGAAGAACAACGTGACAAAATACATGGAATTATACAAAATCTCAATAATTCAAAATATACTTTCACTTAAAAACGGTTTTGTACAAACAAACAAAATGAAAAAGGTATAGCATTTCAAACATTTGACAAACTTCAAAGACCAATTACTCAAAACTGATATTTTTCAGTTAGTGTCTTCTTCCAGAACAACGACGATATATTGTACATAGATAATTAAATCGATACCCCCAGTTCCAAAGTGTAACAGTTCAAAAACCATAGTTCTGAGATAATTAGGAAACAAGATGTTGGGCAGATTTAATCTTCTACGACAAAATTTATTGTTTATAGAATGCAATTCTAGGATTAAAATACAAAACTGAAAATTTTTGACTTGTTGCATTTTGGAACTGAGGTATCAAAATAATCTTTTCAGTTGTAAACTCCATTCGTTCAATATAATAACAACGACTAACTGTCAGTTTTTCAAAAATGGAATAATCATAATAAACTTTCACAAGACTATAGTGCTACGACGAAATCACGTAATATAAAGAAAGTCAGAATATTTTCTTCAGCATTTTCTTCCACCTTTTACCTGGTCTTCGTAAAAAAGAACTAGATGAAAAAGTTATATTCATCGTAATCAAAAATACAATGATACTGTCATAGTATCCCGAATTATCCCTGCGCGCTTTTCCCCGAGTACATGAGTCGGGTCGTACCAGTTCTGAGCGACTTCGGCCGTTTCCGGAAATACCCGAGCACGTGCACCGTAGCGGTACCTTTTCCGAGCGATACTAGTGAGAGACTCGTGCGGCGGGCACAAGCGTCCACTCACCGCTCTGCTTCGATCGACTCGTGCCAATAATATATATTTACGCGTGCCGTTACTGCGAACGAAAACATCGATAAAAACATTTCTAATTACATATTGTATTCAATATGTAGCATTTAAACGCTTACATAAACGAGGATATCGTTTGTAATCGGGTGAAAATCTATGCTTAAAAATGTGATGAACTTTCCCGCGAACGAAATATTTTGAGACGCGCGTGTTTTTGTCTTTTTGAAAATAGAACGTGCTTCATTTTATTGACTGGATAATCATACATGTTTCGTTGTTTATTTTTCTCTATGATATAAACGCGCTTTATTATTTGAAAATAGAACGTGGTTTAGTTTTAGTTGACTTGACAACACCGATGGTTTTTTCACATTAGTAAATCGCGTGTTAATTTTGAAAATAGAACGTGTTCTATTTTTTTTATTATTGACGATGCAATAATTTGGCCGCTGGCGATTTATTTATCCAGCCAATGTTGTGAAATGCGAAATGTATTAAAGGCGGGAATAGGGCTTGCAATAATTTTGTACTGTGTTTTGTGATGTTTTTCAACCCGGAGTGTATAGTGAGGAGGCCTTCGTAAACGTTTGGTGCGTAGCGAAGGTGCGAGTGGCGATTATTAGAGAGAGAGGGAGGGCGCCGTCTTTTGTTTACGGCTGTCATTTTCTGCAAACTTTTCTATCATAAGGTGAGTGAACTGGATAGACAAGTATAGAATTGTAAAATAGGGGAGGAAAACGTAAACAAACCCTACGAAATACATTTCTGCGTGTATGTATTTATGTAATGTGCACATATACATTCTAAGTCATTATTAATTCTACTGGACTGTTAGTAGCTATCGCGTGAAACATTAATCATTGCAAAGTAAAAGTAAAGTTAAGTAGTATTGTTCATTATATTCTCCAATAACAATTTATCTTATTATTCCATTTTCAAATTCAAAATTCGATCATAGTCAAAATATAAACGCAATTTTTTTTTTACAATCGTTATGATTTTTTTTATAATCCTTATTGAGATCAGCTTAAAAAAACATGGATCAATTATTTTATCTTTTTTGTTCACAAATTATGTCTACGTGCTATACAATAAATTTTATATTAATGTTACTTGAATAAATCTAGGTCTTAATAATCAGGGCTTGCAAAATTCCATTCCGGTATTTTAGTAACTGGAATACCGACATTCAATATTGATTTACTAATTTTTAAAATAAAAATTTTGCATATAGAACAAAATTATTTATTAAAAAGTATAAAATTACATGACGTTTTTAACATGCAAATTTACACATACCTAAGTTGAAACTTGTTATCAAACAAAATTTTTCATCACAACAATAATCTTAAACTTTAAATATATGTTTTCATATCCCGTAATGTCTTTTTTAAATTAGATTATGCATTTCATTATTGTGTGCATTAAAATTAAATGTTTGATTCAATATTGCATAACAGTGGATTACATGTGTAATAATGTTGATACGAAAAAGTCCAAAAATATTTGTCTTGATCTTGGTATCTTGAAGTTCAAAATGTATTACGACTCATTAGTCAACTTTCTATGGTTCATTTATGAATATGAATATCAGATGCAACGCAAATATTCGTTTATTCATCCCTTACATATATTAACCGTCATAAAGATTTTAAAAAATAACGGACATATGCAAACGTAGAATCACAAAAATTATAATTTCTTATATAGTTTCAAATAATACCAAAACATTATTGCAAACCCTAGTGCTAATAATCAGGCCATTCATTTATCGCCAAGTTTTCTATGCAAAATGTTTCTACATAATAATATGGCTGTACACAGCTACATCATTATTAGCCCACATCTAACATTAAAAAAAACTGAGTGGGCGTAGCTGATCAAAAAGAATCAGGTAATCTTAATATTGTTTTGAATGTTGCTGAAGCAACGTACTTCCATTTTGCCGGGAATTCTGTTGTGAAGATGAACTTCTTAAAACGTTCTAAATTTAAAAAAAAACATGATTGGATAGCGAAAATATTTATTGTGGTTTTCTCTTATCCCAATATTTTGTTTTATGTGAAATTATAGATCGAATAATAATATAATCCTATGATTTTTTAATATTCTTCAACAATGTAGTGCGTATAGACACTTTAAAAGCTGTTTAACCCCACTCTTGGAGAAAATAAGGGAAGCATGTGGTGTTAGAAATCAACGAATCATTCGTGACTTTACGTCGTAGAAATCAGTTATCTATATTATTTTCATAACTTTTCAATTAATTATGTTACAAGAACTGGCAGTTATTCACTCGCTCGAGCTCATTTTTGATAATTATATAAGGATGGGGCGAGGAAAGAACTACCAGTTAGCTTATTTATCCAGACGCTTTCGGGCGCAATTCATAAATCGACTGTAAAATCAGTTCATGATGTGTTCGATCATTTTACCACGCAACTAAGCATAACGAAAGCCCAAAAATATTCGACACTCGGTAACGGGACAGGTTTATACATACGTAAATCCGAGTTTCCCGGAAAACGATTCATTTCTCTCGATATAGATTTCATTCCACCACTGCTGTCAATTTACAAAGTACCAAATTAAAGGATTGTTTGAACAATAACGCGCTTTTGGCATTGTTAGGCTGTTCATAAAATGGCGGTATTTACGAGTTTATTTTCAAGCTATAACTGGTTAAACTTTCTATCAAGTTAGTTTATGATTATAAAAAAAATAACTACTGTCTTGTCAGTCTCGTCCGTTATAAATTCCTGTCATTAAAATCTTGTCAAACCAGATTGATATTTATGATTATTTATTCTTGTAAATTCTTTTCTAAGAATTAACAAGAATTCTTTTACCATAAATAATGTAACTAGTCGAAAAATGATGTTTTATACGAAGAATTTAACTCTCTAGTATTAAAAAAGTATTATTACATACATAAATGGAGACTATGTAAAAGCTCCACATTCTAATATGAACACTACTTATTGAGATATTTTTTTAAAAAACATATGCGATCCACATGATTCTCTGTCCCCTGATGGTCTTCTTGCTTCTCCCATGTTATTCCAGCGTCCCGTAGCTCCGATGAGTACATCGTATGGATGGTCATTAGTGGCCTTGGTTGGTAAAAGAGACAGGCAGGCATCAGGCTCCTCTGGGGCATCTGAAAGTTTTGTTCCATCCGCCCTCTTACCTCAGGGTTACACCGTACTCCTAGTATTAGCCACAAGCATCTGTTTTCAACAGTGCTACTTTACGGTTGCAAAGCATTATTGAAAGGCTTACAATTAAATGCACTTTCGTTTAGATGATATTCACTTTCGTAAAGATTGTTTTCACTTATAACAAATACATTCCACAAAAAACAAATTATTTCACAAAAAATAAAGTAATGCCACATAATAAAATATATTCAAACATTGAAGAAATATGTTGCACTTACGAAAAAATATTATCACATAGACAAAATAGTTTTCACTCAATATAAATACTCACACTTTAAAATCGATAGTTTCACAACGCTGTAATAAAATGTCACTTATTCTTTACTACTTGCAACATAGGATTTTCCACCATAGACTAGTTTACTTGTCGCAACTCTATATTAGGCCGCCTGTATTGTCTTTGCTCCACGCATTATATATTATAAGAGTGGTATTTATGAAGAAGCAGGGTTCTAAGTGGACATGCAATATGTTAATATAATTTATTTTAATGTACATGACATACAAAATTAAAATAATCCGTTTCAAAGTCAAGCTATCAAAATTAGTATGTGGTACTTTGTTAAAAGAATCCATTTCGAAGTGAAAACTATTAAAATCAAAGTTTGAGTGTACTAAGTTAATACTATCTTATACAGAGTGCAAACTATCGAAACAAAAGTTCAAGTGTACCAAGTTAAAACTATCTAACACAAAGTGCAATTATTTATAACCCTTATTGAAATAATAAAATAATAAAGAAACGAGGGTAGCTATTAAATTATATAAAACATAGTTCTGTAAAATCTTCTGTATCTATAGATTAGCGCCTGCTTAGTGATGAGACGATTTCAGGTGCTTTTCTTGGTAAGATCAAATTTTAAATGACGATTTTTCAATTTCATATTTGGTTAAAGATCTAAGTGCTTTGATGTTTGCCGTGTCTTTTTTTCTAGTTTATATTGTGTGGACTGAAATTAAAAAAATGCCTTGCGCACTAGCGATTTGTTATAGCTTTTTTCTATGGATTCGGCGGTAACTTTGTGGAAGTTTATTTTTAATTTAATTTTATATTATTTGTTATGGCATTTAAAAACATCAATGTCAATCTAAACCAGTCCTGATAATCAATATCTAATACTTCATCATAATATGGCTACTTTTTTGTTTTAAAATTTTCCTTAAAGCAACAAATTAATCTTATATATTATTATATATAATGACTTTTAAGGTGTTAACTGTCAATTCTTGGTGGAAAGACATTATATTTTAAAAAATAAAACACAATTTGTTGGTGCTACTTCCACATATTTATAATGATCAGGACCGGTTTCGCTCATCACGAGCATTATCGTCAGTTGATTCGTGAGTGTTTTATTTTTTAAAATATTATATATAACACAAAGAAATAGGTTTTGTCAAAACCTGTATTGATTCAAACAACGAAAATAGCTGTTTTTTTTATCTTCTGTTAATCAATATACACACTGTTTTTTTATTACCTATGCAGCTTCAAGACATACAATTTACAAATTTAGAACGAACACAAAGACTTGTTATAATTTCGCATCATAAAGCAGGGCGTTCGAAAATAACCTCATTATTTTGTTGTTCTGTAATGGAACGGAATTGCGTTGTGTCTCACTTTAATAAAGGTGCTGAGTAAATGGAACCCGTCTGACATAATGGAAAGAGGAAATTTCTGACCTATTTGGCGTCTTGTTCGATAATTTAGTTCCGAGAAGAGACCCGGCACAATCTCGCCCGAGATTGCTTTTCCTTTTTATATCAGCTGTATTGGACGAGAATTTTTGTTATTAGATTTTTCATGCTCGACGATTTCTACTTATTTGAAGATTCCTACCAAATTATTATGTATGAATAAAATATACTTATCTTTCACTACATCTTTTTGATTATTATTTCGAATAAAATAAGAACATTTTTTTTTAAATAAGTCAAAGTAATTTTACCGTCCATGATTATATTTAAGAACCGAATGACTTTAAGGTTGCTCAAATTAATGATGTTTGCTTATATTTATATTTTTTCACCATGTCCGCTCCCAATGTGGAGCAGATGGAGTCTTAATGGAGGTATCTCTACATAAGTTTTTCTACCAGAACTGTTTTTTATTCAGTTGCTCAACCTCTTCTTTTCGAAGAGAGTATGGATAGAAGGATAGGGCTAGGACAGGACTAGTAGTAGGATCGGATGGGTGGGAGGTAATTATAGACATCACAAACATCCATGCCTACGAGAAAAATCAATTTATGAAACTGTCCATACTGGGATTTTAACACGAAACACTCGTAACAGAAACCAATGGAATTAAGCACTGCACATCGAACCCAACAATACTTACATGAAAGTAATTAATTAACCAATATAATTAAAGCACATAAATGTCATGATGTAATATTTTTCAATATCAGGACAGGTCCCACTTGGCAAATACTTGACATATTCAACTAATAAATAATAACGTCGTGGCTAAAAAAATATTTAAATTTATCTGCCGGTGTCGTAAACCTGGTAGTATTATCTACACTTATCAATAAGAAAGTTCCTAGTGCAAGTACTGGCAACGTCAAATTTTGTTGTTTATTTCTTTTCTCCTTTGAGTGATTGAAAATTCAAAATATCTGGCTGTATTGATACATATTTATGAAAATGTGGAATTCTTACTACCGAAACAAATTAAACCTGAAAAATGATGCAGCATATTACAACCAATCTTGGTATCTGCATCTGAAGCGGGCCAAAAGCAATCTTCTTGCTTCATTCATTGACATGGACAATATATATATATTAACTCATTCAGCCATTGAATCCGTAAGATAGTGCTCTAATTCTAAACAGTCATGGTTCTTTAAAAATGAATACAGTATAGTTTTGTTTACTTTTAGATCTGCCATCATATGCGATTCCTGCCTCATGTGCAAAACTTGTCAATCGAGTTTTATTAAGCTCACGTGCTTTGTGGTCACTTTGGTACTTTATAAGTGGTGCCTGCGGGCGAAAAAGTAGGTATTATACAAGATTAACTGCGGCCTGAGTGATTCTACCTATATTGGACAGACCGGAAGGAGTATTTCAACTCGATTTAAAGAACATATAAGATCATTATCCTATTTTATCCTATTACATATGATAATTTAACAAAAAGTTCTTTCTTGAAAAAATGAAACGTCAGATCGAACTGTATTCTTACGAAAAAACCTGTTTTTTTTGATAAATATAAATCACTGTACTAACTAATGCGTAATAATTGCTTTCTTTATTACAATGGAGTTCTACTAAGTAAGTCCCGAATCATTCGAAAAGATTGAACAATTTGTTAATAAAGAAATATGAATGAAAAGTATTTTACTTGCTAAGCTTATTCCAGGGTCTCCCAGATAAATCAATTCTTAAACCAACATAGCCAAAAGGTTAAAAAATTTGCCAACAAAGAAAGAAAAAGAAAAAACTATTTGACTTGCTATGTTTATTCCAGTCTCCCAATTTAATCAATGATTTAACAATCTCTCAACAATGAAATATTAATAAAAAGTATTTAAACTTGGTAAGTTTATTCCAGAGTCTCCAAGTAATATTTCAGTTGCCACTCGTACGGCGGATTCACGGATACAAAAGTATAATATGGAAACTTTTGAAATACTTTTCAATCCTCCCTTTAAATAGCAGATTTAGAATAAAAAATCATATTGTTTTCATGCTATCTGAAAGTAGATGATACTCAATCATATGTCTCCCTTCTTCGAAACCGATATATTCCAGGCTCGTGGCATCACGGAGTTGACGTGTTCAATACGCAGGGGTCTTTTAATGCATATTTAAAGGGGTGATTTGGTATTCTTACGTCAGTAATGGCATGAATCTATCGACATATACACTCTTGGTAAGTCCTTGAAACTGTCAAATGAATACCACGAATTACAGCAATGCTGTTTGGAATATTTTATATAAATATATCTTAATTGTTACGTTATATATATTCTGTACAATAGTATTCAGCATTAAATGTAAAACCTCTCAGGAGAGACCGAGATTTTAATTTTTAGATGATATTCCGAAACACATGTTAATAGTTATAGAAATTCTTGATTGAACAAAACATTAATTTCATACCTTGCACTTTTTCAAATGCAGGATGTAAAGATAACTCTAGAGAGGCACCTAATCCTCTTAAGCTCTTCGAATTACTAGTTTCAAAAAATAATGTTTAACTGCTAATTCATAAAAATCCTTCATAACTTTCGTTGAAATATTGCATTAGAAACGGATTAAAAAAAAAACAATTGCTGTTTCAATACGCAAACAGCAATTGCTGAATTAATTTATTTAGAAAATGCTGTTTTCAAGCAATTTACTATATTCCTAAGGACTACTTAAATAAAGCGAACATCTTAATAGTTATATTTCTGTACACCACTGCTTTATAAATAATATAATTTACCGTATCTTTTACCTCCCCAAGATGACAAAAGAAAGCATTGTATCCCCTCTTTGTAATCAATACAACAAACGCTACTGTCTTCAGCCATCCATTCACCTCTTCACCCAACAAAGCTCATTCTGGAAGCCTTTAATCATTATAATTACAATTTGCAACTGTCTCGTAACACAATACTTAACATGTCTTTTCCATTAACACAATTCATAACTGGGTACCTATGCTTCTGGAGGCATCGCGCTAATTGATATTATGCAACAAAATGTTATTTCATCACCTGCAATTAGATTAATTAAGAATACCCTGATTGGTCCAATTCGCGCATTAAGATTGCATAACCTATTTATGGAACACTTCACGTTGTAACATTAATTAAATAAAATATTAGATGAATTTACAACACATAAGATTTCGCTCTACTTCGAAACATATCTAAATTGGTACAAATTGCAAGGATGTGTTATTTTTACAAGTTTATTTAGATTTACTTATTACTTAGTTAGTTGATTAGTGATACAATGCTTGTGAGTTAATTTTGAAACATTTTCGCACTTCTGATCTATTTGAAACTTTACAGGCATAACGGTTAGTCAACAATATAATATTTGTATGTCACTGACAACGATACAGGAATTTAATGTTCATTTAAAGTGTGTACCATTATTCGTGTTCTATATAAATATATATAATTTATTTCATCCTTGTGAGCTATCTTAAAATCGTTCAATCGATACTTGCAGGTGCTCACTTCCATATTCCAACTAGACGTGTATAGTTTTAACCATGTGGCCACCACGTGATCCCACCAAGATTCTCTGCCCTCCTCCTGCCAGTTTCCTTGCTTCCTCCCAGTGTCCCGTAACTCCGATGACTACAGCCTATTGATGGTCATTAGCGGCCATCTAGGGCAACGGAATCTATCCGGTTGGTAAACGAGACAAGGAGAACTCAGGCTTCCCTGGGACATTTGCTTCACATATCCAAGGCAAGCGACTTTTTTATTTTGGACGTTATAAGGAGCTGGTTAGTCCACTCTTACCTCCGAGTTTTTGATAAAGTCAAAGCACAGTACCCCTAGCATTCGCCGCAAGCATCTTTTTTCGGAGCACACATACTGTTACCCCATGATGTAAGAGGAGTAGAAGTGAGCTGGATCGTTGTTTTTGTAAAATATGTGACGTCGGTTTGACGAACCAAATTGTTATCGTCACCAAAACACTATTGCACATCGACTGAGGATGCTTGATGAAATTTTAGTATCAAATTTGAATTATTGAGATTTTGTACACTTCCATGTATTTTGTCACTAAACTAACTAAATTATTTTATCAAGAAATTTTGGAAATCAATAGAGCCGAGTTAATTTCCTTGCCAATTCTGAACGAACAGCTGAACCTTCCAAACTCCCCGTTGCTGTATCCTATACCTTGAAGCACCTAACAGATGCCACTAAATGTGGAATGATTGTATATATTTATCCTTTCGTCGAATTGCATCCCGTCGAAACCCACAATGCTATTATAATTGTAAAATCACTGGTAATTCCATAAGAAGTTGGAAAGCGGCAATTCGCCACTCTGTTAATGCGTTGTTTACAAAATAAGGATTTAGGCGATTCTCGAAATTTTAACTCAGGTATCAGTGTGGATCCTAGACGTATAATATTCTATCTCGTAAATAATATTTGTCGTATTTGTATCTTCTATATAAACATTAGACACTGTTTACTGTCTGTCAGTTTGAGTCTATTCGTGTGCTCGAATGCCTGAAGATGCCGAAAAGGAAACCCGGGTCATTAATGACAAAATACATGGAAGTGTACAAAATCTCAATAATTCAAATTTTATATTAGATTGTAATTCAATAAGCACAGAATGAACATATGCAAAAATGGCGACTGACATTTTGAATTCAGCTCACCTATACTTCTTACACTATGCGGTTACCGTATGTGTTCGTAAGGTGTCTTGACTTCAAGCAGTACTGCCAGGATGCATGTGTTGAATAGGTGGCACTTGGTTCTGGCCGAGTATATATATAATATTTTAATCCAGTTGAATAAATGCGAAGGTTAGTTACAAACAAAAATACTAATAATTATATTCCCTGGTAAAATTTGCATACACTTGTTGGTTGTAGAGGATTGTTTAATTTCGGCTTAAAATCTGAATTACATATTTAAACTCACAGACCGTGACCCCCCTTTTTGTGCTAACATTTACACAAGGCGAAGCTTCAATGAATTCAAGGCTAACAATGGAAACAGATCGCTTCGATTTCGTGATAATGTTCATATAATTTGTTTCTTTATAGAATACTCATTATTAGAGACACAATTTTGAGCATCTATTTTTATTAGACATCAATTTCAAGGAGATCAGGTGGATCTGGGTTCAAGTCCCAGCAAAGTCAGTATCAAATTGTTTTTTTTCCCATGTCCGCTCCCAATGTGGAGCATATGGTCTCCTAATGGAGGTATCTTGACAGAGTTTTTTCTACTAAAACTGCTTGTCACTCAGTTGCTCAACCTCTCTTTTTTTTTTCGAAGAGAGTAGGGATAGAAGGATAGGGCTATGACAGGACTAGTGGTTAGCTAATCGCTCTCGTTACGCCCCGTGAGGATGGGATTGGTGGGAGGGAGGACTCAGACTACGAACAGAAATCCATAAATCGATTGAAAGATCAATCTATGAAAACCGTCCGCACCGGGAATTGAACCCGAGACATCCGTAACCGTAGCCAGCGACGCTACCAACTGCGCCACGGACGCCGACAATATCAAATTTAGATTATTTAAATTTGAGGCCTTGTACACGGGTCTAATGTGATGTAATTTCTCTCTCAGTTGACCTCGAGTGATGCAATACAAAAATTCTCAATATCGTATGATTTTCAATAAATATTTTTAAGTTTTCTTTTTTGTTAATTCTACATTTAAAAAGAAAAACTTGTTAAAATGTAACCAATCCTATTATTAGAGTATACGCCGTACAACTTAGCATTTCGGCACTAGGATTTAGGATCATGGGATCCATATACTGGTCTAGAATTCATACTGATACATACACGGGATCCATACACAGGTATCATGATATCCATACATATTATTACACTGACATGCTCTGTATTATACAGAGCACTTATCAGTGTAGTAAAAAGTGCAAATTATAAGGCGTATACATATTGTTGCTAATCAAAAGTAATGCTTGGAAAAGTTTTCTATTCGATTAAAACAACAATTAAATCTTTTATTTAACGAATACACAATGCGATATACATGTTTTTCATTCTTAGTAAATAAGTTGTTATATCTACGAATCTAAAGATCAGCTTACATTAATTAACTGAATACTGTGCTATGTTTACACCAACTGGTAATCGTATACATTGTTAAATAGCATTAACACCTTTTAATTATTACAGTCAACAATTCAATCAGCATGTTCAACTATTATTATTAATTTGCATGAGCATTCTACCACATTTGTTTGTCATTGACCCAAAAGTGTGCATTTCAGTATTGCCATCTTATGACACGGCAGTTCTTGTCATGGGTATTACGGTCACAGTATCCCACACTTATTATGTTTGTTATACTCGAACGCGTGGGTATGAACTGCATTGTTTCAAGTGGGCCGATCTTTTATTATGGCGAGATTCGTTTTACACGCAATCCTTTCTATTATAATTATCTATGAAACTGCATACAATTCGACAATGTCCAGTTGTGGAGATTCGAACAAAAAATCTTGATATTCCATATTTGAATAATTGTGCATTTATCGAACACAGTTGATAAATTATTAATCTGACACATTGTCAAAAATGGAGACTTGAAAATATGTATATTTTAATTTATTCGATTCACTATTATTTGAATAACAAATGAGTCAAGCGCCGACTGGGTAAAAGATGAATGGATAATATCGAGTATGAATTGAAGACATTCATAATAATATATTTTTATAGACCGAATCTACCATGTTGATCAGGTGCAGCGGTTATTGAGGTGAATGTACGCGAGTATTAGACCCACTTTATAAATACGGGAATCAATCACAAGATTGATTGAAAAATACACCCAAAAAGATTTGAATTTAGTTCCACAAGAAGGAAACATTATATGATGTGTTCACCTGTACCCGTGGTGAAGATCGGTGCTTCTCAAATTATGGGGCATGACCCCTTTATGGGCCGTAGGGCTTCTGCGAGAGGCCGCAAAATGTTCCAGTATAATTACAAGTATTTATTTATGCATTTTTCCCTTTGCGCATGTAATTATTTCTTTTATAACAACACATTATTCGTGATTTTATTAAAATTTTGTCTTTGAGAAGATTAGAGGAGCTGTGGTTTATTTCTTGCATAATCTGTGGGCCGTGGAATGAAAAAAATTGGGAAGCACTGGTGTAGATTAACAATTATAGGATGAGATAAACTGTTTGCCCTTCAATTTTCGAACCATTTTATTGTTGTATTAAATATTATTGACACTTTTTTTGAAAATTCGTACCTAATATGAAATATTACATATGGTAATTTAAACCCTGGATCGCAGAACCGAAGCTTTCAGAATTACCACACGGTGTCGGCGATTGTCTGATCACTTGCTTATTTAAACTAATTCAATTATTTGGTTTTTTTTTGTACATACAAATTGTCAACTTAATTATTCCATATAAAATACATTATTATTAAATGAACATCTGACATGACATATTATTATTAATTTGACTTACTGTAATACCACATCGTAAATCTAATAAAATTCACGACATTATAATAATTAAGTTACTTTGTGAAAGTCACAAGCCAGCTGTCATTGATTGACATGACAGATGATGTCACTGGACATCAGCTGACAGGTTGTCTTCTGTCACTGCGACAGTTATCATCTAGTTACAAGCGATGCGGTTTTGTTTTTCTCAGTAACGGAAGTTGAAGCTTATTTAATTAATTATTTGAAATTCAATTAATTGTATTAAACTTTCAATAAATATGGCTTCACTAACTCAGTGAAAGAAACTCGGGGTATTCAATATTGTTGGAAATATGTATTACAACTTTCATATTCTAAATTATTACAGAAATATGTAATTAAAACGAGACAACTAATAATAGTAAATACCACGGTAAAACTATAATTGATAGTTTAGTTTTTTTCACTCCCTTAAAGAATATCGTCAGACTTCTAGAAAATTCAGAGGAATCGTTTTGGTTATATAAAAAATATTGTTGATCAAAAAATTGGCAAGTTAACATATTCACAGAACAAGGGAAGCATATTTTATAGTCACAAAATTGAAATTGTTCAGGAGAGAGTAAAAATTGTTTCTATCGAAACCACTCACCTTGAGTTGCTTTATGAATCTTTGAAATGCACACCTGTAAATTCTCAAATTGAATGTTGATATAATAGCGGCTTACATCAAGAGGCCGGGTCAAAATGTTTAAACCTAAAACTAATGTAAAATGATGTTTCTCTTCCAAATTTATTTTTCTAATTTGCATAATTTGGCCGAGACCTGCTTTGTCGTCTTAAAAATGAGATCCAATCATTAACTCATTTTCATATTTGTTGAGGGTTACAATTTACAATCAGTTTGCCAAAACACCATCGATATGTATATCATATAATACCTACCTATAATTTGGTACAAAATAAAGTCTTGAAATAATCGTTGAATACATTATATTATTAATAAAATGTATAATTTTTTATCCAAAGGCGTGGATCTCTGTAATGTTTTTAACACACCCAATTTCATACACTCGTTGAAAACAAGGTGAAGCAATTTAAATGTCATCTAATCTTCTCTGTGTTATCGTTCGATGTAAATCGTCACTGAAAAAAATATTTGAAAACTTCAAGTACTCGTCGAAATAAATATCGATAAAACACCACATCAAGACTTAATATGCTATAATGGTAACGGACATGAGCAAAAGATATTTTACTAACACTGAGCTATTCACCTTTATTAAGCCCAACATCACTAGGTACGAGTATCTTTCATCGAATATCAATCCAATTTCATTGTCCAAATATCAATCCCGGGATATAAGTATTCACTGTAAATGTTCATTTAATATGAAATATTCATATTAAATACTGATTGCTACCTCGGTTTGTTTATGTAAACATTTTTTTATGTACCTACTTAAATATTGTGGTCTCTCTCTTTCTTATATTTCGAAACTGTTGTAGATAGAAACAGATAGTTTTGAAAATAATGTATTTTATAAAAAAAATCAATTTCAACAAATAAAACAAACCGATCCCATGACCAAAAAAATATAACATATATTCATTTCAATCGAAGCAATAATGAGCACAAATTTGATTTTCAATGTGCAATTTAAAACATGAAATTACACTTCATGACCAATCCTGGAATCCCGGGATCATAAAAAGAGTCTGTGATTGGATACCTCAGTTGCGACACCTCCAGAGCATTGTATGGGGTTTGTAATAATAGTCACTCGACCTCCGGCTTGTCCTCAAGATGGACAGACAAAATAATGCCATATTGGTTGATGTGTCTTGCTGGAAAGAAAAAAAAATCGATAGTGAAATGTCTACAGAGCGATCGTGTAGTAGGCGATGGATTTGGGTGGTCTTTATCGCCAACTTACTAAGAATTGTTTTCAACATGTTCCAAAAACTTTAAAAACCACTGGTCTAGAATGTCTAGATTGATAGTAATGCTTTACATCGACTGTACTGGAATTTAACGCAATAAAGACGATGGTAATGATATGTAATAATATCGCGAAGCATAGCCATTTTGTTCGATAAATTGCCATTGCGAAAACATGGCACATAATATTGAATAATTTATTGGCTTGCAGGTGGGTATGGTAAATCACGTTTATGTTAATTAATGGCTTATATTTAATATCACCTTCACCTTTGCGGCAACTTCGCACTGTTCGCATTACGTGGATGCATTACCTGTGTACAGAAATATGCCTTAGAAACTCATCGCACGATTGATACTTCGCCATTATGATATCGAATGTAATAGGACTGCTAACACAGTGCTACATATTAGAAGATTCATATGCCATCAAAATATAAAATTTCCTGTATCTCCGAATTGCATTCTATGACCAATTTTCTATAAACTGGTTTGCCTTATATCCAGTGATAACATGGAACCAGTACTACGCATTTGTGTCAAGAGTTGACATTTTTACCGCCACTATTTCGCTCTGTAAATAAATCTCATTGACATCTTTTCTGGGCTTAATATCCAGGGTGGAACGTTTACATTTAATATTCAATCCAAAATATAAATAAACAAATACGGAACAATGTCCGAATATGGATAATGCAAGGGATGAATTACGCACGTCAACTATTTACGTCGTCACACGGAAAGCGATATAAACTCATAAAAGCATTTCATTAAATACTGTCAAGTATTTTTACGCATACTTATGAATGGCAAAAGTGAGACACTCTTGAGGCAATCATTTAAAATTTCTTAACGTTGCATTTTTTAACCATGCCCGCTTCCAATGTTGATCATGTGGACTCCTAATGGAACTTATCGCAAAAGAGGTTTCTATAAGATAACAGACATAGAAAAATATGGCTAGGACAGGGGTTATCTTATCGCTCTCGCTGCGTTTTTAAAATCGATGCGTTGGAGAGAATTTTATACATCACATACATCCCATACCTTCGAATAGAAATCCATAAATCGATAAAAAATAATTTACGTAATTCTCCGTACTGGGATTGTGAACGCCGCAACCGAAGCTAATGGCATTTACCACTCGACCACGGACCCGGAATTTTACGGTACGTAAAACCGTACATAGGTGTTGCTGGTTACAACTTTGAGTATCCTGGAGAGATAGACATCCGTGTAGCCTATCAACGTTCTCAGAAGTAATAAAAAATCATTTTTATTGTCTCCATAAAGACGTTTTTTTGTTCGTTTGTTTACAATCCGCCAAATGGCAGCAATTTTGTCAATATCGCTGTTTGTTACAAAAAGCACAATAATATATTTTTTCTGCTTCTGTCCTTGGAATAACTTCTGATCTTTTGTTATCTGTTTGCGGAATTGTTTTTTTTTCAAATTTGTATGGAAATCAATTTGCTAATTAGTTGTCAATAAAATAAATTTGTTGTCGTGAAATTTATTAATGCAATCACAGTATTCATTCACGAAGCTTATCTATGCTGTAAACTTTGACATTAAAACTATATTTCACAAGAGCAATAATACTGTTTTTTTCTATAATGTTACCATTCTTCTTCTGATTTCACTTTAATAATAATATATAGTGTATCTCTATTAAAACAAATATATTTCGTAATTGCTTACTGTTAATGTTAGATACCAAAGATGACAGACTAGATATTGATATGAATCTTCATTCATCAGTATAAAAATGTTTCATTCATCCGTTTGTGAAAGCAAGCTTTCTCCTAAAGAAATAAATTAACACTCTGGCTTACTTACTCGATAGATTCGGTAGCAAGTTTGTGGAAATTTATTTTTAACATATAATTAAAATGCATCACTTTTTTATTCAAATAGTTGTGACAGTGCCACAAAGTTTTTGGTTTAATTTAATAATTAACTAGCGTGCAGCCACTTCTCGTAACAAGAAAAACGTAGCTAAGCGGTTAGAGATCCAGTCAACGATAAAAATGCTCAAGATTAATTATCTAGAAAGGTCAATTGTTATCGATTTGAGAAGTTGACAATTACCTGTAATTCCATTTGTTTTTTTTTTCTTCGGCGGAGCTACGAGACGCTGGGATGACCTGGGAGAAAGCAATAAGACCAATGGGCCGTGTGATGGCCATATGCTCTGAGTAGAGAGCGGATATGGTTAAACGAAAAATAAGCTTTATTTGTTTACGTTATATATCATTATTCATTCCATGAAATGGCCGGTAGTCAATCATCCTTCATTGATTGCCTATTCTCGCTTAAAATTAATTTCAGCTCAGAAAATAGTCGCTTGACACTTGCTTGAGTATTGGACAGTGTTTTACAAAATGTCAAATGGAAAATTGTTGAATGATAATTGGTATTTATTTTAAATATATCCATTGTAATTTAGGACGAAATTTTGAAATATATTTAAAATATCACAGTAAATTTATTGAAAGAAGTTATAAGAATTGATGATTTTTAGGCACCCGTTTTTTAAAGCAATTGAGGTATTTGAAGGTTTAAATAAAATCTTACAACATCATTGTGACCCACATCTTTGCCATATCCTAAATCACTATCAAAAATAATGCCAACTAATTGATTAGAGATTGAAAAGACAAGGCATAAATGTCACATAAAAAGCAGGTTTATTTAGTTTGAATAGCATTGTACAAGTCCCAGGCAGCAATCTTGATCATAAATATGGAGATGGGGTTTGCTCTTTGCTGCAACGCTATTGAGATTATGTTAAACTCGTTTTCCAAGACTTGTGTCATTTATTAACGTCAATTTGCAATACTAAGAAAACAGCATGGTCGATTGTTCTTTCTAAGAGACAAATTATTCATCGGACCATAAAGGTTTGACCCCGTTTCGACATTCGGTAAATACACAGATTCTCATGACATCTTAGCATCTTCCAATCCATACTACGGTATCCAACTTGACCAAAAACATATTAATCCCAATCCACTATTATTTCAAAATCAGTTTTGTCGAAATTTTATCTTCTTCTTGCGATTTCGAAAAGAATATAATAAGTTTTCCTTCTCGACATTTTCTCCTCATTCTGGCAATAAAGACGTGTTATTCTGTGTTTCTTTATTTCTTTTTTCAAACACAGAGATAGGAAAACACACCAATTCATTTCAATTTAAATTCTCTATTAAAACACATACATACCATCGGCGTGCGGTGGACTTACCACTATCTCTATCGCACAACCTAATTTTGGTATGAGCAAGAGGATACAAGAGCATGTGCCACATACCCTTGCATCTCGCTTACACCTTCACTTTTCGTGTGATTGAGCGAGAAAGAGATAAAACCACCGCACGCGCCTGATACATACACAAGCATGCAGAAAGGTAAAATTATACGAGATTTAGAAGTATTCATAAACCAACCGTTATTGTTTTTATTTGGACAGTCATTAAGAATTAATTTAGCTATTTTCTCAAAACTATTATTTACAGCTCAATGGTTTTTGCCAGATCGCTGAACCTGTGCGATATTTTAAATAACTGTAGAATTTTGTAACGACTTCGCATGGCACACAGAGTGTTAATATTAGGTAATTTATACGTTGGTATTATTTTGGTGCTTGTTCATGTTGAAAGTTGAAAATATCTTTTTTTTTCCTACCTCTATTTTCCTGCTGAAACTATTATGTGGAGTCCGCGAGACGGGCTCCTAGTTTCCTGGCTAAAGTCAGTGCTAGGGTGGGTACAGAATAAGTCTTTATATCCCTTTCCCGCATGTAAGCTAACTAAGTACTGCTATCTAAAAAGATTCTGTCAGCTGAAGGCTTTGTGTGGAGAAAACACTTAAGAAAAAACCCCATACGAGAATGACTGGCTTGAATCATTAACAAAAGTTCAATTCTTACAATTGAAAATATCTCCGTGAACCGTAACTCATGTACACAATTTGCAAATATGCAATGTGCAAATTTCACATCGCTACTGTACACCGCTTGGGAGGAATTCTTATGACCGACAGATTCTACATGTATATAGTAGAGATTATTAAACGAAATACAAATCAATATTTGGGGCTTAACTTTCCTCTTCACTCTATCATTTTACCGAATAATTAAGTGTATAGTATTTAAGAATGTACAGACAGATTAGAAAAAAATAGATTTACACTCAAACATCGGGTTCAATCTGTTAGATTTGGAATTTCTACTCAGAGAAACTCTTGTCTTAGAGTGATCATTGAACGATTATTAAGAATTAAAGGTAATTTAAGATATCGACTGAGGGTGCTTGATGGAATTTCAGTATTAAATTTCAACAGTTGAAATTTTGCACATTTCCATGCAATTCGTTACTCGGGTTTCGCCTTTCGGCATCTTAAGGCATACGAGCACACGAACGAACTCAAACTGATCGAACGAAAATGTTACCACACAGTCACCACGATATCAGAAAAAACGAATTAGTAATACGCAATCTTTGTCTATTTTATTGCTGGGTAAAAATATTACACCACAAAATGGCGGTATAATGACAATTATTGATATGCTCATTGAATGATTGATTTATTTGGGTGACGAGCAAACGACGTAAGCCCTCTAAATAATTTATTGCAGCCTAATTCGTTAAGTACGCTTGGCCATATGCAGTCCGGATGTTGCCATATAAAGTCGTCAATGAACACAACCAATTGTTTTGCAATTGCCCGTTAAGTCACATTTTATATACACAGGAATAGAGTTTGTATATTTTTATTTTGTCTATGACAAGGACAAGAAAATATCGGACTACCGTTTTTAAATGCAGATGTTCCATTTTTAAAATAATTATTATTATGCGTTGTTGATTCAAGAAAATGATAGACTGTTTATTAACGATTTATTTTTTTAATATATGTGTATATTTTATTTAATGATTAAAATACACGTAAAAGCTCTGTCTTGTTTAATTTTAATGAATCGTTATAAGCATAATCAATTTAAACTCGTTTAAAAACAGAGAATAAAATTAAATAAAAAATGAAAGTCATAATTTCAGCAAATGATGAATGTAAGATACGTACCGAAACGAACAATGACGACAAAGTAGACAGATGATGGAATTAATATATTAACCGCAGGCAAACATGAATGAAAGTTTTTTTGGGATTAACGTATATATTTAAAATTAATACTATTTAAATTAAAAATCCTACCTGTCTCTTCTACCAACCGGATGGATTCTGTCGCCCTGGAAGGCCGCTGATGACCATCCATAGAATAGGGTATACTCGGCGGAGCTACAGGACACTGGGATGATATGTGAGGTAGCAAGAAAGCTGGTGGGGGATAGAGAATCTTAAAGCAACCGTGTGATGGCCATATACTTCGAACAGGGAGCGGATATGATTAATATATATAATAGTGTACATGAATAGGTATAATAGTGTAAATAAATAGGTAATAATATTTTTAACTCTGTAAAGAAACACAAAAACCACTAATTTGTAAAACAAATATTCAAATATGACATATCAATGTTTAAAGTAAAGCCTCTCATCTTAGAAGGAACAATAGTCACCGCTTTCACAAAACCTTGTAACATTTTAAAAGTACTCTTTACAAAAGGTATACTTTGATCTTCCAGTTCGACACTCGCTGCTAATTTGCATCCAACACAAAAAAAATAAGTACTGTGCTTTTAGACGTCTTCCAGCTCAGGGCTAACCAATTTTTCACCCTGTTTCAGTATATAAAACAATAATAAATTAATCCATATGATTTTGTTGGGATTCTTTCCCTTGGTGTTCAACAGTAATGGATGGCGAAGAGCTCAAAAATGTAGAACGCGTCAAAAAAAGATTGTGAAAAAAAGTCTTTAATCGTAAACTTGCGTTTGGAAAGATTTTTCTTTTTGATCCTCAAAGTATTTTGAGCTACGTATGTTTGTCTACATTTTTTATATGAAACATTCATATTTATCTTCTTTTGCTGCTCGTGTTTCACGAGAGAACACATAAATATTTACATAATGTGTATATATTATAGAGATAGGTAGAAAATAAATTATTCCAAGATGGCTGATGGTAAATCAATTCCCAATTCGCTCTACCGGAAATGCAATCCGTTCCCTATTTACGGATTTACGGCTTTGCAGCGCAGGAAATCATCAAAAGCGACGTTCGTAACTCCGCATATATTAATAATAGATTCAATTTCTTATTTTATAAAAGATCTTTGTAATGGAATAAATACGGGAAAAAAAATACCTAGCTTGTGTTAAACACAAAGATATATTATAATAGCGTCGGGTCCGTGGTGCTGTGTTTAACGTCGTTGGTTTTGGTTACGGATGTCATGGCTTCAAGTCCTTTAAGGTCAGTTTTATAAATTGATTTTAAATCGATGTATGGATTACTATTTGTAGGGATGGATGTTTGTTAACTCTAGAAGTTCATCCCACCTATCTTATTCTAAAAACGGGGCGTAGCTAGGGTGATTAGCTAACCACTAGTCCTGTTCTGGACCTATCCTGCCATCCATACTCTTTTCGAAAAATAAATGTTGAGCAACTGAGTAACATTCGGTCCTCTTAGAAAGACTTCAGTTGAGATACCTTCATTTGGAGTCTATAAGCTCCACATTGGGAGCGGACATGCTAAAAAAACCTAACCTCTGTAATGTCCTTACACAATTTTTATTAATTATTAAGTCTCAATGTGTATTATTGTATTATAAGAACTTTGAATATTAATTGAGATATATAGATAAAATGTGATACGCTGTCTTAACACGCCTTATCAAAATGCTCTCAAAATCGTGTTTTTTTTTTTTAGTGCGAAGGCTGTTTTTAATTGGTCGATTTTGATCGATATATTGTGACATTGGAAAAGGTATCATCTTTAGAACTTTTACATTGAATATACATTATTGAGCCAGTCATTATAATACTTGGCATTCACTAAAGTAATAAATTAAAGCCATATTTTTAATAACGTGCAATTAAAATCCAACTGTGTTTGGTCGTTTAAATTTCGACAGACAATTTTCGTTCGAATTTTTATTTTTAATTATTACCATCAATTGAATGAGGAAAAATCAATATATAATAAGTTCTACCGTAGAAAAAAGTTGACAATTACTGCCATGTCACGTATCACCGTCATGATTATTATTAAAGATGTTACGAAGTTATTATAGGCATTAAAAATGTAGACATATTGATTTTATTTGTAGAACTCTATTATATGAAGGTGAAACAAAGTATGTAATATAAAATCAAAGTTGATATAATTGTTATTCCACTCAAAAATGAATGGTGGGGTGGGATTATTTCCTTCTACTGAACATGGAGGATGGAGTAAAACACAACCGGTAATAGTACTATTGTCGTCGCTGTTTTACCCCCCTCATACGTCCAGTAGAAATAATCCTACACAACCCCTCATTGTAAAGTCAAGAATCAAAATCATTGTTTACCTTAGTAATAAACAGCTTTTTGATATATTTAGTCTGATAATGCTTCTTAAAGATTCAAAACACGTGCTACATTTAGTAACACATACTTCCAGTAGAAATAATCCTACACAGCCCTTAATTTTCAAGTCAAGAATTATAATCATTGTTTACCTTAGTAATAAACAGCTTTGTGATATATTTAGTTTAATAATGCTACTCAAAGAGACAAAACACTTGCCAAATTTAGTATCACAACCAGTGTAATAACAATGTTATCAACTTTAATTTTATATTAAAAACGAATTTCCGTTAAGCTACCGCGTATACTCGCGGAAACGGATTTTTGTTCGCTAAAATAGTATAAAAATCATAACATATCGATAATAACTTCTCAATGCTATATTCAACTCTCGTCCTAATGTTTCCAAACTCATTTTTTTATTGATGTTATCTTATACGTGAATCAAATTATTTATTAACATTCCATCAATCAACAACAGCTGCAAGTTTCTATATGTAGCTGAATTTCTTATGGATTATTTCAAGACAATAATTTAGTGTTTCGTCGACACAATATCTTATTATATGGTTGTAGTTTCTGTTGTTGAACCTTCAAAATAGTCAGATGTGATGAGTTGAAAGTTGAATGAGTTGGGACGATTATGGCCTGAATCCAAATTTCTTATCAAAATTTAATTTAAATTCAAGGCTATCGTTTAAGCCGCAGTCCAAAATCCAGCGTGTTTTCATTAATATTACCAAATAGACTGCGATATTTTGAATATAAACATTGGTTTTATATAGGGCATGTGTTGAAACCTATTTTACTATTTTCGAAATTAAACTAGTCATATTAATGCTAATGGCTAAATGTGAATATATATAGGGGAAACAAGGTACATAAAATACACGGCCGTCATACTAGACTACGATGATCTTCTATCTACTTTAATTCAGCGCGAATTAATATTTCATAAGTTTATTATCAACGATGGATTCAAAGGGGCTCCACATTTTTTAATGATCAACAATGTAACTTCATATATTGTAATACCCGAGGGAAGTCATTTTTCGGCAGTTACTGTTTTATTGTTATTTGAATTAGCATGTGCTAAAGCTGTTAATATTATAAACAAGGTTTTTCATGGATTTCGAAAGCGTCCATTTTATTAAACGAGGTCACGCGAGCTTTTTACGCAACTGCGTTATAAAAAAGCATGTACCAACGATATTCCAAAACATAGAGCTTTCGTTGTTTTTATGTTTACCTAAAGTCGTTTGGAAAACACCCTTCGTTTATCGAAGGAAGATATTACTATTTAGTTTCATTGGCATTCCCTATATTTTAAAAGGAATGTCATTAATGCTCAATTTACATCTTTTATTATTTAAAATGCTACGATTTCCCGAAAAGAGTTACAAAAAACGTAATATGTGTAAACTGCGATGCTTAGCGGGTAGTAATATTCCGTATTTATATCCTGACAAAGTCAATATCAAATCTCACCTCCGCAAGAAAAGTGTCACAACTCAAAAATATCAGTTTTGGGATATAAATGTTTTGTTGAAATCAGTGTCAGTGTAAAAAATACGGAAAAAACCACAAAACATAATGGAACGGTAGTTTAACATAAAATTAAAGTTGATAACTTGCATTCTCATTTCGATAGTTTTCGGTATTACTTTCATATACAACGCTCCCGAAAAACTGTATGACACTATTCACGATTACGGCCACACCAAATAACGCGCAGCCATAATGTCAGTTAAATTTTCTAGCGGTGAGTTGACGAACTATAGAAATTAATTTTATTTGGAAGACAGATTTTGATATTTGGAATCTAGCTATATATTCATCCCAAAAATGGCGGTTTTTGAATTGAATTCAATGGTCTTTATTATTTATGATTGATTTAAAAAATGTATCTGTACAAAACATTTTTGTATATACCTAGGAAGTGAAATTTTGAATTATTCATTTTAAACATATAATACTTGATGATCTCTTTTATTCTGAATAAAATGCCATAAAACTGTATTTTACATTAACGGCACTAACATAGCTACATCTTAAATTTGGCATATAAATTTACATCTTCTCCAAGAAAGGTCGTTTATTTAACGTTTTTTATAAATTCTAAGTGAATAGTTAAATTCGATTCATATAATATAAAAGATGAAAGTCATTGTGTAGAAACAAGTTAAAACTGCATTCTTTAAAGCGTTCTATACGATTTGGAAATGGATATATTTTTTCGTTTTATATACGTAAAGAAAGATTCAATCCTGTTGGTACGCTACTGACGTTAGTGATGTAGAGAATTTGTAGTTGTGATGTTTTTTAAGAGCCACTTGCAGTTTTGTTGTCTGCGGCTCAACTGTTGACTTGCCTATGCACACGGTGTTTATAAACTAAACTTTTAAATAATATTTTACCAAGCATAAAATAAGCATAATTTACAAAAAATGCCAATTCTCCCAGAATCCAATGGTCGGCCTTTCGTCGCCCAGTGTTCGGCCATCACTATGAAACTTCATGAATATCGTGAAATCATCTACTGATAGTAGACAGAACAATAAAAAACATACTGATGCAAAGCATGACAATATAAAGTATATTTTGCTAACGATCCCCATACAACATGAAATTGTCGAATCTTGCGAAGTAAAAATGTGCTTTTTTTTAATTGCGTATTGCATCATATAGGTCAGTATAGTGCAGATATACATTGGCAAGACTACCTACACGAATTAAAAAAAAACTGTTTTTTTAAATATATCCACTATTATTTAAGTTTTTGCTCAAAAGACCGACTACTGGCGGCGGCTGACTTTAGGAACAACCAACCTAGCTCTAATATTACATAAGAAGGGGAAATTGAATAATATATAATCTTTTATTTTTTTCTATCTCTATTTTCCTATTGAAACTATATATTTACCAAGGGGTATAAAACAGTTTATGAGCTAGCAAGAGTAAGCATACGGCCTCAATTTTCTATTCATCCCCAGTCTGATGCCAACCACCCGTCAATTCATATACTTTTATATTGAGTATACCACAACACAAAAGTACGTGACGCAATACGTAAATGCAAATTTACTTTTTATTATGTGTACTAGATACGGGTTTTTTTTTAATCAGGGTGTACTTTTATGTTTAATGGCCAAGTGCCAACTTCATAGGCGCTTAGCTAGCCCTACTGACTGCTGACTGCCGACTGTTGTAGACATAATTAGTGACGCTTGGAAATTTGGATCATTTTGCATATTCATACTACAAACACAGCCTCGCCATTTTACATACTCTTTCGTCTGCGGTAGGTCATAAATCTTCTATTAAAAATGCAATATGACATAATATGTATTTGGCTTTTCAAGTATCCCATTATGTCAAATAATTTGTCATATTGTTAGTCTTACATTATTGCCATCAGCTGTATAAAAATGAAATGAAAATGCATCGATTTGTACAAATATGATATATTGATTTAAATAAACGATAGATTGGAAAAAATATACTAAGGTAAGTTTCATAATTAAACGATTTCATCATAACGAATAATAAAAGAAAATTTAAATGAGAGTAAAGGGTTATTTGAAACAAGGAGAAACGGAGAAGATCCCGTTAAATGAGTAGAGTTTAATGTACGATCTTTTTCTTTTATACGCGCCTAGTAGAAAGAAAAATACCACTCTTTACTTTCTTATTTATTCAAGAATAAGAATTACTGTCTACGTTATAAATAAAAATATTATGTTAGAGAAAGTCTAAAGATGCTCACACATAACAACAGAATTAGGACATCCAATCCTGGACCCTATTAATAATCCCGAGATTTTGGGATCAACCATTTTTCAATCACGTAATTGCGTCATTTCATGATTTAATTTTTTTTCCATGTGAGGGTATCTTAACAGAATTTTTCTATGAGAACTGCTCGTTACTCAGTCGCTCAACCTCTCTTTTTTTTCGAAGAGAGTAGGAATAGAAGGATAGAGTTAGAAGAGGACTAGTGGTTAGCTAATCGCTCTCGCTACGCCCTGTGAGGATCGGATAGGTGGTAGCGGGATTTTAGGCATCACAAACACTCAGACTACGAACAGAAATCCATAAATCGATTGAAAGATCAATTTATGAAAACCGTCCGCGCTGGGAATTGAACTCGAGACATCCGCAGCCTTATCTAACGACGCTACCAACTGCGCCACGGACGCCGACGATAAAAAAAGTTATTCAAAATTAAATTTGTGTCATTTGTTGCTTCCATTTGAATAAAGGTATGATTTTATATTATTTTTCTTCGTATGGGAGTGGTTTTTTTATATTTATATGAAATAATGCAAAATAAAAAGTAAAACGTAATTATTTTTGTCGAAATTATCTGTTCCCGTCTTCGGCAGTTACCAAATACGAGAAAGAGGGAGACCTCGATACATAATTATGTATTAATTGTGTATTATAAAAAAGAATGTTCATTAACAACCCGAGGTACACGTAGTGTATTTAACATTTGCGGTTAATCCTGAAATATCGGTATAAATATTTAGGCAATCCCAGGATTGACTAATTGAATGGTATCCCGGGATTAGACACTCTAAACATAACCAGAGAAATAAAAAGTTATCAATAGAGTACATTTATCGGCAAAACAAGGACATTCTAAAAGTTTGAGGTAAAGAAAAACAAAATAATTTGTATAATTTAAGACATTGACTGAGGGTGCTTGATGGAATTTCAATATCAAATTTGAATCGTTGAGATTTTGTACATTTCCATGTATTTTGTCACTAAAGTCAGATATATCAAAATTTACAAATCACTTGTTATTGGAGAACCATACGTTCAATGCTGATGATGCGGTTAAAGTGTTGCATCAATTCATGGGGGATCATAAATTATTCTATCAAGAAATTTTGGAAATGAATAGAGCCCAGTTATATTCCTTACCAATTTTGAACGAACAACTGAATCTTCCAAACTCTCCTCTATTGTACCCCTTACGTGAGATGAGTCCGTAAATAATTAAACATGAATTAACAATCAAAACTAAACATAAATTAACAAGCAAAGTAATGAATTTCTCATATTAATACATCGGTCGATGGTCACCCTAACAGAGCCCATTAGTTGAAATTGGGTAGTTCTTCGAATTGCATTTTAAAAATCCCCTCTATTCACACGTAAGGTGGTCACTAGTCCAGATGTAAATTTCTTAGACACAGCGATAAAATTTGTCCTATTTTATTTTGTATATAATCGTTATAAACGTCTATTTGAGTTAGTTCGAGTTGCCTGAAGATGCCGAAAGGCGAAACCCGAGTCGTTAGTGACAAAATATATGTACAAATGTACAAAATCTAAACAATTCAAATTCAAAAAAAAAAATCTTTGTCCGTAATAAATAGTGTGTAAACATTTTATTTTAAAATTTACCCTTTTCGTAAAATAAAACTCTTAAAGTTCTTTAAAAAATCTTATTTCCTTGAGTAATTAAAATGGTTTGCTTTACAGTCTTAATTGCCGTCAATTCAGCTTTTACGAACAAACACAATGAAAACGCCTTGTTACTACGTGATGATATTTAATTTTTAATTTGATCAATTTCAAACTTTATGGTCCCCTCACTTACTGGCTGTATAAGCCAAAGGCGTAACTAACTCAATTAAGACCATTTCATATACCTACCATTACTTCCAACCATTTCCCACAATTTTCTTGATAATTATAATTAATTGAGTACTTATAAAGTCTGCCTGTCATATTAGCAATTAATTTAGTTAAATATTAAGTAATATTATATGAAACATATCGGAACAACCGTTATTTTCCTAAGGCAATATCAAAGTAAATTGAAAAAAAATGTAAAATAATCAATATTAGGTCAAAATACTTTTCGATTCCATTTACAAAAAAAAAACATGTTTCTACGTCTACTCGTAAAGTATTTTCTGTGACAGAATCAGTCTGTGGTGTAGTGGTAAACGTCTTTGGCTTCAGTTGCGGTCTCGAATACTAGGTTAGACAGTTTCATAAAGTGTTTTTTAATCGATTTATGGATTGTGATGTCTGAAATTCTCCTTCCACACATCATATCCTAAACATACGGGACACATCGAAAGCGATTAGCCAAGCACTTGTCCTATCCTAGACTTATTCTTCTATACTTACTCTCTTCGAAAAAGAAAAGTTAAGCAACCGAGTAAACAAAAGTATTTTTTGTTATAAAAATCATCTTTCAATAAAATAAAACACTGAGCTTTAATGGCTAAACGGCGGTGTTAGTGTTTTTCAATCAAGTTATAATGTTATAATTTAAGACATCGACTGAGGGTGCTTGATGGAATTTCAATATCAAATTTGGATTATTGAGATTTTGTACACTTCCATGTATTTTCGAGTCCATTCGTGTGCTCGAATGCCTGAAGATGCCGAAAGGCGAAACCCGGGTCGTTAGTGACAAAATACATGGAAGTGTACAAAATCTCAATAATCCAAGTTATAATGGTAAACTGACCAGACTTTATACATCCACTGAGAATGATTTTATATTCAGTAACATGTCGGCGTCGTGATACAGTTGGTAGCGTGGTTGGCTACGGCTACGGACGTCTCGGGTTCGGTTCCCGGTGCGGACGGTTTTCATAAATTGATCTCTCAATCGATTTATGGATTTCTGTTCGTAGTCGGAGTGTTTGTGCTCCGCGTTGGGAGCAAACATAGAAAAAAATAGTAATCAAGAATATACTGCAATGAATTATTTATTTTAAATCATTTCGGCTTCCAACATAGAGCATATTTATTCCTAATTAAGTGCTACAAAAGGTATTTGACGGTTATCAGTTATAATTCAAACGTTCTCTGAATTCAAAATTAGGTATGGTAAGAAATGTTGCAATCATCAGAGATTCTTTCCCACATATACGTATAAAATTTAAGCGGCATTCAACAATATATTGCAAAAAATCATCCTTGAAAACAGTACTAATGTTTAGAGTAATTGATTAACAACTAGTCCTCAACACCCCAACTGAGAAAGAATATATCCATAGTTCTCAATAACTGAATACTATTGGAATTTGCCATTGAAAGTTCACATGTTTCACGTTGGAAACGGACATGGTTTAAAAAACGTAAACATAAAAAATAGGTTTCACAAATAACAGTCGCGAATCGACTAATAATAATTATTGGTAAAGTTATCTGATTGACAACGTCTCTCAAACTTGATGATTGACAGCCGTATCTCCGAGCCATGTGGTTTTCTTCTTATTATGAATGTGCGCAGCTCTGAGTTTTCGACTATACATTAAAATAGCGTTAAACACTCAAGCAATTGTAATACTAACGTTTACAAAAGTTAAGAAAAATCGTTATAAAAAAAAAATAACTCGACCATACGATAAAAATAACATAATATCAGTTTGTTGGTAGCTATTTCACCTTTACGTCATCGTCAGAACTACACCAAAACTTAATTTAGCTTAGCTATATATACTGTTTTAGCTATACGCTCACTTATTAAAATATTTAACGTGTGTAATAATTGTATTTTTGGAAAAGGAACTACGTACATATTATCATTAATCGTTAAAGTAAATGCATAGAAATTAGAACTGTAGTGGAGCTGAATACTTTAATTTTATCTTATTACTAGTGCCGGCATGCGTTGTAATGCCACTCAAAGAAAGAAAGTGTTTTTTGGTACACAATATTTATTGTTGTCCCTCTGGTACGTACACGAATAAATCAAAACGTTTTTCCGATATGTCGCTGTTTGTACGTATTTGATTCTTTTTTTCAGAAACCTTTACGGGTGTATTACAAAACTCACCAAAGTTTCATCGAAATCGAATCAATGGTAAAGGAACGCATAGGGGACAAACAAACAAGCAAAAATTCACATATATATATATATGTGTGTCGGCGTCCGTGGCGCAGTTCGTAGCGTCGCTGGCTACGGTTACGGATGTCTCGGGTTCAATTCCCCGGTGCGGACGGTTTTCATAGATTGATCTTTCAATCGATTTATGGATTTCTGTTCGTAGTCGGAGTCCTCCCTCCCACCCATCCCATCCTCACAGGGCGTAACGAGAGCGATTAGCCAACCACTAGTCTTGTCCTAGCACTATTATTATATCCCTACTCTCTTCGAAAAAAAGAGGTTAAGCAACTGAGTAGCAAGCAGTTCTCGTAGAAAAATTCTGTTAAGATACATCCATTAGGAAACCATATGCTCCACATTGGGAGCTGACAAGGAATAAAATATTTTTTTTTTTTTAAATATTTATATGTTATATAAATAGATAATGAAGTTCTTTCAAGTAAATGCCTATTCAATCAATATTAATATATTATTGTGAATAACAAACTACGTATTTTACAAATCAGTTAACAGTCAAATTTTCATTTAATTGTTAATTGATAAATACATACTGTTTTAATAGTAACTCGGTATGTCGATAGACTAGAAATACCTCTGTCTTGAACGAATGAATCCAAACAACATAAAATTTGTAGTGAACGAGAGTCACCCTTGAAAAAGTCATAAAATATCAGAATCGTCGCTAATCACTTGCTTTACAATTAAGCCACTGTTTTGACTTATATGAAGTAGAGTGAAAAGACAAATGAGTCGCTGATAACCCATGAGAAGACCCGAATCGAAGAGAGGCGAATGGCTGGTTATCGAACGTCCTGCAAGGGCTGAGATCTCAAACAAACACCATTTCAAATCCGGTTCAACACTTATTTATTTTTAATCGAAGATGCAGTTGTTGACAATACACAAATATAATATTAACACCTACAATTGATTCTACATTTACATTTACTTAGCACATGAAATTACTTTAAGTTACAATGCAAGCGACGATTCTAAATTAAGTCAAATTTAAAACAAGCACAAACAATTCACAATGTTACCGGTGCGGGCCACGAGGCCGGCGACTCGCCCAGCTCGAAAGATCGTAATCGACTATCAACACATAACATAAAAAAAAGACTGCCGCATCGTCGGAGCCACCCCTTTTCGTCAGAAATGGACTCATCCAGCGAATGTGCCAGCCGGCTATTGAATGAGCGCCCTTCGCGACAAGAGTCGGGCCGATTTCTCCGAATCATTGTCCTTACCGCTGGGAGATTTCAGTTATGGACCATGAACTTAAACTTAACAAAAAAACCAGGGTGTGTCACCCAATTAGAACTGAATCGATAGTCATTTGTTTTCGTTCGAAGTGATACAAGTCGAATAAACGTATCAGAGAGAGCAATCACATTTGATTTACGTCTAAATAAATCATTGTAATATGTTCCTATAATAAATTTGAAGAAGTTTATCTTAATTAATAATCAAAATTTCAAGCCGATAAATAGCCTGCATACAAACTTTTTGCAGTGGCAGGCGTATATTATATTTCAAGCGTGATTTAATTAAAACTTTTTCCTTGCACTTTGCTGCTGCCACGACGTCATAATAAATTTCGCTAAAACTTTGATGAAAATTCTTCGGCTTAGTTTGTTCCGTCGCCTTTGATATTTATGCATCGCTACCGAATTCGTTTAATAAATTATTGACTTATTTCTTACTGGAAAGATACAAAATTATTTCCTTTTGTAGATGGTTTACTTTTTTGGTAAGTGTCATAATGATTGAGGGCTTTCAATAAGTTATGTATAAATATATTTAAAACACTCTTATACTACATGGGTCCGTGATGCAGTGGTTAACGTCGTTGGCTTCGGTTACGAATCTCTCGGGCTCAAATTCCAGTAGGGACAGTTTCATAAATTGATTTTTCAATCGATATATGGATTTCTGTTCATAGGCATGGTTGTTTGTGATGTCTAGAATTCCCTCCCACTCATACAAACCTAAAAACGGGTCGCAGCGAGAGCGATTATCTAAGTCGATTCGATCAGATCCATCATTAGCATCTCACCAGGTGTTTCTAAAAGTGGTTCCTTCATCTCGTGGATGAAAGGCCAGCGCTACATAAACAGAAGAAAACATTTCATGATCCAATGTAACAATATATAAATAAATACTTTAAAAATGCGAAAGCGATAAGCCAACAACTAGTCCTGTCTTAACTCTATTCTTCTATCCCTACTCCCTTCGAAAAAGAATGATTGAACAACTGAGTAACAAGTATTTCTCGTGAAAAAAATCTGTAGTGATACCTCCATTAGCAGTCCATTTTTTGAAAGGTGTTTTGAAAAGCGTCGTATATGCATCAATAGGATTAAAATAACTGGTGTGAGAGCCAGACTGCTATAAACGCATTTTTCTTTATCATTTGATATTTAAGTAACTCAAATTTCTAAAATGTTTTATGAGGATAAAACGTGGCTTAAGTAAATAAAATAAATTCCCTCAGACTAATTGATTCTTGGTACTGCCTAGGATTTATTTTTACGAGATGATAATTCTTCTCAGAACAGACTGTTTATATTAACGATTAAAAGATATTCTGTGTTTATTAAACAACTCGATAGCATTAAAGCAAACAGTTATATTAAATTGTTACGCTTATTTATTTGAAATATCGTGAACGTAGGTCATGTTAACATATTATTTATTTATAATGAAAATTCCTGTTCGGCCTGATTACTTATTTAATCGAGTTAAACGCATAAACATTGTTGTCGCAGTGTGCAAAATATGTGTAAAGTTCAAAATTAGTCGGAGCTTTTACATAAAAGCTTCCGGTTCTACGCTCCTGGAAGCTCATTTTGCAATATAGCATAGTCATGTCAAAGATAGATTTAACAATTAGAATGCTAAACTAATATCCTCTTTACCATATTTTTTTCTTAGTTATGAAACAGAATATGATAAAAAAATCGCTTTAATTTTAGATGGTAGTTTGTAAATTTAGAAAGATATTTTATAATTTAAATTGTAGGTAAATGAAGAACAGTGCTGCTGTCATAACTCATTTTTTGCACATGCTGAAGATTACGAATTATGACACTAAACTTCTCGTATCATATTTGATGTTTGTAAAATGTTTAAAATTAACCGCGCGTTTGTTGGTTTAGTTTGCTCAGTATTTGGATTTTCGGCGCAGAGAACCTCTCGCAATAGAAGGAAAATTAGATAGGGCTTTAATATCCAAACACATTTCCCTTCGTGAAATGGTTTTCTTTGTTAATATATCAAATTAAAATTGATATTCATTGCTGAATGCAAAAAAATAATGCTAGTCATTTATCATTCATTCACGTGCTTCCTTATAGCTGTGACTTCAGCACTAAAGTTTATTGAAAAAAATCCCATTATTTTCCTTGAATTTAAGCATTTTTATACATAAAAATAAAACACAATTTGTATCGGTCTCGTCAAAATAAAACATTTTCAACTGATAAAAAAACATTCGAAATATTAAATAATGCTTATCACTTGAGGGAATAAAAGAAATTTGATTTATGATTAAGACATTAATTAACAGGTCTTTAAACGAATTATTAATACTAGGTATTAACTGACTAATTGTTGATGGAAAGGCTTTACATTTAAAAAAAACACAATTTGTTCTGTACTACTTCGACATTTTTATAATGATCACGACGGGTTTTGCTCATCTTGAGTATTATCAACTGAAGTTCGTTCTGACCACAATAAAAATGAGGAAGTAATACAATAAAATATTGTGTTTTATTTCTTTAGAATTATAATTAAATTATCAGTTTATCTACAATAAATCAGAATTTTAAAATGATGTCTCAAAAATAATTATTTGAACAATCAGCATAATATTTATAGTAATGGAAAACCACATTGATAATAAATCTAACAAGACAAATATAATGGTATTAAAAGTAGTACATACAAAGTCACTAATAAAATACTCCTTCGTTGGGCGAAACCAGTTCTGATCGTGCATTAAAATTACTGAATAAGCACTACAAACTGTATTTTTTTGTTGGTAAATACACCTTTAATATCTTTGCTACAATAATCTACGCCATTTAAGTGATTTAAAAAAAACTCGGAAAAATAGATTAAGTATTTTAAGACCGCTATTTTTAATACGGAGGTGTATCAAAAATAGTTTATATTTTATAATGTCGAATTTTTAACTAAAAGAAGCAGTCCAACCTTTTTTTACTGGAACTAAAAATAATATCATCTAACATCTAAACAAAGACAATCGATATTAAGAAGAAACCTGATGTGACATACAGAATCCCCCTTTGTAAAATTCAAATTCACGTAAATACCTTTTTACATGTACAGTTGTTCGTGCATCGGACTGTGAAGGCATTAGACAAAGCCATAGGACCCCCAAAAGTGCTTACCTCTTTCTTTTGAAGTCTTCAATAAAATAAAAATATACTTTCCAATCTTTTCAAAGAGGGTTCTTTGTAGCATCTTTGAAGAAAAGTGCGTGTTATGTGAAATGGTTTTACATACATGAAATGATCATATTCATTCGGATTGCTTGATATAACGTCACGTTTTCGATCGCTACTATCTATTATATTACATATAGTCGTTGCTTAATGTATGTTTTCAGGGATCATAAACAAATTCATTTAATATATAAGTATTTTTCACCAAACCATGTCAATAAGTCACACGAAAAAACAAGCAACTTTGGGTAACCGATTAAAAGTTCATTTGAACTGTTTTAATATTAACGTGGTACAGCTTTAAAGCGATATATAATACATACTGTGTTTTTATTTTTGTTTTGTATTTAAGCAGTATTTTTGACGATTATATTTTTTTTTTCAAAACCATATCCGCTCCCTGTTCCTCCAAGCTTCTCTGTCCCCCGCAAGTCTCCTCGTTTCCTCCCAGATCATCCCAGCATCCCGTAGCTCCGCCAAATACATCCTATGGATGGTTATCAGCGGCCTTCCAGGGTCAGGTCCATTGTCACTTTTTTATTTTGGACGTAATAAGAGGCTGGTCCGTTCGCTCTCTTACCTCCGAGTTCCTGACAAAATCATACCACCCTACCCCTAGTATTCACCGCAAGCATCTGTTTTAGACATTACAAACATACATGCCTTTCAATAAAAGTCGATTGTAAATAAAATTGTCCGCACTGGGATCGAGCCCGTGAGCTCTATAACCAAAACCAACGAAATTGACTATTGCGCCACGGACCTGGCTGACATGGTGTTGTCAAATAATATTGTTAAAAAACACCCGCCCATTCCAATAGGCTAAAATCACTTTATCATAAAATAACTGCAACAAATGATGCTCGAACTTTTTTCAATATCAATGTGTGAAAATACTAAACATTTAAATATATATAATCATAGAGATAGTCTATAGTAGAACTCAACTTTCATTATTATGACTTTGATGGATCGTAAAACAAACAAAAAAAAATAGAAAATTGGTTTTAATTCATGGAATAATTACATATATTATTTTTAATCATCTTCGTGCTTTGTGGTTTTTATTGTATGTGTTTTTTCTTGCTAGAGTTTTTAAATTTAATTAAGTCGTAATCACTAAAGAATCTGGCAAAAATAATGTTGATAAACCGGTAAATTAATAAAATTCCATCGGCCGTAATATTATTCTAATATTATAAATTTTAAAATATCTAAAAATGACATCACGGTGAAATTTTAAATCTTACGTTGTTGTTTGTCTTGCAAATATAATAAACACAGTAATATTTATTTTTAAATATTACATAAAAAATAAACAATTCCAGAATTTGGTATCGTCTTAATTTACCACTCAGCTTATCTGTCTTCAGAACTAAATATATATTTTTGACAATAGAAATCAGCGGGTGAAAGTGGCATCTGGCAATATTCGCTCAATGCACTTGAGATTTCTATCTGTCAGAGCGACAGACAAAAAATGCGTGTGCCGATTTTTGTTTTCTTTTGCAATCGTTCTAGACCTGTCCTTCTATCAATACTTTCGTCTATAACGGTATGTTGAGCAACTGAGTAACAAGCAGTTCTCGTTGAGATACCTCCAGTAGGAGCACATATGCTCGACATTGGTAGCGGGCAAAGATAAAAAATGACCAATCTCGGGATTGAAAAACTGTGAATCCAAAAGTCCCGAGATCATAAAATGGATCCGGTATTGCATGCCCTAGGCATTCTGTTTTCAACAAAGATATTGATTTGGGCTTAAGTTTGTGATAATCACAGGGTTACAAGCTTACCCCTTTAAATGTATAAAGACTACGACCGCTAAAGAAGTAACAATATTACATACTTATGATGTAAACATTAATTGGTTTTACTAGGTCTGAACCAACTGCCACCTATTCAAGCCATGTATTCTGACGATGCTGTTTTACGGTTGCGAGTCATGGCACATCACTAGTGCTTCGAAAACAGATGCTTGCGACGAATACTCGTGGAACGGTGATTTGACTTTGTCACGGACTGGCAGGTAAGAGAGAGGATGGACCAGCTCCTTATAATATCAAAAATAAAAAAAGCGACAATGGACCTGGCGAGCTTAAATCCTGCCTGTCTTCTACCAACCGGATGGATTCCGTCGATCTGGAAGACCGCTGATGACCATCCATATGATGTATTCGGCGGAACCACGGAACGCTGGGATGATCTGGGAGGAAGCAAAATGACTGGTTGGGGACCGAGAATCTTGGAGGAACCATGTGATAACTATATACTACGAATAAGGAGCGGATATATTTAAACAAATGAATAAATGTAAAGCTTACTCAAATATTGATCGCAAAACTTAATTTCAAACTGAAATAATACATTATTTTGGAATCGTTTATCTGATTGTTTTAATACTCTTCATACATTGTTAAATCAAATAATCACTCAGGTCAACAAAAGATGTACATATTATTTTTACATGAATATATTATATCACGAAGCTGAGCAACCCATTATTATATTTCGGGAACAATGCCTACAGCGCTATGTAATAATAACAAATAGGTACTGCGTAAAGGGCACCGAACCCTTCTCGGCTGCATTTATTATGCAATTCGACTGGATCATTTCGTAATGCTTACAGTTTTATGATGCAGTTTCGGCTTCCGCGGCCAAACCAAAAATTGCTCCAACATTAGAAAGGAATGCCAATGTTTTGACGCCGCAACACGTGTGCAAAGTGTATGCATATTGTGAACCGAAAATAATGTTTAAATTGATATAAATAATGTTAACTCTTTTTGAACTAGAATTTGTATACTATGTTGGCTACTGAGGATTATTTTTAAATCAAATTCAGTTAAATTTATTTGTAACTTATACGACAGACTTATTGTTTATGCATTAGAGGTCTGCACGAGCCCGGGCTTGACCCGTGAGTCGGGCTCGGGCAGATAAGAATAGTTGAAATTCGGACAAGAAATTTTATTTTCCAGAAACATATTTTCAAAATCTATTCTTTACTTCCTCTTATAAAACAAGAGTAACTGATTAATCGTCTAAAACAGATACTGATTAATCAGTGCATCCTTAGTTAAGACTTAAAAAAACATTTAGTAAGCATATCTCCTACGTCACAAAAGAGCGTCGCCAAAGGCCCATATAGCTACAAGCCATGCTTTATGTCCCGTCCGTGGGAATTCTTGCAGGAGAGTGGTCCATCACATTTATTTTGAAATCATGAAATCAACATTAGACAATGTATATCTATCTATTATTATGTAAGATACTCTTTTTTAAGATTCTCACATTTTGTAATTATGCTAATTACGATTAATTCTAGCATATTGTGATAATATAGTGAGAATTTACGGTCGAAAAGGGGAGAATGCTTGGTTATCACCATCCAGGATGTATAGGATCTCAATCAAAACGCCGATCCAGTATGGTTAATCTCTCATTTATCGAAGATGCACTGGTTTAATACACAAAAATTACCAGTACAATATAAAATTGAGTCTACATTTACGTTTACTTAACACATGAATTTACCTTTAAGTTATAGTACAATTGACACAACAAACGATTTGAAATTTGAATTAACAAACAAAAACAATTTATAATGACTGCGATGCGGCGGATGCTTCGACCAGCTAGCCCACCGGCCGAAAACAGACTGCCTGCAGAATTCAAAATTAAAAAATTGCAAGCTCCCTCACTTTTGTCAATAGCTACCACTGTTGTCAGTCAACGAGGCAATTAACCCGTCGGATACCGGCCACTTTCTCCTTAACAACCCTAACTCGGTCAGTCCAGGTAACGTTATTTAGAAATGATTCTGAGAAATAAAAGTTATTAAAAGTGTTCGAATGCCGTTCCGGATCATTTCAACCTTCCAAGAGACAAATAAATGTTCGCAAAAATATCAGGGCGTGTCAATAGTTAACAGAAATAATCATGTTGACTTACTTTGAAACTGTATAGTAAATTTACTAGTAAATTCAATGTTTTGCGATAAATTACAATTCAAATAAATCTACTCTGCCACACATCGCATTTTGTGCCATTCACTTAATATATTACAATGATTGTATAATGTAATTACGTAATTTGCTTATACGGTGATGTTCTATGAATTGTGGATTATAAAATGATAAAGAATCGCAGAATAAACTAGCAAGAAATCCTTTCAAATATATGTTATATTCGACGTAAAACGGAGTTGAGGGTCGATCATTCGCTAATACTGGAACTTTTAGGACTACTCCTAAATTGCGAATTTTCTTATAGCACTGCTTGTAGCTTAAGGTTGCTTTGGCGTTGCTAATCCATGCCACGCACAATAAATTTATCTTGCCGATTCTGATCAAATAAAAATAATCAACGCTTCGCATTTTCTGCCGAACGTTAGATCACGGTTCTTAAATAAGCAGATAGCGAAGTGTTAGCAATGGAATTATTTTAGCATTAATTACACCACTCCCGAATTAGTTTTCTCCACATCCACGACGAACGCGTACGAGATGCGATGCGACATTTTAAATAGACATGATCTAACTTAAACTAAATAGTGTGTTATTTCGAGATATATTATTTATGTATTAGTGGAACACGATTTGACAATCGGTGCTTAGATACAAAATATGTATTTTTTAAATTTATTAATCACAGATGTACTGACCAAGGCTATATTTCATTGTTTGTTTACACGTAGTACATTATACAATATGAAATTAGTATTTAGCTCTTTTTACTCTTGTTCACAATTCGGTATGATGTTTTTAAGCAATGATTCATTTCTTTATCTTTTTGTTTTTTTAATAAAAATAAAACATAATGTATTTTACTGCATCTCTTCTAGAATTGATTAGAAGCGGTTAAGATCGGAAATACATTTTATGACGATGATTGACTTACGTTTGTTTTTTTGATTTAATTTGCATTTATGAAGTACAAATAAAAGTTTTTAGATCTTCAAGAATGGTGTTATACAGTTGATATCTCTTTCGGCATCACACTAACGTCAACTCTATAGTAAAATTTATTACAAGAGTTTGGCTGGTTTCCGTGGTCCTGATATTTGATGTCCGCTCCCAATGTGGAGCATATGGCCTCCTAATGGAGGTATTTTTAATCGGTTGCTCATTCTCACTTTTTTTCGAAGAGAGTAGTGATAGAAAGGTATGGCAGTACAAGACTGTTGGATAGCTAAAAGCTCTCTCTTTCTCTCTGTTTTTTTTTCCATCGAATGGATGAGAGGGAACTTTAGATATCACATACATCCATGCCTTTGAACAGAAATCCATAAATCGATTGAAAAATCAATCCAAAAAAATATGTAATCGAAGCTAATGACGCTGACCACTGCACCGCTGTCTTGATATACAGGTGGAAATCCCTTTATATGAACTATAATTTTTGTATTACATAATAGCCATGATTATGGGTTTATATGATGTTTTCAACCATTCAAACTTTTACGACCCCTTAAAAGATGAGACATAGTACTCGTAAGCTTACCGATCTACCCTCATCCCCTTTGACAAGAGAGACTCGAGAGAGGTCCTCAATGAAATATTTATTTTAAAGATTCTCCATAAGCAGCCAACATGCTTCAAATATGCGGTAGATATGATTTGAAATCCAATTAAATGATGGTCAAATAGCTATGAGAAGTTTGCCACAATCAAGAAATTCATTCCAGAAATGAATTGATTTGTTAATTTTAACATTTCTTGACAGCATATTTTCTTCTCTTGCAGCTCCACCGTTTTTCTTAAGTCATGCAGCGCTGTCCTTACATCCACGAGATGAAGGAACTCAATCATTCTTTTCAGATGAAAAACATCGTGTGCATGATAACTTAATCATATCAAATATGTATTGACACACCCTGGTTTTTCTTAAGTATAAGTGTCATTAGTGTCCCGAACTGAAATCGGCCTGCGGCAAAGAGCAATAATTCGCAGAATACGCTCTTTCTTGTTGCCAGGCATTTAAGAAGCCCCCGGGCTTCGGCCGCTGGACGAGTCCATTTTTACGGAAAAGGGTAGCTCCAACTTTGCACGGAGTTTTTTGAATTTTTGCAGACAGTCGATGACGAGCTGCCGAGAGTCGGACGAACGAGGTCTCGTCGCGACGAAAGTGATGTGACGATGTGAACTGTTTTGTTTGTTTTTTTGTGTTTTGATTTGCGTTGGGATTTAATTTAAATTCGTTGTGTCATTTGTATTAAAATTTAAAGTAAATTCAGTTGCTAAGTAAATGTAAATGTAGAATCAATTTTATGTGTTAAGATTTTTATATTTGTGTATGTTAAACCACTGCATCTTTAATGGATAATAAACAAGTTTCTAAACCCGGATCTGAAATGGTGTTTGTCTGAGATCAGCCCTTCCAGGACTCCGGATAACCAGCCGCTCGCCTCTTCGATCCGGGGAATTCTCATTTTTTGGCGCCCAACGTGGGGCCATTGACGGTTTGTGACACCTCAGGATTCACCCCGACGACTCATGCTCTGAAGATGCAGTGGCTTTGAACTGTGGTTCATGGCGCCCAACCGAATTTTAACGTAACTTCAAGAATTTCAAATCGCCGAACGCACACTCAAGAATCCGACCCTGCCCTGAAGGTGGACTTCAAGATCGGGACCAGACAACCAGTCAGCTTCCCGGCGTCTTACTACGAAACCCCAGCTTCAAAGGCGAAACTGGCGGGAGTCGTCGGTGAAAGGTGCTCTGCCTCTGTTACTTTTCACAAAGCCCTATTTCTCGACTGGCCGCCTTGACGTCGTTCGTGCTGACCTAGAGGCCTGCTGGGCCTGTTGTTTCAACCAGTGAGGCCTACTGGCTGTTTGTTTGCAATCCGTGAGGCCTGCTGTGCCTGTTAGAGTTGCAGCCTGTGAGGCCTGCTGTGTCTGTTTTGTTGTCAACGAGTGACGCCTACTTCGTGGCTGTTTGTTTTGCAATCCCGTGAGGCCCACTGTGCCTGTTATATTTGCAACCTGTGAGGCCGTTTTTTTGCTGCTCGCAGCTGCTGTTAAGACGAGAAGACATAACTGCCCTGCGCCGAGCGAGGACGCTGCGGATGCCTTCTCGGGAGAAGATGAGGCCGTCTGCCTGTGAAGAGGGAGATGCCGCCGACACACCTGCCCTGCTGAGCGAGGATGCTGCGGATGCCTTCTCGAGAAGATGAGGCCGTCTGCCTGTGAAGAGGAGATGCTGCCGACACACCTGCCCCGCCGAGCGAGGACGCTGCGGATGTGCCTTCGGGGGAGAAGACAAACCGTCTGCCTGTGAAGAGGAGATGCTGCCAACACACCTGCCCCGCCGAGATGAGGACGCTGCGGATGCCTTCTCGGGGAGAAGATGAGGCCAAGTCTGCCTGTGAAGAGGAGATGCTGCCGGACACACCTGCCCCGCCGAGCGAGGACCGCGCTACCGGATGCCTTCCTGGGATAGGAACAGGACGCCTGTTGGCGTAGGAAAATTTGCACCACCCGTTGTGATGCCGATCGCGACATGACCTGTGTTGTGGCCTCGTGTGTGACGACCGACGCGCTGCCACGCGTGTGTTTTAAGACTTGATTTTTTGTGTTCTTTATTGTATATTGTATCTTGTTTTTGTGATTATTGCTACGCTGTCCGGAACTGCTCAGTTCATGGACACTAGAAGTGGGGGGTTTGACACACCCTGGTTTTTCTTAAGTATAAGTGTCATTAGTGTCCCGAATTGAAATCGGCCTGCGGCAAAGAGCAAATAATTCGCAGAATACGCTCTTTCTTGTTGCCAGGCATTTAAGAAGCCCCCGGGCTTCGGCCGCTGGACGAGTCCATTTTACGGAAAAGGGTAGCTCCAACTTTGCACGGAGTTTTTTTGAATTTTGTAGACAGTCGATGACGAGCTGATGTGTTAAGATTTTTATATTTGTGTATGTTAAACCACTGCATCTTTAATGGATAATAAATAAGTTTCTAAACCGGATCTGAAATGGTGTTTGTCTGAGATCAGCCCTTCCAGGACTCCGGATAACCAGCCGCTCGCCTCTCTTCGATCCGGGGAATTCTCATTTTGGCGCCCAACGTGGGGCCATTGACGGTTTGTGACACCTCAGGATTCACCCCCTGACGACTCATGCTCTGAAGATGCAGTGGCTTTGAACTGTGGTTCATGGCGCCCAACCGAATTTTAACGTAACTTCAAGAATTTCAAATCGCCGAACGCACACTAAGAATCCGGACCCTGCCCTGAAGGTGGACTTCAAGATCGGGACCAGACAACCAGTCAGCTTCCCGGCGTCTTACTACGAAACCCCAGCTTCAAAGGCGAAACTGGCGGGAGTCGTCGGTGAAAGGTGCCTGGCCTCTGTTACTTTTCACAAAGCCCTATTTCTCGACTGGCCGCTCTTGACGTCGTTCGTGCTGACCTAGGAGGCCTGCTGGGCCTGTTGTGTTTTCAACCAGTGAGGCCTACTGTGGCTGTTTGTTTGCAATCCGTGAGGCCCGCTGTGCCTGTTAGAGTTGCAGCCTGTGAGGCCTGCTGTGTCTGTTTTGTTGTCAACGAGTGACGCCTACTGTGGCTGTTTGTTTGCAATCCGTGAGGCCCGCTGTGCCTGTTATATTTGCAACCTGTGAGGCCGTTTTGCCTGCCAAGCTGCCTGTTAAGACGAGAAGACGCTAATTAACCTGCCCTGCCGAGCGAGGACGCTGCGGATGCCTTCTCGGGAAGATGAGGCCGTCTGCGGATGCCTTCTCGGGAGAAGATGAAGCCGTCTGCCTGTGAAGAGGAGATGCTGCCGACACACCTGCCCCGCCGAGCGAGGACGCTGCGGATGCCTTCTCGGGAGAAGATGAGGCCGTCTGCCTGTGAAGAGGAGATGCTGCCGACACACCTGCCCCGCCGAGCGAGGACGCTGCGGATGCCTTCCTGGGATAGGAACAGGACGCCTGTTGGCGTAGGAAAATTTGCACCACCGCCCGTTGTGATGCCGATCGCGACATGACCTGTGTTGTGGCCTCGTGTGTGACGACCGACGCGCTGCCACGCGTGTGTTTTTAAGACTTGATTTTTTGTGTTCTTTATTGTATATTGTATCTTGTTTTTGTGTGATTATTGCTACGCTGTCCGAACTCAGTTCATGGACACTAGAAGTATGGGGGTTTGACACACCCTGGTTTTTCTTAAGTATAAGTGTCATTAGTGTCCCGAACTGAAATCGGCCTGCGGCAAGAGCAATAATTCGCAGAATACGCTCTTCTTGTTGCCAGGCATTTAAGAAGCCCCCGGGCTTCGGCCGCTGGACGAGTCCATTTTTACGGAAAAGGGTAGCTCCAACTTTGCACGGAGTTTTTTTGAATTTTTGTAGACAGTCGATGACGAGCTGCCGAGTCGGACGAACGAGGTCTCGTCGCGACGAAAGTGATGTGACGATGTGAACTGTTTGTTTGTTTTTGTGTTTTGATTTGCGTTGGATTTAATTTAAATTCGTTGTGTCATTTGTATTAAAATTTAAAGTAAATTCAGTTGCTAAGTAAATGTAAATGTAGAATCAATTTTATGTGTTAAGATTTTTATATTTGTGTATGTTAAACCACTGCATCTTTAATGGATAATAAATAAGTTTCTAAACCGGATCTGAAATGGTGTTTGTCTGAGATCAGCCCTTCCAGGACTCCGGATAACCAGCCGCTCGCCTCTCTTCGATCCGGGGAATTCTCAGTATATAGAGTAAAAAATAAACAGTAGTATGTATTTTCTAAGGTAGGTGACAAATCAGAACACTGACAAAACAATACAGGGGAAAAATAAAACACAATATTTTTACCTTATCCATATATTTATTGTAAAAATCATCTCATCTCATCAGTTGATAATGCTCGTGATGAGCGAAACCGGTCCTGATCATTATAAAACATTTGGATGTAGTACAAATGAATTGTGTTTTATTTTTAAAATATAATGTCTTTCCACCAAGAATTGACAGTGAACACCTTAAAAGTGATATATTTGTTGATTAAATACTTATAAGACAATTTCAAAGAAATATATGTAATACAATATCTGCAGGATGTGTTGTAAAGGTATTTAATTCATAAATAGATAGATTCGATAAAAATATTATGTCTTTTATTTTTCCCCTGTGTTCTTTTGTCACTGTGCTGTTTTATCATTATTCTGATTTGGTCAGTTAGCGTATTCTTGTGACTCCTAAATTCGAATGAACAACTACAGGAATTAACACAGCTCTTTTGTCAAAATAGACAATTAAGAATGAGTGAATAATTTCATCTTAAGTCATATTGCTTAAAACTTAAGTCGACGATGGTAAATATTTCAAATTCTTAAATGTTGTTTGAAAATTAAAGCGTGTATATATTTTAAAATAAAATTTTGCAAATAAAATTGAATGGTCTTCTAAATGAAAATTTATAATTTAAGTTGAACTCGTACCGTTTTTAACATTTAATTGTTTTGAAAAGCGGTCCGCAAATCTTTTTGTAAAGACAATTCGCAAAAAATTTAGGCTCGACGGGCCAGTGAGAATTTAAAAGATATGTGTATAAGTGAGTCTACTTATATTGTAAAGTATATGTCACACCTTTTTTATTATGCGATGATAATTTTAATACATATATTTTATACAAATACAAACTTACCAAAAAACGAAGAACTTATTTACAATTATTAATTATAAAATCAGGCAAAATTGTTACCTTATTGTACCACAAATGTAGCATAATTATAATAAACTATACTAATGACGAGAAATTAATTAACATTTCATCAAATTAGGGTTCGAAGTTAGTAATAATTCATATTATCAACTGATTACTGACTGATTAAAGTATTTTTGAATTTTTTTCATGAAATTTGTCTAACAGCATACAAACACTTTGCAGATTAATCACGTTTCTCAATTTTACAGTCAAATGGATTTCGAAAATTAGAATTATCTTTCACATTTGCATTGAGATCCGAATAACGCTGATGGAACTACAGTTTTAGCTCAGAAAATATATCCTCAGCAAATTGTGGTGGAAATAAAGATTTCATTTAGCGAATTGCATAGAGCAGTATGACATGATTTGAGACTCAATCAACGCATTGGGCTGGATATCAAAATGGCCGCCTGAATTGGTCCGCGGATTGTAGATTTTCGACCCGTGGTTAATACCATTAATCTTTGGCAGACGGACATTATACCACAGAATTTTTTCAACTCTTTCATTGAAACATTTGTACTTATCGTATGCCTGGGACACGACAAAATAATGTATTTCGAGCAAACTGGTTCTCAATATTATTAGTATTATTAGACATCTTCGGTAAAATAGTAATACTGTAATTATTAACAAAACATCGTATGCTTAAAACCGTATATATTATTTCATTAAAACACTAGGGCCAGAAGCACTTTCGACTGAAATAAAAAAATGTTCAAAAATATTTTAACATTTTTTGGTAGGATGACATAACAGAATTTAGTATTATATTTTAAGAATACGATCGCTTTCGCTTAGATAATTATTACCATTTGAATATTTGTACGTATATTCTAATTTATTTTTATTACATTTATAAAATGTCCTGTAGTAAACCCCCGAAATTATGTTTTTAAATGGATCTAGAAATATAGTTTGATTAATAAAAAAACGTTAGTTTGGGTTAATTTGCAATAATGTAGTTGACATAACAAACGAACGCACTCATATTTAACATAATGTGAGCCGAAAAACAGAACGATGGAAACACAGAACCGAGTAACATCGTACCTCACTTCCAAAATGTAACAACTCAAAAAGCATAGTTCTGATATAATTAAATAACAAGATTTTGGGCAAGTTTAATCTTCTACTGTACATGTAATTTTTGTACATTTTAATTTAATTCTAGTATTATCTAAAAAATGTATTTATATTACAACAATATGCATAATTATTATTTTTTTCTAATATAACAATAGGACTTTTCAGATCTTTTTACAGAGTTTCTGTAGTGGTTATAATTTGGATCTAATAGTAATAATAATATCCATAAATTTGCACTTTTACTACAGTGATAAGCTTTTTGTATACTACACTGAGCGTGTCAGTGTATTAGTATGCATGAATCCCGTGTATTTATCAGTATGAATCCTAGAGCTGGACCTTAGAGCCGGAGTGCAAAGTTGTGCGGTGTGTACTCTACCACTTGTTACATTTTGGAACTGGTAGATATCGGTATTCTGAGGATTTCCTCATACTTGCAACTCAAAAATGCAAATTTTTGACTTATTACACTTTGCATCTGAGATATGAACATATAAGTATTATGTCGTTGGGTTAAACATTTACATCGTTAATCATGGAGGGAATATATCGTAGTGAAACGGAAATCAACATGATTTCCAGTGACGTAATTTCGGGGTTTCGCTGTGTGTTATACTTACGATAGTTAGCGGTACATTTGTGGTAATTCATTTTCAATATATATACACATACAATTTACCAAATTAGTAAATACTACACATTTTTGTAAACGGTGGTGAATCTTATTTAGCCCAAGATTTTGTATGCCATTGCGTTTTCGTTTGATTTTATTATTAAACATTCGTCATCAAAATTTCGTTAAGTGAAGTATTTCTGAGAAAAGTATTACATGTCAGAAACATTGGCATGTGATCAATGAATGGATGAAATAAATGGCGGTCCACCAAGTGTAAATTTAGAGGTCTGCACGGGCCCGGGCTTGGGCTGGTAAAGACAATTCTGATTCGGACTCAAGCAGGACCCGGGTAAGAAGACATCGAGTCATGAGTCAGCCATACGGCAATACAAAACGTTAATAACTTAAATAATTTATTCTACATTTGTTGTGAATATCATTGGAAAGATTGAAACAATAACGCCGATTTTTTTAATAGTATGACGTTATCAAAAATTTTCTCCCGGAACATGAAGCCGACAAACCCTTAAAATTATGTGAGGTAATTGAAGTTATGTCTGAAACACTAATTTCTTTATTTACGAACGAGTGTGATTAGTCAGTATCTATGTGACAGTTTGTTGTGCTAGATCAGGGGTGGCAAACCTGTTCTTGTCGGTAGGCCGCATTCTTTTATCTTAATTCAAATACGACCGCATTTTAGAAATATTCATAAAAGTTTTTGTATTATACATTATTTTGCAAATGAAGGAAAACAATGAAATTTATTTATAAATTTTCAAATTTAGAAAATTTTGATTCAGTCGAAAGGCTGATCTTAAGACACTAAGAGGCCACACCTGGCTTTAAGGTTGTCACCCCCGAGCTAGATAATTCATCCATAATAAATAAAATTGATTCGTTAAAAATTAACGTCAACGTTGAAATGGTCAAACGGATTTTTTCGGGCTGAGAAAAATTTTGCTGGGATTCAGGTTGGGTTAGGTTTACAAGTATGATATCGAGTCTCTAACACGGGTCGGGCTCGGACATGGTAATTTTATATAATGTAGGCCCGTGCAGACCTCCAAGTTCAACATTAACGCCTTCTAACTCGAAATCATATCCCGTCCCACAAAACACTTATAAAACAAATTGACTATTGATGACGTAATCAATCATAACGCAAGTTATCATTTATCAATAAAAAAAGCAGCCTTGATGCCACACTGCCATAACTTGAATTGGAATTTAATATTAATACATTTTTTTTAATTTGGCGAATAATATGGCAAATCATATTTTGTAGTTTGATTTACATAAAAATTATCTTATAGAGTTGATAAATATAATACTTCGGCATCACACCTTCAGAACTGATCACACCTTCAGAGCCATTATATTTTTTTTACAATGTCCGCTTCCAGTATGAATCATAATGACTCAGATTAGAGGTATCTCAACAGAAGTTTTTCTACTAGAACTGCTTGTTACTCAGTTGCTCAACCTCTCTTTTCCGAAGAGAGTAAGGATAAAAGGATAGGACTAGGACATAAAAAGTGGTTATCTAAACGCTGTCACTACGTTTTGTTTTTGGGATCGGATGGGTGGGAAGGAATTCTATACACGACATACATCCATGCCTACGAACAGAAACCCATAAACCGATTGAAAAATGAATTTATGAAACTGTCCGTACTGGGATTTGAACCCGAGTCATCCGTAGCCGAAGCGAACGACGTTGACTACTGCCCCATTGACCCGACTATAACTATCAACTATAAATTAATTATGTTTACTTCTTGTGGAACTAAGTTTATTTCAATTATTACCTTATTATAAATTTCTACCTACACAGTCGCTAGTAAACATGGAGAAAGATTTTTTTAGACCTATTCATTTTAAATATTCTAACTCTAGAAATTCTATTTTGCTTCATGAGATTCTCGACTATTCTTGACTGTTGAAGTTTTCTAAAATGTTATATATTAATTGGGGGATTTTTCTTTGATATTTATTTGTACTTTCTCGTTTTTTATTCTAATGTATTTTCTTTACTTTATTTCTAATGTAATCGTTTCTTCATTTCGACGACTCGGGAGTTCTCTCAGTTGTTTCTCTAGAATTAGCTGTTTTATTTAATGATAATATATTGATATAATTTAAGACATCGACTGAGGGTGCTTGATGGAATTTCAGTATCAAATTTGAATTATTGAGATTTTGTACACTTCCATATATTTCGTCACTAACGACCCGGGTTTCGCCTTTCGGCATCTCCAGGCATTCGTGCGCTCGAATACCTGAAGATGCCGAAAGACGAAACCCAGGCCGTAAGTGACAAAATACATGGAATTGTACAAAATCTCAATAATGCAAATTTGATAATATATTGCCATATTGGTTATTAAGACTCTCAAAGGTTTATTTAGTTGTATATTAATATACAAATTTTTAGTTGTACAAACGTTATGCTATGAATCAATTGAGCCTTCGAGAGGTGGTGTGGACCAAGTGATAAAATGGTGAAACTTGTTTATTCAACTTCTTACATTAATGCACACTTTATTTAATTTAACTTCTTACAGAATCGAATGTTTTTGAAGCATATAATCAATTTTATGAAATCTTATAGAATACCAAAACGCACCTGATTATTTTTTTTTGAATATTAGTTAACTCACTTCACTTCTCATCGGCTCAAGTGTAAGGATAAGACGTCTAGGTGAAAAAAATCCCAAGAAATACTTAAACTAATCAAAACTAGAGAGTTAACATAATTTGACCACATGACGTGAACCTCTGAGGAGTATTAAATATAATTTTCTGCATCTTATCGTTAAAGGGAAGATTTCCAATAAAGAAGTTCTGGCTCAGAAATCTAAGAAACTGGCTTGATCTTAGCACTTAGTTAAAAGGGGAATCATATGCAGCATATCCCCCGACGTGTCACCTATTAGATTAGAGGTAGCAGATCTATGAGCTCGCGATTCGATTAGAGATAGCTGGACCAACTTTCAACTCAATGCGGAAAGTCTGTGACTCAGGATTTTGTATACGATCAAAATGCCACCTCTTTTACACATGTATTCCGACAGTGCTGCTTTAAATTTTTAATAAAACAGATTCTTTTGGGCGAATACTAGGGGTACGGTGGTTTGACTTCGTTAGGAATTCGGAAGTAAGAGAGCGGATGCACCAGTCTCTTTCTGCTTGGACCGAATCATTACCGATGGCAACCCAGACAACATTGCAATACAAGATCAAGCATAGAAACGGGCAGTCGACCATAGTAGGTCGGCAGCAGATCCATCCTTAAATTAAATGTCTGTAATAACACAGTTACATAATAAACGATACCTAAGCCTTCCCCTGGGGTATGTGCTGCGGATGCCTCACGGGAACCTGAATCCTGCCTGTCTCTTCTACCAACCGGATGGATTCCATCGCCTGAGAAAGCTGCCGATGACCATCCATACGCTCCTATTAGGAAACAGATATGGTTAGAAATATCTAAATATCTGGCAGAATATGGTAAGAATCGATGCCAAGACTTTTTCTCGGGAATATCTGATGCTATATAACAGGACAGTATCACGAACACGTCTTCGTTGAATGGCATCTTTTTATGGTCAACTACAATGCTCAGTTTCACGCATTTCTACATATTTTAGATGGAAGGGTATTTCATTTATGGCGGTCCTGGTATTTGGTATGTCTTTTGTGCTTTTATGTACCCCTTTGATCCTTTTTCAGGCGATAAATTCCTCCCATTTAACAGCTATATACTTATTTAACACACAGCGCGATTTACATAAATAAATTATCATTACGCATTGAGTTACATTGAGTTTGCGTAAGACACAAGGCTAAATATTTTCATTTAAAATTCCTGTTTCCACTGCAATTTATTTTTTGACGTTCCGCAAATTTTCTTTCGCTTTCCATCTGCTGTTTCACTCCCTAAGTTGAAATGTTTTCTAACCAAAGTCTAAATTACAAAAAGTTCTGGAAAAATATTCTTTCAAAGACTTTTATATTATGTAAATACCCCAGTTTAAGTACCCCATTTTTCATTATTAAGGAGGTAACTTTTTTTTATCTTCAACAATAAAAAGCAAAATCTCCTAGCGTACGTAGTACATAAGACCAAAATATATATGAATATATTATAGAGAAAATTGCCGTATACATCAAATATATATCAAGAAAAAATAAGTTAGTCGTTCAACCTCTTTTCATAGAGGGGGCAAGTAAATAAAGACCCAAATTTGAATTGCTGAGATTATTCTGATGTTTTTTTGTCGATGGTGTGATACAGGAATATAAACATATGAATGACAATTAGTTTTATTAGTAATCCATTTATAACTAAATATATTGCTTTTCTTTACTATACAATTCTATCATTTCAACCAAAGAAATTTAATACTTGTCAGCACAACCCATAGAACTGACAGTAACTTTGAATGATTCGACTGACTAAGTTTCTTTAAAATAGTGACAAATTAATAATTGCTAAGGTTTGAACAATCTCTAGATTATACTGGCAACAAAAACTATTATGTTGTTGAAAACACAAGACTAATTACTTCATATGAAAAAGTTTTCATGTCGTCACATCCTGCAATAGTAAATGATAGAGCTGTGATTCGTAGTGTCTTCGGAGAAAAAATATTACATAATAATAGTGTTATTTTCCACGACTGGCCATATCGAAAAATGACGCAATTGAATGAGGTACATAGGTTTAACATTAATTTTATTTTATCACGATTCAACTGTTTGAAAACTAATTTTCTAAGCTAATATAGCAGCCGATTTTATAACCATAGATATTATTGCGAATAATAATCGGAAAGCCAGTATTTTCGTTCATACTAAGCGCAATTTTTGACTGTCATGAATTAGATCAGTGCTTCCCAAACTATGGATCGCGCCCTCTGGGGGCCGTATGATGTGTGCAGGTGGAGGGGGGAGGGTCAAAACGTTCCAGTTAAGCTACAAGTATTTATTTATGGATTTTTTCCTTTTACACATTATTCGGGATTTTATTAAAATTTAGTCTTGATGTAATTGTAGAATGAGATTTGATATATTCGGCTTAACTAGCAAACTGCGTATGTTCAAGAAATTCGCCATGCAAAAATATTTTATAGAGGATTATTTTTGCCAGCACGTTTACTTGTATTTTTAGTTATTGTTAAATAGTAGCAATCAGCAGGATGATGTGACACGATGGTCGCTGGTTTTCTCAGAATCGATAGTCATACATCTTTTCAGGTATACTCAGGGAGAACGGAAATATTTGCTTTTGGATAGTGAACCCCGATGCGAACTGTACCTAAATATGTTTCCAAGAATTTCATACGTATATTTGTTAGATATAGTTATGTCTATCTGTTACAATAAAAGATTAAAAAAATATGACATCAAAAACCATTTTTATTTCAGTATTAGTGGTCCGCGAAAAAATTTTCCCCTTTTTTACCGATCCGCAGGTGTAAAAAGGTTGGGGAACACTGAAGTAGAAGATATATATATCATGGGTGGCCAAACTTTCAACCGTTACGGGCTACCTGTTTTGGAAATTATTGGCTGTGGTCCACTAACACTAACAGTAGTAATTTAAAGCCAAAAATAAGTTTAAATTGAAGTTTTACATTTCAAGCAATCTCTTATGGGTGATGGACAAAACAAATATATAATGAAGTAATTTATATGTAAGCGAAACAGAATGGATACAATGTTTTAATTTTACCACGGAAAAAATTGTACTGTATCTTACGAAACCGAAAAAATTAATTCTTGTTTCGAAGCATCAGACAGGCGGGCGACTAGGAATGACTACGCGGTCGACGTTTTGGCCACCACTGATATACATAATGTCAAATGAAGCTTTTGATAACTAAATACATTAATTTTATTTTGCGACATAGAGGGCCGTGGATTAATTCTTGTAAATTTTGTTAGCAAAGTTTGGGAAGCACTAGATTAGATTGTCTTTTTCTTGGTCCTGTCGTAGCCAACAATGTAACGCATCAAATTTAAATTCTTGTTACTCAACATAATATAAATTAATTTCTTTTACAATCAACCAGTTTATACAATTGGTAGCTAGCTGTGCTTTTAAAAAAACAATCTGATAAAGAATCTAAAACAAAAAATATGCATAATAAAACTACCAGTCCGGTTGTATTTTTTTATCATTGAGAGATTGAATTTTTTATAACACACACGTTGTTTATCTTTCATAGTGTTACCTTATATATACCTCAGAACGTTTGCTATATCAAATAATTATTATCGATTATCGAAAGATATTTTATTGATTGAATTGGCATTTACTTGAAACTCCATTATAATAAGATAAAATAACAAAGTATTTAGTTCTACATTATTTTTATCAGGTAGTTGATAGCTTTTTTTTTTTTTTTTTTTTCATCAGTTGATAATGCTCGTGATGAGCGAAACCGGTCCTGATCATTATAAATATGTGGAAGTAGTACAAATGAATTGTGTTTTATTTTTTAAAATATAATGTCTTTCCACCAAGAATTGACAGTTAACACCTTAAAAGTGATTAGTTGATAGCTATTTCGGCTTTACGCCATCGTCGAAACTATACTTAAACTTACTTTTACTTAGATATATATATCTAAGTAAAAGTAATGTCATCTCACGTATTCAAACATCATAATGTTTATTTAAAATGAAATCATTCTGGGTACTAATTGTGTTTTTAGAAAAGGAGCTTACGTGGTGTTATTAATTAGTCGTTAAAATAAATGCATCTCTTCTAAACAGTATATATATATATTTAAGCAAAAATAAGTTTAAGTATAGTTCTGACGATGGCGTTAAGCCGAAATAGCTATCAACTACCTGATAAAAATTATGTAGAACTAAATACTTTGTTATTTTATCGTATTGAAAGATTTCACATTGGGAGATACGTAGTCAGTTTCGAAACAAACCACAATTATTGTGTTAATTGGTCAGTTGTTCTAGGGGTCACATTGCAAGATAAGATAACCTTGTCAATCTATTTTATTTCTGATCTTTAATATTAAAAATAGACGTTTCTTAATATTAACGAATAACAGTAAAAAAATCTTTTCTTAGCTCTTCGTAATTGTATCTCATAATAAATAAATAAGTTACTAGCTTCGCACTCCTGGCAGAATTTATAAAATTTGAATCTTTTCATTTAAATACCATCTTAGTTATTAATCTTTTAAGGTGTTAACTGTCAATTATTGGTGGAAAGGTATTATATTTTAAATTAAATTACTATTTGTTTTTTACCACTTCCACATTTTTATAATGATGAAGATCGGCTTCGCTCACCGCGATCATTATCGACAGTAGAACCGGCATGAGTTCAAAAATGTTTTAAATTCTTCAATCGTGATCAGTAGGCAATATGAAAAAGATTTAATGATAACTATGTTTTAAAAATGACACGCAATTTGATTTGTACTATCTCCACATTTTTACGTTGATCAGGACCGGTTTCTCACATCGCGAGCATTATTAACTGATGAGCAAAACCGGCCCTCCTCATTAGAAAAATGTGAAAGTAGTATAAAACATATCGTGTTTTATTTTAAAAATATCTAATGCCAGTTTGATTGATTTCTTCGGCGAAGCTTACTTAGTTGTTATATCGTCCGTGGTGCAAAGGCCCAATTCGGTCGGTTACGGATTTCATGTGTTCAAATCCCGGTACGGACAGTTTCATAAATTGATTTTTCATTTATGTGATGTATAAAATTCCCTGTAAAAAATACTTGTCCAATCTATTAAAAAAGGGGCGTATCGAAAACGATTAGCCATCCATTAGTGCTGCCTTAACTCTTTCCTTCAATCTCTACTCTCTGCGAAAAAGAGAGGTTGAATAACTAGCAGCTCTTGTTGTAAAGTTGAGATACCACCATTAGAAGGTCATATACACATGCCACATTGGGAGCTGACATGACTTTAAAAAAATGCTCCACATTTCGAACGGATATTGCTGAAGAAAAATTGATCATTCAACTATTTAATGCGAGTTTAATTGGTTTCTTCGATGATGCTTTTTTCACTTGTGAGTGACTAACAAAAATACTTTATAAAAACTTCATTTAAGTATTCTTATATAATTTATGACAAAATCATGACGCCTATTATAAAATACCATGGTTGGTTTTAAGATTTATCCTAAAATCGTTTTGCACATGACATGTGGCTAGCATTGGATGTTCTATCTTGGGAAAGCAGTCATTTGAACAGTGATTGTTAATTTACGCAATTTTCAGTGGGCTGGAAAATCGAATTTCCTATTTATAATACGCATCTGTGTCATCGCTGCCTAACCTAACTTATCCAAGCGGACAATTTCGTCATGCTACTGACCACTATGTGACAGCGCTCTATCATTTCGATGATACGTATTTATTAGGTAACAATTTAACCAAAAAAACATATGCTACAGTTATGGTGAACCTTTTCATCTCTTTACTTCAAAACCAAATTCTCTCCCTGATTAATAAATAATTCCCAAAGTACTCTCTCAAAGAATGAACACACTCTACACGTTAAATGAACCACATTCGCTCACTATTCGGAGCATATGCATCCTCCACACGGTGCCTCAAAAATTCTGTCCTCCAACAGTCTTCTTGCTTCCTCCCAGCGTCCCGTATGTCCGCCGAGTACATTCCAGGGCAACGATATCTACCCGGTTAGTAGAAGAGACAGGCAGGATTCAGGCTGTCCTAAGGCATCCGCAACACATTTCCAAGCCAAGTTCATTGTCACTTTTTTAAATTTTTGGACTTAACGAGGAACTGGTCCGTCGGCTCTCTTACCTTCACGCTCCTGACACATTTAAACCACAGTATCCACATTGTTTTCGAAGCACAGTATACGGCTACCCCGTGCTTTAGTGATCTGCCATGACTTCAACCAAAGATGTCACTGCGAAGAGCTTTAACAATGTTCAACGGTATTGCTTTGAATGTCGACATATTCCGCGTGAACGTGAGTGAGTTCAAAGTTAAAACGAGCTCTGCTTTACTGTGTTTTAAACGTTTTTTATGTTTCAAAAGCCATAATAATAATATGTAATTTTTGTAATGTTTTGTAATATATAGAAACTGAATAAATTAATATTGTCTTCAAATTTCTTTCATTTTTTAATGTAAGCAATTATTGTATTCGGCATTTTTTAAAACTGTTTATGTATAATTTTCACTGGTTACTATTTGTTTTATTTGGTGTTTCTGTTGCTGAAAGTGTTCTTATCCTCTAAAATATATAGTCATCATACAATTTATCACAACTTTATATACGTTTAGTTTCAAATGTTTCATATTTATAAAATAACAATTTTGGTACGAAACTGTTATAATAATTATTAACACCGTAGATAAAGATACCTGCAAACAGTTTCTTCCCAAAATAATATGTTAGTCAAAACGGAATACTTTCTGAAAATTAATCTTAAAGTGTTCACATGTGCCAAGGGTTTGACATTACTGGTATTAAATTGGTTGGCAGCCAAAATGAGTAATTTGATGTCCTATATCAAACAGTAAAAAACCACAGTATTTCGGTCATGTATGAAATATTTTAAATATTTATATTTTCACGACGACTGGTTGCACACCGATTTCAATATTTTTTGCTAAAGCTGGCTACTACCCAATCGTTTTAATTCGTTATTTGGAATAAACAGTATAGTCGCTTACCGTGGTACCGCCTCGGTTATCCCCGAATGATCATTGTCAACGATTTTTCAATGTGTGTATAAACTTTCATCCAAAAATATGAATTTTATGACTTTTGATACCTTCACCCTTCACGCCGACGTTATCCTGAAAAAACGAATGGAGTTTGCAATTAGCTTACAAACTAGAAGCTAGACTCTAGACCAATGTTACTTCAAAACCCAATTTATTCTTATTTTTTGAAAAAATATGCATATTCATTTTCTTCAATAAATGTTCTGTATCTTTTTTAACGCTCCGAACGTGGAGCATATGGCCTTCTAATGGAGGTATCTCAACAGAAGTTTTTCTAAGAGAACTGCTTGTTACTCAGTTGCTCAACTCTCTTTTTTTAAGAAAGCAAGGATTGAAGGATAAGGCTAGGACAGGAATAGTGGTTAGCTAATCGCTCTCGCTATGCCTGTTTTTTGGGATTGGATGGGTGGGAGGGAATTTTAGCCATCACACCATTCATGCCTACGAACAGAAATTCACAAATCGATTGAGAAATCAATTCATGAAACTTTCCGTACCGGGGCTTGAACCCAAGACATTCGCAAACTTAGAAACTTAGACTTAATAAAAGTATAAATGACAACATAAAAAGCATATTTTTTAGAATTGTTGATGTTTACAAAAAAAAAAAATTTGCCGCGCATTTTTTGGATTGGCCTTTTCAGAATTTGAACTTTTCGTACAGAGAAACTGTCGTCGTCGACCTTTCCTAACATCATTCATTTTTGCTAACCCTGTCTGAAAAGGGAGGTCGAACAACTAACAAACAGAACTCGTCAAATAAGTAATGTGTTAGCTTTATTCTCCATACAAAGGTACAAAGGGTAGTAAATGCATACGTGGTGTCTGTTAACTCTATCCATACTATACAAACTACTGAAAATGAATTACCAAAATGAATATCCACGACAAATATTATCAATTAGGTAGCAATTATTTGAAAATATTTATTTTTTGAACAGGTCCGCTACCTAAGCGGAGCCAATGGATTAGCAACTCCGACTATTGTTACGAGGACTGGTTGCGACCCGATCGCCCGACCTACCTTTTCGAACAAGGTAGGATAGCATTATGTAGGATATGAGGACCGCTTGTCTTGAATTCGCTCATCTTTCATTCTTCTTAGTCCATAACAAATTAAAACAAATTCATATTATATTATTTTGATACGATACATAATCATATTATGACGATACTGGTTTTATGGCCATATAAACTGATTTTTATTTAATAGCCGCACATCTAGTACACAAACAAGCCTTCGTATGATCATCTGTGTTATCCGGTTCTGCTTACATACCGCTGGCACTAAAAATACTTTAAATCTATAGTCATCAATTTGATACGTAAGTTCCAAAGTGTAACAAGTCAAAAAAAATAGTTTTGAGTTAAGTATGAAAAAATGTTTAGAATACTGAGTGGTAATCTGTGGTTATTCAAAATTGGTGTAAAATCTACAAAAAATAGATTAAGCCTGCCCACAATTTTGTTTCTTTTACACTTTGGAACTGAGGTATCGTTTTGACTAACTCTGATTGCAGTTCACTAGTTGTATTGATAGAATATTCTTCTCTAGGCATCTCGAGTTACATCGGAAATATACGATTGTGTAAGACGCATTCCATAAACATGTCGATAGTCTCGACTTGACGGTACAGCTTTTCATGTGGTTTTGTATTTCCGTTCAAACGCATTTTGACTGAACTGTCTACGAAAAATTAATGTGTTTTGAGAAAGCTTTTGTTTGCACGTGTTCCACATAAAGCTTAACCGTAAATACTTTCTCAGAGAGATTAAGTGAAAGACTTGAAATAAATTTCAGCTTTCGTCAAAGAGTATCGAAAGTGGTTGAAGTGTATTGTGGATACTTTGAAATAGATAAAGATTAACATCCAACAAAATCAACATCATTGATTTTAGTTCAAACCGTTTCTATTTAGTAATAAAAATATCTAATAATGAAATTAACTAGTCTCATAATAAAAAAACGTTTATTTAGTAAAAAGTTTGTTACATATTAATTAGATATAGGACGTAATAATAATATAAGCAAATTATTTAAAAAAAAATAACTACAACAATTATTGTTGTATTTGTATCTTAAAAAATGATAACAATATTACATTTTTAAAAGAATTCAAAATTAAACTATTTTTAACTATTAGAATTCAATGTCATTCAAACACTGCAGTTTTTTTATTAACTACTACATTATAATTCGATAAAAACAACAAACTATTCAGTTCTGCAAGAATTTTGTCACTTTGTTCGGCTTTAGCTATCAACAAACTGATCTAATTCCTGTAGAACTGAACTACAAAATATATTGAAAAAATAAGCGTCAAAGTGGTATTGCAATTTTTGATTTTTGTACTTTGGAGTTGAAAGATTTCTATTCTAGACTGCTGAAATTCTACCGTTAGATGTGTTATTTTAATTGAAAAATTTATTTTTTATGACAACATAAAGAATACTATCGTCTGATAAAAATAAACTATATTTCTTTTTTAAACATTTTTTGAATTTCACTAATAACAACTGACCTTATTTTATTTTCTTACACTTTACTTCGAATAACTCTTATTCTGAAACTTGTTAAATCAATACTTAATATAACCAGCAGCGTTTTAAAAAACCGCAATTTATATACAGCTTCCTCTTCAATTCCATAACTGAAACACCGTTAAATATTTATTTCAAAGCATTAAAATTCGTGTTTTCAGTCTCAAAACAACATGAAGAAATTAAAACATCAAATTTAATATAATTTTTACTATTTATATCCGTTGACAATTTGAAACAATATTATACTTACGTTATGTTCTTGACATTTGAACGTACATAACGTAACAGTTAATGATAACCTGTAGTTATATAGTTATAGTATATAGCTTTTATCACCTCGATAGATAATAATATTTCCAATGTAACCTTGATCACGTCTTACGTAATCAATATCACATGCTCATCAATACAGGTGAGAGATGATACGATCAGCATTTATATCAATACGATTTTATGAAAATATGTCGTGTTTTATAAATATCCTTAATAAACACCGTCTCGATTGCATTTTATATTGCAATTTTTGCAAGTCCTCCTTTCCAATTATCATTTAAAGCAGTGCTCCACAACCTTTTCTCATCCACGGCACACCTAATCACTGATTAATATTTCGCGGCACACCACAAGCTAAAATTTGTATTTGATTTGATAAATTTGAAATAGTAGCCAAGGTATTTTTAATAAGAGTAATTGCGTGTGTAAGGCTATTTATTTGATAATGTGTATTATTTTGATAAATTCATTTATTGTTTATAATAATTTTAACGGGAAATTTTTCACCATCAATGCTTTCCGATATATACGCACGAGACAAACCTCATTTTATTCATCATTATTGTAATTTCACTATCAGTGCAAACATTAATACAATTTATTATTCCGTTAAATATCAAAATAATACAGTATTTGTTTCAATGAGAATAATTTTAACGGAAATCTTAACCACCGAATGGTCTTAATTTGTGTCTAATATAAAAATACACGTTTTTTTCTCATTTTGGACGCACAGTGCCGCGGCACACCTGCGATCAACTCGCGACACACCGGTTGCGGAGCAGTGATTTAAAGTATGATAATGAGTTGCAGTATGATTTCTTAACACACAGAGATCACCAACGACTTGGAAATTGATTTAATAATCAATGGAATTAAAAGCTATGGCATATTTTTAGTTACTTAAAGTTTTTCTTACCCGGATTAGCCCAAGATAATGGGCGTTTACATTAAGTCATTTAGACGTTGACGAACTAATGTTGCAATTTAGTTGAAAGTTGAAAATATCACCGTGGACCATACCTCATGTAACTCAAAAAAAATTATATATAGTCCATAAATTAATAATAATATTAAAAATTGAAAATAGCACAGTCAACCACGAAATGGCAGCCATAATGACATGTGGAAATTTCACGTCGCTACTTTATATACATACATACAAACTGATTTATGCATTTATTTTATGCTATAAAGTAAAAATTGTGTATTTATTTCTTACTATTGGTAAAATAAATATGTTTCCTTACAAAATCGGTGACTCAATCTGCGGATGAATAAAAAATATCCTTCTATTAAAAATAATTAATTAGGTTGCCAAAAAACATTATAAAAATTAGTCAATAATTGACATTTTAAGTCGAGTTATATTTAGTGTAGGTGGGATTTCCGTGAGAATTTTTTTTTATGTTTTTCTCGTATTTGTCTAAAGCCTTAATTAAATACATAAGCTTAACAAGACTGCACACATCTACAAATTTAATTGTACTGTATTATGTATGTATGTATACTAACGAAATATTCATTATTTTGCTGAACTTAATCTATTAACTAAACTGTAACAACAATATAATTGCGAAAATATATAATAATTAAAAAACTTAACACGACTGTGGATAGATATACATTTACCTTCACTATTTTAGTTATACTAAAGAAGCCGGCTCAAATCTGCGAAATTCAAGCTTCAATTTTTTTTTTATTCCAAAAAATAATCAAAAAAAAATACACAATGGAAACACATGTTTTACATTGTTTTAAACATAGCATCACTTTCACATTGTTTTATTAAAATTATCATTTATATTTTCAATTTGATTCATTCATATTGGATTTTCTTTCACTTTATATTTTTTTAATATATTATCCCCATTATATAATATCGACTGTGTTTTGGCCAATTGATGTAACCCTGAAAAAATACGAAAATGAGTTAATGATTGGATTTCAATTTAAAGACGACAGAGCAGATATCGGCCAAGTGATGTAAATTAGAAAAATAAAATGACCACTTTTTGGAAGGGAAACATCATTTTACATTGGTTTTAGGATTAAAAATTCTGACCTGTCTACTTGATGTAAGCCACTATTACATCGTCAATCCCTACGCATAATTCCGTATCTGCAAAAATTTACAGGAGTGCATTTCAAAGATTCATAACGCATCTCACCATATAATGTTTTCGATAAAAACAGTTTTTACTCTCTCCTGAACAATTTCAATTTTAAGGGTTAAATCAATTGGCCAAAACACCGTCGATATAATATCGAGGGTATACTGACAGAAAAACAAGTAAAATTGTTTGTTTTTTAAAAAGATTTTTTGTATATTGTAAAAAATAATCTTTTTGGCATACAAATCATAAGATTTGGTATCGATGAGTTATGGTTATATGATGGTTTTTGTCAGAATAAAAAAATGACAATACGGCTAAATATTTTTTTTTTTTCAAAGCCATTATATCATATGACTTCATTCGCTCAAGCAGTACTTAAACCGTCAAATTATATACATTTTGACATTTAAAACAGAAAAGCATCAACAACTGACTCAATCAATGCATTCTGTGTCTTCCCAATAATGTCTTTGACACGCTTGGGAAGGCCACATTCATTAATCTGTAGTTCTAATAAGCCCGTAAATTGGTTATACTTTTTATGTAATGTTTGTACATTTAAAATTATAATGCAGAGGATGTGCAGATAACAGCAGGTCTCTCACCCCTTCCCTGCGTCATGCAGATTCTTAATGAAATAAAATGAGTTCAGTATTCTTTAAAACAGTTTTAAGAATTGCACAATCAGAATAAAACCTGTTGTTTAACTGAAACGTTTTTTATGGGAAAATCTCATTTTTTAATTCGCAGTTTACTTGTAATTTATTTGCCCGCGATTTCGTATCTACCTGTTCACCAAATACGACGCAGTGGCGCACTTAAACTGCGTGATAAAAAATCAATTATTATGTTTTAACATTTAATATAATTCACGTAATAATTTCCATTGATTTAACAAAAATATTCATCATTTTAAGTTGACTTTATACATTGTTTTCCTTTTAAGTATCTTTTTACGATGATAATCACTTTTAAGACATTATATTTTAAAAAATAAAACACAATTCATTTGTACTTCTTCCACATATTTATAATGATCAGGACCGTAAGGCTATTTTTAACTTGTAAGAATTCATTCTGTCTCTGTAATTTTTGTTTTTCAGATATTAAAAATTGTATGAGTATCCATAGCTGCTCTGCTTTCTCCACTTAACATGGCTGTTAATTGTTCATATTAATTACATACTTAATATTTGATTATTTTTAAATGGTTCACTAATTTTTTCTTATAATTTTCCTGATTCATTATTGTATATTACATTAGTAATGTCATTAAAAAAAATTGTTCAGCTAAATTGACTTTTAATGTAGCTATATTTGTGATTTCAGATTAGTATTTAATAATTTGCAAGAGGTCCATAACATTTTAATTGTAGAGCTTTATTTGATTTATGTATAATTTCTTTGCTAATCAGTATTTTCTTGTCTTAGTTCATGAACCATCAGTTTTATATACCTTCATTTTTACACTCAATTTTATATAAATAAGCCTGTTATGTTTGTATTTTTATCAGTTGATAATGCTCGTGATGAGCGAAACCGGTCCTGATCATTATAAATATGTGGATTGTACTACACAAATGAATTGTGTTTTATTTTTTAAAATACGATGATAATGTTAGATACTCACTTTTAAATACTACCTATGGCGTAACTAACGCAGCATACCCATCAAATATTGTTATTTTGTCAATTTATTTTAACTGCAAATGAGCAGACATTTTTTCACACACCTTTTTATTTTAGTTTGACATCCTTTAGTAAAAAATAGATAATATGTATGTAAACCATTCAAATAAACATTTTCAATTCATAGTATCATCTCTGTCTGATCATAAACTAAAGTCATCCTAGATATCACTTGTCATTTTTTGAATTACCACATGGAAATAAGTCATTTTCAATAGATAATCGTTCATTAAATTAGTTCAAAATACAGTTTTAAATTAATAATTCTAATATCTTTTACAGTTAAATTCCGATGGGTATGGATCCCACACTAGTCCAACGCACACACACGTGTCTCACGCACACCAGTGTACTCCGCTGATGATCCGAGAACCTGGAGATGATTGCCAGCACATCTGTCCTGTCAACACATGTGTCTCAACTCCTTGCTGTGGAACAGGGCATCATGGGCCGAAGAATGCCAAGTGAGTAGCTATGTTTATTTTTACACAGGGCTTTAACAATCCTTCTTGGTTGGTTTTACTTGGTTGTGAGGTTAAAAGTTGGAATCCTCTAATGGACTGTTTCTTAACCGATGGTCCGCGAAGAAGTGGGCGTAAAATTTTTATTAAATTTCAAGTAATAAAATATCAAGCATACGGTGTTGCAAAATTAATTGTATTAAATAAAAAATCAGTTATATACATATTTATTGTTTTATTCTAATGTTGACAATTTTTTGGTGGTCCGCGAATGTAAAAAGTGAAACAGTGCTAATGGACATAACTATGTATTGATTATTAATCGGTTTATTGATATGTATCCACCAGTATACAAGCCAAACAAATCTTGATAACATTTATCGTTATTGTTGGGTCCATGGTCAAGTGGTCAACTTAAAAAAATACCAAAAACTTTTATTAAAAAAAACAAAGATTTATGGATTAACATATTAACAATATGTAATAACGGCTCCGTGGTGCAGTTATCAACGTCGTTGTAAAATTCCCTCCAGCCCATGTGATCCAAAAAAACGGGTGCTAGAGAGAGCGATTAACTAAACGCTAGTGATGTATTAGCCTTATTTTTTTCTTTAAAAAAAACCTCTGTTGAGATATCTCCTATATTATTGTGAGCGATCAAACAACCATCTTTGCTGAAATTATTTTTTTCACCAGTCAGGAGCAGAATCATTACTGTAGAGTCTGACCCTTATTCGTAAACGCGACTGTTTCTTTTATCCACAAGTACAATATAATTCGGTGTTATTACCACATTGTTATTTTTTAAATTGCTGTATTATCCAGCTCGGTTTTAATTAAGCCCCAACATCACAGGAAATTAAATACAATTTCATTTATTACATATTATTTCCGCGAGTGCCGCAGAAAAATGGCGTGGCTTATATTCAATTCAAAATCACAACGCGGCAAAAATTTGTGGCGGCTATGATGTAAATACATTATATTTTTGAATCACATTTTTTTGTGTCATGTAATAAATTGGTTGTCAAAAACATTATTATTTTTCGCCTCAATGAACAGACTGGTAAAATAATACATTTTATTCAGCATACTATTACTGCTCGCTGAAAAAAAATACTACCTTTTTTGGTCAATCCAGCTGCTACTTTGCGGTCATTCATTTTTTTATTAAATATAAAATATGCGTAGGTAAATCGCTCTCATCGAAAGCATCGTTGCAAAGTTGTTGAAAAATCGAATCAGCGATTTTTTTTCAGTAATAATTTTTGGTATATTATATATTTCTAAACCATGTACACTACACTCCAAATGTGGAGCATATAGCCAGCTAATGAAAGTATCTCAACAGAAGATTTTACAAGAAAACTGCATGATACTCAGCTGCTCAACCTCCCTTTTTCGAAGAGAGTAGGGATAGAAGGATAGGGCTAGGAGAATACTAGTGATAAGGTAATCGCTTTCGTTACGTGGGAGAAAATTTTAGACATTACAAACATCCATACCTTCGGACAGAAATCGATTGAAGAATCATTTATTAAACTGTTCGTACTGGGATTTGAACCCGTGAGGTTCGTAACCGAATCCAATGACGTTGACCACCGCACCTTGGACCTGTTATTATATATTGTAAATATGTTAATCCATAAATCAATCTTTGTTTTTTTAATAATAATTTTTTGTGTGTTAAATACATATTTATTGTAAATATGTATTTTGTATAATAATTTATTGTACAACTAATTAACCGATCCCGTAGTCGAATTCTTAATGCTGTTGGGCTTTCTTCCATTCTATTGTGGTTTTGTACCCAAAAGGCGTGGATTTTGTGTCCGTTAGCACCTCCCTGTCCACACCATATTGGTATACATTAAATTGGGCATATATAGCGCCGTTATTTTACTATTATTGGTTTCCGAATCCCGTCATTCTTTACTTGACATCTCCGAAGAGGGATTGAGCGACTGACATACGATCAATTTTAGTTAAAATTACTTCTTTTAAGCACACATAGTTGACATATTTAGCATATTTTAGAGTTGCATAATATATATAACTTTGCACTCCGGCTCTAAAATCTATGATTCCAGAATCCATCAATACTAATACACTGACACGCTCTGTGTATTATACACAAAGCGTATCAGTGTAGTAAAAATTGCAAAGTAATAATCGCTTATACTCTAATAGTCGTAAAACTAATTGTGTATACTGAACATTCGTAAATTAATAAGTAAATGCTACAGTTCTTGACAATTATCGTATGTTACCTAAAGGAATTTTAAAACAATAGACAAAAATTTACAAAACAAAGGAACATAAAGGAAGTCCAAGCCAATTAACGATAGAAAATTTTATTATACATATATTTTAATTAGTTTAATCATAAAATACCAAACTAAGATGACTCTTAAAACAAATAATAATAAAAAAATCTAATGGTCAAATTGAGACAACACAATAACACCACGCCTATTTATTTCAATTCGCAATCGTTTTTTTTTTAAATTAGACAGAATAGGCAGAATTCACACAAGTGAGCGATTAGTCGTTGAACAACGAAAATTAATTAACATTCTCATTCAACTGTTTCTTCTAACAGAGTATGATATGAAATTCTTCAACAGTAGGTAATGAATTTTGACGTGAGTAATTTGTGAATATAATTATGATGTAAGAGTAAATGGTCTATTCATAATGTATGTTCTGAATATTTGAAATATAAAATACATTTTGTTTTTTACTACTTATGAATTTTTATAATGATCAGTTGATAATGCTTGTGATGAGTGAAAGCGGTCCTGATCATTATAAAAAAGGCGTAAGTAAAACAAAAATAATTGTGGTTTATTGTTAAAATAGAATGACTTTCCACCAAGAATTGACAGTTAACACCTTGAAAGTAATATGTTATTAATATTCATGCAATTAAAATTTGTACTATATGCCAGTTACTGCTCCTTACAGGATCACTGGACATCGGTATTAAATTTCTATTACCCATGGGCGTACTCTAGTGCGCATTATTTTACATTACTTCGTGTGACATCTGTTATCATAGTAACGCAAACTACTTTGAAGTCATATTGTTGTTGGTCGTTGACTTTTAAATAAATAATAATATACATGTCACAAACAATAAATTGTCATACTAAAGTCGTTAATTTTATTATAAAGTCATTTAAAAGTGTCAAAACCTCACAGAAATAAAGTTAAAAAAACATCCGTGATGCTATACATACCTCAAAATATCCCCTACGATATGATAGTTAATCGAGTTGAACAAATATGTCGTTTAGTGCTGATGCATCATACGCAGGCAGCGTGGTGTACACCTATCGCATCATCTCGCCTGTTGCAATTGCTACTTTACAACACAGCTTATCGTCGTGTGTTGTTTCCCTTAAGCTCTCGGAATAAAACTATTCTCCATTATCTTGATCATATATGCTCTATATAGTCCATATCTTGATTAGTTTCTTAGTGCATTTTAGTACAGCATCAAATATATTGACAGTTCAATTAGCATATTACTAATGACGGTGCTTCAAGTCTTAGTCAATTATTGTAGGTTTACAAACGTCGTTAAACCAAGACAATCCACGATGCATATTAAATATAGAAAAAAACTAAATTATTTTTTATCGCTTACATAAATTTTAATCATTGGATCTGTATTAATTTAAAGAACTGCTTATCAGTCATGTATCACGAATCATAACTTACTCAATTTCCTCCATTGGATCTATTATTAGCGGATAAACTCAACTCACTTCGGGTCGAATGCACTAGCTTTAACCAAATCGACAGCTATCAAATCGCGCGTTAGTATTAATACTTAACTACATTTTGCAGTGCAAAGTTCCTGCCTCATACCATTTAACGAGTTTCCATATCAAATTGTATTGTATTTTGCATTTTTAATACACCATTACGCATAGATTTTGCAGTATAATGTGTTGTTAGCTTAAGTATTGTGTTAGTGACGAGGGAATTAAATCAAAAAGTTATCTATTTTTTGTTTCAACAACACGATCGGTTTCAGTCAACTTGTGCGTATTTTCAACCGCTACAAAAAAACGCTGGTGTTTATGAGAAAAATCGACAAACCATACGAAAATCAATAGATAGAAAACGTTTATAATGCTTTTATTATACAAATAATAAGCCAATTTAAACAATTGTACATAGAACGACTTAAAGGAAATATTCTTATCGATAAAGCACGAAGTTTTTCTATTCGGCATCGCACGGCATTTATATTTCAGTATTATCATCCTTAACTCACGAAAGGAAAATATACAGTGCCCAGAATCCTCTTCGAATCACCTTTCACTGCACAATTAGTGGGAAAATCAAGCAGTGCCAAAGTAATGATTCATTCATTTATTAAATTCGTTATTGGCAATTAAATCCATTGTTATTAATAATCAAATAGTCATGTTTACCGTTTACAAAATTTCTCTTGTTTTTGGTTCCCTTTCCCGTTGTCCGGTGGGATTCTTTGCCGACCAAAAGGTCGCGTTTTCACCTAAACATTGCCTATTGTATCACAACTTCAGAGCCGAGTAGAGCACTTAACTAAAAATCGTAAAAATCACTTCATGTTTTTAAACTCGAAACTGTGTATTTTAAACATATGTTATGTAACTATTACTAACTTCGCTGTTGAATATTACTGGAAGGTGTTTATCCCTTGCTACCTATCCTACATAAGAAGACTGCTACCGTCTTTACCTCCACCCTCGCCCAACCGGGTGCATAAAATGTCATTTTCTATTCAATATTTAAAATATAAAGCAAAAAAATTACTCATGGTCGAATTGATTATAATAACTTAATTGAAATTACTAAAAAATTAATCAAGGGAAAAACAAAATGAATTAACAACCATCACATCATGTTCAACTGAATGTTAAGTCAGTTGAAAATGTTCACGATGAGTGACCGGTCCTGATTCTATAATATAATTTATCGAATTGGCATAAAAATAGTCATAATATTTGTATCAAATTTACGTTATAAAAAAAGGCTGCATTGCATTAAAATTTATTTAGAAAAATAGATGTCCGTTAGCTGAGCCAACCGGTTTTGTTTTTTAAATAAAAATTGTGGAATGTGAACCCATAAATAATAAATGTTAAAATATCTTTCTATGAGAATAAACGGTAGTGAAAAAAATATTTTAACCTCTAATTCGGGTCAACTTTTTAGTCACATTGTTTAATCATTAGTATCATTACTCTCATGCGTATTTGTTAATTAATTCATTCGACAAATATATAAACAGAACAAGGCTTAATAACGTATTATAAATATTTATTTGCTTTACTTCGATAACTAAATAAATATACAGTAATTAAAAATCAGTATCATAAATCAAATCATAAAAAAACAACATATTATGTGGTAGTATTTATTACTCAACTTCCCAGAGGATAAAATGCTCTATTTTGGTACAAGCTCATGTTGAAAGTTGAAAGCTGAAAATGTCACCGTGGAACGTACCGCATGTTACACCCATCTCATCCAAGTCCATCAATTAATAATTATGCTTTCCACTTTAAGTTGAAAATAACAAAGTTAACTTAGAAATGGCGGCCATAATAACATGTACAGATTTCTCGTCGTTACTGTACACCGCTTTCGGACTAACTATTATACTCGACATTGACAGCAGATATAGTTATAGAAATATGTCGTTAACATTTTAGTATGTATTACATAAGTTTAAGTTGTGTTTGAATATGGTTATCACCAAAAAATATGACCCGGTCCCTCTTTTAAATATTGTTTACTTTGATCAGGAAATTAATTATAGCCGCTGATTCTCTTCTATCTAATGCCATTAGTGCGATTTTCCTTGTTTACTTTTCTTCCGCTAATGGCGCTGCCTGTTATAAACTGCAAGCTTATTTTTTTGTGTAAGATTACAAAACATAAAAGGCAATACGAAATTTCACAACAATGTATAATAAACATGGCGTATTTGAGTTCATCGGACTTGGCTTTGGAATTTAAATTACTTGAATGCATGTCATGCTGTTCTACTAATGACGGTTTTATATAATATATCGATCGCCCAGTTCATTAGTCAGACAACATCAAAAATAATGAAATTTGAGTGAAGTATATAAAATTTTGCACTCTATCTGATTCACTACTCAGATAACTGCAATATTGCAGGAAAAACTCTTACGCAGATAACCTTCTATAGAAATTAAACAAAATGTTGATATTTCTGAGTTAGTAAAAGGATATTTCTAAACATCCTTCTACTGACTATACTCGGAAAGTACTGAATTGTTAAACACCTATTTATAAAATGTATAAAACTCGGGTACAAATCAATAATGTTTGATTTATATTGCCCATTAAAATATTTATCGATTGAATTGGCATTTACTTGGTAGAACTCCATTATAATAGGATAAAATAACAAAGTATTTAGTCCTACAATTTTTTTTATCAGGTAGTTGATAGCTATTTCGGATTTACGCCATCGTCAGAACTATCTGTATCTATAGTTCTGACGATATCGTAAAGCCGAAATACCTATCAAGTACCTAATAAAAAAATTTGTAGAACTAAATACTTTGTTATTTTATCCTATAATTTAAATATTGCTTCTCCCATTATCTCAATATTTGTTATTTGAAGATGGCTAAGTAATGAACTGGCAATTAATATTTAAAAATATTATTATATACGTAAGTTTGTTTAAATAGCTTTGTTGCGATCTGAAATAATTCAGCGAATATGGAATTGATTTGTTATTTGTAAAAGAACAATAGACAAGCGCTTCAGAGATTTTCTAAAAAGATCACCAGAACCATATTTAGACGTCTAACTATACGCGCTTAATCATATTAATTTAAGCCCGCCGTGGACGATTGGGATTCCGTTACTCAAATGCTCTGTCACGGTTTCAATAAATTCATCGAACGGATATTATAAATACATTGATATTTCGATTGATTGATGAATTTGCATCCAAAGGCTAGTAGGTAGTAGGTAATGTTTACATATCTTCACTCCTTGCTTACTCGATTATGAAAATGGGTGGTTAAACTAGTGATAAGCTAATTAGTTATTCACCCCAGAGAAAAAATCCTCCTGCAACCCATCTGATCCACTAACCACTAGTCCTGTCTTAGTCCTATCCTTCTATCCCTACTCTCTTCGAAAAAAGAGAGGTTGAGCAACTGAGTAACAAGCAGTTCTCATAGAAAATTTCTGTTAAGATACATCCATTAGGATACCATATGCTCCACATTGCGAGCGGACATGGAAAAAAATCTTTGACTCATCTGTGACTAAGCTACAACCATCTGTCGCTTGATAACGTCTGTTGAAATGATCTATTTTAAACCATAGCCCGTATGCTTCACATATTTAGCGGACATGGTTTTAAAAAATATACGACTTTTGTGTAAAAGTTTAGAACTATTGAACAAATTAATAGCGTTTAAATTTGGATTATTGAGATTTTGTACACTTCCGTGTATTTTGTCACTAACGACCAAAATTCCATCAAGCACCCTCAGTCGATGTCTTAAATTATATAATAGCACAATGTCACAATGTAGCGGTGATCTATAAATTACTTTATAAAAACAATTGAAACTCTCTGGACAACTTATTTACCCCAACGTACTCCGAGAAAACTACTTGTATAAATCGATTTATGGTAATTAAATCCACTAAAAAATTAGAAACTCTGTGAATGTTAATCAAAAGTAAATAATAAACAAACTTGTTACACATATTAAAAATAGTACAGACTTGTTAAAGAATAATTAATAAACCTGACAGATGCGGAGTCTTCAAAATTGTATGCGGCTTGTGTGCGCTACACATTGGACAGACAGGAAGGCTTGTATATTATTAATTTGTATGATTTCATTATGTTTAGTTAAGTAATTCGATATATAATTAAAATAGAAAAGCCATTTTAAAAAATTAAGCCATAATTTAATTATTAGTATCTTGCTTCTTGCTATTAATCAGACAGTGGAAAAATGTTCACGGAACCAATGCATCAAGCTGCATCAGAATCGAATGCATTAATCGTGTAATGTACCACTCCCGTTATCTCGATCAACTGGAATCATTGCATTCAACGACGCAAGTCATTCTTCAACTGCTTTTTGTGCCGAGCGAAACCAGTTTTAATCCGACTGCGACGTTTTGCGGCGCGCAACAGTGTAACCGTTTCAAGACAAAAACTCGTATTGATTATCTCTATTCTCAATAAAACTACTTCTTCGTTTCGACTGACATTTATTTAATTTTTATTACTGTTGACATGAAATCTTCATTGCTAGAAATTTTTATTCAGATGTTCGTGCCCAAACGCCTTCAGCTTAACAGTATGAGCTCGGCTTAGCAATCAGTCAGCTACAAATTCAATTCTTGGCTAAGTGTACTATCTTTTAGTTTTAATGGTATTTACTGCCGATTATTGGTGGAAAGAAATTACTAGTTACTGAAATTATTGGTGGAAAGAAACACGCTGTATAATATAATTTAAGCCATCGACTGAGGGTGCTTGATGGAATTTCAATATCAGTAATAATAATGGAAAAAGTGAAACTTATCACTTGTTATTGAAGAACCACACGTTCAATGCGGATTGATGGGGTGAAAATGTTGCATCAAAACATGAGGGATCATAAATTATTCTAACAAGAAATTTTGGAAATCAATAGAGCCCAGTTAAATTCCTTACCAATTCTGAACGAACTGCTGAATCTTCCAAACTTCCCGTTGCTGTATGCTATACGTGAATGGTTTCGACAAAAAATATATATATATATTGATATTCCCATATTAATAAATTCATTTCATGTTTACCTTACAAAACCCACTAAATGTGAAATAATTGTATATATTTATCCTTTCGTCGAATTGCATCCCGTCGAAACCCACAATGCTATTATGATTGTAAAATTACTGGTAATTCTAATATTAGTTGGAAAACGGCAATTCGCCACTCTGTTAATGCGTTTGTTTACACAATAAGAATTAAGGCGATTCTCGAAATTTTAACTCAGGTATCAGTGTGGATCCTAGACGTATAATATTTTATCTCGTAAATAATATTTGTCGTGTTTGTATCTTGTATATAAACGTTAGACACTGTTTACTGACTGAGGTTGAGAGTTCGAGTCCATTCGTGCGCTCGAGTGCCTGAAGATGCCGAAAGGTGAAACCCGGGTTGTTAGTGACAAAATACATGGAAGTGTACTCAATAATTCAAATTTGACGCTGTATAATACTTATTCTAGATTTATGTTTGATGAAGATTGTCAGTTTTTTATTAATCTAATAAAATGTATTATTTTTTTCAATTAGTATTTGAGATCCAGGGCATTCGAGGCCGCGAGCATCGTCACCGAAGCCAACGATGTTAGCTACTTGACTACGGTCCCGATAACATACTACTACGTCGAAAAATCTGTTTGATTCCTTATAGTAATAGATTCATGTATTAATCATGAAAGAGGTGCTCATACTTTATTTTTCCGTTATAAGGTCAAACCATGTTTGTACATACATGAAGTTAGCTATAGAAACTTTCAACTGACGGACGAACAAAATACGGTTACTGTTGTGTCACGTCAGAACAATGATTTTGAATACCTATTTGGTGACAGATTCAGTAAGCTATGTCTTTTTTTTAACCATGTCGGTTCACAATGTAGATCATAAGGGCTCTTATTTGAGCTTGTCTCAACAGAAGATTTCTACGAGAAGTGCTGCTTCTCAAATGTATCTTGGTCATACACGTTCGTGATATGAAAATATGTCACTCAGTAAAGGCATACATAGTTATGTCATATTTAGGTAATTTATAATTTTCAATAATAAATAAATTTATAATTGAAATCACCTGTAAACACTCGCCAACATCTGGCGTGAGCGAGCGTATTCTACACGTCCCGCGTCACGTAGAATTGCCACACTACGCGTGCAACGTTATGGGACAGTGGGCAACGTTGCAGCGTCACGTATACTCAAGTGAATACGAAGCTTAAGGATAGAAGGCTTGGGCTTGGGCATCGTATCGAATGGATGGGAGAGAATTTTAGACATCACAGACATCCGAGCCTTCGTACATGAATCCGTAAATCGATTAAAAAATCAAAATGCTTTATCGAATAAAATATATCAAACATGTTGTTCCGGTATTATCAAAGCTTTGTTTTTATTTTAATTGTATTTCTTCTGATTTATAAAACAGTTAAATCGATCTCCAAAGGAATGAGTTTATACACGCATAACAAATTATAGAACTGTCTTCACGCAATACAAAGATATATATCAAGACTTTCATTTAAATGGCGTCAAGCTGATACCTTTAACACGATAATAAGAGTATTTTCCATTGAACAGCGTGCACTTCAATTTGAAGTTAAACGCTGAATCGAATTCAAATGAAAAGATATCTGTAATATTTTATCGCTTTTAACTCGAGGCGGTAAGTGCTTATAAATGGTACCCAATCTCATTATCCGATTTCATTATAATAGGTCTTTCAATTATTCATTATAAAAGAACTTTAAAATTAAGTAAAAGATCTTTATAAATCGAAAAAGCAAGATTGAAACTAATTGATCATTATTATCTGAAATACGATTACTTAAAGAAAGGTTATTTCCGCTTACATGTCGTCACATTGACTTTAAAAAGGCAAAATGACATAACGCACACAAAACAAATTTGTGTACACCTTAATTACCGGGAACGCCATTTGGCGTCATACAGCACATGTCTACTTTACATACAAAAAAATATGATGCGCTAATGTCGGGTTCCAAATTTGTTAACCGATGGCAGTAAATACATATGAAATACCATATTCGTAATTAAAATAAAATGTTTACGGTGAATTTCACAGATATCGATCATTTTGTAATTTTGATTTTTCTGTTGTTTGTGTTTTGAATAACAAAATATTGTTTTATAGAAAACTAGTTATATAAAAAAATAATGTGTCGCATACATTATATAATCTATTTGGTAAATATAAAAGTAGAAAAAATTGCAAAAAAATAAATTTTAAATATTGACTATCAAAATCGGATGTACTCTTGGGAAACCATAAACCACAGTTTGAAAAACCTTAAATCAATTATAATCATATATAATTATTGATACATTTTTGAAGAGTCCTGAAAATTGTATGTCAATATGTCGACGCATTTAAGCGATATAGAGATTTTAATAAAAACGCGATATTTTTCGCGATTGCAAAAAAATTGCCGTTACTTAGTCATTGTTTCATGAATTACGCCGGGTAGCTAAAGTTTTAAGTTGTATACATTATTATTATTGAAAAAAACCTATTTTAATAAAATGAAAAAAATAAGTTTACGTTCTTTTACTTTTCTACAGTCGATATGTATTTATTATTGAGAACGCGGCGTCAATTAATGAACACTAACTTACTCACACTAATATACGCGTATGAACACGGATAGCTAGAGATGTAATAATTATATTGTAAATCGTTACAAATGTGCACCGAGTATAAAGCAACACCGATAAATACATCCTTTCATTAAAGGGATTTCGATTCGATACTTCACTTAGCTAGTTAATTGACCAACTGTCGAAATGAATTTGAAATCGCTTTTTTGTGAGCTTGTTGGCGAAAAAACCTCCGTTTCGTATTTACATCAAGTACAAGCAGTTATGATTGCGGGTAGCGGGGTGTTTATTAGGAAATTGATTCGTTCATTAACTAGGCCCCTCGATTTCGGTATAACAAGAAAGTACTAAAAAACAATTAATTACACCATCTTCAAAGTAACAATCGAATTGATCAGTTTCATATATTGTCGTTTTTCTTGCAAAAAGTCAGATTTTTTTTCAACGGTGTCCGCTTTCACTGCGACGCATATAGACTTTTCATGGAGCACATTTAGACAGATCTTTCCTCTATTTTTGGAGAGAGTAAGGATAGAAGGATGCTTGGTAAGTTTCGTTTTTTGTCAACTTTATTATAACTATGGTTCCACTGATAAATACGTATTTCAAACACACTTTTTAATGTTTATTGCTCTAGATTCGTACGTTCAACATCCATTCTAAAGCTGAGGACTGCCTGTTCCACTTTGATAAGTATTCAAGTATTATAAAACCTATCGATAAGAGCTTTACTCGGCGGTTGGAAGATCCCAATTACTGGTCAAGTCAAATATTAAATATTGTACGTTTCAGTACAAAATTTGGTTGCTGTCTAAATTATGGGTCTGTCTTTTCTTCTTTTTGGGTTGATACCGAGAGACCTTTTCCAATCCTTCTTGAGTTTATCTCAATTGCTCTTAAATTCAAAATATCCGGCTCATTGAAAATTTTCTTTAATACCATAGGTTTTTCTATAAATCAATCTTAAGACCGGATTCAGATATAAACTCATTGAATAATTATCGAAGCATTAAAAATATATGATATAAAAAATGTCTCTTTTAAAACGTCAGCACGAAATTTTCGTCGTAAAAATATATAATAATTAGGTCGAATATTGATTTCTTTTGTTACCAAAGAAGTGAGATTGAATTAGTTCTCACGCGCTGTTCTATTGGGCGACATTTTTATACAATCAAAGCATCCGATATTAATTCAAGTCTGTTTTGCATCCGGCCAGTTAGCTTATATATTCGTAGGTACCACTGCTTATTATGTTTCTTCAATGTAATTTAAATCATTGAAATACATTTCCTGTCACCGTCACTGTCATTGTCACAGAGGGGGATTTATAGAATTTAATCAACCAATAAAATATATTTATAAAAATTAAAACACATTTAAATCGTTTAAATTTTGTATATTTCGATATCGATTTTGGAAAGGAAAAAGGACAAAACTAGTATTAAATTGTATACATTGTTTAAGACATCGACTGAGGGGTTGATGGAATTTCAATATCAAATTTGAATTATTAAAATTTTGTATATTTCCATGTATTTTTTCACAAATTTTTTAAGGTTTTGCCTTTTGGCATCTTCAGGCATTCGAACACACGAATGGACTCGAATTGACAGACAGTAAACAGTGTCTAACGTCTATATACAAGATACAAATACGACAAAATATTATTTATAACATACAATATTATAAGTCTAGGACCCACATTAATACCTGAGTTAAAAATTCCGAGAACAGCCTTAATCTTTGTTGGGAAAACAAACGCATTAACAAAGTAGCGATTTGTATATTGTATATAAACATTAGACACTGTTTACTATCTGTCAATTTGAGTCCATTCGTTTGCTCGAATTCCGAAGATGTCGAAAGGCGAAACCCGGGTCGTTAGTGACAAAATACAAGGAAATGTGCAAAATCTCAACAATTCTCATTTGCATACATTGTGATAATCGAAAAAAATATTTTGAAAAGACAGTGTGTTAACACGTTTTGTGTGAGTTATACACAATATATTTTGGTGTGGGTAACATCCTTTTGCCTTTCCACAGCCAATATTTTTGTCACTAACAACCCGGGTTTCGCCTTTCGGCATATTCAGGCATTCGAGTACACAGATAAACTCGAACTGACAGCTCGAGGCGAAACCTGGGTCGTTAGTGACAAAACGTATGGAAATGTGCAAGCGAATAAAATGAGATATCACCACATCGGGTCCGCGGTGCAGTGGTCAACGTCGTTTGCTTCGGTTACGGATCTCACCGGGTCAAATCCCAATGTGGACACTTTCATAAATTGATTGTATGGATTTCTGTTCGTAGGCATAGATGTTTGTGATGTCTAAAATTCCTTCCCACCCATCCGATCCTAAAAACAGGGCGTAGCGAGAACGGTTAGCTTACCACTAGTCCTGTCCTAGCCCTATCCGTCTAATCTCTACTCTCTTCCAAAATAAAAGTTGAGCAACTGAGTAACAAGTATTTGTCGTAGAAAAATGTCCTTTGAAATAGCACCATTGATTTGACGTCAGCACAGGCAAACTTTCCATATTAAATAATTGCAATGTATTCGGTTTGAATCCATTCGTTATATTGATGAAAATTTCTCTAAAAAATTCTAATACTCTTCTATGCATTGAGCCTGACTTTTTAGTAAAGATTATATATTCATTCTGACGATGGTGTTAAGACGAAATAGCTATCAAGTAACTAATGAATATTTGTGGAATTAAATACTCTATTATTTTATCCTGTTATAACGGAGTTCTACCAAGTAATTCAATCAATTAATAATGGTAATTCATTCATAACAAATATTAACATTTGTTTTTAATTAACTTATTTTACATTAATATCTGATTTTACCATATTTTAATATTTTTTCATAAATTATTATCTATTGTGAATTTTAGCATCTATCGTAATATCCTCAAAATACATGTCTCTATTCATTATTCATTACACGATTCATTTTCTTCGTAGAGCCAATCCGGCCCTGTTCATATACTAGACAGCCTCTCAGAGGATCAAGTATGCACAGATGAGATACGAAATCGTTGAATGCATCGGCTTATTTTACTCGACTGCAGCTAATTGCATTATTAACCAACTCAGCTGGTGTGTCATGCATTGTCAGTGAATGCATTTTGTATCGAATAAATTTTAATAGATTTGCTGTTGGTACCTCAAAAACTTAATGACGTTTAAGTATGTGCTATCATTCAATTAAATTTGTTTGTTTGTTGCTAATATTTAACACTTATCACCAGTTGTGAGTTGTTGGTATAATGACTGTTACCCTCGTAGAATTATTATTAAAAGGGGAGTGTTGGACATCAATAAGTGACTCAGGTGTATGGCAAATTCAAGGGTTCAATTAATTGTCGGTCAGGTCAAACCATGATTGAGTTGTTTTCAACGACAAAAAATAGCGGAAATGCTCTCCAAATGAAGAGAGTGTGATAACACGTATTTTTGAGTTAACTTTCATTCACAGAGGGCAGTGACTAACGTGATGGTATACATGGAAATGAATGATAATAAATCTATGTTGGGCAGAATTATATGTACGTCATAAAAGATCAAAGGTCATAGAAGGGAATCAAAACAAAAAAAATGTTTATACTCAGCATAAGGTTATCATTTTTACTATTCTAATCAACAGTGTTTAGATATTAGAGGTCTGCAAGGGCTGAAATTTTCTAAAATTACCCGGTCCTAGTCTGACATCTTCAGGGCCGGCCCAGTCTGAGCCCGAGTTTCAATGTCACACCTGTTACCCGAAACCGACAAAAAGCCCAAATTTGTTTTCCTCAGTCCGAAAAAAGTCCGATTTATATCAATGCAGAAATTCATTTCAACTTTTCAAACAATTATCATGTTATTATTTCCTTATGGCGGACTCAGGACCCGAATACAGTCCGAAATATTTTTCTGGAAATTAAATTCGTTACACAGGCCTGGCCCGAACTCGAATCTGAATTGTCTTTACCCAAGCCCGGGTCCTTACAGACCTCTATTAGATACATAACAAAATGTCTTTAAACAAGAATTAATGACCTGTACATCTAGAACCATAAAAATATTTATATAATGAGCAAACTTATACTATTGTGACCAAAAAATATTAATATTTAGGTACATCACATTTATTTCAGGTATAAGTTAGTTTATAGATGCATAAATTTATTACAATTTTTGTAGAGCATCTGCGAGACGTTCTTATATTTGGAATGTCTTTTCGTACTTATCGTAAAATGACCAGGAGTTATACTCGTAAATCCGCCATAATCTTTTTACAAACGGAAAGGTTATCGATAATTTACTTTAGAACATCATAACTATTCGAGTCTCCATCAATCTCGATTCTAATTACTGAATATAGGTTGTGGAAATCAAATTAAAACTTCATCCGCTCGGCAACCGGATCTTCATTGCAGTCGCTAATCCTTTAAGCTTTAAGCGGATTATTCGTAAGATTCTCAAAATAGTTAACACGGTGTAATTATTTTAGAAGATAGAACAAGTCAATTCGCCGAGTTCTCTTGCACGCTGATATAATATAAGCTGTTTCATCATTAGGTTAACAGATTATTAATGATGGCATAGCAAACTTATCAGCTTATAATATTTTAAATATATAATGTTTCTGGGAAATATAACAGATTTTCACCAATATTATTTTTAACAATATGTATTGCCTTACATTGTTTTAGCGAAAAGTTAGTATTTTTTTTAAACCATGACTTCATTAGATATCTCAACCTAAGTTTTCTACGAACCTGCTCGGTTATTGTTTAACCTTTTTATCAAAGATTTTATGGATAGAAGGATACGGCTAGGACATTACTTAGTCCTAGGTTAACTAAACGCTCTTTCGCTCTTGACCCCTGATTGTAGGATCAGATGGGTGGAAGGGAATTTTTAGACATCACAAACATCCACGCCGTTAAACAGAAATCCATAATCACTTTTAAGGTGTTAACTGTCAATTCGTGGTGTAAAGACAGTATATTTAAAAAAATAAAACACAATTCATTTTTACTACTTCCATATGTTTATAATGATCAGAACCGGATTCGCTCATCACGAACATTATCAACTGATAAAAATACAAACATAACAGGCCTATTTATGTGAGCCTTGTGATATAGTTGGCTTAAAGATACTTCTTAAACAACCGAAACGCGTTACGTTTAGTAAAACACCCAGTGGAATAACTGTTTAAGTTATCAATTTTAATGTTATATCCATTTACCATTTGTTATATGAAATATGGAAACATTGAATGCTCATATTTATATTGAAGCGCATGTAGCAATAATTACGAGGCACAGCAAAAAGATGATAATTGTAGATAATGGAGATATCTATCCATAATTGGGCATTTATGTCACACCTAATGCGGAAATAGCTCATCCTATGTATCGTGTTCCATAAAAAAAACAATTTTGGCATCATTATAATATTAGACTAGGGTTTCCATTCGTCCCGATATGTCGGGACATGTCACCTTTATCGACAGATGACCTAGAAAAATTCCGATATTTCTAAGTCAACTGCTAAGAATGAAAAACAAAAAATATCAGTGGAATATGGCAAACATGGACTTTCAACCTAACGAAATAATTCGAGAAAAATTGTCATTATTATATTGTTATCAACTGTAGTAGAGTGAGTATTTTCATTGAGGTCCGTGCAGTGACTGACAAACGGAACCGGTTGGAGTCGATACTAGGGCATCCAATCCCGGACCCTTTTTACGATCCCGGGATCTCGGTATTGGTCACAAAGTGTAATTTCATGTGTTAAATTGTACATTTAAAATATTACTTTTGTCCATTATTGCTTCAATCGGAATGTTTATATATATATATATGATTAAATATTTTTTTGGGCATTAAAAGGTTTTTTTGTTGAATTAAAATCAGACAGTCATTTACAAAAAAAGAGAATAATATTTCAAAATACGTTATTTCATATAAATTATTTTTTAGCATTTACAATGATTCCCGAAATCCAGGGATTATCTGAATATCAATTCCGGAATAACGGTATTGAATAGTTGACCGGGATCCTGGGATTGGAAGCCCTATTCGATACGCTAGATGCTAGAAGCTATTCTACATTGTAAATAATTTAAGTGTCATATGAATTGTGAACAATTTAATAAATTCGTAAAAATAAATCAAAAATTATTGTCGTAGGTCCCAAATCGTCTGGTAAAATATAATAGAATAAATAATTAATAAAAGCAAATAGCAGTAATATATATAACAAATATGATATGTTGATTCTTGCAAAAAATTTTAAATTACGCAGCGCATTTTTTTGCTTGGCCTGCTCAGTCAGCTTTTGCATTTTCCACCCAGAGAATCTCTCATCTTCAAGGGAACATTGTGTGTGTATTTATTTTTTTATGTGGACATAATGACAGTTGGATTGAAATACCTAAAATCCTCCTTCATCAAAATTTCCCGATGTGTTCTCGGAAAAATATGGCAACCCTACATCAGACCCACAAAAATACTGCAATTATTTTTCAACTAGACTTAAACTATTTTGTCTACAGTAATGTCCACAGCCATTATAACTAATGAGTATAATATCTTAAAAATGACCTGTTGATTGCTGGTTGCAAAACAATTTACAAAATGGCTTACTGATTGAAAGATGTCGTGTTCAAGTACCGATCATTATGCGTTTCAAAGTGTAGTCGGCTTTCGTTGCAAATGCTTAATGGACTAATTGCACGAATTTTTAAATCGGACACAAAATACATAACTTAACTGAGCTGATCGTGTTCCCCAACCCAGGGTTTAATTCTCAATCGAAAAACTTAAATTAAGGTTATCATGATATCATATTTTTTGAAAAAATCCTTCCATGACATCAAATCTTTAAAACTGTTAGTCAGTTAGTTATTATTTACACTATTAGTGGGATACCCGGGCTTAACCCTATTTCTCCTTTCATCTCTGGGAAGATTTTGTCGTAGGGAGTACGATTGACATACTACTTTCTTGTCTTTTCTTAGCCTCAGGCTTATATCCTTACAATCTACGAAAAAAAAATGTTGAGGTATTGAAAAATATCCAATGCTCATAAAACCGACTTTGGATGAGATGCTCCATTAAGATTACATATGCTCCACATTCCACGCGGATATGATTTAAATATATTTAACGACATCGTAGACCGATACGTCATAAACAAATATTTCTTTCATTCATGTTATTATTGCAAAAAAATGTTCCAAAGTTTGGAAACGAGTCTCTAAACGAGGTTTTTATACTTGTAACCAACATCATAGTTGTGATATTTTTAAACCTCTTCACACACCTTTAATTCAGTGCTGCCGCGGCACAGTATGTCCAAAATGAGAAAAAGCTAGTAGTTTTATATTAGAAAAAAGTTAAATCCATTAAAGTGGCAAAGATCTCCATATAAATTATTCTTTGTGAAACAAATATTGTATTATTTTGATATTTAATGGCAACGTCGTATTAATATTTCCACGAATAGTGCAACTGCAATAATGGGGAATAAAATGCGAGTTGTCTCTTGTGTAAATCAAAATCTCCTACGGTAGAAATTACACATTGCTCCATATATTGGGAAGCATCGGTGGCGAAAAATTACTCTGACGAATAAAACGGATTCAAATAGAAACACAATCATTGGCAAAGCGAGTTATGACTAAAATCATTGAAAATGTTCGAAGGACTAACTAGACTATTATTAAAAACGAGAAGATTATTTTGGATTTGGCTAAACAAAAAATCAGTAATACTTGTACACTCAATTACTTGGCTTCGCTAATTGTTATCAATTAATCTTAGTTATTTTTTTAGTAACAACTTTTACAAAAGCTTTTTTTTATAATTAGTAATTTTATTTTGTGTGCTAACTATTCCTCACTTTGAAAACGTGAAAGGGTTTAATTAGCTTTTATTAAAACATATTAATAAATTGTAAGTTTTGTTTGAAAATTTACATATTTTACCATGTGGTGTAACGCGTAATATAAATGAGTTCTAAGGTGTGCCGTGGATGAGAAAAGGTTGCGGAGCACTGCTCTATTTTAGGAAAATTATTAGCTTACTACTAGTCGTTTACTGATACAGGTCTCATATTAAAACATTATCTGCAAAGCGAGCATTTTTGTAAACATACCCATTCCCAATGTGGAGGATACGAACTCCTGATGGATCTTTTCTCAACATTTTTTTTCAAAGAGAGTAAGGATAGAAAAATAGGGCTAGAGCAGGAATAGTGGCTAGCTTATAGCTCTCACTACGCCCTGTATTTAGGGTCGAATGAGTAGAAGGGAATTTTAGACATAACACATATCCTCGCCTTCGAACATAGTGAAAATATCCGTACTGTGATTCAAACCCGTGAGCACCGTAACCTAACCCAATAACGTTGACCACTCCACCACGCTCGAACTTTCATTATACATCCATATAATCCGTATTGGGAACGGAAATTTTTATATACATACAATATCAAATTTGAATTATTGAGATTTAGTACACTTCCATGTGTTTTGTCACTAACGACCCGGGTTTCGCCTTTCGGTTTAACTCAGATATCAGTGTGGATCCTAGACTTATAATATTTTATCTCGTAAATAATATTTGTCGTATTTGTATCATCTATATAAACGTTAGACACTGTTTATTCGTGCGCTCGAATGCCTGAAGATGCCGAAAGGCGAAACCCGGGTCATTAGTGACAAAATACATGGAAGTATACAAAATCGCAGTAATTCAAAATTGATATATTGAAATTCCATCAAGCACAGTCAGTCGATGTCTTAAATTATATATACAATAATCAAAATTTTCTCGACATACAAATTGATCCACTTCACACACTTTGCAGCTATCCTGCTGCACATCGATTAAAAATGGACTTGCGTGCGTTCTCGCAGCGGAATACACGATCATATCAGTAATAATAATTGTACATACTTGGCTTAAAATGAACGTCGCCATACAGTCTCCTCGCGATGTAAAACACAACAATTATTATTTCTGACCCAAATCCATAATGCTACACATGTTACCACCTATTGGCACAAAAAATAATAATATATGGGACAAAATGAAAAAACTGTTTTTATTCTAGATAGCAAAGGCCGAGTGGAAATATTGCATATTTTAGTATGTGATATTAACCCTTTGATTAATGAGTTATTTTTTTTATTAAATTTAGTCTTTCGTATATTTTAATCGGCGTCGTGGCGCAGTTAGTAGCGTCGCTGGCTACGATTACGGATGTCTCGGGCTCAATTCCCGGTGCGGACGGTTTCATAGATTGACCTTTCAATCGATTTATGAATTTTTGTTCGTAATTTGAGTCCTCCCTCCCACCTATATCCTCACGGGGCTTAGCGAGAGCGATTAGCTAACCACTAGTCCTGTCCTAGCCCTATCCTTCTATCCCTACTCTCTTCGAAAAAAAGAGAGGTTGAGCAACTGAGTAACAAACAGTTCTCATAGAAAAAATTCTGTTAAGATACCTCCATTTGGAGAGCATATGCTCCACATTAGGAGGGGACATGGAAAAAAATATTTTTATTATTACTACACACAAAAATATAATAACATTTATTATGGGTCAATCTGGGAATAATATAATTCAAATATGTAGTGAATATTTTTTAGAATCTAAATAGAGCTTTTCCTAAAGTCAGCCGTCGCCAGTGGTCAGTGGATACATTTAAAAAAACAGTATTTTTTTTTAATTCGTGTAGGTAGTCTTGCCACTTGCTAATGTATATCTGCACTATAGTGACCTATATGATTCGATACGCAATTAAAAAAAAGCACTTTGTACTTCGCAAGTTTCGACAAAATCATGTTGTATGGGGATCGCTAACAAAATACACTTTATATTGTCATGCTTTGTACCAATATTTTTTTTATTGTTCTGTCCACTCTGAGTAAATTCGTTCGAGATATTTATGAAATTTCATAGTGATGTCCGAACACTGGGCAACGAAATGCCGACCACTGGGAGAATTGGCATTTTTTTGTAAACTTCTATTATTTTATGCTTGTTACAATATTAACTATTTTATTTTTAGTTGTTTACATTACTTAATCCCTGTTTAATGGAATAACAGCGTAAAAAATTGTATTTATCATTCATTGACTCAAAATCCCTTTTGAAAGTACACATGCCGCTTAACTGGCCGACCACTGGCGAAATTACCGTAGTTCATTATTGCTTTTAGATAATTATATCAAAGTTTGGCCCAAGATTTTTATTGCGTTCATATATCAGCATTTGGTTCTCTATTGACGTTTATTCCAGTAAAGGAGTCGAAGTGAAGATTTGCACAGATTTGTACAGATTTGTTTTAAATTATTATCCTTTTTACAAAACTCTTTTGCACAATCGAAACTAATAATGTGACTGATAGATATGTGTACAATGAATATCTGAATAAATCAATAAAACATACGAGAATGGCCATAGATAATAGACGACACACTGCCTTACAACTCAAAGGGTTATTATAATAATATTCAATGGTAGAATTTTGCAAATCTATTGATTTTTCATATCTAGGGCATTTATAGTGCAACATGATTGCAATTAAATGAAAAATGGAAGTTCGATGGATTATTTTGATAATGAACACAGGTAGTGTAAAAAAACTAAACTTAAAGATAAAATTTAAGACATCGACTTGATGGAATTTCAATATCAAATTTGGATTATTGAGATTTTGTCAGTTCGAGTCCATTCGTGTGCTCGAATGCCTGAAGATGCCGAAAGGCGAAACCCGGGTCGTTAGTGACAAAATACATGGAAGTGTACAAAATCTCAATAATCCAAATTTAAAGATAAAAATACACTTAACGAATCAAAAGTGATATGAAAGTCAACGTAATCTCAACTAAAGAATTTGATTACTATACTATACATATATATATATATTGTGTACTAGACGGGTCTGTAGCCGAGCGAACGACGCCGCTGGCTACAGTTGAAGTGTTCACCGATTCTGACAGTTTCATTGATTGATATTTCAATCGATTTTTGTCCGAAGACATGGACGCTGTAATGTCGAAATTCCCTACCAACCATCTAATTTTAAAGACGGGGCGCAACAAAAGCAACTAACTAACCACTAGTCCTGTCCTAACCCTATCTTAAACACTAAGTACAATTTCCTTACTTCCGGCCTAGCCGTTAACGCCGTCAATGATAAAAGTTAAAGCCTTATTTATATTACCTCAGAACGCAATCTTTGAAAACTTTTCTATCATCTTTCACTACTTAAAAAGTTAAGAGCTTTCGCGAGTATCTTCTCAACGAAACTTTGTCAAAACTTAATATACTTAATGTCAAATAAATATAGAACTTTGTTGCCAAGATAAAAAAATAAAGAAAAAAAAGACATTATATTTTAAAAAATACACAATGCATTTGTACTACTTCCACACGTTTATGATGATCAGAAACGGTTACGCTCATCACGAGCGTTATCAACAGATAAAAATACAAACATAACAGGCATATTTATATAAAATTGAGTGTTCAAAATTAAGGTATATAAAACAATTGGTTCATGAACCAAGACAAGAAATTACTGATTATCAAACAAATTATACATAAACCAAATAAAATAGTCTACTTACTTTTAAGGTGTTAACTGTCAATTCTTGGTGGAAAGACATTATATTTTAAAAAATAAAACACAATTTGTTTGTACTACTTCCACATATTTAAATATGTACAATTAAAATGTTAAGGACCTCGTTCAAATCGATCAATACTAATATGAAATCACAAATATAGCTACATTAAAAGTCCATTAACTGAGCAAAAAATTTCAATGGCATTACTGGAGCATTAAGCAGACAGCTGATTTGGAAAATTTGAAGAAGAAATTAGAATTTTTTTTAAATACAATGACATTGTCATCATTTTATACGAGGGACATTAAAATTTTGACAGGAATTTAACATTAAATATATTATTTGCAGCCCGGTTGAGACATTTTTAACATTGTATCGTCCTGGATTTTATCAATTTTTTATGCAAACGTGTATTTCAAATACCAATTATCCTCACAATGTGAAGCATATGGCTTCTTAGATGAGGTATTCCAACGAGAACTGCATGTTAAATTCTCTTTTTCGAAGAAGAAGAAGAGGGTTAGGACAAGACTAGTAGGAGGGAATTCGAGACATCACAAACGTGTATGCCTATGAACACAAATTCATAAATTGTTATTTATGACACTGTCCGTAGTCCGCACTGAGATTCGAACCAACTGAAACCAACGACGTTAACCACTGTAGCATTGATGATCTCCTCTTTCAATGAAAGCTTAATAGTGGGAAGCAGAAAAAAACAGCTTTACCTCCCTGAATCCAATTACATATGTAATTTAACCCAGCCGAGATATTAACCTGAGAACTTAAACGCTAGGCTCTTACCATATAGCTTAAGTACCATCCGTAACTAAATACCTTCTAAGACTATTTATTACAAAATCTACTTAAATCATAAAAAAACTTTTATTTAAAACTTTCATTTTAAAATTAAAAAGTACCATGTATTTTATAAGCATTTAAAAATCTGGTTGTCGGTAAGTGGTGCAGTGGTCAGCGTCGTTGACGTCGGTTACGGATCTCACGGGTTCGAGTCCCAGTTCGGACTGTTTCATAAAATAATTTTCTATCGATTTATGGATTTCTGTTCGAAGACATAGGTGTTTCGACATAGGATGTCGAATATTCCTCCCATCCATCCGATTCTAAAAACGAGCTACAGCGATTAGCTAACCACTACTCCTGTCCCAGCCCTATCCTTCTATCCTTACTCTCATCGAAAGAAATTGATTAAACTTTGAGATTTTTAAATAATCAGTTTCATCAATGTTGTTCCACTGTTCTGCTTTCCGAAAGTAACCAATTTAAATCTTTCTATTGAAGCAAACTACCACAAAGTAGCCCTCGAATATATCGAAATTAATCTATCTAGAACAATAATTTATTTCTCACATTGTTTGTTTGTGCACCTACATATTATTATATTAAATATATATATATGTAATTTAAGACATCGACTGAGGGTGTTTGATAGAATTTCAATATCAAATTTGAATTATTAAAAGTTTGTACATTCACATGTATTCTGTCACTAACGACCTGGGTTCAGGCATTCGAGTACACGAATGGACAATATATATATATATATATGAATGTTAGCGCCAGAAAATTGCTAAAAAGAATTTAACTATTAAACTCTTGTGACCGTATTCATAGTGATAAAAACCGGGAAATTGAACGAATTATCCGAAAAAATGTCAGCGCGCTTGTTTACGTTCGTAATAATAATTTGGACTCTTGATTTAGATACGTAAATCATTTCCATTCTGCCTTGCAGAGTCGCATCACTTCTTTATGATACTCAATTGCATTGTAATCAACACTCAAACTAAACCTACACATAACGTACCCTTACTATGTCACTGTGAAAGTAGTAACGAGTACATTTACTCTACCCCAAACGATACCCACTCTTTTAGCGTTAGTACCCGATCGATAGTCGAGCTTTGGAGCTAACATCCTGGAGCTTTCGCCATACTCTCTGCATCCCTGTCTTTTACACACTTCCGTCCATGTCCTTGTGGTGGTTGCATCCTTATTTCGCGTATAGTTTCGTCCTTTTTGATTCGATATTGATACAATGGTGACAGGTGCTGGTGGCACGGTGAGGATGGAAATTGTTTTTTTTTATTTTATTCAGAAAAGCTCGCGTAACGTGTCGGAAAACGGACAGTCACTGGAATTTTATTGTCTCGATTTATGGCGAAAAGTCTTCTGACAGATATAATATATAGTTGTGTTTTGTTTTGCTATTGTCATATATTATATAATATCGCAAAAAAACGTTTTTTGCAACTGAAAAAATATAGAAAATCAACGCTTGGTATTATGTAGTATTTTAAACTGTAATCAACATAACTGTTAATTGTTTTTCAATCTTGTCACGCATGAGGACCACGTTAATAAAAGAAACAGTATTTCAACCGAAAATTTAATTTCTTCTTATATAATTTCACAATAAATTAAAGCATAACCATTTAAAACAAAATAAAGATTATAATGGGTTGATATTTATTTTGCAATGAGTTTGGCAGTGTACTCTTATGAATCTAAACCAGAGTACAATTGCGTATTAATAGAGTCGTCAATTTGGTATAAAAATAGTTCTCATTCATGTTGTACTTTATTGTTGTAGGTCGCAGACCTATCCATAATCGTAAGTGCGCACATTTAGCAGACGAGAGTGATTCGTAGGTCATAACATTTCATACATCAACCATGTGTGATAGTGCTCGTCGAACTTAATATATCGAGGGGATACTGACAGAAGGCATTAAAGTCGTAAAAAACAAGTCAAAAAGGTTGCTCTCCCCTAAATACAATTGTTTTTTTTTTTAAATGATTTTCCCTATTCTTCCGTCTTTATCGCTCTTTTCACTGCAAATTTTATTTTATAATAAATATTTATAAACATGATTATTGAATATTGAATCGATGAATATTGAAGTCGATATTGTTATATTTAAACATGTTCGTGTAGATTGTATTGACATTCATAAAGAGAATAAAGATAAAACAACATGCTTGGATAAATTTTATAAATTAATTTTAGTAGTTATTTGATACTACATAAAGTTAAATCTACACCTCCATGCAGACCATGTAAGTAAGTGAACCGTTGAATTCGACAATTACGGTGCTAAGTAATAGCCATTAACGATATAAAATATTCTACCTACGCCTTAAAGAATTTTATAAAACGATATGGAACGCGTAAGTTATAAAAGAAGGTGTACAATTTGATTTATTGTAATTAATTCACGGAGCGAAGTTTTTTGATAATCTGTCACATACAAATGACAAATAGAATCAATATTTCAAAAATGAGATAAATACAGCAAATTTGGATTATTGAGATTTTGTACACTTCCATGTATTTTGTCACTAACGACCCGGGTTTCGCCTTTCGGCATCTTCAGGCATTCGAGCACACGAATGGACTCGAACTGAACTCTCAATAATCCAAATTTAATATTGAAATTCCATCAAGCACCCTCAGTCGATGTCTTAAATACAGCAAAGTTGTTCCGAAAGAATTATAAAGTACTGTTGATACCTGTTTCGGCATCGCGTCAACTTAATACTCTAATTGAACGGATTGTTGTTCGCTCACACTTAGAACAGCGTAACATAATAATTCGTCGAGTCCGTGGTGCAGTGGTCAACGTCGTTGGCTTCGTTTACGGATGTCTCAAGTTCAAATACCTGTACTGACAGTTTTATAAATGGGCTTCTATTCGAAGGCATGGATGTTTGTGATATGTCTGAAACTTCCTCCCACCTATCCGATCCTGAAAAAGGGGCGTAGCTAGAGCGATTAGGTAACCACTAGTTCTGTCCAAGCCCTATCTTTCTATCCCTACTTTCTTCCAAAAAGAAAGGTTGAGTTACAACGAAATGAAATTAGATCATATACAATTAAATGTTAACCACCTCTTTAAAATAAATAATTACATGTATTTCTAAATGTCGCCAATATTCTTTTCATTATCATGGCTAGGTTAGGTTAGGTTGAGAATAACTAAATACTGACCGTTTTGTATAAATTATTGATCATTTAATTTATTACCAGATGACAGACCATTTCAAAATATTACTGACAACTTATCGAATTTACTAACCAAAAAAAATAAATAGAGACTGACTGAAATAATTTTAATCAAAGCATTTATATAGTATTGCTAGTCTTTTGAGAAAATCACACAGGTCTCCCGATGTTGTGGATGCATGCAAATGATATTTACCTAAATGGAGGAATTAATAATCCCATAAAGAAATTAGCTAGAGCAACGGCAGGTGAAAATGATTCTCGGCAATATGGCGGAAACAAGTTTAATAATTGCAACGTGACGCTTGAGGCTTCGCGTCCTTTGGGACCATTTACTTTCAAGGAGCGTCCTTCGGCGAGTTAATTTTAACGTTGGTGCGCCCAACCGTTCGTATCTCAGACTATATTCATTAATATTATTTTGTTTGATGAATAATTACTATTTTACTTTATTGTGATTGTTTTTGATTTTTGAGAAATTATATTTGATTGTATTGCAATTCGCATGAAGTGTACATTAGTAAGGGGGCATTACATGTTCATACAGATATGACATAATATATAGGCGTTCTAAAAGCAGAAGGGCGAATAGAAGAACAACTAAATATTTACGCAGAAGAGGCAATTAAATAGTCGGATACCAGCCACATTCTCCTTAACGATCCTAAACCGGTCGCCCAGGTAACATTAGTTAGAAATTATTCTGAGAATTGCGATATTAAAAGTGTTCGAATACCGTTCTGGATCATTCCAATCTTCCAAGAAACAAATAAATGTTCGCAAAACTATCAGTACGTGTCAAGTTATAGATGCAATTTTGAAGAAAAAACGCAGATTTATTAGCCAAATAAGATGAAACACACACGCACAGCGTTATAAATAGTAGTAGTAAATGTATAATAATAAAAGAAAAAGTAAATGTAAATGTTATATCAGTATATAACCTCCACAATATAAACCTTTCGTGATAATAACAACTCTAGTATCATTTTTCTCAGTACGATGTTTTTGTAGTTTCGTCCTTGTGACCCTTAGCCCCCGGTATGACCCTGAAACTGTTTACACCACGGATGCCCAACCGGTCGATCCCAAAGCAAGATTTGGTCGATCCCGAAAACTTCGATGAAAAATCAAATCGCTCGACTATTCGGCTCGACTTGATTCGTCTGTTTCCGAATTTTGTCATGCTTTGGAAGTACATATTTATGCGAATCTTCGTTTTCTCACATGAATTACATGACATCCAAATATCGGAGTCGTTTGACAGATAACCACATCGATGACTGCACGCGCTTTGCAATAAGTGAATATCAACCAGATTACCTGCAGATTGCCAATGATACACAATGTCAAATATCTCATTAATTTCAACATTTGAATTATTGTATTCAACTACATTATCTCTTTGTTCTTCTTTTCACTCCTTCAAAAATGAAATATGTTATATATGTATATAATATATATAATAAAAGTAATAATGAATAATATGTTGAAAATATACGAAAACATCTCATACACAACATCACATTTCATATAAGAATCATATTGGAAGTCGACCCCGAGAATATTTTAAATTGAAAAGTACCTCCCAAAGTAAAAAAAGGTTGGGCACCCTTGGTTTACACCATTATAACGTAGCACACTGTCCATTTTTTGAACATGTAGATCATTACTTGATTATCACATCAGTATTGAACACAATTACATTTTTTTAGAATAAACTAACAGCAATATGTCGTAACACACATATTTTTATTAGTGGATTACGACAATATCACTAAAAATTCTTGTCAGACCCATCCAAAAGAAAACGGGGCTTGGTTAGATAGAGTAACCGTCTTTTTAACTTCATCCTGGTATGTAATATTCTCCATTTATTTAATTCTTAACGAGGTTTAAATAGACTGAAATACAAACATTAAAGAACTTTCTGTTAAAATACTCTATTTGTAGATACTGTATAATTCTTAAAATTGAAAATAAAAATGGTTAACAATATAATGTATGCCTTCTGATTTTCCCTGCATTCACCGCACCCTCTGTGAATGAAAAAAAATACTACAAATTTAACGTTAAAAAATGTCAAGGATGTGAGAGTAAAAATCTGAAAAAGTTGGTCACGCAAAATAATTGTATCTCCTGTTTCCGAATCCGTGTCGGGTGCGTCGACCTCTCGGTGGTAGGTGGGGGTCGCAGGAGGGGGGATGTGCGGGCGCGAGCCGCCCCTGGCCGCCCAGCTTTATCGACCAATCGCGCAGGATCCGCTTGCGCGTTCCTCTAGCCGGAAAAACGCAACGGCGACGCGTGCTGAGTAGAAAAAAACAAAATACCATTGTTTTTTACACAGGTGGAAAGTTCCGCTTTATTTTAAGCTTATTTATAGAACTATAAAATCAACTTTGAATATGCGTAATACTACAAAATTATTCAGTTCTACAGAATTTTATTAGTGAATTGAAAGCTTTTTCTATTGATTCGGCGGTAACTTTGTGGAAGTTTATTTTTAATATAAAATTTAATTAAAAATTGATAACTTAGTTATTCCACTTGGTTTATCACTAACGTGACGCGTTTCGCCTCTTTAAGAAGCATCTTCAGACTAACCGTATCGCAAGGTTACTTATTTCTAAAGAAAACGATGATTCTAATTCTTGAAAGGGCGGGGGTGAGTTCTATTACATTCTACTGGACGTGTGGAGGGGGGTAAGGTATAAACATTGAATAAACTAAGAATTAGAATCATCGTTTACCTTAGAAATAAATAACCTTGCGATACGGTTAATTTGAAGATACTTCTTAAAGAGGCGAAATGCGTCACGTTAGTGATAAACCAAGTGGAATAACTAAGTTATCAATTTTTAATTTAATTTTATATTGAATTGAAAGCTGTTTCGAATTCACGCCATCGTTAGAACTATGCTTAAATTTATTTTAGCTTAGCTATGTATACTGTTTTAGAAGAGATAGACAATATTATGTTATCTCACTTATTACAACATAACTTCTACATAAAACTAAAATATTTAACTTACTAATTGTCACTTCTAAGGTGTAAACTGTCAATTCTTAGTGGAAAGGCATTATATTTTAAAAATAAAACACGATTAAGCATATGAAAGATGTACAAAAAAATGTGTTGTCGGAAAAGGAAAATACAAAATTCTTTTTAATCAACGTAAACATATTGAAATTTGATTTGATTTGTTGAAGCATATGACGGAGTGTTCTGTTTTGACGTATTGTGATTCAAAATTGTATGAAATGATAAGTTTATAAGTGTAACTGTCTAACAACCACAATTTCACCGCAGTGTATTTTGAGCATCATTTTTCCGAAATGTTAACCATAGTTTTTCATTTGTTATTTTAAAAATTGTCACGTCGCGTCCGTGATGCAGTGGTCAACGTCGTTACTGACCTCACGGGCTTGATGCCCAGTTTTTACAGTTTCATGAATTGATTTTTCAATCGATTTATGGATTTCTGTTCGTAGGCATGGATGTTTGTGATGTCTTAAATTCCTTTCCACCCAACTGATCCTAAAAACTGGGCTATAGGGAGAGCAAAAAGTTACCTACTAGTCCTGTTCTAGCCCTCTTCGAAAAAGAAACGTTGGGCAGCTAATTTACAAGCAGTTCTTGTTGAAAAACTTAAAATGAGATACCTCCATTAGGAGGCCATCTGCTCCAAAACAAGTTTTTATCAATGCAATCAATCAGCAGGTTATTATGACTTTCTCTTGTAATAATCAAATTAGTCACTTTGGTTTACTTGTAGATGAAATAGTTTTTCGTGGAGTATATTACTTCCTACTTTCATTGAAGTGAACATGTAAATTACTACAAATTTTAACCTAAGTCATTTACTTACACAGCATAGCTGCAATACATCGTTATTCGATTATCATTTGCCATTGCATTTTCCGTAGAACGAAGTATGACTCGCGTAAAATAATACGTTGGCGTCGCCGCCTCTGCCGTCACGTGACAGTTGAGCCCCTAGCATCCAGCGCGCCGCCGCCCTGGACCATTTTCCGAACCCCGCCCACCCCTCGCCTCTCGCCGCCGTCTCAGCCCACGAAGAAACTCCGATTCGACGCTCCCAAAACATCGCGGTCCTTCCTACCTCCGGCAATAATAATCCCACACAACACCGACGGCCAGGTAAAGCGGTTACATTCTTCTGTGCATTCGCGCCGTCATCTAATGCCAATGCAGTCCATCAATGACCTAATGACTGCACCAGAGTCCTTGAGTCGAACCTAAAAACCGACGCGCGAAACCCAAGTGAAAACTCAGTGATCAAAAGTTAGCCTCGATAACATTCGCACAATAAATACCTTAAACGAGCAATCCAGTTTGATCAATTGCTCAGCTATGTTCGCCTAAATAGGTTCTGAATTATATACTACTTCGTTTGCTTTATTACTTTCAAAATATTGTATTTATTGTGTGCATTGTCAGTTGTAGGTCAAACTTATCCAGTGTTTTATTTTGCTTTAATTTACATTTCAGATCGTCCATTTAAATTGTTATTAAAAACATGTGATTTAAACATCGAATAGAATACAGAATTCATGCCATTTTTAATTAGATTATTTTATAGATAAGTGATCGATTTATTTCGAGTGAGAATAAATAGTACGTTCGTTATGAGTGGCAGTGTCGGAGAATAAATCCGTTGACATTTCCGCGGGGCATTCGTTAGGCTTCAGTGATGGGTAAAGATAAGAACCCGGAGATAGTGGTGGGTCCCGAGGTCAAAGTGGCGACCGTGGACGTAGAGTCGATCGACAACATGGCGACGCTTCCTGTTTCGCAGCAGCACCGCCAGCAGCAGGGCAGCGACATCGCGATCGCCGAGAAAAACAACTCCGCCAACAAAGAGATGGAGCTAAAAAACGTCCAACCTCGCCCCGCCAAGAGGTACAGCGCCCCCACATCCGATACAAACGGCTTGATATTAAATTTGCTTTAAATATCAAAAATCATCGAAATTTCGATATAAATAATTCAGTTGTCTTTTTATATCGCAATTTCTCTCACATTATGTATTTTGCAATTTCAGTGGAGGCGTGGTTTTTCACCCGACATAGAAATACAATGAAACATTATTTGTCGTAAATTCTTCTCAATTCATAGTGATAATAATAATCCATCATATACAGTTATTTGAATCGTTAATTCTAAATAAATAAGCATCATTCATATTTAAAAGCTATCTGACATCGGTTGGACAGTTAGATACATTCTTTAATCAAATATATATCTATTACTTATTTGTAAATTACATTACATTGATAAATAAAACGAGTTATTTACATTATAACTAAAAAATCCGAATAAAATATCTCTCCATTTATAATTATTAACTATCATAATATACGATTCTTTTCAAAATAGCTTGTTATGAAAAATCATTTATCTTTAAAGATCAATTCATCAATTTATTAAGTCTTAAAAATCGTTCTATATGCAAGTAAAAACATTTACAATAAGGTGCGGGTGCGCTTCTACCCAGGGGCGACGCGTATAGATATGTGCAATTTATGCGGCGCACTCGAGCGGTTGGGCCAAAGGGCGGCCACAGACCATTTCTTGAATTAGTCTCAGTGTGTCGGTCATTTCTCGATTGTTTAAATTTATTAATTTCAAATGCATACGTACACAATTATTTTATTTTCAGGACGATAATTTCTATTGGATTATTAAAAACGCTGCCATAGGATTTGTCATTAAAGAGCCAGTTTTTGCTTTCTGGCATCTTGAATTGAAACCAATTATTGAATAATATTAATAAATTACGAATATTTATTTCATTCTCCATTAACTGTCTACCTTAGAACGGCATTTTGTGATGTTACACCGGCGGCCGTCTACCTCGCAGTGGCCCTGCTGTGTCATGTAAACAAAATAGTCAGCACAGTACCAAATTCACAATAAACAATGTGTGTACAATCAAAAACTACAGTTTTGTCAAATTATGTGCTCTTCTATAAACTACGATTTTCACTATTTGACTGGGTAACTTATTAAATATTTAAAAACTAGCTATACGATGTTGTTGTTTGAACTACATAAATATAAAACCGTAATCAGACCACCAAAATGTACATAATATCATTTTTTAGAAGTTTTCAGTACACTTATTTGCAAACTATATATTTAAAATATGTTATAGAATTAACACATTTCTTAATAGCGATACTATTCACAATGTATGATTATATATTATGCAGTATTTTTAAATATCTCTAATAGGAAATCCCTTTAAAAATATTCTACCCACTCTTTAGAAACAATAACAATCACTTTTTTATTATATTCATAGTTTATTTTAGCAACGTTAAATTAAAAAATTATGCACAATAATAATCGATATTAAAAGACTTTTTTACATTTCCACTGTAGATATCATTACCATTTCACTCTAAAGCTGTGGCGATGCAAAGAAACGCCTCCATAGATTTTTTTGCTTTTTGGGTATCTTTTATAAAAGGTACTTTTAGTTTAGTCAAGGAGGAGTATCAATTAGTTTTACTACGCCACTGCTCGAAAGCATGAATTGAAAAATTTGATGAAAATGAGATTGTTCAAAAGTCAAAATAGATCAGTTGAAAAATCAGTTGATAATAAAATACAAAAAAACGACAGGAGACTGGGGAGAAATATAGCACGCAATCGTATATACAATAATTATTATATATGTATTGTTTTTGTCAATAAAATTTGATTGTTTTTAGTGAGATATGCTTTTCCATTTTGATTTTTGGACAATGCCTATTTCGTCGGTTGAATTAATGACCATGGTATCAAAATTTTTATAAGTTATATTTGTTTTTGTTTTCAGAACATCCCTGTTCATCATCATGAGTTTCATCTACGCCAAGCTTTTAGTAGTTATCTGCATTGCTTACGTCATCAGCGATGTCATTACGCACAACTTGCCTTTGTATTATTACGAGGGCTTTTTCACCTACCTCTATGGCATGAGCATTTTGTTTTTGCTCTATGTCTTCTGTTTCCTGCTGCAAGGTTAGTATATTTCACATCAGATGTCAATCAACCATTTCACACAATATGTAGCAAATAAATCAACCTAAATAAGAATAGTAGAAAAATCAAACCACATTTTCAAAAAAAAAAAAAAAACACTGCATGCCTTTTATTTTAAAACACTATAGTCTACACCTAGTTATTTCATTCAAATTAATATAAATTGTATTATACATACATATTATAATATGAATCAAATCTCTTCTGAATGATCATAGTGACACCATAACCCAGATTAATAAAAAAACACTTCTAAAACGCAACGAAATCTACTGTACAATAAATAAACGCGATAAAATGATTTAAATAATCAGACAATTCAGATTAAAAATTATGTCTTTCAAAGCGACAAAAACAATCCTTTACGATTTTGTAATATTCATGTCTTGCATGAATTCTTTTTGCACATTTATTGAAGACATCACTTCTATTATTATGTCTAATTGCTAGAGAGCACATGCTGCAGTGGAAGCCCCCCTAAACCGAAGCCACCCCCACCAGAAAAGAAACCCAAGAAAGAAAAGGAAAAGAAAAATAAGGAAAAAGAAAAGGAAACGAAGAAAGAAGCTAAAAATAAGGAAAAGGATGCCGCCAAGGAAAAACCGACCAAAGAATCAAAGAAGCAAAGTCAATTCCAGGTAGATTTCGCTTTTATTATTTTCTGTGTCCAATTTGAAAGGTTAAACACAACAGTTTCATTAATCTGATGATTAATATTACAATTTTATTAATAATTCTGAACTGGTTTCACCTAAGTACTTCTACAAAATCTTTATATATTACGTATTGCGAAACCGTATATCATTTTAAATTAAAATTACTATGAATTTTTGATCGACAATATCAATTAAATGTTGCATTAGATATTTTGGCGGATCTGTGAAAATGTTGTGTTAATGCCTTCTGCTTCCCATCGTAACTTCTGACCTACATTCCATAAATGTGGCTAGAATGCTGTAGAGCTTTTGACAGGTACGTGACTCTTTCTACAAAAGACGTTCGTTCGCTTGAAAAGCATCTCTGAAGCCGCCTAATGAAAGTCTACGATGTATAATAATACACTAGCCGTTGAATGTTGTAGACCTTTAAGGATTTTTTATTTCCTACGTAATAAGCACTCTCTTTCTCCTCGTGTTGTTATAATCACAGTGTATTTTATTTCCCCGCTTCGTTTGTTTGTCGACTACTCACTACAACTTGTTTTCTAGTTGTAGTTTTAAAACTTTTTTTGTGATTATTTTGTCGTTTTCCAGTTTTCGCAAGATTTTTTTGTTTTCGTTTTCTTTTACGATTACAATGCGAATGGCTTACTAGAAATAGTTTCAGATTGCACTCTTTGTTGAACTTTAATTAATTTTGTTTTCAAACTCACCAAAAAAACAAACGTCGAATCATAAGCTTTCTTTAAAATTGTCTAAATTTTAAGTTCTATCGGAATATTGTAAAAACTTCATCACAATAAAAAATCTTACATTCTTTTTACCATTTGAATGTAAATTACAAAATGTATTCTGTGTGTAAATTGTCTTTTCAGAAAACTCGTTATTTATTTTTCTTTATTAAGAATAATATGTTTATAGTATTGACTGATTTTTCAGGCATTCTAATTTATAATAACTTAATATTTTTGAAATTTAATAAACTGTCTGTAAGAAACTAAACCCCAGTGATAAATACATGTCTCGTTTAAACCTAGAATCCTCTAATTAAAAATATATTTTTAACTTCAATACATAAATTATTTTAATTGAAAGCCCTCTAAAATTTAGTTTTATTCTTTAGATTAAATACATTTTAATTGATTTGTTTCTTTTAATTATTCCACATTTCACAGCACATGAATGTTTAATCATGTACAAACCCCGTATTTCATTTCAATTCATGTGTTTAGATTTTTTTAAACAATAATTTTCATTATAATTTGCAATGCATGCGATTTTTGGTTATCGTCGGCCATCTTTATCGTTTTGGGCAGGAGGTGTATCCCCGCAAGATGCGCGACATTGTCCGCGACCAACAACGCACGGCGCCATTGTGCCCTCCCGAGCAGGTGAGGAATATGCAACGAAACCTCCATAGATCGAACGAATAGAATATTAGCTACGGCACTACATCAAATCTCTCACTCTCAACACAAAATCAGAACAATTAGGGCCTGATGAAAATCAAATTGATTTACGCCCGGGTAGGGATTGCTGTACTATATTTATTTCGGTATTAAAATACAAATACCGGTATTTCAAACATATATGAAAATTAGCACAAAACTACGGTCAATCGGGGGATCCCAATACCGGATGATTAAATCAATAACTATAAATAATATAAAATTTAAATTGAAAATTGATAACTTAGTTATTCCACTTGGTTGGTGGAATAACCAAGTTATCAATTTTTAATTTAAATTTTATATTAAAAATTAACTTCCACAAAGTTACCGCCGAATCCATAGAAAATATCAATAACTATAAATTTGGATTATTGAGATTTTGTACACTTCCATGTATTTTGTCACTAACGACCCGGGTTTCGCCTTTCGGCATCTTCAGGCATTCGAGCACACGAATGGACTCGAACTGAGAGACAGTAAACAGTGTCTAACGCTTATATAGAAGATACAAATGCGACAAATATCATTTACGAGGCAATACATTATACGTCTGAGAGCCACACCGATACCTGAGTTAAAATTTCGGAAATCGCCCTAATCCTTATTTTGTAAACACCATATTAACAGAGTGGCGAATTGCCGAAGGCGATTGCCGCTTTTCAACTTCTTTTAGAAATACCAGTGATTTTACAATTATAATAGTATTGTGGGTTTTGACGGGATGTAATTCGACGTCGATAATAATAATCCAAATTTAATATTGAAATTCCATCAAGCACCCTCAGTCGATGTCTTAAATTATACTTAAATTATATCAATAACTATAGTTTGATATTTCATATTAATGATAGGCTAATTTTCATAAATAAATACCTTAAATCTATTGTTTTCTTGAGTAAAAGTATGACTTTTAAGAGGTTAACTGCCAATAATTATTGGTGAAAAGGCATTATATTTTAAAAATAAAAGACAATTTGCTTGTCCTGGTCATTATAAAAATGTAGTTTGAGCTTAAAAAGGTAATTTGTTTTATACTACCTCCGCATGTGTGACCCATCCGAATGGGTTTCACTCAGCGCGAGCATTACCAACTAACAAACAAAGTACATGTGGAAATTAGGTAGTACTTTTTGAGTGTTAGATTATCTTGGAAAGGGAGGAATTATATACTGAACATTGGTGAATGCGTTAATGGAGAAAAATGGCTCGGAGCCCGTGGTCTAACTATTATAACGATGTCCTATAATCAGACGTCGAGAAGCATAATTATTTAGGTACATATTGTACATGAAGGATGCGCAACCAGTCGATATCGAAGCCAAATTTGGTGGATCTCAACTGTATTAAATTGAGGATATATTCGGATAAAATACATGTGAAGAAAAGGTATCCAAAAGTTCGTCACTTCTTTTAGATTTACGTTTAAAACTTGTTGTAGATCAGCATTTAGCCATTTATTGGCTATTTCTTTTAATTAAAACGATCGCTTTTATTTTTGCTATCGACTTTTTTAAGGGGAGATATGGTAGCACTAAAACAAAGTTTTTCTGACATTTGAAGTTCGTCAAGAAAACATAGGTCCTCTTACTTGATGAAGTATTTTACACTGTAACTCGATATTTTTTCAGGAAAATGAAAATAAGAAAATATTAAATAATTAGGTTACTTTGTACCGTTATTCAACTTTCACAACAATAGTTTGCATTATAAAAATCAACACAAAATTCTGTAAAACCATCAGTAAAAGCTATTCTATACGTTTAAGAATGAATCATTTTATAACTAGATCTATGGAGATTTTTTTGTACCATTAAGCACCAATAAGGAAAGGTTTTTACCCTTATTCTTCGTGTGTGGGGTGGGGTTTTCAGCGGAGGATGTGCCTACACGGTACGGTGCCTGCACTCAAAGTACTATGTTTCATTTAACTGTTTGGCTTTTATTTACCATTACATACTGTTTGTATTATATTAACTGTGTGAATGTAAAATATGTTACTGTATATATAGTTGTTTTTTATGCTTTTCGTGTTCGGCCTTTGCTGTATATATTTTTTTGCTTTTATTTAATCTGCCATGCATTTTTGGGTTGTACAGATAAATGGTCTAAAGTCAAAATGTTAACTCGACAAAATGTTTACATGACAAAATGTTTACAGACAAATGGTTTACAGACATATGGTTTACCGACAAAATGTTTACTATCAAAATTTTCTGATAGTGTTTATAATGTTCGGAAAACATCGGAAACCTGAAATATGTTTACAAACTTTCTTTCGGAATGAGGTAAAATTCTAAAAAAAAATTACGTCTTGATAAAAAAAATGCTGAGTATTCGTTTTGAAAATATCCCCATTGAAATAGTTTTAATATATTAAAATTTTTTTCATTAGAAGACGTGTTTTGGTTTAGCAATTTCGAAGATGTGTACTCTCATGGATAAAACTAATATATTAAGATATTGTCGCACACGTTTTGCAGGTTGTGTGTTTGAATGAACACGTGAAAGAGATAAAAAATCATCCGGCGCATAGTGGTCCAGATTTAAAAAGTAGCGGAATTAATTCATTATCTCCATTATTATAAAGATACAAATATGAAATAAATTGTATTTGGATCCTGACACAATACTACATTAGATAGTAAATTTTTTTTTAAATTCGAATGAGCGCAAATACGCTAAATTCCCGCTCCAATCCATTGAGTGGGAATTCCAATCCAATCCATACAAACGACATGGTATAAAAAGTTTCTCGAATTTCATCATTCACAAAATATTAGTAGACATCCTTAATTTTATCAGTTGTTTATAAAGATAAGAGATGCATTCATGTTGGTTATTTGTCAAATTGCTTTTACTAAATTGAATGGCTGTCTACTTATCGGAGTGGGTTTTACCCCTTTACAGGCAGAGAATGAAATTAAAAAGTAAAAAAATCAGAAAATTTTAATAGCAAACATTTTGTTGGTAAACCATTTGTCTGTAAACCATTTGTCGCGTAAACATTTTGTCGTGCACATTTTGTCTTTAGACCATATGTCTTTAAACCATTTGACGTGGAACCCATTTTGGGACTGTTCATAAGTTAAAAGGACTTCTTACATGAAATATATGACATTTTCAAAATAATATATGACAACATTATCTCAACGTTCTTCAGTTTCAGTGCATTCATTAATTTTGACTGTTGACACTTTCATTTTTATTTTCATTTTTAATTGAGATTGAAAAGATCAAAGCAAACAATCAAGTGAATAATAAATATCACTAGAATCATTTTATCAGATTCAACTTCCTTCGATTTGTTAAATCCAATTATGTATTGTTATCGGTCACAATACTGTTGTTTGAAATATTTATCTAATGAAAAGCTACATTATTATTTCTACATACTCTTTCCACAATATTTTTGGATAATTTAGCTAGGTAGGTACTGTAAAAAATATTCAGCCTAATGAAGAACCAGCTTCTGTGGTTTATTTCTGATACATACCGGCATCATCGGTCCTTACATGTTTAAATCTTCCTATAACAATGTATTCTGACTGATTCATCAAAGTATAAGACATAATTATACTAACAAGCATTGACTGATTAATTTGATAATTTTACAATGTTAACCATGAATGTTTATCCATTCAAAATATTATGATCCAGATATCTAGTCTTTATTCGTATGTTTAGACATCTATATCATACAACTCAGGTAAAAGTCTCACTTTGTAAAAATTTATGAACGGTCTAGTTTCTTAGAAAAGCACGCCGCATTTATGCACATGCATGGTTAATAAGAAAGCTAATGTGAACATACCAGTCACAATGTTGTGTGTTCAACCAAATAAATTATTTGATGAATTATTATAGTGTATCATGAAAATCTTCAGCAACATGCAAATAAGTAGTTGCAAATGTTGCATAATTCATTACTTTGAATGTATAAACTAAAACAATAAAAGAATAATATAAATTAACTTTGTCTTGCTACATTGTACAAAAAAATGTAACAAAGTGAACCACACTCCCCTACAAAAAATATACACATGATTATTTTACACAACACTTATATTTTCAAATTTATAACACACAATTGTTTGTGTTTCCAAAACAACAAAAAGCACAATTAGATAGGTACTTATTCTGAGAATATATTGCCCTCACTATGTAATTCATACCAAAATGTTTCTTTCTATCAAACCCAATCTTCAGACAAACAAATTATAAACAAGCAGTTTTGTGAAAACATACAGAAGTACAACAATATTACATATTAATTGTGCCTAATGGAAAAATATTGTGACATAATTTTCAATAGTTTTCAAGTTATAATTTCTTTGGGGTATTTAAATTGTCCATTGCTTGAGTGATATAAATATTCAACACTGATTTTTTAAATATTACATAACGATTTTATAACGTGTTTAAAAAATACATATTAATATATTATATAAAAATAGTCAGTTAAAGATTAATGTCTTCAAAAATATTATATAACATCATATTTCTATGCATTTAAATTCTCTTTAAACCAATATAATTTATTTTTAGAAATGCATAATTACATGAATTGGAAGTTTTCAAATTGATAATATAATTACATATTTATTTTATAAAATGCTTGTACACATTTGAATGCTTTTGTTACACGGTAGTATTTAGAATTTGTAAAAAATGGCATGAGATTACATATTATTGTAATTAAGGTTAATTTATTTTGCATTTTGGACACCACAGTTTTTTTTTATTTAAAAAGTTTAATTTTAATTTAAATATTTATTTTGATGTCATATTACTCATAATATTTTCTTTTCTGATCATAAAAAAATATATCATGAATCTCCATAATAAACAAAAGAATAATTATTGTGAATATTGCTAAATTTTGTGGAAATTTCTTTTGGCCGGTTCGGACTGTGTTATACATTGCATTAAATGTCTTACCCTTCGGTGTGTTCAGGATGTTGTGGAGGTGGAGTCCGGAGTACCGCAGCGAGGTCTTCGCAGGCGAAAGACTTCTCAAAATGATCACAGCCACGGAAGTTTCTTCTTACGAATCGGTGCTATTGGTTAGTCAAATTATTATTACTCGTAATTATTATTATTTGTTGAGTCTCGATTTCTTGCCCTGAGTTTCAGTTGCAGATCAGTTTGAGAAACGCTGATCTATATTGATGGTCTAAAAATGTGTTTTTCCAGCATTGTTTACTTACAAGGTTTGTTTATATCAATGGCAGTCATTGCATATTTAGTTTGGATGGGCCTAATAATGCATATACCACAAAAATTATGTATAACCTAAATATATATAACCTTAAAATAAGGTAATATTGACAATGACTCATCAAACCAATGCTTAACAAAAAAAATATCAAATTTGGATTATTGAGATTTTGTACTCTTCCATGTATTTTGTCACAGTCGATGTTTTAAATTATAAAAAAAATTCTTTTAATCTTGTTCTCTCACTGGATATTATCATTATTTTTTTGTTGTTCATGTGCTAGCTTTTGGATTGGGTACAATGATCTACAACGGACTGGAATTCGGAGCGTTCTTCGAAGTTCCATTCACATCACCGTGCTATCAGATCCTACGCGGAGTCAACCCCGTCCTACAGATGGTATTCACCTTCATGCAAATGTACTTCATCTTCATGAACTCCAGGGTAAGAATTTTTAACACTAAACTTCCTAATGTTACTTGCATTATATATTAAAATATTCAAATTTTTCATTCTTATTATGGTTATCTGTGTATGATTTCTCAATTAAACTCTTTCGTCATTCACTAACTGTTTTCATAAAAAAATATGGATCGTTTTATGGGATGGTATGGTTAAAAATATCAGAACTTGTTTTCTTTAACACATCAATTTTTCAGCTTCTTAAGAAATGTATTTTTTGTTATTTTGCCGTGTAATATAAAGCATCTTTTAATCTTACTTCTATCACTAATATAAAACTTTTTTAGGCATAATTTACCTTATATTTTAAAAATATACTGCCTTTCCACCAAGAATTGACAGTTAACACCTGAAAAGTGATTAATTTACCTTTTAAAATTAATTAACGTCAATACAGTAATGTTATTGCATCATAATTTTAGATGTGATGTAAATTATTTAGAAATAGTATTACCAGTTTCATGTAGAATAAAATTCTTTTTTTATGGAAATATAAGAGATAAAATTTGGATTATTGAGATTTTGTACACTTCCATGTATTTTGTCACTAACGACCCGGGTTTCGCCTTTCGGCATCTTCAGGCATTCGAGCACACGAATGGACTCGAACTGAGAGACAGTAAACAGTGTCTAACGCTTATATAGAAGATACAAATGCGACAAATATCATTTTCGAGGCAATACATTATACGTCTGAGAGCCACACCGATACCTGAGTTAAAATTTCGGAAATCGCCCTAATCCTTATTTTGAAAACACCATATTAACAGAGTGGCGAATTGCCGCTTTTCAACTTCTTTTAGAAATACCAGTGATTTTACAATTATAATAGTATTGTGGGTTTTGACGGGATGTAATTCGACGAATGGGTAAATATATACAATCATTCCACATTTAGTGACATCTGTTAGGTGTTTCAACGTATCGGATTTTTTTGATACAAGACTATCTATAAGAGACGCCTCGTAGCCATTATTAATGGCAATTTGTTTAATAATGTTTAGTTCGTTTTCAAAATTAAATTTATTTAGAGGTATAGTGACTAATCTGTGAACCTGAGGATAGTCTTGTATCAAAAAAACAACGTAAATTAGCAGAAAAGATGCTATATTTCGGGAACTTGTCTAAAGACATAGACCGCCCTAGAATCTGGCATAGAATTAGTTATTTAGGTTGCACAAGCTTTAAAATTAAAAAACAACTCGCTGATAGTGTTAGACCGGCGTTCTATTGCAAAAACTCTCTAGGCAAATTACTTATTAACAATAAAGATAGAGTAAACTTTAAGAACAAATCTGGTATTTATAAATTAAAATGCAATGATTGCCAACATTTCTATGTGGGTAAAACCACACGTACATTAGATATAAGGGTATCAGAACATTTAGCTGCCTTTAGATTAAAAAAAGAAACTTCGACATTCGCAAATCACTTGCTAATGGAGAACCATACGTTTGATGCGGATGATGGGGTTAAACTGTTGCATAAAAACATGGGGGATCATAAATTATTTTATCAGGAAATTTTAGAAATTAATAGAGCACAGTTAAACTCCTTACCAATCTTGAATGAGCAGCTGAACCTTCCTAATTCTCTTCTATTATATCCGATACGTTGAAACACCTAACAGATGTCACTAAATGTGGAATGATTGTATATATTTACCCATTCGTCGAATTACATCCCGTCAAAACCCACAATACTATTATAATTGTAAAATCACTGGTATTTCTAAAAGAAGTTGAAAAGCGGCAATTCGCCACTCTGTTAATATGGTGTTTACAAAATAAGGATTAGGGCGATTTCCGAAATTTTAACTCAGGTATCGGTGTGGCTCTCAGACGTATAATGTATTGCCTCGAAAATGATATTTGTCGCATTTGTATCTTCTATATAAGCGTTAGACACTGTTTACTGTCTCTCAGTTCGAGTCCATTCGTGTGCTCGAATGCCTGAAGATGCCGAAAGGCGAAACCCGGGTCGTTAGTGACAAAATACATGGAAGTGTACAAAATCTCAATAATCCAAATTTAATATTGAAATTCCATCAAGCACCCTCAGTCGATGTCTTAAATTATAAGAGATAAAGCTTTTTTAACAAATAGCAAGAAAAATAAACTGTGTTCATCAAAAATCAAACTACCTTACAGTTTCCTATAAAATAACTGTGCCTAACAAGCAGTAGAGATGAAGTCATCGTATTGACAAGATAATTATTGGTAACAAAAATTCATCTTACCTTAAAAAAGGGACCAAACCGAGATCAAATCTGCTTTAGTATGTTTGTGCAATATTATATTTTTAGCGTATAAAGATGAGCCACAATTCATCTTCTGATATTTTACTGTCCATGATTCGACCACACATAATGTTCTTGGATAAGCCTCTTACCAGTAATGCATTTCCTGATTCATAAACTTCGTTAACTTTCCAGATTGTGTCGCTTTAATAAATAGCAATGTAGATTCCCTGTGTCCTTGAACACTCTCCTGTTGGTTTTATATCCCTAATGTTGGAGTCCCTGTATTTTGATATAAAAAATGAAAGTTCTTTTTTCGTGCAGACTTCAAGAATAGCGTTACTGAAGACTGAGGTAGGCCATGAAAAATATTTGGACTCACTCAATTAGTCCTCTTTTTCATTATCTCATGAAAATCACATTCGGTGTCCATTTTTTCTCAAATCTTTCTTTTATGCTTCCGATTTTTGCTTCACAATTTTTACTTTAATGTTAGTAGTTAAATGTCACATTGTTTTTTTTTTTCGAATAATCATCCAAAGCCATTGTTGGAATGCTTTGTATAATGAATCATCCAATAAACGAGAAGCTTATTACACTTTTTGTGTAACAATACTTTAAATTTAGCTGTTCATGATATTATTTAGAATCAAGGTTTTGCAATGCATCCAAAATCTTATTTTATTTGCATTTATGAACATACAGTCAGTGATGTTTCCTTATGCATTGATTATATTCAGTATTCAAAAAATGCAAGCAAATTAAAATACCGTCTATAAGAGCCAGGGTTAGTTTCAGCATTTCATTCATATCTAAAAATACATAGTAACTGTTTATATATGATATAACAAAAAAGAATTAATAGGAAAGTTGAGTTGTAAACTACACAATATTTATATGATCCCCCTTGTTTGGTAACGTTTTCGTCCCTTTGAAGTAAATCACTTGCATCATGTAATTGAAAGGCCAGAAAATGTGACATTGAAGTTCAATCAAGCACCTTCAGTCGATAGTACTATTTATATGATTATTTGCCACGGGGAACATCACTCACTGCGCGTTCATTATCACGGTGTTACTTCATTCTTTATTTAAATTTAGGAATAAAGAGTTTTTTTCACAAATTTTTTATTATACCACACCGCAACATATCAACTCATTGTGTTTTTTCTAATTTTTTGGTGTTTTACTTTAGGAACAAAATGTTTCCCAGCTTACAAATAATTGATAAGTTAAATTAATATTAGTTATTAATGGTGATAATGATACATAGGTATTACCAAAAATTTAAGAGACTAGGTGCCTGTATGAAAATACAAATTTTTCATTTAAGCTTATACTGGCGACTTCTTATTTCTTTTCTATAATAAAACTAATAAAAAATCCTCTCAATTAATAACCTTTGACATTGCAAAACCAAGAAAACAAGACATTTTTTCGCTGTATAATAGAGGTGGGATTTTCAATAATATTACATACTTTATACAGTTCTTGCTTACAAGTGAATGAAAACTGTCATTCTTGTGTCATCAACATTCTGTCTCTCCAAACTATCTCTCAGAAAGAAAAAAGAGCTTGCATGTAATGTTATTCATAGAATGCATTAAATGCTGTAAAGACTGATAAATTCGAATTGTATACCTACTCAGTCAAGTCTTCTACAGAGCACTAAATATAATCAAACGCTGTATCACACTAATTAAAGATTAGTTTAAATATTCAATACATCTTTTTTGAATTATTCAGATTTTGTACACTTCCATGTATTTTGTCACTAACGACCCGGGTTTCGCCTTTCGGCATCTTCAGGAATTCGAGGGCACGAATGGACTCGAACTCTCAACCTCAGTTCGAGTCCATTTGTGCGCTCGAATGCCTGAAGATACCGAAAGGCGAAACCCGGGTCGTTAGTGACATAATACATCGAAGTGTACAAAACCTCAATAATTCAAATTTGATATTGAAATTCCATCAAGCACCCTCAGTCGATGTTTTAAACAATACATCTTTGTTTTATCTCACAGTTGAACATCCACCGTTTCAAAGTTGTGGCCCGCTTCGGCCTGATGCATGTTGTGGCAACAAACCTGTGCGTTTGGATCCGAACCCTCGTGCTGGAATCGCTGAAGGAGATTACCGCTTACCACACCAAACGCGGAGATCACCCTGAAGATGGAATCATACTGGGTAAAATATTTTAGCAATAAATATAAAATATAAAATATCGCTCACTTTTCCATTACAAGACACTCAAAAAAATTTAAAACAACTTAAAAAGACACATGAAAATATGTCAAATTATTAACATTACAGCAGGCATTAATCATTCTATGACACAGGAAACTCGCAATTATACATGTTCAAAATCTCCATTCAGTAAATTTCCAAGACCTCATTTTCAACACTATGGTCTTTCAGGATCACAGAGAGTGCAACAGTAGCTGCTTTTTAGTGAGCATAGAGTCCCGAATAACTTACTATCTGGAGGTTCAATGTGGTCCAAAAATATCTGTTGATCATCAATTATAAAATCTTCCCATCAATTTTGGCATTAATTATGGGATAGTACATTAATATCTTAAAAGACGCACCCCCACTCTAATTGGCGAGATCTGTAATAGGAAAATTTTCTCTAATAGGGAGAGAAGCTTTTCAGTTTAGGACAACTCATTGTCTAATGAAAAATTGATAAATTCATATTATACTGCATTTTGCTGACTCCATATATTAGAATAAGCTAAAGAAAATAGTTATCCTTATTTTGACTGATTTATATAAATTTAATATTGCAGAAAGTATCCGCCTCCATACTCTTCGCAACGCTGGAACCGTTTTGGGAACAGAAGTGGGCGGAACACGAGCTATCCCGACTCCCACCCCCTCCGGAGTCACGTCATCGACTATCAAGAACTTTGCATACAACGCCATAGCTTTTGCTACTACTCCCAGCACTACCACCGATACTCCCAGTGAGTCATGCATTTTCCCTCATAATACATTTTTTAAGAAGCTTCATTTATTCAATCATTGATATCAAAACATTAATTCATCTTAATCACGTTTCTTATCAATATCAAATCTATAATACTGCAAGTATCTTAACGTTGCTAATATAATTTTTTTACATATATGTCACTAACAGATTGTCTCTTATAAGACAAAACATTCTGTCTACCTTCTCACTAACACCATTGAGACATGAGCTAGCTGACGAACCAGACTTGGTTTTCCAGCATTTCAAGGTTATTTATGCATCATGAATTGAGTTTTTGCAAACGGAATGTGAATGTCAACTCGATACAATTCTGAATAAAAATGATATGATGGTGGATTACTAATTATACGAAACCATGTCATTGTGGAATGAACAGTTTTCACAAGCTGCGTGTGCCTTCCGATAATAATTGGAAATTGCAATAGATTTTTATACACCTAACACAGAATCCTAAAAACAAAAAAAGAAGTTGCAAACTGAATATTCAAATACCTATAACTTCTTGAAATGTGCGAAAACCAAACTTGATTCACTTCTATAAAATAGAATAATAAGTGAAAAAATAGCATACAAGAAAGAGAATACTCTTGAGTAATTTAACATAAACTGCAATTTCATTTGCAATTATTTTGACTTAGGATGTTATCCTGAAGCGTAGCAATGAATGACAGTGTATTGTTGTTTTTTTGTTGTCTTTTAACTTGTGACAGCAAAATAGTTTTGGCGTACCTTTCAAAAAATGTTGTATGCGACCAATGTTAGACACATTTAAATACTAACATTAAATTAATGGCCAGTAGTATATTTCTGCACTCCAGCAGTCTAAGCCGTGCAACCGAAAACACAGCTTTAAACAAATATCTGTTTTTTACGACAATATACCGTATGTGTTCAAATAATGCCACATACATAGTGAGTGGAGAACTGTAAATAATAAATAACATACTTTTCTCTTCTGCCCTAAGAAGGGACCTAACATCTTATTTCTCCCTTTGCAGCCACCAGCACCTTGTACCCTCCGTTCGTAAAAACCCCCGCTTCCACATTACTAAAAAAGATCAAAAGCACCGTCCCTACCACTTCCGCCCCGTGGTATAAGCCCCTGTCGGATCTCGATCCTTGGGCCAACGACGATCCTTGGACCACTCCTCCCACGGTCCCCACCACCACTCTCTCTCCTCTGACCACCCTCGCGAGTCAGACTTCCACGGCCGTCACGGCCGCCGCCGATTGGTTCTACAAGACTTTCGCTCCGGTAGCTTTCACTACGACTACTAACCCTTCCACCGTTATCGCCTCCGATGACAATAACGTTTGGAACTATCCCATTAACAATAATATCTACGGAGCAAATAACGGGCCACCGCCTCTATCAGGTTGGTCCTGTGTAATCTGCAACCGTGCATCATTTTTGCATGCATCTCTACAGCATCATAACAAGACATCTTTAAACGACTACGATAACACCTGTCAGTACATATTTGCTCACGCAAATTTCTAGATAAATGCATCACATTAAATAAAAAAGTTAATGGCTCATTAAATACGAAACTCCTAAAGATGTCTTGTTATTTTAGACAAACAAGTAGCTTGTTAAAAATCATTTTAACTCATTCATCATTCCTGTATCATTAAAAATAACAATAAATATAAATATATAATTTCAATTACTTATTACTCTTCTGTATACATATTTCGAAGTGTGGCTTTTATTACAATGAGATTCGGTATTTCAAGCAATGTGCCTGCTTATTTTTCTTCTTTGAATATTCTATCTTCAAATATTTATGATTTGTATTTTTTTTGATGTTCAATATAAAATTAATTATTTATTAAAACCAACAATAGTTGTGTGGCAAATACTGATTCAGCAGCTCAGAATCATGAAGTGGAAACTAGAAAAAAACAAGCAAGTCAAAATGCAGAATAAGGACAGAGATGGGTGACCTTTCAATTATTGTTTATTTTCTGCATCAAATATAATATTAAAAAATACATATTTCATTTATGGAAAAAATTTAATTTTACCTCCAGTAAAATGAAACTTCCTCTCTTCTTGGCATTGCATCATCTATCTAATGCTGAAACCCAAATTGAGCATGGTTGTAGAAAGGAATGTTAATAACAATGGTTCCACATTACCCTCTGTCAGCTCAGTAAGCACTGCAGACTTTTTATTGATTCAACTCTGTCTGCAATTTATGTAGTCTATATCTAGCCCAGTCAATATTATTAATTTTTCGGCCACACGCCTGCTCTAAAAAGCTGTGCCCATCACTTGATCCGCAGAATTCTCCCTTAAGGAAGCTATTATATCACACATTATGGGCCTGTCAAAGAAGAAGCTAATTTTCATTTTTAGGTTTTCACTTAGTATGATTTATGTGACATACAAACATCAATATTTACTTTTGGATTATTGAGATTTTGTACACTTCCATGTATTTTGTCACTAACGACCCGGGTTTCGCCTTTCGGCATCTTCAGGCATTCGAGCACACGAATGGACTCGAACTGAGTCCGTTCGAACTCAGTTCGAGTCCATTCGTGTGCTCGAATGCCTGAAGATGCCGAAAGGCGAAACCCGGGTCGTTAGTGACAAAATACATGGAAGTGTACAAAATCTCAATAATCCAAATTTAATATTGAAATTCCATCAAGCACCCTCAGTCGATGTCTTAAATTATATCAATATTTACGTTTGCTATATCTAAGGTGCGTAAAATTGCTTTCTACACATTACGATAATGACTATTTTGGAGATAAATTTTTTCGTATTGCGACAGTATATTTTTTACCTTGCTTTGAGTTCTAATTTTTGCATGTACACTTTGATTAGATAAGTAGAAATATTATCTCTGCGCTTTACTTTTCAATTTAAATTTAACTTTTCATCTTAAATTCGTTTTTTTCAGCAGGTTCCCCCCAGAACGGAACCGAAATCGAATCTATGGATAGTCTGTACCCGTCGGCTCTCATGGCCGGTAACAACTCATATGGAATTCCTCAGAGCTGCGGACGAGTAAACATCATGGGAACAATCGTTCAAGACTCGGCTCCGTATCTTTACCCCTTCATCATTGAATACTCTCTCATCGGAGCGGCCGTCATCTACATCATGTGGAAACATATTGGACGCCATTCTCGGTAATTCGAGTTTCTTTAATGTATCTAAATGATATTCAAAGACCAGTGGCAGTACCAAAGGCAGTACTACAGCTTATTCTGCCTTTCAAATGCTTTTCGTAAAATATTTACGTATGTACTCCTTCTTTATATTGAAAATTATTTTTAGCTTAACAAGAATTGATCCCGGGATTTTCTTAGGAAGTGGTATAAGACTATTACTTTCAAGGTGTTAACTGTCAATTCTTGGTGGAAAGACATTATATTTTAAAAACCAAAACACAATTCTTTTGTACTACTAATTGTGTTTTATTTTTTAAAATACAAGACTGTTACATTTTTACATTGATCAGACTCTCTTTCTCCCTTATGGCTAGGCTACGAGAGGTCAACAATTAGCATAATTTATGCTAGTGGCGACAGGGACGAGGTAATAAACGGTCGTTACACTGATGTAGACTTAGCATTCATAAATATTTTATTTCAGCTATATGACAGAAGAAGATCTGGAACACCGCTTGGAAGTGATGCTCTCTCGCCGGGCCGTCGCGATGGCGCACGCTCAACAGACAGGACGAGTCGATTGCGTCGGAGCTTCCAAGGGACTGTTTTTCGGACTCCTCTTGTTGGTCGGATCTCTCATTTGCCTGATTCTCTTCTTCGTGCTCATCCGTCACCCGGAACTGGGACTGTTGGCAATTTATCTGGCTGACGTTTCTCACTGCGTTCTCATGGGACTGTCCATCCTGGCAATCATCATCGGTTTCATAAGGTATACTAGGTTATTTAGAAAAGAAGATAAACCGATCAACAGTTTTCGATGGTAGTAATCATTACTGCAAAGAGTTTTTAATGAATTTCTATCTATATTTTTTTTACGATTCTATAGAAAATGAATTTTTAATCTGTAAGTCTTTCAAACAGAACAAAAAATTATCTTAGCTTTCATATTAGGGTAACTACAGGCCAAATATGAATTTTGGTCCTTTTTTGTGGTAAATAGTAACTGATTTATAAAACAGATACGTTTCTTTATCACATCTACACAATAACTATGCATAATTTAGCATAATATTTAATTAATCTGAACAATATAATTACCATTCATCATTTTCTATAATCTGCTGCTAGCCTTTGGATTTCAAAGCATTCTTACAAACTGACTGACTGAAAAGATACCGTACAATACAATAGAACCCCATTTATCCTATAAGTTACAGTTATTCCTACGCCGCTGTGTCTCTCATGATAATATGATAAACACGCTTTTTTCATTTTGCTAGTTAAAGAGCTTATATTCACTCACTATATTTTCCATACCGGTTGCGGAAACAGAAGGAAATTGTAATATCATTGAAAGATAAATGGAACCTCATTCAACGCGTGAAGAACGGCGAGTCGGTTGCATGGTCACCGACAAGTATAGTGCTGAAGCTTCAACAATATGGGATATTAACTAACGCTCAGCGTATTATCTACTACATCATGTGCAGCAGCATAATATGCGTTATCTTCCATGTTGCAATGTCTGCTTCACAAAACAGCTGAACGTTGTGTCCATTCAACCTTAGGCACAGAACTTTTCTTCATCTAGATCAGTTTCTCAGTGTATTTTAGTACAACATCAATATACTCCTAACTTGATTGGCAGTGAATGTATTAAAAAGAACTCTGAATTCATAATAAAATAATATTTGTAACCTCGACAGCAGAGATAGAAGCTATTTGAAAGCTGTATGGTTGCTTGATGAAGTATTTTTATATACATTAACAATTCTTATTTAACTAAAAGGTTGCCTATCTAGATAAATTTATCTTAATTACATGTTACAAGACAACATTTTTGAGTAATTCAAATGAATGAATCCTCATAAGACAGGAATATACTGAAAAGTTCTTCTTCTCTTATGGGTCGAATGTTCAGTTCCAAATATTTGTTTTTTTTTTTATTTTTTTATCATTTATTTTATTTTTTTAATTTTTTTCATTCACACTCTTACCCATTCCTCATGAAATCCTTTCTTTATTATTTCTCTCTACTTAATACTTTTTTCAATATTCTTTCATCATCGAAAATACTGACTATCTGAACACACGAAACTGTTTCATTACCATCAACGCAACTTTGCAAAATCTCTTTAAAATATCAAATGTTGAATGGTAAATATAATCCCGACCGCGGACCAGAGCGTCAGTGATGTCCTGGACCTTTACCACTCCTTCCCATGTCCACCCTTGCAGGGTCCAACAACTGAAATTCCGATCGGAGGAACAGTCCGACCTGAACGACATCCTGCTGCGAGTTTCCGCCTTTGGTCTGTTCGTGTACGCCGTGTTCAGCGTCATCGCGGGAAGTCTCGGCGCCTTCACCAATGAACCCAATCTGCTCGTCATGATTACCGGCATCCTCAGCGTCGTACAGGTAATGACCGCTGCCGATTCATTTATAATGATCGATTAGAGATAATCTTGTTTCTACCAAACAAATTATGGGCAATAATTGGTATTCAATATAGCAAATGGACAGACAAACATATACATCCAGAAAACTATCCATCTGTCCAGGTTATGTTATATGCGTTGATAAGCGCATGCTAACATAAATATGATAAATTGTCACACAGCTACAATGAATTTATTAATCCAACTTCTCTGAACTGGTTTGATAATATTTCCTCCCTTAAAACCTTGAGCTAAATCTGCAAAACATTGTGTTGACTTTTTTGACAGGTCGTTCTGCAATTGCTCTTCATCGCTGACGTTTCCCGTCGCCGTGTCCATCTCCCCGAACAGGACCGCAGCAAACCCGCCCGCCAAGTCGTCACCTTCCTTCTGATCTGCAATGTCACCATGTGGCTCATATACACATTCGAAACACAAAAAGTCGTCGCTAACCCGGTAATAATTGATTAATTCTCACTGTCAAACTATTTTATGAAAGTTTTCATTGTAATGAAATATTAAATATGAAATTTAAGTTTAATATGTAAATTTGTTATTCCGTCTGAATAGAATGCAGCTGTAAAGTAATCTTTGATTTTGAACATTGTTTCTTTTTCCTTCAGGTTCAACTCGACTTCTACGGTTTCTTGGCATGGGCTATCGTTCAACGCGTCACTCTACCTCTCTGCATTTTCCACCGATTCCACTCCGCTGTAACCCTCGCAGAAATATGGAAAACTAGCTACAAAGCTCGCCTGGAATGAATTGTTCCAGAGTAAATGGTATTCACATCAAAGTCTCTCTTTGAACTCGTAAAAATGATAACAAGAAAAACAATCGAGGATCATATTTCAATCAGACTCGTCAGAAATACACAGCGATACGACACTCGCAGAGTTCAGGAAAGTGCCAACTATTTACTGATTGAATGTATTTTTCATTTGCAATCTTCTCTTTTGGGAAACCTTCCGAGATTGTCCGCCGAAAAGCTGCAGGGCTTTGTTTTATTACAAATGTGAAATTCTAATTTGAAGTGTCCGAAAGCGGAACTCGATGTCGCTGTAATTTTAAATTTGCCCAAACAATAAAGTAAACTATACCATCTCAATATTTTGTCTAATTTCCTGCTCAATTTTTATGTAGAACCGTTAAAATTTTGGGTATCCGCCCGATGATTATTTGCGAAGCTCACGCCCGCTTTTTCTACTGAACCCGAGAAGTGTAGACGTTAGACATCGCTACGGTGATAGTAATAATAAAAAAGCACAAATTGTAAAGATCCCAGGCGGGACAGTTTCCACGCCGATCTGAAATAGAAATAGTTCCAAAACGTGTTCTTATTCTTTCAAAAACATGTCTTTCGTTCATCTAAAAGAGCAGATATTGAAAATCACGCACCCGCAGTAATACCGGGGTGTTTTATTCGGTTTGATTTAATGCGTTAACATTTCAAAGTTTAATATTTCACATAAAACAAATATTTATATAGTATATTTAATCAGATATTCTTAAAGTATTGACAATTTATGTACATTTAAGCGTCTGTAGGAAAAGTTTACATATTTATTATATTCCTATAAAAGTAATAAATTACATATTATCAAACAATAGATTACGAGCATGTCACGTGTAAAAGAACTTTATATGTGACGCGTCTATCAAAATGTCCATTCTAGGTGTCAAAGGCATAACGTACTGTGTTTAAATTCACAATTAAACTTGTTCGTGTATAGTTTAGATGAGTGTTGCCAAAAAAAGTAATCAAGTGACTCTGTTTCGCATCGTTAGGTATTATATTCAATATCCCTACAATATTTCACCAATGCGTGACTAGGTATATGAAAATTCAATTTTGTACACATTTATACTGTAACTTTTCTACACTCAAACCACCCGATGCCGGCTGAAAGTATTTTTGTTTTTTATTTATGTACTTTTATATTTGAAACAGAACGATCGTAACTCTTAAGGACTGGAACAAGTAGAAAGTAGCTTCGGTCACTCTCCAAAGACTTATTCATCTTAACATCTCCATTTGACTTCTAACCGCGTACAATTTGGCTTTCGTAAATAAATCTAGCAACTAAACGAGACTTAAAATATTGTACTTTTATAATTTTTATATCAGTATGAAGAATATTTCTATGCAATTTTTATATGAACGAATCAAGGTAAAACTCTGCATTATTTATACGATTATAATACATAAAATAATCAGTTTTAAGAAAACGTTTCACTTTACTCTCGTGATTACCGATTAACTGATTTATTGATAAATTGTTTTGTGACTACAGATACTGTCGACATTTTTTTTTATATTTATTTGTATCATGTTCTCCATTGAAAATATGCATCCTTCTTAACCTCCCAGGCTCTACGCTAAATATCTCAATATCTACAATGCGAAGATTCATAAGCGATTCACTGTACGGTTTATAAAATCCACGAAACGTATTCAATTACAGTCGGAAGCTCGGTTCGGGTTGTTATTCGGGCAGAGCTTGGAAGTTTACGGAAGTTTTTAGAATAATGTTTTGTAAATACATAAAATTATATAAATAGTATGTTCGAGCGATTGAATTGATTTTGACACTTGTGTGATTTAATTTTCTCGAGGTGCCATAGTTTTGTATCCTTATCCGTTGAGTTCGTTATGCAATAATTTCTTTCGTAAGTTTGAGGTACTTAATATTACTAACAGAAGACTAAAAACCATTTTTGAGACTAATACCAGTTCTTCGATGAACCAATTAAAATATGCAGATTTCTTTCCTTAAGGTACAAAACGATAATTAAATTTTTTATTAACGCTTTTGAAGAATAATAATATATACCGTCGTTTAAATAGTGAGTATCTATCTATCTTAGAGATTTAATTAAAAGTAAAAAATCCATGTTTTCGATCAATAACAATAATTGACTAAACATACGGTTTTACATTTAATTTGCTCGATACCAAATAGAAAATAAATGTACTTTATAAAATAAGTTGAATAAAAAAAATAATTATATATTCATTTATATTATAGAATGTCTATAATCGGCACATTGCTCGGTCGTATTTGTATGACATACTTTTATATGACAGAGATACGTATACAAAGACAGTGTGACGAGGTAACCGTAGTCAGAAAATATGATTATATTTGATGACACCGTGTTAAATATGACAGATCATTTGAAAAGACCAAAAATGTTTTTTCGTTGGACACACAGTTATTCAAAAAATGCTAATAAATCAATAGATCAAGCTATAAAAATGATTTGAAATATTAGATAAAAAGAATTGTCGAAAAATTATACTACGTAATTAACATTATCTATGACAGATGAGATTAATTCTTTGATGTAATATAATACGGTTCCGTAAGATCTTTGACGAAACGAAATATGATCATAATAAATATCTTTCATCGACGTCGTGTGACACACTAATATGATCGTGTAATGACTCTATCTAAATATAAAATATTGTGTAATTTTATTCAGACCGTTTGAGTGTTTTATATTTTAAATTTAAAAAATAAGATGTTTATCGAAATAGGATATGAAATGAAAATTTCAAGATATAAAAAAAAGTTTAAAATATAGAAGTCGTGTAAATATGTTGTCCTTTGATTTTTAATGTATTAATTTTAACCGTCAGATAAATAATATATGAATATTTCGTTTTCTCTCCGTTGTATGCTTTCATGGTGCATTTTAAAATATATGTATTAATCCATACACAATTTCATAATAAAGTTAATATAGAGAATAGAATTCAAATATAAACCTCTTAGTAGAGAAATTAATCCCTATTATATAAAACGCTTCAATTAAATCAGTCTCTTTTCACTGTTTTATAAAAGATGAAGTAAATTTTTTTGTCGGTCCGGCAAAGAATAACTCCCGAGTGACGGTAAACATGATGCCCCATCGTTTCGCCATAATCAGGGCCATATTATATCGTAACGAATATGTAATATAGTTCTCTAAATAAAATCAAACTCAATTCAAATGCTACATAATCTGAATTGATCATATAAAAGATGAAATTAAAATTGAATATGTACTCAATAAGTATAGGCATCATTAAAAGAACCAAATAGAACACACCTTTTCGCTGTGACAAAAACTTAATCAACCAGACACATGAGTCTTATCACTGCCAGTAAATTTAATTTTAAAGCTATAATACTTTTTAAAAATCTCTGTGTGTTCGTAAATAATAAGTAATATCGCCACATGCTCATTCCGACTCTTCATTCAGTTATCGCAAGTTTTGTTTTTATCATTTTCTAACATTGCATTATCATTGAAAAATTGTTGGATTGTACTTGAAGATATTGCAAATATGTATTGTATTTCCGAAACAATTCAAAAATGTATGTCTATTCTAAATAAATACAAAATGCTATAACAATATTGCTTTCTTATTTACCTTGTAACAAAAATTCATGTTAGCCCGCCGAGCCCTGAGGTAGAAGAAACGACTTAAGTATGTTTTGTTGCAGCCACTTTATAATCACAGGTTTGAATTTTGTTTATTTATTTTTCAAATATTCATATGTGGCTTGTCATTTTTAAAATGAAGATAAAGCATATTGCATAACCAATAATAAACGAATGAATACATTATAAAAGTAACACATTTAAAAAGTCCAACGGCTAGTTATAAATCCAAAAGGAATTAAACAAGGGACAAAAAATTGAAACAAAGCAGCAGCTTTCACTGTGGGCATTGGAACTTTCTCACATCTCAAGCTCGTTTTATACTTACTTAGAGTTACCATGCCAAATTTTGGATGGTAACGTTTTTAATAAAACAGATAAGCTGATCAAAGTGCCAGTGTTGATAGAGGAGTTCCACTTATAGCATATATTGTATAGATTATTTTTTTTCCAAATTATTATACTTTGAAACACAGTATTATACTTCTAAGTGAAAGAAAATATTTCAATTAAAGACCTTACTCTTCCTTGCTTGTTTATGGATATTGTTTACTAAGCTCCTATATTTCCACTTCAGATTCTTGATTTGCGTCCTGTAAATTTAACATTAATGTGCGTAATAAAATTAAGCAAATTCAAGAAAAACGACAATATTTTTTTAATTACTTTTAAGGTGTTAACTGTCAATTCTTGGTGGAAAGACATTATATTTTAAAAAATAAAACACAATTTGTTTGTACTACTTCCACATATTTATAATGATCAGGACCGGTTTCGCTCATCACGAGCATCAGTTGATAATGCTCGTGATGAGCGAAACCGGTCCTGATCATTATAAATATGTGGAAGTAGTACAAACAAATTGTGTTTTATTTTAAAATATTTGTTTAGTCTATTGTGACCACTAATACCACTGGTTTTAGTGGACAAGATTTTTTTTTCTTGTAATCCTATTGCCAGATACAAACAGTTGTACTTTCACCAACCATTGCAATGGATAGATAACATTTTTAATATTCTTGTCGTTATAAATATTATATTAATGGATAATGATGATGCAAATTTAGATAAGAAAATTATAACATTAATTTGTACACAAATATAAATGAGCTAGACACAGCCGAGTTACGACCATTCTGAATCCATCAAAAATATAATTAATCATGACTTTACAGCCCTGATTATTAAAATTGAAATATTTGTAACCATTGTGATTACTTTTATTACTTTGACTGATTTTTGGGGAAATATAATAGATAGAGCTGTTTGCTAAAGTTGTTTCTGTAGAAAAAAACATAGTATTTGAATTCATAAAAACTTCAAAGAACTTAAATTGTCAGAAATAACTTCACACAGATAACGTCGTGAGCGTTCAGGCAGAAATCATTAATTACCATGTTTTTAGGTAATCAATGTTTTGTGTCTTAACTATTCTTAAAATAGCTGTCAAATATTTATTTCAGAGTTATTCATTTATTTTTTGTTTTAATATCTTAAGATTAAGCCCTAATCTTGATAATAGCAGAAAAATATCTATAGATCTTTACTTACTCAAAGTATTTGAATAATAATAACACAAACGTGGCGAAAAATCAAACATGATACTTACCTTTATCACTAGTATATTTGGTTGGAGGTGCAAGTATAAATCAATTATTACATTAGACCTACTACTTCAGAGATAAAGTATGTCCGCTTCTAATGAGGAGCATTTGGAGAGACGATGGAGCTTATCTCAACAGAACTGTTTGTTACTCAGTGGCTCAACCTCTCTTTTTACGAAAAGAGTAGGGATAGAAAAATAAGGATTGAACAGGATTAGTGGTTAGCTAATCGCTCTCGCTACATTCCATTTGTATGATTGGTGAGGGAATTTTAGGTGAATTAAAAAATCAATTTATGAAGCTTTCCGTACTGGGATTCAAACCCGTGAGCACCGCAACCGAAGCCAACGACTATGAATATACTTGGTTCAAAATTATTCATAATGCATTATTGCATTAGTATTTGGTAAAAACTTATACCACCCAAAAAAGTTATAAAACATGAAAATAATTTGCTTCAGAAACTGACATTAAAATTGACACTGAAACATTAAAACTAAGCTGACTATTAACTATCCATGCTTTATGATTGGTGCAAATTTACGGCAATCATTAAGAAGCAAAAATCATTATCGCTCTTATGACTCTTGCTTGGAAAAGACTTAGAAGAGGAGTTATTGATAACATACAATTAAAGATATTTTAAGAATGGTAAATGATAGTATAATGAAGTTTTAGAGATGTTTCCTAATCAAACAGGCTTACTTTTTCTATTTAATGACTTCAAAATCTCAATTTAGGCAAAATCAGAGCAATTGTCTTTTGCTTGAACGTCCACGACATTCCTAATATAATATAAACAAATATTTTTTAAGTAAAAATTAAAAAAGTATTAGTCCGTGATTTTCCTTGAATTTCTTCTATTAAATCTGTGGAACTGTAACGTGTGGAGCCCATACGAAGACCGCACACCGATGTGTTTATAGCGGTCTAGTGGTTAAAATTGGTTCGTATTCAGGCTGAAAATTTCCAAATTTAATTAGGAAATTGAAGCCCTCTAAGATTTGAGCACTATGACTTTCGATAATGGCTTAGGATCACATTATTTTTAACGACTCAATATTCCATAGAGAATAATTATAAACAAACCTAAAATTTATGCGCTTGGCAACCCTGGTGAAGTACTGTCAAAATTGAAAATAGCTATAGTTTTAGTTTTGACTTTTATAAACAATTCAGCAATATTAGAACTGTAATAACAGAAATAATTATTCATTTTTTTGTGTAGGTGCGTTTAATTTTTAGAAAAATAAATAAGAAGAACACCACAGTGTTGATTATATTATCTTATTGTGCATAAACAATTTACTAATTGCAAGCGACAAGATGTTCAGCACCGAAATAAGCCGCCTGCCTGTCACAACAGAGCGAATAGAATTTGGAAAATGGAACATATCATATCGCCATTCGCATATTCTCGCCAGCATATGTAATACACTCGAAAAATGTGCAGAAAACGAGAAAGAAGCTTGTCAATTTTGCCAGTGAGTAAACAACATTACTTGGTTACGTTTGTCAAGCTCTTGGCTTCCTGCTTCAAATTAAATGCTGAATGAAAACTTCGACACGCAATCAAATAAAATTCATCTTTTTAAACTAGGTATTAGCCAGTATAAAGACGTTTAGTCAAATTAATAAATCTAATATGACCAGTGTACACACTCCAAACCGTTTAAAACACGTAAGACCCAATTATAAAATTACATTCCAATCGGTATTTAAAATTTTCGTCACTTTTAACCACTGCGCTGTATATTATGTACTGTATTATCGTCGCCTTGGAAGTGAATAGAGTTAGTCCACACAAATTTCAAAAACATGTTTATTTGACTAAACAACGATTAAAATACTAAAGAATATTATGGTGAAGAAAAAAAAATGATAATAATAATGTACTACCGTCAAATTTGCTAAACGATCTAATACACAAAATACATTTGTGAAAAGATCCACACAACATAGACCTGTTAACATTCATTAAATTAGTAATTATTGTTCATGTTCTTGTCAGCGGTGAATAGAGTCAAGCGGCATAGATCCCTTAACTCGCGTATTTCAAATCATGGTATAAAATTATGGTTGTTACACATGAGTTTAATTTGACTTAAAACTTTCAAACACCCATATCTCTGAATTTCGAAAATGTGGAGTAAACTCTATTCACTTATGTAAAAGCACTAACCTGTCCTAAATCATTGTGCCTTCATAATTCTTGATCATTTAGATGTACATTTCATTTTTAACTTTCGCAAGTATCAGGACATACTTAAACTGGACATGTAAAAATTTTGCAACATTTTGTTTTTTAATATATTTTCAAAAAGAGAACAAAAAACCCCTATTATGTGGTGGCATACCAATATAATTCATATTTCACTAGTAAGTACCCGGTATGCGTTGCAATGCCACTCAAAGAAAGAAAGTGTTTGTGTTTTAATTCTATTTATTGAAGTGCTTTTGGACACACAATATTTTTTGTTTTCTCTCTGGTGAGTACACGAATAAATCAGAAGGTTTTCCGAGATATCGCTATTTGTACGAATTTAATTCTTTTTTTAGATTTTAGATATACCTAGATTATGAGATTGATTTTTATATATAATAAGACCTACTGTAAGTTAAAAATTAAAACGTTGAGAGTCGGGCTCGGGCCAGGCCGGGCCTGATTGTACTATACCTATATTCTTTGCACAAGTGCAAGCAATAACTTGACAAAGTTTTATCGGAATCAAATAAACGGTATGGCAGTGCATAAGATACGAACAACCACACATTGATTTTTATATATTAGATTTGTAATTTACACTAGTTCAATGTAATGTACCGATTTAATTTAAAATTAACCTTCATTGACATGTGACACTTCATACAATTTAATACATTTATTTGTGTCTTCTGATGCCGAATTTCTTGTAAACCTGATTGTCAATTTCTATAGTTGTTATGCGTTCATTACATTACCTTTTGATGGAGCAGGGTACTGATCACTATTCACATTTAGCGATATGCATCGCAAAGACAGGTATTGAATGTTTTGCTTTTCCAGATACAACAAGGCATTGATGTTTCCACATTTACCGGATATGGTTTTCCCCAATAACGTTTTGTCACTGGTGCATTCTGGAGTCGGTCGAATCGATTTTGATTGTCTCAATGCGTTGAAATGCGTGGACGTTGGGAAGCTTCCAGTTCAAGTGGCGTGTGCTGAGGAATGGCAAGAGACAAGGTTAGATACATTTATTTGTGTTCTAGTTGATACCGCTTGTTTCTCTTGCCTGAACGTGACAGTTATATAGATTTCGCCTTGTCCTATCTTGAAAATATTTTTTAGTCAAGAGAAACATTACAAAACAGATCTACACAAATTTTCTGAATTATTTATATCATCTATGTTTTATGATATCCTTATCTTTATCACTGCAATTGGCACATACGTACGTACCAAAAACGTCTGCTTTCTTTTCTTTCAGAAAATTTTATTTACGAAATTAGTTCAGGCTTAGAATTAATCCTTGCACAAAGATTAATGAGCTGTGCAAGATACAAGCTTTATTATGAGCACCTTCGTTATTTTCAGGCCCGTTCTTGAACAAAAATTAAAACCATTCGACTGGACCTTCACGACAGATTACAAAGGAACAATTTCTGGCGGATTGGAACTTACACCGACTGAAGAAAAAATAGACCTTGAATTGCTCAAAAAGAGAGAGAAAATTCTATTTTATCATGATCTGTCTCTGTTCGAAGATGAACTGCACGATCACGGGATCGCATCATGCTCTGTCAAAATCGTAAGAAACTTTTTTACTAGACAATGTCTGAAATATTTAAGAAAATAAACATTTTTTTTATATTTCTTTAAAAATTGCATTATGAATAGTTTGTTTTAGATGAGTGCAAAAACTCAGCTTAGAGGCATCATTGTCCCTAAACTTTCTATGCACATTTCGCAGATAACCGAGGTATTCCTGCTACAAATGATGTGCAACTGTGTAACGTGAAAATTTGTTTGTTTTTTTTTTAGCGTGTAATGCCATCCAGTTGGTTTATCCTGCTGCGGTACTTCTTGAGAGTGGACGATGTGATGGCGAGAATAAATGATACGCGAATGTTTTACCAACTCGACACCGATCATATATTGACGGAGTATACTTCGCTGGAAGGAAACATTCCCGATCTGAAGGTGCTTTTATTTTTGATTGTAGCAAGATATGCATATTTTTAGATGAAACATTTTTCTGTTTTGACTCAATATTAATAATAATACAAAATATTATTTTAATAGGTAAAGCTAAAACTAGTGTCATATTTTCACACAGTCTGAAATATTAAAACAAACAGGAAAAATCATTTTATTTAATTAACTATGTGGTTTCCCTCGTTTGATATGACCTTTTACTACCTCCCCATTAAATTCACCCGGGACCCAAACTCCTCGTCACATTTTATCATTCTGTTTAAATTAGTATCTTATACCTGGATATGCAGCCCCTAGGTTATCTACTGATTCCTGAATTATCTATTTTGATTGTTTTCAATTTCCATAACCAAAACATCCAAGTCATTTACTTGTGGTCTCCCGGAATGTTTATCATCGTTCACAATTCAAAGTCACAATTACAGCGTTCCGATTTTCATGAAATTCGTGCAACATACATGTTCTTAAATATTCTTGCGATCGAAACTCTCTGCCATTTTTAAATGGTGGCTTGAGAATCGCAGATTTCTTATGGCACAGTGAGTTCCCACCACTTAACAAAAACCATCACGCACATATTCACAAGTCGGCAGACGAAATGCGACTTTGACTCGAATTGGAGCATGTAAAAATACGACATTACTTCGAGCTTAACCTAATATATTCATTTTTGGCCTAGGGGTAACACTATATGCCTCTGGTTCGCCACCGCTGTTGCACAATAGTTTGCCACGAGGTTACACCTCATCAATCCTTTCTTTGCAGTAAAATTTTATTTGTATTAATTTTTGGCATGCACATTCGCATAACAAGTAGCGACTAAATATGCGGTGAATGTTTTCTGTGATTTTCGTATAATTTTCTGGCAACAGTTTATACATGTGAACTTCTCTGAAAATGTCGCATGACTCTTTCATTGGAAATGTCACACATTTTAAACTGATTGCGAAATTTAATTACGCTCGTCTTAATTTCAAAACTGTCTTTTTCAGGTGCCGCATTCCGTTTTGATAGAACCCAACGAGCTGTCAGCACACTTACCTCTGAAAATTCAACTATTGAATAAAATAATCTTGCCGTCGCATAGCAATTAGCATTTTACAAAACAATCAAATATACTAATCACTCGTATTATGCAAATAGTTATAAGTTAATAAAGATCTTACTTTTATTATGTGTCTTCTGATGTCACTCCTCTACTGACATTGTAACAAATATATGTAAATAATAATTAGATCGATAAGATCTCTGTTAAAAATGCATAACGAATGATAAGGAAACATGATCTGAATCAGATAACAGCCATTGCGCTCGTCTACAGGATACAAAAAATATATGTATCAAATTGAAATAATTTCCATTCGTTTTTAAATTTTATTTTTAATGTTTTGACAGCTCAGTTGTTTGTAATTGTTGTAATTAAATTAGTGCTGATACAGAAACTACCGTTTTGTTGGATGAAGGTTGGCAGGATATGTATTGGATAATATTACAATCTTTCCAGTTGAGAAAACCGGTTTATGGCGCGCTCTTCCTAAGCATGGACAGGGTCCGATATTTTTATGAAACACGCCACAGTGCTCTGAATGATGGGATTAGTGATGAATATATTATTACAAATGCTGCTATTAGGAATGATCTTCGCACAAAAATGGGAAATATCGATCATAGAAAACTATTTCCAATACTTAAAGACACATTTGGATTATTGAGATTTTGTACACTTCCATGTATTTAAAATACATGGAAGTGTACAAAATCTCAATAATCCAAATTTAATATTGAAATTCCATCAAGCACCCTCAGTCGATGTCTTAAATTATACTTAAAGACACCTCATCTTCTTGCCTTCGCAGGAGTTCTGGAAACCGCGAAATATTGTACCCCAGCCCATCATCCTCATTGATGTTATGGACACATATAGGCAGAGAGGACTGATAGATTGGCTCACGGAACTAAAAGGGTTATCATACATTTTCACAATCAACATACAGATACTGGTTTAAGGAGACCTCAGTAGAAGCTACTTCTTAACACTTTTAACTTTTTTTAACCTTTTTCACTTTTGTAAAACCACAAAGAATTTTTTTGGTCGATTTGATAATAATATGATTTACTATCCTTATCACTCCTTTAATGATATAGATTCACAGCAACCGTAGAGATGGAAAACTAATTAATTTGGATGAAAAATGTGAACAACATAATAATTGCATTCATTACATCAGTGGTTGGCAATCGTTTTACAAAGTCAGGCACTCTGTATGACATGCTTATTACTAAGGGCACTTTATATTAATTTGACTGTATCTTAGTTGAATAGTTGTTAGTTGTTAGTTGAATTTAAAAAATACTTTTTCAACCAAATCACATTCAAAAGTGGGATGCACCCATACACTGCCAAGAGTGACCAATATATTCATCAGTCGCTCTAGTTGAGCAGAACAGCGATATAGATTTACTGGTGAGAAAAAGAATAGCAACATCGTTGTCTACCTTGGTCTATATAATATAGCCGGTCACTGTATTTTGTCAAAATGCTTAAGAGGATATAGTAGGTTTTGCTCTTTGCATCACTTTCTTAAAAATACTATGATGTACGATTTTGTCTCAGACATCAAATCTCGATAACCTACAATAAGCCCTAATCTAGTCACGGCGCAAAGCAAATAAAAGCATTTCTGAAAAACAGGTGTCAACTCTACTAGATAGGCTTGAAAACTTTACTATTTTCATTTAAATACAAGTGCAATAGTGTAAACAAATACTTTGAGAGTGCAATTATTAAAAGAAAAAAAAATTATTTCAACGTTTCATATTTTTTAGGCAGCGGAAAACGATTAACGATTTTCGCCAAATGACAGCAAAACCTACTTATTCGCCTAAGTATTTGCATAAATTGAAAAAACGTCACGTGTTACTGAAATATGTATTTAAATATATATTTTTGGGTCAAGCAGCTTAATTATGATTAAATTGCCTCGAGGTCACTGACCACTGCATATATACTTCAATTACACTTCAAATAAAATTATCTATGGATATTTTCAGTTGAAAACTCAACAAACACATTTCCTTCAACTGTTAACAGGTTACTGGTCGCGGACTCGTATATGCGTCCTACGTCATACATTCCATTATATTGAAAAAATACTGGGTTATAATCGAGTTTGATTTCAAATGTCAACGAGAGATGTGGTATACACATCAACGCATTATTTAACAAAACATAAACAATATTTTTACCACACAGTTTTGTAAAACTACCTCTAGGTGGTACACGTTTACTTTTTTCTCTCTCGTAGTATTGGTTATTATTATTTACACATTGCGTAGTGATTTATTGAATGGGCCATATGGCATTTATTTTATGGTGCTTGAGTCATTATGATAACCGTGTCCTGTCCCGGGGTGACTTGTACAATAACATCTGGAACAAGGATGATATGAGAAGCAGGGATTTTTTAGAAGATTTAAGTTTTTTTCACTACACCACATAAGTACGCAACCCACAAATATAGAACCACTGCTCAAACGGCGTTGATTTATGTGGCGAAGTATCTGGAAGCCATCAAATCAAGTTTGGTTAAGATATCTCAATTGGTTTACAAATTATAGTGAATTTATTGAAATGGCAGTTTTTTGCGAATTCTTTGCAAAATCGCCCGGCCGCCAGGCGAAATTCAAAAAAAACATGCAGCCAGTAAGCTGTTAATGAAAAATGTTAACTTGATATTTATTGTATGGTGTGACACGTAAATGATAAAATGAGCTAATGTTTGATGTCTTTTGCTGGCCACTAAAAAAGTGCCATGTTATGTCATTCTAATCTATACATCATTCCCAAATGTCAGCTTCAAAGTAGACTTAGGATCGAGAGACATACAATTCCATCATCATCACTTTGACAACTGATTCGGTTTTTATTAAGAGTAAGCAGACTGAAAATATTATTTCGAAATTAATTCAGATGTCAGCCTGCTTATGAATTGTGTGGTCCAATAATTGAGTGAAACCGGGAAAAGTTTTTATCCTATGAATGGTCTAATCGCCTTCTCAACGGATAATCGTTTCACTGGAGCTTACAGACAGTTTAACCTGTAAAGTTACTGTATAATTATTTTAATTCATGGCATCACTGTCGCTAAAAGCTAGACAGTCAATGGAAAAATGTTGAAAAACATTCCATAGAAATCATTTTTTTGGTTTTAACCTTTTCCAGATGATTTATTCAGTTATAAATCACACTAATCGAGGATAACCTGTATATAAAGAGAAAAATAAAGACGGAGTGCAAATGAAACCAAAAATAGATAAGACGATTGCCATCCTGACAGTCTCTTACTCATTTATATTACCGACAGATTCACATTTCTTTTGGAGATTAATTATTAGAGATGGATTCTTATCGGTTGTAAAATAAGAAAATGATAATGTTATGAAAAGAGTAAAACACGTTTTTAATAATGATATCATCTTGATGAAATTGAGAAATTTATAAGCTAGCAATCAATCAAATATTTCACTAATTATATAATACAAGGTGTCCAGTAGCGTCCCATCCTCCGCTTCTTGAATTTTGAAAACAAACGATAACACGAACATCAAAGTCCGATGATACCAAACTGTATTTTTACCCTCCAAGGTAAGGTTTTCCAAACTTATTAGTCGTATTAATAAAACTAATAGTATATTACTTTATGAATAAAACCAAGCAAAGAACTATTATATGATGGTAATAAAAGCATGCATGTTGTCTTGGTCACATTCAATAATTAAATTTTCTTAAATTATATATAATAATATTAATAATAGCATTATCTTTAAACCATGTATGCCCCAATGTATAGTATATGGAATCCCACAACCTGAACAGAAGTTTTTTTAGAATAACTGCTTGTCATTCAGTGCCTCAGCCCTACTTTTTTTAGAGGGTAAGGATAGGGATACCAAGACACTAATAGTTAGCTAATCGCTCTTGCTACACCCGACTTTTAGGATGGATGTGTGTAATGAAATGAAGATTTTTTTGCTATATTAACAAGTTATTTTAAAATTTACAAGGAAATATCTTATACTGTAAAGTGGATATAGATGTTAACTTCAAAAATATACAAAACCGTTGGTATTATGTAATATCACTATTCCAAAATGTTCATTAATTTTAAATACAAAATCGTACTATACAAAAGGAGGATCTTTTAAGATTTTCAGTTTAACTGTCAATTCTTGGTAGAAAGGCATTATATTTATAAAAATAAAACACTACTATAGGTAATTATCAGGACCGGTTCTGCTCATCTCCAGCATTTTCAACGGATGACACATAAAATAAAGCTGAGTTATTCATTCAATATTCTGTATGACTAACGAAAAGGAATAAGAACCGATAATTGGCGTATGGTTATGGAAAGAATTTACAGATTATCATACAAACTGTGGAGATGAAATTAAATTATGTCCAATCAATATATAATTAGTAAACTCATTAAAAAAATCTCATATCTGTTATAAAAAATTAAACCACATTCAAGTAATTTAAGTGTGAAAAATAAAATGAGTTATAATTTTTTTACATTGACATGACCCAAATTTCTACCTCTGCCTGAGACCCGGCAGGGTAAGTTTACATGTGTAACTGTAATTGTGATAGAAAATATACCAGAAATACAAACCAGCCAATGTTTTTATATTTTTACTTGGGTTATTTTGTTTATAAATGTATACACTTAATTGACTAAGCTACTTAAGCAGTTTCAGTTAAAAAACGTAATAAAGTCAAATATGCTTTAATAGTGACTCGATATAGCGCGTAGATGTGGAAAGGAAGATTTCTTTGGTCTGTAACAGCCAATAGATTTGACCAACCGACTGAAACATGTGTCGGAGTTCCGGACTTTTGCAAGTGTGGATTCAAAGGATGTTTGATTTAAATGATCTTTCTTGATGAAATGCGTTTTAGCTAATAGTATTTAATTTTCTTACGATTTTTCTTAGACTCTGATCGGAATTCAAACAGAGACAGACCGATTGCATAAATCATTATGTATAACAATCTTTGGCATAAATCTGGTTACACTCAGATCTTTTTTAAATGATTAGATGGGATATGCCATATTGACTGAAGATTTGGGATAAAATCGCTTGATCACTATTTAAACAATGAAAGTGACATCAATTATTCTTGTACTGAAATTTTTCCAAAATGATCAGATAAAGTAAATTTAGTCTCAATGACAACCATATTATATTTGATATTATCTGTCTCAGAATTATGTATTTGTAAACCGCTTTATTCTTACAAGTGCAAGCGTCTCTGGTCACTCAAATTACTTTTGCTATGTGATTTAATAAGTTGATATAAGTTTGTAATTTTGAAGTTAAAAAAACAAATAAAAATGATTTTTAATAAGCATTCAATTATCACCGTTCTACTATTTCCAATTGGTAAAAGTTTTTTAATAAATTTTATAATATGGTGATTTTTTGTGATATGTTTTTCTATATTCGCTCCAGGGAGTCTGGAGTCGAATAGCGCTCAGTTGTATGGCGGAGGGCTTGAGTCCCCCGAATGAACACTTTCATGCATCGATTTTTCTCTGCGATATTTTTATCTCTACCTAACCGCTCAATCCGATCCTCGAAATGGAAAACAGTTTTTTTCTCAAACTGAAACAATTTTGAGTTTGCGCGAAATACACTCGCACGGCGTCACTTGCATGTGCGCAACAGGATGCAAGATGCGTGTGCGAGAGCAAGTCTGTGCCCCTCTGCATATGTAAATATTCCGTGTCATTTGATCTTGAACAGTTTCGCTTTAGTGGTATGTCGACTGTCTTATTGTTGCTATGATGCGATTTGTAGATTGATGAATCTATATCTGCATCTTTGTGTTGGCTAATCGTCACTTTTTAATTTTTACCAAAAAGCCAGAACATGATGGCAAAGTGCCCAGGACCATACCTTAAAACCATTATTATTTTTAATATAAACACATATTTAATTTGATTGTTTTAGTCCACTGCCACAACCTCATGTTCCAGAAACCGGATATAACAGTATACGGCTTAGCATTCCCACCGCTTATAGAAGTTTACGAAGGACAAAATATTATGGTGTCTTTGAAAGAGTCGGTCAGTAAACAGGAAAAATGCAATCTTCTAACACCAGCATATGAAACAGTCAATCTTACAGCTAATGCTGGAAGGTAAGATTCCGTACCTGAGATAGTATTCATCCTTCATAGTCTTAAAGGTGAATTAAAAGGTTTAGATTTTGCAACAGTGACATCTTTAATGAGAAAAATTGTTGAAAATTTTTCTTACAAAAATTCATGATATTGATAAAATCTACCTGACTGGAATTTTGAAACGTCTCAGATGATTAAGGTGTTCCTTATAATACTATTCCACCAACCTTTTACTGCACCGGTTGGATTGGGGGACAGTGGAGTACCAAGTGCCTTTTTTTAATTTAAAACCTTCTTTTATTTTAAAAAATATATTAAACATCAACAAAAAGAGATAGATTACTATATCACTACTTGTCGTATCAGTGTCTTGCATGAGACGCATTTCAAGTGTCATTTCAGCTAAGAGAGAATCTTTATGAAATCTTTATCAAAAACTACACTTCTTGCCAAGCATAATAATATTTCTGATTATTTTGTTCTGTATATTGTCTCTTTTTATAGAGAAATCCGGAATTGATAACCCATTCATTGGCGTTGCTGTCGATTCTTAAAGTACTAAATGTTCTCCCTAGACATACACAATTGCAAACATAATTTTTATTTATACTAATGGAAATCATTCAACGGGGCAAAAATTATTGCTATTACAGAATATCAAAATGGAAATCAGAGTGTAGTGTTAAGATCAAGGAAGTGGCGTTGGGCGATGAAGGCAGGTGGCGACTGCGTTCTGTAAAAGGTGGAGAGACTTTAGAAGGATTATTCACAGTGATTGTTAAAAGTTTGTACATTATGATACTCTACAAACTAGTTTTCAATTTATTCATATGCACATGCAATATAAGGTATTCATGATTATTAATATTGTTAAACTGAGAATGATTTGCTGTATAATTAATATTTTAACATTCAAGAGTTTTTTTTACAGAGAACTTAATCAAAAATGGTGATCATAATGTTATACATGTTGACGATGTCACTCCAATGACAGCCATTAACTTTACGTCTCATGAAAGTTTATATTGTTCCGTGATCCAAGACATGTCTTCTGAAGGCTCATTCATTAACGGACATTGTTCACTGCCAATCGGGAAGACGAGAAAAAGTTACCAGGGGAATTGGAAGGTCACTCTGGCCCTACCCGGACAAGTGGAGGAATTAATATCACAAAGTGTTGTTAACATAAAAAGTAACTATTGTGCACAATATCAAACCAATCAATACCAATACCAAAACAATATCAATACAATTACAATCGAAACTAATGGATTTAATCCCATTGAGCCTTAAATTGTTTATTTAAAAAAGCAACCCGCTTTCATAGAAAAACTTTTATAGAGATGCTCCACATTGGTAGCAGACATATTTGGGGAAAAAATTGGTTAGAGTTATTACAATATCTGTTTTTTACTTTAAGGTGAAAATTTGGATGTCGGTGTTGAAATTGATATCTCAGAAAACATAGCTAAACTATACTGCAATTTAAAAAATTCTATTAAGACATTGGATTTCTGTCGATTTGAAAGAAAGCGTGACGGAAAGGGTTTCAATTTGGGAGATGGAATAGGAAAAAATCGATACAGGTATGTTATTTGGAGATGTCTAAGTAATGAGCTAGACGATTGATATGCCTCTGTCTCTCTGTCTCCTGAGCAGCAGCAGATGATCTGCATACTTCAGTACTTTGTGAGATTCATTAAGACTCCGCCTACAGCCTTGAGAGCTATTCTGGAAACTTTCTATAAAGCAAGACTAAAAATGACAGACAGGAATTGCATTGCGTAAATCCTGCTGTCATTTCAAAAGATTCCGATACATTCTCCTGTAAAAGTATTATGCTTTTTATTTGAATAATGTATTCTTTTATGTATTTTAACAGAGCTGTTTTTAAAGAGTATTTCAATATTGAAAAATGTGTGGCTTTTAACAGATGAGAGAGCACTAAAAAACATTTTGACTGGTATAACTCAAAATAACTCAAAACGCAACACTTTTTTGACATCTTTCAAGTTTCTCAAAGTCAGTGTTTTGTGAAATGTAAGCTCAAGATGGCCCTGCTAGCTGTGTATAGATAGACACTGCCAAAAAATGGCATAAAGTTACGGGGCCATCTTTTCTGTTTGAATGTCTCGAATTTATACTATTCGCTATTCTCATTTATTCATTAACATCATTATTGAAATAAACTTATTAAGAGATGTTATTCTTTGTTCTTATTATAATAATTATGGAATATATTTGCTAATTAAAATTATTGAAAAATACTAATGAAACAATGAATTTAATAATTGCCCGATAACATCCCAAAAAACAAAAATATCTCCAAATCAAGACTCCATTTTATTACCTCGTAAAATCATATCAATGCCAGTTTTTACTACCTTTTAATCAGCAATACATTTTATTTACTTTTGATTATGAAATATAATAAAAATATTATTTACTTAGATGGGTACTTCAAATAGTTACTTCAGTAAATTCTTTTTCATTTAAAAAAGTTTGTTCCTTAATTTTTATGCTCGATACCAACATTGTAACTACTATCACAGAAAACAAAAATATTGTGCTATAGAAAAAGCTAGATTAAGTGTATTTTAATATAAAAAGGTTTGCTAATTATTAAGTGCCCATTGCAGCGAAAGGATTAATAAATAATTCAGTAATCGAGATTCAAAATTCTCTGCGGATTTTTGTGTATATGGAAGTCATTCTGCAGCATACATCAACTTCTCATCCCAGTTAAGGGAAGACAACTGCAGTTGTAACTGAATATGGATAATTTTTTAGTTCAGTAAGGACGGCTCCAGAGCTTGCAATCATCTTATACTATAGTGATTTTGAACACTTTAAAATGCCGTCACAATCTCATATTCTCAAAATATTATTTTTTATTGAACGTCGGTTTCAGTTATTTTGGAAAAGGATTACTTAACAAGGAATGCGGAATGACTATCGAAGGCCCCGCAAAGGAAGACTATGGAAACTGGCAATGCAACTTGGGATACACTGAGGAAAGCGAAATAGGAACGCTAAAGAGAATATTGATATTGGAAAAGCCAGGTTTACACGTATTCATTAATATTTTATAATTTACATAAAACTGAAACCCGAAAGATTATCATTAGAATTCATTATAATTATTATATTAGATTTGAATGTTTCTTTGCTAACTTGTAGCCTAAAACTATATTCCAATGAAAAAATGGTTTTTGGGATAGAAAGCAATCATTCAATAATTGATATACTAGCATGATTGCTCTCGACAAGTCCAATTCCAAACATTGAACTGGATTTGATTCATGTTTTAACACCTAGCTATATTTACTCAACAAATTTGAATGCTTCAGTGAAACTTTCATTACATGTTAATTAGACTTTATAGTTTATGTGGTGTATAGTAATTCATTAAAAAAATTGTTGACATTGAAATATTTACACTGACAATTTTGGTCAAACAATTACATCCTCAGCTAGAAATTTCCATAAATTATTATTTCATATATATATCATGGTGTGTGTCGAGAACCTCTTTAAAAAGCAATTAAATGATTACTTTTGCAAAACTCCATCATATTTATACTCACAGTGTAAAAGCATGTTTTATGTTTGGAGCTTCAACTTAATGGTGATTGTAATATTACCCAAAGACGAAGCTATTTTCTGCTGTTAGTCAATTAAACATAAAGCTATAAAGAGAAAAATTAATCTTCAGATGCTTTCAAATCACCTGGAAAAAGTTTCTTCATGTGCATTCATTACTTATGTCACATTGTTTGCAATAATAGTAATTATTTATTATTTGGTTAGTAACTAATTACATAACTTGTCAGTAATAAATAATAAATGGTCAATTAATTATTATGTTTGGTCAGTAAATAATTGCCAAATAAATAAAGGTTAGGCTGGGTTTAATTGAAAAACTGATGCTTTTATATAAATATCTGACCGTTTAATTTAATAACTGATCATTTTATATAAATAAGTAACTGTTTTTTTATTAACCGACCATTTGTATATTGACCGTTTATCGAATTAGTTACTGACCAAAAATCGAAATAGTTACTGACCCAATAAATGCGGGCCAATGAATTCAGGAAGTTTAAAGTAATGCTGAAAGGCGATACCTGAGTTAGTAGTGAAAAAGCTTCTGAAAGTCTGCAAAATTTGAATCATTCAAATTCAATTTTGTAGCATGATAGTTTCATAGTAATTCAAAAATATTTTAAAAATACCTTCAAAAAATATTATAATATTAATAGCGATTCTAGTGAAGTGAGCAATTATTTGGGAATATGATGTCAGACTTAATATATCCTATAACTAATCATTAAATTAGTGACAATTTTTTATTGAAAATAAATTCCCACAAAGCAAACTCCAAATAAATGCATTGAAAAAGTTTTATGTACTAAAAAACAACAAAATTGTTTACTATTAATTTATACTATAGCCATCTGAAACTGTAAATGTTGATCACCCTATGATTCATTATCTATGAATATTAAAAATCAAAAATGGTAACAATAAAGCCATGAAAAATGTTATCGCTACATTTAATATTGAGGGTAACAAATATTATGAAATAACTCTTAGACAATATCTCTAGTGAACGTTTTCCTTTGACCTCGTAACCCTTCTCAGGAAGGGGGCTATCACTTGATTAATGTGTGTTTATTCGGGAGGAGTATTAGCTATATATAAAATCTATTTCTCTTAACCAAACCAGGTCACGTTAGTACTCTGTGTAAAATGGTTCCACCGGTAATATTATTTGTGTTCCTAGTATTAAACTTCAATAACAGCCATGGCGAGTTGAATGTGTTTATTTTTATTAAGTTATTTACATCATTGTGTTATTTGCTGACCGATTTGATGACCGAACATTTATTTTGTGAAAAAGATGTTTTACATTTAGTGGTTTATTAAATATTTTCAATGAAATCTATAGTAGGCCTATTCTATATGAGTGCTGAAAGCATTGCACCTTCACTGGCGTCGGTCTAGAAAAATATATAGTGCATAATATAATACACTGCCTATTAATTGATTGATATTTCAATACCCGTATAGAACAGCGTTTAGTAAATATGTGTATGTAAAGACCATACGTAGCCATCCCTATAAAAATAAAAAATGCGTTTTGTTTACAATGAAATACTCCTTGCTAATTTGAATTTAACAAAAAATAATAAAATCCCTTTTTCAAAACCAGCATTTTCCACATAGTGGTACAAATTAAAATTGGCGAAGTCGATTGCAACCAATGAGAATGATCATTCAACACTGACATTGTTTTCTAAATAAAATGTTAGCAAGCGAGAAACTTTCAATATGTTTATTCTCAATTATATTAAATTGGGAATCTCTGGAGATTAGTGATTTGATTTGCACTGACTTATAGTCTTAATTAGACATGGGAAATGAGTCACTTACGCGCGAGTCAAACAGTTGGTCTCTTCGATTCGTTCGTTCAAATCATATTACTGCGCAATGAAACAAATAATATAACCAAACTAATCATTTGTAATTGCATCCTCCAGTCATTTGTTTTCTCACTCAGCCTGTTGTTATTGTCAAAGCAGTGTTAGTTTGGGAAAACGAGCGATTCATGATGATTATAATATTTCCATAGAGGGGAACGAGTGACTCTCGTTCGCTGAAAAGATCAGGTGGTCTGGATTTGTTCAACACATACCTAGTCTAATTATTCAATATTTTACATCAAACAAAATTTCAAAGAATTTTATTCTCCGAATTTTAAATAATTTCAAATAATTAATATCTACATTTTGTATTTTTAGCCTCGAGGATCTTGGATATAAACGGAAGTTCGGTGAGAACGACACTTGCCATATTAAATAGACGGTTCACAGTCGAATGCAATGCAAATACGAGCATTTCCTACTGCTGGCTTCAGCATCCAAATGGCTCAATATTTACTAACAACTTTGCCCAAAAAGTGGTAAATCAAACATATTATGACCAACCATACTGGTAAGTTTGTTTCAATTTCATTCCTACTATTTTAATAGTCGAAGACTCAGGTGATGTGTACCATTCCATCCACTGTCAGCCACAGCGGTACATCTGGCTTTAGTAGACGTTTCCCGAAGCGTAACAACGTTAAGCATTTTTCAGTTGTGCGCTGGGATTGTCTCAGGAGCAATCGAAACAAGTCTTGGATTTAAGTGTAGAGAAAATTTCCCTATAAAAACTCCAAAAATTCTAAGAGAGAATGTCTACTCTCTCTTGGTGAGAAACTGCATATTTGCAGAAGCCTGTTTGTTTGCCCTATTTGATACCTAGTATCTCTTTTAAATTTGTTTTAGGTTTTCAAACGAGTACTTAGATGTGGGAAAATGTTCGGTGACATTCAACGAGAGCAATCGTAACGATGAAGGTATTTGGAAATGCAACATGGGCCAACGGGAAAAGGCGGGAGTCGAATTAGTAGACTTTGCCGAAGTGAGAGTGGGCGGCGCCCTGGCGGCCTTGGAACAGATCGTATTCGCCGAGAGAGGTGCCGTTGCTAAAATCAAATGCGTGACAGCCGAAGGTAGAAAAGCTTTGAAATATTGCCGATTTCTCCTGCCCGATGGTACAGGATTCAGCATTGATGAAAAAGTAACAAGAAAGGAGTAAGTTCTATGCAAATCTTTGGTAGAATGATCTATAATGTAATGAATCTAATAAGCAAAATTGAATCTAATGAATTCTAAATAATTATATACCACTCCCAATTAATCAGAAAGGATGGTAAGCAAAAATCCCTGCCAGTCGATTTTAATACAAATATACAAAAAAATATCAAATCCATCAGACAGATACATAAATATGGAATTATTCTTTTCGCCACTCTTACAGTGTAACAAATATTTCTGAAAAAAAATCCATATATAACGTATTCGTCTGTTCCGGATAGCCATAAATTAAGATTGTTTTAAAAATGGTATTTATTTATTTTGGGATTTTGATGAAATGTCTCTGTTAAAACGACCCCAGTCAAGAGGCTGTCTACTGCATAACTTTCCATTAAGCTACTGTTTACAGAAGTGAACTAAGCTTGCTTTTCTATACATTTATTCTTCTTTCACCTCTTGATGGTGCCTTCTATAGAGAGTTGGCAACCAAATTGCAGTAAATGTCTCTCTATCATGTGCCTGCCATGTGCAGTAAATATGATAAAACATTGATACAATATGAATTTTCAATTTGAAAATATTACTTCATTCAGATACGAGGTTTAGTATTGGTAGAAGTTGACAAATAGTTGAATGTTGTATTGAAACTGTTTAAGTATTAAGTACTTTGATATATTTGATTAATATAAAATTAAAACTGATAACTTTGGCATTCCATTATTTGGTATGACTGTTAAGTTTGACACGTGTTTCACTTCTTTTCAAAGCGTCTTCAGAATGAATTCAGCGTAATTTAATTAAATTTATTCAATCACATCTAGTAACACAGCCAGTGGAATAATAAAGTTAACAATTTTAATTCTATATTAATATGTCGAATTGAGAATTAAAAACTACCAAATCCATTGATAAAATCAATCGATTAGCCTGTCGTTTACACTTACATGACATTGCTTGAATGTAGCTCACTTCATGCATAGGCAAACTGAACAACACTAAAGCTAAACCAAGCTGTGCAAGATTAAATTTACGGGAATCGTCTTCATATCGTAAATTATATTCATATGACTTTTCCATTGTTAACAGATGTCCATAATATATAAGAGTTTTATTTAATTTTTCTTCCAGGGCAATCATGGGGCTTTATTACTTTGACGAAGACTCTGCCCTCAACAGAGGCGAGTGTGCAATTCGCATTTTGAATGTTAATAACAAACACGGCGGTAATTGGACTTGTGCGGCCATTATAGAAGACGATTCAACGGAGCACAATGATAAAGTATTGTTGGAGGTTACAGGTAACGCATGAAATGCTACAGATTGTTATTCGAAAGAGCTGAGGTTTATATCTTGTTTTAAACATTTTTATGCACCATACGTAAAGTATGCTATCTTCAAATTTGCTTTCTAGAAGTACTACCCTTACCCTTTCTGAAAAGAGATGTTGAAGGACTGACTTGGATGGATTTCAGAAGGACCTGAAGTAGAAGCACTTTTTAAAAGGATATAGTAGGATTTTTTCCCACTTACTTGACAGTAAACGATTTTTGCTGTGGTAAAAAAAAATCTACTATTTCCTCTTAATATGGACCAGAGCATCCAGTGGTTATAACAGGAGATTAATTGCAAGATACCAAATAATAACATATTATGATTACACTATACAATTATTTTAATACACTATTCGAGAAAAGAGACACAAACTCAGTCTTGCAAATCAGAAATGACTTTTAAAATTTTGTTCACAGTTTTTTTTTGATATATTTCAGGCAATAGTATTTCCACAGCATCGGCGACCGGAATTTCATTCGGCGTCATATTCGTAGCGGTGGCATTCGCAGGCGTCGCATACTATTCATGGAAACGAAGAAACGCAGCAGCTCACGGCAGTCGGCGGAGAGTCGACGAACCTAGAACGACACCGGGAGACGTGAGCATACAGTTCAGACCTTCGGGGAGCAGTGATACGAGCTCCACAGAACTTACGACCAGTCCACAAATAAGCGGGGTGCCAAGTTATCAAGGCCATTGATAACCGCTGCCAATTATGGATATTACAAACTACTGAAAATATCAAATTTGGATTATTGAGATTTTGTACACTTCCATGTATTTTGTCACTAACGACTCGGGTTTCGCCTTTCGGCATCTTCAGGCATTCGAGCACACGGATGGACTCGAACTGAAAATCTCAATAATCCAAATTTGATATTGAAATTCCATCAAGCACCCTCAGTCGATGTCTTAAATTACTGAAAATATGTTTTGTGGTCACAAAGAATGGTATATATACGTAGCAGTTCCTTCTAATTTTTTTGTTCATCATTAGCACTCGCTCAAGGGGATATTGTTTATCTATAGACATCGGTTAAAAGAAATATATAATGGAAAAATGTGATATACATATATTACATGATTGAATTTCATTATACACTTATTTTGATTGTCTTTATATTGTAAAATTATTTTAATTAAACGTTATAATTATTGTATAATACCAAATAAATAAAATTTCTAAAAAAGTTACACGATTTAAAATATGAACGATTTTTACAGATCAATGAGGGTGTTTTTCAATTATGCTAAAAATCAAGACATTGAAGTATTAATTGAATACCTATATTATGGTGCAGTGGTCAATGCCGTTCAAATGCCAGTACAAGAATTTAAAAAAATTGATTTTTCGAGCGATTTATGGATTTATTTTTGTAGGCATCAATGTTTGTGATGTCTGAAATTTCCACCCACCCATCCGATCCTAAAAACGGGGCGTAGCGAGAGCGATTATTTAACCACTGGTCCTGTCCTATCCCTATCCTTATATCCCTACTCTCTTTGAAAAAGAGAGGCTGAGCAACACAAGCAGTTTTCGTAGAAAAACTTTTGTCTCCTCTTCCATTAGGAGTCCATATGCTTTACGTTGGGAGCGAAAATCGTAGAATTTTTTTTTTTAATATAATATGATTGCTACTAAGACTTTAAAATTAATTCATCACTATTACTTAAACCACAAGAAATTCACATAATTACACCTAATCATTAAAATTTCAACATATTCGCTTTTGCAAATAGTCAATAATCTATAGTAAGTGTACGATTCTTTTCCTAGAAAAACTCTAACTGAAGTTATCCCATTGAATAATCTATTTTCCAAAGAAGTTTTATTTAGTAAAATAAATAGAAAACACCTACCCAACGTTGTAGCTCTTCAATAGCTCGGATGACACAGAGTTGTCACCATTCTCTCCATATTGACAGCGTACACAGAATGACTCGCAATTATGTTTCTGTTAGTTCTCAAGGTCTCGTACACTTCCTCTAATGAAACCCTTTCCTTTCGATTCTTTAACTCGGGAACACTGCAAGTAAAATAAATTTCAGACACACAACATCTACAAAAGGGGCAGACTCTAGTCGAATACAATAACACACTATGAACGTGATGTTTTCCATCAAAACGGCTATTACATAGTTCACATTATAAAAACAGTGTTCGAACACATTTTTTTGTAACCATATCCACTCCCAATATGGAGCACATGGACTCCTAATTATGGTTTCCAAGCCAGTTTAAATCGAAAACGGCTAACCAGTTTATTGCATATTTTTAGTTCTTTTAATTAATTATATGAATGCTTATCATATTACTATGCATACAGGAAGAACAGATTTGTGTAATATATGCTATGATTTATACATTGATACATTATATCAACAGTGTTTTGCCCAATTGATGTTACCCTCAAAATTGAAATTGTTCAGAAGAGAGTAAAAACTGTTTTTATCGGAAACACTGTATGGTGAGTTGCGTTATGAATCTTTGGAATGTTCTCCTGTGAATTCTCATGTTTGCAGATACGGGATTATACGTAGGAAGTGTCAATATAATAGTGGCTTACATCAAGTGGCCAGGTCAGAATTTTTAAACCTAAAACCAAAGTAAAATTAGTTTCCCTTCCAAAAAGTGGTCAATATATTTTTGTAATTTACATCATTTGGCCGAGACCTGCTCTGTCGTCTTTAAAATGAGATCCAATCATTAACTCATTTTCGTATATGTATATTAATTCAATTATTATCCATTCTATTTTGATTGTAATTCGATATTTCCGTCTATTTCATTTCCATCTGTGTCGGAAAATCCGCAGTTCCATTGCAGTGAATTCTTGCATCTAAAACTTTTATTCATTCTGTAATAATTTAAAGTTATGAGGATGCAGTTATAACTTTACCTGCATGCCATATTGTAGGCCGTGCACTGCTCCATTTCGTCAATAGTCATCGGACAACTGGGCACTAAGTTCTCATTGCTTTCATCGAGCTCCGTGGGATCTCTATTAGCCGGGTCTATCAGATTGGCAGTGTTCCGCAACCACATATTTGGAACGTCGCTGCCGATGTCGTGGACAAAATTTCCTTCTCTGACTTTGAAACCTTTCCGTTGGGTGATGACAGCGGTGAGAATGTTCTTGAGGAATACCTAAAAATTAAACAGAACAAAAAGGTTCAAATATAGAATTCTGAAGAAAAACCATGTATATTCTTTCATATAAATTTCTAGTCAAAGGTAAGTTGAAAATTAAGCAACTGTCGTGGACCACCATAAAACATAATCGCATATTATGTCAAAGAATAAACAGCAGCGACACGTAATAAATAAATGTTTAATGTATGTAACATAAGGGGTTATAAATAATTGCACTCTGTGTTAGATAGTATTCACTTGGTACACTTGAACTTTAATTTCGATAGTTTGCACTTTGAATTAGATAGTATTCTTTGATTTTAATAGTTTCCACTTAGTCACGGATTCTTTAAACAAAGTGAGTTAAGTTGTATTAGGTTATGTTAGGGTTGATCCGGTTTGGTTTGTGTAATGTATCTTAATGTGCGGAGCAAAGACAACATATGCAGCCTAATATAGGGTAGAAGAATAAGTGACATTTCATTACAGCTTCATGCAACTATCGATTTCAAAGTGTGAGTGAAAACTATGTGAAAATATTTTTTCGTAAGCGTAATATATTTCTTCAATGTTAAAATATATTTTATTATGTGGGATCACTTTATTTTTAGTGAATGAATTTGTTTTTTGTAGAATGTATTTGTTATAAGTGAAAACTATTTTTATGAAAGTGAATATGATCTAAACAAAAGTGCATTTAATTGTAAGCCTAACAAGTAGAGTAATATGAAATGAAGTCATAAAAAAAAACCATGGCTTGTTCTTCTTCGGTTTAAGTTTTAAGGTTATACTCAGGGTCTGGCAAGATTGTATTTTTTTGACCTAATTATTCTTCTTCAACCATATTTCCTCCCTATGTGGAGCATACGGCCACCACGCGACACCTCAATGATCCCCTATCACCCACCAATCGCTTTGATTCCTCACATGAGATGCCAGAATCCCTCAGCTCTGCCGAGTACATCCTATGGATAATATCTGAAGGTCTTTCATTTCATTTGAATACTATTCAACAAAAAAATACTTTAATTTATAGTGTGCTTATGTGCTTTATTTTTATTTACTATTATGATAGCAACCCTTCACAAATTCTGGAAATATGGGCTGGTAACTGCATTCTTAAAGCCAGAAACACAAGAATATTTTTACCTGTACAGCTGCTACAATTAAATCGATAGTTTCATCATCGGCACCTTCCAAGCCTTGCTCCCAAGCTGTCAACATAAATCTACCCGTCACCAAAGCGTGATCGGGTAGAAAGAGTTCTTGCGCAGCATATCGTAAGCTTTCGACTCCAGCGCCGGGCGGAGATCCGGGAGGAACGTAGTCTAATATATCGATAACGTCAAAACTTGACTTGTCAGAAGTGCTCTTGGAACTGTGTTTGTGCCTTTTGCTGCTGCTGCTGCTTCTCACGTGAGGAATGTGCCTTTCCGGCACCGTCGTTATCTCCGCTAACCCTTCCACTTTATTTAGAATGGCGAGAAAGAATTCGTTGTGCAGGTGAACTTGATCCGCCGCCAGCAGCATCCGCGCTTCGACGTCGAATTTCTGTTTTGGTATTTTCATTTTGAACCACATTTTCATGTGATCGAAGTAGGCTTTAGTCTTATCTCCCAAAGCATCTGTCAGAGATTTTCTAGCTATATTTAATGTATCCATTTGTAAATTTTATAAGTAATTTACTATCAAAAATAATACATATTATATTAAAACGTGTCTTATAATATATTACTCGAGTGCTACTGCGATTTACTCAAGTGTTAATTTCAATATATTTATTATCACACTCTTTCACAAAGAAATAACACCAGTAATCATAACACCAATAATAGTATATTACTTTATGAATAACACTAAACAATATACTCGTGACAGCTAGGTGACATTCATAAACAAATGATAAATAAAGTGACAGTTCATTTGTATTCATAAAGGCTTACCTACCAATTTCACTTTGTTGAAATGCAAAAAATGATAATTTGCAAAAAAATGAATAAACATTTTACTTTCAAAATAAACCATCGTGCAATTCAATTAAATCGATATCTATTAGGTAGGTATTTAATTAAAAAACTCAGTAGGTAGCCACATTCCATTTTTGCAAGTGACATCATATTTGTTTTGTTGTCTTTGGTTTTTTATTATTGTATTGGAAATTGAAAGCTCGAAAGCGACAGCGCTTCGCATCGTTGAATAAATTTGAAAATGTCGTTCTAATACTGCCATGTACATTTATTGATAGATAAGTTTATGGTTTTAAATACGATCTTCGTTCAATATGGAAATACCTCGAACGGAAAACGCTGAGGAGAATTTGGCTGTGGGTCCCATGCTATTTATTTGATATCTTCCTCATTATTTGACAGCTACATACTTGAATTAAAATACGGAAATATTCCGTAGTATTTAAATTATACACTACTTACAAGATGCGTTATAAATATTTCAAGGACGAATTATAACGTACAACATCCTTACTAATTTCATTACTTTCCCTACATATAATTGCCAGGTTCTTTACATAAACATGTATTAATTTCGTATTGCTGTTGCAGCCTGTTCCCGATATAAGTGCGTTGGACATTCAGCCAGAATCTCGCCATGAGTGCTCAATTTGTTTGAATTGGCTTCAAGATCCTGTTTTGACTTCCTGTGGGCACAGATTTTGCCAAAAATGTATCTCGTCTTGGTTGCAGTGAGTACCTGCCTATAAATTAAATATATTATTTTACTATTCATCATTTGTGTAGTGGTCAACGTCGTTGTCTTCTGTTGAGATCTGCTCCCTTAGAAATCCATATGCTTCACATTGGGAGCAGTCAAAATCATTGCTGCGATCATATTTTAAGCAGTACAAATAATTAACTAGCTATATAAGGTATTAGATTCTCGCAACATTATAAAACTAGCCATGTTTTGTATATCTTTTTATCAGATGTAAAACTAGTCCTGAAGAATAAATAAAATGTGAGATATGTTTTCTACTTATTTTTTCATTATATCTAATTAAGAGTTTGGTAAAATAAATGTGATTTAAATTTTCTCTTGTTCGCAGACAAAAAAATTACTGTCCAATCGACAACATTGTTCTAAGAAATGTTGACTTATTTCCGGACAACTATACGAGACGAGAGATTCTGCAGCAGCGCATGATCTGCCCGTTTTCATCTCACGGCTGCTCCGTTCGGTTGACTCCATTAGAATTAGAGTCGCACGTCAACTCGTGTGATTATCGAAAACACATAAATGAAAGTCCGAGGTCCACTCGGATCCCCTGCTCCTTCAAAGACTTGGGGTGCACTCTGGTTCTTAAAAATGAAGAAAATCTTGCTAGACATATGGAAGGCAGCATTCAAAATCACCTTGGAGTAAGATATCTCATGTATAAAATACAATATCCTCATACCTGTCTGTGCATTGCGCAAAACCTGTCAAGCCCAGATGTCACGAAATACAGTTTATTTTACTTAACAAATTCAGAGAATGTGGCTATCATGCGCTCACAGAATAAGTGAACCAAAATTGATTTGTACTGTCAAATCATAAAATACTGAATAATTAATTGAATTAGTAAAATTGCTCCCTTTTCACGGTTTTTTTTCTTTCTTGTATCATTTCATAAGTTTTTCAGAGCATATTCAACTTCAAAGTAGCTCCCATGCTGATTAAGTTTGATGACCACTAGTTTTAACCTTTAAATTATTTATATAATTTTCATGTTATATTGCTAGAGGGGTTTTTTTATCTTAAATATATTGCAGATTAAGGTAAATACATGATGATTTTGCAAAAAGTATTTATGAAAACCATTCCTTATAAATATGAATTAATATGTAATGTAATACATTTAATTTTTACAGTTTCTCATGAGCGCATATTCTAAATTGAAAGTCAACCAAGATCTAGATGGATCCGCCGCATATTCAACTGAACAAGAAGCGATGTGCCTATGGGAGGCTCCCGACAAAAACAAGCCAGATGACGATTCTTCCGAAGCCAATCAAAATGGCAGCCAGCTGTCAATGAAAGCTCTTATTAGGTGCATAAATACCTACTTAATCTTTCAGTAAAATTGAATATTGAAATTATGCTATAGTCATACATTATCTGTTCTGTATTTAAGTTTTGCTCATTATGTCTACTCTCAAAATGGTTACTTTATCTTACAATCAATATAGATATTCTTGCCGATACCATTGTTGAGTAGTAAGTCACTCGGTTAGTGTGGTCAAGCGTTCAAGTACCTGATCAAACATATTCGTGTCAATCTTGATTTTTCAAATGATTTTTGGTTTTCTATCTATGTCTATTATCTTTTCAATCCTTAAAACAGGTTTTAAAGTGTGTGATTAGCCCATTACTAGGCCTTTCCTAGCCCCAACGTTTTTTACTTTACCATATCTAAAAATAGGTATTGAGCGATCGAATTAGAACGAGTTCTCATTAAATGTATAATTTCAGTATAGTCTATTCACATAACACTGATAATAATTCTTATTTTCTGCTATTGTAGGGCACTTTACGAGAGGGTTGTTGTTTTGGAGCAACGAAACCGTGAACAAGACATAACGATCGGAAATTTGTCCTGTCTGACGACAGCGCTCAATCAAAACTATCGACGGTTAACCGAGGATATGCAACTCAAATACTGCATGGGGACGTATGTGTGGAAAATCGATAACTTCAATAGCAAAATGGCAGTCATGCTGAATGACACATCCAAGATGTTCTACAGCCAAGGATTTTACACGTCACCTAATGGCTATAGGTAAAACAATTCTCAGAATAAAGATAGTCTTGAAATTGTTTTCCTTATCCAATGATACCTATGTAATACAAAAAAAAAATTTTGAAAACTTAATACAATAGATTTCCAATTATCCGGGCTAATGTTGGGGAGAGGCGGCACAGATAAACGAAAAATACGGATAATCGAAGCTATGGGTTTTTCTTTTTCAATTAATACATGTAATACATTTCTAAATCAGACAATTATTTCAACATCTTTAATACTCATTATTTATTAAGAAAATCTGTGATTTTGGTTTGTTTGCAGGAACATGTGCGTGATGGGCGAGTGATTGTTTAAAAATTAAATTCATGCACGGAGTCTGCTGTATTATGATAGCACAAAATTATGTAGAACAACCTTTCCCTTCCAGCAATTAACTTTACAAATGATCTGGATCGTTATATAAAACTTTGATTAAATACATTTATGTATTTGATATTAACAGATTCATTTTTTTCCAGATTCTGCGCTAGGCTAAACTGCTCACCGGTCCGCGCACAATGCTTAGCATTCCATCTCCACATGATGAGGAGCGAGCAAGATGACACTTTGGATTGGCCTTTCCTCGGCAACGTAACCCTGACACTAGTCAACCCCTCGTTTCCGCAGCTGTCTGTGAAAGACACGATGGTAGCTAAGCCCGGCATACTGGCATTCGAAAGACCTTCCACCGATGTGTCCCGCAAAGGCTTCGGTTTCTCCGAGTACATCTCTTCCAGTGATATTAAATTTAAAGGATTCATACCGAGCGACTCGCTCCAGATTAAAGTTAAAATTGAACCAGCATAATTTTTTTATATCTTGATATATTATTTTCATTACAGTATTATTGTTATGTATATCAAAATCATCTCACAAGAGATATTCAATATGTTGCATTAAAAATGACAGTCAGCATATTCGCAAACCAAGCCATACTTTATTAACATGTTTATACCGGAATGGTAATGAATCTCTATTCGGCAACTGGTGGCTGTATAGGGGAAGGGAATTTCTACCATATATGTCACAAATATATCGGCTATTAATACCTGCTATGTTTTGTTCAATATTTAGCTTTAACTCTCTTATGAAGATCGAATTAAGTTACAGTTTTACAGGTGGTCAAAAAACGAGTTGAAATTTAAAATACGAATAAGAAAATTGAAGACGATTCCCAGTGCTGTATCGAAACAGTTCTACATTGATTTTCCATCCAATTCTTTATTTTTTTTGGTAAATTTGCTTTACAACATGCTACTCTTTTCATAATCGAAAATTAACTAAATGTCTCTAAAAACAATGCAGTTCTGTAGGAAATTTAATTATGAATAAGAAAATGCCAAAGTGTCATACATGAAAAAGTCACCACAATATCTCAAATGAAACTTCTTAGAACAAACCATTGAGCAAAATTGTAAAAATGGTGTCGAAATACTTTGTATTTTGCATAATTTATTGGTTTCCTTAATTCCAAATTTTCTTTTTTTGCCAATTTCTTATCCTCAATTAAATTCCCTAGAGAATAGCATTGTTTTTAAGCAGAATCAAGTAATTTTCGAGGCAGAAAAAGAGTAGCGTGTTTTAAAGCATATTTACCTTTTTTTAATTTAAAGAGCTAACTGCTAGAATCAATAGATATTTTTTATATAAACATAAAAACAATAAGATAAAATAAAATAGTATTTAGTTCTACAGAATTTTATTGGTTAGTTGATAGTTATTCAGAACTGTAATCTGACAATGGCGTTAAGCCGAAATAGCTATCGTAGCTATCAAATAGCATCGGACCAAGGGAAGAAGTAAAGCTTTGCGCTTGCCTTATTCTTCGAATTATTGCGAACAGGGTTAAGAAAAAGTTGCTACTCTTCATTTTCTATATTTCTTTTACTCTTTAAGTTCATATATGTTACATAATAAATAAGATATACTTTCATAGATTCCCTCCAAGAAATATTGCTACTTCTAATAATATAATTTAATTACATAATATACAACATTCCAGGTAAGTTATATCTCATTGAATTCTCCTACACATTCTTTTTTGTATTCATTTTATATTTAGGTTTAGATATTTTTATGTTTTTTTAAAATACGCAATTGTACTTATTCACATTTACACTCACGCAATTGTCACAATTCAAAAATTGCCATTGTTTAGATGAATATGTCGATAGATTCCAAATATCAAAATCTGTCTCCTAAGCAAAATCATTCTATAGTTCGCCAACTCACCGCTGGAAAGCTAAAATGTCATAATGGCCGTGTGGCGATTTGGTGTCACTGTAATCGTGAATAGTGTCACATTTTGCACTGTGACCGTTTTTCAGGAGGTCTCATTGTTTTGTGACATTTTTTCGTACTTGTTACATTGAAACGGATTTCACTAAATCATTAATATCTCAAAACTGACTTTTTGTGTTGTGACACTTTTCTTGCAGGGGTATACGATATATTATAATTAATTATAGAAATTGTGCCTTATTTAATTTCAATATACAAATTTATAAATATTATATCTAATTGGTATGGAATATCAGATCACTTGTTTAATCTTAAAATATCACCATATTATAAATGTTAATATTGTATAAAGTTGTATATTATTAATATAAATAAATGAAAAGAATTGAAAATTTTTGGTTTAAAAATGGCAGAATTGAATTAAAACAGATCAATCATGAATGTTTTTGTACAAGTTAAAAAATGTATAAATATCTTATTCATCAATACAGGGTTTTCCAAACTTTTTCTGCAATGGAACACTTCGCAAACCCGGAAATTCTTACGAAACACTTTTTAGGTTGCATTCTGGTGTGACGCCAAGCATGTTCCTACACTTTGTCTTTGTTGCAGCATAATACGAAAATCCCGCCTGGCATAAATAGGTTGTAGGAAACGGAAATAGAACAATAATACCTTGTATTGAAAGAAACGTGATTAACAAAAAAATTCAGCTCAAAGTCGATCAAATTTTAAGGTTAAGAAAACAACACGGACTTACTTATGAAACTTCCCGCAGACTTTTCCTTCCAGAATTTATATGCTGAATGTTTAACACGTATTTGCGAGCTGTTTTTTTATCAGATTTATGAACAATATTTATTAGCACGGGTAACTGTTCTGTCAATTTTGGCAACTGTTGTTAAACTGACAAGACTTGTCAGCCGATAAAGTAAAAACAATACAGCCATATATAATATTAGAATATACCCCATCTCTTTCATGCGCACGATGTGAAAAAAGATGGTCATCCGCCTATACCTAGATATTTGACGTGATAAACATCAGTGGAGATTGATCATCACTCGCCTTTCAATATGAAGTTTAAGATCTTTAAATGTATTACAGTGTATAAAATCTTTCCAAATTTTCGCGGAACATGGTTTTGGAAACCATGCAGCAATAAATTACTTTTTCTTCAATACCTACCTCCACTTTACCGTACAAATCAAAGCTGGCGAATCTGTTCAACCAAACAGAACACTTGCTGCATGCAAAATTATGTTTCATTTAAAACTGACATTGTGGTGACATGATAGTCATTCAATTTAGGGCGCCCCATTAGTTTAAAAGCGTGTAACTCTCTTCATGCATGGTCAGACGTGACATGATAACATCATGAAGCTAGAACTATATAGCTATTGGCATCTTCTATGACTTCAAAATACATAATATTGTATGTATATGATTTAGGAAGGTAATATTGCTTTCTGATTAAAACCAATATATTTGTAGAAATATTTAAGTCCAATTCAACGAACAACCATAAATATAGTAACACACAAATAGCATTTACTATTTTATATTTCACTTTTAAAGTGTTAACTGTCAATTCTTGGCGGAAAGGCATTATATTATTTTAAAAATAAAACACAATTTGTTTTTTACTACTTCCACATTTTTATAATGATCAGCTTTGCTCATCATGAGTATGATCTCAACTTATAGCGTGCGATAATTTCATATAGATGTCGCTAGCTAGTTTTATCAATATTATTCAATTACCATTTATCACCTTTTCACTGTAAATAATAGATGGCGCCTTGCTGTATATTAAAAGGCGCATGTACTGCGTTTTTTTTAATTCTATAAATACCCTAGCCCTTCAAACAAACATCAGTCGGCTTGAAAGCCAATGACAACTAGAGTTCCTCTGTTGTCTAAGCTTCTTAGCCGCTTTGGTAATCCTCCGGATTCCATCTTATCGAAACCATCTCTGCTGGAGCACTGTATCCTCAGTTAGATCAGTTCCGGATTAGTCTCTCTGCTGGAGCACTGCTTTCTCAGATCGGTTCCTGATTAATAAAGACCTATAGATACAGGGCTGCTAGACGTCCCTAGTTGAGTGGGACTGTTCCGAGTTCAACAGACAAATCCCGAGTCCCGCATTGCCTCTGAAAATAATGACTTAACAAAATATGTGTATGTATTAAAATGTACCTATATCGACGGTGAACATGCAATACCTCGTAATCCCAAAAACTAGTTTGTTCAGGAAACATAAAAAAACAAAATTTACCTCTTGTCTTTATTTGTATTTACTTTTCATTTAATTTCCTTAAATTCCTCTAAAATCATTGTCATGTGACGGAAGTTGTTTTGACACTTGCTTTTCTGACATGGGATACGATGTATTGCTCCCAATTTTAAACATAGCCGGGTTACGAGAAATATGTTTTTAGCTATTTAGGCACGTTGCATGATACATATCGACAATGGATAGGAAGAAGGACGTAACCCACATATAAAAATATTGTGTATAGCTCAAACAAAACGTTTATTAAATTGTATATATTGTGATTATCGAAAAAAAATATTTTGGAAAGACAGAGGGATACGTCCTTTTGCCTTTCTACAGCCGATATATTATGTATTTATATATAAATATATTGTACTAGCACGTTTTGTGTGAGATATACACAATATTTTTTGTTGTGGGTTACGTCCTTTTTCCTTTCCACAGTCGGTATGCATACGACGAATTTACCAAACAACGTGGCATAAAATATGGGATCAGGAATCATCATAAGCCCAAAATCACAAAAATGTGGGTTCCGAGGTATTGCATGTTCATCGTCAGTATAGTTAAAGACGCTCGCTTAATTTTTATCGAGCAAAGATAGCAAATATATTTTTAAACAACCTAGAAGCTTGGAAAAATACTTTAAAAAAGCGTAACGTAAGTCACAAAATATAGTTGGTTCCCGACTAAACAGAAACTGTTAGTCAGTAATAGATACGACAAAAATATTATCTTCAAATTGTTCTGTTTTTTCCTGTTATGTTTACTCCGGTTACCAATATAGTTATTGTGTGACTATTTTTTATAATATATGTTCTCTTATTTATACATATATTGCAATTTAATTACAATTGTATATCCCATATTTCTTAATTTCTTCCTTGATTCTTTAACTTATTTTTCTTTTTTGATCGTTCGAAATAGTAAATGTCCCGATCTGTGATTTTGGAAATCCTGCAACCTTGTATGGATACCAGCCTAGTGAAACTATCTTCTGCCGGAGCACTACATCCGCTGTTTGATCAGTTCTCAACTAACGGCTCTACGGATTCAAGTCTCCGAACATATGATACATTGACAGATACCTACATCTTCGATCGCTACGAGAGTTAACTGCTACGGCTTAATGCTTTGTCAACTTCTACGATCCCTGTATTACTGTGATTTTCGACTTTGCTCGAACTTACAAAATGTATAAAAAGACTTTATTACATGTGATTTATCATTTGAGGTTTGAGAAAACTTCGTATTTTAATTGTGACATGTGATATACCTGGCCTCTGACCCACAGAGCAGGTGTATAATGGTGCTTCTAAGCGGCCAACTTTTTATGACAATTTGCTACCGAACATGTGTGGTCGTTTATAAAACATCAAAACAAGGCAACATTTCCGTATTGCACATAATTGCCGGCAGCATAATTGGACGATATTTTGAATATCGAACGTAATCGATATCGCGCCAATATCGTCGGAATAAGTCTATTCCCTTCTCGCTCTGCTCGGTATGTGCGTCTTTGTTTTAGATCTGTCAAATTATGTAGATCTGTCGACAGAAGTCAGTTATATTATCGATGTCACGTGTTATTATCATATTTTATTATATGTTCAATCACTTTACGATGAATGTATGCCATAAACTTAAAACTCCAGTATGAGTAGTTAATTGTAGTAATTTAAGACATCGACTGAGGGTGCTTGATGGAATTTCAATATCAAATTTGGATTATTGAGATTTTGTACACTTCCATGTATTTTGTCACTAACGACCCGGGTTTCGCCTTTCGGCATCTTCAATGCCTGAAGATGCCGAAATGCGAAACCCGGGTCGTTAGTGACAAAATACATGGAAGTGTACAAAATCTCAATAATCCAAATTTAATTGTAGTAAGTTAAAGTAAGCAGATAGCGGAAAATGCATGGTTCAGATATATTGTAAATCTAATAAAAACTCCGAATCCATAGAAAATACTAATAAAAAATGTTTAAAAAAATATTTTATGCAACATAAAACATAAGATTGGCGTTAAACAGTTTTATAATGTCACTATTAATTCATTTCACTAAAATTGTAACCTCCTAAAAATCGTGTATAAGTATCACAATTCATCATAAAATCAACGTAATTTTAAGTGAATTTTCAATATTTCAGACCCGAATTGCGGGAAATAAAAGCATACGTGCCGGTATTAAGTGTACTCTAAATGAAACTGCAGACATTGCACTCAAATAGCGAATAGGGAATACGTGAATTCTGTGCACCTTAAATCAGAGTTTCATACAATGCGGAAAAAGTGACAGCTGTCAAATATCCGACGAATGTCGGCCACTGTAGTTTTAACTCACTTCACGTTTATTGGTTGCCAAATACAAATTGTCCTGACATTATTGTCGGAAACTTTGCTGCACCAGAGTTCCTGAAATCTTTCTGGCCATGAGCAATTGTTGATGTCCGTTTAGAATTAGGTACCATAATAGATCAACAAATAATATTCATTGCTCATTCTCCCTCAAAACCACAGAAAATTATTATTCTTAATGAAGAGCAAGTGCAGATAATACTGTATTACTGCACTAAAGATGTATAAGTTAATTATAATGTAAAACCATAGTATTGCCATTACTGTCATTTTACACAGAAAATCCGAATAATGTGAAAGTGAATTATTAGAAAGTGAAATTTAAAAAAATCAGAATGCACATGATGCTGTTTTACACTATTGAACATTACCATCACTAATAAAATCAAAATTGAAAAATATCCACTTGCTACGGTTTGTGATTTGTTTACTTATTATGTCATGAAGTGGTAGAATAAGAAAGAGGTATGTTTGTATGTTATGATCAACCATCCATAATTCGGCATTCGTGTAAGTAGTAAAGGGTCAAAAGACTAAAATAACACCCCGGGTAGTTCGCGATTATCGTTTTATAATACTGTGTTTTTCATATTTTTATTTGTATAAATAACGGAGAAAGAAAATCAATGAATCCCATTATAAACCTATCCACCGTCAACGGCCAGAACTCAACAAATGATCTTTCATCGCAGGACTTCTTAGTTTCTGAAAATTATTATTTGGTGTTAATTAAAATTAAAAATCTGATTTTAAGATTTTTTCAAACTGAAAAACTCGCGAAAAGATGAGAAGTACTTTAAATGTGAATACTTCTCTTTCTGCTCTGTGTACGGTTTTTTCCATGTGCGATTTTTTCCAATGCGCTTTTTTCTATCCGCTTTTTTCTTGTGCGTTTTTTTCCGTTCACCGGAATACATACATAACAATCAGCGATATTTTCGTCTTTCTTATAATATTCGTCTTTCATTATTTCTAATACATATGTAATTTATTATTTTTTTACCTAACCCGAAAAATGGCCACAATCCTAGCTCTTTCTGAATCTTAGGTTAAATATTTTCAACAAGTTGAAAAATTTTCTATCTAGTTAAAAAAAAATGAGGGTTTTAGGAACCAGTCAACGCCATGGTAAACCAGTGCTTCCCAAACTTTTTTATTCCACGAACCACAAAATTTTCAAGAAGTAAACCACCAATTACATTAATTTAGTTATCAAAAACTGTAAATACGTTTAACGTTTGTTACGCCACTGGATACTGCTCTATAGAATTAACGGATGGGAAAGCAGTGTTGGGTGGAGGAGGGTAACGTAGTTATCAAAAGCTTTATTTGACATTGTATATACATATATGCGTACATACACATACATTCTACAATCGCCTCAAAGACAAAATTTTAATAAAATCACGAATAATGTCTTCTTACATAACAAATATATAGATAATATCGTCATTGTTCTGGAAGAAGACACTAACTGAAAAATACCAGCTTTGAGTAATTGGACTTTGAAGTTTATCAAATGTTTGAAATCCTGTACCTTTTTTTTCATTTAGTTTGTTTGTACAAAACTGTTTTTAAGTAACATTGTAATTTATTAAAAATAAGTGCGTTCATTTATGCGGTAGAGTTTTAAATAAGGAACATTGTGGTATAACTAACTCAATACGTCATTTTTTCATTTAGTGTTTTCTTCCTGAACAACGACGATATGTAAAAAGAAAAAAAACACTAAAAAATTCTTGTAGCTCTACTGGAATATTTTGAGGCCCCCAGCAGAAGCCCTATAGCCCCAGGGAGGTGAGACCGATAGTTTGGGAAGCACTGTGGTGAACTATCAAATTATAATGTTGTTATTCCCGAGTGAAGAAACCTTTTTCTTCTCAGATAGAGGTTGCTCAACCTAACTAGACTTACTTAAAACCAGTTCTCGTAAAAACAAGTTGTGCCGAGATAATTCTGTTGAGCATTTCATATGCTGCACATTGTTAGTGGGTATGGTATAAAATACATGACTTCCATACTATCCTTCAATGATTAATTTGCTATATTTCGAAGTAATCCTCGAACACCGCGATCGGACGTTCATCGAAGGCCGCGCAGCCTAGACCGGACCGAGCGACGCGGTAATGCCCGCTCGCTCGACGATCTCGACTCGCCTTGCATTTTCTATATTCATTCATTCCAAAACAAAAAAGCCGCCCAAAAAAATAGCCATGACGGCGGCGAAAGGAAAAAAGCCGCGAGTTCGGTCGACTCTTCCGAGTTTGAATTCCGCGACGGGTCACCATGAATGAACACCGCGGGCGGAGCGGCGCGGATCCGAATGGGCGGCAGGGGCCGGGGGAGGGAGGGATCGGCGCATGCGCCGCCGCCGCCCGCCGTCACAGACCGGAGCGATCTCTGCGAGCGCGCACGCCGCTACCGACGGCGAAACCGCGATCCGCGACCGAGCGCAACGCATAACGTATCGCGCGCACCGCGAACCCGAACGATACCCAGTGCCGCGACTAAACAGTGATGAAGGATAAAATATTCATATGTAAAGTGATTGTGGTCATATTCAGTATATAGTCATACAATAACAGCGAATACGAAGGAGAGTCGGCGACGTGCACCGGCAGGATTCGGCCGATAGTTCCCTCGCCTCTCTGGATTCCCCCGCTCCCCGCCCCGCCTCGCCGATTGATTTTAAAATTACGCATCCGACGCGAGGCGAGTGTCAGCAGTGCGCTCAGTCAGTGGGCGGAGTGTATTATTTCTGGCGGCGCGAAGAATCCGCGCCCGTTTCAGTGTGGGTGAACCGAACGGAACGGAACGGGCCCGCCGAGGGCCGGCGAGGCGAGGCGGCGGATGAGGGAGAGGCGGGCGGGAGAGTCGGCCCGACCGAGCGGAGGAGGACGCCGCCCTTCCCGCGCGCCCGCGCCGCCCTCACCGGTAAGAGACGATTCCGCTCAGCCGCAGAGGCGCAGCGAGGGCCGGGCGGATGCGCCCGAGGCCTTCGACTCTTCCTATCAGTTCAGACGACGACGATTATCGTCGAGTCGCGAAGCGCCCTCACAAACTGCAGGGGGCGACTCGTTGCTCGATCATTGTAAAATGTATTTGTTTTCCCTAGGTTTACATATGTGCATCGTTTGTTTTATAAATGCCCATTCCTTTTATGATATAATCGAAATAATAAAAACTGGGATTGAGGAAACGGCAGCGCTTCTAAATCTCTGAGTAAATACCCCATGAAATCTGAAGCCAAGTTCCAAGTTCTGAAACCGTATACAACTTCACAGGGACATCTTTATTGCCTTGGTTTCAATCAGTATACAAAAGATGTTTTATGGGAAGTAAGTCCAGAAGAGGTGATTTTCGTCGCGATTTACTGGCGTCCAGGAATATAACGAACTCATCGTCTGATTTGGGTGGGATTCGCGTCAACGTTTTAATGTAGTCCGAGGTAGCCTTTTTTGCGGGTCAAAATTTGAGATAGCAAACATCTCCATTAAAATAAAACAAAGCATTCGGTCCATCTTCTATTCAATGATAGACTGACTAACGACACATTCACTGTAGTATTTCCAACACTGAGGAATTGCTACAAAATATAGTTCCTAAATCATTTGTCAGATTAAAGAAGATATTTCACGTTCTAGCAACTAAATTCGATATTGTATCTTTTAAAGAAACATCAAATCACTGCAAAAATGCACGTTAAACTGAACAGAAAGAAGTAGGGAATCCCTTTATGACAAGTTCCACGATAGTAAGTAGTGATGCATGATTCGCAAACGCTTCTCGGGCCTTATTTTAGACGAGTAGTATAGATGTACCAATTTAACTTGGCCGCTAGTGAGAACGCTACCGTCGCGTTAAGAATGTTGCCATTCTCAACCAAAATTATTTGTATTAACAAATTTTAAAGATGAAAATGAAAAAAAGCTTTATATAAATGTATTTTTACTAAAACTTATAATTAAATGGAAATACAATTTTAAATTCTATCTTAAAAATATTTTTATATCCTTTCATAAAAAAATGCGAAAATTAAAATTGTGTAAAAAAACTGCAACTACAATGCAATCAATTTAATATTGAAAACTATTTTCCAAAGTAAAGGCTGTATCTAGAGTATTTGAAAAAATATATAAAAAGTTTTTATAAAATACACAAGTACCATTTAATAATGAGTAACTTGGCAACACTAAAAATTTGATTGTTTTGTAATGGCGACAGTTTGCTACGCATTGTTACAGATGGGAATTATTGAGATTTTTCAAGTTTGCAGAACTGACAAACTTCACATATACTTTCCGGACATTCTCGCGGATTCGTTTTGAACTACTTACTTCACATGCCGTGGTCACTGTATTTTTAATAACAAACCTATTTGTTGACATACGTACGCTCGCGTTTGACAGTTGCAAATGAATCGTGTTGACCTATGATAAAAATGTTCTAAAGGGCGCTTTTATAATTTATTCAGCTGGATTCTTTTTATATTGATATTAAAATTTGTTTTACATTATGCCTAACAAGGAAATTAGCATTATGTACTCCAAAAGTCAATATTATAATTAGAAAAAATACCGTTACTTTTTTTTAAATTCGTAGACGCGCAAACAGCAATATTCACAAATCAACAGGAAAAAGAATTTTTAATAGTATAACACTATCTTTACGTGAAAAACAATACAGATTTGTCATATGCCAAAATAAATATTATTGATATTTTAGTACCACACTATCTTAACATAAGAACAATACTCTCTTTTTCAAAAAAAAACTTATATTTTAGCGACATTAAAAGTAGACTTGAATTTTCGAATTTCGCATAAAAAATGGCAATTGGGAAAATTTCTTCTAGACTGACAATTTTAGTTCCAAATTCGGCGGCGGCCAAGTAATGTTGAAAATACCATAGTAGGTACATGTAACAAAATATCTTTTTGAGAAAATGAATTATATTGACAGCCGTTTTTCTTATGATGGATTTTTACATTTATCAAATCAAATAAAAGATATCGATTTACTCAACCTAATTCTAAATGTTTATTTTTTAAAAAACACAACGATCGATATAGTTTATCAGTTATATCGATAGTGGACAACTCGCATAGATATTTGTGAGACTATCGAGCTTTTATACCTGGACTCTTTTCTGCGTGATTAGATGGTGGCGTGTCTTAGAGCGAAAAAACGTGTGTGTTAAGTCAGAATACGAAGAAGAATAGAATAAATATGTCTGATCAACCACTTGCGCCATCCCGTACGTCCCGCATCACTTTACACTACGAGCGTTTTCCCACATTTGCCTTGTGTTAATAAAATTTGCGTCTCGCATCGCTTTACACTTCGTGCACTTATCCAATTGCGTGTTATGTAAATATAACCTATACATTTACTCTTCACTCGGTAAAACATGGATGTCCGTTTGTGTTCCAAACATCGAATAACTGACTTTAAAAATGTATATAGATTATATCTATGACCTGAGCAAGTCACCTTTAATGTAATACTTCTCCTTTGGCATCCATTTTGACGATCACAGTTTTAGGGCTAGAATTACGGAACGCACACTCCAGTTTAAGTGTGCAACATGCAGGCGTTCAATGCACCTCGGCCATCCGCTGTTTATCTTTTAGATGTTCAATCTTTCCCGCGCTCCTGTATTTTGTCATGGTTTCGCGAGTGACATGGTTTCACACGTGAAAGCCCCCAGCTAGAAATTATATACTAGCCCGCCATTATATATTATCTTTCCTGCGTATATGATTTTTTAATGTCCTAGGGTAATCAACGTTGTACCCATCACCACACGCTACTGTTTCACACTTTTACACCGTGTATTCCGCAGCGTAACAACGTTATGCGTGTTTCAAATGTTTGCCAGGAATGTCCGAGAAATTCCTCAAGACTTGGTTCCATGCACTCTAGTATGCAGGACGTTACGTTTTAAATAAGTGATAAAAAAAAGGAAAAACAAAGAGGTCAATGTCTTAAGGAATTGCGTTCCAATCGCTTTCCATAGGACGCCGTGAACTCTTTAAATGCCTTGTAGTTTGTCAGAGATGCAACCAAGTCGGCATGACCGAGGGGGCCGACAGATCCGACTGAAGATTTTCCTGTTCGTTATCCATTTCTGGACATTACTAAAGGATGTGATCAGCATCCTGGATCATATTGCCACATTTTCATACTGGACTATCTACCAACCGGCCAGGCTGCAAGAGCTTAGCAGCAAAGTGACCGTGGCCAGTTATGAATTGGCTGGTCCAAAAATCTGGAGTCAAAACTTTGGTTATCTCCATTCGCCACTTATTTTCTGAAAAAATTATAAGTATGCCTGCCCTTAGAAGAATTATCCAATGGATTCTGCTAAATCCGCATTGCAGCATCCATTGCTATATGATTTCACAATTTGTTATTCGGACGGAGACTCGGTCTTCGTCGTCGTACAGTCGACCTTCCTTGATATGCCGGACGACCTCACGGAAGTCGCCGATTGTAAATTATTATATTCTGTTGCTCTTGCACGTCTCATTTGCGCGCGTATCACTACTGAACATTTAATGCGTCCATTGTCAGGTATGCTACTGTGCTACGGGGAATTATTCATTCGCGGTCTTTTCGATTCATGAATGAAGTGGGCTTTCGAATGCCCGGCTGCGATCCTGCGCATCTCTGCGTCCCGCCCCTCCCGCTCTCCTTCTATAATTACGCGAATGTTGGAAACCGAACAGACACGACGCGACACGACATGTGTTCTCGCGCCTCGCCGCGCTATCCTGCCGCAGCACCCGCCCGCGCCCTCCCGCGCTACCATCACACAAAAGTAAACAAGCCAACGGGCGCATTCACAATAACAGATCGCTCACCCCCCAACTCCCCACGTGAACATTTCACGGTTCCTTGTGGACCAGAACAACCCCCTTTTAAAAACTGACAACTTATTCCTGACTGCGCGCGCGACTTTGGCGCCCAAATGATTACAGAGTTTGAACTTTTAACCTATTTCTACCTATACATCAAAATAACCCGAGACTCGAGACTTTCTGAATTTTTAATTGTATATTTAACATTTAATTCCTAATGTAGCTTTCTCTACTTTAACTCAGTTACTCAGTTGTTCAACCTCTCTTTTTCGAAGAGTGTAAGGGAGAGAAAGTTAGAACACGACTAGTGGTTGTTGTTTGGTATTTGTTGGTTTGGCCTGCTAAGCCTATGGATTTTCCGCTCAGAGACCCGTAATTTTAATGTATCTGATATAGGTATAAACTTGGCAATAGTTTTTGACGAGTATCTATAATTCTCATAAATATTTTGAGGGTCGTGGAAAGTTCAACCAATGTTTTTTTTAAATATTTTTTACCCCTATACGCTCGGTGCGCCTCAGGGAATTAAATCGTGGCCCAGTTTCATTTATTGTATTAAAATGTCGTAATTATGAAAATATCTAGCCCTATACGAAGAGTTCATTACAAAATACACATCGGTGATAGATCAATCTCTTTTTATTGACCTCGCAAAGTTGAGATTCCCGCTGTGCATTTTTTTGTCGCTGTGTACTCCAGTCATCATAGGAAATATTCTTTCCGCATATCTAAAGCCCTCTATAAACGAGCATCAAAAATCGCACATGGCCAGCAATACTACTGTGCCCATATTATGCCTGGTCAGTGTGTGCCCGACATCATGGCTGGGCAGGCAAAACCGATAATTTTCAATAGCAGCTTATGCTATAATTTAACGTGCCCAAAATAAACGTTTCCCTCTATTTGAGTGCAATTTCTGCAGTCCCGTTTCATTAAAGAACATTTAATACGGCTTTTACGTTTTTATTTCCAGCAATTCATGTCTAGGGTTGCCAGGCGTCCCTATTAAACTGTACTGTCACCGTTTTTAAGCCTTGTGTCCCAGTGTCCTGAACGAGCTTTTCGGGACACCCAAATGTTCCGTTTTCGGGCATATTAAAAAAGAAATGCAATCTCCCGATTGGAACAAAAACTTAGTATCAGAAAACTGAGTCATAGTTTTTCTCAGATAGAAAAAGAATTTCCAGAGAAATATAAGGATTTATATTGTGAGTGCGAGTATATTTTTTCCTAACCAGGTCGTAATGGTAACGAAGAGAGAATATTCTCATTTCAATGAAAAATTCAATGAGAAGTGAAACAGTACAGAAAAGTAGTATCGTACAGTGCATTGAGAATTATGATTTTAATTGTGTCGAAATATTATATAATATGTGACACACCCTGGTTTTTTTTTAAGTTTAAGTTTTATTAGGGTCCATAACTGAAATCACACAGTGTTAACGACAATGATTTCTAGAAATCGGCCCACTCTTGTCGCGAAGGGCGCTCGTTGAATAGCCGGCGGGCACGTCCGCTGGACGAGTCCATTTTTGACGGAAAGGGGTGGGTCCGCCGATGAAGGAGTCCTTCTAATTTTATGTGTGAATAGTCGATTACGATCTGTCGAGCCGGGCTAGCCGCCTCGTGGCCCGCACTGTTACGATATGAATTGTTTGTGTTTGTTTTGAATTGGACGTAATTTAAAATCGTTTGTCGTGTCATTTGCATTATAACTTAAAGTAAATTCAGTTCTTAAGTAAATGTAGAATCAATTTTATGTGTTAGGAATAGTATTTTTGTGTATTGTAAATCACTGCATCTTCGATGAAAAATAAACCAGTGTTGAACCGGATTTGAAATGGTGTTTGTTTGAGATCCCAACCCTTCCAGGACGTTCGATAACCAGCCATTCGCCTCTCTTCGATCCGGGTCTTCTCATATGATTATCTCCTAAACCAGGGCTCTGCAACCTTTTCTCGCATACGGCACGCCTAAGCACCCAATAATATTTCGCGGCGCACCAGTAGCCAAAATATGTAAATTTCAAAAACAAAACTTACAATTTATAATTTGTTCTTATTTGATGAATTTGAAATAGTAAGTATTACATTTTTTAATAAAAAAGAATTATATTTTAAAAATAAAAGAATTCATTTGTACTACTTCCACTGTTTATAATGATCAGGACCGGCTTCGCTCATCACGAGCATTATTAACTGATCATGCTCGTGATGAGATTCTTTCCACCAAGAATTGACAGTTAACACCTTAAAAGTAAAAAGAATTAAACTCTTTTTCCTTTTAAAATTAGTTTTAAAAATTCGGTGACATTATTTTTAATGTTATTTTTATTAAAATTTCTTGGTTTCATTTTGTCATTTCATATAAATTAAGTGATCTTGAGTTTTTCATTTTTCTCGGGGGGGGGGGGTGTCCCGTTTTGACTTGCGGGAAATCAGGCAACCCTATTCAAAATTGACTTTAAATTACGTACATTTAAGTTAATTAAGATACTTACACACGATTATTAGGAGGTTGCAATCTGAAATGAAATAATATTGTCATTACAAAACTTCTAAGGGTAAATCTCATGTTTTATAAAGTAATTTTAAACAGTTTTATTAGTTTTACAATATAACGGAATATTGCATTTTTCACCAACTACTTACTACTACAATAAACTACTCTTACATAAGTTTGATATTCATAATATATAATTTAAGACATCGACAATTTGAACAATTCAAATTCAAAATATATGGCATATTATGTACATTCATCGTGAAGTGACTGAAAATGTAATTAAATATGCAATACAACAATAAAACGTGACGTCGAGAATATATCTGACATTCGTCGACGGACCTGCACAATTTTTTTTTATGTCCGCTCCCAACGTGGAGCATATGATTTCCTAATGGAGGTATCTCAGCAGAATTTTTCTACGAGAACTCAGTTGCTCAACCTCTCTTTTTTCCGAAGAGAGTAGGGATAGAAGAATACGGCTAGGATAGAACTAGTGGTTAGCTAATCCCTCTTGTTACGCCCCATGAGGTTCGAATGGGTGGGAGGTAGTTTTTTAGACAACACAAACACTCAGACTACGAACAGAAATTCAGAAAACGATTGAAAGATCAATTTATGAAAACCGTCCGCACCGGGAATCTAACCCGAGACATCCGTAAAAATATAAATATAACACTTGTTATTCCGGCAAATTCCCAATACGCCAGATACTTTGAAACATTTAAATCGCATGAGATATAGTGGCCTAGTGAGAATGCCCGAAGACGGGCGAACGTTTGATTATCACCATCCAGGATGTATAGTATCTCGATCAAAACGAACCACTTTAGCCCGAATAATCTCTTATTTATTGAAGATGCAGTGGATTAATACACAAAAAATACCAGTATAACATAAAATAGAGTCTACATCTACATTTAACACATGAATTCACATTTAAATTTGAACACAATTGACACAAACAAATGATTTTAAATTGAAATTAAATCCAATTTCAAAACAATTTATAGTGACTACGATACCGCGGAAGCCTCAGGCAGCGCAACCGCCGGCTGCGGCCTCCCGAAACAGACTGTCTACAGGATTTAAATTAAAACTTCAAACAATGTAGGCCCTTGTAAACCCTTTTGTCAATGGCTGCCCACTGTTGCCAGGCAGACGAGGCAATTAAAAAGCGCCTGCTTTCTAATTTCGGCTTAGTCCGTCGGTCAGTCGGCAACCGATTTATTTTTAACGACCATAAATCTGTTCGGCTAGATAATTAGATACCGAGAATCATTGTCATTAAAGCTGTTCGCGGGCGATTCTGGATCCTTTTAAAACTTAGCTTAACAAACAAAAACCAGGGCGTGTTACTTGATGATATTTTTTAAGTCACTCGAGATCCACACGAGAAGAAAAAACATCGCGGACTCCAATATTCCAAATGTTGAATTGAGAAAATCTAAATTTGACACTGACCTTGCTGGGGCTCGAACCCGAAACCATCTGATTTTTGGTGTAAAGCTTTACTGTAGAAGTCAACTTATATAATATTTATGTCGTCATTCCAAAATAAGAATATGACGTTAGAATTCGTTCTTTATATATCCCAATTTCCTTATCAATTATGCAGGTTTTTAACTAACACCGCGGCGCGGCATTTGATATCGAAAACATTTACAAAAGTTTGATGGAATAGGTACGGATTCGAAATCCTTAAAATATTAATCAGTGTAGTATTTCTGTTTTCTTTGCGCAGTATTTTAAGCTCCGCGATTGTAAATTCGCATTACCTATACTATCTATTTTGGGAGACGATTTGTTTATTGCAGTATATAGTGGTAGGTATGTATTTTATTTCAAATTATTTTTTTCTTCTTTGTCGTTGCGTTTACGTTTTGAAAATAACCTTGAGATTGGTGTTATACTATGATTTTTTTTAATCTAACTTCTTACGTGGAAGGATGTTTCAAAGATTTAAGTATGTAATGCGATCCCTAATTCACTAAAGGTGCTCACTCTGGCTACATGTAATAATACATTTTTAACATTCTTACAACTTCTTGTACCTAAATTGATGTAATTTCGATTTTTATATTAATGACTAGTGAGTACCCGGCATGCGTTGCAATGCCGCTCGAAGAAAGAAAAGGTTTGTTTTTCAATTCTGTTTATTGAAGTGCCTTTGGATTAGAGATTTGCACTCTGCAGGGGTCGAAATTTCATAAAATTACCCGGTCCGAACTCGTCATCTTTCTTTTTCGAGTCTCAATATCACACTTGTTACCCAAACCCGAACCGAAGCCCAGATTTATTTTTCTCAGCCCCGAAAAAGCCTGTTTTTTTTAATAAAGTAATATTATAGTTTAAGACATCGACTGAGGGTGCTTGATGGAATTTCAATATCAAATTTGGATTATTGAGATTTTGTACACTTCCATGTATTTTGTCACTAACGACCCGGGTTTCGCCTTTCGGCATCTTCAGGCATTCGTGTGCTCGAATGCCTGAAGATGCCGAAAGGCGAGACCCGGGTCGTTAGTGACAAAATACATGGAAGTTTACAAAATCTCAATAATCCAAATTTAATATCATAGTACTTTTTAAACAATATATGTTACTGTTTCCTTATTTCCAACGATATTCATAGCATATGTGAAATAAATTATTTTAGCTATGAATATTATTGCCTTATGGCTGACTATGGCAAAACCCTATATAATATTTTTCTTAAATTTGAATTCCTTACCCGGCCCGAGCCCGAATCTGGATTGTCTTTTGATAAAAGCCCGTGCAGACCTCTATTTTGGATACACAATATTTTCTGATGCGTACACAAATAAATCAGAAGGTTTTTCCTAGATCTCGCTGTTTGTACGTATTTGATTATTTTTTTTAGATTTAAAATTATTTTTATCGGAAACCTACACGAGTGTGCGCACAACAAGTCAACAAAGTTTCATCGATATCGGATCAATGGTAAAGGAACACATAGAGGACAAACAAACAAACATTCATTTATGCATGATATATAGATTTAAATAGGTAGTTTTATGTCGAAGATTTGGAAGACCGCGGCTTCGCCGGATAGATGTGGTAACGCAAGTCTAACGTGTACTGGCGGTCAACGATTGGAGTAGGACCGTGTAGAGTGGAGCAGACTTTTCACCGCGGACCGTGGCGCCAGAAAAGAACAGAACAGTTATATACATTTAACGACATTGCGATCTCTCTATCGAGTCTTCGAAGTTGTTATGGGAAAGACGACGATGCGATGGAAGTTGACAAATGGCGAGATTTTTAACTTGTCGACTGACTCACCGGCAACTTTGAAGCGTCCAATTTAATATTGTTTTCTTAAAATTATGTCACAACTGCTTAGGAACGCCATGCCACAGGAAGATCAGGCTCCGGAAGCCGCTCTTCCGCGACCTACTGCAAATTATAAACGGACGTCACTTCGCAGAGGAACTAATTTCTAACTGCCCTTCGTTTCTTTTAACAGCTTGCTCCAATCCAAAATCCCAGTCGGCTATCGTTATTTACATCAGTGCTTCCCAAACTTTTTCATGCCACGGCCCCGTAAATCTGAAAAATAATCCGCCGACCTCGAAAAAAAAATATTTTAGTCGTCAACATTTTTATTTGACATTAATTATTACTATTAATACATACATGTTTAAATTTTATCACAAAAAATAGTAACTTTCTTAAAAAAATTTTTTTTTAAATGAAATAAGAAAAACTGTACATAGTATGAAGCTTACAAAGAAAATTTATGACATGAATGCCGTTGCATGTTTTTACACAACAAATCAATATCAGGTTCAATGTTAAAAATGCTAACTCGCAAGAATTCTTCTAAAGTGTCCGTGGAAAGGCATGATCTGTGCTTATTTTTTATTAACAGTAATGACGAAAATGTTGTTTCACGTAGGTATGTAGTCGCAAAAGGAATTTGGATTACCAAGGCGTCTCTTACAATAGGCGGATATTCTTGTCGTCTCATCCAAAATTCTAAAATACATTTTTCATTCTATTCCACTTCAAGCAAATTATCTGATCGGATATCGATCAACTCTATTCGAGCTGCCCACGTACTGTGATATTTTAAGGCTTTAGCAAATGCCTTTTCTTTCCAATCGTACTTTTGATCCTCATTCAAGTTTGGGAAATATTTTTCGAAAAATATTATTGATTCGGTCATGTGATCGAGTATAATCTTTCTTATTGGGGTCGAGAGAGATATTTCATTTGTTGTGAGAAACTCATTGTGCATCCTTGACTAATACCTTTTGACCACGAAGTAAGCTTTAGTAAGAAAGCCTCAAGTTTTTATATTGTTGAAGTGAAAGATTTAATTCATTGACATTGAATCTGCCAAATAAAATGCAAAACACATCTACTTCTGATCACGAAAGAATGAAGAGCTCTGGTTTTTTGTCATAAAGAAAAAAAATCATGAATAAATATTTTTACTTCCTACTGAATATTTTCGCGGACCCGCGCGACAAACCTACGTACCCCAGTTTGGGAAGCACCGATGTACATCATAGTCACCTTCGACTTGATCGAAGTTTCGTTCCGAGAGCGCAATAATGAAGCGGCCCTCGTTCCACCGATACGGTCGGATCGTATAAAAATCGCGAATGATAAAAATAATATATTTCGACTGCGGCGATCGGGCAACGTCGCGATCGCGTTCGATTCGGAAAACGGACGGCGCTCCTCCGCGCGGTCGTCTCGCTCTAGAATAAATTTTATAAGCGCGGCAACGTCGAAATTTTCATTCACTCTTCGACTGTATAAGTTATAAGCGGTCACCTATAAGTTGTTGTTTTTTTGTTTTGTATCTGGCGCCTTTATTGAATGCGCCGTAGCTTATTTTCGTTCATTTGGCCTAACATTTTCACAATATAAATATGATAGTATATTACATACCTATTCACAACGGGAATCACTGAGATAATAATATCAGCGCGCGGTTATCGAGTTCCACCGTCTTGACGGTAAAACATTATGATTTTTCTGTACTTTTAACGGGCCGCGTTTGTTCATCACTGTCATACGTCATACACACACTAATTTGTGTTTATGTAAAGGCAAAGACTAGAGATGCGCCAAACGCAGTGCAATTAGAAATCATTACAAATGTGTACTAAACCCACTCGCTATACCAGTGTGCCCCGCGAGATAATCCTAAGTGTGCCGCGGCGCAGTGCGACCAAAGAAATCGAGTATTTTTGTACCAAAAAAATAAAAGTGATTCGGTTGCTAATGAGATCTTCGCTTAAATTATTCTCGATGAAAGAAATATTGTAGTATTTTGATATTAATGAAATAATTAAATTAGTGTTTGCATGGATAGTGCAACTGCAATTATGGGGAATAAAATAGGGCTTGTCTTGTGTGTAAAACGAAAAATCCTACCGTAGAAATTATACATTGCTGCATATATTGGGAAACATTGATGCCGTAAACGTAATATTTCCCATTGGTATTATTAATTAACGAATGTCGCAAAATAGTACACATTATCAAATCAAGTCTAAAATACCGCATTTTTTTTTTAAAAGAAATACCAGTCACTACTATACTATTTCAAATTAAGAAAATGTAATTTTTTTTATGACATATACATATTTTGGCTTCTGGTGTGCCGCGAAATATGAATGAGTATTTGGTGTGCCGTGCTTGAGAAAAGGTTGCGGAGCACTGCACTATACTATGAGATAACATATCGACGAATCTAAAAGGTAGTATGACAAAATAAGATCGATAAATACATCTTTCCTTTAAAAGGATTTCGACACTTCATTTTCGGTTAGTTGGCTTGACCGACAGTCAAAATGACGAAAACCCGCTGTTTCGTAATTACAAATACGGCATCATTCCGACGGAAACGAGTTGTGATAATAGACATCTTATGATATTACACGAATTTTGAAAAATCTGTTTTTTCAATGTATCCATTATTATTTAATTTTTAAGCTCAAAAGGCCGACCACTGGCGACGGCTAACTTTAGAAACACTCGCTTTATATTTAATAAATTAAGTTATGGTAGGGGGAAAGTGAGGCGTTTATTAAGAAATTTATTCGTCCATTGACTGGGCCGTCGATTTTGGGATACCATCTAACAGGAAAATACCTTCATTTGTATTAAGGCTCTCGGTGAAATAACAAAGTTATCAATTTTTATTTTATATCATCCTTTTATTGTTGTACATTGAGCATTGGGTAAATCGATTAGTTGAAGATTATATTAGAATTTAGTTTGACGTAAAAATGGAATAAACGCGCGGAAAGTTTGATTTCGTGCGGATTACTGCATACACTATTGCAGAAATCTTAACGTCTTTTATTTCATTTGATTGTTGCATTCGCTAATTATTTGTGTACAATGGTTCTCGCTTGGTCGCGTTCAACCTCGTACAATAGACAAAGCGATGCAGCAGCTACTGTTGAGCGAAAAATGGTGAAGTCAAAACTGCAGTGATGCAAAGAGGCGGATGGCGTGGATAAAGGATGCCATCGCCTTCTACCCGGTCTTCCTTGACTCGCCATCGGACGCTGCTACACCAATGATCTGCGCGACGGAGGAATCTCTCTGGATGAGGCGTCTACCGTAGCGACTGTCCGAGGGAAACGGCGCGACCTCGTGTTTACCCTATGATCCTATCGAACAGGATTATTAAGAAAGAGAAATTACTTGTTATTCGATATAATTTATAAATAGAACTTTATTATTAGGATTTTATTAAAAAAGAAAACAAGTTTATTTATAACTGACGCACAGAACGTGGCCTACAGAAATCTTTCGTTTCGCAAATATTCAACTACTGAAATGAGCTTAAACCCACAACATTGATGCAAACATATTAATAAATGCAATTCACAAATCCAGCAATGAGTATTGAAATAACTGTGGCAGATCTTAGGCGTATATCTCAGTATTTGTATAGGCCTGACAAGAAGAAATTCCTTTTATTTTCTCCTAAATCACCGTACTACCGTAGACACAGTGCACCACAACACCGGAAGCCCGTGGTCCGACTCGCGCGAGTGAAAGGTTTTAGCAACAAACTAATTATACGTTGAGTCAAAATACATCAGTAACAGCATGTGATAATAATGCAACAGCGTAACTTCAGTATTCATTCCTATCACACTTTTTACACTTCACACACACATTCAAGTGCATGCAATATTTATAAACTACACGCGGACATCGACGACACCGGCGCCGCGCTGTCAGCGAGTGCCGGTGAAATGAAAGTTTTATTTTTTAGTTTTGTGTGTGACGTGCCATCAATCAATTTGTGTATTTTAATTTACAAAATAAAGAAAATGTAAAAGTCAAATCAATGGAATAAAGGACAGTCGTCTTCAATAAATGACGTATGATCACCATATATAGCAGGCATCACGTGATACGAATGAAAACGGTGCGAAATCTGAGAGAGACTTTCACATTATTAATGAATAATATGTTAAAGCTCCTGCCACGGTTCAAGTGCGTTTATTCAAAATTGGAAAAGGGGACTAAGATCAACGATAATCAGCCCCGCGCCACACTGGGCCACATTTATTTTGATTTGGCGGGCTTATCGAATCCCATCCCGCCGCTTCGCCTTCGCTTCGGGGAGAGCGCGTCCGATCGCGACGTTCACCGAAACCGCGCCCACGCGATGCTCAAAATTTGACTATGAAATGTTTACCGTACGAGAATAGCAGCGCGGACGTCGAACCCTTTAGGAAACGACCGGCAGGAAGCGCCTCCCCACCTTTTGACCCCGCTCGCTATCCGTCCGCCGGAAACCGAACCTGAATCGATGGTCGAGAGCGATCGACGACTCTGATTTATAAATACATCGCGTAGTGTATTCTACAGGTGATAAAGTAGTAGCGGCATCAATCGATCCCTCTGTAACGCTTTATCCGAGCGCGATAGGACGCTTTTGCCATCACTAAAACTTGAGCTTCCCTCGAGGGTAGCGGAGAAAAGCTTCCTATTTCCCACTCTCTTGTCCGATGAAGTTCCTGTTCTTATCATCGTATTTTGTACGTCGCGTCTTCCACAGGACCACACAGTATTAACCTGTTCATTAGATACTCTTGGGCCACGAGACTTGGCAATAATTCGAAAGCCTTTACTCTACTGCAGTGCTCCGCAACCAGTGCGCCGCGAGACGATCCCAGGTGTGCCGCGGTGCAATGAGAAAAAACAAATATTTGTAAAAAAATTTAAAGCCATTCGGTTGCTAGGATATCCGATAAAATTATTCTCGTTGAAGCAAATGTTACATTATTTTGTTATTTAATGGAATAATTATTGTACTATTAATTGGCACGGATGATAGTGCAGCTGCAATGATGGAGAATATTATGGGAGTTATCTCGTCTGTAAAACGAAAAAATCTTACCGTACAAAATAACACATTGCTGCGAAGCATTAATGGCGAAAAATTTCCCAATGGAATTATTACAAACAATGAACGAATGTATCAAAATAATACACATTATCAAATGAAGAACCTTAAATACGCATTATTTTTTGAAATATATACGACGATACTTTCATACACTCAGCTTACCTTAGCTAATTCTTATTAGTTAAGCTTAGTTATTTTTTTTATTTACCAATTCCATATGCTTTTTTATAATTATTAATTTTCATAAAAAAAAAATGTACCAAGTGTCCCATCATTTTGAAACGGTTAAAGGGTCGAATTGACTTTTATTAAAAAATATAATAGCTCCTATTTAAAATGTGAGTTTTGTTTATGAAATTTACATATTTTGACTTGTGGTGTGCCGCAAATACTAATGAGAGCTTAGGTGTGCCGTGGATGAGAAAAGGTTGCGGAGCACTGCTCTACTGTGACACGGGATACTTCCACTTTGAGTTTTAAATCCGTAGCGGATGGTGATGGACATAAAAATGAGTACCATAAGCAAGATGAAGCTTTGGTAGTTTTTTGATGCGATTTTAATTCATTGCATCTTTACTCGTATTACGGGCCTGTTTGATCCTACGACTCGGATGATGCACAAATTCAGTAATCTAAAATACGCCTAATTTTGAAGCTTAGACTTATCAATCGTATTTTAAATTTAATATTATGATCTATAATTTTTCCTTACGATATAGGTATTTAATACTTTTTTCAAAAATAATCATTGTGTTCTCTCAAAGTAACAAATACAAAGGTATACAAAGCGATAATAACTTTGCTGTTTTATTCATATATCGTTTACAAAAAGTGTATTTCAGCCTCTTTTAAACTAAAATTACAAAACATAACTGGTTTGTTTCTTCTTTTTGTTGAGATATTTATAAAGAAAATACCCAACAAAAAATCTTTTCGAAATCATTTTATATTTCGTCGTCTTAACTAGCAAAATGTTCAAGAGAGTTTTAAAACTCAATAAATTTAAATTTGAATTGTTGAGATTTTGTACATGTCCATGTATTTAGTCACTCAGTACCCGGGTTTCGCCTTTCGGTCTCTTCAGGCATTCGAGTACACGAATGGTCTTGAACGTACTCAAAATACATGGAAATGTACAAACTCTCAACAATTCAAATTTGATATTGAAATTCCATCAAGCACCTTCAGTCGACGTCTTAAATTATATCAATAAATTCAGTTTTAACAAATGTTATTCTACGAATTTTACATTTGTTATATGAATAATGTTACATCATTATTCATTTAACATAAGTGAAATTTATTGGTTAAAACTGAATTTATTGAGTTTTAAAACTCTCCTGAACATTTTGCTGAAATGCAGATACGCAGTTTGCTGGTTCAGACGACGATAAGATATAATTCGAGAGTGTTTTGGCCAAGTGATGTAACCCAAGTAACCCTCGAAATTGTTCAGGAGGAAGTAAAATCGGTTTTTTATCGAAAAACATTATATGTTGAGTTGCGTTATGAATCTTTATGAAATGCACTCCTGTAAATTCTCATGTTTGCAGATACGGGATTATACGTAAGTAGTGTCAATATAATCGTGGCTTACATCAAGTGGCCGGGTCAGAATTTTCAAACCCAAAACCAATGTAAAATGATGTTTCCCTTTCAAAAAGTGATCAATTTATTTTTCTAATTTACGCTATTTGGCCGAGACCTGCTCGGTCGTCTTTAGAATGAGATCCAATCATTAACTCATTTTCGTATTTTTTGAGGGTTACATCAATTGTCCAAAACACCGTCGATATTACGTATCGGCCTAAATGCAATGATCACATCTGGATGCTTCTTCGGGGGTGAATGTCGAGCGGGTGTCAAATCTGTACCTACTTCTCGAGGCGAAAACTCTCGCCGCGACTCCCTCCTTGATGCAAATCTTTGAACGTGCGATTTTCACTATTTCGGTCCTTTCATTTGGTATCGGGTACTGTGTGCTGACTCGGGTTAGCGAGAGAGACCGCATCTTTCGACATGTCGTCTCAGTCGACAGCAAAAGCCTAAAACGTAATCACGACGAATTCCGTCGCGAATACTCAGAAGCCTAGTTTCAATAATGGTTATCTTTATCCACTGAATGGGTTTGCGCGCGTAAATTATTATCCCGGTGTCGAATCTCGCGCGAGCGAGCGTCGGACCGGAAGCTTATGTAAATTTACCGGTCAAAACCGTTGTGCGTCGGGGTGCGAGTACGAAAATGAAGAACGGTGAGCGATGCACTTTCAAGCTATCGATTACTTTTAATTATAACTTCCTGTTTGAGATTTAAATACCGTGCATCGGTGATATATATTCAAACAGGCGGGAGTCTTTGCGTTGCAATAGTATATTTAACACAGCGGTTTGTGATTATTTGCCGCATTCCCCTCTTCAAATTGCCACCGCTTCCGTAATCGGACCACTGTGAAGAGAGCGAGCGTGAGAGTCGTCAGTCTGCGGAACGCTGTTTTGTTTAGAAGCGAAATGAATCGTGTGATTCATAATTACATTTAACACACTCGATAGTACAAAAATTATTATCGCTGCAATTATGAAAACATTTGATTATGTATTCGGTTGTAAATTATTTATTTTATTGAATGATACAGTTGGCGGCGCTGAGGCGAAAGTTTGCGTGTTTTTGTTTGCGTAAATTAAAATTGTACTATATACGATTATGATAGGTAAACATCGCATCGAATTACAATATTCCATCATTGTTTTATTCTTGAGACGTTTTAACTAGAGATGCGATGCGCTCGCTTTGACTTTTGAATATCAATATGATCAACGCTTCAAAAAGGAAAACGAATGGCTTGCGACCTTACATTTCGTCCCTGGCGGTTTCCAGGCTTCCGATCAAAAAACGTTGTCGGAATGGAAAATGTTTAAAATCTGCTAGGCTGTAAAAATATTTTCGCTAGTTTTGCACTTTGAATGCGGGCGTTCATCCTCTGAGCGCTTTTGCATCAGTCTTGCGCAGTTTTTCACAACAGCAGGATTCGTATAGGCGGGATGCAGCTTTATGCAGCCTAATACATCCTTTTGCAAACCTCTTTTTGGCTTTATTTTGAGATATAAGCAGGGCTTGAGAAATACGTAGATTAATTCATCGCAAAGAAATGTCAAGGAAAAACATTACAAAGTACTTTTGTTATTTTAGATTTTTATTATTTTTTCGATAACGCAGTTAATCTGGAGTATTGTATTTAGTCGGCGTCCGTGGCGCAGTTGGCAGCGTCGCTGGCTACGGTTACGGATGTCTCGGGTTCAATTCCCGGTGCGGACGGTTTTCATAGATTGATCTTTCAATCGATTTATGGATTTCTGTTCGTAGTCTGAGTCCTCCCTCCCACCAATCCCATCCTCACGGGGCGTAACGAGAGCGATTAGCTAACTACTAGTCCTGTCATAGCCCTATCCTTCTATCCCTACTCTCTTCGAAAAAGAAAAGAGAGGTTGAGCAACTGAGTGACAAGCAGTTCTCGTAGAAAAAATTCTGTCAAGATACCTCCATTAGGAGACCATATGCTCCACATTGGGAGCGGACATGGAAAAAAAAAAAAAAATGTATTTATAATTTTCAATTCCTACTATTCCCATATCAGTATAGTGTCATTTCGCCAGTGGTCGGCCAGTTAAGCGACAGTGTACTTTCAAAAATGATTTTGAGTCAATGAATGATAAATACATATTTTTTTCGCTGTTATTCCATTAAACAGGGATTAAGTAATGTAACTAACTAAAAATAAAATAGTAAATATTTTACCAAGCATAAAATAAGTTAACAAAAAATTCCAATTCTCTCAAAATCCAATGGTCGGCCTTTCGTTGCCTAGTGTTCGGCCATCACTATGAAACTTCATGAATATCGCGAACGAATTTACTGAGGTAGACAGAACGAAAAAAACATAATGATGCAAAGCATGACAATATAAACTATATTTTGTAAGCAATCCCCATACAACATGAATTTTTCGAAACTCTAGCCACTTTTTTTTAATATCTTTTCAAATATTGATTATAAAAGTACAATTTCATAAAAAAAATAATGCCAAATGAAGCTTTTGATAATTCGAGAGTTCGTTTTCAGGAGACGAGACCCCTCCCCTGGCCGGGGGCTTTTTCCATACTTTGGGAGGCGTGATATTAAAGTGTTTGGGAACCACCGCACTAGACGCTAAAGGGTGCCTCGATATCTGTGTGTGGTTACTCGCTCACATTTCTTCACCCGTCGCGACAGTTCACTCTATGAATTTTATCTTATTTAAGTATTGTTGGTACGCTTTGAGCAAATAGCTAACTGCAATAAATTTCTATCGCATCGATAATGAACGGATGATGTCGGGAAACCCTTTGATCATTTATCAGTTTTGAAGGAATTTGATACGATGTGTCATTTTTGCTATGGAAATAATGCCAGTGGTTAGTCGGTGACTGGGTAAAGACAATATATAATGCAGAAACGACTCTTTTACAGAAATACACAAATAAGACAAAATATGGTCAGCAATAATAATTATTGTATAGCTACTAAATTGATCGAATTTCCTTTTTTTCTTTCGGTGATATCTTTCTGGATATTCATTTTTAACATTAAATTAAAATTGACATTTTTGCCATTTCATTTTTTCGTCTACCATATCTGATTCTTATGTGGAACACATGAACTCCTAATCGAGCATCAATTACAACAGTAGTTTTTGTATGAGAACAGCCTATCAACTAGAGCTTTCGATCCCGGGATCTGGGATCCCGAGCAATCAGTCAATCCCGTAATCCCGGGATTGACTCAATACCAATACCGGTAAAATAGTAAAAATTAATATATATTAAAATGCAAATTCGTATACGATGAACTGTAAAATATAAAATGCAAATTATTATCCGATGAACTATGCATTTTCGGCGGCCGAATAATCATTTTCGATTTATATATTATTATAATAAATGTATGATGCACTCCCTTTAGCTCATATTTCGTGCCTGCTGTAGACAGGGACAGACAATTTATTGTTTTTTGCATCATTATTTATTCTTATCATTATCTACAAACAACAGTTGGCCACTATTCTATTTTTAGATGCGCACGTGTGAAGCTTTGTCATCGAACTGCAAAATTAAACGCGCAATTAAATACGAATATCCTGCTTGGAAATACTTTTTGCATAATTATGAAGATACCTAGGTACCTATTTTAAAAATAAGCAAACCTTTTATTTGTGATTGCACGTATTCATTATTATCATTTTGTATTATTTTATATTCTGATAGTAAATAAATAAAATCATCGTATACCTAGGCATTATGTTCTTTTATGCGTTTTTAGGAACATACCTACATATCCTCTTATTTTATATGGACTGCAAATACCTTTTCACGGGGTTTTATTTTTATTTTGTATGAGCGTTTTTATATATTTTTTTCGTGGCTCATTTACACGGTTTATCGTGGTACATATTATCTACAAAAAAATTTTTTTTAACAATTTCAAACATGAAAATCGGGCTTTTGTTCAATCCCGGGATTCCGGGATTGAAAAAAAGTCAATCCCGGGATCAGAAAAGGAGTCCGGGATTGGATGTCTTACTATCGACATCTTTATTTTGGGGAGAGCAAGGTTAGGCATTAGACTTGGACAGGAATAATATTTAACTAGACGCTCTCTTCCCCGTTTTTGGAATCGTATGGGTGGATGAGAATGGAGACATCACAGATATCCGTGCTTTTCAAAGCAAATCCATAAATCGATCAAACAAAACCTGGCAGATTGAGAAATTTTTAAAATTTCTAAAACACTAATTTCTTTAAAAAAATCCCAATCTGCTTTTCTGTTTAATGAATATTTACGTATTTAGTTAGACTTATATTTTGCTCAGGTAATGGATTTTTAATGTAGATTTATTTTTTATTAGTATTTATTGATTTGTAAGAGGTCCTTCACATTTAGACCATTTAATTTATTTTATAAACATATATTTTGTTTGGCCACCTGTGAATTCTTGTCTTAGTTCATGAACCAACTGTTTTATATAGTTTATATTTGTTATCATTTAATTTCATATAAATAGACCTATTATGATTGTATTTTTATCAGTTGATAATGCTCGTAATGAGCGAAGCAGGTCCTGATCATTATAAACATGTGGAAGTAGTACAAACAAATTACGTTTTATTTTAAAAAATCAATCGGACTATCGAATTACGCCATTACTACAACTAAACATGTTTTTTTTTCGTTTTTTTATGTGATATTGAATATATTCGCTACTATAGTTTTTTTTTTAGTCCGTTACTTCAATTATGGAGAGTGATTTTGTAGCAGGGACGATGAAAGCTCTCCGTCACCAGTTGCCGTCAGGTCTGCTGCGATTCCGCCGCATTGACTGTGTAATTATCATTAACGAGACGTCTCTCACTTTATCGGTCATGCGTTTATATCGACATTATATTTTAATGTCAGCTTAGAGTGCAAAGTTTGCAACTCCATAAATTACAGCTTTACTCTTTTTTTAAGATGAGTTAGAATTAACTAATATTTTTTAATTATTTCCACTCGCAAAGTGAACTTAATGGAATACTAATGAAGCATCTCAATAGACGATGCTTAACGAGGTCTCTCCGGTGAAGTTAAGGAAAGAAGCTTGAACAAAACTAGCAGTAAACATAATCCAAGATCGAATGAGTGGTGGGTGAGGATTGAGGAGTGACAATCTGAGAGCAAACTAACATTCAATAATGATCACTTGCAAGAAAGCATTGCAAATGTTAAAAAAATTAAAACATGCATGTCCGCCTATGATATTTGGAACAAGTTCATAATTATATTGATTTAAACATGAACGTGTCCACACGGGAATTGGACCCATCGACGGCTGGCCGACCATTCGAATACATTATTGTCAAGTTTCATTAAAATATGATAATGGTCATAATGCTATTGTTAAAGACAATATAATATATTTTTTTTAAATTCATACATTCGATAAAAATTTCGTTTTATCGTCATTTGAATTTTTTATTTTCAGCGGCTTGGTAGTTATGTGCTTGGCACTGTTTACTGACGATATATATAATATTACAATTATCTTATGAAATGCACAATATGTGTATGTAGATTGACAGCAATTAGAATGAGCTGACTGTCGGTTTATGTAGATTAATCTGGTTTCTGTGCCATTACGAACAGCATCGTATCGTTTGGAAGACCAGTTAACCCTACGGTCGGTAATAATCGGTAAATTATAAAATTTACCGGTAATAACCGTAAATGATTTTATCGCGAATTAAGGACAGATACAGGCATATTATAACGAAAGTTTATTGTAGATATGCATACGGAATGGGGAGTTTGGTTTTTCGACCCTGGCAACATTGATACGCAGTTTGTTACTGATCACACTGGTCACAAAAATAAAGTAAATGAACCGAAAACATATATAAGTAATCTTATTCAGAGAGAAATGTCATATTTTGAATTCGAAAAACATCGTGGCAAATATTTGAACATTTGATGACTTGCCGACCAACTAGTATTGAATCAGAACGAAATCATCTGCCGGATAAATATGTACAAAATTCCGACCATGTCTCAAAAGTGATAGTGTTGTTATGATTTGTTTTTTGAGAGCATATTTTAATTCTGAAAAATTATTATACCCAACCTCTATAAAACCAATAAACTGTTATTTTATTTAATTAAGAATTTATATTATGTAAGTGTATACAAAGTAGGTATGCATACACCTAATGTACGTACGTATTACATATGTACATACTTCAATAAGTTAATGGATAAACTAATAAGTTAATAGTATAAACTCCTCACAGACAGTTAAACAAAATATTTTACAGTCGTAATTTAAATTAACCAAGCTTTATGTGGCATATATTAGATTATCTGATCTGCCATTCCCATATCTCAGTAAAAAAAAGGACAAACATAATTATAATGACATGCATTTCACGACATTATCAATCACATGAAACGTATTTTAAATTATTTACGTTTCAATGTAGGATACCGTTTTTATTAGCCACATACAGTTATACTTTAATCATCGTATCTATGTCTATTTTTTTTCATTTACCGGTAAACCGGTTATGTGAGAAATTATTTACCGTTTACCGGCTATTGCAATTTGACTGTAAATTGCAAGCCCTAATTCAACTAGTAAGTGCATACAATATTAGCCAAAAGTTATAACAATATCGCACTCTGCTGTATTGTACTAATCGAAGGTTTTCGCCGTGTTTTGTATTAAAAGTAATTTAAGATTGTATAAATATATATTCGACAGCTGTACAATATAAATAAATGTATAAACTTTAAATAATGATAACGTGCTTATTGCTTGCTTTTTTTTTATCTAGAAACGTTTTCTCTGCGCTAATATAGCAACATTTATGATGTCGATATGTCTTTTCAGTAAAATTAAAGTAATATTAATTTAAATTTTAACTAATAAATACCAGAGTGATAGAGCGGAGAAGGAGCTCGGAACAATGGACAATAGGGTGTTACCCGGAGCACGGAAAATGAACAGAGCTCCCCTGCTCCAAGTAGGTATATCCAAATTTCGTCCTAAATTTTAATATTTAGAACAATACTATGACACCGTCCCGAACTTATGGGGCGGGCAGGGTCTTCAAGCCATTCAAAAGCCGTCTACAGACTCGTCATATTTAATGCAAATATCATAATTTGTCACGTTTTAACACAGCACTGAGAAGATTTAGTAGTAAAGAGTAAAATCGTAATAATTAGTAAAAATTTTAAATTCATCTTCCCTCTATTAATTTTCAAATCTTGCCGCCCTGTGTTGCCAAGCCATAATAATTTTTTCGAGTCAAATATCGTCGGGTCGATGAAGTCTTACTGTCCCGTTGTTTTTCGGAGAATGTGTCAACGCCATTTTGGATTTAAACCCGAGCTTAGACTAGCAGCGGCTAGCATCGGCATCCGCTGGCTTGTATGAAATCGATAAAGTCAGGTGTGGGTGTTAGTAATGAAATTTTTGGATAGTGGTTCTCGTTATCACGGAGGTCGCCGTTTGCGACGCGGGCCGAGTGTTCGTTATTCCGAGACTCCAGTCGACGATATCGACGGTGTGCCCAAGGAGCAAGTGAAGTGTTGCTTGTCTCCCGAAAACCCCCCTGGCTCTATTGTTTCTCTCCGTAGTAAAAGAGAAATCGTCGTAAAGATATCTACTGTTTGGAGTAACATTTTGTAATTGTGACTGCAACTTGTAACGTGTCTAAACCTCTGTTTTAAAACCGTGAAAAAAGTTTATAATGTACCAAGCCTAGGCTGCAACAATAAAACAAATGCGAGTGAGCGAGAGTGAGTTTCATTCAAGTGTCTTTGTCTCCAAAACCTGTGTCTTTCGTCCGCGCGTATTAAGTGACGCCGCCACGTGAGGCATCGAAGTGTCGATGTCCATCGAAAGACCGTGTGCTCTTCCTTTCACTCCGTATTGACTAATTATCATTATTATCATTAAAATCAGGAATTTCCCCACACTAGAATTATTTCACGATTTTGACATACGTACGACAGCACCTACTATTTTTTTTGTAGGCTGTTTTCTGAGCTGATTATTGAGCGAGAATAGGCAAACCTTTAAGCCAGTTTATTTTATACATATCAATAATGATAACAACAATTTAAAACCTTTTTAACAATTTTAACCGCTTGTAACTCAGTTGCTCAACCTCCATTTTTCGAAGAGAGTATGGATAAAACGATAGTGCTAGGACAGGACTAATGGTTAGCTTATCGCTCACGCTACATCCCGTTTTTAGGATCGGACGGCTGGGAGGGAATTGTCGACTTTACAGGCATCAATGTCTTCGAATAAAATTCCGTAAATCGATTGAAAAATCAATTTATGAAACTATCGTACTCGGATTCTATCCATGAGATCCGTAATTGATTAAACGGCGTTAACCACTGCACCACAGGCCCGGCTATCCGTACTAGGATAGCTATTAATTAGCCAAAAGAAGAACATAATAGGTAAGTGATATGACCAAAGATAACAATGTCAATTTTAAAATAAATTTTCATCACTAGTCTACAGCCGTAATAAAAATATTATTATGTATGTACTCGAATTACATTTGCTGATCATATACTTCATTGCCACAAGCCACACACCACTTATTATTTTAGTTTATTTATGATACATATAAAAATTCGATTTTCTCTTTTATTTGATCTATACATAAGCCGTCGACGCTCGGTCAGTCGCGATCGCTGCGAAGAAGCGCGTCGAGACGCGATGTCCGACGTCGCGTCACTCTTTCCATTCATAGATTTGTCATTGGCGTCGGGTGCGTTTCCGCGGACGCCTCGCGTTATTTTGTTTCGGTAGTTGGCTCGCCGTCAATATCGATTATCGTACCGTAATAATACTATTATTCGCGCGATTAAGATGGGAAACCTTTTCGATATAATTTTACAATATTTTACGTAACTGCCAACTCATCAGTTGATATAGCAAACCTACATAATAAATTGTTAGGAAATATTTATAATACACTTTTAACATGTTAACTGTAGATTCTTCATGGAAAGGCATTATATTTATATAAATAAAACTCATTTTTTTAATAATGATCAATGTACCCAGCTTATGTTTTGCATTTATTGTAACACTTTTCTGAAATATAACAATAAAAATTACTGATTTCGAAACCCCTTTGATGAATATTATCTAATCCAGGCTTTCTCAAACTATGTTCCTCGGAACTTGAATATGTGTTCGACAAACAAGCTAGTATTGTTTAAATTCCGTCTACTACGACATATCTATGCAAGTAGTATTTTCTCAACATACTGCAAGAGTCGAAGTCCAGGAACACTGCCACCCCAGATAACAATTCTTTTTTCTAATATTGTGCCGCCTGATGTCGAGAACATTTTCAATTCAAACACTCAAAATCATCGAAGTCATTAAGAACTTTATTCAATTGTAGTTTTATGTGTTTTGTTTTAAAAATAATTACTAAATAAATTACTATTGGTTTGTCTCATTTAGAAAAAAATAATTATGTTTTATTACGTACCTCAAAATATAAACTAGGTGTTCCGTTCAAATTTTAGAATTTGCAAAGTGCTTAAACGCAGGAAAAGCTTGGTGAACTCTGTTCTAATCTACATAAGATACCTTTTAATTGTAACAAGACTGACGACAAAAACAGGTTAAACATCAAAGACTATATATATGTGTTTGCAATTCTCAATGAATTATTTGAATATAGAATATTATGCTTTGCGATAATGGACAGTTTCAAATTGACAGTGTAAAAAAGATTAGACATTGATTGAATCAGGTAGCAAAACTACAGTTCGCGGCCTAACATTGACACAATTCCAATTAATAAAAGTACAACAATGTAATTGAAGACTTTAGAACGCGGCGTAACCTGTCCGGGGGACGGGAACCGCTATGTAAAACAAGTTTTCAAATTGATAATAATGCATGATTGTGTACATCTCGCATCAGATATTTTCAACATCGTCGATTGATTACGCCGTTATTTTTACTTGGTGCATAAATACAGAGAATTGAAGCGAACAATGTTTTGAATTGCTTCTCTCCGGTGTCTAAGTTATCGTTCCAGCTACACTCCATGCTCAGCTCCGTGCTGTAAATCAAGAAATTCCGGAATTGATATTTAGAAAATCCCGGTATCGCGGGATTGACTAATTGATCGGGACCCCGGTATGGAAGCCCTAGTCACTGTGTCTGAGGAGTATTTACCCACGAATTGCTTGTTATACTCTAAGTGTGCGGAAATAATAACGGTGTGCTATTGGAAAGCTTATATTAGTTGCGATCCACTCTATTACTATAATGTAATTCGTCATCGCCATTGACTCTCGTAGAATCGAATAACAGTGACGAGTCACGAGTGAAGTGTGTCAGAAGGGGTTCGCGACCCGGCGGTCGGCGAGCGGCTCGCGCGGTTAGCTTTATTATTGCTTTCCGCGAATAATAATATGGCGCGAGGTGCTCACGCTCATGCTCGGCGGCCGGCCGACCGGCGGCGACCGTGTTACGCGGAGATTATTCGGCCGCTGTTTTTTGCCGCTTTTTTACATTCTGATCGCTGAAGGTTGTTGTCTTATTTTGGGTGCAATAAATTCATAAACGCTCGCGAACACTTACCTGCCTCTACATCTCTACCTGCTTTCGCAACGCGTTTATTACCGACATTGCGCTATAATACGTGCGAGACTTTTCTTTGCGTTTTTAATATTTCTTGCCGGCGAAGAGGACGTTTTACTCGGCAATCCGTGGAACACTCGAGGGGTCAAATATCATTGCGTAAATAATTATTTGGTTGGGCTAAGTCAGACGCTAGGAACCTGTGGCCTTTAAGTGTGACCTTTTGATTGCATCCAAATCTAACATTTCATTATTTTCACAATAATACAAATACATTTTTAATTATATAAATTTAATGTTTCTTGAAATCGACCATATTAGTTTACAGATTAATGAATGCAGCTTTCCAACATGAAAAGGTTCTTCACCCATATATAAGGTTAAAATTCATCTTCAATATATAATCAGAATTGGTATTATACTTAACTTAAAACGCGTTTCACTGCTATTTACACATATAACAGAAATAACCATAAGTTTGGTTAATTAAATAAAATGTACATTTTTTGACTAGACGACTTTTCAGATTGACTCTTATTTAAATTCTAAACATTTAATTTAATAACTGAACACATTCATGCTGAGCATTGATACATGTATGGTATGTACTGATCAAAAACAAACCAAAATGCAGGTCAAAACATAATACTCAGCCACCGTGTTTCTACGGCAGCGACTGCCAAACTGTGTGCCGCAAAAAGTCTCTGGTCTCAGGTGTGCCGCGAAAGAAAAAGATAAAAACTCACTGTAGACGCCTCAAACAAAATTATAATTAGAAAGCCTTTCTGAGTCACTGTGTATTTTTCATTATTTGATTATTAAATGCCATTGATCCTTTCGCAAGATTTGACGGTATACACCTAATATTGACTTGGGATTTTTTTTAATAGAAATAAAAAACGACCCTGTACACAAAGCCTCGTTTTTTTAATTAAAGTTGTCATCATTTTTAAATTCGCTTTGGAGTCAATATACTCGATAGCCTACTGCATAAATTAAATCTCTCATCCCATTTTTATCGTCAAATCAAGAATTTGGTTTTTCAGCGCTCATGGAAATGACATAAAAAACGAGAGTAATTACAGATGGTACATGAGAAGTTCTATGTCTGTTCAATCTAATTTAAAGCCGCGTTTTGACGTAATTATTTCTAAAAATCATTTATATCCTTCTCATTCATATTATTTTACCATCTCTGTATACATATGTTCATAAAAAAATATTATTTATTGTTAAATGATTTTTAAGGCATTATTATTTGGTGTGCCGCGGAACCAGTCCCCTTACACCAGTGTGCCGTGAGGCAAAAAAGTTTCCTAGTCTTCTACGGCGACCGGTCGTGGAAATGTCTGTTTCCTTTTTTTGATTATATTTTCCCATTTAAAAGAAAACTAATTGACGAGGGAGACTGATAATTATTGTAGCCTATGAATTTCCAATATAAATAAATATTATGAATGGAGTATTCCAATGGGTATATAATTATGTACATACCTGGATGACCTGGATTAGTTTCGATAAAATGATTGATAAATCCTGAAAACAATATTCTTGTGAAATGTCTAAGTAACCACAAATTTTTAGCTAGGATATAAGTGGTCGGCAAGTCACATCACGCGAGTGCCCACCAAGTATATTTAATGTACCTGGCGCATAAACTGTAAAAACTACAGTATAGTCACACATATCGAGTGAACAGCTATATAAATGTACCGTGCGTCGTAAGAAAAACGTTTCCACACTTTTTAGCTGGTAACTTGTGACACACCCTGGTTTTTGTTAAGTATAAGTGTCATTAGTGTCCTGAACTGAAATCAGCCAGCGGCAACAGCAATATTTCGCAGTATAGGCTCTTTCTTGTTGCCAGGCGTTCAAATAGCCCCCGGTTACGTCCGATGGACGAGTCCATTTTACGGAAAGGGGTAGCTCCAACTTTGCAGGGAGTTTTTTTAATTTTTGTAGACAGTCGATTACGATCTGCCGAGCGGGACGAGCTGCGCTCTCGTGGCGGAGGTGACGTGACGATGTGAATTGTTTGTTTTTTTTTTGATTTGCATTGGACTTAATTTAAAATCGTTGTGTCATTTGTATTATAACTTAAAGTAAATTCGGTTGCTAAGTAAATTTAGAATCAATTTTATGTGTTAGGATTTATATATTTGTGTAATGTTAAGCCACTGTATCTTGAATGGAAAATAAATAAGTTTTGAACCGGAATTGAAATGGTGTTTGTCTGAGATCAGCCCTTCCAGGACTCCGGATAACCAGCCGCTCGCCTCTCTTTGATCCGGGGTCATCTCACTTGCTGTTTTATTTGTTATATTTATATATATTATATAAGCAAAAGAGTCATATGCTCTACGTTGGGAGCTGACGCAGTTTGCAAAAAACAATATATTTTAATTTTGCATTGAGCTCCCAAAACTCTCAAAATAAAGTACCTATTCTCAGAAACAAGCCAATCAGGGTGCCCATCTTAGTAAAAAAGTTGTCGACCACTGCAGCAGAATATTGTCTTACGTATTTGAGTCAGTCAGACTACGACGTTCAACAACTTACTGGTAACTATTTTGGCGTGATTTGAAACACTATCCTCATCTAATTACCTCATCAGATGGAACTTCGGAGTCCCTTTCGCAAACAACTCTCGCGACCACCTTTCTCATGAACCTTATATTATAACCTTATTGAAGAAATATATTACACTTACGAAAGAATATTTTCACATAGATAAAATAGTTTTCACTCAGTATATATACTCACACTTCTAAATCGATAGTTACACGAAACTGCAATGAAATGTCACTTATTATTCTACCCTATATTAGGCCGCCTATATTGTCTTTGCTCCGCACATTAGAATACATTACACAAACCAAACCAGACCAACCCTAACATAATCTACCACAACTTAACTTACTTTGTTATAAGTATCCGTGACTAAGTGGAAACTATTAATTTAAGACATCGACTGAGGGTGCTTGATGGAATTTCAATATCAAATTTGGATTATTGAGATTTTGTACACTTCCATGTATTTTGTCACTAACGACCCGGGTTTCGCCTTTCGGCATCTTCAGGCATTCGAGCACACGAATGGACTCGAACTGAACTGTCAGTTCGAGTCCATTCGTGTGCTCGAATGCCTGAAGATGCCGAAAGGCGAAACCCGGGTCGTTAGTGACAAAATACATGGAAGTGTACAAAATCTCAATAATCCAAATTGGAAACTATTAAAATCAAAGTTTGAATGTACTAAGTTAATACTATCTAATCCAAAATGCAATTATTTATAACCCTTTAAATATTATCTTACTTTTGAATCAGCTTTATATCAGACAAATAGTATTATTTGAACCCCACGCAAGTCGAACTAAATTAGAAATATGATAATAAACAAATAACATGTTTCGTCTATGGAAAATCTGATGTAGTTTATTTCATATTTTTTTCGTCGGAGATTCAATAGGTATCATTGATTTGTAGCCTTCAATTTTAGACATAAATTACATTCACAAGGACGGAGCTGCTGTGGTCATACACGAAAGGCTGTACGCTGTACGTGACGATGTCCCTGCTGACAGTGCTGACTGACATTGGCACCGAATATCTAACAAAATATAGTATAAAGATATTTAATATGTAGTTCCGTGAAAACTTGCGCCACGATACTGAAGGATTATTTCACAAACCTAATCGATATTGTTTTATGCTAGCTCAGTTTTTTTAATGGTTGCTTCTCATACAAGGATCGGTTTTCATTTTCTTGCATAGTGGACAAGCGTTCTATGCATAATCAATACGCTTGTAAGTCTTTGAAGGTGTGAAGCTGATAATTGCATCACAATATAAAACACACAGTTCCTCTTCTTTATCGCGACAGTCGACAATTCGAAAAAATACGTGTTTTCGTCCCGGAGTCGGCCAGGTGCAACCCTGAATATTGGAAGAGCTCTTCGCTACCGGATCGGTGAGTCTCCGCCGTCCGGGAGGGCGGACGCGGGGGCAGAGACGCGCCGGCGGCCGCGGCGTAACTCGGTAGCCTCCCCCTCCCCGCGACCCTCGCTCTCTCGACCGACGGCTTTCGGACGGCCCGCGCGGCCTCAGCGCAAGACGCGTCCACAAACCGCGAACGACGTGCACACAATAAACGTCAAATGGACAATTTAAATTAATGACATTACGCTATTGAAAATGATGGCACCAAGTGACACTTACAGTTTACTCTAAAACCACTGGGCAATGGCGGAACTTAAGGCCCAATGCTCGCCGCGTTCTACGAATATTTAGATAAGTACGTATACAAATATTTCCGGTTCTTTCCTTTTAGATGGTAGGGATCATAAACGATTGATTATTGTCAAAGCGCTGCCAACTACCGGACATTGGCTTACTCACACTAATATACGCGTAGGTACACGCATTGCTAGAGACGTAATAATTATATTGTAAATGTCTACAGATGTGCATCGAATACAAAATAAGATCGATAAATGCCTACATCCTGTTGTTATAGAAATCTTGATTTGTAGGTTTCTGTTTTTTTAGGTATTAACTGCTTTCATACTTGTGTATTGATACCATGTATTTCCAAAACGTGCATTATAAAATATCGCTTCTCTCTTAGCGTTATCTAGAATTCTTCCAATCTAAGATAACTGCATTATGGTTTGTAATGCGTTCGAAATTTAAGAAGAATTTTGTTAATTGTGTGATATTTTATATAATAGCCGACTAATAACCTAAACATCAGCCAGTTTAAGAGGCCTTTAACACGAATGATAAAATTATGATGAACAGGATAACCTAGAAATCAATTCTACATCGACGATTCAATATCTGAATCGCTTAAAGAGATGTTTTATTATTCTACGGAATGGCTCCAAAGAAGTCGTCGATTTTCGATATTTCGGGTACGGTTTTTTGGGTTCATAGTGCGTCGGCGTGCTGCGTAGTGTGGACAATGATGCTGGAGGGTAACTCGCGCCGTAAAGTGGACCTCGGCCGATATGATCTCGCTCGCTGCCTCTGTTGTGTCGCCTCCCCCTCTCCCTAACCCCGCACCATTGCTGCCTGAGTGTGGACTGACTCGCCTTACCATAATAATAATAAAGTCCATTCGACCGTTGAGGGGAAGATCACCGCGTTGCGCTGATTTTTAGCCCGCTCTATTTATGTGGATATTTTGAATTTACAATATTGATCAACTGACATTTAAACTTATCGTCTTCAGGAATAAACGTGTTTTTTTGGTACTTTCCTGTTGGATGATATATTATTTAATTGTCTCAATGCGCAATCAACTAACGGACATTGGCTTACTCACACTAATTTACGTTTATGTCAAGACATAGACTAGAGATGCGTCAAACACAGTGTACTTATAAATCATTAGAAATGTATAGGGTCATTTCGCCAGTGGTCGGCCAGTTAAGCGACAAGTGTACTTTCAAAAGGGATTTTGAGTCAATTAATGATAAATACATCTTTTTTCGCTGTTATTCCATTAACCAGAGATTAAGTAATGCAACCAACTATAAAGAAAATAGTTAATATTGTACCAAGTATGAAATAATAGAATTTACTGAGAGTAGACAGAACAATAAAAAACATAATGATGCAAAGCATGACAGTATAAAGTATATTTTGTTAGCGATCCCATGAATTGTCGACAATTGAATTTGTCGAAACTTGCGAAGTATAAATGTACTTTTTTTAATTGTGTGTTGTGGTCAGTGTATTGACAAGTGGCATGACTACCTACACGAATTTAAAAAAAATGTTTTTATAATTATTTAAGTTTTGAGCTCGCCGACCACTGGCGACGGCTGACTTTAGGAATACTCGCTCTACATGGTGGCTGTAGTCAGCTGATTTAAGACGGATAAATTCGTATGAATTTCCGGTTTTCCGTTAATAATTGACTTCATCCTAAAAATAATTATTTTGCTACTGAACTGTGTACAAGGCCTACCTATATTAGCGTGCAGTACGAAATTTAATATGTATTGAATTTGGATTATTGAGATTTTGTACACATCCATGTAATCTTAAATTATATCTTAAATTAATATGTATTGGTAAAAGAAGTTATACCTAGTAGGTGGGAAGCGGGGAGGTTATTATGAAATTGATTCGTCCATTAACTGGACCGCTCGATTTAGAGATACCATCTATCAGAAAAGTACCATGTTTTCAACCGAAAATAACACTTAACTCGTTCTTATGCAGTTGAAAGCGAGCGATGAAGTGGTGGCCATCGATAGATGTCCAGCGCAGTACTAATTCGATTCTTTTGTGCAGTATTTATGATGCCCGCAGCACCGAAACGATTAATAATATCGTATTTAAATTCAATAGAAAAACACACGCGCTTTGGGTAAATAAATAAAAATGAATAAATGTGTGAGTCAAGCTGCATCCTTGTGTACATAGATTGGTAACAATTTCTCGGTTTTAATTACATAATATGTATGTTAATATTTCTTACTGGCGTGACGCCCCCACGACTATTTTATATTTTGATTTACCGTATAAATCATTTTGCACTGCGTACAAAATAATTTTGAAATAATACAGACTGACGAATAGAAATGAATATTTGAAGAAATAAAGTTTCATATTTTTAGTGAAGTATACAAGAATTATCGAATATTAGTTTTAGCTAATTGCTAGAGCCACTATTTTGAGCATATTTTTGTCAATTTTAGCATTTTTACTTTCAATTTTGGCGTTTTCTAGCGCTTAAAATGTTTAATCTATTTTTATTAGACATGCATTTCAAATAATTATGAATAATTTTAATACATTTATTTTAACATATTTATTAAATACATAACAATATATACATACAATTCAAAGATATACCAATAAAAAATAATAGAAGATCATAGGAATTATTAAAAAATATCAATAAAAAGACAAAAGGTTAAATATCTAAATAAAAATTTGTTAAAATTAAGCATTTCGACAGTTGATTTTTACAGATTAGTTCGAGGATCGGTTACAGTAAAATTGCTGATGAATCTGTCAACATCAACTCTGCCACGCAGTGGCGGACTGGCCATACAAGCCAGGTTGCCCGATGGCAAGTGGGCCCCGCTATATGTTAGGGGCCGTCAGTAAAATCAAATAACTTTTTAACTATATCATTTTATGTGTTTAAAAATATAAAGGATAAAGCACTTTTTGTTTTTCATCACTTTTATAAATAGGTTTTCTTACGATATACACAATGAACTAATCAGGGACGGCCCTTGTATAGGAGCAAAGGGTGCAGTGTACTCCCATGTCAATATTTATTCAAGTAATAAGCGATATTGTACAAAAATACCAATTCACTCATTTTAAATTTTCCCGCGTGTTCCCCATAAAGAAATACATATTGCACGAAGCGACGATTCACAAAAATGCTTAAGCGCACGTATTGCGCGCCAAAACAGTACAAATACATTTGTGTAAGTCTGCCTACGGCGAGGAGGTGCGATTTCCGTATAGCTCTCCCTGAGTAGAAGGAATTTCGTATGGAACTTTGGTTTTTATGACGTCACTTGTATCGCACATTCGATTTGCATACGAATTTTTTAGTTATTCAAGAGCATTCCACCTAACGATCTTGAAATAAATACGTAGTTTGATTTCATACTTTAACAGAAGACTTTGTTTTGTCAAGTCAATGTCAATTCGATAGGAATAGATAAATTACACTCTTACTCTCATCTTAACGGAGTAATGCACGACTTATTAATTTGGTGATTGCTTCTGTCTTATGAGGAAGATGGCTGTCGACACGGTGCATTTTGGGTAACGCCACAGTTAAGTGTTGTTTACCGTCGAGTCTCTAGTGTTCCCACTTTTCCTCGGGAGTCTGCGTTCATACACTGCGCGCGTAAATCATTCGACTGTGGGTGTGTTGGTAAACTGTCAACCGTGTCGCTTGTACCCGTGTGGGCGCGCGCTTGTGTGCGTGGGCTTCCCTTCTCCCCTCATAATCATTCAATATAACATAATATTATCTTCATACCAAAAGCAAAAAGGCACTTTGGCGGTTTTTAGCTATGAATGCATTTTGTTCGAATTGTTTTTCTCTGCATGATAGACAAAAGGACATTTGCCAAACAAAAAATACCTATGAAATCACAATAAAAATTTGACTTATGTATTTGTAAACCAATCTTCAATTCATGCATGGCAAAATGTTTTTTTTTAACTTACATATTAAGAGTTGATACCTATAAATTTCAACAATTTAAATTTCCTAATAGAGCATTGCAAAAAATAAAGGAGGATTTTTCAGAGATGAAAGGATTTGGTTTGCCAGATAGATCGACTGTGCCCACGATCTCAGAATATGTTAAAATGTAAAAGAATTAACATTTTTTGTTTTCGACCTTTCCAGGAACTTGTGTTCAATAAATGAATCTATGATTATCAAAATACAATGCACAAACAAGAAAATCGAAACACATAAACTTCTCCAACCCCATTGCTGCACAGTCATTCTTAACGGAGCAGTATTGAGCTTTACCACTCGGTCGCAGCGATATTCCTTAAGCATTTATTTTATTTATCCGTTGATGTAATTACATATTTAATTTTAAACCGACTCAACTGGTTCGCTAGTTTATATTTTTCACTCTCTGCACACAACGCGTGCACGCAACCAAGTCTTGAGGATTTTTCATCGGATATCCTAGGCAAACATTTAAACACATCTAACGCTATTCAACTGTGGAATATATCCTGCGAATAGTGTGAAGCTGTAGCGGGTGTTGGTAGACACAAACTTGACCACCCTAAGTAATATAAAAAAAACATGTATTTAAATCATAATACATAGACGTACAATTGCCAAAAACTGATATCTCTAATAGGGCTACCAATTCCGGATTTTGGGATTCACGATTATCAATTCCGGAATTGGTCACTATGCGTAATTTCGTGTTTTCAACTTTATATTTAAAAGTAAATCTGTGTCCACTATTGCTTCAATTGGAATAAATATAAGTATAATTTTATATTTTTTGGTCATTTGGGTAATGTTTTTTTTTGTTGAGACTCCTGTTCAATGAAAGAGAAACAAATACAAATGCATATACTAATCAAAATTATATAATATAATAAATTATGAAATAATCAATAGAATTTTATATTTTATTTTATTTATGTTAAGGTAGGTTTTACAATGTCGTCGTCCGTGGCGCAGTTGGTAGCGTCGATGGCTACGGCTACGGATGTCTCGGGTTCAAATCCCGGTGCGGTCAGTTTTCTGTTCGTAGTCTGAGTGTTTGTGATGTCTAAAAAATTCCCTCCCACCCATCCGATCCTCACGGGGAGTAGTGATCAGCTTACCACTAGTCCTGTCCTAGCCCTATCCTTCTATCCCTACTCTCTTCAAAAAAAAGAGAGCTTTAGAAACTGTGTAAGAAGCAGTTCTCACAGAAAAAAAATCTGTTGAGATACCTCCATTAGGAGATCATATGCTCCACGGACATGGATAAAGAAAAAATTTTACAAGGTGATATCCAACAATAGGACATGTCGATATAATTTATAAATGGTCCTCCAGTTCAAATTGGTTAAAAAACGTATCTTTACACTTTGAACTGTTAGCGTTGTGTTCCATATTATGTTGCGATAAATACCAAAATTAGTTTACAAACCTTTCGTTAATGTGTGTGCTTTGTTGCGTGCTGCCCGTAAAATATCATTTTAAAAATAAATCCTCCCTTTATGTAAAGCAAGATTATATAAATATGTATATCATAACAATTTTTCAAAATTGTCTGTTCCTGTCTACGATTGATTTATGGGATAGGAAATACGGGGACCAAAATAAATATATTATTTATAATAAAAAAAATGGTTTAGGTACATAAATAAACTGAAGTACACGTTGTAGTTAATCGGGAAGTATTTAATTAGAAATATAAATTACATTTTAACATTCACAGTGAATCCCGGGATTGACTGATTGACCGGGATCCCGGATTCCGGGATTGGAAGCCCTGATCTCTGTCAACGTAACACTGGAGTGTTTAAATATTTATCGAAATAATAAAATTGTTAGACCCCTCAGCTATAAATGGCATTGTGCATTGTGCATCATACCACGGAGCAATTAGCTGTTTATTATTGTAAGCTTGCATATGTTTAAACGATTTATTTATAGCCCCGCATGCACATGATTTAAACAAAACGGAGCTTCGTCTTGTCGCTTCTCGCCGCCCGCCGACTGCAGACTACTATTATTATTTTTGTGTACATAACTATTTTATTTCGTATTCAATTTAAAATAAGCTCAGTAAATCAGAACCATCAAATTACTTCTCCTCCGCCTCTCATTATAATCTCTTTCATCTTTGTAAAAACATTATTTCACAAAATATTGATGATCGACGATATTATTGATCTTGAATCAAGGATTTTCCGCCAGCGAGAGGTTGCATTCTATTTTACAAAATACGGAAGGGTTCCGCTTTTAAATTTACTGTTATCTCTGTTGGTGGTTTGTGTGTCCACTTTCTGCATTACATATAAATATAACTTTAAGGTGTCAACTCTTAGTGAAAAAACATTATATTTAAAAATAAAACACAATTTGTTTTGTTCTACCTACTTCCACATTTTTATTAAATTTTGAACTAGTTCATAACGCACGTGAGTAGGTTTAAGTGTCGTTAGAACATGATAAATAATTAAAATAATTCTGTGGAAATCAAAAATCAACAATGGCGCTTGACAATTCATTTCTCTTTTTCTTTCGGTATGCCGTTGAAATGGTGAAAATCGTTGAGTTTTGAGAAACCAAATCCATATTATGAAAATAATGAATTATCGACGACACTATGGCGAATGTAGAAATTGGTCGAGAGAATTGGCCAGTTTGACCGCGTGTCCTCGTGACCACGCCAAATCATTTCATATTGAACATCTAAAGAAAAGTGAAGTTTATACGCCGGCTAGTTTGAAGATTTAATATTCTGTCCGCATTTCGGTCGACGACGCTGCTTTAGCTAACCGCGAATCCACAGCAATATGATAAGTTAGCTAATAAAAGCCAACGTTTATGTCATCGCCGTCGTTGACAATTAATCGAAAAAACGAATACGCTTAGGGTGATTGTAGCCATGGCGCCGACAAAACTTTTCGCCCCCTCCTTATTTTGAAAATAAAGCGGTTCAATAAAAGTCCAATCATATTCTCAAGCCCCGTCATTACCTTACCACCGGTCTTCGTCATCATAAATCATTCATCATCATTCTGGTAAAAAGTATTACGTCGGAAATACTACTATTTAGAGTTAATCACATACAATTACACAACAGTTATATTTTTCAAATGTGTGAAAAATTTGAAGCTTTTTTTATTTAGTTGTTTATGTTCTACCAGACGAGCGCTTGTAAAAAGGAACATTTTGGTATAAATAACTCTCAATAGGACTTTTTAGACGTTTTTTGCCAGAACTGGGACGACTTGTCAGCACTGCGAAGACAACTCAATGAAAAAACAAAAGATTCACACATATTTCAAAATATATGTGTAGCAATCATTACACAGCTGTCTAATTTAGTTACAGTCGACCCCCCTATAGCGTCAAGATTGGGACTACGCTATAGGAATACTACGTTAAATGAGACTAGGCACCCATACAAGATTGCAGGCTAGGTGCTTTCAATTGTATTCTGTGAATTTAACGAAATCAGCAAATCAGAATGTTTCCCCCATTTTGTGTATTAAAATACGCTTCGCTTTAGAGGGATTTACTGTAATAATCATTTTCATGAAGAAATATCTCCATTATTGTACAAAATTATCATTAGCTGAACCCCAACTAGACCATAAATAATGAATACGATATATATTTATAAATTATTCCCCGATTGATCCCTGAGGAGGTTGTTCAATAGGTGTAATTAAAAATTAGAAAATTGAAACCATATTTTAAACATAAAATGGCGTACTGACAACAATTTTTATTAATTAAACATGTGCTCAACATATACATTGTCTGACTGAAAGCGTGTATTTTAAAAAATAAAACACAATTCATTTGTACTACTTCCACATATTTATAATGATCAGGACCGGTTTCGCTCATCACGAGCATTATCAACTGATCAGATATATGTGGAAGTAGTACTAATGAATTGTGTTTAATTTTTTTCAAATATGTCTTTCCACCAAGAATTGACAGTTATCACCTTAAAAGTGAAAGCGTGTAAATCTAAGAAGCGGTGTATAATATATCTACATTGTTGATACAATATTTTCCTGCCAAACATTAACGAAGGAGTAATTTTTGTCCCCACGATTAGGTTTGAAGGATTGATGACAACATCAACCTGACTTTGATTTTAAAGTTACACTTTTTAAACATATTCTTCGATATTAGCAGGGCTTTTTTCCATCTAACGCGGTGGAACGGCATTCCGGCACCTTTTTTTACAGTATTTTTTATTTTTTTTCATAATTTCAAAATCAATTAGACGAAACAATGTTCGATATATGCTCTATATTCTATTTCCATTTCTTCAAGTGAATGTAAACGCGGGTTTTCGCAAATGAATCTAATCATTTTCCCAATAAGAGCTTCGTTGAACACCAAAACAGTTTCGGCACTCTTGTTCATCAAACTCGTGGGACCACCTTCGACACTTTTCGATCCTTCAAAATATGTTGATCGGTGGTTACTGAAAGGAAGACATTCGGCCATAGACACTAACAACAAGAAAAGGAATCGAGACGATTTGCCAGACAAAACTTTGGAAATCACGATAAACTTTTATTCAAATACATAAATACATCTATTATATATGTATTTACAATTTTATTTTAAATTAAGTCTTATTTGTATATTTCAAATATAATGTTTCTTCTTTAACATTAGATATAACATGTCAAAAGTAAGAAATCTAAAAAAAATGTTTTTTTTGTGCGCTTCGTGGCATAGGAAAAGCTGCTTTAAGTTTCATTTAAATGATATTTGAATATAGTTTTATTTAGTAAAAAAGTTTGACATAAAGTGAGTTCCGGCACCTTTTTTTAAAAAAAAAAAAAAGCCCTCGATATTAGAATATATTTCATCTGTCTATAGAATACCTTCTCAATAATGGATTATATTAACGTATTTTCCTTTTGTTTCAGGTACAATACTACGGATAGTATGACCAGAGTGGATCCAGTGTATTGGCAGAATACGCGCTTCATTAACATCGAGCCATATAAAAGCAAAGTGAGTCGACTGCGCAGTTACCTATTTAGGTATTTGTCTAAACACAAATACCACAGCCGTAATAAAATCACTGATATTAACGTCAACGACTTTCATTATAATAAATTACTTACCCACACAATTAGAAAATGAAATGAGTGCAACGTGATGAGTTTCAATAATGTGAACTACATCTGGAGGGTAAATCGGGAGAAATACACGCTATGAACAAGTTATAATATCTGTTCTGTTTTACTATTCATGAAAATCAGGAACGATCCATCTACGTGGTAAGTTTTATCCCAATTATTGCTAAACTAACGCAACACATGTTTAGTAGTATAATACTTCATAAAAAAAAAGTTTCGCAAGAACTCACTATTAAAAAATTGTTTATTTTTTTCACTTTTAAATGTCCTCGGTACAGTTAGTATATTATGTAAACAAGACGAGCGAAGCGGTAGATGTTCAGATACAATTTTTTATTGTAAAGTAATAATATTATGTTTTGCCAATCCGTAAATATATGATTGTTGTGAATAATTTGCGTCTTCTTAAAAACATTTTGAATATCGGTGCACCGCGTTACACGAAATCTCAATTTTTGGTGGTAAAATGAATAATTTTGTTTATACAATAGGCTAAATAATAGGGTCGTTTCGTCAGTGCTCAGTTACTAAAGCGACAAGTGTACTCTCAAAAGGGATTTTGAGTCAATGAATGATAAATACATATTATTTTCGCTGTTATTCCATTAAACAGGGATTAATTAATGTAAAATAAAATAGTTAATATTGTACCAAGCATAAAATAATAGATGTTCTCTTCTCCAATTCTCCCAGTGGTCGACCCGCAAAATCCAACGGTCGGCCTTTCGTTGCCCAGTGTTCGGCCATCGCTATGAAACTTCACAAATATCGCAAACGAATTTAGTGAGAGTGGACAGAACAATAAAAAACATAATGATGTAAAACATGACAATATAAAGTATATTTTGTTAGCGATCCCCATACAACACTAATTTATCGAAACTTGTGAAGTAAAAATGTGCTTTTTTTAATTGCGTATTATATCATATAGGTCAGTATAGTGCAGATACACATTGGCAAGTGGCAATACTACCTACACGAATTAAAAAAAAATGTTGTTTTAAATGTATCCACTATAATATAAGTTTTAAGCTGAAAAAGCCGACCACTGGCGACGGCTGACTTTAGGAACAATCACCCTATATCTATTTAATTCATAAATAGACACGACAAAAATATGACGTGTTTTATTGTTCTGATTTTGGGTTTGTTGTTTTTTCATGTTCTGATATGTCACCAAACCGATACATAAATATATTGGAAGCGAAACCAGGCAGCTAGTATTTAATAAGAAAAACTTTCTCTAAATGTTTCCCCATTATTCATATTTATTAACCTCGTTATCAATTGGCATTAACCTATCGTGAGAATGAACCAGAAAGGAATTAAATACTTCTTATATGTATATAATAAATTTCATATTATTAATAATTTAAATGGCATTAATTTGTCTCGCTATTATCTGACAAGCTCATGTCGTATTTTATTATTCAACGTAATGTTTAAAAAACACATAAGCAATAAAACAATAAATTCACATCCTATCGCTCGACTTATCCATTCGAAAGATGATAAGCCAAACATTATTTTAGACAAGTGGACCGCTGAAATGTTGCCAAACATTTATTAGTTTTAATTTTACAATCAGCCGGAAATTGCAGTATTCAGAATTTATCTACTTCCTCCGATTGCACATTCATCATACGTTATTTATTATATTTACATGATAAATTATATAAATATTGTCAGAGTAGATTTGTTCTTCATTCGGTTGGTTTTCAAACTCCCCAAATGTCAATTTTACATAAGAAACGTAGATGCTTTATGAAAGAGCTAGTTTAATTTTTTATGGTACATTCCAGATGGCAATGCCATATGTCAACGTTCGCTCAATGCCCTTAATGCACACTATACGCAAGAAGAGAGAGTGCGTGTCTGTATGTGGGTGTTCCGTGCACACCTTTAGCGTCACATACAGACAAATAAAGACAAATAGTACATAGATATTGTTCGTAAAGATTTATCTCATATGCATTGGCTAAAAAAATAAATAAGCTACATAAAAATCAATTTCAAATTTTAATCGATAAAGTTTTGTAAATTTCCATACGTCACTAACGAACCGGGTTTCGGCTTTTTCAGGCATTCAAGTACACGGATAAACACGAAGTTAATAGTTTATATATAAGAAAAATTAAGAAAAGAATGTGTTCACTAAGTCTAGGAACTACCTATGTTAATATCTGTATCAATTTCAATACCTATTTCAACTTGGTTAACCAACAAAAATGAGAGTAAATATCAGATGACTTATTATTGTTAGAATTTATGATTATTTTATGATCTCATCTCATTTACAAGATTCGATATGGGGGAGTTAGGGAGATTAAATTATTCTTTGAAAATTGGTTAAGTATTTAGCTAATGCCCTGTTTATTTCTAAAATTTCCTGTTAAAATAATTTATATTCTTTTTATGTCCTCGAACTATTACAGACATACGGTACCAAAATTGGTTTTTCGAAAATAACTGAAAAAACACGTTACGGTTTTAACGAATGAACCGGTTTTTCTATTATAATAAAGACGAAAACCGGTTATTATTTTTGTACAGTTAATCCAAAGCCCTTGTAAAATTGCCTCTACGCCATCTACGCTCTTTGCAGTGTCCGGGACGACGATATTATTGAAACAAAACTAACTTGAATTTGAGTTATTGAGATTTTGTACATTTCCATGTATTTTGTCACTAACGACCCGGGTTTCGCCTTTCGGCATCTTCAGGCATTCGAGCGCACGAAGTGTACAAAATCTCAATAACTCAAATTTGATATTGAAATTCCATCAAGCACCCTCAGTCGATGTCTTAAATTATAAAACAAACTTGCTTTTATTGAAACCATCGCGAGCCGAAGATTTTTGTTCTGTAAAACACCGAAGATATAAACATTAATTAAATAATCATTTTAATGAATATTTGTGATACAGAATTTGTACTCATAGGTTAAATAAATATCTTTTGACAACACATTATCGACCTGTCAATTCGCCGATTGTGTTTACAGTTTCACATATGTACTAGCAAGAGTGTAAAACAATAAAACAAAAGCCTACAATCCTACATATTGAATGTGAAGGTATCTAATGCTTTCCTCGAAGGAAACTCGCACATTAAATAGCGTGTCAGTTTCCTTTGAAACATGAAATTCATACCGAATAATTATCGTAAAGTAAGATTGTTGATAATTTTGCCTTGCTAAGTTCAGTCATCGAGTCTGCACTTGAGGTGAGAATCGGCAAAAAATCAACTCAGCACACGCCCCCATCATGGTTCCACTGTTTAATGGTCAGCAATACTAGTTTCCGACTCCAGTAAAAACATACCTTCTGCAAGATATTTTATATGTGGATAGTATTATTTTATCATTTATACTTTCATTTATAATTTAAGATATCGACTGAGGGTACGTTTTGTCACAAACGAACCGGATCGCCTGTCGGCACCGTCATGTATTCGAGTACACGGGTGAATTGTCTGGACATTTATGTTTAAAGTGAAAATTGATTGTACCTATCTTGAACACGTATTTAGTCCATTGTTAACGTCCATTTTCTAGGGAAATATATGAGTAATTGTTCATTTAAAAATAGATATTAATTAATCTAAAATCTTTGTTATATAAACAGTAACTGTGATTTATAAAAATAAAGTAGTATTATTGACAAACAAAAGTGGTAATGCATTAAATTGATAACACACATCAAATGATTGGCCAAAAAATGCAGCACGCGGTAACCTGACAGCGCAAATTTGTAGTAAGAGGCTTCCTCTTAAATTGTATAACATCGCTTATAGCGTGTAAAAATGAAATGAAACACTTTTTTATTTGATATTAATACATGGAATAAAAATGTCGAAACGAATCCATATAGATAGGTGCCGGAGTGGATTGGTCGCGCCGAATCTCCCCGACAGATGGTGCGGCGCAGCCAAATAATTGTACTAATGCGGCAATCTGGCGACAGAGAGCGCTGCTTATCACGAGTAGTTTCTCGTTTCCCGCCAAATATGAGTCAATCGGAAAGATAAAATTAGATCGCTATTACGGAAGATTGATAATTTCCACGAATGGCCTACGGTAATAGTAATATATTATGGAATACATTAAATGCCATTTATTACGTACTTACGCATAAATGGCTTCATATTTATTACATATTGTTCAATTCATAATTGAGTCGCTGGTCGCTAAACACGCTCCCAAAGGTTTTTAGAGTTTTGAGTATCTAAATCATGAAAAACTGCTGTGGGCAGTATGATAGTTTTAAGTATAATTTAAGTTATTTTGTGTGTTCCGGTGTATAGGGAAAAGCAAAATATTCTTTAACACTGTCGTTTTCTCACGATCGTGTAAAAAAAGTTTGAAAAAGTTTTGAATAGGAACACGGGACGAAATAGGAAGAAATTTTAGACTTGCAACTGGAAAAATTAATAGACCTATCGATAGAGCACATACTCAATTAAAAACTTATTGTATTGAAAAATCTGCTGGAGCGTGTTTAGCGGCTCAATTAACAATAATACGAATAAATAAGAAGCAGTGATCTGAAGTTTTTGCTGTTTTGAATTATTGTATATTTTATTTTAATCGGAATCATCAAAAGTCGACTTTCTGACTCATTTTATGAAATTGATTTCTTGTGTCCGAACACTTTTTGTGTTATATCCACATACTGTAAATTGTCTGTGGAAAGATTTATGTTTAAAAAATAAAACAATTGGTTTTGTTCTACTTCAGCATTATCAACTGACACCGATCAGGACCGGCCCTCATAATTGTAAAAATGTGGAAGCAATACAAAACACATTGTGTTTTATTTTTCAATTTTTGAGATTCAAGTCAAATCATCGTCTTGTTAATGCTACTTCTTACTCTTAATATAGTGGAGTTTTGTACTTACACTCAATAAATGATTTTTTTCCATGTCCACTCCCAATGTGGAGCATATGGTCTGCCAATGGAGATATCTTTCTATGAGAACTGCTTGTTATTCAGTTGCTCAACCTCTCTTTTTTTTCGAAGAGAGTAGGAATAGAAGGATACGGCTAGGGCAGGACTAGTGGGTAGGTAATCGGTATCGCTGCGCCCCGTGAAGATGGGATGGGTTGGAAGGGAGTTTTGGACATCACAAACACTCAGACTACGAACAGAAATCTATAAATCGATTGAAATATCAATTTATGAAAATCGTCCACACCGGAAATTGAACCCGGGACATCCGTAACCGTAGCCAACGACGCTACCAACTGCGCCACGGACGCCGACTACCTAATGAATACCTAAATCAAATCAAAAATTAATGAATGGTTTTGTTCGAGTTTTGAATAATTCGACTTCGGCCTTTGCCATTTTTGTAAATTTCATTGACTCGAATCAATTTTATGTAAATGCATTTTACGTTTTTTGCGAATTACGAGTATCCTGGACGGTTCTAGTCGTAGTGCGAGAATCTTGGTCTTCTCTCCATCCGCAGCAGTTTGTCTTCATATGTCAATACTGATAGTAAACGCATTCTCACTTGTATTTTAAACTTCGTAAGTAAATAGCCATTAGCGTTGACATGAATGTCTAAACTTTGTTGATTATACAATTACTACCATTACACTGTCATTGGAAATGTGCACTGCGATAAATTCGAAATTATAAATAATTCAAATTAAAATTTTCTGGAAAAATGTCTGCAAAGAAATGTTAGCGAAACTGCAAAACGCGTGATGCGCTTCTGCTTGTTTTCCTGCATCTAATTCTGACAAAAATAAAATTATTGTGTTTACTCGACGGAACCCCCTCCCTCCCGATCTTTTTTTGTATAAAATTGTAATCATTATCTATCAAAACATTATATAGATTTATAAGGTCGGGTGATGTGGGGTTATCGGCTATTATTTACACTCAACTAAATTATCAATTAGTAGTCTTCATCGTAAAAAATACAAATAAAACAAAATGTTTCATTCTTACGATTGTGTTTTGTATTTGCTTGCATAATAACATATTTATTGGTTAATTATCTCTCAAATATATGCCGAAGTATGAGAAAAAGACAGATTGCAATATTCGCAAGTATGAATGTGCGCGATCCTCAATCTATCGTTCTTCAGTGTATCGTTTTCGCTCTTTCATTGTTCTTTTCTTTCATTCAATTAAAAACATTAAAAAAAAATTATTTCTCAAATTATTGTTTTTCCTAATTCCTCGTCAAAAATTCTACCGCTGTTTTTTTATATTTCCTCGATTTAACGTAATTGCAATAAAATCTCACGTTACCATAATAAATTATGTTTGCATGAACATAACCTAACTTTTATTGCTGCGTTCTATTGACTTATAATAAATTGGGCTTTTCTATAAATAAACGTCAACTTATCTTTAAAAAAAATGATTTATTACAATTCTTTGGTAAACATTAATCGTCGCTAAAGTCGAAAATTGGAATGAACGGAAAGCTGACCTGTGCTAAATCTAGCCGCTGGGCTACACTGCTATGAATACGGGAAACCCCATTTAAAAATTTTAAAAAAATCTGCATTTTGCTCTCTTTCTTGGACAAAACACATCCTGTGCAATACCAATAAATGGTACTTGAAAGGAAAAAAGGCAATAAAATAATCGTAAATTCATTTTCAAAGTGTGCTGTTAAATATTGAGTCCAGCTCGAATAGGAGTTGTAAAGGACTCCAAATTACACTCCCACTACTATTTTAACAATATGAAAAATCCAAATGATTATTCCTATGAATATGGCCATAAGACATTGATCGAAAACTGGAAACTCGCGAACTCTTAGGTCCCAAAGATATTTCTATATTTATAATATATTGATGCATCTGAACTATGGCTATAATCAAATTTGGATTATTGAGATTTTGTACACTTCCATGTATTTTGTCACTAACGACCCGGGTTTCGCCTTTCGGCATCTTCAGGCATTCGAGCACACGAATGGACTCGAACTGACAGTTCGACGAATGGCGAAACCCGGGTCGTTAGTGACAAAATACATGGAAGTGTACAAAATCTCAATAATCCAAATTTGATATTGAAATTCCATCAAGCACCCTCAGTCGATGTCTTAAATTATGGCTATAATAAAAGAAAACTCATTCCCTTAATTGATTAAAAGATTAGGCATATTTCTCACGACTGCGACTCTGCTTAAAATACAGCGTCTTTTTACTTCATATATTTATATGAAAAACAAACATATTTAGTTTAATTCAATGAAATAAAACTTGAGCTAACACTCTAAACCAGTGGCTCTCATGTGCGGCCACCAGAGAATTTTTCTGTAGCCACCAACGGTTCTATAGTAATACATATTGATATTAATAAAATGAGTAATATAAAATAAATACGACATTTCTTTATACATATTGCGTACGTATGTAGCTCGAAAACACTTTTGTAATGAATGAATATTATTAATAAAATATGGATCCTTTTTTAGATAAAAATTAATCGGGATCAGTAAGGTAACCCCGTCGGGTTCATTTGTGCTGCAGTGCATTAAGTAATTCGGTCCGTTGAACGATAACCAACGCTGTTCATCTTGCAATGGTGTAATTATCATTGACGAGAGATTTTCCAAATACATAAAGTGTAACAGTGATTATCTTCGGATTTTTTTATAAATATGGAAGCATCTGTATATGATGTTATTCTTTATTTTTCTAATTTTTATGGGAATTTGATACAATCCCCGAGTTAAAATGGATATAAGAAACTATCTATAAATAATCATTCAGAAGTATGAAAGTGTCAAAATATAATGACTAATAGATTTATAGACATATTTGAAAAAAAAACCTGCAGGACTCTATAATATTAAATAAAACATTTGTAAATGACAGCATTGTAAAAAATAGTACATATTTTTAAAGAAATTATATTAATACATAAAAAATTTCGTGGTTAAAAAAAATTCAAAATTCAAGTAGATAATGAGTCCTTCTTTCAGTAAATGCATTTGGCTTAATATTTTAAATCACGATTAACAACTTTGGTGCAGCCACGAGACATTTCCAAAAGACCACTGTTGTTCATTATGCGGCCACGGAGAAATTTTCCGTGAGAAGCACTGCTCTAAATCAAAGATGCCAACTGGATAACTTAGCTTCCGTGAATTTTGAAAAAAATATATTATTTTATATAATTGAAATATATGTTATATATATTATATACAATAAAAATGATAATTAATTTATTTATTTTGTAAACACATACTTATCTAAGAATATTTTGCATTCAAAATAAACATTTTTATGTTTGAAGAAAGGAAAAACCTTAAACAAAATTTCCTATAAGAGTCGTATTTGAAGTCGATCCCGAGAATATTTTAAATTGAAAAGTAGCTCCCAAGGCAAAAAAGGCCATGGTGGTCCGCGAAGATTTTTGGGTGAACCGCAAAAATTCGTTACTGTCTGTTTTAATATACTTAAATATTGTTATATCAGCATACGGTGTTGCAAAATGAATTGTTTTGAATAAAAAATCAAATATTTTATTCCAATGATGATGGTCCGCAAAATATTTTTTGGTTTTTTTGTGGTCCGCGGATGTAAAAAGATTATGAAACAGTGCTCTAAACTCTAGACAACAACAATCGATCGATCCATGGAAATCTAGTATCCTTGGCACATTACTGAAATAATTGATCAACTAAAATGTTGTAGCAGTATGCATAATCGTAAATTAATAACACATATTAGTATGTGGCCGGCTTAGCAATAATAATCTTCCGAACTGATCACAAAACCATTATTATTAAATATTAGCGACTTTAGAGAGTGCCATCGCACGATAGCTCATTTTATTACATAACATTATCAGTCGCTCTAACTTTATCTGTGACGATATCAATATTATTATCTGCCAGCGTGTTTGGTAGGCTGAATGTTGATAATGAACTCAAGACATTTTGGCCTCATTACATGCTTTGAGCAAAAGCAGGGATCTTCTTCATTCATAGAACAGATCAGACGAGCGTGTACATCGATTTTCCTGCATGCCAATCAATCATAACAAATGTGAAGTGTTTTGAATAAAAACAGTGATTCTCTTTTTAAATGTATTTCGCTCGTGTTTCACCTCAGTATGCACTGTAGAATGGTTCCTGAAAAACACCGTGCTCATCGAGACTATCCTTTTATTTAACCCTACACTGCATATTGACGAAAATCGGTGACATGGTAATTTTAAATCAATAATTAACATAGTGGTGACTGCAGAGAAGACTGAATTTTATTAATTACTTACAAAAAACAGAAAAATACGGCAATACTAATTTAAAAAAAATAGTTTTATTTTTAAACGAATTGTTGATTCGTTTTTTTACTACATTTCAATAACAACTTCTAACATTAATACTATTGCGAAAGATGGGGGGAAAAAAAAGTTTTCACAGGCATCTATTTTTTAAACCATGTCCGCTCCCAATGTGGAGCATATGGTCTTCTAATGAAAGTACCTCAACAGAAGTTTTTCTACGAGAATTGCTTGTTACTCACTTGGTCAACCTCTCGTTTTGAAAAAGAGTAGAACAGGACTAGCGGTTAGCTAATCGCTCTCGCTACGCTCCATTTTTAGGATCAGATGGGTGGAAGGACAATTGTAAGCTCTAAAACATGCAGGAAAGGGATAAGAAGACTCAGTCTGTACTCATCCTAGAAATAAAAATAGCCAGGAAGCTGAGAGCTTGCTTCACATGCTCCACGTAATTTCAGTAAGTTTAATATAGGTAGGAAAAAATCTGGCTGTACTGATATTATTTAAGACATCGACTGAGGGTGCTTGATGGAATTTCAATATCAAATTTCAATTGTTGAGATTTTGTACGTTTACGTGTATTTTGTCACTAACGACCCTTAATTACAAAATACATGGAAATGTACAAAATCTCAACAATTCAAATCTGGCTATACTGTTCGGATGGCTGCTAGCTGTCACACATTTTAGTAATACTGTATTATGTTCGTATGTATTATTTTATTCTTGGATTGTCATGGGTCGGAAAACCAAAATTATTAGCCTAATTTGGATTTCCGCTGTTTAAAAAAGGCTACTCTAGGTAGTCTAGGTTAAGGTATGTTTTTCATTTCACCGTAAACTAAAATCATCGGTACCCGTTTTGTTTAATTCTACGAGTATCTCTTTAGGTTGTTCAATAATTGATTGCAGTCGCTTTGATAGTTTCATTCCCATTCATAAAGCATTTTCTTTATCTGTTATATTATCTAATGCGTTGTCCTTTTTTTTGTGTTGCGCCTTCCGCGAAGCGATGTTTTCATCATTAGTAGTTTTGGCAAAAAATACCAAACTTGAAATGCTGCGAGTGTTGAAATTTTAAATTCTTTCCCATTGTTCGTACTTTAGGGGGTGTGGAGCGGAGGGGGGGGGGGAGGCAGATGAATGGACGGCTCACGGAGAACAGGCTTGACCGCTCTCTTACAAGTTGTATTCGGAAAGAATATTTTTAGACTTTAGCTATGATTGTTGCTGATTTACATAATATAATCTTTGAAGATATCTTAGTGGGCGATCAGGACATTTTGGTTTTATAAGTTTTAAAACTTGACAGTCCAAAAATATTCAAACGAATTATACCTTTTGACACCGCCCCGTACTTATGGGGCGGACAGGGTCTTCAAAACCAATCTGCAGACTCTTCCTATTAATGAAAATTTAAGAATGTAATACCCCTGCTGAGGCGTTAAGGGTGGAGGTCGGATTTGTTGGTTGATGTTGTTGATTTGCAGTTTGAAGTGGGGGGGAAGCGCCTGCGATCCTGCGAGAGTCAGTGGGGTCCCGACCGTTCCGGAGGAGAGGTCGCGGCCTGATCCCTTCGATTACTATAAAACCACTTACACAGTTTAACTTGAAAGTATGTAATTCTGTTGTGTCTAATGTCTTGTGAAACTGTAGCTAATTGCAAATAAATCAGATGAGTACGCGGATAAACGACCGGGGTTTTAATGGAAGACAAGGAAACGTTGTTTTCTCCTTTGTTTGTCTTTATCCCCAAAGGACGCGGGCCTTGAAGTGTGTTGAAGCCCGCACCCCGCTTCTCCCCGCTCCTATACCGTCATCCCTCGAGCGGCGAGCGAGACGGATGTGATTTGTGTCGTTTTGTTTGTTTCGTTTTCGCCCCCACTCTCTCAAGTGTCGCCTGCAACGTGGGCCGTGGAGGTTTAAATACCTCAGGACTTGACGACCTGAGACGCTAGCCGGAAGATTGCAATTAGTCAGGGTGAAACTCCCTGTGGCGCCCAACAACGGAAAGTGAATGTGGAAATACAAAAATGCATAGAAAATGCGAATGGCGAAATTGCGAGGAAGTTCCGCGATATCCGCCGAAGCCATCCGGCCGAAGAAGGAACCGGAGGAATAAAAATGAGTCCGCATATAGGCCGAGTCAAGTCGGATCTTATAGTGACCGCATGTGTGCGGAAAAGCCCCGTTATGTGCCGAATCAGTTTGAATCGTATGATAAACGGGTGTACGTAAACAAACCCCGTTATTGTAGAGACAATACCTCGGAACAAACATATGTAAACCGGAATTACGTAAACAAACCACGTGAAAATACTTCGAAATACACGTATGGAGACCGTGTGTACGTAGATAATTCGCGGTACACGTCGAATAGGTTCGACACCTTGGAATACGTTAACGATGACCGGATGTACGATGAGCCTCGCTATAAGCCGAATCGATATGCTAACGATGATTGGATGTACGCCGACGGATCGCGCGACACGTCATACGAATACGCAGACGACAATCGGATGTACGCCGAGGATCCGCCCTACTCATCACATGAGTCTGAAGCTGACGATGACCGGATGTACGAGGAAGAGATTACTTACATCCGCCCGCCAATAACCAAGCTTTCGCAAACCGGCATGAGGTTTGATGGAGACCCGATGATGACCGCAGAGCGCTTCCTGGAGTATTGTGAAGGAGCGCTCCCTAGAACCGGGACACCTATATCGTCCTGGGTGGCACAGACTGCCGACATCTTGGAAGGAGAGGCCAAAAGCTGGTTCACAGCGCTCCGCGAGAAGCCAGCTAACTGGGAGACGTTCAAGGTTGCTATTATCGAACATTATAGTGACGAGAACCGCCGAGCTCGTGACAGGATTGCGCTGATGACGACGAGGCAACGTGAGGACGAACCAATCGTCCTTTTTATGATAATAAAACGGGACCTAGCCCTGAACGCCGGCCCGAGTGATGACTCGGAACAATTGGCGAAGGTCTGCCACAGATTGATGCTGCCGAGAGACCAGCGAGAGATGAGTCAGCGCTCTTGGAGAACGTTGAACGAACTCTTTGATGCCGTCCTCCGATACGAGGGAGGCCAAGAGGAGCCCGGCTACGAAGCCGCGCACATCATCGCGACGCCAGTGGATGACGTCATGACGTCACCACGCTACGAAACGGTCGAGTTAACGGGTCGTAACGAAGTCGCCTCTACACCGGCGTACGTGCCGGTACTTACGAATGACGAAGTTGTGACGTCACTAAACTTGGACGCCGTATGTTCGATTCAAAGTGGAATCGCGCCGACGTCCGCTCATGAAACCGAATTGCCGCCCACACCTCGAAATCAGCCCGTCTACACTGAAGGAAAGCAAGATGGCCAGACAGTCGAACAAGCCCCCGACGTTGTGCAACGACACCCTAGCTCCGAAAGCGGACTAGAGGAAGACGCCGGTGAAATACATTCACTATCTGCCATCGCCGCCCTTATTCCCGACGTGGCTGCCACCAGTGACAGTGAGGTCGGAGACCAGCCCTTGGACGAGAACTGGAAGCCCGTTCGACCACCCCGCCGGGCGAAAAAGGCACCAGTAACGCTACTGCCTAGTCTGCAGTTGCCAATTACGCCACTGCCTGATTTGCAGCCACTAGTAACGACACTGATCAATGTGTCGTTGCTAGTTACACCACTGGCCGCAAAGATAGTGCCAGAGATGTCGCTGCCTGAGTCGACAGTGCCTGATGCGAGGTCGCCAGTAACGATACTGCCGGATGAGCAGCTACCAGATACGCAGCCGCTGGTAATGCCGCTGATAACGACGCCGCTGGTTGCGGCCATGCTTGATATGCGTACACCGGGTAAGCCGCTGCCTATGATGCCACCCGACGTTTGGCCGTCTGGTAGACCATCACCCGAAGTGCTACGCAAGCGTGCGCCCGATATGCAGCTTAGAGAGCTGCCTGAGATGAGCCTGGAGTCGCCGCCTATGATAAAAAGGTTGCGACCATCCGCCCTGCCACCCGAACTGTGGGAGATAAGCCTGGAGTCGCCGCCTACGCTGACGATATTACGGCCGGCCGCAAAGCCACCCGATACGCCGTTCAGTGATCCGGTGAAGTTTAAGTGGGAATCTTCGTTGCGCAAACTTGCGCCACCGCCAAAGCCGCCTGATGAGACGTCGCGACGCCGACGAACGCGCCACTTCGCTTAGTGACTTATGCGCGTATTTACAGAATTTCTTGCAGTTTAGAACGTTAGTTTTTGTGTTTGATATGTCATTTCCATTCTGTGTTTGTGTTTCAGTTGAAATTTCTCTTTAGTGCTTATGTTTAATTTGACATTTCTATTTTTGTGGTTTTTATGATTGACATTCCTGTTTGTTTTTACGTTATTTTTGAGCTTATTTTATATTTTGCTGGAAGAGCTGCAGACGGTTATTGAACATTGGGAGTGTGGTGATTTGACACCGCCCCGTACTTATGGGGCGGACAGGGTCTTCAAAACCAATCTGCAGACTCTTCCTATTAATGAAAATTTAAGAATGTAATACCCCTGCTGAGGCGTTAAGGGTGGAGGTCGGATTTGTTGGTTGATGTTGTTGATTTGCAGTTTGAAGTGGGGGGGAAGCGCCTGCGATCCTGCGAGAGTCAGTGGGGTCCCGACCGTTCCGGAGGAGAGGTCGCGGCCTGATCCCTTCGATTACTATAAAACCACTTACACAGTTTAACTTAAAAGTATGTAATTCTGTTGTGTCTAATGTCTTGTGAAACTGTAGCTAATTGCAAATAAATCAGATGAGTACGCGGATAAACGACCGGGGTTTTAATGGAAGACAAGGAAACGTTGTTTTCTCCTTTGTTTGTCTTTATCCCCAAAGGACGCGGGCCTTGAAGTGTGTTGAAGCCCGCACCCCGCTTCTCCCCGCTCCTATACCGTCATCCCTCGAGCGGCGAGCGAGACGGATGTGATTTGTGTCGTTTTGTTTGTTTCGTTTTCGCCCCACTCTCTCACTTTTTACAGAACATATTTTTGCGAGCATGTATTTTTAAGCGCTAAGCATGCGAAGGTTAAAATTAGAATAAAACTCTCTGACAGTAGTAGAACTTGAGGAATTGCAACCACTTCCATCAAATCAAACATGGATCCGTCGAGTTTTATGTTGACAGCGTTGCTTAGATTTTTTTTGAATACACGACCTATACGTTGATAATATAATAATGTATACATTATTTGTGCTCGGCGACATTTATTCCAATATTGGGAAGCCAAAAGGCTGGAAACTACCTTGCCCTCCTCCACCCACAACTGCTTTCCGATCCGTTAATTTTATACGGCAGTATCCAGTAGCGTAACAAACGTTAAGCGTATCTACAATTTTTTTTTCTCATGTTTGGGAGTGTCCTTGGAGCAACTGCCCAAGACTTGGCGGCGTGCACTTAAGTATGCAGAAAATCAATCACTCCAGATAAATGGAAAGCTTCTATGAGTTAAGGTCTACTCGCTCTCCGTATGACGCCGAAAATTTTTTAAAGGCCTCGTAATTTGCCTTATTCGCCACCAAGTCGGCGTGGCCGATCGCTCCAATGGAAGGTTGGACTGACTTGCGCAGCTCTTCCTTTTCTTCATGCATTAAATGACACTCCCATAGGATGTGTTCAGCATCCTGGTTTATAGCACCACATTTGCATGTTGGCCTATCCACTAACCGGCAAAGCTCAAAGAGCTTAGCAGGCAAACCACCGTGGCCAGTAAGGAATTGGCTCGTCCAGTGATTTGGAGTCAGAATGTTACTTATCTCCATTCGCCACTTTGGTATAACAGCTGCTCCGTATGTGGTGCATACGGCCACATCGCTGCGCCTCCAAGGTTCATTATCATCCGCCTATCGACTATTCACGACTATTCACGAGTATCGTTCATGAAGTCGAGCAGAAAATCCTATTATCAGTGTTAGTATTTATTTACGTGTTCATATTAGTGACCATGGTGTATATTCTTTTGGTAATGTTCACTTGAAAATTTTCTATTGCGGCCGACGAATGTTTCGCGGCCGGACCGACCAAAATATTATGGAAGAAGAAGACTGCGGCACCTCTTTTTCCTTCGGTCACTTGTCGCTTGTTTCTCGGCGGCCTTTCGGAAGGTCGATCTCTACCTGTGCACTGTGCATTGCGACTTGACGCGCACAAATTACGTACCTACCCGTTCGACAAAACTTGCACTCGTCTTACCCCTTCTCGGCCGACTCTATACTCACTTCAATCAGTTTTCATTAAATTTCTTCGACCCGACTGCAAATACTTACATAATATAGCTATGCAGATTGCGAAAGCCTGAATTATGTATTTACAGTGTATATAACAAAATAAAAAAGTATACAAACACTTGAAAGTAAGAAAATTTGAAGAGTAGTATTTATTTCTATAATTAGATAATTATTCCACTTAGAAGAAGACCGAATCGGTCATCCGAGTTATAACTAATATCATTAAGTCGGACTAGACAGTGTCGGCTCCGTGGCGCAGTTGGTAACGTCGTTCGCTACGGTTACGGTTGCTCGGGTTCAAGTCTCGGTGCGTACAGTTTCATACATTGGTTTATCAATCGATTTATGGATTTCTGTTCGTAGTCATGAATGTTTGTCATGTCTGAAACTCTCTCCCACCCATCCGATCCTCAAAAACGAGGCGTAGCGAGAGCGATTAGCTAACCACTAGTCCTATCCTAGCCCTATCCTTCTATTCCTAATCTCTTCGAAAAAAGAGAGTTTAAGCAACTGAGAAAGAAGCAGTTTTCATGGAAAACTTCTGTTAAGTCACCTCCACTAGGAGAACATATGCTCCCGTAGGGAGCGGACATGGTAAAAAAAGTCGAACAGAAATCCTTAAATCGATTTATGAACAGTTTATAAAACTCTCTGCACTGGGATTTGAGCCCGTGAGATCCGTAACCGAAGCCAACGACGTTGACCATTGCACCCTGGACCCGACAAATTAATTTTAATACTGTTTAAATTTACAAAATTTCAGCGATTCAAATTTGATATTGAAATTCCATCGAGCACCCTCAGTCGATGTCCACCACGTGATTATTTCCACGAAACTTTCCCGAATAAAATATTATGCAATGTATCTTTGTGCCCTCTGAAATCACTTATCGCTAATCATTGCTTATCGAACAAGAAGTTTCCTTTGATATTTAATTATGCAGAGGAATGTACGATGAAAATGAGTAGGCAGTATTGAATTAATAGGTAGTAGGCGACAAATAGTGAGTTTCTGAGCTCGTTCGAGTAAAGTGAAGTTATCGGAGGACACGCTCACACGACTGACAACAGTCACCCGCTCGACCGTCTCGTCGTTGTTCCTCTGTTTTTACTTTTCCGCCCACGCATCGCCCGCATGCCACACGGATAGGCGAATAATGGGCGACCGAGCACCTACATACCAGTCCAATGGCAGGTATGTGCATTACGTAAGTATTTTAAAAACACAGGGCAGGGCATGGCGACCGCGCGGGTCGAAACCGAGGACCGTGACCGCCGCCGAATCTCGAAATCGAATAGAAAATTTTCCCGATCTTCGAAATCCTTCTGAGCGACAACGTCATCGGTTACTATGCATTGTGCTTTAAAGAATTATCTTCATTCGCCGACCATCTATAACCATGGCTTGCGATAATCGAAACCGCACGGTCGTATTTCGTATAACGTGGGGACCCTAACATTTAATCTTGTTAATACTGTATGTCTTATGGCCAATTCTCTTCGGCTTTTTGAGTCATGGAGTCATGGTTTCGAATCTCGGTATACAATCATACATTAAGTTAATTGATGTGTATCCAAATGCATGCTGTCTGTGATGTTGTTATACCACCCCCACTAATAACGTATCCGATTCTCAAAACGGGGCGAAATGAAAGCGATGAACTACTGTTTTTTTCCTCTCTCCATCATTTTATATCCCTCTCCGAAGAGAGGTTAAGCATCCGATTTACAATCCGCTCACTTTAAAGGAGCTTCATTAAGAGTCCGTATTATACTTTAACCACATTGGGGGCAGACATGGTGAACAAAGAATAATTACCTCACCTTTTCTACATATTCCAAAACGATGTATTCGGTCTGCATACAATTATTACGAAAGCGTGTTATAGTTACTGTAACGGTAACGTATGTTTTCTCAGTTGAATTCAATCACATCTATCGATTGGTACTGGCAAAATAAGCCTGGGCTGTACGATAAATTGTGGCAGAAATAGCAGGTCGATGGATTCGATTGCGCGGGTGCGCTCGTGCCTGCGTTAAGATTAGAACATTTAGTTTTTGAAATGTCTGAAATGGTTCGTCGACCGTGTCACTGCAGCAATTTCTCAGTCTTCGCTACCCAAAACGGCACCACAACATAAAGAATGTTCAAATAAATTCATGTTGAACCTAGCTATTTCAATCCATTGGATATGAATATACATAAAAAAAGAAGATTTGCTTCCTTTGCGATTTCAGAACTCATTTGTCATTGTGAACAATTATTTGTCATTGTTACGCTGCCGTTACTGAAAGTCTTTCATTTCTCAAGGCGGGTTATTATATTATATAGCTGGTGAAAAAGACAAATATTTTAATTGACATTTTTTTAACCGTGTCCGCTATTAATGTGGAACATATGGCCTCCAGATGGAGGTATCTCAGCAGAGTATTTCTACGAAAACTGCATGTTACTTAGTTGCTCAACCTCTCTTTTTCGAAGAGGGTAAGGATAGAAGGTTAGGGTTGGGATGGGTGAGCAGGAATTTCAGACATAACCTTCGAATAGAAATCGATTCCAAAAACCAAGATATGAAACTGTCTGTACTGAAATTCGAACGTCGATCACTGCACAACGAACCCGACGCATTTTTAACAAATACCTATAAATCAAAGAATCACACCCACGAACGAACGCAGAACGGTGGAATAGATGGCTAACACTAGAATTGATTTCATTTCTGCATTTAAAAATAATATTAATGGAATGTTCCCTGATCAAATAATTTCTAGCATATCTCAATTATTTAAGGACTTTAAATCAAATTAATGAAACCTTTCTAAAAACAAAGATTGTTTTCATACATCTGATGACATTCGCGAATGTTCTGTTACTAAATAATGACTGAACTTATAGTGTTTTATTTTATGAACTAATTCTCAGTTTGTTGCAATCTCAAAAAAATATTCCGTTGGTTTACCGAACTATTCGACTTTTCCTAGGTCGTTTCTAGTCGTATTGTTCAAAATGTTGGTAGAATGTGCAATGGGATTATTCTGAGGTCGATATGAAACTGGAAGACAATGGAAAATCCGCCCATTGATAATCGAATAGAGTGGCGCACGGCGGTGATAACGCAGAGAACGAATAACGACCGATTTGTCGCGGTATATTGTGGTGAGTGCCGTACTACTGTCATCCGAGGACATCAGCATGGGAAAATGATGCTATAAATAACCCAAGGGTTATAGTTTTTTTCCGATTTTATTGAAGAGATCATTATACATCAATAAATAGATATTTATATTAATACCTTACGACTTAACGCACCAAATTACATTTTTGTAGAAGGATTTCTCATGCATGTTTTAGAAATGTATCGTCTGAAACGTCGAATTGTTTTTTATATCTATAGCCGAGTGGTAAATGCTTTTGAGCTCGCTCGAAAGTCGGTTTCGCATCAATGCCTCGTATCCTTAATTTTTCACTTTTATACATTGATTGTTTAACCGATTTATAGAGTTGTATCTATCCAAATGTATACGGCACGTAAAACGAGAGCGATTGGTTAACAACTTGTCACCATTTTTAAGTTGTAAGTTTCAATAAATACATTTAAAGCATCTTTTCCTGTTGGGATTCCATCAAATTGAAACGTACTTCGCCACAAGATATAGCGGAAAATTATCTATCATTTAAGAATTAAAAAAAACTTAATACGGTAAAAACCTCACTGAGAAAACATCAAAAAAGCGTAACGTGACATGTTATATATATTACAATATATGTAATATATACTACGCAATATCCCTTACGATTTTAATATACAATATGATAGTTGATAGCTTTTTCGGCTTCGTGCCATCAATTAATTGATAGTTATTACATCAATTAATTGCATGCTTTTTTGTTTCATAGTCATCCCGACAAACGACCCAAGACTTTGTACTTACATGCTAACGGATTGTTGGCGAGAAAACCTTAACCATGAGACTTTTAAACTTTGTCTCTGGCGAAAGATTTCCGCTTCTGGAATGAGGAATCCCCAATTTATGATTTCCTTCTTAAAATTCCCGCGTAATTTATCGCGGCGATGACAAGGATGTTTACTAGACGAGATCAGATGCGCGTAAATGTAAAAGTGGATCGTTCGGGAGGCGGGAGGGCGGGCGACGAGAAGAGGAGCGTCTCCGAGGTCGGAGGAGCGGCCGAACGAGTGGGAAGACTGGACTCGACGACGAGAAATCACCTCGCCGAATTCACGTCCGGCCTTCATGAAGACGTACGAAACTTATAGATTTACATAACCAACAAACCTGGTATTTTCTGTAATTTTCTCTAGATTCCATTGATATACAGATATATTACAAAACACATTTGGCAAAATATTGTATCATGCATGTAGTAAAGAAAAAACTTTCTGGATTTGACTTATCAGTGTTTATAGACCAGTTATAATCACCCTAAACCACTGTATTAAACTTAGGTAAAAAAGCAATGTTTTTAGTTTTGTGGACAGTAACACGTTTTTGTCAAACATACCTATTTACAGAAATGGTACATAATTTAATCAACTTATACAATTTGAAATTTAGGTAATTGTAACATGCCTACAACAACTGACGATTGTTTTTTTTGCCTACAAAAAAATCGAATGTCAATAAAACGTGTAGTTCTGATTCATATAACAGTATATAATAGCAGTATTACCACATTCTACTATATCGACACTAACCAAAACGTGTGACATTCGAGGCCCAACTTGAAGTCATATTTAACCCGATGAACGCGCTGGACATGTTTACATGTCCAATCCTTTATCTCGTATTTTCGGCCAAACTAGAAAGTAACACTTGTGGATATATGCTTTAAAAAATAGTTCGAACCTTTAGGTAGAGAAATTAGGCAACATATCATGAAAATATCAAGTAGGTGAACACAAGAAAATATATTTTTGAAAAGAGCTCTCGATGCTCAGTCTTTCGAATTTCAGCTTTGAACTGCCGATACGTGGCATTAATCGTCAGCCCTATCTATTACACATAATTATGCGGCTACGCGCTTGCTTGTGTGCGTGTTGGCGACGTATATAAGACTGGCCGCAGCCATATTGCTTGCAAAATCGTAGATTAAATATTTTTCATCTTATTTTCTTCATATAAAATTAAATTAACAATTGATAACTTAGCTATTCCACTTGGTTTGCCACAAAGTTACCGCTGATCCATAGAAAATGTTATTTTCTTCAATTTGTTTTAGTGAGAATGCGACGCGCTTAGTTTACTCCTTTATGAATAAACGTAATAAACATGTTGTAAACCATATCCTTTCCCAGTGTGGATGAGGTAGGCCTATCTGTTAGCGAATCACTTCCTCTTTCATAACGAGCTTCCAATTATGGGGTCATATGAAATGCGAAAAGAATGATGAATATTGATTTAAATTCATATTTAGTTGTAACATTGGAGATCAACCCGTGGAATAACAGAGTTATCAATTTTTAATTGTATGTTAAAAGTGTCATGGTACCTAGCTCTATTGACGTTACACATCGTTTTGCATGTTTTATGTCTCGATATTAGCATTTCGAATGGACAATTATGAATAATCTGATCTGTACGGCTCATGAGAAAAAATTAAAGTGGTAAAATGCTTCAGACTTTTTTATAAACATTTGTGTAATTCATAAAATTTACAATTTTGAAAACATCATCGTTGATTTAAGCGTTCCCTACCATGATACTTCTCTAAATTTCTACTGTATAGAGTGAATTACCGTGCCCTTTTGTTTTCAATAAATTATGTATCACGGAAACGCAAAAAGTATTTATGGTATAGTTGCAAAATCTGCAGCTTTTTAGTAACCATTATTTTACCATAGACAAGCTTTGTCGTAGTTGCTCCATTACATTATAGTGCAGTCTGGTTTCAATATCAACACTTCTGTATCATCACGGTAGTTTCCGGTAACTAAAACCCGCCTCCCACATTTACTCTCCCCGCTATTACATAACTGTAAAACATAAAAACCTTTACAGAAGTAGACGAAGAGCATTATTTCGAATGTAGTGAAGTATTGTGCGGAGGAAATCAGAAAGAAAAGCTTCTAATTCCACCTAATAGTGCCAGAGATAGACTAGTAAGAAACGAAGGAATTTATTTGTGTTATCATAGTTGCAAAATCTCAATAGTGTGAGTTTTAGGGGGGAAATTATCACATGCCATTCAATCGAAAGTCGTGTATTCAATCATTAGCACTTAACTAAATTACCTACAGTTGATTATTTTCAAAATCACATCGTTCTTTATTATGTTATTTATATCAAAGTGGGTAATAATAATTGAATGTTTTCCTTTTCCTTGATAATACCTTATTGCTGTATTATTATGTACGTGCGACATTTACGGTAAGGTTGTATAGTGGAAGTGTCCATCAATGAAAAATAAGGAAAAATGAGTTTTGAAATAAATTAACTTATTTGGGGACCAATAATAATTAACATTCTATTAAACGTTAGTTTTTATTTAGTCATAGATATATGCCATAGATATACGACCGTGTAATATGGCACTGTGAGTGGCATGCACCACTCATTCGTAGTCATTCATTCATCCATTCATTCATTCATATTCCGCAGCATGCATTTATCTTTGGCAAACATCCGCCTCTCGTCCTGTCGGCTTTGTTTTGTTTCTCGTATGCTATGCATATCAGCTATATAGTCTCTATGTACTCATAATAGGTTTTTTTTATTTGCTATGCAGATGATAAACGTTCTTCGCTGATAATGAATCATATTATTATTTTCCTTCCGATCATTCTTTATAAGCAGTCACTCACTTACCTAAAATTGTTGTCAACCGGCGGGCAATTGTTATTAACTATTTATTTATTACACATACTAAATGTATCAATCAATCTATCCTTCTATCAGAAGAACTCCTCCCAAACGATGAACAGTAGCAACGTGATTTGCATATGTCATTCTATGAAGGACTATATTTTGTGGGTGTTATACGAGGTACGGTCAGGGCTGTCAGGTTTCCAAAATCGCAGATTTTATTATTTCGAACGACCCAAAAAAAAAAGAAATAGTCGACAGATTTAAATTTTATTCATAAAAGGTGTACGCCTGTTTACAAAAGGTGAACGAGCCTTTTTTCTATATACGGGATTTTCATAGGCAGTGCGGGACTCGGCATTTTGTTGTTGAACTCGGGACAATCCCGCTCAAATAGCGACGCCTTTATATTAACGATATTTGTCAGCGTTCGACCTCCCAGACTGAGAAATCCGTTCGTATTGAAGAAGAGATCGGCGAAGTGCGGATTGCAGACCAAACATGAAACCATATTTCTCCCAGTACCTAGCATATTATGCTAATGAATCCGTCTTTGGTATTGAAAATCTCACGTCATCGTCTTTATTTATAAAATAAAACAAATAAAAATGGTGTTATATTTTTTCCAATTTTACGTTTGATCATAATATTGCTGGCACTGATCAATTAATCATTCATAATCTTCCTCTCCAACACTTTGTTTTTAAATCGGAACTGTACTTTATATATTAATAATAAATACGGTGCCTAAGTCATATTATGTGTCTTTATTTCTTAAGTAAAGGAAATTACATGAATAATACTACTGATAGATAGATATATTTAAATATAGGTAACTGCCTACCTGCATGTATTACAATAATTATTGTTATCTAATTGCGCATCAGTTGAACCAATCAAGTACCCTCCTGGACCAGTTATCGTTAAGACAATATTAAAAGCTGTAATGGCTTTAAGTACCTACTTCACTTGTTTCTTTGGCAATAACATAATTATTATTGCGCATACGAGCACATATTGTGTGATATGTGTCACGTAGGTTATTTAGATAATTAGACTTTGTTGCCGTGATTCGCGACGTTTACAATAAGTATCCATCGCACAGTTTTTTCAGTTTAAAAGTATAAGTAGGCGCAAGGATGCAATGCACCACTTCATCAATAATCATCAAATGTTTCACGTTTGGCGCATGCGCCATGGTTTGGCCAACACTGACATAGGATATTCAAAATCTACCCAAGTCTTAACCTACTACACAGAAGGCAACTGTATTTTTTATTGAATGTATAAACAAATGATAGAAAATAAGAAACATTAAAACATCTAGTAACACATTGTAGCTCTGATAGTTTTTGTCTTTTCTCTGGTATAATTTCAATCTAGCAGCGATACGAACTTCAGTTTTCTGAGGTTTTTTTTAAGTTCTTAACATCTCTGATAACTTATTAGTAGCAACTTTACGTACCAAAAAAATACCTAATACAAAAAAATTTAATACACACGATAAACACGCCCATTGATGGCTTGGGATTTCTCCTGAAATCGAGTGCGTCATACTGGTGGCCTACCGTAACATCAACTGCCCAGTTTTGTCATATTACATTTATTATTTTTCCAGCTATAAATGTTGACATAATTATTTAACAAATTAAAAGAAATTACGTATTCGTTTCCCTACCATCGACCATATTTCTGTCAGTTGCATGCGTGTACATTTATGTGACACAGTGCAAAAATTGTAAATGAGATAAAATGGCGGAAAGGAGAATTCGCTGTCATGTACAGCTGCACTACACGCGCTTGTGTGATCCTTATCGCCGTTAATGTATGCTATCAATAATTATTACTATTGGAGCATAACTGTATTAAAATCGCAATTAATTAACGATTGCACTGCTACATTTTTATCGAAATAATAATATGAATTCATTTCAAGTTCCCTTGTCAAATCACCGACAGCTGATTTTCTATTTTAATCATTAATATGTACTATATTCAATGTGCTTACGTTATACGTAACCAGTATTTTCATCGTGCTTCTACTTTAATTACAATTGTATATACTATTATATCGTCATTGTTCTGGAAAGAGACGCTAACTGTAAAATACTAGTTTTGAGTAATTGGACTTTGAAGTTTGCCAAATGCTTCAAATGCCATACGTTTTTCATTTTGTTTGTTTGTATAAAAGTATAATTTGTAAAAATAAGAGTGTGCTGTCATACGGTAGAGTTTGAAATAAGGAAAATATTGGAATAACTAACTCAATAGGTCATTTTTTCGATTTAGTATATTCTTCCAGAACAACGACGATATATACATGCATAGCATTTTGAGAAACAATCACTTGCATCAACTACCTTGCCCTCCTCTGCCCACCACTGCTTTCCCATCCGTTAATTTTATAAGGCAGTATCCAGTGGCGTAACAAACGTTAATGGTATCTACAGTTTTTTTTTCTATTAGTTGGGAGTGTCTTTGGAGCAACTGCCCAAGACTTGGCGGCGTGCACTTAAGTATGCAAAAAATCAATCCCTCCAGATAAATGGGAAGCTTCTATGAGTTAAGGTCTACTCGCTCTCCGTATGACGCCGAAAATTTTTTAAAGGCCTCGTAATTTGCCTTATTCGCCTCCAAGTCAGCGTGGCCGATCGGTCCAATGGAAGATTGAACCGACTTTTGCAGCTCTTCCCTTTATTCATGCATTAAAGCACACTCCCATAGGATGTGTTCAGCATCCTGCTTTATAGCACCACATTTGCATGTTGGCCTATCCACTACCGGCCAAACTCAAACTTGCATCAACTACAAACAAATCGAAGCTCTGCCTAACCACTATAGACACTCACTGTGTACTATATATAGTATTTATTACCAACATTACTTGACCGCCGCCGAAATTCGAACTAAAATTCTCGCTCTAGGATAAATTTCCCCAATTGCCATTTTATTAAAAATAAATATCTTTAGAAAATTCATGTATACTTTTGATAATCATTGCTGAAATATCAGAGTATTGTTCTTACATAAAGATAGTGTTATACTAAAATATCAATCATAATTAATTTTTGCAAAATTATTGTTTTAACATAAAGATAGTGTTATACTATCAAAAAATTCTTTTTCTTGTTGATTTATAAATATTAAAGTTTGGTGACGTGCATTTAGAACACGCTATCCTAGGTTGACACTTTTCCTTAGCAACTGTCAAATACGAGCGTACATGACAATAAAAAGTTTTGTTATTAAAAATACAGTGGAAATATAGTTCCAAACGAATCTGTGGAAAATCCCGGGAAGTTATATGTAACGTTTGTCAGTTCTGCAGAAGTAAAAATATAGTAAATAGCCAATAATTTCCATCACTTTCCAACTGCCGCCATTACAAAACGATGAAATTTTTAGTATTGCCAAGTTACTCGTTATTAAATACTTATGTATTTTTTATTATTTTATTTACTTTGTACATTTAACTTTTAAATATTCTATAGATGTAACCTTTACTTTGTGGAAAATCATTTTCAATATAAAATTTAAATTGATAACGTTGTAATTGAATTTTTTTACACAATTTTAATTTTCACACTTTTTATGAAAGTATATAAAAATATTTTTATGACAGTATTTAAAATTTCCATTCAATTATAAGTTTTAATGTTTTAATAGAAATATATTGTTTACATAAAGTATTTTTTTTTCATTTATATCTTTAAATTTTGTTAATAAACAAATAATTTTGGTTGAATATGGCAACATTCCTAACGCAATTGTGGCGCCCTCACAAGCGACCAAGTAATGTTGGTAATACTATTGGGCACGTCTGGCCTAGAGCCTCTTCATATAAATCCGACCCTGTACACAGCTTACGTCGTTTGAATTCGTCCGATCACGTACGTGCACCTCTAGTTTTTTTATATACTAATTGATACCAACGAACAAATATTTTTATTCTGCTCTTGTAAACGAAAATATATTTCCATTATTAGGTAAATTTACAATATGGTAATCAATAGATGGAGAAATCAACTGGAGAAAAGCTAATCTTTATCTATTCCAAGACTTTTTGAAAGTTGTTACTACGTTGAGCTGTGTGATATTGCGCACATCGAATTACACCGAATCGGGGTGAAGTAAAGCTCAATGATCAAGAGATGGGAAGCCAGTTAGCAACAAGGCGTCGAGTTAGTCATTGTCGACTCCGATAAACTTCTCCGAACGATCCATCATTCGAACGGAAATCCTTTTAACATTATATCCGCCACGGTGACATCCCCGCTGAGACAGTGACGGTATATTATTATCATATTTCATTCGATCTGATCTGACAATTAACTATACCAGCGATGGTAAATATGTGGCACGCGAATTTTTTTCGACGGCTCGCCAATGATTAAATTTCTATTATTTTTTTAAACGCGTCGTTTACTGAGGTAAAAAAATATATGCCAAATGATGTTGATGTATGGATTGTGATTAGTGCTCTCTCTAAGTTGCACACTTGCGCGACCGCGCAGCAGTTTTCGAACCCCCGCACACTTATTATCCGTTACCAGTATGGAGCTATCTCAACAGAAGTTTTTCTACGAGATTTACTTGTTAATCAGTTGCTCAACCCCATTTTTCGAAAACAGTAGGGGTAGAAGGATAGGGTTAAGACATGACAAGTGATTAGCTTATCGCTCACGTTATACCTCATTTTTAGGATCGGAACACACCATGAAAATTATGATAAGTTTTCAAAAAGTATCCCAGACGTTTGTTGGCTTGGTCTGCTCGGCCCATGGATCTTCTGCTTAGAGAATCGCTCGTTGATTGCGACAACACTATTGTGACAGTTAGTTGATCCGACGCTAGGCCACTAGTGTGAAACGCTCGATTTCGGGGGAAGAACTAACTGAAAAAATATGTATTGAAAAATTAGAATGTCATCGGTTTTCTCAAACATATTAGCCCGATAACATGAAAATAAATGTGCTATTTTTTTTCATTTGATGTGTATCGTATTTTATATATTCAATGAAAAATGTGGTAATACTATGTCATTAGATTTTTTTTATATTCAGTAATATGAATGCACGCGCCACGAATTTTAAAAAATGGTTTATTTTTGAACGCCGATCAAATTCTATTTGCCATCCCCGATCTATAAGGTACAGTTATTACTTAAAAAACACAAGTTATTATTTCGTAAGCATCAATATTATTGGTTTTGTAATAAGTTCACTTTATTCAATCCGGGTCTTTTCAGCATATGTACATTAAAATCCAGAAACTTTTTCCAATACCTTTATCGGATTTCCGTCTTAGATGCCAGTGAAATACATCTAACGCCATTGAGAGGATATTTGTGCATATATGAAACGTTTCTTAATAGGGTGCTTGTTCCTAAAGTCAGCCGTCGCCAGTAGTTGGCCTTTTGAGCTTAAAACTTAAATAATAATGGATATATTTAAAAAAACAGACTTTTTTAATTCGTGTAGGTAGTCTTCCCACTTGCCAACGTATATCTGCACTATACTGACCTATACGATACAACACGCAATTAAAAAATCACATTTTACTTCGTAAGTTTCGACAAATTCATCTTGCATATGGGGAACAAAATATACTTTATATTGTCATGTTTTGCATCATTATGTTTTTTATTGTTCTGTCTACTATCAGTAGATTATTTCGTGATATTCATAAATTTCATAGTGATGGCCGAATACTGGGAAACGAAAGGCCGACCACTGGGACACTTGGCATTCTTTTTGTAAACTTCTTTTGTTTTATGTTTGATACAATATTAACTATTTTTAGTTGGTTACATTACTTAATCCCTGTTTAATGAAATAACAGCGAAAAATAGATGTATTTATCATTCATTTACTCAAAATCCCTTTCGAAAGTACACCTGTCGCTTAACTGGCTGAGCACTGGCGAAACGACCCTACTATATCGGATCACTGTTCGTAAAACTAAAAAAAGATCTACTAAAGAAATCCCAACAGGTAGTGTAACAACTAGTTTGTTTTGTTCCGCGTGTGAAAAGCATGAACTCTTTTGTTTAATGTTTTGACGGATATCGTCCGCGGCCGATTTCGGATTGCGGCCAAAATTTGTAAGTCGATTTGGTCGCGACGCCCAACACCTATTCGCGGACTGATATTATGTTTGTGGTGCGTTCCACAATTCGCACTATCCTCGCAGCCCGCTTGCGATTCGAAGCACGTAGCGTTTCTATCGGACCACACAATGTCGCCTCCGGGACTCCTTGACAATTGACACTGAATTCCTTTTTTGTTTTGTTCGTTTGTTATTTTTGTAAAAATTAACAGTCAGCAGAAACGTGTCGCCGTCCATCTGTTGCCTAAAATTATTCCTTGTATGGTATATTCAGCTCTGTCGGGGAATGCTAAATATTAATTTAGCGTCGTATCTGTGCCCGTAATTTAAAATTATATTTACCGATGATTTCTATACTTATGAGCGTGCGACGTTACGAATATTTTATCAGTTCAATATTTTTATCCTTCCTAGTTTCGGTTTATGGTTAAGAGATTTTTTAGTCACATAATACAATATTTAGACCTAAGAATTCTTCCTGAGAGAAGTTGGCGATCTTACGTTAATATTAAAATTACCTTTGAACCAGTGGCGGCCGGTGACAAGAATATTAGGGAGTGCAAGAAAATACTCATCTATTTATGCAAGAAATCCATTCTCCGATTCTTGGATTTTGAAATCACTTCAATACCACAAACATTTAAGTCTGATATTGACGATACCAAGTGTTTCTCTACACTCAACGTCGCAAGAGCATTTAGTCTGTCTTGAGTCATGGTATTTCTCAAAAATGATTTAATCCTTTTTGATGTTTAGAAACAACGCTCACTTTCCACTGGAATCTGTAATAACTCACTTACGAACTATTTTTTTTTGTACAATTTCTACATTCAATTTCTGATTAAACACTTTATTATTAACCGTACACTAGGACGACCTGCTGCTTTAATTTCCAGCCTTTTCGAAAAATCCCGACGATTTTCTTTAATGTATGAGACGGAATATGCACTATTCTTTACTGAAGCACGTAAATATTAGAATTACGTTATTAGAAAGTAAATACATTTGATGGTATGCGTTTCTTTGTGGACAGGTCAATATACTACAGGTCCTTTCGACGTACTTACTAAACATATGCGACAGGTCTCTGCTTGTTTGAATACTTTCGGGAACGGTCGTCATAATTCGGCGAGAGGTGCAATGCTCCTGAATAACTAAAAACTTCGTATTTAAATCGAATATGCGACACAGGCGACGTCACAAAAAACTAAAGTTTAGTACTAAATCCCTTCTACTCTGGGAGAGCTATACAGAAATTGAACCTCCTCGCCGCATGCAGCGTACACAAACAATAATTATTATTATTAGCATTTTGGTGCGGAATACGTTCGCTTAAGCATTGTTGTGAATAATCGCTTCGTGCAATATTTCCTTAAGGGGAACACGCGGGAAAATTTAAAATTAGTTTGTACAATATCGCCTATTACTTGAATAAATATGTTCATTGGAAGTGCACTGCACCCTTTGCTCCTTTATAAGAGCCGTCCCTGCTTTGAACATTATGCTATTTCAAAGAAATTCTGTTGATCATTATAAAAATGGGGAAGTAGTACAAAACGAATTGTGTTTTATCATAAAAATATAATACCTCTCCACCAAGAATTGACAGTGAATTAAAAGTGAGTGTTATTAAAGTTTAGAGTTCCATACAAAATTAGCGTTGGGTTTTTTTGCTATTTATTCAAATTACACAAAATCAAGAAACCAAACATTTTCTCGGCAAAACAACCAAATCAAAAAATGTATTTATCTGAACTCACTTACGTCCACGTGAAATATTTCGACATCCGAAGCAATACATATGGTTATGTGTACAGTGATGGCTCCAAAATACACTAAACATATTCGTTCGTGCACCATGTAAAACGGTTCTGCGATTAAATAATTTTGTTGGGAAACGCTGATTTATACTATTATTTTTTTTAGTCATCTGTACTGTATTCTTATTAGCCTAAAACGCAACCTTTTTGATTCGGCTAATATCTCTCTATAATTAGTTATAAAGAATGTTTGACAAAAAGAGTGAGTGATTTACGGTGGAAAGGAAATACCTTTGATACTGAAATATTTTTGATTTCCTTCCTCGTTTTGCGGCCGAAGTTTTTTTATTTAGACAGAAGAAACACTCATTTTTTATAAACTGAACGATTTCTAGATTACATTCTTAAGTACATTTTAAACTTTTCCACGTATGTTGGGCTGTGTTGTCATGCGACTCGGGGCGGGAATCCGGTAAAATCTATTTATGTCGCGTTCCAAGAGGGCGCCTGCAGGCTCTACTCTAAACACATGCCTCGTCATTGGAATCGCTTCTTTTATTTATTTAATATGTGATTTATTTTGCTTTAGGTATGAGCACATTTACAGAGTGGCGAATTGCCGCTTTCCAACTTCTTATGTTTACAAAATAAGGATTAAGGCGATTCATGAAATTTTAACTCAGGTATCAGTGTGGCTCTCAGACGTATAATATCTTACCTCGTAAATAATATTTGTCGCATTTGTATCTTCTATATAAACGTTAGACACTGTTTACTGTCTGTCAGTTCGAGTCCATTCGTGTGCTCGAATGCCTGAAGATGCCGAAAGGTGAAACCCGGGTCGTTAGTGACAAAATACATGGAAGTGTACAAAATCTCAATAACCCAAATTTGATATTGAAATTCTTTCAAGCACCCTCAGTCGATGTCTTAAATTATATAAAACACAATTCATTTGTACTACTTCCACTTGTTTATAATGATCAGGACCGGTTTCGCTCATCACGAGCATTATCAACTGATAGAAATACAAACATAACAGGCCTATTTATATACAATTGAGTGCTAAAATTAAGGTATATAAACCAGATGGTTCATGAACTAATACAAGAAATTACTGATTATCAAACAAATTATACGTAAATCAAATAAAATAGTCTACAATTAAAATGTTATGGACTTCTTACAAATCAATAAATACTAATCTGAAATCACAAATATCGCTACACTAAATACCATTAACTGAGCAAAAAATTTTAATGACATTACTGATGCATTAAGCAAGTAGGCGATTGGTAAAATTATAAGAAACAATTAGTGAACCATTTTTTATTTGATTGCTCTGAGTGAAGAAAATGTGGCTATTTTACGCTATTTGTCATTTTAATTTGAGTGGTTGATAAGATAAAAACGACATATCAAAAAATATATAAAATTAAAATGTGTTGTGTGTGACACATATTTCTCCTCTTTGAGAAGTATCTTCTGACTAACTATATCACAAGGTTATTTATTGGTAAAGTTTTTAAGGTAAACAATGATTCCAATTCTTAATTAAAAAATAAAAGTTGGGTTGGAATTATTCCCTTCTACTGGACGCGGGGAGGTGGTTAGACAAACTATAATCGGGTTAATTACCATAACTTTGCTACTTATTACAACATTTTCGGAGGTGGAAATCCCAAGGCAAATAAAATAAATAGTGGTGAGCCACCTGTCGTATTTAAAATGTTATTTACTTATAGTTGATTACTGTTAATGGTTTTATTAATTCCTGAAAACTCTTAACTGTTCATTTTAATTCCTTTATTTATTTGATGGAATATTTATAAATTATTATTTTTGTTAAAATTATGTTCTTAATTAAATGATTTTCAAACTCTTAAAAACTATTACTGCTGAGACATCTTATAAAGAATATAATTGTGTTCATTAATTCTAATACGAAAATTTCTATCTGTCTACCCTACATAAGAAGCTTGACAGTCTTCGCAAGAGAGGCGGTATATACTACACTGAGACAATGATATGTAATTATTCAATAAGATTTTACCTACATTATAAATGGTATAAAAATTCGATCGAAAATAAATTTCCTTGATTTAAAATAACTAATATCTTTTCCACCAAATGGATCGATCACCAGCATAATGTTCGACTTAACGATGAAACAATGTTCGGAGAATTGCGTCATAAAATGATAAAATATTGATCACTTAATCTTTAAATAAGACTCAGACGGATGTACTTCCTGCCTGCCTAGATCAGCGGCTTGGTGACTGAACTGCAACTCTGTGCCCACATTATTTGACACTTGAATTCCATGCCTGCATCCGGTTTCGTTTTGATTAACTCAGTTGTCGACAACTCTGTGCACGAACTCTATCACCAGCTCAGCATTCATTGTTTGAAATTAGATTGAAACCAAACAGTGATTTCTTCATTCTTATTCTTTGACCGCATTCGCTCCCTATGTGGGACATATGGCCACCACGCGGCGCCTCCATGTTTCCATATCACCCGCCATTTGCTTCCTCCCATTAAAAAGCCAGAACCTCTCAGTTCCGCCGAGTACGTCGTTTGGATAGTACCTGACGATCGTCCAGGACTCCGGAATCCCACCGATCGGAGGAAGAGGCAGCCTTAATTTAGGCTCTCCGGATGCATACGCAGCACAAGACCAAATCAGTTCTAACGTCTCTCCAGTGACTCACGAAGTCAAACCACTTCTCCCCCAATTTCCGACGCAAGTAGATGCTCAGCATACTTGTTTTCGCATGTGCTATGAGTCACTACCGTAACAGTGATTTAAATGTCAAATAAAATTTGTAAACGGATACCTTGTAAAAATGTTTAATGAGTAGATAATCAATTCTTAATAGTGTGTTAAAATTAAAAGAAAAAGAGGGTATGACCTAACCTAACATGAAAAATCAGAACAGTAACAAAACAGAGCAGTGATAAATCAACACAATGACATAGTTAGTTAGTTATTCCTAAATTACTACTAAAATTTTGACCTTATTTCGAACTCTATCGTATGAAACAACACACATATTTTTATAAATTATGCATTTACTTAAAAACAGCTTTGTACAAACAAACTAAATGAAAAATGTATAGCATTTTAAACATTTGACAAACTTCCAATTACTCAAAACTAGTATTTTTCAGTTAGTGTCTTCTTCCAGAACAACGACGATATGTAGGTTGTTTTCATATTTGAGATACATCTCAACAATTACAATTTTAGAACAAAAAACGTTATTTCAAAAAATATTTTGATTATTATTTTTCATCGATGATCAATTAAATTAAGCACATATTTTATGGAAAAATATATTTCACAAGGTGTGAAATTATGAACCATTTTATGAAGTTTGTTTGCTCGCATATTAAATTTTCATTTTGGACATATCGATACCTCAGTTCCAAAGTTTAAGATAAGTATGAGAAAATGGTCAGAATACCGATATCTACCAGTTTCAAAATGTAACAAGTGAATATTATTACTTTAGATACAAACTGTGAAAATTTTATGAAAACTCATATTATTAGAAATAGAAAAAGTAAAATTACGTTTATAATATAATAAAAATATTTTTTAGATAATTCTAGAAATCTACAAAAACTAGTTGTGGAATATGAAATTCAACCTGCTCAAAATTTTTTTTTGTAATTATCTCAGAACTATGTTTTTTGAGTTGTTACACTTTGGAACTGAGGTATCGATATTTTTTGTTTTTTGTAATTCACCCTACAATTGTGTTTTATTTTCCCCCTTTGTTCTTTTGTCACCCAAACGTTGTTGTGTAGTAAGTTGGTCATTCAAACTCCTTTGCTTTATCGTTGTATGTATATATATTATTTTTGGAGTTAGTTATATATTCTATAACCAGCGGTCACATGTCGAAGAACGAAATTAAATTTTATTACAGTGCAAGCGAAAACAAATCAGTATGCAGGCAGCCAATTTATTTTATATTGACGGTTCACAAATAAAAATATGCCCGGCAATATAAAAGCCATCGATTCTCCTATTAATCAATTGAGAGTCACTATCATCAATAATATCATTGACAAAACAATCCATCGTGCGAGGTCACCTCGCTTTATGTCATAAATTATGTAAAGATGTAGGTATATCAAGCGTCTGATAGTACATTTAGTTTTTGTGGTCACCCCGTCATAACTAATTTAGATTCAACGGAGAGCTTGTCACACCGGCGAGTTCCCATCTCCACCTCCAATCCTGGATTGTTCGCACGACACGCGAATAATTAATTTTCACTGAGAGCTTTTCTTCATTATACTTAAACTTTATACATTATAATATGTAATATTATATTTTAAACCCAATAAGAATTGTGATTCATAAAAATCTCTACTATAAACATGAAAATACATTCATAAGTCTGTCTGTCACAACAACTCCTCCCGAATCGTAAACAGTAGCGACGTGAAATTTACACAGTCCAACTGTGCTATTTTCAACTAATAAGATTATTTTTTTTCTATGGATTCGGCGGTAACTTTGTGGGAGTTCATTTTTAATATAAAATTAAATTAAAAATTGATAACTTATTTATTCCACTTGGTTTATCACTAACGTGACGCGTTTCGCCTCTTTAAGAAGCATCGTCAGACTAGCCTTATCGTATGGTTATTTACTTCTAAGGTACCTTAATAACATTATTATTAATTGGTGAACTATATTTTGTGGGTGTTCCATGAGTCCACAGTGATATTTGCAACATTCAACTTCCAACTTTCAACCTTAAATAGCATCATAATGAAGCCAACGTCTAGTGTTTACGTATTATTGTTTTCCGTGCGATGTCGGGTAAAAATTACTAGTATTTATACAAACGTACAACTTTAAAAATCGATACCATGCATTCCTATGATGTGGACCAGTGATCCAGCGTTTGAGTGCCAACTGAGTCTCTCTACTATCTAACGATCTTTCATAGTAAATTAATCAAACGAATTACGAAGTAACGAAAGAAAAATTTAAAGCACACGCCAGTGATTTTTGTGTAATAATTAACTAGGTTAATAATTTTTGAATTTTTTAAATGTTTTATCATGGCTTTTCCTCTTCATTCAAAATAACGCTCTTGACTTCGCTGTAATGTGATTCGAACTGTATACAAAATGGCGAGCTGTAGAGTTCTCTAGTTTTCTTATCCTCAAGATATTTACTATATTGAATATAAATTCAGTTAAAAAGTCAGTGCTGGTGGTATCTGCGGATACGATACCCTTTGGGTATATTTGACTGGTACATATAAATATTTGGAAAGATTTTTCATGCTCCTTCGTCACACACTAAGCATCACACCCGTGCAGAACTATTTTATATACAAAATGTATATAAATCCAATTGAATATAATTTAAGACATCGACTGAGGGTGCTTGATGGAATTTCAATATCAAATTTGGATTATTGAGATTTTGTACACTTCCATGTATTTTGTCACTAACGACCCGGGTTTCGCCTTTCGGCATCTTCAGGCATTCGAGCACACGAATGGACTCGAAACGTCAGTTCGAGTCCATTCATGTGCTCGAATTGATATTGAAATTCCAAAAATCGAATTCCAAAAACTCGAACTGACGTTTCGAGTCCATTCGTGTGTTCGAATGGCTGAAGATGCCGAAAGGCGAAACCCGGGTCGTTAGTGACAAAATACATGGAAGTGTACAAAATCTCAATAATGCAAATTTAAATCCAATTGAATATTTCCAAAGCCTACAATTTACACTTCAAGCAAGATATTATAATGTCCCACACATTGTTTAATACTGTGTGGGCTGTTCAATCTAATATATAGGTACCTACCACTAGGGCTTCTACGGGATCCTGAAAATCCGGGATTCCGATCAATAAGTAAATCCCGTAATCCCTGGACTGGCTAAATATCAATCTCAAGATCAATCTCAAGTATATATTAAAAATAATTCATATTTCAAATTAAATACTTCCTGATTAACTGCAGCTAGGGATTCCAACTATTCCAATTTCGAATGGTAAAACTGAAACTATTCAAATATATTCAGATGTTCGATTAGTTTCTGAAGTATGAAAATACTTCGATTTGAAGAATAAGTAACATGACATTTTATAAATATACATTCCAATACCGTTGCATTGTATAAAAATATATTATATTTGCAGCTTCATCGGATTACTATAACGGTATTTCTTCAATTACTGAAATTACGGTATGTTTAGAGCTTAGAGGGGTTTTTTTTAGCCTTGAGTCATTCGTCAAACTCAAGTATTATGATAAGATATTAACAGCAATCGACTTGGGTGAAGCCAAGAACAACCATTACTTGGGGTATTCGTTATTGTTCTTGAAATCTGAAGAAATTGTGATATGATCTTTCGTCAAGTTTGTAAAATATTTCATTAAAAATTAGGTATTACTAATAATATTCGAATAGTTGCCCAAATGGAGTCCCTAACCAAATGTACTAATTTAACTTGACCGCTAGTGATGGTGCCACCGTCACGTTCGGAATGTTGCCATGCTCAACCAGAATTGAAATTTCAATAAATTCCAATACTGATATTTTAACGACGGACATTAAAAGTAGACAAAATATTTATTTTGCATAAAATGGCAATTGGAGAAATTTATTCTAGAGTGACAATTCTGGATCTAAATTCGGTGGCGGCCAAGTAATTTTGGTAATACTATACAACGTGTACCTCGGTTTGTTTATTTACATATTTTTTATGTAATACATCCGTAATGAATACATAAATATATGTATTGTGGTCTCACTGTTTCTCATAGTTTTTCATACATATAATTTTCAAAACAATTTTTTTTTCCATTTACTTAAAAAATCAATTTCATCTGTAAACCAAATCTTCTCAATATTAATAAAAAGACGATTCCCATGCCCAAAAAATATATAAAATCATATATTCATTCCAATTGAAGCGATAATGGACGGGCACACATTTCATTTCGAATATACAATTTAAAACATTAAATTACGAGTACAAATCTTGACACCAAAATCCCGGTATCACATAAAGGGCCCGGGATTGGAAGCCCTACCTACTACCTACCTACTTAACACTCGACTAAAAGCACCCGCATGAGAAACGAACGTATCATAGCTACATACGAATTGTGTCAACACTTTTTATCGTTACAAGATTGAAACGTCTACTTTAATGTCGTGTTAAGCGCAGTAAACGTATCTTCATATCAAACAAAGAAGATAAATCGACTTTGGACACGCCCTTAGATACGCGTTTGGGTTTTCTTCAACTTTCACCATCTTAAAAAGTACTAAGTAAACCTTAAAAATCCTTTCACAATACACTATTTCATATATTATTAGCTGGTAGATCAGCTATTGAAATTATTACAATTATTCTTGATGCCTGTTCATACAGTTTTTTCTGATTCATCTTTAGTTTGCATTATATTATGGAATCTAGCTACTTTGACACAAACACATAAAGGTCAAAGAAACAAACAAATTATATTTATTAGATACGACAGTACCAAATAAGTACTAAATGTCTATATTCTTGTGTGGCCATGTCTGATCCCAATGCAGAGCATTTCAAGAGAATATATTTAACGCGAACGTCAGTCGCTCGACCTCAATGATGTGGTCTAGTAAATAATTATTCAAACGTTGCCTTTAAACTTCGTTTTCAGGGTCGGTTATCTTATTTGATAAGAGATAAAATCTTTGCAGACACCGACAACTTTCGATACAAAGCCATTAATCGAATGAACGATCAATAATAAACTTGCAATTCGCGCTGTATTGCCTACATCATCCATAACATGTATCAAACCATGTCGAGCATAATGGAATCTTATCTCGGCTACACAACCTGCATAATACATACATAATATACCTATGTACTTGTGTTTATTTGTCGCATTATTGTAAACATGTGCTTCTCACACGCCACGCTGATTAAAATTTATTATTAAATTCTAATCATACTTGCATACCTGCGAAGGAATTTGCGAAAACATCAATATGCTAAATTTAATTGTGGGCTGTAACACTTCGCATAATTACTCGGGTCATGTTAAAAGTGTGTATGGTAAGCGAATAAATTATAAATGCCTCATAAAAGAAGTTTTATTTTTCTCAGACAGTAAAGTTTGTTAGTGCTAATATTATCAGTCGAAAAATCAAATTGATGGGCATTAATAAACGTCCGCCATTTGTATGTCCTTTTCTTTATGACCTGTAGTCAGTAGCGCGAAAGGGGTAGGGTCGTCGTTCTAAAGATACAATATTATGAAATGTTTACTGTAAATCTGTTACGCTGACACTTTCGATTTTCATCTGCGTATTTCGTTTAAAAACGATCACAGCACAAGGAAAAAAATTGAATATAAACATAATTATATTAGAGGCTAAAATGTAATTATTATCTCACTCATTATGTTTTATAGTTTATAGCCATTTAAGCAGCAATTTCTTTTTTTTAAGTAACAACAATTGCTTGTAATTTTGAAACCAGTTACACTGTCCAGTGGGATTATCGTTATGTCAAACAAAGTGCATAGAATCGTACACCGAGCGCATGGTGTAAGAAGTATTACTCCATGCACTGTGCATACATTTTCTTTAACAAGGCGAATATACACGTACGTTTTTGTTCATAATGTGCAATAATTAGTTATTAATAACTGTTTTCGTGGCATGCATTGAAACAATTGGGCGATTATAACAAACTATAAGTGTAATTTAAAAAACTGAGGGTGCTTGATGAAATTTCAATATCAAATTTGAATTGCTGAGAGTTTGTACCTTTCCACTGAGTTCAGTTCGAGTTTATTCATTCGAAAGGCGAATAATTAAATAAAAAATTTGAATTATTGAGATTTTGTACACTTCTATGTATTTTGTCACTAACGACCCGGGTTACGCCTTCCGGCATTCGAGCACACGAATGGACTTTAGTGTCAAAATACATGGTAGTGTACAAAATCTCAATAATTCAAATTTGATATTGAAATTCCATCAAGCACCTTCAGTGGATGTCTTAAATTAAATAAAACCTCAATTCTCCTTGATTTCACGTTAACATGGGGTATTTTTCGTAGATGCAGTCTAACAAGGTTCAAAGAGTTTCGGTTCATTATACGATTTTTTCGGTAAACCCCTAGGCTCTCATTAAAGTAACTCTTTTTTTAATAATTAAATGTACGCCAATGTCACTCATCTTAAAGTTAAATAACCTAAAGTCGTCTTTAAGTCGGCAGCGTGTGTTCCACAACGTTTGGCATGAGAGCCTTGTTCGTGGTGCGTTAGTTTGACGATAAAAAACGCCTTTTTTAATTTTACTTAATTGTGCAAAACATAAGACATGTAGGCTACAAAACGTCAACGACACAGAACTTAAATTTAAACCTTCGATTCAATATAATTTGAAAGTAGTTGTTAATTACTTTCGTCAAATTTTGTCAACTACAAATTGCTGTAAGTGTAAAATAGTTTCTGTCTTATTTTTCTCACGTTAGCTAGTTCCTTTATTATATGCATATTGAGGGAACACAGTGGCACAATTTCGTATAAATTAACGACATAATATATGCCAGAAGGCAGTTGACTGTCTCTGGTCAAATTATATTTGCGCCTGCGCTTGACTTGCTGACGATAAATAAGCTGTAATACGGCCGATGTCAATGACGGTTTCGCCACTTCGCTACGCGATTCGACACCGAAAAATGTTGAAGATGCTGCGGTTAATTAAATTGGGTTATAAATAATTGCACTTTGTGCTCGATAGTATTCACTTGGTAATATTGAACTTTTATTTCGATAATTTGCATTTTGAATTAGATAGTATCAACTTAGTACACTCAAACTTTGATTTGAATTGTTTCCACTTAGTCACGGACCTTTTATCAAAGTGAGTTAAGTTGTAGTAGGTTATGTCAGTAAGTTGTGGTAGGTTATGGGTTTGGTTTGTGTATGTATTCTAATGCGTGAACCAAAGACAATATAGGCGGCCTAATATAGGGTAGAGGAATAAGTGGCATTTCATTACAACTTCGTGCAACTATCGATTTCAAAGTTATCTATGTGAAAATATTTTTTCGTAAATGTAACATATTTCTTCAATGTTAAAATATATTTTATTATGTGGGATCACTTTATTTTTAGTGAAAGAATTTTTTTTTGTGGAATGTATTTGTTATAAGTGAAAACTATTTGTATGTGCATATGAGCTAAACAAAAGTGCATTTAATTGTAAGCCATTAAAATTTACCGTCGCACAATCCGAAGGACAGAGATTACCTGCTCATCAAGTTACATCTACATATTTCCTTCTCTTCAGATATCTGACCATTGTTTTAGTTCGTCGACTTCCATGTACGATATCTTTAGGCTTTATATATTTTAATTAAAACTGTTTTATCACTAGCCCGCATAACGTTACAGATACCAACCCCAACTCGTCAGTTATGATTACCAAAAAGTGTCATTAATTAATATTTATGTTTTTTTGTTGGAAAACATTCATCTCACTTCCCTTCTGACCAGGCACTTAACTTAACCCTTTGATTAATGAGTTATTTGTTGTAAATGTAAATGAAATAAATCATAATTACTCTCAAACAATTATTTAGAAGCTTTTACTTCCAATTCGTCGTTAGATTGTATATTGTATTCATATGTCAGCACGTGATTCTCTATTGACGTTTATTCCAGGAAAGGAATCGAACCGAAATGTATTTTTACGTTCAATATTATATGGCTACCGATTTGAATAAATTATAATAATTCAATAAAAAATATGAAAATGGCAATTAATAGTTAATAGATGACATAATACGCCGCCGTACCACTTACTACTCAAAGGGAGTTCCGGTTCCGATGACGGTGTTCAGAAGACGCTTTCTATTCAGAGCATATCGATGTTGACTTAGTTGTTAAGTCATTTTAAGGAGAAAAGAAACCAAAATCATTTGTTTTAATAGCTCCACCTCATGTAAAATCGTCTCTTCAGACATAGTACGACGTGAAACGTGGGAGATATCGATTTGTATTCTCTGTCCTCTTTTAGAAGGCTGGCGCCCACGTCGAGAATCACTGATTTTGATGACCAACAGATAATAACCAGTGAATAAGTCAGATATAATAATAAAATAACTGAAGCTGTATTTTCTATGGACGGTAACTCTGTGGAAACTCATTTTAATTTTATATTAACAGCTTAACGACAGCGGACTCAAATATGAGTCTGAAGTCATACATTCCATTCTATTGAAAAAGTGCTGGGTTAAAATCGAGTTTGATTTCAAATGTCATCAACGCATTATTTAACAAAACATAAGCAATATTTTTACAACACAGTTTTGTAAAACTACCCCTAGATGGTACATGTTTACTTTTTTCTCTCTCGTAGTATTGGTTATTATTATTAACACATTTTGTAGTGATTTATTGAATGGGCCATATCATTTTTTATGGTGCTTGAGTCATTATGATAACCGTGTCCTGTCCCGGGGTTACTTGTAACATCTGATACTGAAGCTTGTTTTTTTAATAATTAGTTTTACAAAACATATTTTATTGATTGAATTGGCTTTTACTTGGTAGAACTCCATTATAATAGGATAAAATAACAAAGTATTTAGTTCTACAATTTTTTATATCTGGTACTAGTAGTTCTGACGATGGCGTAAAGCCGAAATAGTTATCAACTACTTTATAAAAAAAAATGTAGAACGAAATAATTTGTTATTTTATCCTATTAAGATATATTTTTCCTATTACACGTAAGAAAATATTGATTGCCCCAGTATTTGATATTGCAATCAAGCTGATTATCAGGTATTGTATTGATCAAGAGCAGCATCGTTACATAATTCTATAATATGACGTGTTGTTCATCAACTGCCGTTGATTAACTTGGGATCTCAGTACGTCCATCCGTATTCTTGGTATTGAAAAATTGAAGACTTCAATTCAGTTCATTATTTGCTTATTCGAAGGTAAAGCCTTCCTATGAAGAAGACAGAAATTGCATATTTTTAAGCTTCTAGGAATACGTAGTTATTATATAAGGGTGTTTTTGATACATTTTAATATACCTACGCTCATTTTTGATTTCATTTTATATTAGTTACGCTTTATACGCGGGTTATATTGTGCACGTCCTTTGATAGATATAATATAAAACTGGCTGCCTGATACCGTTCGCTACAGGATCACGGGACCTCAAGCAGCTGTTCATATGTCATTGCTAATCACAGTCAAAATGGCAACTGTTGGCTTTGGAACTGGACTAGGATATCACTATCAGACGACGTGAGACTGATTTAAATATTATCTAATATAGGGAAAATCGTGAGGGTGATCAATTTTATTACCTGAAACTAGTGGCTAGTAGCTAGGGTTTGTACCTCCCGGGGCGGTCCATGAATTTGCCGCCCCCTCCTTTTCTGCAATTTTGTTTTAATCAGCACGATGAAAAACATTGCGCCGCAGGCAGAAATTTTCTACAAATAGTTTCTTGAAAAATATGTACTATATTTTTACAATCCACAAATTTTATGTTCAATTAATAATTTTACTCCAAAAATGATGATTTTATATTTACAACGGTGGGTTAAGACTATTTTTTATTATAAATATAATTTCTTGAAAACGATGTACAATATTTTTTTTTCTTCCATGTCCGCTTCCAATGTGAAGCATATGATCTCCCTATCTTAACAGAATTTTTCTATGAGAACTGCTTGTTACTCAGTTGCTCAACCTCTCTTTTTTCGAAGAGAGCAGAGATACAAGGATAGGACTAGGACAGAACTAGTGGTTAGCTAATCGCTCTCGCTACGCCCCGTGAGGATCGGATGGGTGGGAGCGAGGAGTTTTTAGACATCACAAACACTCCGAACACTACGAACAGAAAGCAATAAATCGATTGAAAGCTCAATTTATGAAACTATCCGCACCGGAAATTGCACCCGAGACGTCTATTATCATAGCCAACTGTGCCGCGGACGCCGATGAACAATATTTTTACGTATATTGAAAGCATTGCAATGTTTTTTTTATTAATTTCAACTTCTAAAAACTCACTTCACTGCTAGGGAATAAATGAAAAGCATTTCAATATTTGTGACTGAATATCCAAAATTATATAATTTAAGAGATCGACTGAGGGTGCTTGATGGAATTTAGGCAGCGAGTCACAAATTAGATGGAAGGAAACATGGTGAATGGAATATATCTTGCATTGATAATGTGTATATATATATAAACTATTTCTTTTTTGCCGTCGAAATTTTCTATTCATTTTCGAAAATGCAGCCACCTAAAAATTGCGCTCTCAAAAGCTCACCATGTCCCGGGATTGCTAACTCAACCCGGCGATGGCTTCAGTGAGTAGTCACATCGATGAAATTATTTTCTCTGATGATCTGTCACTGATTTCTTTTTTGGCGTAAATTTCACGAATTTCACTCCACCGATGACTCCGGCCTATCGTCGCCCGTCCGTTTTCCCAATCTGCAGTTGGGCAACATGCTTTTGTAATGTGAACTAAAAACTGAGGCGCGCAGGCAGCAAGGCGGGCAGGTATGCGATTATCCGTGTTGCAATCATTTTATTGTATCACAATTTTTTGAATGACCTAGTGCTCGCAGTCACCAATATATGCGGGGGTCTGGTTCATTCAACTGTGTTCCGCGGATCCCAGGGTACACTCTGCACCCACATATTTTTTCAACCATATCCGCCCCATGCGTAGCAACAGAAAATTTCAAAAGGGATGTCACTTCAGGGGTCCCCCCCCCAATAATAAGGGAAATTTAAAAAGAATAGCCACAGATTCGGTTCGCATGTGTAGGTACTGTTTTCAGTCTCATTTTAGTTTGACGAATGAACGAGTCAGCACCCTGTAAATAATTATAGAATTTATTTACTCATTATTCCGATCGAATCGGTCGCTTCAATCATTCGTTGTGTCCGAATTCGTCTCTCTTATGAACCTTGAACTAAAAATCAGTACATAATGTTATAATATTCAATTATAGCTTCGAAGTCCTTGGGAGGCCCCAGCCGCAATATAATTTAGATGCCCTGTTTTTCGGATAAAAATAAGCATAAATGTACATAAATAAAAAAGTCTCTATTTATAATCATTCCTTATCAAAATTTTACATTATTAATGACCAAGGCATTTCAATGAAAGCATCAAATGAAAATTAATGCATATAGTAAGTACTTACCCAATTGAAAACATTGTTGCGAAATTATTAACATTCCTCGAATTAATATTGAAAACTGATTTTAAAATATGTACGTTATAATTATATTGTGATATTTTTGAGGGCCCAAGTGTGCGCTTCATGCTTTCATGGGGTAATACGTCACTATGCATGCGGGTAGTTTTTAACTGAGTTTGAATTTTATCACAGTCGTCCCGCTAAGGATCTGTTGAAGGGTTCCGCTTCGAAAAAAGTTTGAAAACAACGCGACGCGGAATGACGTAAACGCTCATTCAAAGACCGATTGATTTAGCTTCAATGAATTACTTTCGTCTATCGCGCTCTCGCCCTCTCGCCCCCCTACCCGCCGCGGTCGTCGCGCGACCCTCGTCAATGAATTTTAATTGTAACAATACAACTCGGTCCTTCTGTTTCGTTGCGTCGCCGAGCTGTCGAAAAGACTGAATCGGTATGAATCGTTTTCGATAAAAGTATTTGTAATAACGAGGCACTACCATTTCAAAAACAAAAATTGCCACTGCTGTCTTTTATGTGGGTGTGCTCAGTCAACGTCATCGTAATCTCTGTCAATGCCGTATCAGATTCTGTGCTCGAGGACAGACAGAGTTCGGTCTTTTAGCTGGTCGCCGTGTCGTCTGTCAGTCGCTTAAAACACGTACAGCCCTATCGCCGCGGAAACGAATTAATACTTCATCACAAATTTTGAATAGAAACGCGAGGATTCGCTCGTGCGGCGCTAGACTTCCGGTCGGCGCCGCAGGAAGCGGGCGGGAGGAGCGCCGTTCGGCTTTCGGATGAATGAAAATCGCTTTCCGAGGCGGGAAACGCGTGAGCCTGCAGGAAGTGGAGGGGCGAGGGGAGGGTCGCGCGACCCGCGGTTTCCTGCGTCGAGAAAAGCCTCCTCCGCCGCCCCGCGGCCCTCCCCCGCGGACCCGACCGCCGTTCGGCGGGACCGCGCGCGCCGTTCATTCATGACGCGGACGGTCCCATTCATAAAAACTCTCCGGCGCGGAGCCGGCCGCGCGGGTCGCGGAGAGCGGAGGGGGACGGAAACGCCGCCGTTGCGCGAGGGGGGAACCGCGCGGCGCGGCGGGCGGCGGCCGGCAGTGTCGACCCGACCGCCGTGCGACTCGGTTGCGTTTCGAATCGCCCTACCATGAGATTACGCCCGCGTCAGACTCATCCGAGGATATATGTGGAACATCTTCGCATCACGCTCGCCGCACCCGACAGAACCGAATTCGAATCGTTTACGAAGTGAGTGTGACAGTCGAAAAGACCCGGAATCCTTCCCGTTCTCGGTCCTCTCCTTCCTGCGCACCGTCCGCCCGCGAGTCGTTTCGGCTCCGTCTCTGTGACGACTTATCTGGTTGCGGCGCTTGACGGCCGTCGCGCTCCGTGTGTAGTGTTATTTTCTTGTGTCGTGCGAATCGATAGTGAAATCGTTCGTTCGAACCGGAGAGCCGACGGTCGCCCCCGAGTGGTCCTCCCTTCCGAACAGGGCGCGCCCGCCCGGAGGCCTCGGTGCCATCGCGGACGGGCGCGAGCGGTTCGCTCTCTCGGGAACGCCGGTTTGGCGCGTAGGCAGCCCGTCGCGCCCGCGTCGTTTCCGTCTTCAGTGGTGTATTTCGGTTGTGGCCGCTCATTTGCAGCAATCGGCGACACGCTTCCTGATATTCCGCGCCTCCAGGTTGGTATGTGACCCTCGTCCGCAGACGGAATCTGGGGAGTTCGGTCTCAGGACGCGGGTGCGCGTAGCCTCCAGGAGTCGAGATCGTTCAAGATAGACCACAAGTAGCTTCCGTAGGGTCAATCGCGCCATTCCTCGGCTGATGATCCGAATCAATGTTGAGCGCTATGCGCCCGACAGCGCACCAATATTCAGAATCTAGTATTTTAGGTAAACACATGTCAGATAACAACCGTCGCTTCCGTCGGCGGTCGCTATTCGATATTTGGAAATTCCACAGCCTGGCGAACGCTTCGCGATCATTCAGACCGCTGTCGTGCTTGTCCAGATTTAAGCAGATCCTAGTAGGACATATTTTCATTTTCGGCTAGTCTCGCGACATTCCAGTATCGTTCTGCGCCGGCAATGCATAACATATCAAAATTACTGTTCCTTGGAAGATAGGTGCACAACCAGTTACGCATACGTGCTTGTTTTCGTGTCGAAATCACACTACTCGAACCACGTGATAGCTACCTTTTAATATCGCTTGAATGAAACGTCATTCACCGTGTGCGCGAGTGTAATTGAATCGTGATGTGTGTTTTGTGTTTGTCCATTCAGTTAACCAGTTGAGTGATTTGAAGTGTGATTTCAAATAATAAACTAGTGCAATGGATTACCCGACGAACAGGAATACCTCCCACTGCAGGATTCGAGTGATCTGAACACATTTATACGATTCTCATAATGTTGTTATCGCTGTAACGTAAATTCTACGCGACCATTTTTTTTAAATAAACATACACGAGGAATTCGCTTAGACTATTTTTATTCCGGCTTAGATAAATATTATATCGATTGTACCTAGTTCGACAGGATTCACGAACGCAGTGATCGGTCAGTCGAGTGAAAAGATACGTTATGCTTAAAATTGTACACATAATTATGTTAGCATAACTGGATTTAATAAGTGATTTTTGTTATTCCCGCAATTATCGGAGTATCATAATCATTCAATACTTATTTACACCGCGTCGTGCGACCAGATCGAGAATGAAATTTAACGTAAAACAAAAAGTAATATTTAATCTCAGGAAGTTGTAATAGGGAAGGACACTTATAATATTGACTGCGCGACGTATTATTTTTGTCAGTTCGATTTGAACGTTTTCGTGCGACATGTCGAAAGTTTCACCCAATTCTTGATAACTTTTTATCGTTTGTAATTATTATTTTTTTTTTTATCTTGCGATAGCGGTGGCTGTTCACTTCCCGGCTATAAATATAATAATAGTACACACGTTCAGACGGAGAAAGAGCGAGTTTCAATTTGTACGCATCAGTCGTGGAAAAAATCGTTTCGATTTTTGTTTTTATTGAAACTGAACGTCACATTTTATCATTTTTACTAACGCCGGTCGAGTAAATATCACATGTAGGAAATGTAATACCTCTCAGTTTCATTATCGCTATACCTGAAATATTTATCTGCTCACCTACTACTTTTTCCCCTTGATTCCATAATATCTGCTACTGTAGATTTATTTCGGTAGCTATGTATGCTTTAAAGCATGGAAGTTTTTTCTACCTAAAAAAATACTCAATGCCAACAGTGCGATTCTCTTGACAATTTAATTTCGGTAAGGAAACTGGCATAATATTAAACATTGTAATCAAGGAAACCGATATTATATGTGAATTACGATTTTTTTTATTATGACACCCTTTTCATACTTCGCGTTAATTATCAGTTTCCTTGATTTCCATCTAGGATTTATTTTCATTTGTCTTCTTCATTCTTAATTAAATTTCCTACATAACTACATTGTTATTAGCTGCATTCAGTAAATTTTCGGGTAGAAAAAGAGCTATATAGTGTAGAGGTAGTGTGGATATTTACAGTTACCTCTATTTCTATTATGTATTTAAAATTTAAATGACCATCTCTGTCAAATAATGTACCTAAGGTATATTGCAATGAAGTTATTTGCATCAAAGTTTAATATTTGTACAAGTTTACAAAAATAAATTACAACATCCGATGACGATCTAAAGCATTATAGGTAATAGGAATTATTTATATAATATTTGCAACGGTTTAATATTTACATTCAATTATTAATAAACGTCATCAGTTTACTCACTGAAGTCAGTCCGAGTCGTTCGTGACAATATTTGAACGATTAAAATTCTTAGAATATATTGTACAAATGTTATATATTTAACACTTCCTGGTTTACCCATTATCATTATTACTTGAGTGAAATATCGAATACAATTTCTTCACCGTTACCAGTTTATTCATTCTATTCTGTTTTCATAGCGAGTTTTTCTTGTTGTTTTAAACATTTCCCTGTCAATGAATGCTAGTTGGGGCATACCCGCAACCCCTTCGAGTAAAATATGTCCACTATTTCCAGTAATGAAAGAGACTAATGAGTATTAATTTATAAAGAAGGAAGTGATAGCGAAAAGTTACGTTTTAAAGTTAATTTTTCATCATGCCCAACATCAATCTGTGAGGTTGTGACACAAGTCGACAAATAAGTTTTAGTTTAGTTTACAGAAGAAGAAATATGAACCTTCGGAAGTTATAAAACATCAAAATTAAATGGATGTTACACTCATTCTAGAAACTAGGATACCGATTTTTACGACCGCATGCCGACGAATATTCTATTGTGAGAATAAAGTCAATATTATAAAAATGGACATATATATCAGCATAGTACTATAACGCCACAGAAATATACTTATCCGGGTTTTCACAAAAACGAATTTTATTATGCGTTACAAAATAGCAAATCAGTTATTCTACAAGGGTTTGTCGTTGATTAATTCTCTATGTAGGTACCTATCACGAGAAATGCCAACGCTGTCAGTAAGTAGATTTTCTTGATCTTTTATAGTTTATATTAAATAAGAGTCAAATTAACCATGCTATTGATATCGAAACGTACAATAAATAATATTTCAAACACCTTTCAAAATTACGCTTAAAGCGATAGGTATACCGAAATTGTAATTCAGTTCGCTTGTCTATTTTTGTTTTCCTTATTTTATAAACATTACACGAATTAACCGCAATATATACTTACATAATAATAATATTTCATTCTTATTTTACTAATGAATGATTGATTTTGTCTGCTGGCTCATTATCAATGCATTCACTGTAAACTCGGTAAGTATCTATAAAATAATAATAAGGTAATATTGAATGTAATCGGACAATTTTGTAAGTCGCTTTGCCTATAATCTGTATAGTTTACTAATACAAAACAACGAATGGCTATTTTGTACAATTGTAACATACATATTGATAAATATAACATAAACCGAGTTATAATAATAATCCTCGGTTAAGTAATGCACTGGTATCTTATATACTTACATCCCCGATAATTTTAAATTTCTTACAAAATAATAATAATAATGTATAGGATTTTATTGCGTTATTAATTTTTGCAATATCTAAAATGTGTTGAAAAAATTATTTCATATTTCGTTTTTATAATTGAACTTTTTTCTACTAATACAGATTAAAGATAATATATAAAATAGTATAGAAGAAAATAGCCATGGTATTATCAGGATCAAAAATAACGCTGAAGAATTTGCCAAAGTTAGCTATCAACTGCGATTTAGATTTGATAATATTTTGACTAAATCGAATTGACCACCGGCGATACAGTGTTGCCTTTCAAAACGTTAACATAAATCCGAATTTTATTTAAATTATAAATTTTCTTTCAAATTCTTAACTGACAGTGAAGTGTATACCCAAACCTGACTAAAATTCTCACACTGTGATGATATTCATTCCTTCACATTTTTCTGAGAATGTCCTCAATAATGGCCCTCGTCAGGGTGTGTTAAGAAGTCTTTGTCATTTGGGGATTTAGACCGTTTTTGTTGAATACGTGCAGCCCTTTGCATTGTTCACTCTGACATGGCTTCTTTGCCATCGGAATAAAATTGCAATCGGTCAACCGCATGGTTGGACAGAAACTAGTAAATTTAAGAACCTACGAATAGATATTTTTAATTACACGCTAATGCGAAGTTACCGAGAACTAAATCATTTGCATCACTTAAAAAACACGTCGCTATTAAAACAATGTTATTGGTAATTGTTGTTATTTTTATATATTAATTATTTCATACTCGTGTTGTGTAGCATCGACCCAATGAATTTTTAAATTATCTTTAACGTCGCTTCCATTTGAATCGATAACATTCTTTGGAAGCTAGCGAATTAAGTAAATATTGAAGTATAAAAGGATATCGGAGTAAATTTATCGTTTTGAAATTGTCCAAAGTTTGCACTAACGCTGCATTCATACATAGGTAGTTTTACGATCTAGGTATTATGCAAATCGGAGATCAACACAGATATGTCGTTTCACATGAATATTTTTGCATCGCGCTATATCCTTTAAAAATATTTTTTAGCGTATTGGTAATTCAAATTGAAGAAAACACGCTTCAATTTTTATCACGTTGGATTTCCCTGTCGTGCTGAATCGGTGGCTCGGACATATGTCAGATTCGTTATCGCAATAATAATTGTCTTATCAGAAAATTGTGCAATTTAAATTAGGCGCCGCTATAAAATAACTTTGTGTTTACACATTTATCTTCTTTTAACGTAAATAATAATAATAACTAATATAAATTTATTATTGTTTCCTCCGATTGGCGTCTCGGCGTCTGCTCATTATGTATCCTAACTTTTCATAAACATTATGACATTGACGTATATGAAAACCGTTCTTCACTCTCAGCTGACAGACAGAGCAAGGGGATCTTGCAATAAAATTGTTCACTCATTGTACCCAGTTATTCAATGTATTTTTTTATATTGTCTATTCTCGGCTATTTACTTTTAGCACATGTGTGATATTTAACTGTTCCGAGTACATATTAGCTCGTTTCGTGTCTATTAATTTAGGGCGTATTTCCCACGCTTTAGTAAAAATGATAGTTAAAATAAAACCTCGAATTTGAATTAATATTTCATCGCGGCCTCTTGCTAAAATCTGAATCCATACTGAAGTAATGGAACGTTAGTGCTTCACTATTATCGATGATTTAAATTTTTGATCACATGCTCGAACGAACTCTGGTTTTACGGTATTATAAATGTATGATACAAATATGCCCTCATCTAGATATGTATAACAATGATTTGTAATATATTTATATTCTTTATTTTTACCAAGTCTGTACTACTAAATTTCTGTCCGTGGTGCACTGGTCAACGTCGTTAGCTTCGGTTACGGATCTCCCGGGTTCGAATCCCAGTACGGACAGTTTTACATAAGTACTGATTTTTCAATCGATTTATAGGTTTCTGTTCGAAAGCATGGTTATTTGTGATGTCTCCAATTCTCTCCAACCCATTCTAGCCCTATCCTTCTATCCCTACTCTCTTCGAAAAAAGAAAGGTTCGGCAGCTAAGTAATAAATAAGCAGTTTTCGCAGAAAAACGTCTGTTGAGATATTACTATTACATGTGCTTCATAATGAATGAACATGATTAACCCTTTGAAAAGTATGGACGCATACGTGCGGCTTAGTGTTGTGTTATCTATTATCAATTGCTAGTCTCTTATTTTTCATTGAATTATTATTTCTTCAGATATGGATACTAAAAATTTGTCAGTGATTTTTGACAGTCACATTATTTTTTTTTGTTCGTTTCAAATGAACAAAGAATTTTGTAAAAAGTTAATGGTTGGAAAACAAATTGTAGCCATATAATATGGAGTGTAAAATTCCATTTCGCTTCGATCTCCCACCCTTTATTGTACCCTATTCTTTTCGTGCTGTAATGACAATAAATACCACTGCATTACACATATTTCACTTTTTTTTTAATACGAGAACCAGTTCGCTTATTGTGTAACGTTCACAATGACAGTCCTGATCGTAGAGTAAAATGAAGAATGTGTCGATATTTCGAAAAATACAGCAATATACAACATCGCTGGCATATCAGATCTTAAAAATATTGTGCATTCACAATACTATTTATTCAAGATTCAATTATCACTACGCATGCATCGACCGCTTCGTGTTTTGTTCTCGATACTATGTATAGTGGCGCCGCTTTAATTAAAAAATATTTAAGCAATTTATTAGTCGGTTTACATGAATATTTCAACATTTATTAAATAAACGTTGTATTTTTCATTTCCTGTTTATTTTATGGATACCTCGCATGCTCATTGAATTAAGTACGAAAAGTAGATCAAATCGATGACGGTTTTAGAATCGCTGTTTATATTCCTGCAATAGTTGACTGTGAATAGTGTCTAATTATGCAAGTCGTAAAACGAATAGCATGAACTATTTTTAAAACAGCCGGCATTAATGTCTGTATATTCATTCAGTAGAGGATATCATTCATACGAACTGAGCTATGGTATTCAAGATTTGTGCTTACATAATATGTATATTATAGGCACATTGTATTGAAACAATTTAAACCCCGGTTGGACGGCCGTACATGTGCGGTTACATATTGTCATTCTTATTGAATTACTATTATTTCTTCAGATATAGATACTACATCTATCAGTGATTTTTGGCAGTCATTATTTTTATTATTTAAGGTCAATGGAAACACATCGGTGATCACATAATATTGAGCGTAAAAAATATTTCAGTTCGACTCCTTTCCTGGAATTAACGTCAATAAATAACCACATGCTGACAGATGGACGCAATAAAGATCCATCGCAGCATTGTGGAAGTGATATCTTCTAGATATTAATAATTTAAAAGTGATAATGAATCATATCATTTATTTATTTTTAAATACGTTATGGAATTCTAAAAAATCATTTATTACTTGAAATAATAAATATCTAATATTCTTGCCATGTTGACCCATAGTATAAGACGATGTCGTGATGTCGAAATAGCTATCAACTAACTGATAATATTATGTAGAACTGAATAATCAATTAATATTTTTGTGTGTAGTAAGTAATACTTAAAATAATCAAAATATGTATATTTTGCTTTATAAACCTCGTAAAAAACCTAATTTAACAAAAAAAATAACTCGCTATTGGAAACTGTAGCTAATACTTCTTGTTATGAAAAATGTTGTACATTTTTAATCGACATATAAAACGAATTATTGAGTTTCTTTTGAATGCAGCCTCACCGATGGTTATATTTTCTCGATATTGATAGAAACATAATTAACGTAGGAAGTCCGTTTTGGAGGCAGCATACGAAATTATCAATCGATGGACGACGTCGTTCGTCGAACAGTTTACAATTTACTTTCTCCTTACGTTACCCACGCCAGCCACTCTGTACGTGTAGGAAAATATCACTTTCATGATGAAATCTAATTCGTCATTTTTTCGAAATATATATTGCACGCTTACCTATTTTTTTTTAAAGTTTCTAGCCAAACACGTTTTCGTCATTTGTTCTCGCAGTGAATGAAATCTTGCGATTCTCCGAATACGTTTTACTTTGTTGCTAAATAAAATAACAAATAAGACAATTAAGCATCCTGTGTGAAGAAGTAATTCGATGTTTTTATAAGATGGCGGGTTGAAGTGTTCGTCTTGGACGATCATAGATACTTCACAAATTAAAATGTCTAATAGGTATTTCACAGCTGGACGAATAACAATTGTCAAATCGAATGTTTCAAACAACACAAACTGCTTGAAAGGGGATATTGAAACCTTACACTGAAAACAAACTAGAGTGCTTGTTCCTAAAGTCAGCCGTCGCCGGTAGTCGGCCTTTTGAGCTTAAAACTTAAATAATAGTGGATATATTAAAAACAGATTTTTTTAATTCGTATAGGTAGTCTTGCCACTTACCAATGTATAGCCGCACTATACTGACCTATATGATGAAATACGCGATTAACAAAAGCACATTTTTAGTTCGCAAGTTTCGACAAATTCATGTTGTATGAGGATCGCTAACAAAATATACTATATATTGTCGTGCTTTGCATCATTATGTTTTTTATTTTTCTGTCTACTATCAGTAGATTATGTCGCGATATTCATGATGTTTCATAGTGATGGCCGAATACTGGGCAACGATAGGCCGATCATTGGATTTTGGGGGCCGACTACTGGGACAATTGGCATTTTTTTTTGTAAACTTCTATTATTTTATGCTTGGTACAATATTAACTATTTTATTTTAAGTTGGTTACACTGCTTAATCCCTGTTTAATGAAATAACAGCGAAAAAATATGCATTTATCATTCATTGACTCTAAATCCCTTTTGAAAGTACACCTGTCGCTTAATTGGCTGAGCACTGGCGAAACGACCCTATGTAATATAATGCTACATTTGATAATCTTTTATTACAAATAAATTTTATTTTATTATGGAAAATGACATGACTTACCTTTCGGCGATTGGCGGTCGAGGTTGCCCAGCCCTGTTATTTTATGCAACAACAGTCAAATTAATCAAGTCAAGTTAATCCGATTAATTTAGTGCAGTAATGGCTATTTCCATTTGAATTTAATAAACATAAACAAAATCTCATCGAAATTATATATACTCAGTAGACAAGTTTGTGACACCCACCAGAAACAATGTTTTTGTGAAAGTGAGGTGTGTAAATGGAGTGATGAAACCATTATTTAAATCGCAGGAAGTGTATGCAATATTATTTATCATATTTTAAACTAAACCGGAAATATTATGGCCGCAATTTAATCTCAGTCGCCAATCGTATATACATACTTATATACCATTCTGTTGGAAAGTAATTTAATTTTTAATTAGGTTTTGAAGTAGGTATGTACACATTTTTGTATTATACCCAAACATAAGATGTAGTACAAATCTTCCATAATAACTAACTTATAACCAATATGACTATACTGCTTTACCCCAGCGATCAGGTGGGTCTGAGCTACTAGGTTTGCTATATTTGAAATCTTGGACATGGATGTTTCTAATGTATATTATCTTCGAGTTGATGTCGAGTGAATTTGATAAACAATTATCATTTAAGTTTATCTCATGCGATTGAATAAATCATAATATCTGGCACATTCACTATTAGCTGTAATGTGAGTTATTTTTATTATTACTTTGAATTATATTAAATTGAATAAAAATATAATTGAAACCATCGCTGAATATCGAAATAACTATTTCTCTTTCAAACCAATGGTCATCTATTTATTTTAATGTTGACAACTCATTAATGATATATAGTATACACCCATAAAATCTCCGTTTTCCCGTGAAGTTTTTTTTTATCTGTTTCAGTTCATACAATGCTTCACGCTTTATTTTCCTTCGATTTACGCTTGACTCCATTGATTCTAAAATAAAATCAATGAGGTGCCAACGATTGCCGTCTATGTCGCCTTTGTGCGTTTCTACTTGCGTTTTTTTTTGTTAAGTATTATATTGATTTCTCTATCACAATTTGATTATGCCTATTGATGGCTTAACAATGTATTTTACTATCAGGGTGTATCACCAGCTTAGAAGATAAAACTTTGAAGCTAAATAATATATTGTATCATCGAAAGTCTTTTTGTTTAAATAAAAATGTGTATTTTCATTATAGTAATTTATCTCAAACATCATTTTTTATCGCCGTATATGTATGTGCAGGGTAGCGGAATTTTAGAATTTTGTTGGTATTCTTGCAAACGATTCATTTAATGTAGTAATGCCATTTGATGAAGCACACTTACTTGCATGAAGTGTCTGACAACATTTGAATGTTAAGTTTGTCATAATTACAACAAACATTCTATAGTACTATTTCTTGAAAAACATTTACAACTATTAATTTGGATTTAAAACAATATTTGAAACGTTACTATAGTGAACTTTGATAACATTTCCTTATTAATAAATTCAACTCCGTTTCATAATTATATTTTTTTGAAGAATTTTTGTTAACTAAACCGACACTAAACGTCAAAAACACAACACAGTGAAGAATCGTTACACTGCACCGATTTGAGAATGTGTACAGTACATACTATTTCTCAGTAGCATTTTAGGAAGAACAGGAATATAAATATCTGGGGTATCATAGTTAAATGTTGCAGTTAATAATTAATCTGATTTCGTTGTTTACTTTTCAAAAGCAAAGGATTCGCGATTATTTTTAATTATAATATAGTTACACTTAATTATTTATGAAAAGCTATTTACGTCAATAAATCACTTCACTTCAACAGTAACAAAAAGTAACTATGAACTGTAAATTTTGAATGTCGACGGTGTGTTGGTCACTAGATGTAACCCTCAAAATTAAAATTGTTAAGTAGAGAGTAAAAACTGTTTTTATCGAAAACATTATATGGTGAGTTGCGTTATGAACCTTTGAAATGTTTGCAGATACGGGACTATACGTAGGGAGTGTCGATAAAACAGTGGCTAATATATCAAGTGGCCGGGTCAGAATTTGTAAACCTAAAACCAATGTAAAATGGTTTGTCTCTTCCAAAAAGTAGTCAATTTATTTTTCTAATTTACATAATTTGGCCGAGACTTGCTCTATCGTCTTTAAAAGAAAGCACAATCATTGACTCATTTTCGTAATTTTTGAGGGTTTCATCAATTGGCCAAAACATAGTCGATATTATTTTCTTATCGCGTTTCATTATGTATTATTTAAATATTATCACGTAACTAACTTACGCATACTGAGTTTCGGACATTTATCTGCAACTAAAAAGTCATCCTTTTCGACAAAATATACATTATAATTTATCTAAAACAACATTTGTGTGTTAAGTAAGAAGAGCTTATGTATTATTTTATAAAATGATCGAATCAGGGCACACATACATAACAATGATTATTTCATCGCTCGTATAGTTTGCATCCAAATGGGTAAATAACAACTATGCTGAAAACATGTTAATTGTCCGGGGTCTGCATTTGATACATGACCAGGATAATAATTTTCATTTTGTTAGATTTATAAATTCGAAACACGAGGCCGTATTTCTTATTGTAATGGATATTGGCGAAACACCCACGGTATAGAAGGGCTCGGAGTGAAACGCGAAGCACATACTTTCGTTTTTCTCTGTAAATTTTTGCGGGGGTCGTAACAAACCCCATAAGGCATAAAATCCAAGTATTAGATATATTAACATATTTTTTGTAAGAACTTGGTGAATATTGCTTGGCAACGCGGCTGTGCCAGTGCTTCCACGATATTAATCGTATGTGCCCCTCCGCGAAGATACATTTATTACAGAAGGATGTAACCAATGTAAAATGATGTTTCCTTTCCAAAAAGTGGTCAATTCACTTTTCTAATTTACATCATTTGGCCGAGGCCTGCTCTGTCAAAAATGAGATTTTTTAGATGAGATGCAATCATTAACTCATTTTCGTATCTTTTGAGGGACACATTAATTGGCCAAAACGCCGTCGATTATCAATAATTGGAATTCATAAAATACTGATGATTTGTATTTTCTTTCGATGTGTGCCTTTAACAATGGCCAAAATTATTCGTGAATCTATTCAATGTTAAATGTATCTTATCGACGCTATACTGTAAAAAATATTCACTGTATTGTGATTTTTGGGGTTACACTAAGCCTGCAAGCTTCTTTTTTGGAATTTTAGAAATTCACACTGCTCTCAGTTTTACTGATGTTATATGTCACTTTTACATAATTTATATATCGATGGTGTTTTGGCCGATTGATGTAACCCTCAAAAAATACGAAAATGAGTTAATGATTGGATCTCATTTTTAAAACGACAGCAGGTTTCGACCAAATGATGTAAATTAAAAAAATAAATTTAGCACTTTTTGGAAGGGAAATATCATTTTAGATTAGTTTTTGGTTTAAAAATTCTGTCCCGGCCACTTGATGTAAGCCACTATTATATCGACACTCCCTTCATATAATCCCGTATCTGCAAACTTGAGAATTTACAGCAGTGTGCATTTCAAATATTCACAACTCGCCATATAATTTTTTCGGTAAAAACAGTTTTTACTCGTGAACAATTTCAATTTTGAGGGTTACATCAATTGACAAAAACATAAAAATATTATTATCTGCAGCGGGCCCGATCCGCCCGTTTGTAAAATTATAAAAGACCACCTTGAAAACCCGATGGTGTTTTCCTTTTTTTTTTTTTTTTTTACTTTACTACAATAAAAATGCTGAATTACCTTTACAATAGGGCTACCTAACAACGAAGACAACAATGATGAATATTTCTATACCGGTGTATCAACACATCGAAACCTGATCTGTCTCCCACTCGCCGATTTTCATGTCGGCATCGTATATTTTCTCAGTTCGTAGGTTGAAAACAGAGCTATACTATTCAATTATTTTGTTGGATTCTTGTTGAGATTACAGTGAACAATTAACCCCTAATAGCGTAAACTCACGCCTGGCCGCCATGTGGCGAACTTTTTATTACATAAATATGCTAGTGTATTATTATGTTAGTTCTGTCATTTACAAACGCACACTCTTAATAATGTATTTGAAGTGACACATAAGAGGCAATCGACTGTATTATAGTGATAATTTATTCCGAGTGTCGGTTGTCTATTTTTTTTTATTCACATTCGTATTCTTATGCATATTGTCTTGAGTTATCTATCCTGTGCTGACTGATTCATTTGTAAGGCGGCAGCCGATAGAAGAACCTTATCTATAAGTCAGCGGTCTTCGTGACCCCCTGGCTCGTAATGGCCCATATCCGAAAACATTATATTTAACTTCTCTTTACCTATCATTTATAATAGCAGATACTTTTCCCTTAAATCGGACGTAGGGGAACAGCGGTAAATTCCCAGAAGCGGAGTACAAATAATTTCTTTGAAAGAATATTTTTTCAAAAAATTTTATTTGAGCATTTGTTTAAAGTAGCTCATTCATTTTTACTGCATTAAATTATATATACTTTCTTTTTACTTTTCTGACAGTTTGCCTGGAACAGAGGTGACGAACCTGCGGCCTTTTGACTGAAATAAACAAATACATATATTTATTGTTTTCCTTTATTTAAAAAATAATGTACATACATTATTATGTATGTTTCTTAAATGTGGACTTTTTTAATTTTAACATAAATGAATGCGCCTTCCGACACGTTTTTATATTGAAATTCCTTTTTTTTTTCAAGTTAATAAATATTGTTAATCTAAAAAAGTATTTTACTTGCAGCCTGCCGTCCATTTTGAATTTTTAATGTAACCCTTCAGTCAAAAAGATTGCCTTGGTCTTGTCTAGAATATCATTTGTCTTTCTTTATACGCTTTATCAACCAATGGTGAGGTTAATCATACATATTAAGGCAACTATCCTGAATGCAACATCACTTGTCACAATGGCTTTGAATAGTCATATTCGCGCATTCATGACAAATTCGTTGAAATACAAATCCGTCTTTGCCAACAATCATCTATTTCGACTAAATTCGAACTTCGATCAGTTGGCGGATATAAGGATATAGGCTGAAAAAATTACAGCCCAGAAAATATGGTAGTCGGTCTCTATTTATTATTTTATCGATATATAACTGCTCACAACCTCTAACCCGGCTGTTCACTTTTGACAGCTGTCATAGAATTGAGCGTGTTCGGTATTTTTGTACAAACGGATAATAAATAGTAAACTGCAATTAATTCATAACTATGTACATATGCTTAAGTCAAAAGTTTAAAACCGAAACAAATCTTTGATTTGAAAAAAAAATTGTTGTTCAGTATAAAATTTTGATCGGTTAGTGCAGGGTATGTCAAATGTTGTCAGCTACACTACCTTTGAAAGCCACAATTTAGGAAGGAATATTTGAAAGATCCATTTATTCATTTTGGAGAAGAAAACATACAATGATAAACTGAAAAATCGGCATTGAGCAGTTTAAGACTAGCATATTAATTTCATACATACATTTTATTCACATAAGAGCCGCGCTATAGCTACCCTTGATGTATTTATATCTGTTTTGCATATACTGCAGTAATACTACAAAATTTCTAATAGTGAACATTTTGTGACATCAAATAATTACTATTCGAGTGATATCAGTGGTTATAAAGATGTCACGTGAATAAATGGACTTCATCTCCACTTCAACATTGCACTTCAGTGAGCCCCTAGACTTCTGACGCTGGAACTAGAGAGTATTCGTGCTGACGCTGCAGGATACACTGTTTGACGTTGGACCAAATCATCTATACTCACCCGCAATTCAAAATCCAGTGGCTGCACGGTTCAGGCTTATCAGCATCCAGAAAAGTTGGCGACATCAGTTTTCTGTGGACCCTTTCATCGAAGCACAGGACAATAAACACGCTAGTCAAGTAGAAGAACACAGGATTAAATGCCGCCAAAATTCAATATATTTGATGACCTAATCGATCAATCCGCCTCTTTCCTAATCACATACAAGTCTCCGTGGGAAAAAATATTTACAGAGATGCTGTATCTTTGTAGTATTATTTTGAAGTTCTTGATCAATTCTATAAGATTCAGACATCGGATTAGAAAAAGTGTGCTGAATTGTGCGTTTAGCTTCAATAAAATTGTATTGAAAAATAAAAATGATTTCAACCCATATCAGTGTTTTTTCCTCGACCTGCTCTCATATCCTTAAATCCAAACATCATATAAATATTGTTTAAACTAACCTAAATTATTTTTTAACTTTAACCAAAGAAAATACTACATAAGATAAGTAGATAATTCAGTTCATAACTCGAAATATTCTACGAAATAATGAGAAGTATATACAAGTAGTGTTATTTTTTAATACTGATAACTTGTGGCCCTCGGGCTAATGCAAATTTACTTATATTACCCATGGTGCAAAACGAGTTTGACACTCCTGCTTTAGGTATGATGATAAATTAAATTCGTTGAACGCAAAATCATGTTTGATTTTTAATAACTGCTGAAAGGATTTTATCAATTATTGTTTAAAAATCGTATTAAAATATGTTTTGGCATATCCTAGTATTTTAAGTTTTGCGTTGCCATAAAAACAAGTCATTGTTAATACGAAAAATGCAAAACATGCTTTCTTTAATAAACCCGCCATCGAACAAGTATTAGTAGGCTGAGGTTGATATCTTTCTACACCAGTTTCTACTCAAAACCGAGGATAATTTATTCCAAACGAGTTTCGTAAAGTATTCATTTATAATTTTTTATTCATTCATATTTACTACACTGGCAACGGCAGCGCCTGCGCCTGCGCGTCGCTTCTCGTCCGAGATGAAAATGACGACAGCCTCCGCGAATGTCGAAAACGTTTTGTGTCTCTTCCATTGAATATGCTGCGATTGCGAATGTCGACGGCGATGTGATTATTCCGCAGGCTCAGATAGATCCCCATCTGTTATTCAAACTCCGACTCGACTTGTTTTTGACATGGTTTAATATTGTAACATAAATTAAATATGTGGTTTCCTAGATGTCGAAATCAACTAACCGTCGTTTATGTCAACGCGTTAGACACACCATGGCAAGCAGAACTTATCTTTATCTGTCGTAGAATATAAATTAATACAGCGATTTGTAGTCCGTTTAAACAATATCATTTTCCTTCCTTCTTATTAATTAATCTATTACACACTAATAAGATTAATTTTACATCCTCGTGGACTGGTATTATTAAGTAAAATATGAATATATTCTAAAATTGTATATCAAAACCGGTTTCACGGAACAAGTCGTCATTGTCAACTGATGATATAATATGACTATCTCTATACTCGCTAACGGATTATTATATAGGAACTATTCATAATGTTCTATACATAACCTCGTTTGAATAGATTTATGATCAGTCAATGATTACGTGTTAAGCGAAACGGGTGCCGATAGCTGCATACAATTTCGGAACATTTATTATGTAAAAAAAGTTTATATAAATGATGTGCGTCGCTTTACCTGTATATTAACATTATTTTGTGTCTATTTCAGTTGGCGATAATGAGGGCCCACAAAGGTGCCGGGGCGGTACCGAGACTCCGCTAGGCGAGAGGTAGCATGGAGCAGCATGGAGCGGCGGCGCCCCCGAGGCCGGCGAAGCCTCCAGCGGAGCCACCCGCCGTCCACCGCCCCTCCGGACGACCCCCGCCCGCCCCAGCGGTCACCCTGCAGAACCCCCGGCCGCTGGGGGACAGGCGGCCGAACAACTACGTGGAGACGCCGCCGCGGAACTGGCGGGAGCGAGACCCCAGGTCTGACAAGGAGGGGCGGTCGCCGGTGACGACGCGGCAGCCGTCCAAGAGGCCGGCGTCGCAGCCCTGTCCCGAGCCGCAGTACTCCATTCGGTGCCCGCGCTGCAAGCGGTGTCAGTGCGCGGAGTGTGCGAGGCCCCGGCCGCTGCCTTCGCGGTGGTTCGGGGATTCGTGTCTGTGCAGTGCCGAAACGGCGATAGACTACGTGTCGTGCATGTGTTGCGCGAAGGCGCTCTTCTACCACTGTCGCGGCGACGGGGGTGACGGCGGCGCGTCGTGCGCGGACGAACCGTGCTCTTGCGGGGGCGGGCGGCGGGGGGCGCGGTGGGGTTGCCTGGCGGCCCTGGCCGTCGCGCTGCCGTGTCTCTGGTGCTACTGGCCGCTGAGGGGGGCGGCGGCGCTGTGCGCGGGGGCGTACGCCCGGACGGGCCCCTCGGGGTGCCGGTGCGCCGACCGTGCCCCCGACAAGCTCCCCCTGGCGCCGGGCCCGCCGCCCGACCCGGACTACTGACGGTGCGGTGTAGTGAAGTGGCCCGCGGGGCGGACGGACGCTCGGCGAATCCCGCGGGCGGCGAACGCGCCGAGCTGTGTCGATCTTAGATTCGATATCCAAAAGTCACTAATGTTTAATCGAGACGGGAGTACGGCTATATTTATTAATGCATACTAATAATTAATCTTATGTCATTTTGTATAATTATTTATTTTTAAACGTTAGTACTGCGCATGTACAAAATTAGCGAATTCGGCGACGGAGGCTTCCCGTCGGCGAGGGCGCAGACGCCCTAGCGGCCCGCCGCGCCTTCGCCCCTCCGAGCTCCGCGCCGTCTCCACACACGTTTTTGTATGTACCATATTAATTATTGATATGTGCGCAGCGCAGCGGCGGTCTCGGGGGAAGCGCCCTCCGCTCTGTATAATATCTTTGTAAATATGAAACTGTAATACCTAATTATAATAACCCGAGACACACTTGGAAAATAAGAGTCTGTGTTTTTCTTCAACCGTCAAACCCACCATTACCCACAACTGTCCCGCAGCCGAACGCGCAGTGCCTCTGTGAAACCCGAACCCGTTCCTACGCCTATCCCCTGATCCTGCTCGTCACTCAATTTCATGACGATACGTCCAAAAGTATTCTTTTAAAATAAGGATGTAAGCATTTACAAGGAAGGTGTTTGACATGGTAAGTATGGAATATAGGAAATTATCAATGATAAAGTAAATGGTTTACCGCGTCAGGAAATATACTTAAATTTAGGTCTCGATTTACATTCGTAGGGCTAATTGCCGTCATACCATAATTTAGTAACTTTGATTATTTAATTGCAGATACATTTTCCGCAGTGTATAGGTACCTATAATATTTACCTTAATCTGTTTACACTTTTATTGATAATTATCCGTCGTTGACATTATGTACTTGGGGTTAGGTTGACTGTGTGTTATCAATACAGAAATGTGACCTATTTTTGCATACAAAGACTTAAGTCAATAACAATAAAAATGGCACAGGAAAAAATTCATGAAAAAAATTGAAATCTAAACAATATTAAAAAAAAACTCTTATCACAAACCCAAAATAATTTGGTGACATTTTGTCAACATTTTAAATACGCATAGTCCTTTCATTACGAAGTCAAACTATAAAAACATCAACTTGTTGCTTGTTCCCGCGTCACAGCTGCAGAACAAATTTAGTGGCAAATAGAATTCTTTTTATTGTTTATTCATAAAAGATTGTTTTTTTTTTACCTAATGCAAGTTGATGTGATAAATGTAGTTATAATAAGTAAAATGTACAGTTACATTAACTTATAAATTATTCGATTCACCTTTTTAAGTGTTGAATTTCAAAGTATTATAGTTTTTTGCGAAAGACACCGTATTCCTGGCATCAAGATATATTTTTTTTAAACCGTGTGGAGCCTACGGCCTCGTAACGAGGTTATCTAAACAGAAGTTATTCTACGAAAACAGTTGTTACTAATTTTGTGCTGTCTTTTGTCTTCGAAGAGAATAGGATCAGGATATGACTAGGGCAGTACTAGTGGTCAGATAGTTGCTCTTGCTACGGCCCGTTCTTATGATCGGATGGGTGGGAGGGAATTTTCGAGATCACAAACATCCATGCCTTTGAAAAGAAATCCGTAAATCAATCAATGAAACTCCGTATTTAAGCGAAACCCACGACGTTAACCACGGAGGCGACAATAGTTTTTTCTAACATTTTTATCTGATAAAACTTGTAATTTTTCATGTTCACTCATTGTCTCTTGCGTGGTGGCCCTAGATATGTACGTCTTGTAAAAAAACCAACGGGGCTTGCAATAAATTAAGTAGAAAATCGTGTCTTAATCAAATCATTTTCTCGTTTATTTAAATATATTGTTAGCATGTGCATATGTTTGAAAATGCAACTTCAATAATATTCTTAATATTGGAATATTCTTTGCTCCAAAGATTTTCAAAAAGGGCTACCTATTATGAGTTATGAAATTAGGTTTTCTTCAGTTACTCAATATTGTGCTAACTAGTTTTCTTAATGAATATTTACACATTAGTTCTCTCATAAAATGTTGCTCAGTGAACGGATTTTTAATGTAGCTTTATTTTTTTATTTCAGTTTAGTATTTATTGATTTGTAAGAGGCACTTAACATTTTAATTGTAAACTGTTTAATTTCGTTTATATTTATTTGACTGTAAATTCTTGAACCAACTGGTTCACATAACTTGTAATTGTAAACATTCAATTTTATATAAATAGCCCTGTTTTAATTGTATTTTTATCGATTGATAATGCTCGTTATGAGCGAAACCGGTCCTGATCATTATAAAAATGTGGAAGTAGTACAAAGAAATTGTGTTTTATTTTGTAAAATATAATGCCTTTCCACCAAGAATTGATAGTTAACACCTCAAAAGTTATAAATAGGTTTTTTGTTATAATTCATATATAAATATAGATAAAACAAGGTGGGCCGCAGTTTGCATTGAAATCGGGTAACTTTTTCCCACGATACAAATAATTACTTTAAATTCAGTGATTTTAAAGTCTTGGCAACTTTTCTTTATGCTTTCATATATTCTGCACATATTTGACATGGGAAACAATTGTGTTGTACATTAATTCTTATTTTGCTTAACTAAAAAATATTCATGACATTAGTATTATAATAGCATAATGTCAAACCATTTTTTTTCCATGTAGTATAGTGGGCCAATCTTAGGCCGATGGGCAAATTTACCCCAATTGATGGTACCGAAAATTAGATAAAATATTCATTTTACGTCTTTAAATTTCCTGAATCCATTAAACAACAGATTTAAAAAAATGAAAGCGTAAAATAACATATTAGTGAGTCCCATTTGTATAGATTCGCTAATGACACCACCGAATATAGGTCAAATTAACGTGCAGCAAGTGATATTGGGACTAAACTTGAGTAAAACAATGCAATGGTACATTCAAATTAACTCCTAAATTTTCTTCATTAACACGGTTAAGAACAAGTATTATGGATCATAGAAAAATAAACAGTCGAGGAAGTGTTCACGCAAGCAAAAATGTGTTGGCCTATTTCTCACACAAATTCTTGGAATTTAGATTCATTAATTAACCAACTTACTTATTTTTTAAGATAAATTATATGTTCAAAATTACAGCAGAACTATTTTCGCAGTGTTCTAATTATTTCTGTTGCCCATGTTTCATTGCAAAGTAAATAAGTGTCGACTCGTATAATATATTATAATCATTAGCATGTTTTGTAGCTTAGAAATAGGGACTGCAATCTAGATTCCCGACTGTTTTTCTAGTTCGAAATACTCGGGATTGAAAACAAATAATCATCGAGTTTTCATTAAATTAATTAAATATTTTTGGAGATTACTTGAATTTTTTCCACAGAGGATGTTATAAAACATTTAATGTGATACTGATAAAAATGAAAAGTTACTATTTTGGTAATCTCAATCTATTGAAGGTTGATTTATCAACAAAAAAACAACTACCTACTGATTCATTACTATATTGCGGTTCCTCGGTGAACTCATTTGCTAAATTACCTACAATTAGTGCCTCTTTAAAACCAAAATATTGCGTATTAATGATGAAAAATTAAGTTAAAATTATTTATTATATGTTTTTCAAACTTAGTCCGGTCCCAATGTGGTGGAGCATAAGTTAAATGATACTTTAAGAGATGCTTTTTACTCAGATACTCAACTTCTCTTTATTCGAAGAGAGAAGTGCTAGGACAGGACTAGTGGTTAGCTAATCGCGGAGGGAGGGAGGACTCAGACTACGAACAAAAATCCATAAAACTATTGAAAGGTCAATCTATGAAAACTGTCCGCTCCGGGAATTGAACTCGAGACATCCGTAACCAAAGCCAGCGATGCTACCAACTGCGCCACGGACTCGTGTATAAAAATAGTTAAAACTGAAACATTCGATCGCCAATGTTATTTAAAATGAATGTAGTTGTAATATGTCCATTTAAGACATCGACTGAGGGTGCTTGATGGAATTTCAATATCAAATCTGAATTATTCAGATTTTGTCACTAACGATCCGGGTTTCGCCTATCGGCATCTTCAGGCACTCGATCGCACGTATGGACTAAAGTCAATTCGATTGCACTCGAGTGCCTGAAGATGCCGAAAGGCGAAACTCGGGTCGTCAGTGGAAAAAATACATGGAAGTGTACAAAATCTCAATAATTCAGATGTAATATGTCAAGTCATTTTTTCCAAATTGATGATTATTATATGGATATGGTCAGATTTCCTAATCCCGGTGTCGGCAACTCAAACCGGGAATGCAATCCCTGTTAGTACTACAAAAAATAATAATGATAAACGCAGTGCAATGTTGGTAACGGGAACGTATGTTGACCACATGTCTACAGACTTACAATAATATTAAATGTTATCATTTCCTATCTCCTCTACTAACTAAACACGTGGTTCACTGTCTGTGGATCTCTCAAATCATTTTACTCAAACAAAACTCTCAGAAAAGATATAAAAACGAACTAAGTATTATAGCAAGGTTATACTGACAGAACGCATTATGTCGGTTTTTTATGATTTTCTGTTTTAAATGTCAAAATTTAAGTAGTGGTAGAATACATGAAGTCATTAAATAGTGACTTGAGGCTTTAAAAAACAAGTATAGAGTCATACTGTTATCTTTTTTTTATTTTGGCAAAAAGCATGATACAACCAACTCATCGATACCAAATCTTATGATTTATATGCCACAAAGGTTATTATTTTTTTCCATGTCCGATCCCAATGTGGATATGGTATCCTAATGGAGGTATCTTAACAGAATTTATCTATGAGCACTGCTTGTTACTCAGTTTTTCAACCTCTCTTTTTCGAAGATAGTAGGGAAAGGAGGATAGGGCTAGGACAGGACTAGTGGTTAGCTTATCGCTCTCGCTACGCCCCGTGAGGATCTGATGGGTGGGAGGGAGGCGAGAGATCCTCTTCGTGGAAAATCCGTAGGCTGAGCAGGCCAAACCAACAAATGCGCTAGATAATTTTAACCCATTTGCAAATAATACATAATTTTTGAAAAGTGTTTTTAGATCCTAAAAACGAAGTCTAGCTAGAGCGGTTAGTTAACCGCTAGTACTATCCTTACTCTCTTCAAAAAGGCGAGGTTCAACGACTAAGTAACAAACGCTTTACGTAGAAAAAACAACTGTTGATGTAGCTCCATAAGGATTCCAAAACTTCACATGCACAAAACAGACATGCTAAAAAATGAATATATAGTTCTTCAAAAAAGAATTGTGTATTTTGTATCGGAGTGCGCCCACCCGAGAGAAATACGCGAGTTCTAAAACTGCTGCGCGGCCGCACACGCGCCCGGCTTAGCAAAGAAAAACTAGTCACAACATTTCGAACATTTAGAAAACCATCTATTAGGTGATAAAGGATAGACTCTATTGTTACCTATAGACCAGGGGTGGCCAAACTTTTTCATTCCGTGCGCCATAGAACTCTAACGTTTATTCTACCTTCTTACGTTCACGATTGGGGTTGGAAAATAGGGATAGGGGTAGGATTTGCTTCGTCTTGGGGAGGAAAAGGAATAACTCAATCACACTTACACCCCTGCTATAGACTGACAGTGTGTATCCGCTTGAATCGGAAAACAGTTATTTGTCATAAAATATTGTAAATGACTACAGTGTCTGATTGCCTATAATATAAAACAAAATAAATATGAAATAATAGTATTTCTTCAAAGCTTAAACCGTCCTTGGTATATATATTCTTTTATGAACACGTTTGGCATAAATATAAATATTACCGCGACAGTCACTATTTTTATTCTGCTACTAGTGAGTACCCGGCATGCGTTGCAATGCCACTCAAAAAAAGAAAGTGTGTTTTAATTCTGTTTATTGAAGTACCTTTGGAAACGCAATATTTTTCGTTCCGTCTGATGCGTACACGAATAAATCAGAAGGTTTTCCAAGATGCCGCTATTTGTACGAATTTGATTATTTAACATTTTAGATATATCTGGATTGTGAGATTGATTTGTATATATAACTAGTGAGTACCCGGTATGCGTTGCAATACCACTCAAAGAAAGAAAGGGTTTGTGTTTTAATTGTCTACATGGGCTGAAATTTTATAAAATTACCCGGTCCCCAGCCCGAGTCCGAGTCTCAATATCACATTTGTTTCCCGAACCCGACCCCAAACCCAGATGCATTTTTCTCATCCAGAAAAAAGCCCGATTTATTTTTTAATATAGTAATTCATTTATACTTTTCAAACAGTATATGTTACTGTTTCTATATTTCCAACGAAATTCAAAGCACATGTGAAATAAATTATTTAAGTTATGAAAACTATTGCCTTATGACTGGCTCATGACTTGAACATCGAAATATTTTTCTTAAATTTGAATTTCTTACCCAAGCCCGTGCAGACCTATAAGATGTTAAAGATTCTGTGTACATTTCATACAAAATGAAAACTTGTGAAAGTTTTTCCGAGATGTTTTTAGATTTTATTTTTTTTTTCTTCATAAAGCTTCACGGGAGTGCCTTTAACACCTCCCCAAAGTTTCATCAAAATCGGATAAATGGTAAAGGAATGCATACAGGACAAACAAACAAACAAACCTTAATTTTTAAATATTATTAGGAGCCTATAAGACATGCTTTGCAATGCCACTCATCCCATGTGCGCCCGTTTCCGATCCTAGTACGTTATCTGACGCGTGAGCAAGCCCGTTCCCGTTTTTTCCCGAATTTTTTTCACAGGAACCTTTCCCGGCATGATCACAATAAGTCCTTCCTGAAAGTTTCGTCGCGATCGGTTGAGTAGTTTAGGAGCCTATAAGATCCGGACAAACCAACAAACAGACATTAATTTTAATATATATATAGATAAGACCTACTGTAAGTTAAAAAAATAAAAAGTTTAGAGCCGGGCCTGATTGCACCATTCCTATATCATTCACACAAGTGCAAGCAATAACTTGACAAAGTTTTATCGGAATCGGATGAACGGTATGGCAATGCATAGGATACGAACAAACCCACATTGATTTTTATATATTAGATATGCATATACATATCACCTTGGCAGAAAGTTAAAAGACACGTATGACTTATGATTATACTTTTTGCATCAGGTGATTAACTGGAACTAATGAACAACGTCGTAATGACAGGCAATGTTTCCTCAAAAAGAGAGGTTCTCTGCGCGGAAAATCTAAAAAATGAGCTGACGAAACGAGAAAATGCGCAGCATCATTTTAACCTCATTTAATTATAGTATTAGATGAAACAATTATTTTCTGTGTTACTTTGCATAATTAAAATTATTTATTCATTTATACTATACGGTACATAAAAAATAAAGGTTAAAAATATCCCGTATTTGTTGGCTTGGGACCTACTCAGTCTATGGATTTTCCCCGCGTCTTCTAGGGAACATAAATTCGTGTAAATTGTTATGTAGAATAATAATTATTGTAGATAAGTAGGATATGTAGGAACCGTTTTGACAGTTTTTGCGCCGTGCTTTGGCAAGGTTGTATCAGTTGCCTATATTTCGATCGCTAAACGTTGTTTGTATAGTAACCTTATTGCCATCCGAAACCTTAAGCCTTGTGAATACCCAGTACTACAATTTGGAATCAACTATCAAAACTTTAATTTGCTTGTATGAATTCATAACGGCAGTAATAAATCATAATCACGTGATGTCGCCAACGGAAACCGCAATATGATAAGCGGGAAGGTAATTTTTCTCAAAACTGATTCTAATGTCGCGTGAAAAACAATTCCGAGTAGTAATGTGACCTCACGTCACGTGACTCTTCAACTTTTCATTTAGTGCTCGCACGCGATTTTCTTGTTGGTTGTGCCGACGTATTTCCCGACCTATTTACCAACAAAATAAATAAATTCCAGCGATACCCAACTGTATACAATATTATTTAATAGTACCATCTTAAGCAGAATTCAATCGCAATTTTGGATCGTTCAAATTTTGTACATTTCCATACGACCCGGGTCAAACTGTCACTTCGAGCTCATCCGTGTACTTAAATGAACGAAGGAAGGCGAAACCTGAGTCGGTAACGATAAAACGTATGGAAATGTATAAAGTGGAGCGATTTAAATTAAATTAAATTGCTCTGTTAAGAACGGTTTTGATATCTGACAATCTTGATTTCTTATGAAATAAAATTTTGTAAACAACACGAATTATTGAGATGTTGTACACTTCCATGTATTTTGTCACTAACGACCCGGGTTTCGCTTTCGGCATCTTCAGGCATTCGAATTGTCAATTCGAGTCAAAAGTACAAAATTGAAATTCGAGTTGGAAGTGTACAAAATCTCAATAATTCAAATTTGATATTGAAATTCCATCAAGCACGCTCAGTCGATGTCTTAAATTAATTAATAAAAAGCTGCAAGTTTTATATCCTCCTATGGTTGTGTTGTTTATATACCTGTGGCGTTATGCTACATTTAGATAAGTCAGTTTTACCTTCGTTTACAGAAGAACAAATATGAGCTTTGGTAAGTTAAGTAACAAAAATTCAAATTAAATGAATAATACACTTTTTCAGTGAATCTTCTTCGTGGATAATGACTAGCATACCGAATTATGCCACCGTATACTGACAAATATTTTATTTTGAGAATAAAACCAATATAACAAAAACGGACATATCACCTTGTGCCATATAAAGCCACAGATTCAGTCTTCTGCCACAAGTGCCGTATTCGTAAGAGGACCAGTATAGTGCAATTATGGTAACTTTCAAATGTAAATAATAACGTGAAGACGACAATGGAATAATCACATCAAAAGGCAATGTAAGATTATAATGAATCGAATCAGTCAAAACATGTGCATTGGGTCATCTGAATCTTTACTGACTCGTTGGAACTAATAGAATGTCTAATGAATATTCATTCGGTTAACTCAATACCTCGACTTTCGAACATGTTTGAAAACTAAATTATCATAATGAAGCAATTTATTTGAGATGATAGGGCATAATAATGGATTGATTAGATAATGAAATCAAAGTCAATTTGACGCTAATGACTCTGCCCCGCCCCCAAATGACTTGATGGCAATCTGAAAAAGCTCCGATAGACCGCTCGCATATACATTGTAGATTAACCGTGGTTTATAAGGTATTTTTTACCCGGCTTCGCCCGAGATAGAGGTCGCTTAGTTTTATTAGTTCATTTAGACATTGGCCTGCTACTGTCAATAATATCGCCGTGAGTTATAAATGGCTTCCAGAATGACATGTGAAAATTTGACGTCGCTACTGTACACCGTTTGGGATGAGTTCTTGTGACCGACAGACGTACAAACATGCAGATTTCCTCATGTATTTTGTACTATATAGTAGAGATAGTGAATAAAATATATAATGTACATATTTCAATAGTTTTATTGGAAAGACCGGTTTCCCTCAGTTAGGTCATGTAAACCTTAAAAAAAGAATAATGTGAGCGGACTTTGAAGGACTCGATGGTCAAGATAGTTTTACTATTTAAATATCCATTCGAGTTTTCACCGCGAACCACAGTTTCTCATCCGGCGGTGGATGCAATTTAGAAGGCTTCAAAAATATTTAATTGACAAAGTGAATTTAATCGACTAATAATATATTTGATATGAAGCAAGCCGACCGGCATCCGCCAAAACGTGTTTGTTTCATTATAATTTGAAAAAATAATAATTCAAAGGTTTTTTTGTGCGGTCACTAAAGGAAGTAATTTTGCCGTCAGGCTTAGCTCACTCGCTTGCCTGCCGAGTCTGTTCCTAGAATGATTTCCGCTGGTGCGACTTTCTATTAAAAAAAAAACAATCATTAAGAATTCCATTCGGTTTATTAGTATGTACGCCATTTGCAATCAAACTATTACTCGGTAACGTGATGTTTTGGACGACAACTTCAATAAGCTAGATTTTATCAGGGTTTACACCTCTCTCCTTCTTGAACCATATGCCTCGATGATTCCCTGTCACCCGCCAATTGCTCTGCTTCCGCCGATGACATGTCAGAATCCCGACGTCTCTTCATGACGGTTGACGTAACAAGGCGCTACCTGGTACCTCCCCTAATCTCTGAGTTCCTCACGAAACCACCTCACCCCCAATATCCCACGCAAGCATTTATTCTTGAAGTTCAGTATACGGTTTTCCGAGTCTTTGTCAGGTGCCATTATAGTCTACAGTAAAGCAGCTTTGTCAGTTTTTCGGTGTCCGTGGCGTAGTTGATAGCATCGTGGGATACGGCTACGGATGTCTCGACAGTTTTCATAAATAACAATATATATATTTATTTTAAAAAATAAGTAACATGTTTAATCATAATTAGTCAATAAAAATACAATTTACTAAAATAACATAATATTAAAATTTTTTTTTTGTAGTAATTTTTAATGTTCAGTAATCGCCCAGAATGAAAAAAATTTCTTGCATCCCCCTGGATACCTCGAGCGTACCCATAACGGCGACAGCATTGCCACGTTGGATTTCTATGCTTATTCGCTGCATAAATTGATATTTCAATCGATTCGTGGATTTCTGTTCGTAGTCTGAGTGTTTGTAATGTCTATAACTCTGTCCTGTCCTAGCCCTATCCTTCTATCCCTACTCTCTTCGATAAAGAGAGGTTGAGCAACTGAGTAACAAACAGTGCTGTTGAGATACCTCCTTTAGGAGACCATATGCTCCACATTGGCAGTGGACATGGAAAAAAAAGCAGCACAGGTAGAATGCAAGCGTTAAACAAATGGCTCACATCTCATCGTGTGATAATTTCACGATGAAGTTAATCGCTGTTATGGCGTTTACAACTCTTGTTAAAAAGATAAAACTTATAAAGTCGATAGACCCCACAACCCTGATCTAAAAGAAAAGTGATGTAAATATAATGATTTATTTTCAGTTTTATAATTATTCTAGATACTAGATACCTATTTACAAATGTCATATATTATTTTAGCGTAAATATTTCTACCTTACAAGTGTGTTAGTGTGGAAAATACGACGTACTAAGAAGGTGTACTAAAAATCACGAGATTTTAATTATTGTAAAACAATTTCTTCATGGATTCCAGATTAACTTCTTATTTAGACGCACTTTCGAACAGAAAATTGTGGTATCGGTACAAAAATTGTTTTATTTTGATAAATATAATGTCGTTCCACCAATAATTGCCGATTAACACCATTTAAGTATGTAATAAATCGTTTTTATACAACAATGAATTAATTATTTTTTAGCTCAGTCGAATGGTATTTCGGTCTTAAGAAGTAAGCTGTTAATTCAGTTTATGTTTCGTGGTCGGTATAATTATTTACGCAAATAAATCTGAGGCAATTTGTGAATTAATCGGCAGGCAGGCGTTGTTAGCGAAATATAGTAAGTACGTCACTGTGAAGTTGGCTTTTATGAATCGATGTCCATTGAATGTTGAATGAATATCGTGATACAAAGTATGCGCATTGCGCACACAAAAGTTCTGCTCATTCATTCATGTAACAAAAACAAAATATTTTTTAATGGCGGGCGTCCGTCGCGTCCGCTTCTGAAACGTGAAACATTAGACAGGAAAGAGACTTCCGCATATTCTTTTTCACTCAGCGAAGGAATACAATCAAATTACGGCAAAAACATTTTTACCTACTACGCATGATATTTACGATTCCGAGAAACTGAGCGCTGTACTATTTCCAAGAATTTCCATGAATAATCTGTTTATTCGAATCAATTACAAGTTTTTTTAAAATTGATAAGCAATGTTTATTATTATTAATTAAATCAATCTAAATAGAATAGAGTAAGTGATCCTGCACTTAAATAACAAATCTTTAAAATTAGATAAACAAGAGGTTTTAGAAATAAATAGATATAAATTTTTGCCCAAATCAAATTTATCGAATGAGTAAACCGTCTTTGCATCTTCTCCTTTGTTATATCCAATTCATTAATTTGTATTATATCTGTAAGGTTATTTTTAACTTGTAAAAATTGATTCTGTGTCTGTAATTTTTGTTTTTCAGGTATCAAAAAATTTAATGGATACTCATAGCTGCTCTGCTTTCTCCACTTAAGATGGCTGTTTATTGTTAATATTAATTACATACTTAATATTTGATTGTTTTTAAATGGTTCACTATTTTTTTCTTATAATTTTCCTGATTCATTATTGCTTATTGCATTAGTAATGTCATTAAAAAAAATTCTCAGCTAATGGACTTATAATGTAGATATATTTGTGATTTCAGATTAGTATTTATCGATTTGTAAGAGGTCCATAACATTTTCTCCTCTTTTATTTGATTTATGTATAATTTGTTTGCTAATCAGTATTTTCTTGTCTTAGTACATGAACCATCAGTTTTCTATACCATGATTTTTACACTCAATTTTATATAAATAAGCCTTTTATGCTTGTATTTTTATCAGTTGATAATGCTGGTGATGAGCGAAACCGGACCTGATCATTATATGTGGAAGTAGTACAAATGAATTGTGTTTTATTTTTTGAAATATAATGTCTTTCCACCAAGAATTGACAGTTAACACCTTAAAAGTGACTAGAGTAAGTGAGATGATGATATTGTCTATCTCTTCTAAGTAATTTTATACTAATAGTAATACGTTATATCTGACATATTATGGCTTCATGCAAAAATAACTACAGTCGTTTCGCCAGTCCTCGGCCAGTTAAGCGACAGGTGTACTTTCAAAGGGGATTTTGAGTCAATGAATGATAAATACATATTTTTTTCGCTGTTATTCCATTAAACAGGGATAAAGCAATGTAACCAACTTAAAATAAAATAGTTAATATTGTACCAAGCATAAAACAATAGAAGTTTACAAAAAAATGCCATTTCTCCCATTGCTCGGCCCTCTAAGTCTAGTGCCCAGCCCCCTATGTCACCAGTGCTCGGCCCTCAAAAGGAATTTCGCGGTTTCGGATCTCATGATTTTTTCTCTTTCTCTCTCGTTCTGCTTTGATATGAGCAAAAGAGAAAAAAAATAAGCCGTTATCGGTTCTCCTCTACATACGTACGGTTGTGTCACTTCGCATACTTTCAAACAGGGCCGAATGGAAAACCATTTTATCTACTTATTATTTTTGTATGCTAGTGATACACTAACAGAATATACTTTATATTGTCATACTTTGCATGATTATGTTTTTTGTTGTTCTGTCTACTCTCAGTAAATTCGTTTGCGATATTCATGAAGTTTCATAATGATGGCCGAACACTGGGCAACGAAAGATCGACCATTGGATTTTGGCGAACGACCACTGAGAGAATTGGCATTTTTACGTAAACTTCTATTATTTTATGCTTGGTACAATATTAACTATTTTATTTTTAGTTGATTACATTACTTAACAACAGTTTGAATAACAACGAAAAAAATATGTATTTATCATTCATTAAGTCAAAGTCCCTTTTGAAAGTACACCTGTGGCTTAACTGGACGACCACTGGCGAAATGCAGTTTTTGAAATGTTTTTTTCTGTGCGTAGGTAAATAATCATCGGATGTATGAATGAAAATTAAAAACGCCAAGCGACAGATGTACGCCAAACCAAAAAAAAATCGAGCGTATATAACTGAGCTCAGGTGCTGACTCTCTTTTGATAATCGCTTCCCCTTCTGCGTGAATGAATGGGAAGCTCACCTCATCCGTCGGAAATCGGTAATTACAAAAAATTTGCTTCCCACACTTTAGAAACCTTATGTTTCCATAAGTGCTACACAAATATACACTACACCTGGAAGAATATTCAAATAGCATAAAGCTTCGTATGACTAAGATTTAACACATTTTCTTATTAATATTTTTTTTATCAGGGGTAGCATATATATATATTTCAAATCAAATACTTCCCGATTGATTACAATGTTTCCCTCGGTTTGATATGTACCTACAAACTTCCTTATAATACCTTGATTATTAATACATACATATATGTATTGTGGTCTCCCTCTTGTCATTTTTTGTTAACTGCCGTTGACAGGAACAGACAATTTTGATAAGAATGTATTTAATGTTTTTTTAGCATTTAAAAAAAATCAATTTCATTTATAAATAAAAATCCCAACCACCAAAAAAATATATAAAAATATATGTTCATTCCAGGCGCGTGCGGTGGTTTTATCTCTTTCTCGCTCAATCACATGAAAAGTGAAGGTGCAAGCGAGATGCATGCGGCGCATGCTCTTGTATCCTTCTTGCTCATACCCAAATTAGGTTGTGCGATAGAGATAGCGATAAGTCCACCGCACGCCGATGGTTCATTCCAATTAAAGCAATAGTGGATACACATTTAATTTTCAACATTGAGTTTTAAACGTGAAATTACGCTTAAAGACCAACCCCGGTCCAAGAAATCTCGGTATCATAAAAATAGTCCGTAATTGGAACGCAACACCAACATTGAATTATGTCCTATTCATAAAACCCTTCTTTTAAAAATACAATATTAATGCTGATCAAATCTTTTAACAACGAATACAAAAGCAAATAAATTTCCAGATTAACGAATATTAATACTAAATAAATTCAACGAATTAAAATGCTAAATTTATTTAGGATTTCTGCTCAATTGTTTAATTTGTCGCATGCAGACTGAAGAGTCTTTTCTTGTGCCCATATATTGCAAAGCCATTGGTAAATCTACTATAAAATATGCAATCCAAGCTCGTATTTTGGCCAAAATAATAAATTTATTCGAAATCTTGAAATTCCTATTATATATTCTTCGTTTGGACGGTAATCAAAGATTTGAAGAGTCAAACAAAGTTCTCTTATCTACTGGATATCGATGACGTACCTAAAATAAAATTCAGGCTCTAAACAATCTGTCTTTATAATGCCCCCTCCCTTTTCTGTCGCAGTTAATAATTATAATTTGTTGCTTACTGTCTGTTAATGAAAAGACAGTGAAAATAATGAATCTGAGCTTACATTTGGACGCTTTTTTGGTGGATGTTTGTTACGCCACTGTTGGAAATCTGTGTAAATTTTAACACATCGAATTAATAGTCCCGAGATTGAACTCTGAAGTTTCTTGCTAATTTTTACAGTTTCCGTATACTCATTTGGAGACAAATTGTCATATCAATGACATACGCCCATACCTGGAAATAAGCAAACCACACCTTTATAATATACCTAATATATTAGGTACATTTTATATTGAACTCAACACTTCTGTATACCGCACTTTTATCACGCCAACTGAAGTAATATATCATGTGAGGAGTCGAACGTTAGTCGAACGAGATTCAGATTATTTTTTTCTGGGTTGGTTTGCTGTGGATTAGATTCAAATAATGTTTCTCTGTTTCTCTGCGGACCACCGAAATTTTATCGCGGACCACCTCTTGGGTATCGCGTAATAGTGGCGTACATCTCCATTCCAAAAAGTTGTCAATTTATTTTTCTTATTCACACCATTTGGTCGAGGCCTGCGCTGTTGTCTTTAAACAAATTTGAGGGCTACATCAATTGGCCAAAACACAATCGATATGTCCATTTCGCCTATATTTTTCATGCATCTTCAATTTTCAATTTTGGTTTTCTCAAAACAAGCAAAACTGGACATACAATACCTTTGCACTAAAATTTTGTGTCTAAATCATCGATAATCGATATGCCTCTCAATGGGAGAGGAAATGGTTGAAAAATGAACACACGACAAAGATGAAGACGCAGTAAATTTGTTGAAACAATTTGTAAAATTCTCACATGCGACTTCTATGTCCAATATGAAGAATCAGACCCGTGGACATATTATCGTGGAACCGACGAAAATATGTTTTTTTTTTTACATTCATTTTGTCGATTCTTATTCATGATGATATTAGAAAATTTATTGACGTGAACTTTGTAGACGTACATTTAGGGCGGAATTTTAACAATACTGTGCGCAATGGCGGTGGCGGCATCATATCCACATCCCGGATGCGGCCAACACTTACACTCGCACACCGACAAGCCGACTACACAGTGAATACATAAACGGCTCGCGCATCTTCCGCCGACTCGACTGAGCCGCTCCGCGCGCCGACCACACCACACCACCCTGTCGACTTCCGCCCTCGATAGCTCCCGAGGTGCAGTCATTAATCTTAGAGCACCATTTGTTGCACCCCATATTACTGTATTCACTTAACGAATGGCGTATCGGCGTCAGCTGTAACGCCATATATAACAGTACCGTCCTTTTTTACTATAAATAAAAATAAATGTAAGAAAACCAAAAATGAAATAAAACCATCGACAGAATCAATTTTTAGTAAATAACCACTATTAAATTCATTTTAATTTGGATTTTCATCTCTATACTCTAAACTAGTAATTAATTTTATAAATAGTAGTTTTATTGTAATTAGTACTATTACCGTTCGTGTCTTACCCCTTCCCACGTCCAGTAGAAGTAAATAATCTCACCCCACCCTTGATTTTTAAGATAAGAATTAGAATCAATTTTTACCTTTAAATAGCCTTGCGTATGGTTGATCTGAAAATACTTCTTATGGAGACGAATCAAGTGTACAATTTAGAACAGTGCCAGTGGCATAACAAAGTTATCAACTTAAATTTTACATCAAACTAGTACCCGGCATGCGTTGCTGTGTTTGTGTTTTAATTCTGTTTATTGAAGTGCTTTTGGACACACAATATTTTTTGTTTTCTGTCTGGTGCGTACACGAATAAATCAGAAGGTTTTCCGAGATGTTGCTATTTGTTCGAATTTGATTCATTATTTTAGTTTTTAGATATATCTGGATTGTGAGATTGATTTTTATATACATTACAAGACCTACTGTAAGTTAAAAATTAAAAAGTTAATAGTCGGGCTCCGGCCGAGTCGGTCCTGATTTTACTATGCCTATATTCTTCTCGCAAGTGCAAGCAATAACTTGACAAAGTTTTATCGGAATCGGATGAACGGTATCGCAGTACATAAGATACGAACAAACCCACATTGATTTTTATATATTAGATGTGAATCGTTCATATTTTGTACAATTTAGATTAACCGTGTTCTCAAACGCCTTAAGATATCGAAATGCAAAACCCGGGTCGTTAGTGATAAAACGTATCGAAATGTACATTAATTGAACGATTCAAATTTGAAATTCCATCTTTTTAAAATAAGGTACTTTTTCTTCATTTCATATTGGAAAATACTCGGTACGATGTTCATTTTTTTTTAAACATAAATATTACAGCGTTATCTGAACATATTTCATTTATCTACTACTTTCTGGGTGATTGGAATTATTATGTGCCGTGACTCAATTGATGTCGAGTACTAATTCATATGATCAGGATTATAAAGTAGACGGCTGGCGGAATAGGAAGTTTACAAATTGATGTGTTTTAATTTTCTAGTTTACTAGCTTTAACAATTATACAAATTATTTAAAAAAAGCAATCTTTTCCTTATTAATAGATATCGCAGGAACTAAAGCTTTTTTTTAGCACCCCGTAAACGCAAAAAGTACTGGTCTTGAAATTTCTAGAACCCAAAATCTCGATCTATTTTTACAGGTTCACTGTCCATCATTATTGGCCATTATTTGTGCGGCAATAAACATTACTGTACACAATTTTAAGTATTTATTGACAATAAACAAACTGGAACTGGATATTATGACATTTACTTTCTACTTAATGCGAAAAGTGTGGGGACTCACGGTTGCACTCGGTCAGAACCAAGTGCCAAGTACTTAACGTATACATTCTGACAGTGGTGCTTTACAGTTGCGAGTCCTGACACCTCCTTAAAGTACAGGGTTACCGTATACTGTACTTCGAAAATAGATGCTTGCAGCGAACACTAGGGGTACGGTGGTTCGACTTAGAAAGGAACTCGGAGGTAAGAGCACGGACAGACCTACCTCTTATTACGTTAAAAATAAAAAGTGACAATGGATGTGGTTTGGACATGTGCTGTGGATGCCCCAAAGGAGCCCAAATCCTGCTGTCTCTTCAACCAACCGGGGGTTGCTCGGGGGCACCGAAGTATATTATCCTTTTTCATATGCCAGCCATTTTGAGTGCCCGTCCAGTAAAAAGGTTGCCGACATCCGATATATAGGATGTACTCGGCGGAGCTACGGTACGCAGGGATGATCTTTCAGGAAGCAAGAAGACTAGGGGAGGGGGTAGAAAATCTCGGAAGCACCGTGTGGTAGCCATATATTATGTTCCGAGTAGGACGCGGATATGGTTTAAAAAAGCCCTATAAGGATTTCCCAAGCCAATTCACACCGCTCCGGTCCAATGCGAGACGGGGTGGTTTAACAGTATTTCTACAGCTGCTACAGAAAGTGGTTCTTAACATACAGTTAAGAAACTGTCTAATTCTTAATTTATTCCTCAATGCCTCATCTTCCCTAAGGTGCGTGTTGTAAAGGCCCGTCTCCATAATTTAAATGGCTGCATGTGTTGATGATTACGGTTGTTTGTCTCCATCAATATTAATTACTATCAAGTAAAAATGTAATCATAACGAAAGCAGGCAACAGTGGGAACTGAGTACGTATTTATGATTGAATGCTAAAACGGGATCGCTTTCAGACCGGATGAGATCGATAAAGTACTGCAAGTCGTTATTTTAACGAACCGTTTGCACATTATTCGTCGCATGGCATGCCGTTCGGACTACGGAGGTAGATTGGACGTGAGTTCTTGCTTACTCAGTGTACTTCGTTGTTTTACTAAATCGACATTGTTAATGTCGAATGCTATAAGTAGGGCATCCAATCCCGCACCCATTTTATTATCCCGGGATTCAGAATTTCTCAATCCCAGGATCCCGGAATTGGCTATTAAGCGTAATTTCATATGTTAAATTATACATTTAAGATTTAATGTGTGTCCATTATTGCTTCAATTGGAATGTACATATGATTAAATATTTTTTTTGGTTATTGGAATAGTTTTTTTTATTGATTTACAAAAAAAAGAGAAAAAAAAATAACGTACTGACCAAAATTTTTGTGCCTTTAATTTTTTTTTGCATTATTAAGATAGGTTTTACCAGGTGGTATCCAAAAAGAGGACATTTCCTTCAATTCGACATTAAAATATTTTCCTAAATCCATCTAAAAAGCGGTCTTAATCTGTCATCCATTTCAAATTGGTTAAGAACGACTGTTACGAAATATGAGAACGACAATACATTTATATTAGTTATACAAGTTGTAAGTAAGAGTTTCGTCCAGCAAGCTGATGATGATGAGGATGTCTCTTAGGTACACTCGAACAAGCTCGTTCTTAGTCAAATTCACTTTATTCCAGTTAGTAGTTACAATTTATACTAAAACAAACATATACAAAAAAAAACAAAACGCAATTGACATTTAAGAAACATAAAGCCCGCGAAATCATTACGCGACGGTAAACGGGTAGCGGCCGGTCGATGCCAGCGACGCGACGCGCTCCAGACCCCTTACGGCGGGCGACTGATAAAATACGATGTAATCCCTGCTACAGTGAGATCACGCCCCCTTGCTTCTGTAAGGGTAGAATGCGACCTAGCAACGTCCTCGCCACTTCCTAAAAACTTATCCGACGTTGCCAAAAACTGATGTGCTTACACATTACATTACATAAAAGAGATGATCCGATGAAAGTTCTGGACACGATTCACACTGAATAATAATAATGGGTTGTGTCAAAGTATTACAAAAAATATATACATGAACAAATCCACGTTGTAGTTAATCAGGAAGATTTAACTTGATATATGAATAATTGACCGGAATCCCGGGATTTGGAAGCCCTAGCTGTAAGCTCTGGCATGCCTATCTGTCGTCTGTATTAAAGAGCTCCACCATTCTAAATACGTACAATGTACTAAAAAACTTAGTTTAATGGCAAAAATAATTAACTCTTTCATTTGCATGTTCGTTATAATATAAGTCAAAAGATCTTATCAAATATATTGAAATTGAAAGAGTATGAAATGGGACAGTCGGCGTCCGTGGCGCAGTTGGTAGCGTCGCTGGCTACGGTTACGGATGTCTCGGGTTCAATTCCCGGTGCGGACGGTTTTCATAGATTGATCTCTCAATCGATTTATGGATTTCTGTTCGTAGTCTGAGTCCTCCCTCCCACCCATCCTATCCTCACGGGGCGTAGCAACAGCGATTAGCTAACCACTATTCCTGTCATAGCCCTATCCTTCTATCCCTACTCTCTTCGGAAAAAAGAGAGGTTGAGCAACTGATTAACAAGCAGTTCTCGTATAAAAATTCTATTAAGATACCTCCGTTAGGAGACCATATGCTCCACATTGGGAGCGGACATGGGATTAAAAAAAAAATGGGAATTTTGCATCATAATGTTATATTTTATGTCACATTCCTTTTTTAAGATTTCGGTATGAGTTTGCCATATTTTTCCATTACAAGACGAAGAGTTCTCTTCTCGGAAAATTCAGACACTGAGCAGGCTAAAATAAGAAATATGCTGCACAATTTTAAGATTTTTGAAATATTTGTCGTATTTGAATATCTTTTGTGAAAAGTGGTGTTTTTGTGTCGCTTATCATTAGCAAAATTATTATTGTTTATTAATTTAAACTATTTGATTTATATGGCCAATTTGATTTTTTAAATTGTAACATGTGTATGCGCATTGCATAAATATTAGACATTCGTTGAAAAAATACATATATTTCTTCATAAATTAAATATTTGAATTGTTAAAATTTTTGTTTTTTTTTCATTTCAATGCTTTTCGTCACTAACGTACCCACGTCCAATAGAAGGAAATAATTCTACCCTACCCTAATATTTTTAAATGAACAATTAGAATTATTATTTACATTAGAAATAAATAATCTGTCTATAAATATACTTCTTAAATAGGCGAAACACGTGTCACATTTAGTAGCACAGCCAGTGGAATAACAAAATTATCAACATTAATTTTATGGAAAATTTGAATCTCTCAAAATTTGTGCGTTGATCTGTGTACTCGAAAGCCTGAAGATGCTTAAAGGTGAAACCCTGGTCGTTATGATGAAAAGCATGGAATTGTAGAAAAAGTTAATGATTCAAATTTGATATTGAAATTTCATCAAGCACCCTCAGGCGATATCTTCCCGCGCGCATCTTAGAAGATGCTCCTCAAAAAAGTGAAACACGTGTCAAACTTACTTATAGGACGTAGAAACGAGAGTTTAAAAAAATACATAAATCAAATGATTTATGTATAATTTGTTTGTTAATCAGTATTTTCTTGTCTCAGTTCATGAACCATCAGTTTTATATACCTTCATTTTTACACTCAATTTTATATAAATAAGCCTGTTATGTTTGTATTTTTATCAGTTGATAATGCTCGTGATGAGCGAAACCGGTCCTGATCATTATAAATATGTGGAAGTAGTACAAATTAATTGTGTTTTATTTTTTAAAATATAATGTCTTTCCACCAAGAATTGACAGTTAACACCTTAAAAGTGATCAAACTGATCAACAAAAAATGAGAATATAAATTTTTAATAACTTACAAAATAATTATTTTCAGAACACGTAAGTATTATCGTTCTGCAGGACAATTTTTTGAATATCGTATTTAGTTTTGACGTCATAAAACAAATAATCATTTTGCTCAGTCTATCAACCATATTTTCTGATTTGTAAAAAGGCTAAAATTATGCCACGCCTTTGTCGGTTTCGCATGATTACTCTTTAGATTTTCCGCGCAGAGGACCTCTCGTCTTAGAGAAAATATTGATTGACGGTCATATTTTAACTTAACACGGCATGTTTATGAAAGAAAATCGTAGCTAAGGAATTATTTATTTATAAAAAACTACTACCGCCATGGATGTTATATTTTTAAAAGTCTACTTAATTAAAAATCTTTTTCTACCGAAATCATTCATTCTTAACATTCTTAACTAAAAAAACACTTCTTTTTAAAATGGCTGCTTTAAATTTAGAGTGTATAGAATGGAAAAGTTCAAAATAATTTGTTTGGAATACTGATTCAAATAAAATCGCTCAAACTGTGCTCACAAAAGTGTGAGGTTAGATAATTACTAATATTTAGCCAGTCGCTATCACTACGCCCTGTTTACAGAATCGGATAGAGAACAGCTGGGAAGGAATGAAAACAACAGGCTCTTATCACATAATATTCGGAAAACTCAAAAAAACAGTTTGTTAACCTAGTTGAATAGAGTAAAGAAATCATCGAACAAAGTTTCCAAAACCATACGGCGTATTTTTAAACCCATATCCGCTTCAAATGTAAAGCAAATTACCTTTTAATGGAAGTATCTCAACATAAGTTTTTTCTACGAAAACTGCGTTTTACTCAGTTGTTCAACCTCTGTTTTTCGAAGAGAGTAGAGCTAGGGAAAGACGAGTGGTTAACTAATATTAATATAATAACTAAATTCGCTTCGAACATAAATCCATAAATTGATTGAAAAAATTGTCCGTACCGAGATTTCAACCCGTGAGACCTGTAACCAAATCCAGCGATTTTGACCCTAGCATACGGCTCTAAGAATACAAAAATGACAAGAATCGTTGATATTGCAATGATATTTTAGAATGACAGCCATCCCTGTCCCGAAGGCGGATAGGACTAGTATACCATCTGTCGCAGCATAAATAGAAGAATTGTAAAGCCTGATTTGATACCGCAGCCTCTTTTGATCAACGAAGAAAGATGTGATGGCGGGCGGGTACATATTAAGTTGGTGTTGGGCGCTGCGCTACACTGCGTTGGCAGGAATGCAAAGAGGTAGGCAGGCAGCCGGTAGGCAGAGGCAGTCGTCGGTCGCTCACACACTATCACTATAATGTTATTCGTGAGTAGACTTTTGTTATTTTGTTCACTATTCACTACACTTGAATAGTCGATGCAATCCAAGGAAGTTTCAATGAGCATTAGCTCACTTCACAGCGTAAACCGACGATTCTTAACCAAAGATCCGTGATCCGAATCGCTTCCTAATAATATACAATATAAACTGAGCATGATACACTATGTACAAGAATCTTTTTTTATCTCTCAAAAAGTACACAATTGTCAAGGATGTTTACGCTATGTAGAGGTTTCTGCATATTGCAATTGAAATAACGTGATGACTGAGGTCCCCTCCTCCACTGAAAAATAATCGATTCAGTTAAATAAAACTGTAAATAAAATTACTGGAGAGAATTGGAATCATTTTTTACCTGAGAATTACAAAACCTTGCCAGATAGCTAGTCTGAAAATGCTTCTTAAACAGGCGCAGCACGTGTCACATTTAGTAACACAGACAGTGGAATAATAAAATTATCAACTTTAATTTTAAATTTAAATTAAATTTCTACAAAGTTACCGCTGAATCCATCGAAAATACTGTCAATATTTCGACATATCGTCCAGTTCATTAGTCAGTCAACTCCAAAAAATAAAATTTGAGTTGAATATGCAGTCAGATGTAAAAAATGCGCTCTATCTGATTCAGTACTCAGATAACTGAAAATACCACCAAAAAATGCTAAGGCAGATAAACTTCCATACAACTAAACAAAATTTTGATATTTAAAGGGCAGTAAAAGTTCTACTGACTATACTCGGAAAGTATCATCTTGTTGAACACCTGTCTATGAAATGTATAAAACTGGGGTGCAAGTATATAATATTTAATTTACGGAGACCAATTGAATATTACTTCTTCCATTATCTCAATATGGATTATTTGGAGATGTCTAAGTAATGAACTGGACGATCGATAGATTCGCAGTAAGTAAAAATACAGTTAGTCATCGATAAAGCGGATTAAGGGGGTGTTCGAATGCTTTTTATTTTCTTTTTTAACGTGTTAACTGTCAATCCTTGGTGGAAAGGCATTATATTTTATAAAATAAAACACAATTTGTATGTACTACTTCATCAGGGCCGGTTTCGCTCATCACGAGCATTATCAACTGACGGCCCTGATCATTATAAACATGTGGAAGTAGTACAAACAAATTGTGTTTTGCTTTTTATTTTATTGAGAAAATAAATGACACGATACAAAGCGCATTTAAAATCATCGTTCGACACGCGTCAATCATACGAAGAATCTTGTTTGTGACCGGTGAATTTATGATTAATTAAATAAACAAGTCCGTTATATCGAGGTGTTACTGTGCGATGTTTGAAATAACAACTGCTTACATTTCATTGCTCGTAATGTGATGTTTGCTGTCTCTTTTCCTATGCCGTTGATTATCCTTCCTTTACAGGTATGTAATTACGAATATGGGATGAAGTGAATATTGAAAAACACACGAAAGGCTCTAGTTTTGAGGAGATTGAGAGTCGCAGCCGCAGATCACAAGTCACCGCAGTCAGGGCATAGCTGAGCAAGCAGCGTATTCGGTTTTTGTGTGCCTACTGCCTCGCCCACTTCCCGGCCGACTTCCGGTTCGGCTCGAACTTAAGCCGGTCTCGGCGACAATCCAACGTAGGTGAGCAACATTTCATATTCCGACATAATATAATTTTCATTTTTTCCGAACAGGCATACGCCGAACACTGATTTTTTAAAATTTCAATTATAATGTAATTAATACAAAATCCAGAAAGCAATCTTCGCGAATACATTTTTGTACGGGAAAAAACCAGGACGTGGGAATTCATAATAAATATCTTAAGGGTGAGCGTAGTGGTTCACAGTGACATCTATGGATGAAAAAAAAATGCTAAATATTTTAATCACAAACATTCATAAAATAAGAACTATTTTTAATTATCTCAGTTGATTAATTTATTCCTTATAACACTATTCCACTAAACGTTTACAGTATAGAATGCATAGGATGCCAGTGTAGTGCTTAGTCAGTGACCTATTATTTTATTTTAGTAAATTTATACATCTCAAGCAAAACTAACTTATTTAATACTAACGAATAGAAATGGACTAACATCTCCAGTTTTTTTTTATAAATTTAACAAAACTCTAATTTTTTTAAAAAATAATACACAATTCATTTGTACTACTTCCACATGTTTATAATGATCAGGACCGGTTTCGTTCATCACGAGCATTATCAACATCAGTTGATCAATTATCAACTGAAACCGGTCCTGATCATAGTACTTCAAACGAATTGTGCTTTTAATTTTTAAATATAATGTCTTTCCACAAGAATTGACAGTTAACACCTTAAAAGTGAAAGCTCCGATTAACAAAACTTAATCAGCTATTATTAATGTGCAATGAAACATTAAATAAACTGCAAATAGTTGTGGTGACATAAATCCCTTTTTATATGGCAATGTTAAGTATATTTATAAAAAAGAGGTATATTTATAATGCATGAGATGTATGAATTTATTGAAAAAAAAAGTAAGTACGCCACTGGCTCCCTATCCACCATATACTGTAAAATTGTAGTGAAGTAGTGTATAAAGGAGTCAACTGTGTTTTTTTTAATTGTATTTAGTTGGATTTTATGAATTACATGAATGTTTGTAAAAAAATATAAGAAATTTTTTTCATCCATAGATGTCACTCTGAACCACTACACTCACTCTTAATAACAGTAAACGGCAAGTATTATTTGATAATTTTTGAATTATTAAAACTGAAAAGATTTTCAATTATGTGAGGAGGAATAGGACCGGTGCGGTAATGACTTGATCCTGCTCCCATTGGCGACCAAAAGGACCGACGCTAGGTGGGATCAGCGTGTTCCCCGAAACCAGGACCCACGCTCGGCAAAAAAACCCAAGTAATCTTCACTAGCTACAATGGAACGACTCTTCACTCCGTACTTAGGCGTGGAGTCCAGGTATATTTTCAAAAATATTTAATCGTCAAGCATTGTAAACCGAAAATTCGCTAAAATGAAATTCAAATTGAAAGCAGGTCCTTTCTACCTAGAAAGGTTGGAAACCTTTACTATAGTAGATAATAGATTAAGACGTTTATTATCAATTATAATACACTTTTTTGGACGGAATTGCATATATTTCACGCCGGCCCTGGCGACCAAACACTTACATAGTACGAAACTTCTTCGGCCGGATAATAAGTTAGGCCGCCGCTCCGCTCTCGGCCCTCTCGCCTCCGCTCACAGCTCTGCTCTAAGTCGAAAAACTTCATTCATCCTACCCGACGTATAAATAACATCCCGTTTACATTTTTTTAAATTTAAATTACATACTGTCCGGTGTATTTCAACGACGTACGCGTAAAATGGGAGCTATACAAAAATTGCTTGAAACAGAAAATCGATAGATACACATCGTCACTTTCACGACTGTTATTTGCCGCGTTTTTGCTCGTCACATTGGAACTCATATTTCTGACAAATCAATTGTTTTGATAACCAACCACAGACAAACTGTGGTAAATCAACAGTTAGTCTGATTATGCTTCTTAAAGCGAAACATGTGTCATACTTGGTAAAACAGCCTGTGGAACTAAATTATTAATTTTATATTAAAAATGAATTTCCAAAAAGGTACCCCCGAATTCATCTAAAACAGGGCAGTAAGTAACGTAATACATCAGAAACAATTTATAAAACCGTTCCATGGAAATTTATAAAAGGTCATAGAAAATTATAAGTTAGATACGACACTCACAATTAAATTAAAGACCGCTCAATTTAGTCACTGACAACCATTTTGATGTTTTAGATTTAGTATGCAATAGTTTAATTAAAAATATTACTAAATAAATACAGGAAATTGTTTTTCATGCTGGATACTATCCTCCTGCTCTGCCAAAAATATTATTAAAAATGTCGTGTTTAAAGTTTTTGTTTTTTTTTCAAGTGAAACACCTATTAATTTAATAAAAATCTACATGTAACAAACTTGGTACCTATAAATTGAATTTTTTGTTTTGCATTTATTGTTTTTACGATATTTGATTAATTAATAATTTATTGTATTTGTTTGAGCTCAAAAATATTTAACATCTATTCAATCAAGACTGCCAATACGTTAACATGGGGCTCGTTTAATCTCAAAGCTATTGGTAGTATTCCGGGTAAAGGGCTGTTTTTTTTATCACTCTTATACAATTTTACGCAATAATTATCAAAGCGATCAAATGTTACTCTAACTCAGGGACGGCTCTTGTAAAGGAGCAAAGGGTGCACTGCACTCCAATAAGTCCCATCAAAATATTCCATTAATAAACGATATTCAAATATAATAATTATACCAATTCACTAATTTTAAATTTTCCTCGTGTTTCCCATAGGAAAATATTGGAGGAAACGATGATCAATAAACACGACTAGCAAACGTATTCTGCGTCGATTCAGAATACGCATGAAAGTCGGTCGATGACGCGGTAGGAGCATAAATTCTTTTGCACTCCTTAGACGTCTGAAATGTTCCATGTATTTTGACATATTTGTGACGTTGCAACAGTATGAACTACGCGAAGGGGGGATTTTGTATGGACTGTTTTTGAGCATTGATCTCCCTGGCGGAAATTCCCGAACGTACCCGAAAGCGACTTTTTGCGTTTACAAGCCTGTAACAGTCATTTGTATGAATGAAAAAGAGCAGTGGAACAAGCGTAGTAAGCTCATTTAATTTCAATATGATTCTTTAACTATACGCTCTTCGATAAGAATAATATTTACCTACCATTATAACTTTTGGAGTGATGAATACAATTTATAAAATTATAACTATGATCGTGTATAATACCGTGTAGATATTATTGAATATTTAAAATAAAATAGTTTCGAGTTTTCTACCTGGCTGGCCTTACCTATTCCATAATATTCAACTGTGTATCTGGTTTAGTTTCGTAATACACCTTCCTCTAATATTTTTTATATTCTTCTATATTGAATTCTACAAATTACTTTCCCCAAAAAATACTTATGCGAAAAATTTCCGGCTTAATACAGAATTATTCCAATTGCAGACATTAATACGGTAACCTTAACATATGATTTCACCGAGGAATTCAAACTTAAATTGAACTAACCGTCTTATACAGCAGAGAAGATTTTTACGATGTCGTTGGAGCCCTGTCTATACTTCAACTCTTCACGAATAAAAAATACATGTAGTATTTAGCTAAACCGTTAAGCCATTACAAATAATTTATACAATATCGATGACTTCCGTCGAAAGTGAGTGTTACTTCTAAAATTTAAAAAGGATCAATTCATTTTGAGACATACCACGACTAAAGACAGACAAGGTTTCCCAAACTATCATCCGCGACAACCTGGAATGGTTGTATATGCTGCTAGGGCTGCAACAAATTTAGACGTACTCAAATTCATATTGATATTACCTACCCAAAAAAAAGAAAAAAGGTGGTCCGTCGAAATTAATCCGCAGGAAAGGTTTGGGAAACCCTGGTGAAGAGAAACAGTTGATATCGCCAATATCAGACTTATATTTTCGTATATGTCTGATAGTACTTTCAAAATCCAATATGTGGAGGATGGATTTCTTGCATAAATATGTGAATCTTTTTTTGCACTCCCTAATATTCCTGTCACCGGCCGCCACTGCTCTAACTACTTATAATATGTAACAATAAATTTGTGAATCGTGGCATTCCATAAAGAAACAACCTTCAATTCTAAAACTATAAACTATTGATCAACTAATCCGCCGAATCCATATAAAATATTGACTACCTATTTGAATAAAAAAGTAATACAAATAATAAGCCATAACTTTTTACGAGTCAGTTTAAATGATTCAAAACATTAATCGGCCATATCTCAAAACTACCAATTTCACTATAGTTGTATCACTATGGAGCTAGGCCATCGATATATGTGTCACTTACAATAGTAACTCCAAAATTACGAAAAATGAGTTTATACTTCAAACACGTTTAAATGATGTTATTCTATTAGTTTAATAATGGTGCACCTCCATAATATATACTCCAAATTTCTTTAAAAAGCTGTTTTTTGTTTTTATATTCCCATATTTAACGATATTTTTCAGAATAATAGTGAAGTATCTGCAATATCAGAATAAGAGTGAAGTGTTCGGACAGGCTTCACTACTACACTAACATTTAAGTTATTCAGTTGATTGACAAAAAAAGTTGTTATTAAAGGTTGTTATTTGATCCTAAGAACATTTTACAAAACCTTGATTTTCTCAAAACTTCAAAAATGGAGTTACACCATTACTATTCTAAATGACACATATCAGACTTCGGCGTTTTTAAGCATTGTTAGACTACATATGAAATAACCGTTTTATTATGTAGCCGAAATTAATTTCAAAAGGCAACACAGTCTTATATTTCATAACACATTTAAACATCTACAAAAGTTTCAGTTGATTACTGGTTTTTTGAGAATACTGTTTTTTTCTTAATTTAATAAGGGTCACGTCGTCACGTGTGAGTCCTTCTGAACTCTTTCTAGCCAACTCCTGTTTCTGACTTATATATAATAGATAGAATAGTCTGTCGGGTCCGTGTTACAGTGGTCGTTGGCGACGGCTACACATGTCTCAGGTTACGCACAGTTGCATAAATTATTTTTTTAATCGATTGATGCATTTCTGTTCGTAGGCATGGATGTTTGCAATGTCTAAAATTCCCTCCCACACATCCGATTCTAAAATCGGGGCGAAGCCAGAGCAATTAACTAACCACTATCCTATCCTGCCAATATCCTTCTATCCCTACTCTAATAAAAAAGTAAATATATAAAAAAACCAAGGTATAGTTGCCACTTTATAACTGTGCACTCCAGTTTTAGGTACTAGGATCTATACGGATCCATACACGGCTCTAGGATCACGGGATCCATGTATACTAATACACTGATTTGTGTATTACACACAAGCGTATCAGTGAAGCAGAACGTGCCAAGTTATAGAGTATAAGTGTACACTCTGTACGTTGTTGTTAATCAGGAAGTATTTAATTTGAAATATGAATTGTTTTTTAAAATTTACAGTGAAGATTGATATTTGTACAATCCCGGTATTACAGGATTGACCAATTGATCGGGATCCCGGGATTGGAAGCCCTACTAGTTATGTCACATCGCGTTAGTCGCAAATGGGATATCCTCATTCCGAATATTGTATTTTTCGCTTTAATTAAAGCGTATAGTAAAAACATATTTACGCTGAACATACTCATGCGAGTATTAACAGCTGTCGCGTTTTCTTCTATGCCTCACGTGATGCACAAACACGAATACATGCGACTAGTTATTATAATACGTTTGTATCTATGTGCGTATTCGTATTACGTTGATGGCGGATACTTATAGTGAATTATGATTCGAGTTTGTGTCGGTTTATTTTAACGTTTGACTCATTCATCACTTCCTGCGTTCTGACGAATTTCTGCTCGTCCTCTTTATCAAATAACAAAATAGCCGACCGTTATAAAATACATCTCGCTCGTTTCAATCAATTTTGATAGTAAGCAGTCCGAGTCGAAGGAGCCGGGCCGGGAGCCAACTGCGATGTTCGTAATAATATTATTATGAGATAAATAAAGTTTTCACGAAAGCGGTCACGCCCTTACGACTTACGGCTAATTCCGATCGTTTTTTAGTCGACGCGGCACTCGAAAGCAACACTTTTGCGACTAAATACATTCAAATTAATTGGGAAACCTCGCAGAAAATAACAAGTAATTATTCAGTGTACATGAGACTATGTGAAACAAAATAATCAATAATACTAGTAAAAAATACAAATTCTTCAACCAACTTAATAATATATTTATTCAGGAATTCATGAAGTGTTGTCTGCCTTTTGTTTTTTGTAGGATTGCAACAAATTGTAAAAAATCAGCACTGCGAATGTTGGGCTTCCGCAATTGCCTGCTTTCATGAAATAATGTTGTGACACGACTATATTTTTATTCGCCTCCTGGTAAGTCAAGAATATGGCAATACATCCTCACTGTCGTCGTCTTCGTCTAATGCGTGATGCTTTCATTTAATAAGTTCAACAATTTCATTAGCACAGTCATCATTTGAATCGTAAAATGTTTAATTGTTGTCTTTTGTCATAGTAATATACTGTTATTTTAAATAATTCGTCCGATTCGTCGTAATTGTGCCGAATTGCAGACTGTCCCAATCAACTGGTTTACCAATTAATCGGAACGACTGTAATGCGCAATCAGCGAGGCTAAATTAGTTCACTAAGTTTACTAACTTGAAGTTTAACTCGATTATCTAAGAGAAATGTAGATATCCCTCTTCTTAATGAAACGATATCGCTGTTGAACGAAATGGTGCTCAATTTCCACGCAGAGGACATGGACAACATTGTTTTAATACAGAAAGTGAATTGCCTCAAAGTTACAGTCAAATCCAGCAAAAACTTTTATTTCAACATTAGCTAACGCATGGAAGGCTGGTTTTCAACAGTACTTACAATATATTGTCCATTTATTTAACAAAGTACTTTCTTTATAAAAGTAAACATATTTTTAGTTTTATTTTTAATATTTGATCCGAGAAGACCGATTTCAAGCAGTGGTAATAAAATAATTACCTCTTTCATTATATTGTTTGATCGTGTGAATCATTTTACAAACAAACGTGACATAATTATAATTTGAGAATCTTTCTTTTATAACCCATGAGGCCATTATAATTATGATAAAATAACAGAAAAATACAACAGGGTACTGCCAAAAGTTGGAAGCTCATAAATACCCGATATGGAGTAGGGTCATTTCGCCTGTGGTCGGCCAGTAAGCGATAGGTGTACTTTCAAAAGGGATTTTGAGTCAATGAATGATATATACATATTTTTTTCGCTATTATTCCATTAAACAGGGATTAAGTAATGTAACCAACTAAAAATAAAATAGTTAATGTTGTACCAGGCGTAAAATAATAGAAGATTACAAAAAAATGCCAATTCTCCTAGTGGTCGGCCCCCAAAATCCAATGGTCGGCCTTTCGTTGCCCAGTGTTCGGTCATCACTATGAAACTTCATAAATATCGTTGACAGAACAATAAAAAACATAATGATGCAAAGCATGACAATATAAAATATATTTTGTTAGCGATCCCAATACAAAATGAATTTTTAGAAACTTGCGAAGAAAAAATGTACTTTTTTTAAATTGCGTTTTGCATCATATAGGTCAGTATAGTACAGATATACATTGGCAAGTAACAAGAATGTAAAAAAATCTTTTTTTTTTAAATGTATCTAAGTTTTAATATCAAAAAGCCGACCACTGGCGACGGCTGACTTTAGGAACACTCGTCCTAATCGCCAACTTAATCCTAAGTATAAATAGGTATATAAATTCCTAAAAATCTAATCTTATCTCTACGAAGATAATATAACTCTTCATTTTTACTCACTGGGTAATTTTGACACCCAAAAGCGACAAAATTGTAATTATTGTATGTTTTTTTACCATATTTTCTCCCTACTCGGAGCGTATGGCCACCACGATGCCTTCAAGATTCTCAGTCTCCCGACAGTATTCTTGCTCGCTCCCAGATAATCCGAGCGTCCCGTAGCTCCACAGAGAACATAATGATGGTTATCAACGGCCTTCGAGAGCGACGGGATCCATCCAGTTGGTAGAACAGACAGCAGGATTCAGGCTCCAAGCCGGGTCCGTCACTGCTTTTTTATTTTACACGTAATAAAAAATTTAGTTAACTAAAATATTATTGTCAATTATAAAATCATTATACCTAACTCTTAAGAATATTTAACTTTTGTTTCATAAAAGGAAGACACAATATTTATCAGCTCCTAATTTTACAATATGTTTTTCTTTTAAATGTAATCAGGACCAAGTATTTATGATTTGCTGAAAATACTGAATCATCGAGAAAAATCAGCCCTGATTGCGAATGTGGAATAATTCTACAAACTGTGTTAATTACGTTTTTCATTTGCAAACAATAAACCGTTCAATTAAGTAAAAGTTCTGCAATAATGTAATTATTCATATATAAATAAAGAGAAGTTGTAAATTTAAATTTACAAAAATTAAAAAACAAAACGCTTTTTCACGAAGTTATTAATCTGTCAACAATGACTATTTTCGATATGAAATCGGTCTCAATTAAATGCGTAATTAAATGCTAAATACTATTTATAGAAATTCAGAACTTCAGAAAATATGTTTTGAATTATGACAGAGAAATGTAATTAAAGAACATATATGATGTCTCAATAGTAATAATTGTTAAGTTTGTAAATCATTTAATTGAAAAGAATCATAATTTAAAAAAAAATTATAATGTAGGAATACTCCATAGAGTAAATAGTAAATAAATTTAATTGAATAGTATAGAGTTTTTTGAAATCAATACAGTAATCAATAATTGGTAAATAAATTGTCCGTGGCTCACTACTATTAAATTTATTTTCCTCGGGATTGTAATCTTCAAATACTAATAATTAATTTTATAATGAGAAGTGTTATGGTGATTAGTCCTATTATATTTTGTATCTTACCCCCCCCCCCCACTTCCCTAACCGCTAGAAGGAAATAATCCTTCATTTTTATGTTGAGAATTAAAATCATTGTTTACCTTAGAAATAAATAACCTTGCGATATAGTTAGGCTGAAGACGTTTCTTAAAGAGGCGAACCACGTGTCACGGTTAGTAACACAACAAGTGAAATAACAATGTTATAAACTATAATTTTATATTATGATGAATTTAAAATGAAATAGCTATCAGAAAATATGACATGAACTGCTATATTACATGTAGTTACACGATAAGGACCTGAGGAAGCGTGTAGGTATGTAAATATTGCTTTGAAAATAAGATAACACATTTTATAATAATTGTATTAAAATATTTTATTTATCCGTATTTAGATACGCCCATGCACTCATGCTCGGGTTGCAGTTGCACTCCAATAATGCAGCCGAATTGATAACATTTTTTAAAATCTTCAATGATTTTAAGTATCAACGCTGAATCATATTTTGCGGAAAAAATCGGGAAATTTGATAAATCATTGTCTTCTAATTTTAATTATTGATTTTTTCAATAATTGAGCCAACGAGAAGTGATTTTTATGATTCGAGAACGTTCAAATTTTGTATTGAAGTTCCATCGAGTACGATCATAAAAAGGTTTATAGTTATATTTGATCAGTCCTGGGCTAAGTTTTAGGCTGCCGGTCTTCATTATGAATTTTAATACTAATAATATATTTTTGATAAGATGAATAGAACTGCTCATAAATGATTGGTGATGTTTGATCATAGTTTTTAACGAGATTCATAAGAGAAAAGTTGCGCTCACTTAACTTAAAGTTTATCCAAATGTCACAAATAGAATTATTACTCGCGGGCCGGAGATCATAACAATTTAATCGAAGATAATATAAGATTTTTTTTAAATAAACAATATTAAATTATTTTTTTTGTTTTAAAAATAATTTTTATTAAAGGTCAATTGTGTGTGGTAGTCAAAAATATTTACATTAGAACTCATCTACAGTTGTTTTAAAACATTTAAACAAACTTTAAGTGTCGCCCAGAATGAAAAAAATTTCCTCCATCCCCCTGGATACCTCGAGCGTACCCATAACGGCGACTGCATTCCTTCATTGGATTGCTATGCTTATTCGCTGTCTAAGGTTTTCACTTGAGTGGCACTCACCCGTCCTGTCGGTCATCCTTCGACCGATTTCCCCCACCGTCCTCAAAGCAGAGGGTCCCCAGGGACCGAACGTCTCAAAACCCATTGGACAAAAAATGAAATTTGGCGACAGACCGTATTAAATTAAATCAAGGTCAGAGGTTAATAATAATAAAAGCATGTTTGAACGGTGAAAGGGAGTGAAGGTAAATCTTTTTCCTAAAGAAGTCGCGATTTTTCTTGAATCGCTGGATGACCGGAAGGATGATTCTCATAGACTTTTTTCATGCAGTTGAATAGTATTTATCAGGAAAGGGCAGGTGATACATTTTAAGCGATAGTCACTGTAACCATACTAAAAGTTTAATTCTTCAAACAATTTTACAGCTTGAAGTTTTTACGCAGTACAGATAACATCATGTCAAGCATTCAATGTGATTAAAAACACACTTTTGTTATGCGTATGTATTGGATAGAATATTAGTAAAATTTGATGGATTTCGACTCTTTTTGAAGCATCGAAGCATTAGACTTACTCCATATATAGTAAGGTTATTCATTTCTAAGGTAAACCATGATCCTAATTCTTAACTTAAAAATTAAGGATGGGGCGTGACTATTTCCTTCTACTGTACGTGGGGAGGGGGTAACACAAACGATACATAAAACTGTTAATATAATTACAGAACAGAATTAGAATCATTGTATAGATCAGTGCTCAGCAACCTTTTCTTACCCGCGGCACACCTAAGCACTCATTCATGTTTCGCGGCACACCATATGCCAAAATATGTAAATTTCATAACCAACACTTCCATTTTTTTTGTATGTATTTGAAATAATGGCTAATATATTTTTATAATACCTTTTCAAAGTGATACACACTAAAGGCACAAAAAAATACAGATTATAAAAACATTTGTAAATGTCATAACTGAAAAAATTAACTAAGGTTAACTACTAAAAGTGTTTAAGTATTACCCATTTTTTGTGTACAGAAAACCAAAATTATCTTTCTGTTTTCAACGACAGTCCGTTAGTTCGTTGGAATATTTTCAATGATCCCAGTCGTAGCTTGCTTTGCCAACTTTTAAATTTTATGTTTGAACCTGTTTTATTTGTTAGAGCATATCTATCAATAATTTTTCATTTCAACCGTTCATTTTTTGTTTAATTCATTCAGATTCTCAAAGATGTCGGCAATGTAGCAAGTTCATCCAATGATTATTTTAAAAGAGTTGATAGTGTTCTAGCATGTTTTGGTTAAGTAATAAATAAATAGTTTCACAGAGGTTCAAATAATCTTGCCTCGGGACAGCCAACATATTGCTGTGTGAAACCATCGGGTTTGATATTTTTCAAAAACAGTGTGTCCCTATAATATTATTATAATTCTCTTGGTTTGACAATGTTTTGATAAATTCGTTCATTGTTTTTAATAATTCCACTGGGAAATTTGTCACCATCATTGCTTCACGATATATGCAGCAATGTGTAATTTCTATGTAGGATTTGTTAGTTTTACACACAAACTCCATTTATTACCCATCATTGCAGATGCATTACCCGTGAAAACAATAACACAATTGTTCCATTAAACATCAAAATAATACAATATATTTTTCAACTAGAATAATTTAAGTGGAGATCTTAGCAACCGAATGGCTTTAATTTTATATTTAATATGAAAATACTCGATTATATCTCATTTCCAACGTACTGCGCCGCGATACATTTGGGAGCATCTCGCGGCGCACCGGTGTGCCCCGGCACATCGGTTGCGGAGCACTGGTATAGATCATTCATTCTACGATATAGTTAGTCTGAAGATGCTTCTTAAAGAAGTAAAACACTTGTCACATTTAGTAATGCAGCCAGTGGAATAATAAAGTTATCAACTTTAATTTTATAGGAAGAATTAATTCACAATTATTATTGAAATCGAAATATAAGTTAAAAAAATACATACGTAAAGTAAATGATGAAGTTTGATTGAATTCGCACTATCAATAAGTGAAACTTTGTAACAGTAAAACCTCCACCTAGTTATTATACGGTTTCCTAGGTTAATGTCCTTGTAATAAAAAACAATGTTTTTTTTAATTTTTAATGGAGCGATGAAGCTTGAGAACGGGTGTTTTTGTTGAGTTAACACGCCGAGTTGCTCTCGAATGACGTTTTGAGTCGTTCATCTGAAGTGATTCAATATTTTTTTGGTATTAAATATTAGCTGTAATGTCAAATATTTAATAATATTATGTAGTGGTGAAATGATCAAAAAAATATTAAAGCCGAGTGACCCACATAGCAAGAGCCCGGAGAGATGACACTGACACAGGAAGTGGAAGTTGAAAATGACGACAGCTTCCGTCACGTGGTTTCTTCGCTTCCGGTGTAGGTTCCCGCCCACCACACCTACACACTTACCAAGTCTTCTTGCTCGTACTGTGAAAAAATATCTCACATAATTTTTCATACACTGCTAGCTATTATTAATTTTCTGCCTTTATTCAAACAAATCATAATACTTCATTACTAAATAATGGTTAACAATATTATTTTGAAGGAAATAACAAAAATTCTTCACTTATTTGGTCAGTATCTAATCCAATTAACGGTCAGTAAATATTGAAAAAGCGGTTAGTAACAAATGCATAAAACGGTCAGAAAAATAAAAATGGTAATTAAATATTAAATATACGGTCAGTAAATATTATAGGAAGGTTAGGTTAACTAAGTAAAAAATATAAAATAATAAATCTGATTTAGGTTACGTAGTGCGAATTTCATTAAACCATTTTGAGTGGTAAACAATTAAACTGTTTAAAATTGTACATTAAAAAATGTTTATTTTATTTATGATTTCAATAAATATGCACCAATTGCCAAGTAAAAAACGTTTTGGTTAGGTTTAATTCAATAACTGACCATTTTATATAAATTACTGACCGTTTATTTTATTAACTATACGTGTATACTGACCATTTATCGAATTAATTACTGACCCAATAAATACAGGCCCTTAGTTAATTATTGAGTAAAGAGGCATAGATCTGATGTGTTTTAATATGTATAGTCGAAAATAAACAATTATTTAAAAATAGAAACGTATGAATTCCCTACAGAGAAAATAGCATGCATGATGTTACATATATACCACGAAATAGCGTTACGATTTTAATTAATAAAATTTGTATATTCGGCTATTTTTTCAATAATGAAGTACCGGTATAGCGATACCTGACGACTACCGTGTGGTTACGTCTAGAGTACACGCCGTACTTTTCACTACCGCTCTAGGATCCATACACAATAATACACTGACACGCCGTGTAGTATACAGAAAGCGTATCAGTTTAGTAAAAAGTGTCAAGTTGTATATACTCTACCTATTGCATAGAGGCAACAAATTAAAATGAATATTCCTCTGGAATAATTATTAATCGGTATCCATAATTTATAACATTAGAAAATGGTTAAAAAGTAATTTATAACTTAGGAATTTCGTTCAATATTGTTTGCTCACTTGTAATGTGCTCATTAAACTATGCATTTTTTTTTAAATAGTATATCTAGTAGAATGTCAATAGTCCAGTTTATTAGTCAGACAACTTAAAAAAATGAAATTTGAGTTAATTTATACAGTTACATAAATGTAAAATTTTCAGTAGAAAAGAATCAGTACTCAGATAACTGAAAAATATCACAAAAAAAGCCAAGGCAGATAGTCTTCTAAAGAATTACACAAAATGTTGATATTTCTGGGTCAGTAAAAGGATATTTAGAAATATTTTATAATATTCCTGATCATTACAAATATGTGTAAGTAGTACAAATGAATTGTGTTTTATTTTTTAAAATATAATGTCTTTCCACCAAGAATTGACAGTTAACACCTTAAAAGTGTTTTAGAAATATCTATTTCTTGTAAAAATGTAAACCTAAAAAAGTATCGTAGGTTAATTGGAACGTATTTTTATTTTAACGTACCGCCAATAAAAGGATTTACTTTATGTAATGGATAATTTATATCTGTAAATCTTGTCATAATCCTTTCTCAATTACTTTGTTTACCTTTTCATTAGTCATACTATTAGTTTTTTAACAATTATATAGGGTGCTTGTTCCTAAAGTCAGCAGTCGCCAGTAGTCGGCCTTTTGAGCTTAAAACTTAAATAATAGTGGATATATTTAAAAAAACAGATTTTTTAAAATTTCTGTAGGTAGTCTTGCCACTTGCCAATCTATATTTGCACTATACTGACCTGTATGATGTAATACGCAACTAAAAAAAGCACATTTTTACTTCGCAAGTTTCGACAAATTCATGTTGTATGGGGATCTCTAACAAAATATACTTTATATTGTAATGCTTTGCATCATTATGTTTTTTATTGTTCTGTCTATCAGTAGATTATTTCGTGATATTCATGAAGTTTCATAGTGATGGCCGAACACTGGGAAACGAAAGGCCGACCACTGGGACAATTGGCATTTTTTTTGTAAAATTCTATTATTTTATGCTTGGTACTACAATATTAACTATTTTATTTTTAGTTGGTTACATTGCTTAATCCCTGTTTAATGGAATAACAGCGAAAAAAATATGTACATATAATACATTGACTGAAAATCCCTTTTGAAAGTACACCTGTCGTTGACCTGGCTAAGCACTGGCGAATCGACCCTACACCTCCTTTCACCCCAATACATGTGTTGGGACTATTCCAGATGCTAACTTCTTAAACTCAGGGATAAGTTTTGTCGATTTTGTTATAAACTGTTACTTGTCTCAGTTCGAGTTCATTTGTGTGCTCGAATGTCTGAAGATGCCAAAAGGCGAATCCCGGATCGTTAGTTACAAAATACATGGAAATGTACAAAATCTCAACAATTAAAATTTGATATTGAAATTACATCAAGCACCCTCAGTCGATGTCTTAAATTATATATTTTGAAGGTTAGGAATTATTGATTATTTTATTTAAATACTGGCCGTTCAATTGAGTAACTGATCCCATACATACGTACCATTTCGATGGTTACTGACGAAATATTTAATATAATCAATTGAATTATATACTGACCAAATGATATGCCATTAATTACACTTTGTATCGGATGTAGGTGTAATAAAAATCACAAATAATATTAATGTATTTCGAAATACGACAGACACAGCTGTGTCCAATGTCAAACGTAAGAAACATAATTTTACAAACATTTTACGGCTGTTTTGAAAGACTATAGCAGTGGGGTATTTTCGATATTTTAAGTTTCAAGTAAATTAGTGTCCGAGTATTGAGTTGAATTTGACACCCCTGGATGATAAATTTAATATGAATAAACATTTAAATCTGAGGGTGTCAAATTGTATGTTATATTATTATAACGATTTGATAATAAATATATTGCATGCACAGTCTAATAGGTAGCTGGTGGAATGTTTTATTATTTATTATGTGTTGCGGTTTGTGCGTTAGATAATGAATGTTTTTGATATTGATACAATTCGTTTATTCGAGGAGAATCACGAATCCGAGAGCAAACATTGAATTTATTTGTTCATTCATGAAACTAAACTAACTGCTGAACATTAAATTATCTAAGTCAGACAACCAGTGCTTCAAATGACAACGTTCTGCCGATTTCAATCGATAACACTCAGCTATCATTGAGATCTCACACGTGAATCGTTTAACCTTTTTTTTACAGATTATAATTTATGTTTGCAGTTAATCCTGGTGTAATTACATTATTGAATGTAAAAAAAAACTAAAAAATAAGTTGGCAGAATACTTCATTTCGAACATTTACATCACCACGAATCAGTTACGTAACCATACAATTTTAAGTTAATCGTATTAAATAACTGTTGGTTTTAGGTGTGAATATAATTTTTGTTTACAATCTTTAATGTCTAATTATTTTAATATAACGAAACGAAAAAATATTTTTCTATTAAAACTTTAACTTTTTTGGTTGGCTGCTAGTTGAAGATTAGTGTTTCTAAATGTTCAAGCAAAAGTGAAGAAGTGTCATTTTATTCGGTTGAAAAATCCCATCGCCAAGCGAAACCGGTAATGAAAATGAAGTCAAATCAAATTGTGTTTTATTTATATAGGTTTTTTCCTCCAAAATTTTCTAGTTATCGCCGTTCAGAAGTAAAAAGTCATGAAATATAGAATAAATTCGTGAAATTTTGTTAATGCTTATTAGGTATATTCGTGAGTAAGTTAGAATACACAATTTTTCGTTAACACGAGCCATTGCCATGGAAAATTAATAAAATTAATTTTAATCGCTGTGTACTTACTGTAAGAATTCGAAGATAAGCATTATTGACACCCACCTATCTATGTCTATCAATGTCACAACATGCAAAAACAGAGATTACTTGCGCTTTAGTTTTTCAAATCTCCGCACCTCAAAAACATAGGAAGTGGTTATGAATTATTTTCAATGGATGAAGTTACTTGAATTTGTTTATTACAAAACCTCATGTTATTGTTTCCTCCATTTAATCAGTCGAAATAATCAGACATTCCACCTGAATAATTTTGATGTATTCGTATAATCGATTCGATACGGATACGTTCGATAACGATGTCAACCGTCATCGGGGTCATATTTTTGTAACACAGCTAGGCAGATGTCACTTTTCCCGCCCTGTCAGTCGGCATACATTCAAATTTTTAAATATGGAATACTGAGCGATCGGAAAACAATCGAACGGACGAATAAAATTATTATTGCGATTTGATGCGAGAGCGCACGGCGCGATTGATTCCATTTGAAGCAAGGGCAGGATGTAAACGCCGGTGACGTCACATCCTCTGGCCTGGCCCCGGAGTTATCAACGGAATCTATATCTGGTGTGTTCGAGTACACGTACACGGACTCACACTGATGCGCCCACGCACACAGGCGTATCTTGTGGCACAACACTCACACACACATCCAACTGAGGAGTTGTATAATGTGTAAGAATACTCTTCGGATGTGACCCGTGGATAAATCCAACATATTTATGTTTATTAGTGTTGCCCGTAGTAATTTCTTTTTTTTGTCCGTAGTGCTGCAGTACAGCATAGTTTTAATAGCCATTTAAGTACCATTTCGTTTACTTCAGATTTTTAAACAAATTTGGTCAAATTACCGTATACACGTGCAAGCCTATACCTATTATGTGCAATAATTTTATTGTCACTAAATATAAATTAATATCCCCATCCTCTCAAATGAAGTCCCTGCTTCAATTATTTGAATTTGACTTAAGATGTTAATAATATTAGTAACCAAACTAATTTAAGTTACATAATAAACTATAAACAAAACAAAAACAGGACAAAAGTATAAAAAAAGTAGTATAACTAGGTATTATTCCAAAAATTACGTCATATTTTCGATAGCTATTTCGGCATGACACCATTGTCAGAACGAGCCTATAAACAATGCGTAACAGTTTGATGAGAGAATATGAATATATAAAAAAAAAAAATTTTTTTCTATATCAATCAGATTTCAAGAATTGAGGCTCATTTTTTGAATAGTACTTTTTTCCAATACGGTTCTTCATTCTGAACATTTAAAATTATTTTGAAAACTTTAACATCGCAGATATATTATTAGAGTAATAAATCACGTTTCATTAAAGAAAACATGATATAATTTGGGTTGTATTAGTTCACGCTTAATTCCCTGCGAAATTTTTTAGTGTGTGGCTAATGAATATAGCATTATGAACGACCATCTCTGTCCCGTATTATTTTTATCAAAATGTTTTCAATCAGGTCGGCATGTTTACGTTGAATTCAAATCCGCATATTTCAAACTAATCTCTGCGATTGTTTGATTCTATTCGTAACTCATTCAAAGGGGAAGTTGTATTTGAAGTAAGATTCAACACTCAATACAAAATGTCGCTCGCTGACTGGGTGGAAGTGTTTTCACAAAACAACGGCCACGATGCCAGCGCAGCTGTGAAACGACTCCGCTCGATGTAAGTATGTAGGTGTGTTCGTGCACATGAATTTGATTATAGAGCCGTGTGAGTGACGATGATGAACCAACACAAGCAGCAGCCGATATCAACGGGAATCTACTTATATCAGCCTGTGTACTTACGTTGAGTCACACCCACACAAGTGCGTGTGCCAGCACCACAAGCACAATGCAATAACTTATTAATTATAGCACATATTTCAACTACCTGTACTATATGTTTTGTATGAAAAATTATCTGAATACCATTATTATCAGGACCCATTTCGCTGATAAAAGGAGCATTTTCAACTGTAAAAAAATGGATAACTTATTGACTGTGGCAAGTCAATAATATAGGTTATATTTCTACACAATACGTGAATTTTCCAAAGTTAAAGCTGGAGTTTTTTTTATCTAGTTTATCATTTTGCTTATTTATTTTATTTTAAGGCTCTAAGGTAAATATTGGTTTCTAATATACTGTGTTCTTATAATGATATAACAAATATAGATCAAATTATGATGAAATCTTCTTATCATATTGTTTATTTCTTATAAATACAAGCATTCTTTAAATAAGTTTTGTTAAATTTATATTTAATTCTACACTGATGTTGAATTTATAAATATCCAAGGCTCGGAGTAAAGTTTTCTTAGTTTACGAGAAACGCCTATCTATTATTTTTTTAGTCCTACACACAAAACGAGAATATTTAGTCTGATAAAAATAAGTGATAGTTACTGCTCTGAACTATATAATGTGGCTATATTATGTACACCATTCCTATAGAATTATTTATTATTTCTGACGTCGTTATGAAGTTTTATCAATAACATGAGAATATGTGAATTTTTATAATGCGAAAGTATTAGAAATAGTCATTTGAATGACCGTTTTCCAAGGATTTGGCTATGTTTACTATTTATTCCCATAAGTCGATTGTAGCTATGTGTTTAATCTTGTCATAGTACCTTCTCCAGTAATGATAGATGCTGGCCGCTGAGGCCGCTGGGAGCAAAGAGGTGCGTAGTAAACAAAACATCTGAATTTGTATTTACCAAAATATATTGCTTTACTAATTGAGTTGCTGAGTCGCTAAACACATTACTGGCGATTTTTCAATAACATAAGTTTTTAATGTACTTACGTGCTCTATCGATGTATCTATCAATATATCCAGTTGCAAGTCTAAAATTTCTTCCTATTTCTTTCATATTTTGAAAAAATATCTGGCATTACAGCTGACAGCCAATGCACCAAATATTTTTAAAATTATAAAATCATACGAGATAAACTCGATGAGAAAAAACGACAGTGTAAGAGAAAATTTAACTTTTCCTTATACACCTGAAGACACAAAATAGTTTAAATTATAATTAAAACTATCATACCACCCATAGCAGTTTTTCAAGATCCACTCAAAAATCTAAAAACCTTCGGGAGCGTGTTTAGCGACTCAGCGACTCCATTGTTTTACCATACTAAGTGTAACTTTTCTAGTCATTTTCCATTATTTCTTTTTGTGTGTCGAGATTTATCTAAGCGCTTTCTTCGTATTTCGACTTCAGATATATTATTTAAGCAATGAAACAACCAGACAAGATCAATTCGATATAGGTATGGACCACGTTTAAGAAAGATACATTAATAGATTTGTTAGACGATTTACAATATAGTGAAGCCAATTTTACCAAAGCTTATTTTAATCTTAGTCGTAGTAAAAAATAAACCAAAACATATAGCATTTTTTCAATGATAATTTAAATTATGTCACATTACTGCTTAAGACGCACTGTTCCAAAACACAAGAGATGGCACATGAGATAGATACGCGAGTGTGCAAGAGATGGAAGTATCTATATCGCAAACATGTGTGCGAGGACGCTACTTATACACAAACGGAATTTTCTCTCGTTCAAGTCCGTCGGATTATGAAAATAAATTTGTTAACTATTATTTTCTTCAATTCAACGAGTAGCTTTTTCAAAATTTATATCTTCTAAGCTAAATACTGTTAATACTCAATTAGGCGTAAGGCATGAAAAAGCGAATGTGTCATTTATTTATCAGTTCAGTGATAACCAATTCATTTTTCCAGTTTCGCAAATATGAATATATTTAGTTTGTCTATTGCAATCTTATATTATATGAATGTATCTATCGAAACAGGGTTACCAAAAGGTTAAGAACACGAACTAATTACATCAAATTCTGAAAAATGTTTTTTTCTATATCATGTTCACTTCTTCAATCATATTGGTGTTAACTGTCAATTCTTGGTGGAAAGACATTATATTTAAAAAAATAAAACACCATTCATTTATACTATTTACACATGTTTATAATGATCAGGACCGGTTTCGCTCATCACGAGCATTATCAGTTGATCATTGTAAAAATGTGGAAGTGGTACAAATGAACTGTGTTTTATTTTTTAAAACAAATTCATGTTCCTGATTGTTTTCTGGGGATTTTTTTGCTTTTTAAGCTAGCGTGTAAGATTTATGCTAAGGGCATTTTCCATTATACCATTTTATTCATATTGTTTTCAAATTTGAAAGATACCTACCAAAATCGTTGTAAGACCGATGTCCGGGAAAGTCTGGTAACCCTGAATCAGAAGAATGTGCTAATTCCATGATAATGTGATCACTCAGTGATAGTATTGTTAATTTTATCTTAGCAGGTGCGTCTGATTGATATAAAACAATAACATTACTCGAAACAGTCATGACAGCCATGACGCATATATTATCAGCCTTACAATTGTAATTTACAATGTGATGATAACAGTAATCTTTAATTTTCCATGGATTACTACACTAATTTATTGTCAGAATTCATCAAGGATATAATCGCAAGGGCACTGTTTCAAAATACGGTTGTTTTTTCCGTGTGCGATTTTTTCCCGTTCACCACTATCGGACCACGGCGGGGGAGCGCTTCGACCGTGAACCGTGAATCCCGAGTAGGAATTGCAGTACTATATGAATAAATCAATACCGGTTTTTCGATTTCTCATAGTAAATACTACGGTACTTTCAGGTGGTATCCCGATTTTGACGACCCATTCAAGACACGAATCAATTTTCTAATAAATACCCCGCTTCCCCGCAACCATAACTTCTTATATACTATTTTTTAAATACCAAGAATTGATAATTTTATTATGCTTAAGAAATATTATTTTTCCTTTTCTGTTTTGATTTCCTTTGTACTTAATATTCTTCAAAGTCATATCGATTGATTCATATCAATTGCATACACAAGTTCGTTATTATTATCGTAATACTAGGTATGCCAAACTGCTTACTTATTGTTTTCTAGGTAAATTTCGTAGAAGTTATAAATATTAAGTAGTGGCTTACCGCATTTGTCAAAGCGATAAAAGATAAATAATAAAACGTAATGTGTGAGGAAAAATAAAATATATTTATTTGAATGAGTTATTACATTAATCGCATAATAAATACAAAGAGGTAGGAAGTCCATTTACCGCACCTACCGACTAAAACCACAATCACGTGATTTCCGTTTCCTGTTATTAGAAAAACTTATTTTAGAATAATTGCTTGTATTTCTCAGAACTATCTAAGATTTCGTATGACCATATTTTATTTCTATTATAAAAGTGTGTGACAATTTTTGTTAATTCATTTTAAACATAGATATCTTGCCGGTTAAAATATGTATAGGGCGAGTGTTCCTAAAGTCGGCCGTCGCCAATGGTCGACCTTTTGAGCTAAAACCTTAAATAACAGTGGCTACATTAAAAAAAAACAGATTTTTTAAAATTCGTGTAGGTAGTCTCGCCATTAAACTTGCCAATGAATATCTGTACTATACTGACCTATATGATGTAATACACAATTCAAAAAAGTACATTTTTACTTCGCAAGTTTCGACAAATTCATGTTGCATGTATACTTATAATATATACATATAATATCCCTAGTTTCATCGAAAAAAGAGAGGTTGAGAAACTGTCGAGATACCTCCTCCAATGTTTAAAAAAATCCTTTGTTAAAAAAAAAATAATGCACACATGAAATAGCTTATCCAAATATGAATAAAATCCATGCTACTAGAGTTTATGGATAAGATTGAATTAATTAAAAATATCTAATTTTTCGATTTTGGTAGTTTGATGCAAGCTTTTCATGCGAGTCCGACGACATCAAAACTGTGTTCTACGTATGAATGTATGCGGTACAGCTGCAATAATAGACTGTGCCAAGAGGACATAATATAATATGTGAAAAGTATCGTAATAAAAGTAATTGTCTATGACCATTTATCATATAATATTAAATGAATTATTGTGTTGATTCATTTCAAGCATATATTTGAAAGAATAATTGTTGGAATATTGAAACAATTCTGAAAGTATTTATTTTCGCTATATTACAAGCACATACGGTCTGTATCTTGGACACTATGTAAGCTGTCGATTCTCGGTGAAAAGACATTCACATATTGATGAAAAGAAAACATACTTTATGGTTTTTTTGTTTTTGATGGATCCGACATTTACCGGGATCTGTTACGCTCAGTGAAGGAGCATGTTCAACTGATAATACAGACAATTGTAATAAGTATAACGTATGCATAACCACAAACAACGGACAATTATATCAGTCAAATAAATAAGATATTTTACCAAAAAATACAAGCAGCCGTTTATATAATTGTGTTCTTTCTACAAAACAGATTGACATTCTCTCGAGTGTCAACATTTAACACATTTATACCTATCCTTAACACTTTACACCAGTGGTGGGCTACGCGTTTAAATTTATAATTATTTTATTTCCTGTGTGTGATTGATAATTGTTCTATTTGCCAACAAATACTGGATACAATTTGAATTAGTATGCTTTTAGAACAGGATCTAAAATTTTGATTTTAATGAAACCGAACGCTACTCTGCGCGTAGGTATATCGCGAACCGGTTCATTTCGAGACCTGTTTTCTAATATTAATCTAAATTTAATTATGGAAAATGCGAAATTAGTGGATCTGCCGTAAGAGACTTCAACGCATCGCAATTTCGCGATATAATCATTTAAACGCGTAATCATAGACTTTGCTATCACCAAACCATTGAGGTGTGAAATTTTTTGATATCGGTGTGGTGGATATAATGGCGGACGGAGAATGGTTAAGGATTCACGGCGGGAAGGTTGGCGAGGTGAGGTGGTGCGCCATATTATGAAGCTTGAAGGCCGCCCGCCGATCAACGACCAAGAAGCAGTTACTTCGGTAGCCACTGGTGTTTTGTTACTGGGTCACATCTACCATGTGCTCAGTTGCGTGACCGGTGATTTGCGCAATGGGAATAAAACAACAACTTTTTTATAAAGTATTTTTATAGTTTATTATGTAAGAAGTTAAATTAAATAACGTGTTAATTAATGGAAGAAGATCATTTAACTAAAACTTTCAATAAGCAAGTTTCACCAGTTTATCACTTGGCTCACTTTTTGAGGGCTCAAATTTAATACTGATGAGGATATAAATTATATGCTATCTATGACTAGAGAGTCTTGAGACCCGTATTTTGTGCATCTGATTTTATAAATTTTAACGTTTTGTCTAATTAAAAATGTATAATTTTAGCATCTATTTTTATCAGACATAGGGTGCTTGTTCCTAAAGTCAGCCGTCGCCAGAAGTCGGCCTTTTGAGCTTAAAACTTAAATAATAGTGGATATATTTAAAAAACATATTTTTTTAAATTCGTGTAGGTAGTCTTGCCACTTGCCAATTTAAATCTGTCTATACTTACCTATATGATGCAATACGCAATTAAAAAAAAGCACATTTTTACTTCGCAAGTTTCGACAAATTCATATTGTATGGGGATCGCTCACAAAATATACTTTATAATGTCATGCTTTGCATCATTATGTTTTTTATTGTTTTGTCTACTATCAGTAGATTATTTCACGATGTTCATGAAGTTTCATAGTGACGGTCGAACACTGGGACACGAAAGGCCGACCATTGGATTTTGGGGGCTGATCATTGGGACAATTAGCATTTTTTGTAAACTTCTATTATTTTATGCTTGGTACAATATTGACTATTTTGTTTTAAGTTGGTTACATTGCTTAATCCCTGGTAAATGGAATAACAGCGAAAAAAATATGTATTTATCATTCATTGACTCAAAATCCCTTATGAAAGTACACCTGCCGCTTAACTGGCTGAGCACTGGCGAAACGACCCTATATTCAAAATAAACTAAAGATAAATATCGCTATTAAATTAAAATTTATTAAGGATAAGCATGGAATATATTAATCTCGGTTAATGATTGTCTTGCGTTGGAACGACTGAGTTACGATTACATTGTATTTGCTGAAAAATCTTTCAGAATCCTCACTGTTCGCAGGACACCAATTGATTGTATTTCAACTCAACCAAACTCGTTATATTAATTTAATCTTATCTATTTGATACTTAGCTAACCATATTTAATTGTAACTATTTCGCAGTTATCTTAAAGTGCTCAAAATACTGGTCTTAGCTGTGCACTCCTGTGAGAGATCAATAGGGCGCCGCTGCATGTCCTGCTGGCAAAGCGCAGGCCTGCATACTTGTGAAAAAGTGAAGTCGTCGACCGGCCGCGGCGCCATCTCTGATGATTGATTGATTTCATTGAAGGCGAGTCAAATGCGATTACCATTCCAGGGGCAGGAACGGGATCAGCTCTATTTCTTCAGTCAGCTATTATCGACCACCTCGCCTTAATCATGAATTGCTTGTGAAAGAAACATCCACAAATTATCCCTTATAATATTATAGGGTTGTTTCGCAAGTGCTCAGCCAGCTAAGCGACAGGTGTACTTTCAAAAGGGACTTTGAGTCAATGAATGATAAATGCATATTTTTCGCTGTTATTCCATTAAACAGGGGTTAACCAATGTAACCAACTTAAAATAAAATACTTAATATTGTACCAAGCATAAAATAATAGAAGTTTACAAAAAAATGTCAATTGTCCCAGTGGTCGGCCCCCAAAATCCAATGGTCGGCCTTTCGTGTCCCAGTGTTCGGCCATCACTATGAAACTTCATGAATATCATGAAATAATCTACTGATAGTAGACAGAACAATAAAAAACATAATGGTGCAAAGCTTGACAATATAAAGTATATTTTGTTAGCGATCCCCATACAAGATGAATTTGTCGAAACTTGCGAAGTAAAAATGTGCTTTTTTTTTAATTGCGTATTGCATCATATAGGTCAGTATAGTGCAGATTTACATTGGCAAGTGGCAAGACTACCTACACGAATTAAAACAAATATGTTTTTTAAATATATCCACTATTATTTAAGTTTTTAGCTCAAAAGGCCGACTGCTGGCGACGGCTGACTTTAGTAACAAGCACCCTAGTATTTCTTGAGAAGCAATGTCTTGGTCAGTACCGAATCTAGGAATAAATACATCTCAAGGGTCGTAAAGAAGTACAATATGAATCGGGTTACGAGAGCGATAATTTGAGGAAAAATGTAAATTAGTGATAACTTTGTATAACACGATAATTCCTGACTCAATAAGTGTAATAACACAAAAAGCATAGTTCTGAAATAATTAGGAACAAGATTTTGGGCAGATCTAATTTTTATAGATTTTTATGAAATTCTACGATCATCTAAAAAAATATATTTATATGTTAATATAAAATTAAATTTGATAACTTAGTTATCTCACTTGGTTTATCACTAACGTGACGCGTTTCGCCTCTTTAAGAAGCATCTTCAGATTAACCATATCGCAAGGTAATTTATTTCTAAGGTAAACAATGATTCCAATTATTACATTAAAATATAGTGTAGGGGTGGGTTTTGTTCCATTCTACTGGATGTGATGGTAAGACATAAACCATTTACAAATCAATTACTGGTACTTGGAGGTGAAAAACCCAAGGGAAATAATTTAATTTTATATTAAAAATGAACTTCCACAAAGCTACCGCCGAATCCATAGAAAATATGTATATGTAATTAAAGGGTAAAACACCCACATTTATGAAAAAAATGCGCGGATAGAACTCCTTCCTACATACTGCTAACTCCCTCATTGAACTATATGTGACTCTGAAATCAACGTATTTGGTAGAATGTGGCTAATACAACATTTTCCAATCAAAAGGTCATTTTAGGCCAAAATGTCAGTAAGAACTTTTTCAAAGTAAGCTAACGATTAGTTGAAATTAAAATGACATATTGTGAATATTTCCAACGTTAATCATGGAAAAATAAAACCTTAAATGTATTAACATTTGACACACCCTGGTTTTTCTTTGTTAAGTTTAAGTTTCATTAGGGTCCAGAACTGAAATCGCCCAGCGGTATCGACAATAATTCGGAGAATCGGCCGACTGTTGCCAAGGCCGCTCGTTCAATAGCCGGCGGGCACGTCCGCTGGACGAGTCCATTTTTGACGGAAAGGGGTAGCTCCGACGATGTAGGGAGTTTTTTTTAAATTGTATGTGTGGACCGTCGATTACGATCTGTCGAGCCGGGCGAATTGCCGGCCTCGTGGCGGCGCAGGTGACGATGTGAATTGGTTGTGTTTGTTTTGCATTGGACTTAATTTAAAATCGTTTGTCGTGTCATTTGTATTATAACTTATCAATTGGAATCAATTTTATGTGTTAGGAATAGTATTTTTGTGTATTGTAAACCACTGCATCTTTGATGAAAAATAAATAAGTGTTGAACCGGATTTGAAATAGTGTTTGTCTGAGATCCCAGCCCTTCCAGGACGTTCGATAACCAACCATTCGCCTCTCTTCGATCCAGGTCTTCTCACATAATTTTCTATGGAAATATCTCCCAAATCTCGTCATGTTATTTCGGAATTGTACTGCATAAAGTCAGAGCTAAAAATGAATACTGTGTAGCAACAGTGAGAAACAATCGATGGTGACATTTTTGACAGATTCGCGGGCAGCAAGATTTTCTTTGTAGATGGAAAATTGGATTCCCATTGATAAGTAAACATTTCACGATACAGGGCATATTAATAACAAAAAGATTCAGTGGGTTGCTGTAAATATTGAACAATTATTGAAATGAGTATCTAAGGTATATTTGCAATAAACATATGTATATTTTTATTTATTGTTATCTCAGTCATTTTACAGCTGATCACCAGGTTTGCTGGCCCCCGACGTACTTAAACAAATGGTGACTCTATTGAATAATAAACCACGATTTCAAATCATTTATGATTTCTTAAGAATTTGTGAACGAAAGTTTCCATCGTCGACACCGACACGTTGTCACCTGCGCGGGCGGGGACGCGGGCGCAGGCAGTGTAGGAGTTGTCGGCGGAGGGCGGAGGCTGCGCAAGCGATAGGCCGCCTCACTCGACAAGAACTGAGTGCGGTTCTGTCGTTATGTTATTATCGATGTGCGTTGTTGACGTAGGCAACATCATTAATTATTACCGGCATTTATACTCTTACGAAACTGGTGTAAGAAAGCTCTAAATAATCTGATGGGGTAAAAAGGGCTATGTATTTAGTTCTACAAAGACAACAGTCAGAACTGTAGCTTTGTTCTACTATACTGTAGTTCTATTATAGTAGTAGGTATAAATAGCCACGCTTAGAATATGGCAAATAGTTACGAAGCATTATATGGAAGCGAGTTATTCGATCATAAAGTACATTAGTCAAACAATTCAAAAAAATGAAATTTGAATTAAATATGTAATTTTGCGCACACAATTAAAACTGGTGTATTACGGGAGACCCCCAGTAACGACTTTAAATAAGTAGGGGTTATGGTGGGTGCAACGTTGAGTACTCTGATATGATAAAAATGCATTATTCCGCATAATTGAAACACCGAAAAATTCAAAAATTGAAGCAATGGCCGACACCAGAATACTCTTTTAGTTGTACACGTGTGCAACAGTTTTAGAACCCCCGCGCTCTCCAATACAAAATATTCAAATTATTTTTAAAAAAAAATATGTATTCATTTTTTTACCACGTCTAATCCCAATATGGAGTATGTGAATTCCTAATTGAGTTATCACAAAAGAAATTTTTTGTACAGGAACTGCTTGTTACTCAGTCGTTCAAGGAATTTTCGGAGATAGTTTAGACAGGACTAGTGGTTAGCTTATCGTTCTCGCTTTATTCCGTTTTGGAGAAAATAAATTTTATAGTGCTGTTTGCAAAAAAAGGTTAAAATTGTCCCGCGCATTTGTTGGTTTAGCCTGCTCAGCCTACGGATTTTCCCCGCAGACAATCTTTAGTCTTACAAGTAACATTGGTCGACATTTCAATCTTGGATTTGCAGCACTAAGCGTTTATAAAATAACGGAGTTTAAATAACCGGTGTTTATAGAAATGATAATTAAAAAACATCATAAACGTCGCAATAAATTCGAGTTACAAAATACAACTTCAATAATAATCTATCTGAAGATAAGCTAAGATAAGATTAATAGTTTAAATCGTATATTTTGGTAACCACTTCAGATTATTTCTGAAACTATCTTAAGGCGATTTAAAAAAAGAAACATACCGACGTTAAAAAAATTTCAAAAGCAGAATTAGGTATTTAAAATGGGTTTACAATTATATGCACTTTTTTTAGATCATATTCACTTTCATAAAAATAGTTTTCATTTATACACAAAATCTTGTTTTATAATTATGTCAAAACTATGCTTTTTGAATTTGGATTATTGAGATTTTGTACACTTTCATGTATTTTGTCACTAACGACCCGGGTTTCGCCTTTCGGCATCTTCAGGCATTCGAGCGCACGAATGAACTCGAACTGACTTTTGCGCTCGAATGCCTGAAGATGCCGAAAGGCGAAACCCGGGTCGTTAGTGACAAAATACAGGGAAGTGTACAAAATCTCAATAATCCAAATTTGATATTGAAATTCCATCAAGCACCTCAGTCGATGTCTTAAATTATATGCTTTTTGAGTTGTTACATTTTGAAACTGATACCTATATCGACATAGCTAACCAAAATTAATTTTTAAAATAGTTTTGACGATGGCGTGAAGTCGAAATAGCTATTAAAGTGATAATATTATTGTAGAACTGAATATTTTGTTATTTTTCCCCTATGACAATGGAGTTTTACCAACTAAATGCCAATTCAATCAATAAATTTAAGACTTGCAATTAAATGCACTTTTGTTTAGATCATATTCACTTTCATAAAAACAGCTTTCACTTACAACAAATACATTCCACAAAAACAAATTCTTTCACCAAAAACAAAGTGATCCCACATAATAAAATATATTTTAAGGTTGAAATATAACGTATATTACACTTTTGAAAAAATATTTTCACATATATAAAATCGTTTGCACTCAATATAAATACTCACACTTTGAAATCGATAGTTGTACGAAGCTGTAATGAAATGTCAATTCTACCCTATATTACGCCGCCTATATTGTCTTTGCCCCGCGCATTGTAATACATTACACAAACCAAACCAGACCAACCCTAACATAACCTACCACAACTTAACTCACTATTTTAAAAGAATCCGTGACTAAGTGGAAACTAGTAAAATCAAAGTTTGAGTGTACTAAGTTAATACTATCTAATCCAAAGTGAAAACTATCGAAGTAAAAGTTCAAGTGTACCAAGTGAATGCTGTCTAACACAAAGTGCAATTATTTATAACCCTTTAAAATGTGATTTTGAACTGATCCTCTATGGACTCACATTTTAGATAGCTACTGTGTATTTTTTATAACTTTAATATTGTTCAAGAAGGATTATTTTAGCAAGATTTAAAGAACATAATATATAAGGTCGTTTAATAATAATATAAAAAAAAACTAAATTCGTGAACCTGTCTGAATTTGTGTAATAAATCCCCATGGCTTAATTTCCTCAAACAACTAGAAATTAATCGATATAATCAAGGTCTTTAATGTCTCTTTAATTACCAAAAAAACATTAATTCACCATCCTTAATAATTAAATCATTACACAAAGCTCACGTAATCAATACAATTGAAATGTGCCTATTTACCCTAACATTTAATTAATAATAAGCACACAGCTTCCCTAGAACAGCTCTACAACACTATTACTATGCTAATGTTTTTAATTTAAAATAAACATCACGATGATAGAGTAAGTGAAGATTGTCTATCTCTTCTAAAACGATATATTAAGTTTAAACATAGTTCTTAGGATGGTGTGAAGCCGAAATATGTATCGATAAACAAACTTCTTGTATATTTGAATACTTTGCTTCTATTATAATGGAGTTCTACCGAGTAAATCAATTGTCATTTACTTGGTATAACTATAATTGACGATCAGTAACATTGTGTTGTGTTGAATTGAAACATATTATGTAGAGCACTGAAATACATTGAATAGTGGCCGAGTTCCTCGTATTGAACGAAACGCGAGACCGGCAGCTCGCAAACGCAACGAAAGCCGGAGCGGAGCGCTGTGGGCGTTACAATTTTTAATAACAATTCATTCAATTGCTTCAACTGTGTGTCCGCTGAGCCGCTCTGTTTTATATAGCAATTACAAGACAGCTACTGAAACTAGTGCAGTGTTACCAATAGGACTGTCGACAAATCCATGCTCTGTCCGGTACGGACGATCCCTGATTAATTCTAAATATCCACAAAAAACACTCAATATAAGCCCTTTTGTGTTTTTGTACTAAACAGTTCTGTAAATAATTAAATGCAGAAAGAGCTCAAGTGATGTGGTTGTTTTCCATAGAATGCAATCCTTGCAATATTATGTAATCTTGTTCATGTTTTTTCGATATAGATACAAATTATTGATCATTGCAAATACGGAAGTCAAGCATTCGTGCACTATTTGGACCTTACCCAACCTAAATTCGCATCAATCCAGTAGAAGGTTAAAAAAAGGTATTAATAGCATAATAATTAAATCCACAAAATTATAAAATACTTTTGGTTATTTCGGCATGATGCCGTCTTCAGATCTAGTCAGAAATCTAATACCTAAATTATTTGGAGAATACGTATTATCATCAATAAAATTGCTAAACTATGACATTTAAATTCCACAACGACTAAGAAACAGATTTGATTTTATCAAGCTCACGTAATGGACAAGAATTGTCTAATCTGTATCTGATTCTCAGTATTCTCTGGATAACATTTACACATATTATAATGCAGTCGATCCGTTTAATTGGTACACCGTTTGATTGGGACAGTAGACGATTTGGGACAAATCCCAAGAAACAGAACCTAATAGTAATGAACTTCGGTTATCCGGGAGAGCGTTCCGTTTGATTGGGATAAAATAGATAGCTATGAAGACTTTGTAGATGCAATTTTTGTAGTCATTATATCAAAGCACTAAGCGAAGACGACAGTGATTATGTCTATACCTTTATTCATCTGTACAAATAAGAGGTAAAAACAATATTACGGCGTTATTTTCTGCGAGCTCTAAATAACAGTATTGATTTTATGCAATGGAAATCCTACAAAAACAAAAGAAAGTCTTCACTTGACGAATTTCTGAAGAAACCTTTTTTTACGTATAACTGATTTAAGCTAATTTAAGATATCGGCTTGGCTAAGAGGGCGCTTGATGGAATTTCAATATCAAATTTGGCGCACGTCAGCGCACGTCACACGAGCGAACGTTAGTTCGAGTCCATTCGTGTGCTCGAATGCCTGAAGATGCCGAAAGGCGAAACACGGGTCGTTAGTGACAAAATACATGGAAGTATACAAAATCTCAATAATCCAAATTTGATATTGAAATTCCATTAAGCACCCTCAGTCGATGTCTCAAATTTGAATTGTTGAAATTTTGTGAATTTCCATATATTCCGTCACTAACGACCCGGGTTTCGCCTTCCGGCATCTTCAGGCATTCGACACAAAATTTCAACAATTCAAACTTACTAATTACTTGCTATTTTCTGTAATTTACATTTTTTTTCAATAATAAAAAAAACCTACGTCAATAAAGTATTTTAAAAGATCCTTTATTTTCGTTTATTAGAGCCAGTCACTTAGCAGGGATAAAATTCTTGGGCCAGAAGTGTCCCAATTAAGCGGAATCGACTGTATATGCAGTAGATGCACAAAGCGGAGTATTGGCGACAGTTGCTCGTCAACGATCTGTTTGAAATTGGATGACTATATTACACAGTGACCGAGTTCATTCATTACAGAAAACAGAAACAAGTGCTCACAAATCGTTCTCTCCATCTACAGAGTACAGGCCGACCACACTAAACTATCTCGACTCACTCCATGCCTCGAACCGATTTAGTATAACTATATTGAATTGCCTGAAAAATGTGTTGAATGGTCAGGTCTGTGTAAATAGTGCTAATAGAAAATGCATTACACACTATATTTATTTTCTCACTGATTTTCATCCAAAAAAATACGTCTGGTGGAGGAAAAGACGAGGTAAAACATTGACGAATACGACTTACAGTAGCTAATGTTTTTTTTAAGCCATTTGAAGCGCTAATTTGGAACATATGGCATTTTTATGGAGATGTCTCAACAAAAGTTTTTCTGCAAGAACTAAGATGCTCAATCGTTATTTTTAAAAGATAGGAGGGATAGAAGGATAGGAAAGAACTAGTGTTTAGCTAATCGCTCTCGCTACGCACCGTGTTTAGTATCGTATGAATGGACGGGAATTTTATACATCGCAAACATCTATGCCTTCGAACATAAATCCATAAATCGATTGAAAAATGAGTTTAATGTCCGTAAAAAAGCTAGCGAGATCCGTAACGAAAACGATGTTGACCACTACATCATAACAGGGTCTAACCATTATCGTTTTAATATGATAATTAGTTATTGTATATTATTTCTTTATTGCCTAAGGTAGAGTGTAAGTGGAAGTACATTTTAGAGATCAAATACACCCATGCCTTCGAGCGCAACTTTGAAAATTGATTAAAAAATCATTTTATAAAAGTGTATAATAATTTTAAGCCGTGGACACAATAGCAGGTACAGGATAAAATTCCAGGTGATTTTTCATGTTACGTATTTTGGTGTTAGGGTTTTAAATGGTGCACTCAAAATGGAACGGATATGGGGGCATCCATTAATTACGCGAAGAATTTTTATGATTTTTAACCCCCTCATCCCTCACCCTTGTCAAGAACTGTCAAACTTCTTCAAAGCCTCTATTTCGTTGACATAATTAATGGACATCCCTATGAAATAATGTGAGGATTTTTTGTTCGGTCATAGTTTGAATAAATCGTAATACAGATTTATATTCTAGAATATTTTGAGGTTAAAATTATATCGCTGTTGCATTATAAAACGGCAATTGAAAAGAACCATTGACTGTTGTCCGAGTCGAGGTATGATACTCTAGCGGGGATGTACGAATGTTGCGTTTAGATAAAATATGGAATAAATTAAATTGAAGAGATTTAAAATATTGTCAGCGGAAGTCGATTAACTCGATCATCGAACACCGACCGCCGCGCCGCGTCACGGTCGAGTCCAAGTTAATAACGACCGTTCGAAATTCAAACACGGACCGGATATTGGACCATTTTGACGGGCCGATTTTGTGTCTGTCGAACACGGCCGATAATGGCCGAGAACGGGAGCGACAGGGACGCGGCCTCGCGACCGAGAGGGATCGCAGATAAATTATTACATCGATTCTCGGCCGGAAGGGAGTAATGGTTCACCCTCCTGATTGGGTTATTATTATTACACGGCCGGGCATTATAAAACCAAAAAAGGTGAAAAATTAACTCCTCTACCGACCGCGGTCGTAAAAACTCTGAATAAAGGATTTAAAAGAGTATCAACTGGTCCCTAAAATGGGTTCTCGTTATTCATTGAGGTAAAACAACAGATGCTGGGACTAATGTTTTAATATATTTTTTTAAGAGATGTTTTCAGGTAACCGATTCGTATATTTAATCACTAGACCCATGATCGTGATAATCAGTAAATCTCCAATCGAGTTTCGATAACGGGAACATTAAATTGACTTTTTTATTCATATCCTCCGCCAACTTGAAGCATACGTACTTTCAAAATTGATCAACAGTAAGTACGTAAGAACTTAAGTTGATAATGTTCACGATGAGCGAAACCGGTCCTCATCGTTGTACAAAATAGGGAAGTAGTAAAAATCAACAGTAGGTTTCGTACGAGGACTGGTTGTAAGGCCATGCATACAAAGATTGTGTTAAGAGAGGGATTGCTGTTAATTTTTCTCTGAGCACGTTTGTAGAATTTGGTAGTGTGGTGTTTTAATAATGTTATTGAATCAATGAATATTCTCGAATGGCATGATTGATTGAATACAAAAAAAAATGTTAAATATTTAAAAAAATAAAGTAGAATTCATATGTACTACTTCCACATATTTATAATGATCAGGACCTGTTTCGCTCATCACGAGCATTATTAACTGATAAAAATACAAACATAGCAGGCCTATTTATATAAAATTGAGTGTTAAAAATTAAGGCATATAAAACAATTGGTTCATGAACTAAGAAAAGAAATTACTGATTAGCAAACAAATTATACATAAATCAAATAAAATAATCTACAATTAAAATGTTATGGACCTCTTACAAATCAATAAATACTAATATGGAATCACAAGTATAGATACATCCATTAGCTGAGCAAAAATTTTTCATTACATTACTGATGCATTAAGCAAAAAATGAATAGGGAAAATTATAAGAAAAATTAGTGAACTATTTAAAAACAATCAAATATTAAGTAATAATATATTAATGTTAACAATAAACAGCCATCTTAAGTGGAGAACGCAGAGCAGCTATGAGCATCCACAAAAATTTTATACCTGAAAAACAAAAATTGAGGAGACAGAATCAATTCTTAGAAATTAAAATATAAAAATAACATTACAGGTATAAAACAAATTAATGAATCGGATATAACGAAGGAGAAGATGCAAATGAAGATGTTAAATATTGTTGAATTTGACATCACGTCATTGTCAAAGCTATTGTTAGTAGAGACCGATTATATTTCGATGCCGTGATGTAAGAAAAGCTGTCAATAATATTAAATGTGTGGCCGTTATGGCGGATGTTGAAATGTCAGTTTTACCTTAGCTTACAGAAGAAGAAATATGAGCCTTGGTAAGTTATCAAAAATCTTCTTCACGGATAATGACTAGCATACCGAATTTTGTCACAACACTGACAAATATTTTATTGTGAGAATAAACTCATGATGACAAAAACGGACATTTTGCCAAATTTTGACATAAAGCCAAAGATTTGTACAGATAATGAAGAAAATAATTAATCATTTACCTCCTTGAACTTATTTTCATATTTTATTAGTAAAATTTTTTTTCATTTTAGGCTCGGTTTTTCTGACACAGGCTATTGAATTACCTTCAGATTTTGAGAATCACAGTCTCGAGAACAAAAAATCCTAAAAGGATAATTTACTGCCTGGTTGTGAACTGTGAATTGTTATTTCCTTCGCGAATGTTAATAAAATCAGACCATTCTGTTGTAGCTATTCGTTGGTTATGCATCCTTTGGCCGGTTTCTTCGTGCACATAATAATAATCATACCTGACGGCTTTATCACCCGACAACATTGATCGATCCAAAAAAACACTTGAATTATGTCACATGATGGCTTATTATGGATATCCATTATTGATAGGATCTTTTTGATGAGTTATAGTACAGCTGTGATCAAAGCCATACCATGTAAATGAACTATGCATAATGACACATTCAATTAAACCTTAGGTTCCCAAACTTATTTAACAGCCCCCCTTTTCAGAAAAAAATACTCAACTGGAAATTTACCTTTTTTTTAATAAAATAAAACAGACAACTTCAGTGAACTCTTTTATATACATATCTATAACGTTATAAATAAGATACGCTGATATTTAAATTTAAGTATTTCAAGATTCAAAACTATCCAGCACCATAAAACTGTAGAGTCTGATCGGAGGAAGAAACAAACAGCTCCACTTGAGCAGTCGAAAAGAAGAAAATTTACTGAAAATAATGGTCAAATGTATTGTAAAATATTTAAAAAACTGAGATAATATATTGCTTTTAATACGCAGAAAGTGCTATCTGCAGCATACGTTTTAATAATTAAAAATCATACTTTTTTCATTTCACGTATTGTGTCACAAGGTGCGACGCGTGATTGGCCACTTTGGAAATCCTCTTCAGATTAAATCTAAGTAAGACTGTCAATTATAACGTAGACATTGATTCCAATTATTTACTTAAATTATTAACGGGAAATGCAGAGTAAGATATTTAACGTGTAATGTGCGCGGGAGGGAGCAGATACAAACAATAAAAATATCAATTACAGAGTGTTTCGAGAGGAGAATCTTTTAAGAAATATATTTACTAGCTCCATCTTGCGTAAAATATTATTTATTAGTAATTGCCGGGTCCGTAGTGCAATGGTCAACGTCGTTGGCTTCGATTACGGGCTCAAATCAGAATACGGACAGTTTCATAGATCGATTTTTCAATCGATTTCAAAGGCATAGATGTATTGTATCTCTAAAATTTCCTCCCACCCATCCGATCCTAACAATGGGGAGTAGCGATGCTGACCATTCTGTGTATTATGGCAATGTAACAATTTGTGATTGTAAAGACGAAACAACGGTTTTTTCGCCATTAACCTCACGAGAATGCGCATTCAATTATGTAATTTTGACAGTTAGTCAAGTAACTAACCGATGATGAAAGCATCTAATCGAAATCCCGAAAGGCAATATTTATTGATCGTATTTTGTAATCGATACTACCTTTTCGATTCTTCGATATGTTATCATATTATCCGCGAATCCGCCATTGGTACGAAAAATCTGCTAACAGCAAGTAATAATCAAGTTGGTGACTACATATTCGCTTAAAAATCGGCAGTGAGATCGTGGCTTAAATGTCTCATTTTTGTATGGAGCGTTTTTTTGATTCGAATAAACTTTTTTGGGACACTTGGAGACCGGAAGCCGCGCAAATAAGTTTAGTATGGTCTTCTAACCTCACAAAAAAAACAACTGCGTCTCAGAACGGGTCATCATTATAAATGGCTATCGGAGACCATTCATCGGGCGGACTAAACCAGAAGCCGGGTGGCGATTATTTCATTCAACATTTCGTTTCGATCTTTTTTGACGATTATATTTCGGTCTCATCTAGAAAAAAACTAAACAACTGGTTGTTTTTTCATAGTAATTTTGCATCGGTTGATTTTTCATTGAATATAAATTGTATTTTAATTTTGGACATGGCTATAATATAAATATGCAATGTATGAGATCGTTTTGTTTTGCTGTCTGTATTTGATTGGTGAAAAATAAATAAAGGAATAAAACGTGAAATAAAAACAGCGAGCCAGGCCTTGTAAAGCAATAATTGTCTTGTTTTTTATTATATAGATATTTTTGAAGTTTGATTTGTACAATACAAAGGAAAGTTTTGCATCACCACCGTTTCTCTAACTAGGTACATATTTTATTTCTGTTGTCTTACGACAGTATTTTTAGAATGGGGAGAAGTTGAAAAATTTAAAGAAAATATACACATTTAAAGGTTAAAATAGTGTTAGTGCAGTTACACTTAGATAAGATATGGCTCTGACAAAGGCATTGAAGAGAAGGCTGGTTGGCACAAGAATAGTTAGAAAAGCATGCAGTTGTGGCGCAAAAATACACTAAAAATGTTGTACACCACATAAAAGGATCTCGCTAGTGAAGTAAGTCTTCAATGGCGGTTATCATCGTATTATAGATCCACAATTATTGTGATGATAATTATTAGTCGGGTCCATGGCCAATCTCGTTGGCTTCAGTTACGAATCTCACGGGTTTGAATACCAGCACAGACAGTTTCATTAATTGATTTTTCAATCGATTTTTTGATCTCTGTTCGAAGGCATGGATGTTTGTGACGTCTAAAATTCCCTTCCACCCATCCGATCCTAAAAACTGCGCGTAGCGACAGCGTATAGTTAACCAATAATCCTGTCCTAGCCCTTTCCTATTCCTACTCTCTTCAAAAAAGAGATATTGAGCAGCTGAGTAACAAGCAGTTCTGGTATAAAAAGATCTGTTGAGACCCCTGCATTAGGAGTGGACATGTTTGGAAAAAAAATTAAATTATTCCTTGGCATATTTTCATATTTTGTAACTCAATTACTCTTTTATAGATAAACTTACGCGTAATCAGAATATAAATTTAGATTTTTTTATAGAACGAACCACAGGGTACTAGAATCCCTCTACACAAGAACTAGTGACGCCATAAATGAAAACGTAGGAATAGATTTAAGTCACGTATTTCTCCAATATTAATGCCTGCATGAAAAATATTTTTTTGCTTACATATTAATATAATAATAGGTATTATACATGACAAGATTGGTGAACCACGATTACTCGGCGCATTCAATAACTTTTCGACGTCATACGGTAAGCGAGTAGATCTGATTCCATAAACACTTTACATATTTTGTTCAACTCATTGTCAAGTCAAATTTGGGTAATTCTTGTGCTTGAGATAGTTCGGGCAAGTATTTGAAATCGCTTAATGTTGTTGTGGCGCAAAGATGCAATGACCCCAACTCGCTGCAGCGACCAAGTGAAGTACGCTACATGCCTCTCCGGTGAACGGAAAAAACCGCAAAGGAAAAAAGCGGACAGGAAAAACCCGCACAAAAGAAGGAAAAGAAGTATTCACATTTAAAAAATTTTCAGCTTTAAAAAATGTTAAAATCAGATTTATAATTTTAAATAATATTTTTCAGAAAACCAGGACATCCAACGACGAAAGATTCATTTGTTGCGTTCCGGCCGTTGTTATAGTATTATAATTCTGTTTTTTACCATGTCCGCTCCCAAATTAAATTATATAACTTCTTAATTAATTGAATAAAAACATATGCTCGACGTGGGGAGCGGACCACGTCGAGCATATGACCTCCTAATAGAGGTATCTCAACTCTATGAGAACTGTTTGTTACTCAACCTCTTTTTCTTCGAAGAGAATAGGTATAGAAGGATAGGGCTAGACATTACTAGTGGTTAGCAAATCGATTTCGCTACGCCTCGTTTTTGAGGATAGGATGGGTGGGAGGGAGTTTTAAACATCACAAACATTCATGATTACTAACAGAAATCCATAAACCGATTGTAAGATCAATTAATGAAACTGTCTGGATCGGGAAGTGAACCAGAGACATCCGACACCGTAGCCATCGACGTTACCCACTGCGCCACGGATGCCGACATGTATTAAATTATATAACTTCTTAATTAATTGAATAAAAATAATAGAGATGGATTAATTTACACCTGACAGTCGGAAACCTTTTCGAATCGAAAATAAAATAAAAAATCGTAAATGTCGGTGCGGTGCTGGGAGGATTTCCCACGCACCGCGACCGGATGTGGCTCGCGGGCCGCGGGACGGGCTTCGCCACCGCTACCAGAGCTGCAGACTGCGGGCGCAAGCGCAGGAAGTTCATTAAGTATTACGACAGTTTTAACAACAAGACAAAAACTGATATTTCTGCTCCGAGATTACAACGCACTGTCTCTATACACCCAATCACTAGTGGTGAGCAATATTTTAACGAGATTACTGGATAAAGTGATTATCTTCAATTAATCTCAATGAATGGTACTTCTAGTCAATTCCTACGTTTTAATCAATTTTATTCTTAAGCACTGATGGCCCCACTTATAGGCTCATGCTGCTGACACTTAAGCCGGTGGTCTCCTAGAATACATAATATGATCAATGTTGTAGCACTGTATTACCACTCCTTTTTGGAGAAATATACGTATCTATTCAAAATTAATGCAGCTTAAATTACAAAATAATTTAATTTTTTTTCCATGTCCGCTCCCAATGTGAACCATATGGTCTCCGAATGGAGGTATCTCAATGAATTTTTTTCTATGAGAACTATTCTAAGTTTATCTAAGTTTATATTCTGATTACGCGTAAGTTTATCTATAAAAGAGTGATTGAGTTACAGAATATGAAAATATGCCAAGGAATAGTTAATTTTTTTTTCCAAACATCTCCACTCCTAATGCAGGTGTCTCAACAGAACTTTTTATACCAGAACTGCTTGTTACTCAGTTGCTCAACCTCTCTGTATCGAAGAGAGTAGGGTTAGAAGAATAAGACTAGTGGTTTGCTAATCGTTCCCGCTACGCTCCGTGATGATGGGATGGGTGGGTGAGGAGGGAGTTTTAAACAACACAAACTACGAACATAAATCCATAAATCGATTGAAATATCAATTTATGAAAACTGTCCGGACCGGGAATTGAACCTGAGACATCCGTAGTCGTAGCCCACGACGCTAACAACTGCGCCACGGACTCCGAATTTAAATGAAATGAATAAATAACAATATTTTTAACTATGCATAGAAACACAATAAAACTATAATTTGAACAACTATTCAAATGTGACATATTTATGTTTGCAAAAAGTTTAAAATTATGCCACGCATTTGTTGGTTTGGTATGCTCAGCCTATATATTTAGAAGGAGCATTGAATATGATATTATTTTAAGGGTAAAGGGATTAAATGAATAGAATATTTTGTGTGTGTAAGATAAATGTGCGGTATTTTTGAAATATGCGTACGGTCAAAGACAGACTCAACCGCACGCTTGAGATGGACTCACAAGTTCTTCGTGCATGTGAATCGAAAGAATCCCAGCAAATTAGTCGGATGAAATTAAGACCGGGAACGGATCTCTAGTGGTGCCGGCAATCGGAGGCAAACGTTTAGGAATGCTTGGAGAAGAATCATTTCAGAAACGGCCGATGATGATAGCAATCTTCAGTTATGATCTTTTTAAAGCCGTATTTGCTCTCAATGTTGAGTATACAGAGATTCTTGGCAGAATTTGTTGAACGAGAGGTCTTTGTTGCTCAGAAATTCTCTTAGAATAGGGATGAGATGACGAATACGGTGAGGGGGAGACTAGTAGCCAGCGAATCGCTTGCTCTACGTCCTGTTTTATGAAAAGTTATGATATGTTACAAATATTCATGTGTTCTGGAAACGAATTTACAAATCAATTGAAAATCAATGTGTGGCCGAGCGTTCGAACTAGGGTTTTCAATCCAGGGATCACGATCAATAAGTCAACCCCGTAATCCCGAGATTATTTTAATATCAATAAAAGAATTTTTAATTCAATCTAAATGTAAAAAAAAAGCCTGATTAAACGTGTACCTCGGTTTGCTTATCATACTTTTTAAGACCTAGATAATTAATTTATGTATTGTGGTCCCCATCATCTCATATTTACATATGATTGGATAATCACGCACAAATTTAATTTCAAACATGTTCCCGAGATTAAAAAATTGTGAGTTCCGAAATCCTGTAGAATCCGATAGCTATGAAGACATCAAATTTACATAATAATTATTGATTTTTCCAGGATTTTACAAACATCCATCAATAATTTTGTTACTTGAAATTATTGAAGAATATTTTATTATTTCATCGTTCTGCCGTTATGTATTGAAGCACAATTGGTACATTTGAAGCAGGTAAATGTAGCAGTGATTGGAGGTAAGTACATAAATACCTGTTACATTATCAATGGGAGCTGGTTTTTTTTAACGTAACTCGGTAATAATTGATTGAGGGAAATTATTGGGTTGTGTTGATGTATCATTATTGTCGACCTTTAGTAGTCCACTGACGGATGAAGGTGTTCTCGACGTATATGAGAGTTGAATATCCTATCAAACGAGGCTCGGTGAGTTGCTAAATAATTTTGTTGTCGTTTGTAAATCACACATATCATAATGAATGAAAATACATAATTAAGAAATGTTGTAATAATTAACATACGCAATTACGCATTGTATCACATTTCTGCACGCAAAGGCAGTTTTATCTTGCTATGGATAGTGTAATAAAATGTATCCCATCAGACCACACAATAATATTCAATTATTCAAGCCATGCTAAGTACGCTGACTGTTGTTAATTGACCCACGAAATGAGACGGGATAAGGAAGGTACAGTGTGACCGTAGGAATAAAAATCTGTATGCATGTTTACCACAAAATATGCAAGTGATAATGTGCTGATAATGCTCGCGATAAGTGAAACTGGTGATAAGTGATCATTACACAAATTTGAATGTAGTACACAACAAATTTTGTTTTATTTCTAAAATAGAATGCCTTTACACTAAGGATCGAAATTTTCGTTTCTTATCGACTGAGAAACGATAATGAATTTTCGATTATCGTTCTCGGTTATAAAAAGTAGACATGGATTTTCGAAAGATATTTTATGGCAATTGGGAAAATTTATTCTAGGCTGAAAATTCTAGTTCCAAATTCGGTGGCGGCCAAGTAATGTTGGTAATACTATACATTATTTGTCATGAAACAAATAAAAAATCGATAAATTTTAGAAATATATTGATAGTTAAGAAGAAAGAGAATGCAAAGGATGTTGATGCTAACCGCTAACTGCTCAAAATATTTGTTGGATAAAAAATGGATTATTATAAATGAAAGTTATATATGTTACACCGAACTCGTGAAATTGAATATTCCATGTACTGTATTACAAAAAACATATTGGCTGTATAATGGTATCAAAGGTGTATATAAAAATTATAAAAAGGTTTGCAGTCTATGAACAAAATTATTATCGAAAAAAGCCGATAATAATCGTTGCAAACGATAATATATTTTTTTATCGTTTCGTTCATTATCGATTCGGAAATTTCAACCCTTACTTTACACCATGTATTGACAGTTAACACTTTAAAAGTGAAAAATGAGATTTCGTTCAAAGCAATTCTGCCGTAACAAAGTTTAAAAAATAATGACGTCACACCTTAGCTCTGTCTCAAACTTTAAATCAACGATTCCAAATTCGTATTTTGACCGTTGATTGAAAGATAACTAACTTAAAAAAAACCTGGGATTAACTGTCTTTGGTTTTTCTCTATTCAAATATCAGTCGCCAGAGTAATCGCATGCAAAATAATTATTACTACGAGAAATTACTGGTTTTATAAAATTGGTAATATTATAAAAAAAATAGCCTTTTGATAAACGGCTTCTGAGAAAAGTGTATTTTGATATATGTGACGTGAATATATTTTATAATACATCATTTCTGCTATATATTAAAAAAAATATTGAAAAGAAACGTCAACAGAAACGCGTGCACACGCAGAATGACCGCAAATGGTGCAAACAAATTGCATGCACTCAAAACACTAGTAATAAATAAAATTTAAAAAATACATGAACGATGTAATTTTCAGTCGCGTGTTTTTTCAAAAGGCCACATTACTCAACTTGAGGCCGATAAACGCTTAACAAAACATTGTAAATTTCTTTAACGTGGTTTTGTGGACATACGCGTTCGACATGGTCGACGGCAGACCTGCGAAACCGTTGATAACCGATCCACCAAACACAATGTGTCAATTTTGAATCTTGCATATGATGGCCAACAATTGAGCGATTCAAATGTAATTACAATAACCTACAGATTTTATTATTATTTATGTGAACATCTTTCCAATTAAGAGAAGGCTTCATTAGTATCAAATCAGTAATATAATAAGTTCAGATATACATCAATATACCTAGTTAGTTAGTGGAAATAATAAATTTCTAAAATCTTTCTTACATATATTATAGCAAAAAATACACATATTAATATGTCGGTCTGCTATAAGACCTCCTTCCAAGCGGTGTACAGTAGCGACGTGAAATTTGCACATGTCTTACTGGTTGCCATTTCTAGGTCAACTGTGGTGTTTTCAACTTTCAACTTTAAACATTAATATTAATCACTGTTAACTGTCAATTCTTGGTGGAAAGGCATTACATTTTAAAAATAAAACACAATTTGTTTGTACTACTTTCACATGTTTATATTGATCAGGACTAGTTTTGCTGATTACGACCTGTTAATTATCAACTATTATTATTAATTATATTTTGTGGGTGATGAGGTACGGTCAAAGAAGATATTTTCATCTTTCAATATTAACTAACACCAAAATAACGCCTTCTAAATTATTTAATGTTTCCCATGCGACTTCGTATAATAAATACTAGTTATTATATAGACAATACAAACTGTTTACTAAATTTCAGTTCGAATTCATCTATGCATTTGAATGCCTGGGATGCTAAAAGGCGAAACCTGGGTGAGAAAACTTTTGGAAGTGTACAACGATTAAGATTTGATATTGAAATTCCATCAAGCACCCTAAGTCGGTAACTTAAATCATAATGTGTCATCAGTTGGTAAGTGCAGATATGAGATACGGCAATACAATTTAAATATGTTCTATATAAATATGTTACAGTGCACATCATTCAGTTTTTGAGTCATGTCCAATCTCATTTCCGGAAAATTTTAAATGCATATTCCGAAAGTTTTCTCTGGAAAAACCTGCAGACCAGATATTGACGACTTTTTGCTATGATAACTCTAAGGCAAAGGACGGGGAACCTTTTCATGCGGGAAGACCGCGTTCAATTAACTTCGTGTACCTGCCTATTTCAATGTGTGAATTAATGAAAACAATGAGATGAAACATTGGATTCAGTCGAAAGGCCGCAATTGAGGACAGAGAAGGCCGCAGATTCCCCAACAGCGCTCTAAGCCAGCGGTCGCCAATCAGTGGTCCGTGAGATAATTTTGGCGGGCTGCAAAGTTATTGCAGTAACGTAATCGGATAAATGAATCCATCACCTTTTTTCAAACACGCATCAAAAATTTTATTCTAATATGTTAAACAAGCGTAAATATCATTTCTCTGTATTTTGTTGAAAAAATATTAGTAAAAAAGTCAGTGGTCCGCAAGATTAAAAGTTGTGAATGTCGTCCGTGAGGTTCGATATGTTGGCGACCGCCGCTCTAAGCGACCGTACTGGACTTTGAAAGATTTCGGTATTGGAGAGGAAATGCAAGCACACTTCAAATACGATCCGGGCAAATACATTACTCATAATTTTGCATTTCAATTTTCAATGAATAACTTTAGTTAGCTAACCAGCTGTGTGTTTAAGGAGTCGTGTTGCGTGGGCGGATTTGGGACTCCTGCCACAGATTCCGTTCCTCGTCTAACCAAGCTGTACCTTTTCTGCCGCTGTTGATGCTGGATCCGCCCTCTCCCCTTTCACCTCCTCGGCGAACCGCCCTCAGCTGACGAATTCAGACATAAAACAATAATGCCCCATTGTTCAAATCCTAACCGACGGCAGGGTGGAACATGGAAATATTACAGAATCATATTAACCTATAAATTCACATTATAATACAATTAAATATATATCTGAATAGAAATTTGAATACTTTCATTTTTATGTCGAAATGTGTTTAGCTTCCTTGAGATGCATGGTCAGACTTATTGCAAACATTGGTACACTCAATTTACTTAGCGATATCGTTAACAGATGGTATCCAAAAGCAGGACATGTCTTCCTCCGTAAAGCGGCCCTCCGTTGTCCGCTATTTCAAATTGGTAAAATATACATGGGGCTTGGATGATTCTTGCACTAACTAGCTCTGACAACGCAGTCAGTGGTGTTGGTTCTACATTTGAAAATCCATTTTATTTGCATCTCTATGAATGCTAATGCATATCGATTTTTTGATTGTAAATTTTAGCATTAATTTATTTACTTAAGATAAAAAAAAAAATTACGTCTAATTTCCTATCTAGCTAAGAACCGTCTTGCTTTAAGCAGTTGAAGGTTTTGTGTGTAGGGGAATCCCCAACGAGAAATACATACTGTAAAATCCCTTATATATCGATATCTCAGTTCCAAAGTGTAACAAGTCAAAAATTTGCAGTTAGGCGGTAAGTTTAAGGAAATGCTTAGAATATCAATATCTGAAAACTGTGAAAACTCCTATTAGGAGGTTAAGACATCGACTGAGGGTGTCTGATGGAATTTCAATATCAAATTTCAATTATTGAGAATTTGTACATGTCCATGTATTTCGTCACTAACGACCGGGGTTTCGCCTTTCGGCATCTTCAGGCATTCGAGCACACGAGTGGACTCAAACAGATAGAAGGATTCGAATACCCTATGGTTCTATAAAAAAGTGTAAGTTTATATAATTTAAGTCAATTTGAGTCCACTCGTGTGCTCGAATGCCTGAAGATGCCGAAAGGCGAAACCCGGGTCGTGAGTGACAAAATTCATGGAAATGTACAAAATCTCAATAATTCAAATTTCCTATTAGTAGTATTAGACAAAAATAAAATAGCGTTCTTAACATTATAAATATGATTATATTTTTAAGAAAATTCTCGAATTTCATTAAAATATACCTACAATAATTATATGTACAGTAGAAGATTAAATCTGCAAAAAATATTGTTTCCTAATTATCTCGAAACTATGCTTTTTGCCTTGTTACACTTTTGAACTGAGGTGTCGAAACGTGGAAAGGGAGATTAAGCGACTGTCACTTGAACAATTCTCCGTATTGAACCCCATATTGAAATGCTACGTTTGTAGTCCATTTACTTCGTATTGGTAGCAGATATGACATAAAAAAATATTTTAAACTTATAAGCTTTTTATGAAGTCGTCAGTGGCGAAGTTGGTGACGTCATTGGCTACGGTTACGGATGGCTCGGGTTCAACAGAGGACAGTTTCATAAATTGTTTTTTTTTTTTTTTTAATAAAACACAATTCGTTTGTTGATAATGCTCGTGATGAGCGAAACCGGTCCTGATCATTATAAATATGTGGAAGTAGTACAAATGAATTGTGTTTTATTTTTTAAAATATAATGTCTTTCCACCAAGAAATGACAGTTAACACCTTAAAAGTGATAAGTTAATTTATGATTTCAATAGATTTATGGATATCTGTTCGTAGTCAAGAATGTTTGTGATGTCTAAAAACACCCTCCCACCCATTCGAGCGATTAGCCAACCACTAGGCCTGTCCCAGCCCTATCATTCTATCCCTACTCTCTTCAAAAAAAGAGAGGTTGTGCAACTGATTAACAAGCAGTTCTAATAGAAAAACATTTGTTGAGATACCTCCATTAGGAAACCAAATGCTCCACACTGGGAGCGGACATGGTTAGAAAAAACTTATTATTATATAATAGCATTTATTGAAATAAACAGTTTAGTCCATATAAGAATTGAATTTAGTGGTTGAGTATATTTTAGTGGCTTTAGTTCATCCCTGGAGTATTGTTATCGTTTCGTTCCAGTCGGCCGGAAGTGTAAATGGCCTTGTGTGCCCTTGGCCGGCCCTGCGCAGCCTCAACCTCAACATGAAAATATGAAACTTTTCATATTCTTTTTGTTTCTTTTATTTTCTTTAAGTGTAATATGCATTCGTTGTGTTGTCAAGCGTGCCAACTGGGGAAGTTTAAATAATAAACAAAACAGGAAAGTTACACACGCCTGTAACGACCTTTAAGCCTTTCAAGTATTTTCAATAGTGTTTTTTTAAATTAATATTATGATTTTTCACGCTTTATCCTTGCGAGTCTAGCGACTAACTAATTTGTTTATGGTAAATAAGAACAATTTCAACGACTGAAATACTTGAAGCTTGGACAGCACTTAATGACAAAATAATATATTATAGGACGACAGGAAAATCACAAAAAAAGTATTATATATATTTAGTATTGTCCATTTGCCGTGAAACAACGGACATTGGCTTACTCACACTAATATGCATGTACCTATGTTAACGCATACCTAGAGATGCTTCAAACAGTGTAATACTATTTTTATTCTAATTCATTACAAATGTCTACCGAGGGATTTCGATTTGATACTTTCATAAATGGCTAGTTAGTTGACCAACTGATAAAATTACGAATTTGCAGCGGTTGTCAGCTTTCTCACGCACCATTACGACAAAAAAATAATTCTAGTGTTTTTCATATTTTTGTACCTTCTTATGTTTGGTTATATTAATTTCTTTGACTAGTCCTTAAGGAACGGGGATGGAAGCTAATTAAAAATACTTTTTGTTTTCCCTTAAGTTGTCGATTTCTAAAATTCAATGAATCTCCTCCTAATATTATAACTGTTCACTTTTTGACGTGAGGCCTTATTATTTTACCATCAAAGAATTTTCCTTCATTGTATTCGATACTTCAGGTCATCGTAAGAACTCTCGCGCCCGATTTGCTAACGGACCCTGATATAAATCAACACAAATTGTTAATCTCATACATTTATGACGCTGATAGTTAATCAAGGCAGAACGAATCTTTCTTTTCGCAGTTTCCGAACGGTAGCACTCCTTGACTGATGATTTGATTTTTCAATATTTTCATTTATGTTTTGTCATGGATTTTCTCCTCCACCCTTTCCAATCCTGAAAATAAGCCGTAGAGAGAGCGATAGATAATTGCATTGTTTTCTCTTAACTCCCTACGTCTAAGAAAATGAAAAATGGAGGACGAGCAGCTTTCTTCTTTGTGTAACTTGCTCGGGTTCGGTTTTTTCATACATTGACATTTCGGTTGATACGTCGATTTGTATCCAAAGCACGGTTTTATATAATGTTTTCATCCCTACTCACGCATCCTATCCGATTGTAAAACGACGTTGCAGTGAGACAGACACTCATATTATTAGTCATTTCCAAAAAAAAGAGTGGTTGAGTGCTTGACTTATGACTTGCTCTCGTTCTGTTGAAGTGCTCCATTAGTAATCTATGTGTTCATGAGAGAGGATGAAAAGAGCGTGCCTAAAAGACGAAGAAGAAGAGGATTTAGGACAGCGAGTTACAGGGAAGGTACCAGGCAGCTACCTGTTACGTCAGTGGTCATGGAGAGACGTTGGAACTGGCTAGGTTATGTGCTGCGGATGACTCCGGAGAATCTGAATCCCGCTTGCCTGTTCTTCCGTGCGGTGGGATTCGCGCTCGCTTGACGAATCTGAAGGACTCTGGCATATCATGGGAGGAAGCAAAGCGATTGGTAGGTGACAGGAAATCATGGAGGCGCCGCGTGGTGGTCATATGTTCGACGTAGGGAGTGAATATGGTTAAAGAAGACCGTATGGAGTGTCGATAATAGTTGTACATTTACAAATCTGAATGAAACTACAGATATACTCGCCTTTCTTTCCAGTAGAATTCTTTTGAAAAGTGAATATTTTAAAAGCCCTCATTGAAGTGTAACATTCAAGTTGGGATATTTTAAAAAGTGGGTCCCGGCAGTTGTCTGGCGAGGGGCGAGGGACGCGGAGCGAGGTGCGACGTCCGAACCTGCCAGGTGTTTAACCTACCTACTTATTATTCTCCAGCCTACGCCCAATTTCTACCTATTGTACCTTACCTTTGCTGTATACTTGTATAGGTATGCCTCCACTGACTACCTACCTAAAATTTACAGACGCACCCTGCCGACACTGCAGCATTCTCATATTATTTTTAATATACGCGATTCAGCGAACATATTCGTATATTTAATAATAATAAATCTGTCTCAATTTGCAAATAATCTCAAAACATATGGCTTAAATTTTTGCTGTCATAACTCGATTTAACGACTTATACTGAATTCCTTTTCTTAACTACCTCCTCTTAGTTATTATTCATTCCACAATAATAAACACTATTATTATGGTTTATACAGAAACACCAAATTCACATACACTTTATGTTTTCTTAATGGCCAAAGATGCTTTTCTTTGTTAAGTAATAAGTTTAATTTATTAATCAGTTCATTCCCTAACGACAGTACGGACAGTTGGATAATTTAAGACATCGTCAGTTCGAGTCCATTCGTGCACTCGAATGCCTGAAGATGCCGAAAGGCGAAACCCGGGTCGTTAGTGACAAAATACATGGAAGTGTACAACATCACAATAATTCAAATTCGAATTATGGATGTTATTTCTAAAACTCCCTCCCACCCATCCGATCCTAAAAACGGGGCGTAGTGAGAGCGATTAGTTAATCACTAGTCCTGGCTTAGCTCTATGCTTATATCCCTACACTCTCTGAAAAAAAGAGAGGTTGAGCAACTGAGTAACGAGTTTTTGAGATAGGAGGTCATATTGTCCATATTGAGTGCAACATGGTTAAAAAACATCCTTCTACGAGTATTGTGCCTGAAAATGAAGGTTGAGAAACTATTCTTCATAAAACACATACTGTAGAATAGGGTACCCAAACTTTTCCTACGATGGACACTTTATTTATTTTGTACGGTATGTAATATCAAACTGAAGTCAAATATGTTTCAACTTGTTGCAGCTATTGCAGCATACAAAGCAATTCCAGGTCATCGCGGAACACCTATTAAATTTAGGGTTATAAATAATTGCACTTTGTATTAGATAGTATTCACTTGGTACACTTGAACTTTTTTTTCGATAGTTTGCATTTTGGATTAGATAGTATTAACTTGGTACACTCAAACTTCGATTTGAATAGTTTCCACTTAGTCACGGATTCCCTTAACAAAGTGAGTTAATTTAAGACATTGACTGAGGGTGCTTGATGGAATTTCAATATCAAATTAGGATTATTGAGATTTGAAAGTGAGTTAAGTCGTAGTAGGTTATGCTAGGGTTGGTCTGGTTTTATAGTGAGAGAAAACTATTTTATCTATGTGAAAATATTTTTTCATAAGTGTAATATATATCTATAACGTTAAAGTATATTTTATTATGTGGGATCACTTTATTTTTAGTGAAAGACTTTATTTTTTGTAGAACGTATTTGTTATAAGTGAAAACTGTTTTTATGAAAGTGAATATGATCTAAACAAAAGCACATTTAATTGCAAGTCTTAAATTTATTGATTGAATTGGCATTTACTTGGTAAAACTCCATCATAATAGCGTAAAAATAACAAAATATTCAGTTCTACAGTTCGACTTCACGCCATCGTCAGAACTATTTTAAAACTTAATTTTGCTTAGCTATATCGATATAGGTATCAGTTCCAAAATGTGACAACTCAAAAAGCATAGTTTTGAGATAATTATAAAACGAGATTTTGGGTAGGTTTAATCTTCTACTGTAAGCCTATTTTCATAGTGTTTTTATATTTATAACATTATAAACATAATCTGATTTTCTTCTAATATTAATAAAAGGAGTATGCAGAGGTTTTCACACGATTTTTGTACTTGTTTCAGTTTGGATCTAGAGTAATCATAACCAGTTTCATTCTACAATTCCCACAGATTAACATTTGTTTCATTTTGGAATCAGTTGGTATCGGTGTTCCAACCAATTCTTCATAATTCACTGCAAACTTTAAATTCGTGACGTGTTACACTTTGGAACTGAGGTATCGTTATATTATACTCATATACTGTTTTAGAAGAGATGGACAATTTTATATCATCTCACTTATTCCAACATCATAACTTTTATTCAAAATTAAAATATTTAACGTTCTTTCTGCGTTTTTGAGTTGGTATAGGAAAAATAACGTATTATTAAGTAATCTTTCTCGCGGAACACCAGTGTTCCACGGAACATAGCTTGGGAAACTCTGTAGAAGAATCTGTTCAATATGATAGAAACGGACATAGATAAAAAAGAAACATTTTTTAATCATGAAAATTATACATAAGTTACTTATATCATTTTTAAAATCACACTATTGGAAAGAAAGGCGTATCTATTTATTGCACCTTTAGATTAGTTTTATTTTCCATTCAGTGGTCCTGCCCACCACATTCACTTCAAACCTTTACCTTTGTTGCTTTGTCTCGAATCTGTGCAATAAGGATTCTGAAAAGACATGTGTGTGCTAATAGGATGGGTTAACTGTGCAGATCTTTGAAAGCTTTGTAAAATGTCCCCTCACAATTATGCTTAGTAAAACGAATAATAGTTATTGTAGGATATCGTATTCCAGCAGCATACGTTTGTGGTTCGAGTGCCCAGGTGGGGCAAGACATCTGCATATGTTGTGATTTTTCAATCAAACAATTTCCTCGATTATGAAACGTGTCATTATTTTTAAGCACTCGTATTGAAAACGTAATATAAGTTGCGAGGTCTAAACACCTGTTTCATACTGACATAAACTGAATACAATTTTGGAATGACTAACAACTAAATTTTAAGATAAGATTTTTTTAAATAAGTTTTATTGATTGCATTAACAGAAATAATAATGCTCGTCTTGAACAGTGTTCTAAAAAAATATTCGGGACTGTTCTCAAAAAAGTAAAACAAGACAAAAATTTCATTATTGTAAACATCTTAGGAAACGGATTTAATAGTGTCGCCTTTAGTAACATTTAAAAACACTTTATGTACAGTGGTCGGCCATTTAAGCAACAGGTCTACTTTGAAAGTTGTGATTTTGAGTCAGTGAATGATAAATACATATTTTTTCGCTGTTATTCCATTAAACAGGGATTAAGTAATGTAACCAACTAAAAATAAAATGGTAAATATTGTACCAAGCATAAAATAAAAGAAGTTTACAAAAAATGACAATTCTCCCAGAGGTTGGCCCCCAAAATCCAATGGTCGGCCTTTCGTTGCCCAGTGTTTGGCCATCACTATGAAACTTAATGAATATCGCGAAATAATTTACTGATAGTTGACAGAACAATAAAAAAATAATGGTGCAAATCATGACAATATAAAGTATATTTTGTTAGCGATCCCCATACAAGATGAATTTGTCGAAACTTGCGAAGTAAAAATGTGCTTTTTTAAAATTTCGTATTGCATCATATAGGTCAGTATAGTGCAGATATAGATTGGCAAGTGACAAGACTACCTACACGAATTTAAAAAAATCTGTTTTTTAAATGTATCCATTGTTATTTAAGTTGTAAGCTCAAAAGGTCGACCACTGGCGACGGCCGACTTTAGAAACACTCGCCCTATTAAATGTTTTTTTTTTGTACAAAATTGTCTCTCACCTATCAGATCATCTCGCTTTATATAAAAACAGAACTTCCAAAATTATATACGTATATGAAAAATAGATGTCTTAGTGCAAAGATATTGTATGTCCAGTTTTTGTCGAAATTAAGATAATAGTTAATATATACAAAACTTTCGTCTGCATCATATGTCTATGCTGTAAAAATATTGTACGTCCAAATAGGGTATTGAGGAGATATTGTATCATTCAATTGCATAATGTGTCCATTTCACTCATATTTTTCATGCATCTCAAATTCGATTTTCACAAAACAAGCCAAACTGAACGTACAAAATATCTTTGCACTAATCATCGAAATATAAATACGTATATATATATATATATGATGATGAAGATCTTATCGTAAATTATCACAATACCTTATGTATTATTTATTATAGATAAGTGAGCTGTTGAAAATTGAATGAATCATTCATAATATAATAAATATCTTTGAAGGATCATTGCATTATTGGAGAATGAAGATCGCAGAGGTTGTTAAGGGTATCCAAATAATAAGAATAGGTATGTTGTATGAACGTTTCGTTATAAGTAGATGGAGAATAAAGATTTTGCCCCATAGATAATACAAAAATAATCAGTGTTGAATGGTTGCCTTTGGAACAAAGGTCCGCCACTAAAGATGTAGGGCTACCAACGAACACAGCAAATCTATTCTAACTTTTCAATATTTCATTTACTGTGTTGGAATAAAATTTTTTCAATAATGTAGGTTAATTGGCACCAACGATTAAAAGAAAAATATAATTTAAGCACAACTAATAGATGTATCAATAATCACTTTTAAGGTGTTAACTACTGTCAATTATTGGTGGAGTGACATTATATTTTAAAAAATATAGCACAATTCATTTGTACTACTTTCACATGTTTATAATGATCCGAACCGGTTTCGCTCATCACGAGCATTATCAACTGATAAAAATACAAACATAACAGGTCTATTTATATAAAATTGAGTGTTAAAAATTAAGGTATATAAAAAAATTGGTTCATGAACTAAGAGAAGAAATTTCTGAATATGAAACTAATTATACATGAACCAAATAAAATAGTCTAAAATTAAAATGTTAAGGACCTCTTACAAATCAATAAATACTAATCTGGAATCACAAATATAGCTACATTTAAAGTCCATTAACCACACCAATGGAAATAATTATAAATCGTAATTAATCTTTTTTGTTTTTATTGGGCAGCGGTATCTCATTATTACGTGACAACCCTACAAGGAAATACTTTTTAACCACACTTCCTTGGAAGAAACGAAGTTTTGATTTTCGGAAAAAAAATGAGATGAGCAGTGCAGTGAGCGGGCAGATGTTGCGCTGCGCAATGAAGAGGGGACGGGCGCGGTTCGGGGGACATCGTCTACCTGAAAACCTGCGAAGTTAAAACAAACCGACATAAAGCCATTTTTGACGACACGATTATTTTTTATAATCTTTTTAAAAGATCACTGATGAAATACTACTTCTTGCAAGGATTAAAATTAAAATCAATGTTATTGCTTTATATATTTTCTATTTTCTGATTTATTATTCAGTGTTAAGCTTGAGTCAAATATAAATAAGTCAACGGACGGCCAATTTCAGTCACGTGAACTTCCTTGCTAAGCAAACTGACAATTTTAGGTAATTTGATTAATTCTATAATAGTTATATATAATTTTATTTATCTTATTATCTTTGATTCGATGTAAAATGGGTTTTAATCAATCTATTATTAGCACGTTAAGTCCCGAAGCCGTGTTTCCACGTGACAAGTCAACTATACAATGAATCTCGGAAATGTGTTTTCACGTGATGTTTTTAGTTTTCAAATAGTCATAGTTATGGTATTTATTAGAAATAATCATGGTAACCGTAATAGCAGGTACACAGATAATTCTTAAACAGTAATTCAATTGGTATTTTCGTCAAAAATGGTGACTGACTTTATCTACTGAAAATTGATTATACCATAATACACGCTACGTGTGAAAACACTGTCAGATGGCTTTCCATAAAGGGAAAAAAATAATATAAAATTGCTGACAATAATATTACATAAAATAAAATTAATCTGGTCTTGCAATCAATAATAAAAAGTTTCATTTGATTTAACTAAGTAGTTTCATAGTTATAGTACTGTTGGAAAAAATGCTATTCTTTAGAAACAAGTCGGGCACGAGGGATATTTTCACCTAAATTGGGCTGGGGCACATAGTGTTAATTTATTTGTTGATTAGTGTTTTAGTTATGTTTTCTTACATTGAAGCAGTCCTGTGCAACCGCCGTACCGCGGCGCATTGCTTGTTTGCAAAAAAAATAAAATAATTTGTCACTTGTGTCCAATACTCTGTCCATTTATATAATCTGTTTATTACGTGTATTTATCAAATGAAAAGATTAATATCTGTGTGTAAAATCATGATGTATTTCTATCTCTATTCCACAACATCACTTGTATAAAAGCAAGTAGGATAAAAGAGCAAACGCCAGTATACCCTTATATTTCGCCTGCGCCGAACTGTGAAACCGAAAAATCCGTGCTAATGAGAGAAACAACAATGAACATAGTCAACGGAACACACAACTTCGAAAGATATTGTTCTTCAATCATCTATAAATCCTCAGTCCCACCCTCTCTCCCCTTCTGGTTGACGGCTTCGGACACGGACCAGCAGAAGAAAGAAGAAAATGACTGCACGACGCCAAAGAGAACTTCAATACTGCCTGGGAAACTAGTAGTTTAGTCTTCTCTCGAGGGAAAAACACAAATAAAAACAGAACAATATTTACATTTTGGATACACTAAAAAGTAATTATAAAAAAAAACCTTAAAGCTCGAGATAATTGTCAAAATCGCCAATCGGTTTTACCACATTCAAGATCTCACCATTTATTGCCACCATTTTCCACCATCAACAAACCAACACTGAACTCCTAAACATCGTAAAATCACTCCTCATGAGAGGCCTATCCTCGGATCTTCGTAAAGGATAGATGACACACATCATCGAACATGGACAAAAATGGAAAGTCCCATTTCTTTACACAGCTTTTCATAACACATAAAAAATTAAATTAAAAATATTGATAAGTACATAATTTAAGACATCGACTGAGGGTGCTTGATGGAACTTCAATATCAAATTTGGATTATTGAGATTTTGTACACTTCCATGTATTTTGTCACTAACGACCCGGGTTTCGCCTTTCGGCATCTTCAGGCATTCGAGCACACGAATGGACTCGAACTGACAGACAGTAAACAGTGTATCTTCTATATAATCGTTAGACACTGTTTACTGTCTGTCAGTTCGAGTCCATTCGTGTGCTCGAATGCCTGAAGATGCCGAAAGGCGAAACCCGGGTCGTTAGTGACAAAATACATGGAAGTGTACAAAATCTCAATAATCCAAAATTGATAAGTATATTATGTACCAGTGAAAGTCCTCAGTTACGAAAATAAGCTAAGTAGCGGTAGTTAGTGGCCCGCGGGTCGTAGTTTACCCAGGCTTGACACGTTTTGTGTTTTTGTTAAATTATTGGCTATTAGATAATCACTTACATTTTATGTTGAAATTCCGCTTAGAAAATGATAGATAATGGATTACTTGCGGCCCGTCGTTCATTTTGAATTGACAATGTGCCCCTTCAGCCAAAAGTTTTACAAGGCCTGTTACAGAGTATTTATATACAATATACAATAATAATTTCAAACATTACGTATAAATGAGATAATAAATTTACATTTCCGATTTCAATTAAACAAGAGTCTGGCAATAAAAAAACATTTATATTGTTATAAATATTTATATAGCCACTAGTTTATGAAACAGTGTGGACATATCCGGTCAGGATTGGTGTAGGTATTAAATTTAAAAAATATATGAATCAGAGATTGAGCGTGCAGCTTTTTAGTGGAGCTGCGTTGATCTGTACTCCCTAGTAAAAGAAAAAGGAAGCATTTATGCGCTGTTTCCTGTCCACTCACTTCTTCATTCAATCCTCACTCCTCACTTCCCCAGCCTCCGCTTCACTCTAATTCAGCCCAATATCTATCTCATCGTGTTATTGACTAATAAATAATATGTCTATTCAAACTCTAGTTCAGGGTTTCCCAAACTTTTCTTGCGATGGAACACTTTGCAAATCAAGAAATTTTAACGGAACACTTTATTTATTTTGTAGTGTTGGTAATAATGAAAAATCAATAAAATTAATAAATGAATCAGAAATAAAAAGAATCATTTATTTAGGTATAATTTTAAAACATAGCACATAGAAATATAAGTGAAGAAGTTTGCAATGATTAAGATGATTTTAGGTTCTTGAATTGCAAGAATTAGGTACAATATTTGACAGCTGAATTCTTACAAATATCTGGTGTTCCTGTACTTCCGTTACAGCATATAAGGAAAACCCTAATAATAAACAATAATAATTTTTTCTGATACACTGGGTTCCTCTTCTGATAAATTCACCTAAAAATTATTCAATTGTATAAATCAGAGTCACTGATTCGTTTGTCAATATGAAAAAAACATGTTTGAATTTATTGCGGCATATGAAACTATTCTAGGTTTTCGAGGAAATTCTATTTACGTTCCTTGGAAAGTAGTTTGAGAAACCCTTCTTTATTGAATTAGCTTCATCCTTTTATGCTCTTACAGCTTATAATTATTATTCCTGTGACATCCTTATTCATACGTATCTGCTCTCGGTTTTGTACTTTTATATATTACTAGTATATATATAACATATCTTCGCCGGTAGCATTTAGACGTTGGCGTTATTATGGTATCGTTTTAGTGCAAGGTAATATTAAAAGTTGAAAATATCACCATTGACCGAACTTTATGTAACACCCTCAAAATGTAGTCAATCAATTAATAATAATGTTGAATGTAACAGTTGGCCTAGAAATGGCAGCCAGAATAACAGGTGCAAATTTCACGTCGTTACTATGCACCATTTGGGAGGAGTTCTTGAATTATACGTTACTTATAAGTTACTTGATATTATTTTGAAGTTATTTCGTCACGCTGCATGATATATTACTCGCTTTCGATTGCATAGAAGATTCGAAATACCCATAGATGAATTGATTTGTTTAATAATTGCAAGAATAAAAAATCAAAAATTTCGGGAAGCAATGTGTGGCTGAAAAAATCATCGTGTCTGCTCCAATTTTTGAGCATATAGACTTGTAGTGGAGTATTTGGATAGCGTCTTATCGTAAAGATACTGGTGTAAAGTTAAAGCTCCATTTTCAAAGCAGAGATCCAGGTTGGCATAAAAATCCAGAAATCAATCGAAAATGAAAGTTTACAAACGTCAAATCGCAGATTTGAAATTGTGATTTTGAAACTATAATAATAATAATACAACGTTAACAACCACTTGGCCACGACGATCGGCAAACATAATTCGTGTGTAGGTACTCGGTCCCCTTTTATTTTTATCGCAGTTTTGTGATTAGAAAACGTAAGTAAGGTAATGTGGTTGTTTTATTTAACACGTGTCATAAACAATACGAATTTACTAAGAAATATTATAGAATATTTTCGACATTTCCTTATAAAAAATATTACGTTGAAAACGAAGAATTTGCGGTTTTACGCAACTACATAATATATTAATATGATGTAATAATATTATTTCACGGAATTAGGTCTTCTGAATTCTTGCCTTACGCCACGGAAAGAATTCGGCCGATATTATATATTCAACCTTACCACAATAGCTATTCAAGTTTATTATATTCTTTAGGATATACCTACATACGTCATACACTAATCGACGAATATTCTAAAACATCCATGCCGTTGTATAACAAATCCATTAATACATAGCAAAACTAATTTATGGATGTTTCTATGTCAGTATTCGAAGTCGATATCCTGCAAAATAATTGATTATTGATTATCTGCAACCAAGTATCGCAAATGTTGGGCTTTATCCTCCGTACCACCAGAGTATTTTCGGGTGTAAGAATTTTGATATTACTGTATAATACTCTAGTTCGAAGTAGGCTTGAGAGCTGAGAGTTGTTCCATTGTTTGGGCTCCAACTCATTTGAAATATATCCTTATGGAGGAGAAGATCAGAAGACAAATTCGAGATTTCTCTATTTGGGGGTGTATTGATACTACCCGTAGCTTTATCCAACCTAGTCACATGTTTCGTTCGAATTCTACGAGGTCAAAATTAGAATTCCGCCTTTCTTGATAATATCAAGGTTTATGTTCCTCGTCATTTCTTGAGGAATCGTGGACATGAATTGTTTGTTCTTCCAAAGTGTAGGACCAGCCTGCCGATGGGGATGAGCTTTAACAATGTTCAACGGTATTGTTTCGGTTGTCAACATTCGGCGTGGCAAGAGTGAGTCAGACGAGCACCATATTTTAATCTATTAAAGTAGATTTTGTCTGAACTTACTAGGTAGACTTCCTTGCCAAGTTTCCATTGTTTAATTTTCTTACTGTGTTTTAAACGTTTTTTATTCAAAATAAATAATAAATTACTCGTCTATGGGATTGACCGATGTTACGTCGGGATTTGATTTGATATTACAATAAGGAATTGACGACATTTTGTTTCGCGATCTACTGGTCGATCGCTGTCGACTGGTTGGTCTCCCACGCCGTTTGATAACCCTACGTAGTAATACCACGCATTTTCGTAAAATAAACTGATTTAAAATTTTTAGAAGAGAATTATATCTTGTCGGAATTTGTTGATAGGCGTTATGATTTCCTGTCGATGATAATAATACGATATCCGTGGAGTGACAACAAACTAATAGGCAAATCCAACAACACAAGTCAAATTATTGTGGGCAGTTGATTCACAATTCTTATCTATTCTATAGAAATTTATGACAAAACATATTGTGTCTATCGTTATGTTAAATTTGTGATTGGTTATACCAGCGGTTCTCAACATTTTTTACTTGCTTAGCCCATTTTGCCAAGTTGTATCCGTCATATAGCAATACGTTTTTCTATTTTATGTTATTTCAAGTTTGCAGTTTCTGTAAATAAATAGCATTGGCGTGGCAAGAGGCGTGTGAGCAGGGCGGCGGCAATAGGCTCTGCTTCGTGAAAATTTGTAAAAAGCAGTTGGTTTACACAAGAAGAAATTCAATTCTCTGCTGTAGCTGTCACCACATTTAACAATACGCGAACTGATAAAGTAACTAGTTTCAACAGCATTTTCCAATTTTTTATTAATTGGCAGGATAAACGATATTAAAATCGGCGTATATATTCTTATTTCGTGCTGCGAAATGTTTAAAAAAAGTCACTTTCCATGTTTTCATAATTTGAATGTTTTGTTCGTAGATGCCGTAAATGAAGGGAATGTTTCATGCTGCCATTTGACAGCATTTTCCCACACACCGCACACTTGGGCTTAGGACAGTCTTCATCTCATGGGTGTGAAGTCCATATTTTAGAAATTCGTCATAGCATTTTCTCTTTTTACCTCTCTGAAAAACTGAAGACTGTGCCTTTTGAACGATTTGCGCCATATCATTCGATGTGTTTTGAGAAGTACAGTACGTCTGCCATTATTGATTTATCACCGAGTGCGCCCCCCGGGTTGACAATCGCCGAGTTAGTTGATTATATATTTCAATGTAAAATAATAATAGCTGTATTCAGTGGCGGCCGGTGACAAGAATATTAGGGAGCGTAAGAAAATACTCAACTATTTATGCACGAAATCCATCCTGCGATTCTTGGATTTTGAAAACACTTCAATAACACGAACATTAAAGTCTGATATTGACGATACCAACTGTTTCTCTACACTTCGTCGTAAGAGCATTTATTCTATCTTGAGTCATGGTATTTCTCAAAAACGACTTTATCCTTTTTGATGTTGAGAAACAACGCTCACTTTCCACTGAAATCTGTAATAACTTAATTACAAAGTGTTTTTTTTTGTAAATTTCTAAATTAAATTTCCGATTAAACACATTATTATTAACCTTACACTTCTGAAATAAATTGAAGTTTGGCATAGGACGACCTGCTGCTTTAATCTCCAGCCTTTTCGAAAAATCCCGACGATTTTCTTTAATTCATTATTGAATCAGGCAAATATGAGAGTTATGTAATTAGAAAGTAAATAGATTTGATGGTATGCATTTCTTTGGGACAGGCTCAATATACTAGAGGTCCTTTTGACGTACGTACTAAACATATGCGACAGGTCTCTCGTGAACGGTCGTCATAATTCGGCAAGAGGTGCAATGCTCCTGAATAACTCAAAATTTCGTATGCAAATCGAATGTACGACATAGGTGACGTCACATTTATTTTTATTACTGTTTTGACGCGGAATACGTTCGCTTAACCATTGTTGTGAATCATCGCTTCGTGCAATATTTCTTTAAGGGGAACACGCGGGCAAATTTAATGTTCATGGGAGTACACTGCACTCTTTGCTCCTTTACTAGAGCCGTCCCTGGCTGTATTCGTTGTGGTACAAAAATCTCGTACAATTATACAGAAAAGTAAGTAACACACACGAGATTTAGGGAGTTACTCTATGGAAATTCATGTTCAGTGAAAAATTAAATGTGACTTATAGTCCGGATAATCGAAAAAAATATATACAAGTGACAGGCAATGAAATGTGGATTTAGAATGCAAATTTTTTATTGATATATATATTCACACATGTATGTAAAAATATTAATATTATGCATGCGGACATATGGTTGTAATTAAAAAATATTTTTAGTAAGAGATTCAATCATTGCCAACGCACGGATATTTGTAAGACGTATCAATTGTCTAGACTCTAGAGTTACAATCTTCCTTACACTCAAATCATTTCATGGAGACAAATAAGCATTGAAAGACTTCAGAATGTGTAGAAACAATACTCCTCCCCTCCCCATCTGAGGCAGATATTTCTTTAATTATTATATTATCATTCACAATTTGGAATCCAGGATCTTTCATATCGCAATGTAACCGCTCGGTGCTATCTTCTTCGTCGCACTCTCAACTTATTGGAATGTGTACTACAGTTTTGGTCATATCTCTTATTCTTATACCACTTTCTATTGCATCACTGGAGATTGCTAACGGTCTTTTCGAAACGAAATTTTGTGTTTGCTTGACAAAACACTACGTACTACATAATATGCCTCCAATAAAAATCTAAATTATTAAACAGACTATTTGTCATTCGTTATTATGAACGAAGAACTTTGACTGTAAACGTCTTCTTCTCGAATAATAAAAGGAAAAATGCTGTCGCTGAGTGAACGAGGGAGTGGGCGAATGAAGCGCAGTGGGCAGACGAGGACGAAAAGTTTTGTAAGAAAATACAAACTTTGTATGTTTAATGTTGAATTAGCATACAATTTTGACCTTACGACTTCCTTTTCACGCCAATATTCAAATTAAATCAGTTATATTATTTTAAAGGGCCGATATTGTAATAAAAAGAACAAAAAAAATATTCTTAATAAAAAGTTCTAAAGCATAATGAAGTTAAAATACATATATTTTTGTTAAGTTCGTCGTAAAACAGACTGTAGGATGAGAGTATTCTATTGAAGTTTATGGTATCTGTTGAAGTAGAAGGCAGGAGAAAAAGTGGACGCTTCTGACATGGATGAACGATCTTGAATGTCATACTAAATTTTACACTAAAATTGTAAATAATAATTTGGCGAGTTCGATTAGCCAATCTGAAAGTGACCAAAAGTAAACTGTATCGTTAGTTTAAGTATCCTCAGTCAGTGGCGTTACGTTGAAATATAAAATAATATGTAGCTACACAGAGCACTAAGTGAAAAAAATAAAATTTGAAAAGCTCCGCACAGCAAAAGTAAATTATTCAACTTCGTTATATCTTTCCCACGTATTTTGCATAACGCGTGGGGAAACTCTCATCTTGTGTAAGATGATGGTCGTTTCCGTACACGCTTTCACCGATCGAAAATATTAAGTCGTAGGCATACAAGTTTAATCACAAATTATAACACCTGAATGAATCCATTTGGTCCAACATTGAAGTGCTTGATTTCCAGTAGCGTAAAGCCAGCAGAGACAACAAGACAAACCTGGCCAATTCTTGAAATCGACCACGAGTCTCATGTGAGAATTACGTTATGTCCGATGACTGCGACTAGGGTTTCCAGTCTCGGGATCCCGGTAAATAAGTAAATCCTGCAATCTCGGTATTGTCTAAATATCAATCGCGGGTTTTCGGTATTCACCGTAATTGTCAAAAAATAATTCATATTTCAAATTCCATACTAAAACTACAACGCAGTTTATCTTCATACTTTTTTTATAATACCTACATAATTAGTACACACATGTATTGCGGTGTCTTTCTTATATCTCTTAACTACCGTGACAGCAACATATAATTTTGACAACAATATATTTTTTGTTTATTTTTCCATTATTTTATAAAAGAAATCAATTATCTGTTACCTCAACTATTATCCACAATTAAAATCTTCTAAATATTTTTTTTTAAATGCCCTAGGGCAGCAGCTTCCAACCTTTATGCTTTATGATTGTACTTAGATTTGTTTGTTTATTACGTAAGGTATTTTCTGCTTATTTTCATAAAAGCTGCCTCCAAGATTATATTTTGTCAATAAGTAAAATAAACATTGATTCACTGAATTTTTACTAGTTTTATTTATTTGTAGATATTATATGTGAAAATTATTTTGTAACTAAAAAAATTTGGCAACTCTCCAGATGGAAACCACTGCCCTAGTGTACTCAACGTTGTACCAAGAACCGCCCGCTACGGTTTTACACAATTTTACATGTTATATTTCGCAGCGTAACAACTTTGTGCGTGTTTTTTTCCAGGAATGTCCGAGGAGAAATTTCTCAAGACTTGGTTGCATGCACACTAGTGTGCAGGAAGTTAAGAAATAAATACTCAATAATAATATTAAAAACAAATTGTTTCGGTTTATAGGAGTTGCGTTTCAATCGCTTTTCATAGGACGCCGTGAATTTTTTGAAAGCCTTATAATTTGTCAGAGATGCAACCGAGTGGCATGACAGCCGGGGCCGATAGATCCGACCGATAGTCGTATCGTCTTGGGCAATTCTTCCTGTTTATTGCTCATATCTTAACATTCTCAAAGGATATGATTAGTATTCTATAATTAATTAATAAAATATAAATAATTAATTAATAAAATATAAATAATTAATTATGTAAATATGGCGAATGCTTGGTTCATCACCATCCAGGATGTCTAGGATCTCAATCAGAACACCGCTCCAGTCCAGTTAATCTCTTATTTATTGAAGATGCAATGGCTTAATACAGAAAAATTACTAGTACAATATAAAATTGAGTCTACATTTACGTTTACTTAACACATGAATTTACCTTTAAGTTTTAATACAATTGACACAACAAACTATTTTAAATTTAAATTAAATCCAATTTCAAAACAAGAAAAACCAATTTATAATGACTGCGATGCGGCAGATGCCTCGACCAGCTCACCCATCGGACGAGACCTCCGAAAACAGACTGACTGCCAAAATAAAAATTAAAACTTCAAACAATGTAGGCTCTTCCCTTTTGTCAATGACTTGTCGCCAAGCGGACGAGTCTATTAACAAGCACCTGCTTTCTAATTTCAGCTTTAGTCCATCGGTCGGTCAGCAACCGATTGATTTTTAACGGCTATAAACCGGTTCGGCTAAATAATTAGTTACCACGTATCATTGTCATTAAAGCTATTCGCTGTCAGTTCTGGATCCTTTTAAAACTTAAGCTTAACAAAAAAACCAGGGTGTGTCATATTATGAAAATAAAGTTACAGTTGTGGAGTGCCGTACATCTGAACCGTTGGGGAAATAGTAGTTTTATTTACACCTGAATTGACTGAGACGTTACCTACGTAGTGATGTACGCTGCATATTTACGAAACTTAATACTCGAGGAAAAGTTTTGTTTGCAAAATTGATAAATAATAAGTATTCATCAAACTTTATAATTTTTGTCACTAAAACTGATAATAATTATAAAAGAAAATGATTCGATAAAATGATACTTATGTCAAGTCATCACTTGACACGGCAGAGTTTTCCGGACACTTTCTAATTTCCGCTATAGGCCTTCGGCGGTTAGAAACCGATGGCTTTCAACGACAGCTATCGGTTGGAATACCACGAATCATTGCCATTAACGCTGGGCGCTGTCAGTTATGGACCCTAATAAAACTTAAGCTTAACAAAAAAACCAGGGTGTGTCACATAATTATGTCGTGGCCCGTCGACCTGGACATATCTCCTCTGAACTACATAATCGTCATCATCATCATCTTCATCTTCATCCGTATTACAGTTTAATCGCGTCGATTGGAAATATATTTCTATGATTACATTATAATCAACTGAATCGAGCAATTACACTAATATTTAAATAATTTACAACACGTAACTATTTATTCATATTCAAAGATGTCACTATCACAAAGGATTTGGAATACCTAAATCTTTCTTTTAGTGGTTGATCCAGCGCAATTTTTTTAAACGATCTTCAGAATCGCTTATGACTTCATTACATATTTTTATTGTAAATCTATTCACTCTTTTTTTAATTCTCAGAATTTTTGTGCTCGTAAAAGGAAGAACTTACTATTGAAATAAATTATTGTATTGTAAATTATGGTATGTACCATAAATTATTGTAAAAGAAGTTTAGTATAGAAACAAGTTATGTATTGTAAATCTGTAGGAAGCATCCGGTCTTCGTGGAACTCTGCTGGCCGAGAGCAATTTCTACATAATGATCGCTGCATGTACCAAATTATTATTTCATTATTAGTAAACAATACTTTACACACAACAATATATAAAAAAAATCATTTTTTATTTGCTACTAGTGAGTACCCGGCATGCGTTGCAATGCCCCTCAAAGAAAGAAAGTGTTTTAATTATGTTAATTGAAGTGCTTTTGGACACAACATTTTGTTTTCTGTTTGGTGCGTACACGAATAAATCAGAAGGTTTTCTGAGATGTCACTATTTGTACGAATTCGATTTTTTATTTTAGATATATCTGGATTGTGAGATTGACTTGTTTATATAATAACACTTACTGTAAGCTAAAAATAAAAAAGTTGAGTGTCGGGCTCGGGCAAGGCCGGGCCTAATTGTACTATGCCTATGTTCTTCGCGCAAGTGCAAGCAATAACTTGACAAAGTTTTATCGGAATCGGATGAGCGGTATGGCAGTGCATACGATACGAACAAACCCACATTGATTTTTATATATTAGATTTATCGCTTTTTTTCATGTTACGCTACTCTGCCCTGCTAAGTAAAAACACAGTAATTACATGTTCAACGATTCGTCAGAATCAGACGCCCTATTTTAATATACCTTTTAGTATAGTAATACTTATATATGGTGAGAAGACCCCGGATCGAAGAGAGGCGAGCGGCTGGTTATCCGGAGTCCTGGAAGGGCTGATCTCAGACAAACACCATTTCAGATCCGGTTTAAAAACTTATTTATTTTCCATTCAAGATGCAGTGGTTTAATATTACACAAATATATAAATCTTAACACATAAAATTGATTCTACATTTACATTTACTTAGCAACTGAATTTACTTTAAGTTATAATACAAATAACACAACGCATTTAAATTAAATCCAACGCAAATCAAAACACAAAAACAAACAGTTCACATGTCACCTCCGCTGCCACGAGACCGCAGCTCGTCCCACTCGGCGGATCGTAATCGACTGTCTACAAAAATTAAAAAAACTCCGTGCAAAGTTGGAGCTACCCTTTTCCGTAAAAATGGACTCGTCCAGCGGCCAAAGCCGGGGGCTTCTTGAACGCCTGGCAACATGAAAGAGCGTTTTCTGCGAATTATTGCTGTTTGCCGCAGGCCGATTTCAGTTCAGGACACCAATGACACTTATACTTAAGAAAAACCAGGGTGTGTCAAACCCCCATACTTCTAGTGTCCATGAACTGAGTTCGGACAGCGTAGCAATAATCACACAAAAACAAGATACAATATACAATAAAGAACACAAAAAAATCCAGTCTTAAAAACACACGTGTGGCAGCGCGTCGGTCGTCACACACGAGGCCACAACACAGGTCATGTCGCGATCGGCATCACAACGGACGGTGGTGCAAATTTTCCTACGCCAACAGACCAAAACCAGGGTGTGTCAATGGATAGTGATTTTTCGGAATAATGTACAAAGATGTTCTGTATATAATTGTATGAAAAACACAGTGTTTTCTCAAAACGTACTGTGTTTCTACTTTCAAACAAGATAAAGCTGTGTTTTTACTTACAGACAGTGGCGTAGCTAAGGTTTGTGCCACCCGGGGCGATCCTTGCATTTGCCGCCCCCCCCACGTTTTCTCCAAATTGTTTTGTAGCCATTACGATGCAAAACATTGTGCCGCAGTCAGAAAAAGGCTGTGAAGAGTAAATATAATTTCAAATGTGTCAAAAAATCCAAGTCATTTAAATCAATTTTACATTTATTATTAATATGGAAATGTAAAATTATTTATCTACAATAAATTAATAGGTATATATTCTACATAAAAACGAAATAAAAATTGTGTATTGATTTAACACAAGATATTCAGTAGATTTCACTAACATAACATTTAAAAAAATCGCTTTGCGTTGTTGATGTTGATATTAATTTGTTTTTTTATTAATTTCGCTTTCGAAAAACTTCGTTCACTGCTAGTAGTACAATTGCGAGAAAATAAACTAAAAGCATTTCAATATTTGTGACTTAGATTTTTCTGAAAAGAAATATATTTTGTCAGCGAATCACAAGGCATAACAATTCTTATTTGTTTGTTACCTACATAATTTTCTACTCATTTTTGAAAATGCCGCCCCTAGAAAAGTATATTTTGTCAGCGAGTCACAAATCAGCAGAAGAAAACATGACGAATGGAATGTAGCTTGCATTGATTATGTAAATATAAAAAAAATATTTATTTTTTGCGGTCGAAATTTTCTATTCATTTTAGAAAATGCCACCCCCTAAATTCTTAAGCCGCTGCTTACTGAGTCAAGTTCATTTTCAATAATTACAAAGAAATCGTTCTTTTAATATAATAGACAAAATATAAATTTTACTGTGGTAAAGCGTAAAATATTGAAAATTCTCCATTTGCGGCTGTTGTCCTGCTGTCTAGGCTTTTATATACAACTGGTATTTATTAACCAAGTTTGCCATTGATATAGTGCACTAAAATGTAGACTTTGGCGTTATTATGGTGATATTTTGGTGCAAGCTAATGTTGAAAGTTAAAAATATTGCCGCGGACCATATCTCATGTAACACCCACCAAATATAATCAACAATTTAATAATATAATTTAAGACATCGACTGAGGGTGCTTGATGGAATTTCAACATCAAATTTGGACATTTCAATATCAAACTGACGTCAGTTCGAGTCCATTCATGTGCTCGAATGCCTGAAGATGCCGAAAGGCGAAACCCGGGTCGTTAGTGACAAAATACATGGAAGTGTACAACATCTCAATAATCCAAATTTAATTTAATAATAATGTTCAAAGTTGAATGACGAAAATAGCACAATTGATCTAGAAATGATATGTAAAAATTCGCTACTGTTCACCGTTTGGGATGAGTTCTTGTGGCAGACAGGCAGATTTATACAAGTATTTTCTGCTTTTATTTATTTAGTTGATTTATTTATCTAATAGATACATAACAAAAAATACAAATTATAAGATCTTTGCATTGTAAAATACGTAGTAAATAGTTGAAATTGGCGAGGAAGAAAACCTAGTAAGTTCAGACAAAATCCACTTTAATACATTGAAAAATATTGCTCTAATAATTCACGAGGAATATGTCAACATCCGAAGCATCACCGTTCAACATTTTTAAAGCTTAAAAAGCATTGTCAGTCTGAAGATGCGAGATAAAGAAGCGAGACACGTACCATATTTAGTAACACAGGCAGTGGAATAACAAAGTTACAACCGAATCCATCGAAAATATTGTTAAAACCGTTCCCAGTGGCATACCTATCGACAGGCTGGTTCTACACTTTAGAAGAAAAAACTATGCATGTCCACGATTCCTCAAAAATGAAACTAATCTGATAAGCTGCTTTAACAATAATTGTGCTCGCGTGTAGCGTTCACGTTAGTTAATTTAATAGCATATTGCACGGCATAGCAATGACGTCGTGATTGTCAAATGAAACTTTACTGTGAAAGCCATTATTATTAAATTTATTTTGTTGTAAGTACCGACTCACTTACTTGCTTACAAGTCTTGTATGAACGTTTGCACAATGCATCGTATTCATGTGAAAGGGACCGGATGCAGGATATACTGAACAGTGAACATAAACGTATGTGGAAGTAAATAAATATTTTTATTTAAGTTTTCTATTTTCCGGATATCCGCAATAGGTAGAATTATCTTGTTATATTTCGATTTCTTGAAATCTAACAGATGTTTCAGTAATATGCCGCTATCGCACGCAAGCCTTCTGCAATACTTTTCAAATCGAGTGCGTTGAAACTAGGATTATCAAATTTTTTTTTAGTTTCCTGGACATATTGCCCAAAACTGAAATATGTAATTTCACAATATTTTTTTACAAACTAAATCTTGACATTCAACCTCAATTCTGGACAGCAACTTCAATCCTGGACGGTTGGCAACCCTAGTTGTGGCCCATGTCTCGAAATCGAATATTCAATTGTCATGTGAGAATGTCGGTTTTATTCATTAATTTGTATGTACTTGATAGAGACTTATTTTGATAGGTTAAAAACAAGAAATAATTTAGTTCTACAAGAATTATATGATATAGATATAGTAGATAGCTATATTGGTTTTACGCCATCGTCAGACCTAGTTCATATTATGGTCAGGCTCAGAAAATTGTTCCTCACAAATTAACATATAATAAAATGTAGTAGACATTGATCGTTCCCTTATTTGTCGTTTTCCCGCACTGATCTCTTAAAATTGTATGTAGTTGGCCGTATGTTTCTGGATTGACAGTTTTTGAAATAAGATCGCGGAATAAATATGAACTCAGACACAGACCTGAAGAAATCGAGACGAAATACGAAAATTGAAATCTACATTTGACAACTATTTAAAATAAAATAATTTGAGTTTTAGAAAAACACTTAACTACAGGCGTGTCTTAAGAACAACTCCCCAATACTCCAGATAAACGAAAAGCTTCTAGCAGTTGACGTCTACTCGTTTTCCGTATGACGCAGCAAATTTTTGAAAGTCTAGTAATTTGCTTTCTTCGCCACCAAGTCAGCTTGGGCGATCGGTGCAATGGAAAGATGGACCGACTTACGCAGTCTTTCTTTTCTTCCTGCATTTAATGACAATCCCGTAGGCATGTGTTCAGGTTTTTATTGTATCTACTCATTCCCTTAAGATTTAACAGTATTGACACCATTCAAGTAACTTATTCTTAACACATTCGCAACGGGGGAAATATGACCAAAATACGCTCAGTGGCAGGGCTGATTCGCAGGAAATTGACAATAGGTCATGGAAAGAAAAGCATGAAACTGACCAATCGAGTTTGGATGTTCTCCTAAAGGTGTTTCGTAATATACTGATCAAATTCTTTCAATAATATTATGAATCAAACATGAATTATTAGTTATCGAATGACGGCGTTGGTGTCCGGGCTCGATCCCGCTGCTGACGGTTTTCATAAATTGATCTTTAAATCGATTTATGGATTTCTGTTCGTAGTCTGAGTCCTCCCTCCCACTCATCTGATCTTCACGGGGCGTAGCGACAGTGATTAGCTAACCACTAGACCTGTCCTAGAACTATCTTTCTATCCCTACTCTCTTCAAAAAAAGAGAGGTTGAGCAACTGAGTAATTAATTGATTAAGCAATTCTATAGAAAAATTCTGTTAAGATACCTCCATTAGGAGATCATATGCTCCACATTTAGAGCGGACATGTAACAAAATTCAACGACGCAAAAAACGCCTTCCCCGCCGCAATACAAAAAACTTTGCGACGTGGAACACGCGACCCCCGGAGCTAACGTGTTAATAAATAATTGTTTAATTATAGTATTCGCCGCTGATATGCTGACATTGCTAGTGTTTGCTACCTGATTGATGATGGTGATATATGTTATTATGATGATTTGAAATAACTGTAAGCCTTGTTTGTCGATGCCGCCCATGTGAGATTACTTCGAGTCCATTTGGAGATTCGACATGGCACGACGGAGTCACTTTTGTTGTCGACTTCCGGTTAAAAAACAATCAACGCATATTAATAGCGTGACAATTAGTATTCCGAATCTCACCTCACTTCGCTTCATTAGGTGGAAAATGTGGCCACTTGCGAAATCTACTGACGACTTTGGATGTCGATAAGTGGACAGGACTGGACTCATTCAACGGAGAATGCGCAACAGTCGACTTCGATTGCACTATCTTCATGAACACGTTGAATACCGGAGACGTCTTTTTACGTGATTTTCTGTACTTTCATACAGTCATAGTAGCAATACGTTTTAGAAAAATTATCGGTGACCATAATTGCAAGTACTCAAATTATTCTTAATCAAAAACTCAATTGTATTTTCATCAAAAATAGCGACCGACTTAATCGACAAAAAATCGATTTCATTGTAACGCATTTGATACCCTTCGGAAGGCCACATGATGGTGTAGTCATCGAGTACACTTCTAATTGGAACTGCATAACTTGCACAATCCAGCAAAAATGATGTCAGGGTGCATACCTAAATACGTGTTGATACTAATAACAGAAACAAATTGAAATGAGCCCTGTAGAACCTATAAGGTGGGCACCTAGTAAAAAGGTCTGTAATATCATACAAAATGAAATTATTTTGGTCTTTCAAGCAATAATAAAAAGTTTCGTTTGATATGACTAACTAGTTTCATTGTTATTAAAGTAATTTTAGAAAGCTACTTCAAAACTAAGCAGGACACACGGGATAATTTCACCTAAATTGTGCCGGATCTTACAGTGTTAAATGATTACATTTTGATCTACGACTCGCTGATCCACGCGTCGGTCTTTTCGGTGACCAAAATATTACATATTCATATTAGGTATGCTCTACAGATTTGTATTTGATGTTTGCCGTAGAAAAGCATCAAATGCTAATTCAGACCGTCTGCAACCAAAACTTGGTTTCAAATGGATTGTAAAATGTTAATTATAATGTTGGACAAAATAGTTAAATATTATCATATCATCTAAAAAAATCAGCCGTGAAACAATTTTGTAATATTTTATGAATAATATTATAATATATGTAATTAGCATTTGTTTATTAATTTAAGATATCGACTGAGTGTGCTTGATGGAATTTCAATATCAAATTTGAATTCTTGAGATTTGGTACATTTCCATGTATTTCATCGATGAAGATGCCTAAAGGCAAAACCCGGCTCGTAAGTGACGTAATACATGGAATGTACCAAAGCTCAATTCAATTTTTTTGTTAATTTGGTGAGTTATCGTTTTATCACAACGGTTAACTGAAAGGTTCATTGTTGTGCTATTTTTATAATAATTTAGTATTTACTACTCGGGAAACAGGACGTTAACATTTGGTCATTTAAACGGCTTTATTATAGTGTTATTCTGATGCTAGTTAATGATAAAAGTTGAAACTCGAAAATACCACCGTGAACCGTACCTCATGTTACACCCACAAAATAAAAATGTCCATGAATTAACAATAAAGTTGAAAGTTGAATATATCACCGTTGGCAGAACCTCACGTAATATTAAAATTTGAATGTTGAAGTTAGAACATTTGACTTTGAAAGTGCAGCCAGAAAAAATGTGCAAATTTCACGCCGCTACTGTACACCGTTTGGAAGGATCTGTGCTATTTTCAACATTCATATTTTAATATTATTCTTTATTTTGTGGGTGTTACATGAGGTACGGTCCACGGTGATATTTTCAACTTTCAAAATTATCTAGCACCACAATAACGCCAGCCTCTAAATGACCTAATATTAATGCCCTGTTTCCCGTGCGAAGTCAGGTAATAAATACTATTGATATCATAAAGCTGATAACTTGTAGTGTTTCGACATGCCTCATTGGGAGCTGGCTTTATAGTTTTCCACACGAGTTAATATAAAAGTGTCTACACCGACGTAATATCATTTAAAAATTTATTCAAAACAAGACTGTAGATTCTTGGAAAAATAAAATTTGAAAATGTGTTCAGTAATTCCTCGAAAATGTCTGCTACTTACCAAATTCAACGGTTTGTTATTGATATACAAATAAAATTTTATAAAGGTTTACGTTGTCCAGTTATGTTTTGAGTAACGGTCGCTGTGGTCGAGAGGTAGCACAATTTATTTAGAAATTTATCTAAATTTAATAAACCAGGGGTTTCAACAATTTTTTGCCTAAGGGCCACACTGACTCCTCCAAGTCCCAAGGGCCACCACTCTAGTTCATGACACCAAAATACATTTTGAATTACGCGCAAATTTCGGTTGGTACTTACGGGTAAGTGTCAAGGACATTTCATTGCGAGGGAGTTACCCCATAACCGACAAGGAGAAAACCAGCTTCTGCTTGATTTATGCACTCATATTAAGGTGAAAAAACGATGGCGAGCCGGATACCGGGCATATCCTTCCAGCTACCGCGGGTCGGATTGGTGGTGCTCGCGGACCGTAGTTTAGAGACCCTTGAACTTTCAACCTGCAGTTACATATCGAGGTTATACTGACAGAACGCTATAAGTTAGTTGTTGATGATTTTCTGTTTTAAATGTCAAAATGTATGCAATTTAATGGTCTACATACTGGTAGAACGCACGAAGTCATGGGGTATCATTGTGGCAAAAAGCATGATATAACTATAAATCATCGATACCAAATCTTCTGATTAGTATGCCAAAAAGATTATTCTTTATAATGTACAAAAAAACAATATTATACTTGGGAGAGAGAGTACTTCGGAAAAAAAATGCTCTGTTTTTATGACTTAATGCCTTCTGTCAGTATAACCTAAATATATTATAATATGTAGGTATATATTAAATATTTTGATTTCTTTTTAACATTTTTTTTCCATGTCCGGTCCCAATGAGGAGAATATGGTCTCCTAATATAGGTACCTTAACAGAATTTTTCTGCGAGAACTGCTTGTTACTCAGTTGCTCAACCTCTCTTTTTCGAAGAGAGTAGGGAAAGAAGGATAGGGCTAGGACAGGACTAGTGGCAAGCTAATCGCTCTCGTTACACAAGAAAGTTTATAGACAACACAAACACTCAGACTACGAACAGAAATCCATAAATCGATTGAAAGGACAATCTATGAAAACCGTCCGCATCGGGAATTGAACCCGAGACATCCGTAACCGTAGCCATCGACGCCACCAACTGCGCCACGGACGCCGACGTGTCTTTTTAACATTCTTTGTCAATATATTTAATTCTTAAATAGATACTTCAAACATATAATGTGTTTTATTTTTCTTCTGTTCTGAATTATCATAATTCTGTTTTGTCACCGTAAGGATTTCGTTACTTATCATTTTATCTTAGAGTACGACTCGTAGTTGTGTCAATTTTGAAACACATCAAAATAATTAAATTCATTTAATCTCATAATCTACTTAAATGAAAATGATGCTTCGGTGTCTCCCCAACATCGTCGGTCACGTACTTTGAGGTGTCACAAGTTTTCACTGAATCTTTTTATTTCAACAACGCAACAAACCTTCGTGACCAGAGCGTTGGAGAGGAGCTCAAAACAGGAACTCGGAGCAGTGGAAAAATGTGATTTTACTGTGAGAGCGGAAAATTCACAGTGCTCAACTGCTCCGCAAATCGTTTCTTTATATCAAAATTTCGATCCAAACTTCAAAATACAAAAATGCTCATTTTCAATTCTCTGTTCGTGACCATATATATCTTTCAGATACAACAGGATGCCAAATTCTGTTCAATGTTATCAATATATCATAAAAAAATTCTCACTGATGAGGTATCGGCAAAGCAGAGGGATTGTGTAAATTTACCTTTACAAAAGTTTCCAAGAAAATTGTGTACATATATGTAGGTAAGCCACCTTCTGTTTACCGGATGCGAATGGAGACAATGCCTTTCATAGCGAATGTGAATTTATTCCTGGAAATTTTCTGAAAAAATAGCAATTCAAATTTTATTGTTATGTCGTTATAATCTGCAAATTAAAATCATGTGGGCAGTTTATATTTCGATTTAGCAAATTTATGAGCCTCGCCCAACCATCGATTGGATTGTTTATGGAATATTATTGTATAATTTATTTACGTCTGGCGAGCGTTTTTCGTGGAATTCCTGCGTAAAAAATAGACGTGGTTTAAAATAATGTTTGTCGGTGAAGAAATCTTTGCGAATATACTAATCGTAAATAATTTAATAAAACTTAAACAAAGTAGGTATGCAGTGCCTATTAATATATATAATGGATTCGGGGGTAACTTTGCAGAAATTCATTTAAAATAAAAAATTAAAATTGACAATTATTAATGCAAAGACAAGTCCATCGACTTTCTGTGGTGTTCTGCGTTTAGCAGCGATTCGTAAATGGGTTCCATGCAGTGTTGTAGTACTCAATATAAAAGCACCTAGACGGTTATTTATTTCCACCCCTCCTCCCTTTTGTTCGTTATTTAAAAAAATCTTAATATCTGTAGTTCGAATGCTATTTAAATTTAAAAAAATGAAAATGTGTAAAAAAAAAATGTCTTTCATATTTGAGGATGTTTTGGTCCTATTTAGATTCCAGGGTGAGGGGTTGTCATTTATTTTCACGGTATCTATTTTTTTGCATTCTCGTAATATCTGTCGGCCGCATAAGTTTTGTTACAAAACTTCAAATTTCTACCTCCAATATTTCATATCAAAATCTTTTTTAATATACTTGAAAAGTAAGTTCCAGGTCAAAAAAGTGGCAGGGCGACGCCCTAGCCCCACTGCACCGCTGGTTCCACGACGATAAAATATGCATAATTTAAAATATAATATGCAAATGTTAAGCTTAAAATGTTTAAGCTGTGGCTTTATAAATATAATGTAAGTATCTAGAGTCGTGTAAAACAGTGCTCGATATTTTTTTTCTCCCATGGCACACCTAGTACTACAATTCCACGGCACACCGCAACAACAAATATTTAATTTTCACAAATAGTATTTAGATCTACTGTTTTTTTATTTGATGTATTTAAAAAAGCTTGCATTTTTTTTGAATGTTGACCAATTAAACCCTTTTACACCTAGTTAGGTGGTTCTTAACCTGAAGTAGTACAAACAAATTGTTTTTTTATTTACAAAAGAACATATTCTTAAAAATTAAAGATTATAAAAAATACATTAATAAATGCTGTAGCTTAAAAAATTAACTAAGCTAAGCTACATATAGTATATATATATATGCGTGGGCTTCCAATCCCTGGATCCCGTGCAATTAGTCAATTGACTTAATACCAATACCGGAATTTTGGGATTCGCTATAAAATAGTAAAGCGCACAGGAACAGACAATTTATTGTTTTTTTGCATCATTATCTACAAAAAGCAGTTGACCACTATTCTATTTTTAGATGCGCAATGGAAGATTTTTTGTCATTTAACTGTAACATGTCTTCAATTACTAATAAAATAGAAAACAATCGAAGAAAATAAACGCGCAAGATTCTGCTTGCAAATACTTTTTGCATAATTATAAAAATACCTAGGTATCTACGTATTTTACATACATTTTTTGTGTGTTTGGATGTGTTCATAATTATTATAATTTTGTATTTATATTCTGATACCTGGTTAATAAAAAAATCATCGTTCATCATTTTCACGGGGTTTTATTTTTATTTTGTATGAGGATTTTTATATTTTTTCCGTGGCTTCATTTACACGATTTATCGTGGTAAATATTACCTACAATTTTTTTTGACAATTTAAAATTTGGAAACTTGGTTTTTTTTCAATTCCGGGATCAAAAGGGGTCCGGGATTGGACGCCCTAATATATACGTCACCTGAGCTTATAGGTTTTGACTGATTTCGGTAACATTAGGTAAAATATTATGCGATATTGCTCATTTCTTCGTTTATATTTTGTTGATTGTATAATTTATGTAAGTCAATGTTGATTTTTTTTCTTTTTGTACGCATTGCACTGCGGCACACTTAGCATCGCCTCGCGGCATACCAGTGCGCCGCGCCGCACCGGTTGCGGAGTACTGGTGTAAAATATGCTTTTGACAAAGGTTTTTTTGTTGCGAATATTTGAAAACTACCAACATACCATTGGTGAGATTACAAATTGTATTAATGATTTTTCAAATACACAAATATTACTTATATTATTTTTTCCCCTGTGTTGTTCTGTCGCGGTTCAGTTTTGTCATGTTCTGTTTTATCCGGTTACCCGATTTTATATAGGTACACGTAGTGAATTTTAAACATAATAGAAATAATATGAATTATTGTGTACCAATATATTAAATATATAGATAGAACTCTTATATGTTCCTAAAATTAATTGTGTAAGTCACTTCAACGGTCGAGTAGGAGAGGAGAACATTCGAGGATTCATGTCAGATGACATCAACTCGAGGGCAGCTTTTCGCTAAAGGACCCACCTGATTTAATTATAATTTTCAACATAAAGCACATAAAGTGTAACCCCGATTTTTTGTTACATAAGCGCCCCTTAAAAACTACTAATACGAAATGATTTAAAACTGTTCGTATTGCCAAGACTATAAAAAAATAGCGATGAATTTTGGAAAACACATACACACACACATATATATAATTGTCCTGTCGGCGTCAGTGGCGCAGTTGGTAGTATCGTCGGCTACGGCTACGGATGTCTCGGGTTCAATTCTCGGTGCGGACAGTTTTCATAGATTGATATTTTAATCGATTTATGGATTTCTGCTCGTAGTCTGAGTGTCTGTGTTGTCTAAAACTCCCTCCTCACCCACCCATCCGATCCTCACGGGGTGTAGCGGGAGCGATTAGTTAACCATCCCAATCCTGTCCTAGCCCTATCGTTGTATCAATATTATCTTCGAAAAAAGAGAGGTTGAGCAACTAGCAGTTCTCACAGAAGTTCTGTTAAGATATCTCCATTAAGATACCATATGCTCCACATTGGGAGCGGACATGGAAAAATTTGTCAAAATCAGTTTAATTAGATATCAATAAATCATTTTACACGTCATATCTTTTCGTCAGAAAGTTATTTTCTGTTTCATTTATCTCTAACTATTACTTTAACTGGTATAGAATTTTATTTAATAATAAGATTTTAGAGTCACATAAAACTAGTTATGATTAAAAGAGAATTTATAATTGACCTAACCATTAAAGATTTGAATGCTTGAATGAACATTTTCACACATTGATTTTTCAGTTAATTTATCGATTTGTATCTAGACGTTATGTTTTAGTTTCTCATCGTTCACTTCCTATTCTATCCGACTCTTAACGCAACGTGTAAAAAGGGATTAGTTGTCTACACATCCTTTCCTTACCGCTGCTTAAGTTATTGATTCAAAAACATTTCTCGTTAAAAAACTTCTGTTGAGATGCTCCATTAAGAATCTATATGTTCCATATTAGATAGCAGAAATGGTTTAAAACGTTGATGCACGATCTATTTGACTGAAGGCCAAATCTATCCAAAATAATGTCTAATATTATAGAGATACATACTCAATCACTGTTTATATTCAGATTATATTGGTTTTCAACAAGATCATAATTAATTTGTTCGAGTATCAAACATAGACTTTTTAATTATCAATGAAACTTGGTGATGAAGTACTTGTTATATTTGGCCTCAACAAATTTAATTGTGGGCCTCGGGTTGTGCATCACCGGTTTTAAGCAACGATCGCCAAACTTTCGGACCTCGCGGACCACTAAATTCACAATGTTAAATTCCGAAGATCGTTAACTTACTTTATTTTTAAAACATACCATATTTACAAACATATTTATATAAAATACTGATCATAATAGGTAAGTTTTTACTATGAAATGGTAATTATTGCACCGTGTTCAATTGTAATAGATTAATTAGTGTGATATACCGAAATGTTCTCACGGACAGCTTGTTTAAAAACTGGTCAGGAAATGTTTTTTATGTAGCTAAATATTATAGTACGATATTTAAAATCGAATCTACTGTAAGGAAGTTTACACAACTACCATCAGCGGTGGCCTGCCAATATGTTAACAAGGGGCTCGCTTAATCTTAGAGCTTGGTGTTCTTGGTGTTCCGGAGAAACGGTGGATTTTTTTTATCACTCTTATACAATTATCGAATGTTACTTAATATACTTTGATTACGTAGCAGGTGTGCTGATGATGATTATTCAACAGATTTTAAACTCTCACTGTGATTCAGACAGCCAAAAACACGCCAGTTTGGTCTAAGTTCTCTTCATTGTAGTAAATTAGTTACAGTTGACGATTTTACAGTTACAAAAATGATTTAAAATTAAACGATTTACAAAGTAAAGAAATACAGTAGATTTTAAACAGTAGGAGGCTAGTGGTATGGTTACCTTAAGTCAGTGAGGAAGGCGGGGACATCCAGTTAGGTGCTTGATCTGAGAATATTATTTTTTATTAATTTAGCAACGGACTCGTGCAAGACCCTCCGAGCCCCCTCCAGCTACCGGTATTCAAATGTCAATAGTATAAGTAGGTTCGTGTTCGAATTAAATGCACATCATTGCCTATAACACACACATTCATTAAATTTAGAAAAATACAGCGTTTGTGAATTGAGTGGCTTAAATTTATGATAATGTTGATGGACACGGGACGGTTAACTAGCTATATATGTTTATATTAGATTGATTTTCAATGATATCGTTGATCTAAAATTATAAGAAACATGGCTGAGCGAAGAGAGTGCGGGGAGAAGAGAGTGGCGAATGAAGCGATTGAAATGGGTTGAGAGTATCTGTTGTATATCACACGGGTTGCCACGCCGCGCCGCGCCATATTGCGGCTTCCGGCGCGCTTGTTATTAGCACTAACAAGATCGACCGGAAGAAGCTTTCCTGTATGTATTTTGAGAGTCACTACTGACTGCGACAGGGATTCGAAACCTTCGCGAACCATTTTAACGCTTTCGGCGAAAGTTTCTCGTATCTCTATATTGTTTATACCGCGTCTCTATATCCTATGTCAATTAATCAGATAACCCAGCACCTTGGACAGTTTGTCACTTGCAAGAAAGCTTCCTTGTACTTTGTTTGGTCTCCTTTGATACTCTATATGTTTATCTTTATCTGCGTGATGAATTAAAGTGTAAGTATAGTTCATTGTCGGGTCATTGGTGCAGTTGTATCATAGATTGATATTTCAATCAATGTTTGTGATGTCTAAAATTTCCTCCCACCTATCCGATCCTGCAAACGGGGCGCAGCGACAGCGATACTATGAATTTATCCTCTTTAGCCCTATCCTTCTATTCTCTTCGAAATAAAAAATAAAGTGTGAGCTACTGAGTAACAAACAATTTAAGTAGAAAAAAATATTTTGAGGTGACTCCATTAGGAGATACCTCACATGGTAAATATATACATATACAATCGATTCCGCTTAATTGGGACACCATGAGGCCAAGCATTTTGTCTCAAATTACGAGGTTAAAATATATAACTTTTTTATTCTTTATGTATGTACGTATTTAAATTAGAGAAAACAATAACTAATTAGTAAGTTGCAACAAAATAATCGATAATACTAATGTAAGGAACTAATTAATACGAGTAGCAACACGGACAACACTAAAAGGAGCATAGACACAGTGCTACCTTACGACAAAAATATACGTCATTACTCTGTCACACACGATCGAACGGACAAGTCCGAATATACTTTAAGACTGGTTAGCTACCGCTCCAACTTTTAAGTTGGTCCCTGTCTACAAGTTAGGAACACGATTCGTAAACTGATGAAAAATTTGAATTCTTAACAAAAAATAAATTCAGAAATTCATTGAGTGAAGTCTTTGTAATGCTTTTGTAGGATTGCAATTGCAGAAAATTAGCACAGTTATTCAGTGCGGATGTTGAACTCCCGTCATTGCCCTCTTCTATAAAATAACGCTGTTATATTTTCTTTTGCCTGGTGGGTCACACGAATAAGGAAGGAGATATTCATCATCACCGTCGTCGTCTTCGCTCAGTGCTTAATAACTACAAAAAATTACATCTACTCAGTATTCATTTTCTACATAAAATACTAAAATGTCATGATATTTTTTTTCCAATTAAATATAATGGTGTCTCAGTTAACCGGAGTGAATTACTATTATTATTGGTTTCTGTTCCTTGAGATTTGTACCAAATAGCCGACTGTCACAATTAACCATTGTACCGATTAAGCGGAATCGACTGTATTATAAAGGTTCGGTATATCTGCCCTACTAATACTGGCAATGCATGCATGTGCCAGAATAAAGTTGTAGCTATGTTTACTCTACCTACAATATAACATTCTGGTTCAGACGTCATTCAAAAATATTCTCGCATAACTTTCAGGATGTTGGGTACATTATAGAAAAAACACGCGCGCTATTTTAATAAAAAATGCTTTCCTACTGAGAACATTTCAAAATCGAACGTGTAACATATAGGTAATATATTTATAATAATTATGATTATATTTTACACTATTGGTACTTTTTAAGTATTCTTTGTGCGTTTTAATTAACGTCATCTGAGTTTTTTGTTTCTTTAATTTATTTTATATACGTAATCGTCGTAGAAGGCGATAAATCGAAAGTTGGCTGTTTTGAGTTACAATTTCAGTCCGATAGATTTGAAGAAACGAATATGAATTAAGCCAATTTTATTCACAGTTATTAAGTGGAGAAAAAAACTATGATTATTATTGATATAAAAAGAATAACTAATAATTAAATAAAATTCATAAATGATTACTGAATATCATAAAGTGGTTAGTTTAATAAATAATGGTTAATGTACATATGTAAATAGAAAGACTTAAATTGCATGTCTTATCTTTTCATGATTATCTCAAAACAACGTTTTTGACTTAACGCCTTCTGCCACTATATCGACGATACATACATTGCAAAATATAAGCCTATGGTTAAAGCACAGTGAAAAAAAATAGTGAGCGTTGGTAATTGGCAAGGATGTCAACCTCGTAAGTTCGTCAATAATATCTCAACCTCTCTTTTTGGAGAAAGTAAGGATTTAAGGATGGAGCTAATGCATGACTAATAGCTCTCACTACGCTCTGTTTTTACGATAGTATGAGTGGGGGCGGGGGGTGTAAACATAATCGACATCAATGTCTTTGGACACAAGTGCATAAATCAATTTATGAAAATGTCATGGACACCATAACCAGAAGAGTGTGACGTTGACCACTCGGCTACAGACTCTACCATTAGTATTGCAAGTTAAATCCTGAATAGGGTTGAAATCTTCGATTTGAGATGGTAAGTACTAAGTAGCATTAGGCATAAGTAAACGTGCATTACGTGAATTAAAGTCGCGCGAATTGGAATGGAAAATATACAGCAGAAAAACCAATACAGAAACTACTAAACTATGCATAGTTATTTTACCAGTATTTGATCATGAATAAATAAAAAAGGTTGAATTGCCAGTGCAGGAAATCGAACTTTTGATGAAATAGCGCACTCCTGCAAGAAAAGTGTCATAAATCAAAAATTGCCATTCTTCAGATATCAAAATCTATCTTCTAAAAAACGTCATTTCTACAGTTTTCACTCACCACAAGAAAGCTGAAATGACACTATGCTGTGTGGCGATTTGGCGCCGATAGTGTCACATTTTGCACCATGACAGTTGTCCGGGAACTCGGTATGTTAAACTAACACGAGCGGAAGTAAAAATAACAGTTCCATTATGTTGTGTGGTATTTATTCGTAATTGCTACACCAAAACTGATTTCACTAAATCATCAATATTTCAAAACTAACTGTATTGAGCTGTGTCGCTTTTCATGCGGGGTATGAATTAGGTTTTTTCGCTTTTCTACTTCACAGAAAACACGCATCATATAGGGGAATATAAAAGAAACTTTGATATTTTGTACGATCCCGAGCTGTAGGAAAGGTGTATAAAACTTGAAATCATCAAATGTAACTATGCCCAGTATGACATTACAGTTGAATGTATTTGAAATAGATTTACATAAAAAAGTGTCTGAGAATTAGACGGGTTACAAAGTTATAATGATTAAGATGGGTTAATTTTTATAGTATTTTTAATGGCACCGTTGCAGCTCACAAAAGACATTTACAGTCATTTACGGTATCGACGCCCTGTCGCCCCATCGCTCTCCATGTTTGCCCGTCGATTGTCCTGACAGTCGTACGCTACTGTTCATTTGCTCCATTCCTTATGAGCGCACTAAATAGTGTCATTATTATTTGTCCTCTACTGCTTCCAAATAAGCCAGCAGGGATTCAAAGGTCGATATTCCTTATAAGATACCTAATATATTATGTAAATAATAATTATTAATATAAATAGTCTCGCAATAACACGGGTGGGTAGATAGATACTTTGAATATGGATTGTTTGGGAAAAATAGATGTGACGCAGTTGCGTAAGTTTGGAAGGCATCTCAGGAATTATAATTTCAATGACAATGCTAATCGAGGACTTCCCGTCGGAAACTTGTGCGTTCCGTAAAATGGCGTAGAGATAGGAAAAGTTTGGCGCCGCGCTGATTGAGACAAAATGGCCTCTTAATGGTCTATTTCTATGATGAATTTATTAAACGTGTAAGCAAAGCAAACGCGGTGAAGGTGATAGAAAAACAGAAAACAGCCCACCCACGCCGGCTTCGACTTCGACTCGGCCAGAAGTCCTCATCGAATATTAGAATATTTATAATGGAATACTTTATGGCATATTAATTACGTTTGACAATTTATTCAGAGCACGTAACGGCGTCGACTCGCAAGCGCACGCCGTAACTATAAATGACAAATCATAATATTGTGCTCCGGCCGCCCTCAACATTTTCAACTCCGGGCTCTTGAGATTCTTTTCAACATATATGTGCACCATTTACGACTTGGAGCAATGCTTACTGGTCCCAGTCCCATCGGAAATGTTAGCTTAAATGAATTGCAAAGCATTCAAAAGAAGATCTCTCATTATTCACACCCTCTCCTTCATTCTGCAACCCAGCCTTCAGGATTTTCCTTCTGAAATTTCTGTCATTTTTCTCATCCATGATTATCGTTATTACGCGGCGTAGAACACTTTGCGATAAAGTTGTGAAACAGTTGTCGGTGTTGGTGGGTGCAACCTTTAGTACCCTAGGGATTGTAAAAAGTTTCTAATCTAAAAGTAGGGATTCTATTGGATGCCTAATAGCTAAATTATATTCATTTAATGTTTTATTGTGCTTTTTGCTCCACATCGAGGTATCTACGAGAACTGTGGGAAGGATAGGATAGGGCTGGGACAGAGCTAGCGGTTAGCTAATCTCTCTCGCAATCATTATATTATGATTTTTATTTATGCCAGTCAACATGTTTACAAATTTTGTGTGCATATTAATGTTACATATTATGTTCTTAGGAATCTATGAATCTCCTAATATCGGAAACAATCTTACGGAGCCCCACGGTTCCGTGGCTCACACTTTGAGAATAGCCGTAATTAACATCAACACTATGTCTTTCATTTTCTCAAAGGTGAGAGGCCCCCAGTTAAAGTAGCAGTATCAAGATGTGTATAGAATGGTTTTATTCTTTTTCTATTTACTTATATTGTATCTTGTTATAATCCATGTCTTAAATTTGGATATTGAAGATTAGTTATTGCATGTATAGCACCAAATCGAGGTTCATAAGTGTGAATATATTTATAAATCTATGAGTTAGCTACATCCTACATCTTAATTAGAAACGATTTTAAGGGCAAGGAAATGTTGAAGCTTCCGCGACAGTGACAGTTGCAAATGAATATTCTTGTAATTTACTTTTGAAAATGTCTTCGTTGATTTAGGTATAAGGATTCTGTTTTGAAGGTGGATAAAGCACTAATGGTTAAGTCATTTTTTTCACTAATACGTCTAATGAGTGTTACCAAAAGTTGCTGTTTAAGATTAATAGAATAGTGTTTAAAGAAATATATTCATTAAATGAAAAATGTTTTAAAACTAAATTTTAACCAAATGGATTACATTAAGTAAAGGAATGTTTATTTAGATTATAACAACTATTTTTTTCATAAATAGATGTCACTATCAGAGAAGCTTTATCAGTCCCCTTCCCCTCAATACCCGTAAGTAGGTGCTCTTAATAAACGAAATAAGTGGCATCTCCTGTTGTCTGTAGGTAAGAATCCACCGGAAGTAAGCAATCGCAAGAGTAACCAGGCATCAGCAAATGCGTGTGCTCAACGATGTAGATTTAAATACATGTATATGTTTTATTAACTCAGATCAAAATTCCCCATTGTATCTATTAAAAACGATTATAAGTAAAAATTACATTATAGTAAAAATAAATCAAGCTTAACGTACACATTTAAGCCTTCGCTGTTCACAGAAAGGTTTGGAGTCGCAGCCTATGGTTTGGGAGCCAGAGGCTCACCAGAGTTTTGTAACGTTGTCAAATCAGTATCCATGGAAACGAGCCACCTACAATTTCAGCACCAAAAGTCTATGAAAACTTAGCAAAACCACAATATTTTGACCGTGTTTGGGATAGATAAAAATATTTTCAAATTCTAGGGGCAGTCCGAACCTACTGGACCGCCCCCCCCCTGACATGATCATGACAGATCAGAACAGTGATAAAACAACACTCCCAAAATCAAAACAGTGATAGAACAAGACAGAAGGAATATAAAACACACACTATTTTTGTTGTCTCTATTTATGAATTAAATACATATATTATACGTGCAACACAATTTCAAAGAAATATTAAATATGCTATAATAACTGCAGGTTGTATGCATAGACAATAAATTTAATTGATCGATATTATATTCCGTAAATAAAACGCCTTGAGATGGTCTTAAGTGTCCAAAGGTATTTTTAATTAGTAATTGTAATCGACATTATATTTTAATTTATTATTGTTTAAAAAAAAAACACAATCTGTTTGTACTACTTCCACGTACAGAACCGGTTTTTATCATCATGAGCATTATCAACTGATAAAAATAAAATCATAACAGTGCTATTTATATAAAATTGAATGTTAACAATTACAAGGTAGATAAAACGGTTGGTTCAAGAACTATTGACAAAAATTTACAGGCAATCAAACTAATAACATTAAACGAAATTAAATAGTCTATAATTAAAATGTTAAGGATCTCTTACATATCAATAAATACCAATCTGAAATAAAAAATAAAGTCACACTACAAATCCATTATCTGAGTAAAATATAATGAGTCAATAATTCGTAAATATTCATTAACCACAATAGCAAATTAGGAAATTTTAAAAAAAATTAGTGAACCGTTTAAAAATAATGAAATGTTAAATATGTAATTAACAATAACACTACAGAGCCATAATAAATGGGGAATGAAGATCGACTAGGAGCATTCAAACGATATCTGAAAAACGAATTTAGAGACCAGAATCAATTCTTACAAGTTAAATTATAAAAATATTTTTTTTGATATATGTAATACATATGCATAGATTAATGAATCGGATATACAAGTGGGGAAGACGCAAAAACAGTTTGTTCAATCAATACATTTAATATTATTATTAATTAATGCACTATATTTTGTGGAAGTTACGGTCCATCGTGACATTTTCAACTGTCACATTAACTTTTAACTGAAGACTGGTCTAATCTTAAAGCCCTGTTTCCCGTGCGAATTTTGGGTAGTAAATGCTAGTAGTTCATAAAACGTCTTTTCGATCCATTACATCAATATTGATTGTTTTGTGATTTCCTATATGAAAGTATGTACACATGACAAACATTTCTGTCTCTATGACTTCATGTAAAAGATTTTCCATTTCGAATTCAGTATCAAAATAATGTGTGTGTAAGTATTTACTTACTTTATTTGTATTTCTGAAACTCTACGCTTTCATTTTCGTTGTCCGATAATATGTCAACTAATATTTTATTAACCGGAATAAATTCAAATACGCCAACCATGGAAAACTGTCAGTTGTGAAATACAGCGTGACACAACCCATTATTATTCAGTGTGAATCGTGTCCAGAACTTTCATCGGGTCATGTCTTGTATGAAATTTAATGTGTCAAGCAATCAGTTTTTGGCAACGTCGGATGAATTTTTAGAAGTGGTGAAGGTTCCGAGGTCGCATTCTACCCTTACCGAAGCAAGTGGGGGTGATCTCACTGTGACAGGGATTTCGTCTTATTTCGCAGTCGCCCGCCGTGAACTGGCACCGGCCGGCCGCTAGCCGCTTGCCGTCGCTTAACGAGTTCGCGAGCTTAATTTTGTTTTAATGTCAATTGTTTTTCATTTATTTTTTTGTAATATAAACTGTAACTACTAACTGGAATAAATCGTGAGTTATGACCAAGAATCCCCAGCTTATTTGAGTGTATATGAGAGACCTCCCCATTATTATCAGCTCCGGAGTGAAAGACTTACTCACAAGCGTTATTCAACCTTTTTGTTGCCGTACATCCGAAGAACGTAGTTTCCATCTTGGCACTCATACTGTATCATATTCTGTGGCGTTATGGCAGAAGTTGATATGTCAGTTTTACCTTAGCTTACAGCAAAAGAAATATGAATCTTGGTAAGTTATCAACAATTTTCATTGAAAGTATGATACATTTATCGAATGGATCGTCTTCGTGGATAATGATTAGCAAACCGAACCTGACGAATATTTTATTGTGAGAATAAACCCAATTTGACAATAGCGGACATCAATAATCAACTTTTGCCACATTATATTGCGGAGCTAAGAACAATAATGTCGTAATACCTGAAAATTTCAGGTTCCTGTCAGACGCGTGCTGTGAATTTCCCTATCTTTCGCTCAATAACATGTAAAGTAAAGGGTGCAAGAGAGATATAACGACATGCTGGCGTTTGCTCTATTAGCCTTCTCGCTTATACACAAGTGATACATCTACTACGCGCCGATGGTAGGTAACCTAGGCTAGGCTACATTTTTTGATTTTATTATGAATAAATATCCTAAGAAATCAGAGCTATCCCCTAGAAAATGCGGTATAAAATTAAAATTGATAGCTATGTTATTCCACTAACTGCGTTATTTAATTTATATGACACTTGTTACGCCTCCTTGAGAAGCGGATGCTTCTCAAATACATCAGATTTAGTAACACAATCAACTAAATTTTAATTTTAAATTAACTATAAATTTCCACAAAGTTACCGCCGAATCCATCGAAAATGTGAATAATTTATCGTTAAAATTTAATAAATGAGTTTTTTTGGCTCAGTATAAAATGCTGTAAAACTGATGTTTCTTCGACTTATATTTGTTTGCTCCAACAACAGATATATAAATATACAATATTATAGTAATACGAACATCAATATTATTTTCCATTCAATAGTTGAGTGTCGTCATCTGTTATTAAATCATTTGTGAATGAAGGTTTTACGGCAGTGGCGTATCTACCTAATCAAAAGGGTGGCACCGAGGCCCAACTGTACAAGGGGCCATAATATAAAATCTATGTAGTAATCGCGTCACTCTAAAAACTCCAGAAATCCAATATGTTGGACAGGTGGCATAAGACATAAGAGTCACCACATTTCATTATGCGTATACGCATTTAACAACCAAAAATTACGAAAATGAGTTAATGATTGGATATCATTTTAAAGACGGCAGAGCAGGTATCAGTCAAATGATGTAAATTAGAAAAATAAATTAACCACTTTTTGGAAGGGAAATATCATTTTACATTAATTTTAGGTTTAGAAATTCTGACCCGGCCACTTGATGTAAACCACTATTATATTGACACTCCCTACGTCTAATCCCGTATCTGCAAACATGAGAATTTACAGGAGTGCATTTCAAAGACTCATAATGCAACTCACTATATAATTTTTTCGATAAAAACAGTTTTTACTCTCTCCTGAACAATTTCAATTTTGAGGGCTACATCAATTGGCCAAAACACCAGCAATATGTACTCCTAATGGAAAATCTCAAGAAAATTTATGTTGAGAACTCTTTTCACAGAGTTCGCAGTTAGCTAATTGGTCTCCCTATTTTAAGGATCAGAAAGACTGTGGGTGATCATGTTGGCGATTCAGTACCTACGTGGTTAACGAACGCTCTTGGCTACATTTTCAATCAATTTATATATTCATGTCATGTTTATTGTGATGTTGTAGGTGGATAATTTTTGAAAACTATGAAAACTGCGAATATTAATATAAATAATTATGAAAACGACGTGGCAGGGTGTTACGTGATTTTTTCAAATGGGCTCTTTATTTCTATCTACGCCAATGCCGATCGCTTTACGGTCAAACGAGTGGTGTACCAGTTGTATCACACACGGCCATATTTAAATATTTATGTGACATAACACGCATCGACTTTGCCATGTTTTATCTATGGATGTTGGCATTGTTGGCCCAAATACTCTATTATGAAAATTGAGTGTACGTTGCGTGGGTTGGTGGTACCGACCACAGGCCACACTCGCCAGTTACCAGCCTTGTTCACTTCGCTAGACCAGTGCTCCGAAACCTTTTCTCACCCACGGCACACCTAAGTACTCATAAATATTTCGCGGCACACTGCAAGTCAAAATATGTAAATTTCAAAAACAAAATAAAAAATTTGTTTATTAGTTTTTATTTGATGAATTTGAAAAAGTGACTAATTTATTTTTTTAACAAAAGCCAATTTAACTATTCAACAACTTTTAAAGTGATGGGACATCTACAAATTAGAAAAAAAGCATTAGTAAAAGTATAACTAAAAAAATCAATTTAGCTGCACTACTGAATATTATTTAACCTAAGTTGAGTGGATAAAAGTATGGCCCATTTTTTTGTTTGGTCAAATCTAAAATAGTCTTTCTGTTTTAAATAAGTCTTGTGCAGGATGCGCCACAGGAGCGGTCCTTGAGTTTGTCGCCCCATTCAACTTTTCTTCCAAAAATTATGTTAGCAATCACGACGTAAAAGTTTGCGCCGCCGGCAACAAAAAGAAGTGCGTATTTAAGGCTCATGGTTTGACAATGTATATTATTTTGATACATTCGTTTATTGTTTGTAAAAATTCCATTAGGAAATTTTTCGTTACCAATGCTTCCCAATTTATGCAGCAATGTGCTATTAATGTACGGTAGGTATTTTTTCGTTTTCCACGATAGACAACCGCCAATTTATTCTCCATCATTGGAATTACACTATCCGTGAAAACACTTGTACAATTATTCCATTACATTTGAAAACAATGTAATATTTGTTTGAATAAGAATAATTTAAACGGAGATTTTAGCAACCGAGTGGCTTTAGTGCTTTTCTGATCCATTTAAAAATACTCGATTTTTTCTCATTTTGGACGCTCTGTGCCGCGGCACACCTGGAACCGTCTCGCGGCGCATCGGTGTGCCGCGACACACCGGTTGTGGAGCACTGCGCTAGACCAACGTGAGATCGAAATGCAGGTTACATAATAATATATATTTGGTTTCAACTTAATGTTGCTTTACTCGAGTTGAATTTGTTCATTCCAACGGACTAGCAAGCTGATCTTGAATCCTGACTGGGCGTATGGTAAGCCGGGCATGGTATGGATTTTTGCTTCTTTGCTATCCTTACTTTTCATGCTTGTGTTAAATCGAATAATAAATTCAACTTAAGCAAGTTTAATTTAGCAACTGTTTTCGTATAGCACTGGATATATAGGCTGGACCAGAGGTGGACAACTTATCACTTAATGTAATAACAACTAGTTAATATTAATAATAATTAAGGTGATATGTCGGTCATTAAAAACAGTACACCTTCTGTTAGAAAAGGTTCTAAGAAACATGCATGTACACTTAAAATAATCATGAAACGCCATAAGAATTCAATAAACCAAAACCATTATTGAACACAGTTTCTTTTGTACTGCTTCTTGATCATTATACAAAATCCAAATTACTATAAACGTGTGGGAGTAGTACAAAACCAATTGTGTTATATTTTTAAAACAATGCTTTTCTACCAAGAATTGACAGTTAACACATCAAAAGTGGAAAAAAGAGATTTGTTCCAAAACAATTCTGAGCTGAAAAAGTAATGGCATCACACCTTCGCTCTGTCCCAAATTTAAAATCAAAGATTTCAAATCCGTATTAACACCGAAAGATAATTAACTTTTTAGAGGTTGGCGGATTATTGTCAATAAGACTAAGAAGAGAAGATTTTTCCAAAGACAAAAAAGGTAAGAATTTTTTTACTTTTTTTTTACCATATAGAAATGGATCATTGATAAACATTTCAAGATTCTTAAGTAAAAAAACAGAGATTGAAATTTAATTTCTGGGATGATGGGAGATATTTATTATATAGTCAACATTAAATCAGGACAATGTTGATTTTACTGTGGAAATCTCAATTTTTTTAAACCATATCCGCTCCCAATGCGGACTATTATGGACTCCTAACGGAGGTATCTTAACAGAAGTTTTTCTACGAGAACTGCTTATTACTCAGTTGCTGGACCTCTCTTTTTCGAAGTGAGTAGGTGTAGACGGATAGGGCAAGGACAGCTAATCGCTCTCGTTACGCCTCATTCTTAGGGAATTCTCATCAATCTCAAATTACAATGACCAGATGTGCACAAATACAGTATTGTCAATGAGAACAAAATATACTACTGTAAATATAATACTTTATATAAGGTTTTTTACGGTTTACATTACATTTGCATGCAGGTTTGATTCATAAGACCTGGAATAGAAAAAATAGAAAGTGATACGATATTTACGAATGTTAATGTCATTATTTAAGATATTTGATATTTCTTCGTCTTTCTGGGATAACAACTTCATACAGCGTTAATTGGAGTCCGATTGGAAGGTGATATTGCTTGGCCAATCAATGATAAGACGCGTCACTGTGTAGATTGTAGATACTTTGTCTGATCTCTTCAATACAATTTATTCAAGTGGTAGACAGACTAGGTGCGTAATTATTCAGATTCACGTTTTGGCGACAGCACAGAAGACGCGGCGAGATCGACAACCGAGTGACGTTACATAGAAAAAGAAGACAAAGCAAAGGTAAATAAGTATTTCGTAATGTTCGATTGTTTTACGCAAGCTGGCTGTTACTAGGCAGGAAAGCAGCTGCGCAACGAGCTCGTTCGTAGATATGGTGTGATTGTGTGCACAGTGCACACTGCACCGCGCACTGGTGCGCTGAGATCTGGGTGCGTGTCTGCTGACCTCGTCAAGGTCAACTACACTTCTCCTCCCCCTGTCTTCTGACCCCACCCCCTCAAAGAGCGTTTCGTCTTAATGGTTTCCCCTGTCCTGAGGTATGAGACACACCTGTTTGTATAGTCATCCCAATGAGATATGAGCGCTAAAATTCCTTTTGATTTATTCAACTTCATTGCGTGCTGACTTATTTAGACACAACATTTTATTACTTTTCGACACTGACATTTACTTAATAAACAAAGAAAAGTTTTCTAAAAATATTTTGATTTTTTTTAAAATAAGTTTGAAAACATCAAAATATAGTGGAAATACCATAAATGGTTAGTACTCCAGTAATGAAATTGTGATTAAAATATTACGGACGCTAATGTATTAAAATTAATACAATCGCAGAGTTTCTCAAATGGTATCCTGTGTAACCCTATAGTTTAGCGAAGAAAAAATAAGGTTTCCGGAAGAACAGAAATTTGATTTTTAAGCAAGCTCATACTAGCTTGCTTCCGTCGCAATAAGCTCATCGGCCTTCCACAAGTGTTTATGCATAGTATAATTGGCAGGCTATGTCAATCTATTAAGCTGCAGCGTATTATCGGAAGCCTTGAAGGTCTCATGGGATTCTATTTCAACAGTTCAGTGACAGTCACTAATTGTGTATTGTCCTACAGAATGAGTAATTTGAAACTTGCAAAAAAGCATTTTAAGTAGTCAGAAGAAGTGGAAGAAAATATACTTCTTATTACATTTTAAAAATCTTTGCACAATCATTATATTCAATAAATTGCAAATTTCACTTGAATCACTTTAAAAAACAAACCTTTACCGGAGAATTTTTCTTAGATATTAAATCTCGGTAGCACACAATAGACTCTAAAGAAGTCATGGCGTAAAGCAGTGTTCCGAAACCTTTTGAACTAAGCGCTGGGTGCATTTTGTATGGACTGTTTTTGCGGGCCCTTGAGCACTGATCGCCCTGGCGGAAATTCGAAAGCGATTTGACGTTTGAGTTTACAAGCCTGTAACAGTCATTTGTAAGAATGAAAAAGAGCAGTGGAACAAGCTTAGTAAGCTCATTTAATTTCATAATTATTATACGCTCTTCAATAAGAATAATATTTACCTACCATTATAACTTTTGGAGTGATGAATACAATTTATAAAATTATAACTATGATCGTGTATAATACCGATTAGATATAATTGAATATTTAAAATAGGATAGTTTCGAGTTTTTTACCTGGCTGGCCTTAAATATTCCATAATATTCAACTGTGTATCTGGTTCAGTTTCGTAATACACCTTCCTCTAATATTTTTTATATTCTTCAATATTGAATTCTACAAATTACTTTCCCCAAAAAATACTTATGCGAAAAATTTCCTGTTTAATACCGAATTATTCCAATTGCAGACATTAATATGGTAACCTTAACATACGATTTCATGGAGGATTTTAAACTTAAATTGAACTAACTGGCTTATACAGCAGAGAAGATTTTTACGATGTCGTTGGAGCCCTGTCTATACTTCAACTCTTCACGAATAAAAAATACATGTAGTATTTAGCTAAACCGTTAAGCTATTACAAATAATTTATACAATATCGATGACTTCCGTCGAAAGTGAGTGATACTTCTAAAATTTAAAAAGGATCAATTCATTTTGAGAAATACCACGACTAAAGACAGACAAGGTTTCTCAAACTATCATCCGCGACAACCTGGAATGGTTGTATATGTTGCTAGGGCTGCAACAAATTTAGACGTACTCAAATTCATATTGATATTACCTACCAAAAAAGAAGAAGAAAGGTGGTCCGTCGAAATTAATCCGCAGGAAAGGTTTGGGAAACCCTGGTGAAGAGAAACAGTTGATATCGCCAATATCAGACTTATATTTTCGTATATGTCTAATAGTACTTTCAAAATCCAATATGTGGAGGATGGATTTCTTACATAAATATGTCAATCTTTTTTTGCACTCCCTAATATTCCTGTCACCGGCCGCCACTGCTATGTCCAATCCCGATGTGGAACATATGGAACAGAAAAGAAGTTTTATTCGGAAACTGCTTGTTACTCAGTCACTCCTTTTTTTCGGATAGAGTCAGGATAGGGCTAGGAATGTATGAATATTTTTTTTGAAGAGACTCGGGATAAAAGGATAAGGCTAGTACTAGTGGTTAGATAATCGATCTTGCTACTTCCCGTTTTAAGATAGGATGGATGGGAGGCTATGGCATGTGCGCCCGGGGTAGTCCTTGAATTTGAACACCCCCCCCCCCAGCCTTCATTTTTTTTCTCTAAAAATGATGAGTTTATATTTACAATAGTGGTTAGTTAAGGCCATTTTTTAAATTACCTACTCGTATTGTTTTAATCATAATTGCGCCGCAGACAAATTTTTTTTTTAAAGAAATATAGCTTCTTGGAAAATATGAACTATACTTTTACAATTGTCATTTAGTCCCGCAGTTTCGTTTTTCAAATATGTAAAAATATCTATAAATCATTTAAATAAACTTTATATTTATTATTTCTATGGATATACAAAATCATTTATGTACGATACATTAATTACTTGGTTTTATGTACACAATATTGTACATAAAAACGAATTAAAAATTGTGAATCAATTTAGAAGAAGACATTCAGTAGATTTGTGCGTACGGGACTTGAACCCGAGACATCTGTAGCCGAAGGGGATGTCGTGGACCCCTGTACTAATTTGAAAGAGTTGATGATTTTTAGGCATTTTTTGGTTAAGTGAAAAATAAATAGCTTTATAGCGAAGTTCAAATAATCATTGAAAAATTTTGCCTCAGGACAGCCAACGCATTTCTTTTTGAAACAATCTTGAATTGATATTCTAAAAATATTCGAATTCAAGGCTCTTGATCCGATAATGTGTAGTAAATTTTGATATGTTCGTTTATTGTTTCTAATAATTCCACTGGTAAATTATTAGTCATCATCAATGTTTCCCATGCAGCATAGTGTGATTTCTACGATAGGATTTTTTTTTTTACACACGAGACAAATCGCATTTTACTCCCATCATTGCAGTTGCACTATCCGTACAAACACTAATACAATTATTCAAATAAATATCAAAATAATACAACATTTGTTTAAATGAGAATAATGTCAACAGAGATCTTAGCAACCGAATACCTTCAATTTTTTTATAATATTTATGTGCTCGATTTTTCTCATTTAGGACGCAGTCCGCCGCGGCACCCTGAGATCGTCTTGCGGCGCACCGGTTTCGGAGCACTGGCGTAAAGCATTTAAAAGAGATATGAAAAACAATCGTCAACTCTTTCTTGTCAAGGACAAAACAAAGCGATTGGCGTGCTTCTCCTTGTTCCTCGCGAAGTCAAACATCCTCACATCCAGTATCCGACGAACGCATCTATTCTCAGATCTAAAATACAGTAGTGTAAACAAATATTCTGAGAATGCAAGTATTATTAAAAAAATCGATAAATTATGAGATTTGGTCGACAGTGAACGATTAACGATTTTCGCTAAGTGGGAAAAATTAAATTTTATCCTCATAAATAAGCGACTTCATAATTGTTTTCTTTTTACACGTTTGAAAATCGGCGCTCTCTTGTGGCGATATTGGCTATATTATATTATGTGACGTTGTTTGTGACGATTGGTGCGTAGGTAGGTACCTCCCGCCTACGTGAGGGTGTATTAACTTAAAAAACGTCCAAAAAGTATCTTCAATATGCCTACATCAATTTACGTCGGAAGTTCTTCGCTCTAACTCTATCAATTGTATTTTTATATAATAAACTAGTGAGTACCCGGCATGCATTGCAATGCCACTCAAAGAAAGAAAGGGTTTGTGTTTTAATTCAGTTTATTGAACTGCTTTTGGATTAGAGTTCTGCACAGGCCGAAATTTCATAGACTTACCCGGTTCGAGCCCATCATCTTCAAATCTGGCCCGACCCGAACCCGAGTTTCAATATCACAATTGTTATAACTCAATATTTTTGTTTTTCGTCTGGTGCGTACACGAATAAATCAGAAGGTTTTTCCTAGATGTCGCTGTATGTACGTATTTGATTCTTTTTTTCAATTTTAGATTTTCAATTTTTTTTCTTCAGAACCCTTCACGGGTGTGTGCACAACAACTCACCGAAGTTTCATCGAAATCGTATGAATGGTAAAGGAACGCGTGAAGGAGAAACAAACATTTATTTTATATAATATTTCCCGGCATGATCACAATAAGTACTTCCTGAAAGTTTCGTCGCGATCGGTTGAGGAGTTTAGGAGCCTATAAGATCCGGACAAACCAACAAACCAACAAACAGACATTCATTTTTATATATATAGATTTACCGGCATGATCACAATAAGTCCTTCCTGAAAGTTTCGTCGCGATGGGTTGAGTAGTTTAGGAGCCTATAAAATCCGGACAAACCAACAAACAGACATTCATTTTTAAATACTAGCTTTCCGCAGTAGAAGTATTTCAAAAGACGGCAATTGAAAAATCCTTAATCCACGAGACAAAATATGTTTCGAGAATCCTGCACTCTAGTTATCATCTTTAAAACCGAGTGCTACAGAGCGGTGTCTGCCTGAATCTCTTGCGGACACTAACAGTGCCCGGTCAGTAAGGATCAATACCATTACCGGTGATTTTGTTTTTGATCGATTAATTTCAATTGTCTAAAATGAATTATATGTTTATTTCGCGAAAAGATTTTGTTATTCATTTCGCACATGCGATGAAAAGTTACGTGACTACTGACCTCCTTCCTGTACATATTACGATACTGGCTATGTTTAGTACCATTCCAGTGAACATATTGTACAGAGCAAATAAAAAGGGCTCTATTGATTTACAACTGATATTAAACCATAAATTTTAACAAACAACACGATATTTTAACACTAATTTACTATAGAGTTCAGTCAATCTTGCTGTACTAGCAATATTTATATAATTACACATCGACTGAGGGTGCTTGATGGAATTTCAAACGTTAGACACTGTTTACTGTCTGTCAGTTTGAGTCCATTCGTGCGCTCGAATGCCTGAAGGTGCCGAAAGGCAAAACCCGGGTCGCTAGTGACAAAATACATGGAAGTGTACAAAATCTCAATAATTCAGATTTGATATTGAAATTCCATCAAACACCCTCAGTCGATGTCTTAAATTATACAATCCATTAAATTTTAAAACTGTAAACTATACGAGACGCCCTTGATTTTGAAACAAATAAAAGCGAGTACAAACTAATTTGAGAAATAAACACACCCTAGAATCTTTAGATCATGCCTAACACTGTTCACCCATCAGTTACACTAGCGCGTTTAATCAATAAGATTTATTACCCTGTGCGACAAAAAAATATCGCTTGCACCAAAATGAGTGCAAATTATGAGTGTCAGTTATATCATGATCATAATGATGTTGATCGGTAAGAGTTCAAAATCATGTTGCTGTTTAACATAATGAAACAGATGTGTGGAAGGGTGGCAAACATTGAACTTTTGCAATTTTTTCAAAAATATAACTTTGGAGACTCAGTCACAAATATTGAAATGCTTTCATTTTTTTCCATGTCCGCTCCCAATGTGGAGCATATGGTTTCCTAATGGAGGTATCTTAACAGAATTTTTCTGCGAGAACTGCTTGTTAATCAGTTGCTCAACCCCTGAGCAACTCAAAAACCCTAACTACACCACTGTATATAAAATGAAAAATTTGGCTATTTATCGGATTGGTTGGTTGTGTTTGATTTGAAGACCAATTACTCTTAAATAGGAAAGGTAGGGAAAAAAACCGGACACAATTAGATTTTTTTTGTCGTAATCTGAGTCGCAGTCGAAGTCGGAGTCGGGTCGTTGGTCAATGTCGGAGCTGGAGTCGGGGTCGAGCTTGTTTTGGACAGCTCCACAACCCTGGAATAAACTGTAAGCTGTAAAAATGGCAACTGTCCAAAATCAATATATGTACAATTGTACATATATATTAAACACTTTTAAGGTGTTAACTGTCAATTCTTGGTGGAAAGACATAATATTTTAAAAAATAAAACACAATTCATTTGTAATACTTCCACATATTTATAATGATCAGGACCGGTTTCGCTCATCACGAGCATTATCATGATAAAAAGACAAACATAACAGGCTTATTTTTATAAAATTGAGTGTAAAAATGAAGGTATGAAACTGATGGTTCATGAACTAAGACAAGAAAATACTGATAAGCAAACAAATTATACATAAATCAAATAAAAGAGTTTACAATTAAAATGTTATGGACCTCTTGCAAATCAATAAATACTAATCTGAAATCACAAATATAGCTACATTAAAAGTCCATTTAGCTGAGCAATTTTTTTTTAATGACATTACTAATATAATAAGCAATAATGAATCAGGAAAATTATAAGAAAAAATTGTGAACCATTTAAAAATAATCAAATATTAAGTATGTAATTAATATTAACAATAAACAGCCATCTTAAGTAGAGAAAGCAGAGCAGCTATGAATATCCATTAAATTTTTAATATCTGAAAAACAAAAATTACAGAGACAGTATCAATTCTTACAAGTTAAAAATAGCCTTACAGGTATAATACAAATTAATGAAGCGGATATAACAAAGGAGAAGATGCAAAGACGGTTTGCTCATTCAATAAATTTGAATTGGACAAAAATTAATATCTATCTATTTCTAAAATCTCTTGTTTATCTAATTTTAAAGATTTGTTTTTTTTTAATATATATTAAACTTCTACAAGCTTACAAAGTACAGCTTTGTAAACTTGTAGATTTTTCTGTCAACCTGCTTTGATAAAAATCACCCACTCTTAAATGCGGCGCATCCTTTTTTAATAAATGCTGTATAGATATCATGTTTTTACTTACATTGGAATAATTTAAGAGATTAACTTTAGTTTAGTTAAATCGCAGTAAGGTTCCCATTTAACAAGTAGGACATAATCTGTGTCTATTTATAGCTATCGCTGTACTGTATATTTATTATCATGTCTCCATGTTTTGACAATGAATATATTTGTTCTGCGCTGTATGAATGGGTGTGTTATTTTACTTTTTGTATTTGTAATATTATCAGTGAGTTTACGTTAGTGATAGTTATTACAATACTGTCAGTCATTGTCAGATATTAATAATTTTTCAGATATTTTAGTGTAATTTGGATGTGTGTGGCTTAGTTAAATCATTTAAAAATATTTTAATTCACTTTTCCAACCATTTTCGCTCCCAATGTGGAGTGGGTATGTCGACTTCTAATGGAGCATCTAAACCAGGTCTGGGAAAACTTTTTGGCTTAAGGGCCACGTTGAGAATTCAAAATGAACGGCCGGCCGTTTATAAAATATTATTTTTAAATATATATTATTAATTATTACGAAAAGAGAAAGTTAACATACAAAAGTGATTCTTTCATAACCAATTCAGGGCATTAGCGGAGCCGGAGCACGGGAAATTTGCAATGCTCTGTTTATTAATTTCATCCTAAATTACAATGAATATATTTTTTTATGTACTAATTATCATTAAACTATTACATTTGGCATTTCGCTACAGTACAATTATTTGATTTAACTACTCGAGTGAGTATTGAGCTACTTTTCTCTGAACTGAAATTGTTAGAAAGCGAGAATAGGCAAACTATGAAGGATGCTATGCTTTCGGCCATTATATAATCAATAATGATAATAATAATTTATAATGCTTATTTTAAACCTATTTTTTAACATTTATATCCATAAGCCTTTTAAAACTATTACCCTGAACACGGAGCGGAGCATGGAGCGAAGCTTGAGTGGAGCTGGAGTGGAGCAATTCAACAAATAGTCCGCCTCAATCCTCTAATTACAACTTACATGACATTTATCAGTTGATTGTCGAGTTACTCATCAGAAACATTGCTTCTCATTTGATATTGTCTATTTGGAGGTAAAATAGTTAAATCGACTGAAAATAAAGTTGAGAATATCACAAACTATTGATGACTTTTTGGAAAATATTTCTTACAATATAAAATTGACAACTTTGTTATTCCACTGAATATGTTACTAAATGTGACGCATACTTCACCTCTCTAAGAAGCATCTTCGGACTAACTACATCACAAAGCTATTAAGGTTTATTTGGAAACAGGAAAAAGAAGATCAGAACATGATAAAACAGAACTGAATATGATTTAACAGAACAGGAAAAAAAAGAACAATTTGAAAATAATATTTTTGTCGTATCTATTATTTATTGAACATATAATAAATAAATAATATATTTAATCACTACATAAGATTATTATAAAATTTCTGTAAATACATTTTAAAAAGATCTTGGATCAGCAATCGAGATTTTTTCAATTTAAATTTATGATTATAAACATGAGTGACTTCTCATCGAGTTTATCTTGTATTATTTTCAGATTTTTTAAAATTTTTCTAATCAGATATTTTCTTCCAAATACATTTTAAAATATTTAAAAAAAAGTGCCTTGTATTATACGTTATTGTCATTTGAAAATATTTGTGTTTAATATCTACAATAAACACATTCTAATTGCATAAACCGTACTTAATTATATAGTAATATACCTAATTACTTATTTTTGACATCCCTAATGTAGGCAAAGTATAGCAATTTCGTTTACTACACTGTCTGGTGACTTATGTTCTATCAAAACCAATCAAATTTAACTAAATAAATGCTTAAATTATTCACAAGATATCAATAAGATACGTGGTAGATTATTAGACCATTATCTGATATAGGTTTTTAGATACAGCGTAAAGTTTGGAGAAATCACTCTCCAATGTGGATTTTCGAAGTTCACTAAAATGGCGCAAAGCTGATGTGAAATGGAGTTATGCACAGTTTACAGCATTATGCGGTTCCATTGTAGAACCCTTTGTAATATCAAACATGAATCATTGATATACACATTAAAACAAGTGCTTTGTGAGCAGTTTTATAAAAATAAAATCGACTAGGCAAAGACACCCATCGGTAGGCAAAGTAAAGTTGACGGTAGTAATATTTAGTGGGAAATAAAGTTTATTGAAATAATAATAATACGTCTCACATTTATTAACCCAGCCAGTGGAATAACGAAGATATCAACTATAATTTCATATTAAAAATGAATTTTCACCAATTCCAACGACAACATCGCTGTTCTAAACGGCCGTTTTTTGTCATTCAGTCGCTCATCCATTTTTTTGAGTAAATGAGAATAGAAACTTGAGGTTGAAAATTACTAAAAGTTAGCTATTCGCTCTCGCTGCTCTCCGTTTTTAAGATCTGATGGGTGAATGAGAATATATCCCCTAAGACATCGACTGAGGGTGCTTGATAAAATTTCAATATCAAATTTGAATCATTGAGATTTTGAACCGACCCGGGTTTCGCCTTTCGGCATCTTCAGGCATCCGAGCACACGTATGAACTCGAATTGATTCGAGTAGGTAGTAGATTTCTACGTCACAATAAGCATATTTCTATTTTAAACAAAATGAGTGATGATACACATGCTGCTGATAAAAACCGACATAATGATTCAGTTTTCAACATGTATAATATTACGCTGTTAGTGTTAGTGGTAAAATACATGGAAATGTTCAAAATCTCAACAATTCAAATTCGAAAATATATCAATTGATGCAGCGTTTCCCAAACTTTTTCTGCGATGGAACACTTCACGAATTCTGAAATGTTAACGAAACACCTTGTTTATTTTGTAGGTTAGGTAATAATACGTAGGTAATCAATATTTTTTTCAAAAAATGACAAAAAGAAAGAATTCTTTATTTTTAAAACATAGTCATAACACACAAATATAAGTGAATGAAGTTCTTAATGACTTCGATGATTTTGGGTCCTTGAATGGTAAATATTCTTCATATCAGACACAATATTAAAAGATTAAATTCTCATATCTGGTATGCATATTTGTAAGTAAACGGAAGCATTATAAAACAACAATAGCTTGTTTTGACACACTGAGTTACTCTTAAGATAAATTCACCTTGAAATCATTTAATGGCTGATCTTTGTATTTTTGTTTTAAACCAGTCACTGATTCGTCTGTCAACATGAGACCAAACATGTTTGAATTTATATTATAAAACCAATCTAGGTTTTCGCGGAAGACAGTTTGGGAAACCCGGCATTAATGGATTGAAAAATCAGTTTATGAAAGTGTCCGTATGGAGATTCGAGTACTTGGACACAGCAACCGAATAGGATCAATCCTCGAGAGCGTTGACCATCTGGCTAAACGATCGGAAAGGCTGTATTTTTATTTTATGAAAAATGATGTTATCCTATTAAACTAAACGAAGCTCTCACTCTATCGAGTGAATGCAAATTCAATCGATTATCAATTGACAAGGCTAAATCGAAAAGAGGCGAATGTTTGGTTATCAACATCCGGAAGTCTGGAATCTCAAGCAAACACCATTTCAAATCCAGTGGATCTCTTATTTAATTAACAAAGATGCAGTGGTTTATTACACAAAATATCAGTAACACATGAAATTGAGTCTACATTTACATTTACTTAACACATGAATTTACCTTTAAGTTATAATGCAATTGACACAACAACGATTTTAAATTAAGTCCAATTTCAAAACAAACAAAAACAATTCATAATTACTTGCGAAGCCGGCCAGCTCTCTAGCCGAAGGGCTCCGACAGCCGACTGTCGCCAAAAATCACATTTACATTCAGCCACTGTAGGTTTCTCCCCATGTTGCCAATAATAGACCCATCCGCTGGACGCTTTCTAATTTTTAGCTATAGCCCTAAGGAAACCGATTGCTTTCAACGACAATAACTCGGTTTGACTACCAAGAATCATTACCATGGACCCTAATAAAACTTAACTTAACAAACAAAACCAGGGTGTGTCACACTATTATGTAAAATTGGGTCATGATAGAAATCAATGAAACCAAAATGTGAATATGAATAACCTTACAGATAATTATATGTTCAGTGATCGATTGACATTGAGATGAATTTTTACAAGTGAGCCATTCTGCTGATTGTTGGGATATAGTTTTATTAGTAATAAATATGTGCATAAATTAATTGAGACGTTGCCAACAGTACATTCAGCTGAATTCTTGCAATTCCGTTAATATTCTCGTCCATAGATATCACTATCATAGAAGTTTTAGCCTAAATATATCCCGGATGAAATTATTAAGTTGGTAACGTCGTTTTTGTTTTTTCAATAAAGTCGTTTTATTTTACATTGTGTTTTATAACGTTAAAATTTAGAAAATGTTTACGCATACTTTAAACTGATTGTATAGGGACTATTTTATAGACAGGAAAATGTCTTGTTATCAAGTTAACATGATTATTATTTAAGGCGGAAGTGTCTCCATCTTTCTATCTAGTTTGTACTAGTCACTTCCTGCGCAATATTAACCATAGACAAATACTGATGAATACATAATTCCATTAACGCAGCAACGAAGTTCAAATTTAATTAATTTATGGTGGCAATAGAATAAATTGTCATCGATTATACTAATGCCAGGAGCGTAACTACTATGTGTAACTATAATAGTGAGGAGAGAGTAATTTATGAGACACCGAAAATATAAATAAAGATCTTCATCTATCGCTATTAATTATCGTTGATGGAAACTTCAAACCGGTTCACACCAAATCTGAATTTTGTCACAAGTAATAGATAGCAGGGCGAATATTAGTGTTTTAGCTAAATTTGACAATATAATTGTATGATTGAGTAATCTGATATTTTATTGTAATTCAAAACTTCCTATGGTTTAATTGTTGCTTGCTTGGTTGTATTAGTTTTTATTGGTAGGACTTCATATATAATAAGGTAAAGAAACGTATTTTTTAGTTCGAAACGTATAAGGTATGTAATATAAATATTTTTTCTATATTGGCAGTAAGCCATTGTCAGAATAGGTACGTAGCATCGGCGTGCGTGCGATGTATCTCTATCTCTTTCACACAATCTCACTTGTCTAAAAGGAAGTAGGATAGAAGAGCCAACGCCATGCATCCATTACAAAACCTTCATATGAAGGTTTGGTAATGGGTTGACTATGGAAAATTGTAATGTCGCCACTAATTGCGGCCATTTGGTTTTAGCGAGTAAGGGAAATTAATAGAATACTCTTGAGGAATATAAGTAACTCCAATCAAAATGCGTGATTTGCCTTTCAATATTTTACAGGATACCAATTCTTGAAATCGAAAATTGACGTTACATGCATAAGTTTTGCTAATTTCGGTGACTACATGTTTTCCAAATAGTTGACTTTTCTCAATTTTAATCAGCTTATAAGATGCCATTTTCAACAGTCGTCAAAGCTGGAAAAAGCTGAATTCCCCATGTGAATTACATTTCCGATTTATAGAAATATTTTCCTCCAGATATACTTTAGAAAATGGATTTACACAAACTTAAAGTCAGTTTATGCCAGTTGGCACATTCGAGAACGTATAATATGTGTATGCTTAATATAAACTAAGGTTCTATCTTCTATCAGTCACCCTTTGTCAATAATATTAACTCATTCAAATTAAAAAGTTTAATAAAATCAGAATGTATTCAGGATCGCCTTATAGGAACACGGCTCGACGGACACTTTTATTGAATAGCTGTATTAATTTGCCTTACTATGGCCGTGTTGAATAGTAAAAATTGAAATCTATGAATGGTTGATTATAAATTTGAACATTGCCATAGAGACGTACGTGCCGCCATTCCTGCCATTGTAGTCAAGTAGTGCTAGCGGAAACGCCTTGTGCGTGCTTCCGCTTCTCCTCCACAGAGGCGTTGCTGTTTCAACGATGTCACAATATTTTTGACATAAACATTATTTCGTTTATTTATTATTTTGTTAAGCGTGCAACATCGCGCTTACAATAGATCGTATAAATAAATACTAAAATTCCAGTAATAAAACACGTTTTTGAGTACGCAGATGCAATGTAAATAAAAAATTAATGATCCATTTTGGACATTCTTTGAATATTTTTTATATCATCACTGATAAACAATATTTTTTCTTACCCTTTCAAAGCAGAGTGTAACGTCATATTTAAAAAAATGGAATTTGTTTATAGCATTATTTTAAATAATCCATAATACTAGGTATAAACATCATATACCTATTATGTTTATAACACCAATTTCCGGATAATATGTTAGTATTTTCATAGTAATTAATGTAGGTATAGGTATAATGTTGGTTACTATGTTTTTTATGTTGCAAAATTCTCTTTATACCTAGGGTCATTTCGCCAGTGGTCGGCCAGTTAAGCGACAGGTGTACTTTCAAATGGGATTTTGAGTCAATGAATGATAAATACATATTTTTTTCGCTGTTATTCCATTAAACACGGATTAAATAACGTAACCAACTAAAAAAAATATAGTTAATATTGTACCAAGCATAAAATAATAGAAGTTTACAACTCCCGGTGGTCGCCCGCCAAAATCCAATGGTTGGCCTTTCGTTGCCCAGTCGCCATCATTATGAAACTTCATAAATATCGCGAACGAATTTACTGAAAGTAGACAGAACAATAAAAAATATAATGATGCAAAGCGTGACAGTATGAAGTATAGTTTGTTAGCGATCCCCATACAACATGAATTTGTCGAAACTTGGGAAGTAAAAATATGCTTTTTTAAATTGCTTATTGCATCATATAGGTCAGTATAGTTCAGAAATGCATTGGCAAGTGACAAGACTACCTACACGAATTTAAATAAATCTATTTTTTTAAATGTATCCACTATTTTTTAAGTTAAAAAACCGACCCCTGGCGACGGCTGACTTTAGGAACACTCGCTCTACCTATCGTTAGTACGTAATGAGAATTTATCTTTCTTTTTTCATTGCAATATCTGAATTCTTAGGCGGTCATTGATTTATTTTTTGCTGCCCTGTTGAATTTATGTTTATACCAAACTTCAAATCACAATCTAGGAACTGTGATCAAGTTGACAGATATGGTTTTCGTCATAGTCAAGATTTATGACGTACGTGAGAGATTTTTTCAAGAAGTGAATTGAATAATTGATTTTCAAAAAAAAAAAATTATTATTATGACACCTAGAAAATTACAATGAAACGATTTCACTGTGTATCCACCATATTGTGTGGTTATAAAAATAGGATTTAGTTGAAATGCACATTATGTAAACCATTATATTTCACAGATGTCAGTGCAACCGAAAACAGAAGAACAAATAATTATTTAAATATTTTTGTTTATTGTATTTATTTTATTACACATAAATATTTTTTACATAAAAAAATATTTATATTAACAAAAAACACTGTATTTTTATAACTTCAGCGTAGATCGGATGTTGTGAAATGAGAAACTGCAGTTATTAGAACAATTATAGAGCATGTTTTATTGAAATAGTGTGGAAATCAATATTACTTCAGTATCAAAACTATAATTGAGAGGTTCCCTTGAAAAAGCTACAAGGGTCAATTTACAACGATAATAGTTTTTATTTGTTTATAATTTTCAATACTGTATTGGGTATTGTTAAGAAATACTTAAACTTAGCACTAATCTCGTAAACAAATAAACTAGTAGATAAGATTTAAATTTACTTTCTGATGCCCCACGCATTGTGTGGCATATGCACCTTCAGTTATGTGACTGATCAAGTAAAATTATGTGTAAACTAAATACTTCCGTCTCACAAACTTCTGACCATTACATAATCACAATAATAAAATGTGTTTGTTATAAAAGATTATCAATAGTATTTCCAACCTTTTCTTAATTTATTACCGAGTCTGCACATGATATGTTTTAATTCTTGTCTATCAAATAAATTTAGATTTTCACCATCATCAATTTTATGATCATACAATTCTCCAGCGAGGACATTATTCCAATCCGGCGTGAATGAGGTGTGATTAAAATTAACCCATTCTGTGTACCGATACCGTTTGGTTCGAACAGAGTAACCCATTACTTTAATCTGCTCGAGTCGCGGCTTGTCGCTGTTAGGATGAAGCGTAGGATATAGTCCCGGTCGAGGATATTGACTGAATGCGGCGTGCCTCCATGTGTCATTATTTTTCATGTGTTTATCCAGTAGAGGTAGCCAGCTATACCCTTCTGAACAAATTTGACTGTGATCAACCGAAAGACAAGTTGGAAATTTTTTAGTCAATCCAGAAAGTTCCGCTAAAGTTGGAAATAGTCCAATGACTTCAACTATCTGATTATTGGTTTTAGCATTTCGGTAAGTGCTCGTGAGTCCTGGTATGTGTATCATTAAAGGCACCCTTAAGGCGATATCAAAATTACTGTATTTGGCCCACTCTCCGTGTTCTCCTAGTGACCATCCTAAAATCCAAAAAAGCATATAAAATAAAAACAGTTTTTTATAATATGCAGAACTTACATTCATTTTAAAGAATAGTAAAATTATGACACTTCTTTACAAAAAAGACTAATTACCATGATCGCTTGTGAATACAACAATAGTCTTATCCATGTCGACGTGTTTTAAAACATCTCCAATTAAATCATCAATATATGAGACAGCTGCATAATAAGACTGTTTTAACTTTAAAGACCATTTCGTTGGCATTATTCCATAAGGAAAATTTATGTTTAATTTCTTTATGTCATCTCTTTCTCTGACATCAGTCCAAGGGTTCCACGCCACTGTTGGCATACTGGCCGGTCTAAATGGTTGATCTGGTAATGACATCTTATCCAGCGGGTATAAATCTACATCAAAATAAGACAAATATAATATCTTGAGTCTCACGAGTAATTAACCCAAAAAAGAACATAATAAAAGAAATTATATGTCACGGCATAAAACTTAATATGGTTAGAAATATTGTACATGCTATATCTACATGATGTTATTTAATACGTTGACTGGGGGCCACAAAATTATTCGCTAGCAGCCGACAAGACGTGTTAATAAAAAAAGCTGACGAATAAAGAAATGACGTTTTCCGATCCATCTTTCAATATCTTAAGTACTAACAAGTAAAAATAACAGCTCCTTCACAAGTCAATAACTCTGATTGAATGATGATAAAAACATTCTATTTAAAAATAATATTTATTTTTTTAATATATTATCTTATCCTTTCCTTATTATGCCTTAAAATTATTGAAATTTTACCCAAATATTTTTGTGGAAATTTTAATGGAATGTGAGGCTTGTGAAATCCAATCGCCATAAAAAATGGCTTTTCTTGTAACGATTCTCTGTGGTTCTTCAATTTATTGATTGCTGCTCTACTTATTTGAATATCAGGCAACGTGCCCTCAGGCTGGAGGCGCGTATCGACCGGACAAATAATATTACTCGAAAGAGTTCCGGTGCCTTCATTGATGCACACCTTTGAGTCTTTATATTTCTCGGTTGACGGATGATAGGGCGGCTCTGACCAGCTGTATGGATAATCATCACTGAAATTGGAGCTGATTCCAGGATGGAATACTTTTCCGAATGAATACGACAGGTATCCATTTTCTTTGAAATATTGTGGAATTGTTGTATAGTTTCCAGACGTATCTCTCCAATATGAATAGAAATCATACAGCTGCAGAGTGTCGGGTCTTCTTCCAGTCAAAAAAGAGTTTCTACTCGGTGCGCATAGAGATTGCTGGAAACAATAGAAAAAGTATTACTTAAGAATAGATTAAAATGCTACACATTGTAAGCAAGACTGTAGCAGCATTAGAAAATCTTCAAGGGAGGAGTTTTATATGGATACATCCTGAACGATAAGAACGCCAAATCAAAATACATAGATAGAATACTGTTGATATCTTAGGATAGTGCTACTAAGACATTTTTGGTGTGTGGACCAGTAAATATTTTTCAGTGTTGTCTGGGGACCGGCTTCATTATTCAAATAAAATAAAAATAAGGTAGTAATACATTTTTATTGAATTCAAAGAATTGAAATTCAGGGACATTGATATTACAAGAGACATGTTTCAATATTAATTATTTTCTCATTTTAAACTATATGTTCTTTGTTTATATATTTAGCACTTTCTAAGGGGATATACGTTAATTATGTCAACAATTCAGGGGGCCACCTAATAAAATAATGTAAAAAATAACAATACCCCCCCCCCCCATTACTAATTAAAATTATTTTATATGGTTGGCTTTTATGCTAAAAATAGAATTATGGAAATTAAGGGTCTACAAATAAATTTTAATACATTTTCCTACTTTTGATTTATTAAATTTATTGTAGACTATAACATTGTTGACGTTAATTTACTCGTTGTGAACCTTGAACCCTCCCGCTTGCCAATGTCAACAATTGCCAAACGTCTTCATACTCTCTTCCCCCCATTTTGCTGGCATAATTAATGAGCGTCCCCTTATGTTACCTATCTAGCAATTGCATTTTTTTATTAATCCTTTCATAATAAGGGTTTTTAGCTTGATTATAAATGTATCGAATGATAAAAAAAAAAAAAAATAGTTCTATATTTTTTATAAATTTAAATATATTGTGGAAATGATATGCTTTTGAAGAAAACGTACTTCTTTCATGATTATAATTAATTCAAGTTTTTGAGAATATAATAATCAAGCATGGTTAAACAAAAAAAACTATAAGAGTTTAGTTTCCATATTCTATTCTTTTATTAAAAACTAGATAGAAGATGTAATTAAATGTTTATATAAAGTTCTCTTGTTAATCAGGAATAATAGAGTAACTTTCAAAAGCCTTAGCAAAAATCATTAAGAAATTATGTTGAAAATTTTCTCCATACAATATATCGACTATAAGTTACGTCCTTTTGCCTTTCCAAAGTCGATATGTATACAACACAAATTAAACCTAACGTGTTTTTAAATTAGACAAGTTTCGATTTATCTTTTAAAATTAATAAGCTTTCGAGTCATTCTACAAAGGATTAAAATATGTATGCTAAAAGATAATGAGTGTCCATTTTTTAGAAAAAATACCAGTCATGCAAGTACTTGTTTTGATAAAATAAAACAAAAACCTCGAGTCTATGCAATAATTTTAACTCTCTTGAAGATTGATAATGGTAATTTAATGTAATAAATATTAGTGATCTGTTTGACCTTCAATTCCAATTGATTCAATGTTCGTCGGAAGTACAGAGTTTAATAAATAGTGTTACAAAAACACAACAACACTTCTTATCTTAGTTTTTGATAATATTGAAGATATATGTAGTTACTTGAGCGAAGGCATTTTTGAATTTGACACTGCTTGCCGCCAGGGAATCGACGTTCGGAGTGTGCGTCAAATTATCTCCCCAGTCTTTCAACAGAGGTCTCAAGTCATCAACAACCAGAATCAAAATATTTTCTTTGTTATAAACACTGCACCCTTTTTTTAGAGTTAAAGTTATGAAGAATATTACATTTATTAGTTTAACTATTTTGAAATAAATCATCGCCGCGAAAATGTTTCGAAAATGGTGAAAAAATTATGTTTTCGCGTTCATCAGCTGATCTTTGTTTTCGATAGTGATAGGTAGTCCGGATTGACAACAGCGTTTGTTGGTTTTTTACGTCTAGTTTAGTCGACACCACTTTTTGCGTGAGCAGTTTTATCGAGATTATTGTTGAAAATTTTGCTATTTGTTTTATTTAAAACGATTTTTAAAGAGCAGCGTTAAGAAAATCTGCGTTTAAACTGCGAATTTCTGTGTTTTTATGTCAAAGTGACGTCACATTCGCATCTGTCAGTAAAAATGACGCAGTTGCGTTCGGACTAGGAAATGTTTTCATCATGATACTGCTCAAAAAGTCGAAGGTAAGAAGAAAAAATACACTGTATCATTATATTGTCGTTGGGTTGCTCGGTCAAGCCAATAAAATATCTCCCAGGACGACTCGACGAGTCGAATTTGCAATATTAGCTTCGGTCCTTTGTCCTTCGCGGAGTTATTTCTGTTGACTGGGCCACCCGTCCGACTCAATATTATTACATCCGCGATCGCAACTGTCACATCCCATTGTTTAGTATTTTTGCTCTGCCGGACCGCGCTTGACGTGATTCTCGCGCGGTGTCGGACGACTTTTAATAATTTAATCCTTGCGATGCAGGTATCCGCTATCGAGAATGTCCGCGGAGTCGCCTCGTCGGTCGCGCGCGGGGGGCCCACTGGTGGTGCCCCCTCAGCCGCCGGGCGACAGGAGCATCTTGGACACGGTCTCGGGGTTCATCAATGACGTCGCCTCGGCGGGCGGCCCGGGGGCGGATCCCAAGGACGTCGTGCAATGGGCGAGGTTCGAGAGCGCGCGAGTTCCCGGACCCGATCCGGAGGCGGACTCCGAAGGGGACCTCTCCCCGCTGCTGCTGGTCGTGGGCTACGGGTCGGGGGTGCAGGTGTGGGCGATCCGGCCCGGGGGAGAAGCGCAGGAGGCGCTGTCGTGGAGACAGGGTCAGGTGAGGCTTCTCAGACTGCTGCCCGCCCCCTCCCGCGACGACGCCTTCCAAGGGAAGCGACCGCTCGTCGCCCTGTGCGATTCGGCCGGCCCGGGCGTCCCTTTCTGTTCCCTCAGCTTCGTATCTCTCACTGGAGGAGACCAGGTGAGGCTTAAAAATATTTTATTCAATTTATTCATAGAAATTATCATTATTAACATTCATTCATAATTGATTTAAGCTTTTGCTCAACATTGAAATATGCTTTCTAAAAATCTTTCTTTTCATTTCGATAGATTTTAAATTGACCTTACGAGTGATTATGAGATGACAAAGTGAAAGGCTATATATATCTGCCATCACAGTGGGATTGAATGTTCTAAATTTTATATTTTGTTTAAGAAAAATCAGATGGACTTTCCCCAGTCCATTGTGTAAACAAGATTTTTCTGTTATGGTGTATTATTCTCATGTTTGATGATATACAATATTGGTGATAATTTCAAACTCACAAAGTACTGCACTTCCTTCAAGTCTTTATATACATTCTCCAATTTATCAGGTTAAAAGTATCAAGTTCAAAAACCCGATACTCGATGTCGCGGCCAACAAGAGGTCGATTGTCGTTTCGTTTGCCGAACGGCTGGCGGTGTTCGACGCTCGCACGTTGGAGGACCGTCTCACCGTGACCACCTGCTACCCTTGCCCTTGTCCACTGGGGGGTCTTTCCCCCGCCAATCCCATCGCCCTCGGCGACCGCTGGCTCGCTTACGCGGAGCGGAAACTCTCTCCGACGAAGAGGAGCAGCGGAGGGTGTGAAGGTATGTCGCCTTTTTTCTATTTGCAGTTAGACAGTTGCCAGAATCATCAATACCGGTATCTCTCGCGCGCATTGATAGTAAAAACGTTTGTTATTGAGTTGACCTTTGTATGCAATAAAAAAAAGTGGCTCGCTCAATTCGCTTATGTCTAAAAAAACAGTGCAAATAAAGAAACTGCCAGCTATTTTGAAAGAATGCCGACAGAACTGTGCACCGCTGATGTCGATTGTGAGTCGTTTGGATTCAAACAGGCATCCGCCTCGCTTGAAATGACTCATTTATAATATCGAATTGACTCCTTTGTGTGTAAATTTTTCCTTTTTGTGTTTATCTTTATAATTGAATTACCTACAATAGTAATAAACATTGCTAAATGGCAATCAAAGATGTATGAAGTTTCATGATACCTGAACCATTGTTAATAATTGATTTTAATTTTTCCGATTTGCCCTCTGCATCTGTAAACAGTGGTCGCCTGCGACTTAACATATGCATACATAAGATTCTTTCTAATTCTATTTGAAATGTTGTATTTTCGATTGCACAATTTATATGTAATTAACACGTGAATGCATACGATGAATGCCTCATTTATTGCACATTTCTTTGCTGAGTAATAATGTTCCTTTATTGCTTACAAATAAATGTATGCTTCACAATTTTTATTATTATTAATCTTATGTTGACGAGATGCGACGGCAACTGCCCGTTTATTTTTTAAGTATTTTATGCAGTTATATGAAATGATTATAATACATGCTGACGCTCGTTCAGGTCGAGCTAGATAGTAATTGAATTGAAAATAATTAAATGAAAGGAATATTTGTATGTGCTCTTGTATTAATGTTCATTACCTAAACGCGAATATGTCAATGGTATAATGATAACAATAGAGTTATACCTCATCATTCATAGTTGTCATGATTTGTGAGTGAAGGCCTTCTCAAAAAAGTTTTCGTTCATTAGCTTGAAATAATTTTTTGTTAATCAAGTGTTTTTCTTTCCAACAATGATAGCTGCTCTAACTTCATTGTCGAGATATAGAAAATCAGCTGACAGATTTTGCCCATGTGAGAAACGTAGTTTATGACCTCACAATTTGGGATGCAGCCAGTTAATTGAAATATTGCGTAACTTGGCAACTGGTATTCTTCAAATATGCGACAATGAGTTTCTTGATCTTTCAAAAAAATCTGTCAACAATGTAACGTTTTTTTTTCTTTGACATGAAATAATGTCATATTACCATTTTGTCAAATCTGCATTCAGCGCCGGATCGTAGTTTTACATTTATTTTCTTAACATAACGCAGTATCTAGAATGATCAAAGTGATAAGCTTTACCATTTTTATTTGTCTTCAGGGGAAGGCGTCGCCAGTTACACGGCGACGGTGTTGCACGCGGCCAAATCTCTAGGCAAGGGTCTGCGAGGTCTCGGCGAAAGCGTGGCAAGCAGTCTCGGCGGGACTCGTCCTGGCGGACTGTCGCAGTCTCCCTCTCCGCCTCATTCGGAACACCTTCAGCCCGGAGTGGTCACCGTTATCGATGTCGAGGTAATAGCGGTTCCGGTTTCATATCGTTTCAAAAATATTCAATAATTTTATTACACTGACGGCAGAAAACAGTTTTGCTTTATGCATTTGAGTTATCTATCAAATTACAATGTACGGATTAATTGTAAGACCCGGCTGTATTTATTGGTTGTTTACAGTTTTGTTTTTTGATAACATTGGAGACCATAGTTATGCACGCAAAGAATCTGTTTCACAAAACTGTGTCGAATTTATTCAGTGTTGATTAATAATCGTGTTTTCTCGTTCTATTCCTGCACTTAAAAATGTATTATCAAATAGCAAAGGAAGGACTCCCTGGTGTCCCCCTTTCTATTCGAAAACACATTTTCAAAGTTCCTGCTAGTTTTATCATTACTAATAAAAGTGTTATTTTGAAAACAAAAACATAATTCCCAAGGTCGCATTGTGACATAGTTGGCTACTGTGGCTGTTAAATGATTAGTCATTTTTATTATTAGTCTCATACGCGGAAATTAGAACTTGCAAATTATACTATACCTTCTATGACACCGAAATTTAATTTTAATATGTAAGAAGTTTCATTTTTGAATCATACGAATTCGATTCTGTAGCATTTATAAGACAAATCATTTTTTTTTAAATTGTAAAATATGTTTTTTTAGATATCTTTCGAAATTGCTCTGCTCTCAATGAGTATATGGTCCTCTTAAACAGGGGCGTCTCGACAGTTTTACGAGAACTGCTTATTATTCAGTCACTCACTGTCCCTTTTTTTTTTTGAAGAGAGTACGATACAAGGATAGGGCTAGGTTAGGACGACTTTCATTTGGTTATCTTTCGTACTGAATGGATTGATACTTTACACAAAGATTATTCTGTCTTCGCAGAACTGGAAAATCAACGATGAAGATAACTCAGACACCGCGGACGACAGCTCCGTCTCTTCGGTGAACGACTCGGTGATCGCTCATTTCGTGGCCCACTCCGAGTCCATCGTGGCTTTGAAGTTCGACGCCAGCGGGATGATCTTGGTGACCGCCGATAAGAGAGGTCACGACTTCCACGTCTTCAGAATTCATCCGCATCCCAGCGGTCCCACCCTCGCGTCAGTGCATCACCTTTATATTTTACACAGAGGAGACACGACTGCCAAAGTGCAGGTGAAATGAATGTTTTTGATTTTCACTTTTTGCAATGTATATTTTATTTACTAGAGTATGTATATTTTTTACTGTAATCGTTGAATCGCTTCTCCCTTATTCTCTAGTTATACTCAACAATCTCATTGTACACTATGTGTTGTTCAAATTTGAAAACTGGTTTCTTTCATATTCGGGCGACTGCCAATTTAGATGATTTATATCTTGAATATGCAATAGTATTATTATATCGGCTCCTTCAGTACACCTTTAAGATTTTGTTAAGAAGAAGAAGACTGCTTTTTCTTTGCTGCAAAATGTGGTATATAAGAGATCTATATCTTGTTATTATCTTTCCTGCGGCGATACGATTTAGGTTGAAAAATAAAGTTTCCACTCAAGGTAGATGCGCCTGAGAACATTATAAATAAACTATTTTATATAAATATAACAGGTGGCAGTGTTGCCTGTCAACAATCGCTCGATGCGCTTGAGCGTATGCTGTGGATCACAGTCAGATATAACATATTGTAATATTTTGATTTCATTTTTCAGGACATTTCTCTCTCATTGGATTGTCGGTGGGCAGCCATTAGCACGCTGCGCTGGACTACCCACGTATTTCCTATAACGCCGTACGGAGGAGCGGTTGGCGTGAGAACTCACGCCTCGCCTCACGTCGTCAACCGCCTGTCCAGGTTCCATCGCTCCGCCGGCTTAGCTGCCGACGGTAGATCCAACAGTCCCGTGAGTTTGACACACAACATGCTTATCGAATCTTCCAGAGAGAAAACCACTGTCGCGCAGCTAACACTTCGAGCGCTTATACCTGAAGTAGATTTTCAGTCCCAGAGATGGATCAAATTTTTTTTACGGCAGCAGCAGTAGAATTCCACGAGAGTTCCACGCGTTAACACATCAATTAAAAGAAAAAGTGTATTTTTTTTGTTTTGGAAAACATTCCTGTCTGGGTCTGAGCGAAAGATTTTTTTATTTAAAATTTACACCCAGACTGGTGTGACCAGTCGGCAAACGTTTTGACTCCCAGACCGCTAAATTCATAATTTTAACCCAGCGGACCACTAACGAAACTTTTGTGTTAAATATTATATGCATTGAAAAAAAAAAGTGATCAAACAATAAAATGACCCTAGTTCATAAAATAAAACTATTAATTATAATTAAATTATAGAAGCCTTATTAATTAAACAAAAATTGTTACAACAAAACAATAAAAATATTGGTTTAAATACAATATATAGACTTTTAGCTTTTGGACTAAACATTTCTGATCTAATGGATGTTCCGGCTTGTTTGAAATAAAAAAATCTATTTGGCTCCAATGATGTAACTGCATGTTTTTCAAGTCGAGATCAATACTGTGTTAGAGGTCAGCACGAGCGGGTAAAGACAATTCAGATTCGGATTCGGGCCGGGTAAGGAATTCAAATTTACGAAAAATATTTCGTGCTGTCAGCCAACTTAAAAAGGCAGAATTAATTCCACATGTGCTATAAACATTGTTGGAAATATGGTAATAATAACATACATATATTGTTTGAAGAGTATAAATGAATTTACTATATTTAAAAAAATCAGGCTTTTTTGGGCTGAGAAAAATAAATCTGAGTTTCGGGTCGGTTCGCGTAACAAGTGTGATATTGAGAGTCGGGCCTGAAGATGACGGGCTCGGACATAATAATTTTATGAAATTTCGGCCCTTGCAGACCTCTACCATTTGTCGATTACTGTGGTAGACGAAAAAGTCTTTTTGCATAAATATGTTGTGAAGAATTGAATTAAAACTTTCATCACCTCTTCACTAAGCAAATGGTATTCAATTTTTATAGAATGCCAAAACTGAGGTCCTGATAAGGATGAATGAAATTTAACTTTGAGAGCATCGTTGGATGAAAGGTTGATGAGGCTTTCTTTTAAATTCATACATTGCACATATTACCATGTCTGGGATCTTCATTCTTTGGGTAACAATTATCGAAAGATTCTGTGGGTGATTCCAGGTGCTTTTGAACCAGGGTTACCGTCATTGTCCCTCATGTATTCTTCAAAATTTGAAAACATTTGCAGATCGTCTTCAACCGACTGCGTTTGCCACAGTAATATTTTCTTTTGAAACGCAACCTCTTTACTAAAGATTTCCCTGCAAGGATGTATTTAGTTCATTTAACCGTGAAAAAATATCTCCAAAAATAGCTCCAAACACAGAAAAAGTATTAAATATATTTTTATTTCACCATTAAAATGATAGCTGTTATAAGCATAATTCTTTATGGGATTAGAATGTGTCAAATTTGAAAACTCTATCTACAAAATTATGTATTTAAAAAAAAATGTTAATTTTGACATTCAACATTTTTTTTTAGATTGAAAAGAGAGGAAAGGTTCTTCACCTAATAATATCTTCAACAAATAGAGATAAAAACAAACATTCTCAGATCAAATTGGTTCGGGTCGCAAAACTCAAACTGTTACCCTAATCTGGGTCACGGGTCAAAGGGGTTAAGAAACTTTGGTCTGCAGGCGACGGTGTCACGTTTGGTGTTAAATAAAAGTGAAATCCCAACAATTTCGCTCGATTAATATTTCTCATGAATCAATGTTGTGAACAAAGAGAGCAATGCAAATTATTGGATCGCATTGCATCATGTTTCTTTGTTTACATTCTTATCACTTCAATCGAATCAAAATATATTTAAAATGAAAGGAGCACATGATAGGCTGCATTTTTTACATACCCACTAATGTTTACGATTGATAAGAGATAATAATTGACATCTGGTGTCGATAAGACCGCATATTTCAAATATTGCTGAATGCTCATTCTTTTTTTTTTCATCGCTTTGACGATTATATTCATTGTTATTTTCATATTTTGTAATGTTTACTGAAGGATATTTTTGCGTTTGCGCCGATTAATTTTATTCTTCTACCTCTGCAGGTGGGTGAGAATCTGATGAACCAGTCGTGGTACCCGAACCCCCGTCTCCCGCCGTTCCCCGCTCCGTGCACGCTCAACCCGCTGTCGCAGCTGCGCCCTTCCGCCGCGCCCACCATACCCACTCACACCATCACCAGGAACAGCTCAGGTCAGCGTTATGTCTTTACCTACGCGAAGCAATAATTAATTACAACAGTGATATAATGCAGCTGAAAAATATTACAGTTTCAAAACAAACTACAATAATGAAGTAAAAGAAAATGTAATTTGGAATTGATCAAACAATATAATCTAGATAATCGTTCACTCGACATATCACCTACCGGTCTTTGTTATGCTCGGACTCTCAGCCCCATCGGGCGAAGATCGGCAACTGTGTGAATAATTATACATTTTTACAAATCGATTATTACTTCTGTGCATAAAACAATTTGGTGAAAATTTTATTATAAAACCCACCATATTACAGCTTTGAAGAACTACTGAAAAATAAATAACATAAAGTTACATAAAACTTACATAATATGCACAAATAACTTTTATGTTGTGACATGTAAAAGATGAAGAAATATTTTCATACGGTTTCAAGTTTCAAACGGTAACCTTTTAAAAAGGGTCCATTATATTGCAGCATGCCATTTTTCACAGTCAATTTAAATTGTGTCAGATCGTACAGGACTCGAGTACTATAGATGTGCCAATTTAACTTGGCCGCTAGTGAGGGTGCTACTGTTGCATTAGGAATGTTGCCATTCTCAATCAGAACTGAAATTTCAATAAATTCCAAAACTGATATTTTAGCGACGGTTATTAAAAGTAGACAAGATATCTATTTTGCATAAAATGACAAATGTAGAAATTTATTCTAGTTCCAAATTTGGCGACGGCCAAGTAATGATTGTAATCCAATCGAATATATCGTCTGTATAGTGGCAGAAGGCCTTAAGTCAAAATGCGTTGTTTTGAGATAATCGACATTTAAGAAAATCATGAAATTTAAGTCTCTATTTAAATATTTAAAGATTTAAGTATTAGTAATTCTTTTTTAAAGTAATCTTAAGTATAGTTTTTTTGCCTGTGGACGAAATTGACTTCATTCATATTGATTTCTTCCACTTATGTAGAAAATACACGGAATATGGCTGAGCTTATTTTTTCAGACGATAGACTGTCATAAAATCTATCATACTGCATTCATAGGTCAAAACAGCCAATGTTTGATTTATCGCCATCTGCCACTTTGCCGATGATACGTTTAATACGTGTAGCCTTAAATGATAGTCATCAATGAAATACATCAGTGCTCCGCGACCGGTGTGCCGCGGCACACTGGTGCACCGCTAAACGATCCCAGGTGTGCTGCAGCGCAGTGCATCCAAAATGAGACAAAATCGAGTATTTTTATATTGGAAAAAAATTAAAACCATCCAAGAATAATTGAATTATCGTTTGCACGGATAGTTCAACTGCAATGTTGGGGAATAGTACTTTATTGAAATAATCATTCCAAGAACATGCTGACACCTTTGAGCATTTGAATAAATTAAACACAAAATTAAAGGTCTAACTGAAAAATTATTTATGCTCTAACAAATATAAACAGAAACTATACATGAGGAAAGCCAGTTATGACTAGGATCATTGAAAACAGAACGATTATTTTGGATATGGCCAACCAATAAAATCAGCAGTACTTTTATAAACTCAACTCAGCTTAGCTCATTTCTTTAATTATAACTTTTACGAAGGCTTTTTTTTTAATTCGTAATTTTCAAAAAAACAATGACAAGGTAAATGGATGTAATTGGCTTTCATTAAAATATATATAAGCTACTATTTAAAATTAATCAAATAAAAACATTTGAATTAATTGTATGTTTTGTTTATGAAATTTACATATTTTGGATTGTGGTGTGCTGCGAAATACCAATGAGTGCTTCGGTGTGCCGTGGGTGAGAAAAGGTTGCGGAGCACTGAAATACATTATCAAAATATCCGGTTGAATTATGTGCATACGCCAGTCTATCGAAGTGTATTTTTTGAAGTACTGCATTCAGCCGATAAATTTGTCCCGGCAATGCTCGTTATGGAATATGAAAAGAGAATACTCACTGGCTCAATAGAAATGCGTTAAATAAATGCAACACACTCACAATAGGCATTATACTCGAAGCTGGGAAACGTATGTAAGTGAAAATCCCAAAGAGACCCAATATGGATAGTCTTTGAGAGTTTATGGTTATTCAGTCTCAAAGAATCTGAGATTACAAACTTGATTCTCTGTTTTTTTTTTAAGTGATATGAAAAAAATGAGTACCGAGAGACAATAAGGAGACAAATGTGATATCTGTTCCAGGTCGTCAGCGCCTGTCTTCTCTTTCTGAAGAGGGTCAACCGCCTCTGGCCGTGTGCGCCTGCTGGGGAGTGGCCGCGCGATCTCCCAACTCCGCCCGCTTCCCTTCCTCCTCCCTCTCTCACTCCAACGCCTCTCCGCCTGTTGCCCAAGCTCTCTATGTCATGTCGGCGCACGGACATCTCATTCAGTACCACATACACCCTAAACATGCTACAGGTAATTATTATTTATTTAAAAGGTTAATGAAGTACGTATTATTATCTGAAGCTGAAAAATTGGTATCGAGAGTAACTCTCGTAACTTTCAGATCATCATAGCGATTTGAAAAGTTTAATAGATAATTTTACTTTGGTCGTTTGAATGAGATATATTATAACAGAGATTGAGCAATGTATTTATAGTTGTAAAATTAAGCATGGGATTTGATGGCAATAATAATTTTGACAGTGAATATTTTCTCAGTAATTACGAACTATAAGTTTATGGCTTTAGCTACGTAAAAGACATTTAAAACATAGTAAAAAAACAAAACTGTAAACATTGGAAATTGGCAAGGAACGAAAATAGTCCACGTAGAGTATGTCAACATCCGAAGCGATACCGGCTGGCTTTACACTTTGCAAGAACAAATAATTCATGTCCAAAATTCCTCAAAGAATGATCAGAAACATAAATCTTGACTTTCTCCAGAACGGCGGAAATCTCATTTTGGCCTCGTATAAGTCGAAAGAAATATGTGACCATGTACTTTTCTCTTAGAGCATTCAAAATATTAAACGTGAGCATGCCTAAGAGAAAGTCGGTTGGACAAAGTCACGGGTAGTATCCGTACGCCCACAAATAGAGAAGTCTCTTTATTTTGAACCTTCTCCGCCGTAAGGGCATTAATGGGGTCCAAACAATTAGAATTATGATAGTGACAGCACTGACCATGCTGTGATAGCTCTGAGTTATCTGTAAAACCTGACCAGACCAAAATGTAAATAAAACAACACATTTAATTATCTTTTAGTGACTATATTTACAGAAAACTAAATTGAAGAGTATATCTCCACAGTAAGTTTGTGAAGTAACTTGTATTATAATATCTCTTTTATAAGAGGTCCAAATTATGTTTTTCTTTATTTTGGCAATGTGTAGTCGATAATATAAGGAATGGTCAGTAAAAAAGAGTGTCTGCTTATTTTAGCAAATCCTTCAAAAGAGTCTGGTCGTACAACGGTTTATTAAAATCTAACTCGTATATCATACATCCTTCTGACTTTCCACTTTCAACGCGAGGTTCTCACCTGAGGTGTACGTACGTCCGAGTGAAAATAAATTATTGATGTCAATAAACGAATCGACGAATTGCCAACAGGTATTCCGAAAGAAAAGGTGTGCGATGACACTTCAATAGAAGTGGAGGTGGAAGCGAAAGTGAAATGGCCTCTGTTCCGGCCGCCCTCTTCCAACGACATTACTCCGCCTCTTCCCGCCAACAATGTTCTCATCAAACCACTCGTTTCGATCAAAGTATGTATTGCATTACTTCATCGTGTTATTTCATTGAATAATACCTCCATATTTAACTTCTGTTTGTTCGACTTCACGAGAACAGTGCGAATTTATAATTCAATGAGCGTGTTTATTTGCAACAGAGCGCTTGCGATAAGGGTCTGCTGGACGCCGAAGACCGCTGGTTGAGTCAAGTGGAGATTATGACGCACGCTGGCCCGCACCGCAGGCTCTGGATGGGACCGCAGTTTGTCTTCAAGACGTACAATGCCACCGCCGGGTAAGCTCCTCGGTACTTCGTATCAATTTTTTAAACCTGAGGTCTTCTTTCCGGAATAGTTGATGTGTTCAATATAAATTCATATCAATCATTTACAGTATAATCGACGGTAGATTATTTCACTTTTCAGAACGTCGCTGTCTCTGTTGGATTGTGATGCGGTGGAAGTAGGAACCGGTCCGAGCGTGGCGAGGTCCAATCCTGTCAACATGCCACCTGGAGCTAGGCCCATTGTGCCGGTTCTGATCGAATCCGGTTCCGCAAGTGAGTTGTAAAAAGACTGTTAAAAAAACCACAGCGCATCCGCTCGCATCTGTCAACTTTAAGTTCAAATTGTCAATAGTATATTTTAAATCGACAGGTTCTTTGGAACATTCGCCTCGTCTATCCGACGCGTACGGCAAAGCGAAGACCAACCCTCGAGAATGCCAGACGGGGAGTCGAGAAGCCGTCAATGAATTGGGGCACAGAGAGGGCGAAGTCAGACTCAAAGAAGATTTGGCAGAGGCCATGAGAGACACTGATCAAGGTCAGTAATATTAATCGACATCACTAAAATCATCATCGTCATCGTTGTCATTATACTATCTAAAATGTAAATGATGGGACACTTTTTTATCACTCATATTAGCAGATTTTGTATCGCTCGATGATCTGTTGGCCGTTGAGAACATGAATGATGTCAAATATTATATACCAAACACTCGATATAATAAATATATCACGATTATTGTGTCATATTTAAGTATATTTTGGGTTTTAATTTGTGTTCAAGGCCTGCGGATGCTGAAAAGCGAAATCTGGCTTGTTAATCACAAAACCCATAGAAGGGTACAAAATTTGATTGTTTATTATCAATTCACTCTTTTATTCCATACAACCCTTTTGATCAAAGAGGTAAGATAGACAGAGCAGTATAGTGGCCCTCGAGTCTTTCGTTCTGTTCCGAGTCATTGTGAATTGATGATATGAATGAAGCCTCCTTTTATTTGTTTTCGATACACAGCTCACTTTTCTGTAAAATTTTAGGCAACTATATCCTTATTAAGTTTACTCTTTCACATTCTGTAAGGCGGACAAATATTTATTGCTTGTGTTTAATCAAAAGACTAAACAAAGCTTTGTCCTTCAGCAATCGGTGTACAATCTTGCGATATGGCTGTCGCTGATATAATGAAAAAATTCACACGCTACCAGTTTTATGCAACAAAATTTCTTGAAATAAATGTATCCACCATCAGCAGAAGAAAAAAATAAATATTAGAAGTAGTGTTGCCTCCAGATCTGTTCGTTATTAGTTCTAAATTTTCATGTATCTCATACAAAAGAGATACCATGTCAGTAGAATTGCAATAGAACAAAGCTATACGAATTCACCAGTTTCTTATAGTCATTTTCTTATAGATGGGTTTCATGCAATTTTTTGGAGCCAATCTTTCTGTTTTCTGTTCCATAAATCGAGAGATGAATATACTCGGTAGGAACCATTATAATAGGTAAAGAATAGCGATGTATTCACAAAAATTAAAATTGTTGATAGTTATTTCGGCGTCACCCCATCATAGTTTGGATACTAAAAATATCTCTTTCATATTTACACAGGAAAGAAAAGCCGAAGTGATGTATGAATGTATATGCTGATATAATGTTAATTTAGCATCATCCTGCCCTTTCATCGTGTCAATTTAATCAATTTCCGACTGAATAAAATAATGTGTTACCCATTTGCACCACCCTGGCTATTTCTGTTACGCTTTTACTAATAACTAACACGGAGCATGCGTCACCTGCCGCTTGCGAATTATGCTGAAGGAAATCTACGATTTTATATATTCCTTCTGAATCTTATCTCATCATTCGACGCTTCCCGTTCCTCTATGTCGACCTCATTTTTGACCATTTCGGCGGCGGACGGGAACGGGCCAAAGGCATTCACCGTTTACTAACTTTCTTCGGTTTTTATTTTGGATCCGCGGCGGCGGGAGACGGCCGACCTCTCGCCGGACGAAAGACTCCCGCCGCGCTCCGCTCTCCTCCGCTTTTCTATTATGCGCGCGCGCAAATGAAAATCTGGGAATTTTAGTTCTGATTGCCTTTGGGTTGTTCTTCTGTCCAGGTGCGGAACCGGCCCCGGTCGGTCGGAGCGGCGAAAGCGAGGACGCAGGAGGGCTGCGCCGCATCGTCAACCCGGTCGGGAACGTCACCGGCGGTGTCGCCTCGCCCATTCTCTCTTCCCCCTCCGCCGATGACTCGCACGCCCTCTCCAACGAGGACGAGGCGCTCTTTCGACCGGTTGTGCGCGCTCCCCGCTCCTTGCCCGCGCGCGACGCGCCCCCCGCGCGGCCTCTCTCCACTCGCACGCTGCTGCCTGCGGAGCGTCTGCCCGCATTCCCGACGCCGAGGCCGCCTCCTTCGGATTCCGCGCCTCTGGCCGACCGCGTAGTCATCCCGGCTAGGCTGTCCGTGGACAGTCGCGGAGACATTCCCGTCGACTTGTCGGTCGCATTCGAAGCCCCGATCAATTCCAAAGTGCTTGCAGAAAGTGAACTTCGCCGTGTTGAAGCCGCCTTGGATCCCGTCATTGCGAATCCAGCTCCTATCCCGGAAGTCGTCCCTGTGGAGATTAAAAAAAAAATCACCAATAAGAAAGCCAAGGAACGCAAGCGTGACCCTCCAAAGATAAAAGAACGTCCCGCTGTCCCGTTACAACTGGAGGGCGAATTTGATGTTTCGGAATGTATCGGAGATCCGCCGCACTCTTATCTGGATGAGATATCCATGGCGGTTGAAAGCATTGAATTCTGCCGTGAGGGGAGTGCGCCAATTGAATTTGGCCGCACTCCTGACATCAAACCGATGTTCGCTGTCAGCGCAGAATGCAATGCCGAATTGCCAAAAGAGAACTCTTACTTTTCCGATTGTGAAAAAGTATACTCGTGCGGCTTCCCGGAAATCGAACCGGCCGCAGAAGATGTGTCTGAAACTTTCGTCATGAACCTCACGGCTCCTCCAGTTCCGGCCGATGAAGCCGCCTGGGAGTTGCTGACCGAAGTGAGACCTCCTTCGACCGCCGCTCCTTCGCTCGATTTCGGAGATGCAGAAATTCTGACCGGGGAGGAGCTATCCTTCTCCGCTGCGAGAGACGCTTCGATCGGAGACGATTCCAGGTCCGTGGGGAAAAAAAGTAAGCGAGGAAAACTTCGACCGGGCTACGTCTTTGCCCCCGCCTTCTCCGGTAAAGCGCCGCCGGAGCCGAGTGCCGACCCTCCAGACGACGCTCCCAAAATAAGCTGGAGCGCTGTGGCGTCTGGCGACACCGAGGCCAAACGCTCTCATCTGGTTGAGGCGATCGAAGACGACGAATCCATCGCGTCCAAAATTTCCTTACGTTACAACGAGAGCAATCTCGTCGTGGCGGTGTGCGACGCCCCCGCTGTAGACGTCGACCTATGCTTTGTGGACGAGCATCACTCCCTGTTTGCAGAGCCGCCTCCGCTCGGCCCCCTGGATTCCGATCTCGACGAACGGAAGCTCGAAGAGGCGGAAGGTTCTCTCGGTCGAGACCGCGAAGACTGCGATGAGGATTTCACCGTTCGCTTTGACCCCGATCAATACGATTCGGAAATCGTCATGTCGAGATCTTTCGCGGAGGATCGTGAAGTCGAGGAACCCGCAGAAGTCGACGAAGGCTTTACCGCTCAGGAAACTCCGCATCTCTTTGATTCTAAACTGGTAAATATTTCAAACAGAGCGAAGAGGGACAGTAGAAAGTCGATTGATAGGTCCGTTCCTCCCGTGGAGAAATCGTCGGACGAGGAAAACGTGTCCCCCTCTTCCGAGAGCGACGACTACGGGGGAGCCGCTAGACGACGAGGTGCTCCTGAGGAAGCGAGAATGACTCGTTCGGCCGCGGACGCTGACACGGATGCGCCCACCGCATCCTCCAACCCGGCGCAGGCCTCCAAGACCAACAAGAAGAAACCCAAGCGCAAGAGGAGGTAAAATTTACACCTGCGCGGCAGACCAACGTGGACCGTCTGAGTTTACCATATCTTTTTAAGTAGTTTACGGATCTGAATTTTTTTCGAGATTACTAACGTATCAGCGCTCGGAAGGATAGTTCCGCATTTCATCATTATAAGTTTTTTTTTTACCAAAATTTTCAGCAATAATATGAAATGACTTCTGACACTGTGGGTGCTAAATTTTTTACAAAGAATGAAAACATTTCAGTTGAAAATCGACGAGCGAAATTAGGAAATCTTTAATTTTATATTCCGTGTGGGCTTTTTTTATAAATATTCTGTTCATCGGCTTATCAAGATCACAAATGCGACACTTTCAGAAATTTGGATGATCTCATTGTACATATTTGTCGGCGGCCCGCCCCGCCGGCGTTGTTATAGTTTGAAAGATTTAATTATTGTAAATTTAATTGTTTTACTTTGATCCTTAAGTTATCGTATACATAATATTATTGAATAACAACAATGAGATTTATTTTGTGGCTATTGTCGGTGGATGTAATATAACGCGAGTGTGACGTCGGAGGCTCGCCGTTGTCCGAACTTTTGGTAACTCTATCGCCGTCCGTGGAATCCATCAGGATCGAGACGAATGTAAATAGTCGATCACCACGTATTCGCCAAAGAACCGCTTTTCTATGTCATTCTTTCGCTTTGGCGTGTAAATAATTTTTTTTGAATTTCGACGTAGAGAAAGTGTGAAATATGAAAAAGATAAAAAGATTATATTTAGAAACGATGCGAGCGTTAGCTCTTGAGCCTAGTGTTTTAAAACTGATAATTAAAAATAGTCGACGGTCAGTATATTGCGAGTGAAATCTTTATAAAGGGATTTTTTTTAATATTTTTCATTGCCAAAGTTCAGAATGCAAGTTTTATACCGAAGCGAGCCGAACTGGCCGAATTTTCTCGTGCTCAAACGTTACAGCGTTAAGTTAAAGCTATATTTTATAATGCGACCGTTCTGCTAATTTTTACACATCACAGCTCAATGATCATGAATCGGACGACGATTTTATAGGTACTGCTGAAAACTGGATGTAAATTGAAATCAAATATTTGCATTCACTTAAATTTATTAAGCGTTCATAATTAATATTTACGATTCTATATGAAGTTTTGACACCTCGCGTGTCATGTTTGGCGAACTATCGGTCAGTTTTCACGTTTGCAACTGCAATCGACACGCGAGGGCTTAAATGGGAGTTGGCACGTTTTCACAATGCTGTCTGCGTTTGTAGGAGTTTTACATTAAGCGGACAACGGGCGAGGTGTATTAATTTTTAGGTATATTATAATTTGCAATGAATTGAGAGAAAGACGGCGGGAACGATTCAACGATGTGTTCATTTCAAAATAAGTATTGTCCGGAGCGGCTCCGGTCCGCTTCGGATATTGTTTCTCGTTTCCAGTATGACAGTATTTATTCTCGACGGTGTGACCGGCCCGCATGACAGTGCGGCTGTCGTTTTTATGTCTTATCTGTGTAAATATAATTGTTTTCAAATTCACTTCTGTGGATTATTATACTGCCTTTGTAGACGGTTCAATAGTTAATAGAGGATTAAATTACGCTTCTTTACTGTACGGACGACTGCCGCGGTGGATATTCAGTGTCAACCGCCGAGTTTCTCCTCTACTTTTAACTATTTTGCCAGTTAAAACTGAAAGTATTCATAACTTAACACGGTTTTTTTTTCTTTCGTCGACGAGGCTCATTCTCGCCGGCCGCTTTTTATTTGTAAATATTTTGGGCTTCATTTTCTGAAGTCGCCGTTTTGAAGCGCCTCGATGGAGAGGGCGTCATCGCCGCGACGAGAAGTTTTACTTAATTTATTTTAGATATTTTTTTCTCTTACGTATAATTCTTTTAATTTAAGTGTTGATATTATTATGAAGAAATGTTGACTTACAATTTTATTATTTCTAGTGTTATTATTGATATCATTTTTATGATTTGGCTCCTTCGAATTCAACTATCTTTGTAATATCGCGAGAAAATGTTGTCATCGGTAGATCTGTTACCTCGCATCGCATACATTTTGAGTTGCCTCTATTGTCAGTATTCGCTTTCTCCGCGAGGGCATCTCGCAGCGATCGCTTCGGACGGGAGACTCGTTTAGTTTGTAAGTATTTATTGTTATGTTAATCGATGGAGCAAAAATCGTAATATATTATGAGACACATAGCACAAAAACTTCTCTTTTATGTATTAGAAACAAAGAAAAAAAAAGAAATATTTTAAATACAAGCTTAAAGCGGCTCTCTAAAACCAAATAAAAAATTCAAAATCATGCTGCATTCTGTAGCCAGATTAAAGTGTAGCTAATAAAATATTTAAAAAAATAAAAAAAACTGAAAAACCTTTCTGTGATTTTTATTTATTACACTATTCCTACTGATCCATGATAGGGAGGTGCGCCACGCTGCTCTCCGTTATAGATATATGTTTATTTTTTTATCACGTCCGCTCCTAATGCGGAATATAAATAAACGGACTCCGCTTGTTATTTAATCCCCTGACCTCTCTTTTTTTCGCAGAGAGTAAGGATAGAAAGATTGGGCCAGAAAAGGAGCAGTAGTTAGCTAATAATTACTCTCGATACGACCCGTTGGGCGTATCAAGGTGGTGGGAGGGGATTTTAGGAACCGAACATCCATCCCTTTGAACACAAATTCATGTATCGATACATGCGAATGTCCATACTAGGACTAGAGCCTGCGAACGTCGCAACCGAAGATCATGTCTTTCACCACTCGGCTGCGGCCGGGCTCCCCCTTGCGCTTCTCCCTTACCGTTTAGTGGGAATCTATAATTGTGCTGACTAAAACAGGTTTGCCATATTTCTCTGAGACAAAAACTGGTCGGTGAGGATAATGAATACTGCAGTAATACAATAATACAAAATATCTGATGCTCAGAGGACTGAATTTCATTGTGGTCATAATTCTGTAATATTATGGAAAGAGAATTTGATTTAACACAAGAACATGTGGCGATATTGTACCAATGCATTCCATTTTATCCATTCAAATGGATTTTGTAAGAGGGTGATCAATAATTTTTTTATTTTATATATTTATAGTTAATGGCTTTTGCAATATAAAAACATAGTAAACATTGGAAATTGGCAAGGAAATCAATGTAGCAAGTTCAGACAAAATCTACTTTAATACATTACAAAATTTAAAAAAATAAAACACAATTCGTTTGTACTACTTCCACATGTTTATAATGATCAGGAGCGGTTTTGCTCATCACGAGCATTATCAACTGATGATAATTATACTGATCTGACAACTGATCATTATAAACATGTGGAAGTAGTACAAACGAATTGTGTTTTATTTTTTTAAATATAATGCCTTTCCACCAAGAATTGACAGTTAACACCTTAAAAAGACTCTGAATTCACCTATGTCCGTTCGGAACATGCTCTTCCCCTTGGCTGGCCGGTTCTACACTTTGGAAGAACAAACAATTTATGTCCATGATCCCTCAAAAAATGATCAGGAGCGTAAAGCTCGACTCAAGAATGTGTGGAATTCTCTTTTTGGCCATGCATAAATCGAAAGAAATATGTGGCCAGGTACATTACTCTTAGAGCATTCAAATATTAAACGTGACCATGCCTAAGAGAAAGTCAGTTGGATGAAGTCACGGGTACTATCCGTATGCCTTCAAATAGAGAAGTCTCAAAAATTTCTTCTGAATCTTCTCCGCCATCAGGGTATATTTCAAGTTTCTCAGGGCTCGAGCAATCGACCCACTCTCAAACCTACTTCGAACTAAAGCATTGTAGATATGGTCGGCGATCGGAAGAAAGTGACTTTAGTATAACTGATTGAAATTCCAGAATATTTCCTAATACTCTCCCTGAATTTGGACAATGGTGTAATTATCAAGAGCATATACGCCAGAAAAAAATGTTTTCTCGAGATTAAGATGAAGAGCCTCTGATGTGAACATTTAATTTCCGTTTTCTCATTTTTTTTTGCCATTACTGGAGATTATTGCCCATGCGGTGCTTCCAAGATTCTCTGTTTCCTGCCTGCTCTTCTGGTTTCTCAGAAATCATCGCAGCCTCTCGTAGCTCCACCGAATGCGTTCTACAGAAGGTCATCAACGGCTTTCCAAGGCGACGACATCTGCCCGGTCGGAAGAAGAGACAGGCCCGCGTGGCAAGAGTAGATTGATTTCGGTCATCACGAGAGGCCGGACATTCTGCTCGCTCACCTCGGAATTCATGACCGAGTCAAACCACTGTACTAATATTTATAGGTAGTTCATTATTTACGAATCATTTATTTCAATGACTGGGAGTTGACACTAATTGTATATTTTTATCATCCTTCATAATATTTATAAGTAATGGGAATAATCAACCATTTAATTTGGAGGGATACCCTAAATTCTTAATAAACTGGAAAAAATGGCACTTTTGTCGGGATGTCAGGACACATCCAAAAAACAGGATATATTATCAGCCCGCTCAAATTGTAACAGCGTGGTGATTTTTTTATCATAAGAAATTCAATGATCGAAAATGAACCACACTGTAGGACGATAGCTCTTTACATTTTCAAAGCCACACGAATACCAGTCAAAAACTACTGCTATAGAATTCGGTTGCTTTATTGGAATGTACAATTTTAATACACACTAAAAACAAACAATCGGAAATCAATTGAATTCAAACATTGCATGAATGGAAACGAATATAATTTTATTCCAATTGACCTGTGCCCGCCATATTATTTCAATCTAATGTAATATCAATAGCCAGTGAAAGATAATTTTAAGAAATCAAAAATTTACAACCCTGTGATTTCAAATAGTATTCTTGTTGAATTATTGACAGGGCTTGGGAATCATTTAACACATAATTAAACTACGCCTAAACTAATGTCAAGCTAAGAAATTGTGATGTCTTAAAACTGCTTAAATATATGAAATAACTTAAAAGCCGCTCTTCAAATTGGTGTGATGTGCTAGCGTTGTTGCGAATTTCTAACGGCACTGTGGTTATTTTGTTTCATAATAATTATCATAAGAGATGACCATACTCTATACGGGTTCAACATGCTAAAAATGAAAATAAAAAAAATCCTACTTTAACCCTTTCGCACTTAATCATTTTTATGGTGTTAACCTTGAAGTGCTAGACCAGTAGCTGAGTTATCAGCGTTATCCTCTTCTATTGCGGTGTCCGTGATTTAGAACAGTGCTCCGCAACCGGTACCAACCGCAGAGCGTCCAAAATAAGAAAAATCGATTATTTTTATAATTTAAGACATCGACTGAGGTTGCTTGATGGAATTTCAATATCAAATTTGGATTATTGAGATTTTGTACACTTCCATGTTTAAGAAAAATATTTTGTACTATGTTCGGGTCATGAGTCAGCAATAAGGTAATAGTATTCATAACATAAATATGTTGTTTGAAAAGTATAAATGAATTACTATATTTCAAAAAAATCGGGCTTTTTTCGGGCGGGGCTTCGGGTCAGGTTTGGGTAACAAGTGTGATATTGAGACTCGGGCTCGGATCGAGTCTCAATATGAAATTTTGACCCATGCAGACCTCTTATCCAAAACTTCAATAAACAGAATTAAAACACTAACCCGAGTGGCATTGCAACGCATGCCGGGTACACACTAGTATATTATAAAAATAAAACACAAGTGATCAGAGTCTGTTATTTATATAAAATTATTTATGACCAACGAGAAGCTTAAAAAATAAATGTGTATGATTATGAAAAGAATTTACCGATCAGTTGAAAATGCTCACGAAAATTGAGTTTTATTTTGTTCCTGCGCATAATCCCATCGCCAGGTATGCAGACTTGTAATATTTGCGACCGATGCGATTTTTTTTAATATTCTTGCCGTCACTACATTACATATCGTCGGATCAGGATGATGGCATAGGTCTAAATAAAAATAGTAAGTCCATTTGTACACTAATACAAATTAAATAATAAAGGAGTCGGTTTTGGCCGATTAGTCTGAAAGCTCTGTATCTACCTAAATATCATGACTCTGACTACTGTTGCCCCGATTATTTAATTCGGTCACGAAGACTGGATTGCCGAAATATGGATGATAGTATTTGCAATATTCATGATATTCGTTGAGTTGCCATGATTATCATAAAATGCAATCAAAACACTCATTGCAGTTCTATCTTTATGATAAAGATGTAAATAAAATTTTAACAAGTTACTTGAATATTATTATAATATAATAATCTCGAGATGATGTAAATTAGATGAGACGATCTGGGGCCGAGTCAGCTCGTTGAAACATAAATTCAACTGTCTACTCTAAAGTATGATCATGGCAAATAATGCGCAAAGCACATCAGCGCGCAGAGGAACACAATTATGTTTGTATTAGTTAATTTACATGTCACGGTTTCAGGTGGGAGTCGTTCCTTCGACGGAGAACAGGAAGAGTTGAGCTCCAGCAGCTTCAGTTCGGCCAGCCGAGCCTCGCTGGATCCGCCGTCGTCCCCCACGCCCAGCTGCAGCGGGGACAACATCATACATTTCCCTGGCGACTCCAGCGGATCTGTTTAATCCGCTGCGACGTATTCAGTATGATTTCTCACTGAAAACTGTGTGTCCTACGAGGAGAATAATTATCTCGAGTCAGAATTGAATGAATTGTAATATTTGTATCTGGCGAAATTAGTTGCCAGAAGTATCATAGATCTCGGGTTTTTGTAACAATAAATAAAATAATCATAATGTTATGTAAAGCTGCCACAAAATTAATCACGAGTGAATGGTTTGCGGCGACAAAAATACTAAACGGAATACCTTATTTTGTCAGGGAAGGCGCCTTTTGGAATATGTATATATTATGCATTCATTAGTGTTCAAAATTTTTATACATTTTGTTAATAGACATTGACAGAATTCCATCATACGCTTATTAAGATTCTCGTTACTGTCAATAAAGTTTTCTTGAAAGAGACATCGCTTTTGGGAATATTTTGTATGATAAACGAGTGGTGGACTTGATACAGTTTTATCAAAATAATGAAGAAACATTAGTTATTTTAAATCAATTTTGAAGTGTTTCCAAATGTACGTTTTCCAAAGCTCTGTTTGTCGTAGCCTGACTTTATTTCGCACAATTTTGGATGCAATGTGAATGCTATTAAAATTACAGTTTTTTTATGCTTGACGCCAGCGAGCTAGTAATAATAAGTCAATAGCTTCGGACTACTCGCAAGAAGAGAAAAAGTCGCGATTCAATGAAAGCATTTGAATGTGAACTTTATGTTTACAATAATGGGCAACGTTTGCGCGCTCGCTGTTTATTTTGAAATTAGACATAAAAGCTGACGCTCGAAATACAAACTGACGTTTTTTAATATATTTTTCATTTTTTAATACAAAAAATTTTGAGTCAGTCATTTAAATCTACGGTTAATTATGCTCTTGTATGTTGTAAAAATGAAAAAGGGCATCTCGATAACGGTAAGAAAATATTCCACCGCTTCAAATCATTCTTTCAGGATACGCAATGATTGATTTCTTGCAATTCATATTAGTCAGTAAGCGTCATCGATCAAAGTTATCTTTGATTTAAATTTTAAATACTGTAAGTGCGAGAGTAATGTAATAATTACATCTCAATATCTTTCTTTGCTCGCATTGATGTTACATTATTCCTTTATAGCGAGGTTTACCCACCTAAATTTAAATAATAATGATTTAAAAATAACAAATAAAACGTATTCACTAATGCGTTACATGAATTTATAAGGAAGAACTATAAATAATGCTACGATTAGGTACATAGGTAAGGTTAGAGGGTTCAAATTTTTGTGATGCCATTTTTATACTTGCGATTGAATGAATTTTTTACAGCCACACATTGCAGGAAGAGCAGTTTTCCACGCGTAGGGCCCGGCCCGTGTCATACTGCTTTATGTATTTCTCAATGATCTTTGAACAATAAAATATAATATTTTACACTAGTATGATATTTTTTATTAGCGTGCTGATGGCAAACCGGTGATCACAGAAACGGATGCGTCCGGGGGCAAAAAAAAAAAGATTCTTATACAAACTAAACTAAATATAATATCGTCGTTTCCATTGTAAAATTGTACATCTGCAAAATCTGAATTTTTCAGGAAAGCATAAAAACAGTTTAAAAAATAACTATTGAATTAAAACAAAAATGAAAAACACCTAATTAATATTAAATAAAGAAATACACAGCGTCCGGGAGACCGAAACGTCCGACTCGCGGCAGCGAGAACGCTCGATAGCACGAAACATATGACTCGACAGAAATATTAACCAATTAAATAATGGCAGTCAATTTCAAAATTGCATATTTAAAGTTTTTTTAATCTGAATCATTTTGAATACTTCAAAAGACGACCGCCCCCGTGCGCGTCTACGGTAAAAGATTATTGACATTTTATAATGAATATTTTTATAGAAGATGTCGACTGACAAAAATGGCTCATATCTGACTTTGAACCGAGGTTTGAGTACTAGAGATACATACGGCCAATATAACTCAGCAGTGCTCAGCGGCATTCTTTCAGTGTAATACGGGCCTAAAAGTCATGTTATGAAATATAAAACTTGTAAAATTCTAGTGTACAACGAGTTAAATCTGTCTTCGATTAGTTCATTTGATTCCTATTTCATTGAAATGTAATTACGTGTTACTTTTACGTTGATTAATTTAGTCATTAATTTTATGCTACGATATGTATGAATGTATCATATAATATTTAGATATTCGTATTCAAAAGTACTTATCTAATACGTGACGGTGTTTTTTTTTTTATGAAATTATTCCAATTATTAGCTGAATTTTACATATATATGTATATTTTAAGGTTCTTCCTTCGGTAAGATTAATATTATATATAAGACTTCATTTTATTACAGCAACGAATTCGAATATCTACTATTTTACTAATTGTCGAATTTTGAATTGCTGCATATAAATATTTTTTTAAATATAAAACTTGATTCTTGTTAATTGTAGGGCCTCAAATTCAGCCACAGCAATTTTACACGGTTGTCACACAATTATTTGAGCCATTGTTAAGAAATATCAGCAAAAAATGCATATAAATCAATTACATTCAACTTTTGTATATTTTGCATTGACCAAATCCATCATTCAGTGGTAAACCGAGCCGGTAACGTCTAATTGATAGAAAGGTCTTTTCAATATTGTGAAAACAAATGACAAATGTTATATGTCATCGGGCCCTTTCACATATTAGTCACAGAATCGCCGGCGTCCCTATAATTGGTACGAAATAAATTTTCTTTTTTCCAAACGTATTATTGCGATACTTTCGAGTTCCCTAGAAGTTTGGCTGCAGCCCACTGTTAGAATGTTAACAACCTAATCTAGTTAAAAAATGTCAGTTATAATTGAGAAAATGATATGTTTATTAAAAAATCTGACACTACCGGCTGCGGGTTGCATTCAGTTTTGTTTTTTGGTAACAATGTCCTCCAGCAATACTAATAATTTTTCTCTGTTCTGTTTGAATTAAAGTGGTGCTGACGTATGTTTTTATCTATCAAACATTCATTTTATAGTGTGAATGTTTTCTTATTTTTCTTTAATTTGTAAACTATCAAATTCGCATATATTATAGTTCATTACTTTTTTTTTTATTATATTGATTTCTGCACTTTTCACTTAACCCTTCAAGCTCGGACGACGCGCACGGCTCGCGAATAATAAACCGCTCCCAGAGACAAAAGCGTGCAGGACGCGCGAAAACAATGCTCTGTTTTATTGTCCATTTATAATGACAGAAGTTCACTGATTTCATTCAAATAGCTTAAGTTCTATAGAGATTAGATTGAAGTTTTAGATATGAATAGTTTTTATTGTATTTTTTTAAATCAAGAAAAACTGTTGCATGTTAAAATTATGGTTTTTTATCCCATAAAGAATTATGTTTATGAAAATAATGTGTCATAAGTATAATTTAAAATGGTTAAAAAAAAATATTCAGCACTTTTTCTAATGTGTTTGGAGCTTTTTATTTTTAGCATTACCGTAGAGCGATCTGAGAGCAATAATTTTAAATACAAAGACTCGCAACCGCCGGTTTCATTGAATGGTTTTCCCGAAATCGGAACTGGAAATGTTTTTCAAAACAGAAGAATCAATTTATTTTTTGATTAATGTATTCAGCCTTATTAATGCTTATTCTGTTATTCATTCTGGCGCTCGACGTGTCGATTGAATAAAATTTTGCTCCAAAACATATTATCCAATATTATTATCGATTCTACCTCTGTCTCCATAAAAAAATATAATCAGTCCCCGGGAATGAGAATCTATTTCACTCACACGCGCCTGAAGGGTTAACCGAGAAATCGCGTAGTGTACATAAAAAAAAAACAAAAAATATTTACTGTTATTTTACATTCCTATATGAAACTAAAAAGTTAATATTGTATTTTTCTAATTCAAAAAAAGAGAAAATTCAGCGAAGGGTTGTGAATATTACGCTGAACCGTTTTAATAAATTAGCTGCCATCATTTATATAAATCTTCAATGAATTCCAAATAAACAATAATTATACACTTAGTACAAAATATAATTACATTGTCAGTTTCGTGTTGTAATGGCATTAATCACAATCCTGAACAAATCTCCAAGGTATTTTTAAGATTTTGTACTGTCAAAAAAAAAAAAATTCACCCTGTCGTAGAACTCTAAATATTTATTATACCATATATCTATGCATTATAAATAATATTCATTTCTAATTTTAAAATCTGTGACTGTTCAACAGAAATGTATGTTTAGTTTTTATTACTCCATGTACGATATTGTGTATCCAGTTTTGCTCGTTTTGAGAAAATCGAATTTGAAGATTTGAGTTGAAATGCATGAGAAATATAGGCAAAATGGACATATCATGCATTCGGATGATGCAATATCTCCTCAAATACACTATTTGGATGTACAATATTTTTACAGCATACATATATGATGCAGACAAACGTTTTATATATGTTAACTCAATTTCGACAAAAACTGGTCAAACAATATCTTTGCACCGTTGATATTCTCTTTTGTCACAGATTTTTATATTACAATGTCATAATTTTGTATTATGATAAAAATAGCGTTAAGTATTTTACGATCTTATTTTCATATTTCTGTAAGAATTTTTTTTCTACGGTAATGTAGCATCTGTATTTGGGAAAAAATTTCGTAGGCTGCCGGAATTAAATAAAATGAGTATAATCTAGTGATTATTCCTTATACAGTATGCCAAAATATTTTTCTGATGAGTGAATTTACAGGGTTTTTTCTCATTAAACGGCATCGCGTGGCTGTCTCGCTCGCGTGCTACATCATTTTTAGATTTATGATTGCCAGTGTGAACGCGATTTACCGACATCGGTGATATTATATTATTGTTTTGTTCGACAGGTATACGTTTCACAGCTGATGAAATCGTTGCCGTCGTCGGTATTTGTTATTTAGAGTTGAAAGTCAGGACATTGCATTTTCATATTTAAATTTAGAAAATTGATTTTGCCCATTTTGTTCAGTAATTTCACACAATGGCAAATCGTCTGGGATACCATTTCGAGCGCTGGTCACTGTGAATCACCGGCTGTAGGTATCTCTTGCTGACGGTACGAAAAATTGCGGCTATAATTTTTTACCTGACTTTGAATACAATTACAGATTTCTTGTGCATTAAGAGATGACGGATAATAAATTAAAGTTTGCGATTTCCTGACTTTCGGCTAAAGATGCAGGCTGTTTAGATTGTTCTGAAAAATGTGATGGAAAAATGATAAAGAAATTTTTAACAATATGAGAATTTAGACATCCGAGTCTTTGAAAATGCAACAGTGACAGTACGGAAAATAATAGAACGTTTTCTAATCGCGGTATTCGGGAAGTAGATATCTATTTTGTATAACCTGATTTAAATATGATAAGTTTTGGGCGTTCCGTCTCTGTAGGGTTCCGCAATATTGCGGCTTCAGCACTCTGGGGGAAAGATTTTGTGGATTGTCAATATATAAACATATTATTAACGTAAGAATATTAATTAATAGACGGAGAGTAGACTTTTGCTAAAATGTAACATTTAATATTTAGAATTAATCCAAAAAAAAACATTAAGATGAATTATGCAAGAGTACAGTTTTTTTTAAATATTTTTTTTGTTACAGTATGCACTCGCTTTTCTGAAATGACGTTTTAAGAACACGGTTATGAAAATCTGCAAGAGCCTTTGCGTATCGCCGTACTTTATGAATTCAAAAAAGGCACCGTTGAATTGTCATTCGCGAAGCATACATTTTGTGTATTTATATTTTCCAATTTGAAAGAAGATGCATTGTAAACGGATGCTCATTATAAATATTTCTAAAGTAGGCTCACTTTGCCATCTCGTGCCAAAACATTACTAGCAAATGCTATACGATATGTCACATATGAGAGCACCCATAAAAATTTTTCAGGCGCATGTCTTCAATTTATTAAACTTCAGATAACACAACTTTGAAAATTCTCAAGTCGTCTCAAGTCGATTCAGTTTCTCTGTTTAATGTCACGGTAGAAGTCGAAGTTCATAGTGATTAATCGAAAGGGCATTAGATTTTTTTGGTTACCGCCAATATGAAGCTTGAATAATCCGGAGTTAAATGTACCGACGGTCTCTCCGTTGTCTGATGCTCGAATTATGTGTAAATTTATTATTATGTAAATTACTATTATCCTTTATGTTTAATAATAATAAAGCTTATGTTTATATACTGGGGTTAATGAATGATAAACATAGTTTTAAGTTTGTCCGATTTACGTGAATTGTAGCAAATTAAAAAAATATATTTTTTTCTTGTGAAGTAATTGAATTATGAGATGTCGTAAAGAAATTCCACCGCAGGGTACTTTCTGCATTCATCGCTGACTACCCCGTCTTTCATAATGGGCGGTCAAGAATACACATTTTACATCTATCTTGCACCGTTTTGTATAAAGCGATTTTACAGCAATATGACACTGATATGCTCTCTTGTTATTAAACGTATTTTTGAAAGTACTGCATCACATTACGCCATAATACTTCTAAACTAGCATTCGATATTTTCAGCGGGGTGCGTTTCTCATGTCAGTGCGGTTGATATTGAATAATTTATTTGGAAACGACTATTAGCGAGAATGCAACATAAATTTTTTTGCATTGCTAACGATCGAAGTACAGCTTTTGCGGAGCGAATTCTTTTCTGATTATTTCAATTCTCATTTTGCAATATAATGTTGTTCGTTTTTGAGTTTTTAGTTTAGGATAGCTCAATTTAGGATATTATCACCCTATTATTTTAAAATGCGGTTTTCGGTTGTCTTTCGGGAATTTGGGGAAAATATTTTCATATTTTCAATGCCATATTGTATCTTTTTATTGTAGGAAACGGCCACTTAAAAAGAGTCATTGTGATTTGTGTTCGTTCAACTCGATACCAAAATTATTATTCATTAAAGTTTATCACTTTTTACAGTAGTATAGCTACGTGTAAATATTTTTATAGCAAGAAACCCATATTGAAACTTAAGCCTCGGCTCATAATAAATATTATTAGTTTGCTTCATGAGAAGTGTCAGTTTTCGCCGATCAGGTATCTTGCATCACGGTGAATGGACAGTAAACAAATGATATAATTACTCATTATAAACTCCATTATCGAACAAATCTGTGAAATCAAAAGCATGTTAAATTTGAAACTATAACAATTTGCTTCATATAAGAAATATCAAAATGATGGAAAAAGATACCTTTAAAAATAACCAATGTCCTGTGAATAATTTCCTGGAAGTGCAGGTTCCTGTACGAGGTCACATTTTTTCTCAAAGGAAATTGCGGTTATCGATTCAATGCGTGGCCGTCGATTCTAATCTGGTATATTTCAATTGTTTTATTATACAATTTTCATTTTGCTTAAACTGAAAGCCTGAATTCAGTCATAATTAATCTTGTTATTATATTTTCACCCCTTAAAAAATGTTACGATGAAAAGTATTTTTTCAATTATATATATAGCAGAATTTCTTTTCAAATCCTTATTGTCTCACCAGAAAAACACACAAGTTTATTATTAAACTTTAAGTTAAACCTATTTCACAACAATTCATTTAAGTGATTTAATAATACACCTTTGAATTTTAATTTTATATCGCTGAACATTTATCTATTTTACAATATTTGATTGACATATTATTTAAAATTGCCACTGTCAAAGTCAAATTTTTTGGTAGAAGAACGTAATTTAGAACAGCGGTCGCCAACCGGTGGTTCGTGAGACAATTTTGGTGCACTACCACCATTGGAGCCAAGAATCTATAAACTTATTTTAATCAAGTAGCTACAAATATCTCACCAGTCGGTTAAAGAAGCGTTATTACCATTTCATAATAAAAAATGATTATGATTGTTATATTACAGATTTTTTGTAAAACTTGTGAGGTCCGAAAGGTTGGCGATCGCCGATTTAGAACACTGAAACGGTTTCATTGAACAATGAAATTAGTAATGTAGCATATTTTTAATACCTGTTTTTCAAGATTCAAAATATATTTTTGGTTGATTGACCGTGCATGAATTTTTACCTAGTCACGTTTTGATAGAGTAAAATACTGACTGCGACACATTGTTTTGTGATCCAAATAAAATTATTCTCTTACTGATAGAATAAAAATAAATAAACAACCAATAATGTGGACTTCATAATCGATGGGAAGGTTTAGACCGTTCAACTTATGCCACTATAAAATGATGTGATTACAGATATTTGTGATAGTTTCAAAGTGAATTTAATTTGTACGCGTAAGTAATTTTTAAATAATGACTCGTATATTAGCGGTATATGACATATATTTTATTACCAGATTCTTGATCTTCTTAGAAGGCAACGAATGCATCATAATCTTGAACTATTTACTCAATGGATGTTTTGTAATAAAGATTTAAGGTGAATAAAAAATTGTGTAACCAATAATAGTCGTGTTTTATTTATATTGTTCACGGATCGATGCACAATCTTATAGGGTGCGATAATTTCATCTAGATGTGCTAGCTAGTTTTAATATTATTTAATTAACCACCTTTTCGCTGTAAATAATAGATGGCGTCTTTGTCGTATATGAAAAGGCGTATGTACTGCGTTCTTAAAATTATTTATATACCCTATCTCTTCAGAAAAACGTCACTGCTTGGAAGCCACCGACTTCTAGAGTTCCTCTGGTATTTAAGCTTCCTAGCCACTTTGGTAACGCTCTGGATTTATCTTATTGAAACCATCTCTCCCGGACACCGCATCCTCAGTTAGATTGGTTCCCGATTAATAAAGTCCTATGGATACCAGCCTAATGAAACTATCTTCTGACGCAGCACTGCCTCCGCTATTTGATCAGTTATCACATGATATGGCTCTACGGATTCAAGTCTCCGAACATATGATACATTGTCAGACGGCTACATCTCCGATCGCTACGAGAGTTAACTGCTACGGTTTAACCCTTTGTCAACATTACTCATTTTTTATGATTCCTGTTCTACTGTGTTCTTCTTTGCTTGAACCTACAACATGTGTTAAAGACTGCAATAAACGATTATCATTTGAGCCTTGAGAGGACTTCTTATTTTAATTGTGACATACCTGGCTCCTAACCTATGGGGCCTGTGTAACATAACTATTCTATAAATCTTAAAAATGTACCCTATTAAATACACTGAGGGACATTGGTCCTGTCAAACATGAAATATTTCCACATACAACATTTCACGTGAAACCAATGTCTTACCTCATACTAATAATAGCCTATATAAATGTCTCAACACTTCACCGTGAACGTCCAGAATGCAACAAATAAATCTTTCGTCGCCTGACGTTCTGAAAATTATTATTTAACGTTATTTAAAATAAAAAAACTGATTTTAACATTTTTTCAAACTGAAAAAATGTAATGGACGATGTGTGCGTTTAGTTAGTTTGCAGCTATTTGTCAGCAAATCAATTTGTAATAACTCAAGATACAGCTATATGTTTTTCGTTAATAACTTTTCACAAGGGTTGAAATCCAGACACGCCATTTTTGACACAATATTTTCAATATTTCAGCCAATTTTCGATGTACGTCCCCTTTGTAAGATGAATGACGATCTGTCATCTCGCTCAAAGGCACCATTGTAAAAAGGTCTGAGACTGCAAGTCTGTAAGCATCATCATGATGCCAGCTCATAATGTGTCCGCTGATAACTTACCTACTGAGCATCGATGTACAGACCTTTCAGTCATCTCGCCGAGTCGGTCAGTGTTCATTTTTGCTTCTTGAATTATTCTGACTTGCAACATTACTAAAACGCTTCCTATGAAGAAAGTCAGTACTCTAGATCAGTGCTTCCTAAACTTTTTCATTCCACGGCCCCCTATCCCGAAAATTAAATTGATTTAGTTATCAAAAGCTTTATTCGACATTTACATCTAATAAACTTATACATACACCTGCATTCAATTGCACTGAAAGACATTATTTTAACGGAATCATGAATAATGTGCTTTTATATTAAGGATACATGCATACTAAATGCTTAATTAAATACTTGTAGCTCTACTGGAACATTTTTTGACCCCACACATAAGCCCTACGGCCCCCCAGGGGTCACAGTCACAGCCCACAGTTTGGGAAGCACTCCTCTAGATGACAGACTTTCCCGCATTTCTTTCAGGGTTTCTTGAAAAACAAAGAATTGGGGTTCCACTGTATGCCGTTTTATACAAACTATATGGAAATGCACGCCTGGCTCTCACGATCTAGGCAAGCTCTCGTTTCATCTTTTCAACTGCTGGAGTGCCGCACGGTATCCGAATGCTCTGCATAGAGATTGAATGTGGTAGAAGAAAAGCAAAAAATATTTGCATATAAAAATCCCATTCCTTTATTTTAATATACATTTTGCCGGATAATTCCGACAGACGGCAAAGATACTGCACTATAATTCGACAGACAATAAATATGCAAGGTTCACAAAATATACTTACACAATAATAATATCCTAAAAATTATAATACAAAACGCTCATCGGGGAGCTTGCAACACAATATATCTGTTTTGATGTCGAGAAATAAGTTCAGATCACAACTGAGAGCAAAATATACACATAGGTTAACACACATAATGTAAATTTTTTATATACCTTAAAACGGAAGACTCTTAAAATCGACGGAACTCTTATATACTTGAATTTAGCATGTTGGCCATCGTTCATATGAAAATATAGAAACTTAATACAGATATGATATAAATATATATCGATTTTGAGATAATTAAAAAATTATAAGAAAACATTTTCATCCGGATAATTGCAGCGGGAGGGGATGTGTAGGCAACTTTTTTGGGCGGCTCCGTCGTATTGCGTGTCTCGAAATCGATGTCTCGCTAGACGCTCAGACTGTATTTCTAACATGAAAACTTTAAAACTGCCGATGTGAATTGCAAAATATGCTATGCGCTTTTCATTTTCTTCGATCCCTCACGAGCGGAGGTCGATCGGCTTGTCGAAATACGAGATCAGGTATAGAACGACAGCTGTGAGAGAATTATTCATGTGCGATATTGACACGCAATCCGGGAAATGATGGTATCCGTGCGGCCGTGCGAGCCGCCTCTACAGAATCTGGAAGAGATTCTTCAGCTCCACCATCAGTTGCCAGTCAGTCTTGACCAGATCGTCACGGAAGTAGTCCTTGCAGGCGTCGATGCTAGCGCGGGAAATCTTCAGGCAGAAAAGAAACGGCATCATTATAGTGAAACATTTTTAGTCGTCGATTCAATTTATTTCAAAGTGTAAAAAAACAAAAATTTATTAGTAGAAATGATGTTACCATTCCTGTAGCCGAGTGGTCAACCGTCTTGCTCCTTCGTGCTATTCGGTTGTATGATCGACAGGTTTGAATCTCCGTATGGAAAATTGATTTATGGATTAATGATAGAATCGCAAATTCCTATTTTACTTTTCCCATAACTGTAAAACCCCCCACCTCAGTGGACGAGACCCACCGGCTGTGTAGATGTAGCGCACAGTGCACCAATATAAAGATGGAAATGATGTAATTTCTCAATCACCTTGCTGACGAGAAAGTCGGTGTCGTCAAAGTGCCTTCCGAACATCTTAGGGGCTTCGCCGGGAATCGGGTCTATTTTAATGCAGACTTCCATGCCCTTCCGAGCCGTCTCCACCTGCTTGTGGTTGCTCTCGATTGACGTCACGATGCCGATGTCGACGAACTGAAAATTGTAAAATTCGTTAATTGGCATTCATCCCCCTCCCCTGTTCGCTGATCTTCATATCAGGATGACGGCAGTAGCGGGTGGTAATATTTTCATCGTACAGATGGACGCGATGTCACTCATTGCAGCTTGAAATTCATTAAACACAGTATTTCATATTTTGAATAAATAAGTGATAATTTACCTCTTTGCTGGGAACGCAGATGGGAGTTCCCTCTCTAACGATCCCGGCTTCGACGATAACGCCAACCACGATGGGATCGCGGGAGTTGAAAATGAACTGCGGTAATATCTGTCCAAATATACAGAGCATTTTTACACGAATCAATAAAAACACATAACTCGCAGAAGTTTCTCTCTGTTTGCCACCAACAAAGGAAATTTATAATTCAGTGTTAGTGCATGTTTCATTACAAACAAGGTTGAGGAGAGTCCAAAAGATCCACCTTATAATTTACCGACACTGAATTGAATTAATTCAACAGAAATGTGATTTACTTTAATTTAGGTATTGACACGTTGGCTGCTGACAGAATCATTTTGTATGTAAATATGACGCACATGTACGTGGTTCGCAGTCAACGTGTTAATTAGTTGGGCCAGGTGATTCTTTTTAAAATGCATCCGTAGGCTTATTGTCTAGAACAGAGGTTCCTAAACTTACTTAGATTATTGCCCTCTGTTGCCCTGGAAATATAGAATCTACAAGAGAATATATAGATGGACCAGAATTTTCATATCTTCTCTTCTCCCGTTACGCTTCTACCGCCTCATTATTATTCAACACCCCTTACTGTCTTAGTCAAGCTATAACTGCACCAGTAGATCGTCCGCTGGGAAACGATGCATTCTTCCTACTATACATTCCTATAAAACATAATTTGACATTATCCGACAGCGACGTGTTAGGTACCTTAAGTTTGCACGGGAAGACAGCGACGTGCTTGAATTCTTCTCTTTTGCGCTGTTTGAGCTGATCTCTGTGGGCCATGAATTTGTCGAAAAGATGGTAGATGATGTCCGCCTGGAAGACGGTGACGCCCAGATTGTCGGCCATCTCTTGAGCATCGCGCTCCACCTTCACATCGAAGGCCAGGATCACGGCGTACTGCGATTCGTGCTCCAGCATGGCGGACGCCTTCATCACGTCGCGCTTCACCACGGGCCCTATTCTGATCGCTGAATACTGAACGCAAAATACAATAATAGAGAAAGCGTGAAAATTTTTCTACATTTATAAGATTGAAAATTTTTGGACTCTTTTTTCTTTTCATCCGATTGCGATTCATTTTTTACTTCTCGAAATGATTGACAGGTTAGATTTACCTAAAAAAACAAATAAAGTCTGGGGATAGCAATATTTGCACACTCGTCAGTGCGGTACTTCCGAATAACATTTTTAGCAACTCTAATACGAATCGAGATATATCGCTCACCGGGATCTTGCTGGACTTGAGAAACTCCAAGAGGGCTTCCAGGGATCCGAGAGTGGACGCTTGCACGTACACGCCTCTGTCGCTCAATTTTATACCAGACAGAGCTTTCTTCAGATCCTTAGCCACGAGTTCCCTGATGCAGACAGATATACATTATAATTAGTAATTACAGTGACTAGCTTTTCACATTTTTCACACAAAAAACAATTTCATATCACTATATAGCAGTCGAACATCACTATTTCAGTAGCTGACTTTCAAAACTAGACATGTCCAATATATACCAAAAACGAGTTGTAAGCGGAATATCATTCTTTTGTTGAAAAATGGCTAAAGATCATCCAATTTCATATAGAAAACCGACAAGTCTTATTCAGATGAAATGAATAAACGGGTATTTACGTTTATAATGTGTAGAGCAATGACAGAAAATATATTTTTATTACTATCATTGCAGGCCAATTTATCTTGGAAGTGTGAATTGTGGGCACGTACTGATTTCTCGACAAGTTTTATTTACACCATGTACGCTCCTAATGTGGAGCATATGGACTCCTAATGTTGCACTGTTTTACGGGAACTGGTTGTTATTCAGTAATCTTTTCTGGAGAGGGTAAGAAAAGAAGGATGACGTAGAAATGAACTAGGAGTTAGCTCATCACTCTTGCCAAGCCTCGCTTTTAAGATCGGATAAATATTGCTAACATCCTTGTCTTTGAACACAAACATTCTTCATGAAAAGATTCGAGTTTCCTATTTTGGCGGGGTTGCATAAATTTTCTAGAGTATGCCATTTATATAAATATTCTGTGTACGATCTAAGAATTCTGTTACCAAAACCAACAGTGAAAGTAGAGGGTTCACATTGGGATTTGGAAGTGCGGATGCCGGTCAGTTTTCGGAATGGTCAAACACGTTTGATAGGCGAGAGCCGATGAGTTGTCTTTCAACTTTATTAAACTACTCAAGTTGGCAACATTGACGATATTAAATTTACTGTTAAAATTGGATATTGGGACCGATTTTTGGATCAGCTCACGTACACACTCAAACAAAACAGCGAGATGCGCTAGTAGGACAGAGCGGTCGTCTTCCGTAAAAGGGAATAAGAGACGCACCTTAAAATATCCACCTCGTCGGGTTTGTGCGCTACCAGAAGATTCAATCCAGCGACTGCCTTTTCCAGGTCTTTGGCGGCTATCTTCACTCCTTGAGCTGCCACCACCTCTTTGTACTCTATGTAAGCGTTCTAAAACAAATACACAAATAGATAATCAATTTCTGTCCGAAGGCAGCGATCGAAGAGATACTGTTTAAAAATTTCCGCTAAAGATTAGTACCTTCTCGAGTGACATTATGTCAGAGCTGGGTGCTGCAGGGCATCGCTTCATAGCGAAAAAAACTGATCAATAAATTTTCTCCGATATACTATATCCTGCTCGCGCGTATAACTCTTTCATAATGTATATTTATTTATCAAATGAAAAGACTAACTCCAAAAAAATCTGTGAATATCTTTTTGCATAACGTTTTTACTTGCAGTGAGTTTTGACATGCTGCGAGAGTGAAAAGGTTGCAGAGCACACCAACATACGTGACCGAAGACCCAGAGCTATACGAAAATAATCAGCACCCAGGATAAGATAACTGGAAGCAGAGACCTACTCCCGTTTCTGGTGTAATTTTTTCAATAACGCTGAAATACTCTCTGGAGCCTCGAGAGGCAAACTCCGGGTGCGTGAAAAATTCTAAAGACCGAGGAACGGCACCGACGCTGGCGTCATTCGACTATCACCTTGACTCTCAATTCTTTCATGGGCTGAGGCATCAGCAGAGATCGTATCTGGGTGACGATGGGTCCGTCAGTGCCGGCCAGCACCATGGTGTCCCCTTCGCGAAGCGTACCGTTGATGAGGATTGCGTCGATGGTCGTGCCCAATCCAGGGATCGCTTTCACCTGAAACAGTATATTTAAATAAAAACCAGCCCGTTATTAATTAAAGAGGACTCGATTACTTTCAGTCCCAATGAAGTAAGTTAACCATTCTTAGGAAAAATTTGATTTTTTGTGAATTGTGAGCTATCAGCAGGTTGCAGAGTATTTCTCAGAACTTAAGACATCGCAGACATCCGCGACCTCCAACAGAAATCCATTTCATGAGTAAAATTTCACATTTTTCACAATTGTTATTTAATATCTTGCATCTTCAGAGTGAGGAAAGCGTCAAACGCTCACCTCGAGTACGGTGGCCTGAAGCTGATGAGAGAAAAGTAGCCGTTTGTGCAGCATTCCTTCGCAGGACTGGATGATTAGCGCGAGAAGATTTCCCATTCCCTCGCCGGTGACCGCAGATGTCGGCACCAACGACACGTACGTGCGCACGTCTGGATTCTCGTAGTAAAGAGCGGCGTTCAGCCCCTGAAATCACTTCAATCTTTTTATTCCACCCCATTCGTTTCTTCACTTGTGCGCTTTCCGTCCCTTTTCATTTTAATTAAGCTTTCAATTCCAAGATTAGAGAGAAATAGATAAATTTACACTAAAGAGAAATGGAGAAGACACAAAAACAACAAAGTTACATTTATATGGTAATAAGAAATATAGTTTTTAGTATATCGTTGTCTTTAAAATGACATGCAGCAAAAAATCTTTCATTGTTTTTTAATAGGAAAGCTGGTGCACCTGACTTAGCCTTTTGAAATAGCCAACGCTGACAGCGAGGGACTACTGCACTTGTCAATTAGAACCGCGGTGTGTCATTTTACTGACGATACCTTGATATATCATCGACACGGATGAAGTGCAAAGCTCACGGCACCAGAAACTAAAGCTTTATAAGCGAATGTAACAATGTAATTATTACAATATTTAAAAAATAAATTTCAAGGGCATTTAACAAGTGCTGACCTAACCTAACCTAGGTGGAAGGTAAATGAATGCGATCACTCATAATGATTTTGCAGCTATAATTTCATATTTGCATGAAAAACTATAAAATCAATACAGGGTTAATTTTGTTTCTATAAAATTTTGGAAATCGTATACGGCGCAAAGATAAAAATGACCTGCTCTGCGAATTGTAAAATGACTTCTTTGGTTCTCGTGTCGAATTCGTTCTGCGTGTTGGTGTGTTGAGCTTTGATGATGTCTTTGACGTCTTTCCTCTGCGCACTCTGCCAGTCGTACAGCCTGTCCATCTTGTTCAGCGCCACTATGAACGGAGTCTTTCGCGCTTTCAGCAGGTTTATCGATTCCAAAGTCTGAGGTTCCAAGCCGTGCATGATGTCCACCACCTGAAAAGTGCAGCGAACAGTCTGAGCGGCTGATCATTTTCAGCTAAAAACGTTACACGCCCGGGAGAGATTCTCTGTCTAGAAATTTCAAAAGTGAGAAATGATGCAGTTCAGCACCCGGCAATTGAATAAAAATCATAACAAATCCGTGTCATTTTTATAAAAATAATAAAACGAATCGTGTATCTTACCAAGATGGCGATATCGCAGAGAGAAGATCCTCGGCTTCTCAAGTTGCTGAAAGATTCGTGTCCTGGGGTGTCTATGATTAGCAATCCGGGAATTTTGAATTCTATGAGATTGACCTGGAAAATAGGAATAATGAATAAGCAGTATTGTTTTGTAACTTTTTAACATTCACTTAATGATGAAAAAATGTTCAGTTAATCCAGGAGTTACAAATCATTGGCTGTCACGAAAACACATGAATTTGTTTTTTAAAAACCATTGTTTTCACAGCACCTTTTTTAAATACACTCAACTCTTTTTTTATACGGTGGGTAAGTGGTGCTGGTACTTTCAGACTCTATAAGGGTAAGGTCTCTACCCTGGATTTCGAAATATACAGAATCTTAAAACTAAATTTATCTGATGGTAGAAAATAGTAAATATTAATTATTACATAATATAATAATAATTTTATGTTGTTTGTGCTGCATATTATTTAGTTGCTTGGTGTTTATAAACTTTGTAATGTAAATATGTGGAAATAAGAGGATAAAATAAAATGTTCTATAATGGATTTCCACTAAGTAAATGCCAATTCAATCAATAATATATTGGAACCAATCAATTTTGAAGTAAAGCGCCAAAAGATCGTCAGATGTCTGTTGCTGTACGTCTTCGATAGGGTGACCGAAATCCATTCAATGCAATTCTTGGAGATATAACCGCATTCACATTTTCATACGCGAGAAAAGTAATATACAACATGCGCTCGAAAATCCACATTGTTACGCAAATAACAAGTCATAAAACACAAAAAATCAAATATTCAAATCAAAAACACAATATAATAACTCAAATCACAATATAAAATCTTCGATAAACCGCGAAAAAAGGAAGGTATTGCGGGCACTCAAAAATTCATAGTTTACAATATATGAAACTGTTCGTGTGACGTCATAGCAGTATCACGTGACTTACGAAAAAGTTAAATATCGTCGAATATGAAGTCATAAACTGTTTTTAAATAGTTTCTAAAGGTCGAAAAGGTACCTACAAATAGCCATAGATGGAATTTCAATACATTTTCAAGCCTATAAACACATGAATGTACACGGACGATCATTGACGTCCACATTCCTCTACGGAAATTTCACGCGGACGATCTATATCGTCGATACTCTCTTAAGGGTTAATGTACTTTTGTATTACTCATTCGTCGCCATCAATTTCATAAAAAATAGGGCAATACGTACCCCTTTTACGTGTCTGGTTTGGTCCTTGATGTTCTCGATGGGCACATTGGTGGCGCCGATCTGCTGCGTTATTCCGCCGGCCTCTCCGTCCTGCACGTTTGTTCGTCGCAGTTTATCGAGAATTTTGGTTTTACCCGTGTCGGCGTGTCCGAGGGCGCACACGATTGCTGCCCTCAGCGATGAGGCCCCCCTGTTAGCCTCGTCTTCTTCCTGGCGCTTCTGTAAAATTGGTCAAATAAAATGCATTTCTATAAAGGAAAAGTGCTCGACATAAGGAAAGCCTTGCGGGGCAGACGGTGCTATATACAATCATCGATCGAATCGGAAGTTGCATTCTATAATAAGGATCAGGAGATCATTTTAAGAGCTTCTACTCGACTTCTACTTTAAATTGACAAAGAATGTATTCTACAATAGTAACTAGCCGACGCTATTAAATAATATTAATTGTTTAACTTTTTGACGGCGGTTGGCTGCTATAGCAGTCCTAGTCGGCATGTCTCATACGCTGATGGCTGCTATGGCTGCTATGGCAGCCTTGGGCATGCACGGAAGAGCCTCATATTACAGCTATTGTAGCTGTTTTAGAGCTCAAATCGTTTGAATATGGTACTGGATATTGTATATTATCAATGCGATCTATTGGATTTACGAGAAAACTAAACCATACCGGCTAAAATATTATTTCTGTGAAACCCTATCATATTACCAAATACATCAACAAAATGGCGAAATTAAGTTGTATGAAGAATGTGACACCGCCCCCTACTTATGGGGCGGACAGGGTCTTCAAAACCAATCTGCAGACTCTTTCTATTAATGCAAAGTTAAAATGTAATACCTCTCCTGAGGCGCTCAAGAGTAGTTTGTCATATTTGTTTGGTTGCCGCTGTTTGTTTACAGTTGGAAGTGAACAAAAAGCGTGCGCTGTTTAAAAAAAGCAGGAGTCGCGTTCGACCTTTCCCGGGGGAGAGTCATCGGCTTAATCCACCGCGGGCTAGAGTTTTAAATAAAAAAATGTGTAAATCTGTTTGTGTAACTGTCTTCAAGAAAATTATAGAAACTAATTGCAATTAAACGAGAAAGAGTATACGGATAACGACCGGGTTTTAATGGGAGATGAAGGAACGTGTGTCCCATCCTTTGTTTTGTCCTTTTTCGCCGGAAGCGAGCGTCAGTGTGTTGAAGCCCCGCACCCCGCTTCTCCCCGCTCTCCACCTTCCTCCCTCGAGCGGCGAGACAGACGTTCGTTCGTTTCGTTATTTCTTTCCTACTCTCTCAAATGATTATTAGAATATTCCACCAAAACTATGAGAAATATTATGTTTTTCATTATTTAAAAAAATACTATACATGTCAATTAACATATTTGGTACCTTATAAAAAAATTGCAATCTATAATTATGGTTGTAAATGGTATTAACATATTGCCACTCATTTAGCTCTAATGATACAAATTTAAGCCTAATAAAAGTGTAGGGAGTGGATACAACAATTATTGTGATTTGAATGAAGGTGTTGAATATAACTGTATAGTTTGTTTTAGAGAGAAATATTTAAATGACATTTTATTTTAAGAAGCTTCATCGATTTTCCTTCTTCTGCATCAGACTGATAATAATGACAAGTCGGATACTCGAGCCATATTATAGAAATAACACAAGTATTTCCCGAATCGGTTCTCACTTTCATTCTGATCATGGCTTTCTCTCTGAGCTTCACACCACCGGCATCCTCTTTGACTTCCGCCTCGTCGTCGCCGGAATCGCTCTCCTCTTCGCTGTCGGAGCTTCCGTCGTCGCTGGATACGGCGCGCTCCTCGGTCCTTTTGGCTTCCGCTTCTTTTTTCTTTTCGACGGAAGCGCCGGCGGCACCGTCGTCCGCGTCGTTTTCAGACGAAGAGGATTCAGCATCCCACGAATCTTTTATCAACGCTATTTTCGCAGCGTGCGACTTAGATTCGCTCTTTAAAAAATCATTAAAACATTCTTTATTACAAGGTTAATAATTAACTCATTCATTGCTGACACCTTGCGACGCACGTTGAAGGTATTTAACAACTGTATGGCATTAATATTAGTAAATAGTTCAGCAATGAATGAGTTAAGAGAAATTGTAAGTCTACTAAGTTGAGTTAAGAAACAAAAAATGCAGTCGACAGCGATTAGATATTGAAGCCACTTTTAATGTATTAACAGTTAACTCTAGGCGGAAAGGCATTATATTTTAAAAATAAAACACAGTTTTTTCGTACTACTTCCACATTTATATCAAAATCAGAACCGGTTTCGCTCATCACAAGCGTCATCAACCAATCAGTTGATAATGCTCGTGATGATAAAAATGTGGAAGTAATACAAAACAAATTGTTTTATTAAAAAAAAAAACTATTGAAATTTGAAAGTGCAGAAGAGAAATATTTTTCTTTCGCAATGCACGTCATGGTGAATAATGAAATATGGGTTCAGCGAGATTATTTTCAATGTAATATAATAGAAAAAAATGTAAAGGGTTTACTGTGCACGAGAGGACATTTCAAACTATCGCACCAAAAAGAAAGACCGGTTGGTAAAACGGATCATGATGGTATTGTTTGTTACCTTTGCATCGATTATTTCCACTTTTACTTTGCTTCCATCAGCGGCGGCCTGATGCTCGTCGGACGTCTGCTTTTTGAGTCTGCCAGGACGAACTCTGGTGCCGAGGCGAGGGTTTTTTTCGACTTGTTCCTCCGGTCTGCCTTCATCTTCGCCACCCTGGTCTTTGAGTGACTCTATCATGGCCAGAGCCCTGGCTTTGTCCGCTTTCTGCTTAGGAGTCAGGAATTTCCCTTCAGCCTTTAATTTTTCTTTTCTTTCCTTCTCTTTCTTCTTTTTGCGATCTTTTTTCTCTTTCTCCAGCCGTAGCATCTCGAGCCGCTGATCCTCCCTCTCCTCTTCGAGCTTTATTCGTTCTTCTTCCTCCCGTTTGAGCCTCTCCTCCTCCTCCTTGATTTTTTTCAACGTCTCTTGCATGGCCGCAATCGCTTTTTTAGCAGGACCCTTCTTCGCTTTGTCGTCCACTGTTTTCTCACCCTTCTTTTTCTTTTTTTTCTTATCACCGACGTTTTCTCCGCCGTCCTCCTCCGCGGGTTCCGCGTCGACTTGCGTTTCCGGCGCCTCGGTCACGACCTCTGAAGGCTCATCAGGCGTCGGGGTCGTCTCTTTCACGTCTGTCTCTTGTTTTTTAGCGGCCTGCTTTTTTAGCTTTTCCCGCTCTTTCTTTTCTTTCTTTTTTTGAGCAGCCGTTCTGATGGCCATCTGGTCTTCCTGCTCTTCCGCGTCATCTTTAAAGGCTTTACACTCATCTTCCACAGCACTCGGTCCACATTCAACGGTGTCGGAGACCTTTTCGAGCGCGGTCGCAGGTTTCTTACCGCTGTATTCCATTTCTAATTCGGCGAGAACTTTATCGATGTCATCATCGCTGTCATCTTTTTTCTTCTTTGACTTTTTGCCTTTTTTCCCTCCTTGCTCTTTCGGATTTTCTTTTTGCGCTGGCTTCTTCCGTACGACTTCAGGTTTCTCTATTTCGGAGGCGTCGCTTTCTTCACTACGCTGGTCCGATTCCGAAGAAGTCTGATCGCCCATCAGAAGTGAAAATCCGCCCTTTTTAGCAACAGGTTTAGATTTACTCTGAACGCTTTTTCCTTTTATAGAATCATCGTCGTCAGATTCCGAGTCATCTGTAAAAATTTACCAACATGAGTGGAAATAAAATATGAACAGTTTTCAACATTCAGTTATTTACTTTTAATCTATGGCCTAACTCTATTGATGGGCAAATTTATAGATTAGATCATCAACCTTTCCAGCAGTAACTAATTGATTATTAAATTTGGATTATTGAGATTTTGTACACTTCCATTTATTTTGTCACTAACAAGTGTACAAAATCTCAATAATCCAAATTTGATATTGAAATTCCATCAAGCACCCTCAGTCGATGTCTTAAATTATAATTGATTATTGCCGTGCTATGAGTGAGTTTTTTTACATCAAAATTTAATGAATGATGCAATATCAATGTTTTGTTGTTTCGGAAAAAAGTAGAATTCTGCAGTTTGTAAAGTTCAAACATATTTTCAAATGCTGAAATAATATACCCAGAAGTCCACAGATGACATTGTAATACTTTTTCAAGCTTAAAGCTTATTATAGCTCTACAATGATAATGTGAAGTTCATACGAGCCTTGACAAATATTAAGCATACAGACCGTCACTGATGGGCTTTTTTTTAGTTTTCTTTTTGTTGCCGACTTCAAGCTTTTTTAAATTCTGGGTGACTTCGATAACTTTTTCATTACTCTCAGTCTTCTTTTTGGACGCTTTAACAGGAATAGGGTGGTCTTCATCGTCACTGGAAGAATCATCATATTTAGATCTGGAAGAGTCAAATCACTCTGATTACAACGCCTGTCGATTATTAGGATGCCTTCGGAGGATTGCACGTAAGCCTGGCACCGGAGTCTGGTCTTGTTTTAAATTCAATATTAATTTTTATATGGAGACAGAAATAGAGGCGCAGAAGAGCACAGGTAAATATGCATTATAACATGCTACTCTTTTTCTCTCGGAAAATTTACGAAATACCGCTAATAGCAATGCAGTTCTGTAGGAAATTTAATTAGTTATAAGAAAGTCATCATGAGATGTGAAATGGAACTTCTTAGAACAAGCCATAGAGCAAATTTGACATTAAATTTGTCGACGAATAATATTTAGTATTTCGCATAATTTACCGGTTTCCTTAATTTCAATGTTTGATTTTTTGCACAAATTCCTATCCGCAATAAAATTCCTTAGACAATGGCATTATTTTTAGCAGCATTAAGTAATTTTTCAGACAGAAATATAGTAGCATGTTGTTAAACACACTCACCAGAGCAAATAAGCAGATAGATTTTCTGCGACGTTGAACAATATACGAGAAAATCGGAAGCGTTTGACATTTCTATGTCCGTACGCGTCTTTACTCCAAATACTCACTTCGGCTTTCCTTTAGTTTTCGACGCTGCGTCTTTGGAGCTCTTGCCCTTGGGAACTTCGACTTCGACGTCGCTGTCGCTGTAAACGTTAACACAATTATCGGATAAGTAATATCTTAGAATAACTAAAAAATATTGAATACATATTGCAGATCTGGAATACGTACTTGTCGTCGTCTTTGGATCCTTTCTTAACTTTTTTAGATTTACCCATCGTGTAAAAATTAAAACGTTTTCCTTACGGCGAGTCAATGATACGTCTGGCGAGTATTTTTGCTATCGAATTCGATATTAAAATTCGTGTCATAACCAAGCACATTTGCCGGATTTCAACTTCAACTTCGCAACATATGTCAAAGAGTCCTAATACGCATATATTGCACAGTGCACGCTCGCACTCCGAACCATAGACTTTTAATAATAAATCAATGCAAATCGTAAATATTTGGTGACAATGCTAGTGATGATCGAAACCGGTACCGATCATTATTAAAATGCGGATATAGTATAATAACTGTATTTTATTTTTAAAATACAATACTACCTTTAGCATTTTTTTACATCATATTTTACTGTAAGTCTACAAATATGACGTTAAAAAATAAAAAGAGAAATTAAGATAATTTAAATTAGGTATCCTTTTGTGGTGAGTGGAAAATTCACAGGCGATCCAATATTTATTTTTTTCAATCTCAATATGTACATGGCTGGCCCTGACTCTTTTTACCAAACATTGCATTTCTATCATACTGAATTAAGATTGTATTTCAATATATTTTATAAAAAAAATAACATCGCATACATAATTGAATGGTTCAAATTTTGCATGGATAAACTCAAACTGACCTAATTATGCACCCAAATTTATTCCATCCATGTTGGCTTTGTGAGATATAATTTCACTAGAGGTTCTATTTTTATTTGTTTCAAGTTTATCCTCACCAATAATTGACAAAGTTGTTAACTTGCACAAACTGAGTTCTGTTAATAATAATCGTGGTGTAGTTACGTATAAGCTGCATTGGGCCGGACAAGTCAAACATAATTCAATATATTAAATGAACTACCTACTAAAACTTCTACATTATCATCTCAGGACACTTTTTTGAATACGGGTACCTACCTACCGACCAATTCACATATTTTATTAAAAATAAAAGAAAGGTTGTGTTGTTCGTGTTATTACTAGTACTTAAGAGTTGCAAAAAACCCGGGAATTTTGAAATGATGAAAAAACCCAGAAAGAACCCGGGAAATTGGGAATATTGGGAAAACCACGGAAAATTGCGAATTACCTGTTAATTATAATATTTGTCACTTTATCGGTATATTTAGCCCATAGGACATATAAATATGTGCACCTCGCCGAGTTTAACTTCATACATAAAAACAGAAAAGTTTCCGTAAATATTTTGTGTTGCGTTTAAATAATATTCATAGATGTTACTGGTTATCAGATATTGAACAAGTTCTTTACTTCCATCTATATTCTAAATCATCAAACTAATAACTCATTTTAACCTCAAATTAGCGGATACAATGTTGGCATACGTAAACATTGCCACACTTTTAAAATAGGTGTCACCGAATACTAAAAATGATTTTCCTATGCGAGCTTATTCCCGCCTTTGGTTCTGGTCTTTAAGGATTTCACTTTCATTTGTGGAAATAAAGCAGCTGCAACCAAAAATGGTAGTGATACATTTTAAAACATAAGAGCGTGATTTTTAAATCTTGTATCGTAGCTGTCAAACGTCAATCACAATATTATTGCAAATTGGCCTGCCGATTCTCTACTTTAAAAAATAAAACACATTACCAAAAATATCATAATACTATTTGCCTTATAATGCAAATGTCATTTTCATGTCTTCTCCGCACCCACACCTCCGTGATTGTGGTATAATATTGTATTGTTGAAAGAATTAATTATACTGGGGTTTTATCGTCGTGCACTGTACTAAATAGCGATCGGAAGCCATGGATTTCGATTGTATAGAAATTAGGAACGTTCTACTCAAATTCACTAAACTAGTAGCTGATGACTTAACTTTATATAAGTTGAACAAAAAAAATAATGACTCATCTATATATATATATAAATGACGATTTGTTTGTTTGCTTATCCTCTATGCATTCTTTTACCATTCATTCGATTTCCTTTGAAACCTTCTGATTTATTCGTTATTTCAGCAAAATAACCAAATTTCATAAAAAAATACTCACTTATCAAAAACTAACAGTGACGGACATCTAACGATCTTTTAGCGCTTTATGTCAATATTGATTGGTTCCATATAATTATTGATTCAATTGATATTTACTTGGTGGAACTCCATTATAATAGGATAAAATATCAAAGTGTTCAGTTATAAAACATTTTTATTAGTCGATAGCTTTTCAATAATAAATAATATTTACTATTGTATCTACCATCAGTTATATTTAGTTGAAAATCGAGATTCTTTATATTTCGAGATACAGGGTAGAGACCCTCACCATTACAGAGTCTAAAATACCTACCGTAATTTTCATAAAATATCCTATCTCAACAAATCAAAACTTTCAAACATAAATTTTAAGGCTTAACAAATGTTTATTTAACACATTTCCTTGCTTGATTAAAAAAAAATATCCTATCATATGTATATGAGTATTTTTCTTTATCATTCTATAATATCGACTGTGAAAAAGAAAAAGGACGTAATCCACACCAAAAAATACTGTGTATAGCTCACACAAAATGTGCTAATTTACTATATTTATATATAATATATCGATTTTAGAAAGGTAAAAGGACTTATCCCTCATTCTTTTAAAAATATTTTTATTTCGTTAATCATAATGTATACAATTTAATACACGTTTTGTTTGAGCTATACACAATATTTTTGTGTGTATTTTTCTTTTTAAATAATAATAAAATAAAAATTTATTTTAGTTTCAATTCCATAAAGAAGGCTAACATCATTTTGCTTGTCTATTGAAAAGTTTCATAATCGTCTATGGTAAGTTCGTACGCCGTTTGTGTACAGTGTAAAATTTAAGCCTTTAAAATGGACCAAAACCATATTTTTTAATAAACTTTTTCACAGTCAGTCGGCTTTATGGTTGGTCCACGTGACTTTGACGTTTTGACAGTATTGTTCTGGTAACCTTAAATTGAAATATTTATGTAATAATAACAGTCGTCCGCAATGATTAAGACTGTGACCAGACTAGGTCTGAAGAATTCACCAATAGAATACGCACTGTCGAATATCAACTATGCCATAAGAAATATTTGTCTCAACAGACGCATTCTCATTCCCAGAGCCGTCAGTTACATTACAAAACGACACAAAAAATATGATAAACCCTACACGTCGTCGCTATTCATACCGGTTCCGGTCAAAACGAATCCCGACGACATAAATATAGGTTTAGAAATGAGCGGTCGTTTGAAAAAGCAGGATTTATTAAAGATTTTAAGTAAGTTTTACCAAAAACCCGAGATCAGGCTGCTATCAGCTGAAAATGGGTTGGACGATCACCTCCTTCATCAAGCGTTCGTGTCATTTCGAAAGCACTGCCTGGAAAATGACCTTCCGTCTGATCTTCACATCATTATTAGCGATATTCTTCAAGGTTTGTCTATTTTCATTGAATATATTAGATTGATTCTGGGTAGGGAAACCCATAACTTTAATGAGATATTCTGTTATATGCAAAGTGAAAATATTGAAATATGGTCGAATGAAGATTGGTTCATGCAAAATTCACCGACACAGGCTGTTATTTTGCAAGTCAATCCACAGGTTTGATAAATGACACCGTGTCATTTCCCTACAATTTTTTAAAAATGAGATTTTTGTTAATTCTTTCCTCTTAGGGCAGCAGAAATTTTATCGTTTATACGCGGCAAAATCTTCAACCTATTAGTCATGTTAACTTTTCTCAAAAAGGACAATGGATGCTGTGTAAACTGGGAGTTTCTCATTTTGCCATTGTTGTCATACGGCATTCTCGAAGATTGGATTGGATTCTCTCATCCTAAGCTTGCAGTAATCTTAGCAGTATTCACAGTCCATGTCTTAAAAATGAAATAGAATTAAAATGATTTTGAAGTAAAAGTAAAAAAAGTGTGCCACTTCAGTCTCCATTTTGTCAGTTGTATGCAGAACTAGGTTAAGTCACTTTTGGTAAATTATGCAGGGCAGCCTTTTCAGTATCAGACTTTTTAATATCTTTTGAAGTAACAATGCTTTATATCTGAAATTTGAAATGTGGATGAACGTTTGTTTTATTTAATATACTTGACTTCAAACATATTTTATGTTATTGAAATATTTTTGGAATACTGAAAATCAATTTAAACATTAAAATTGTAATGAGATCCTATGACACATTATAAATTATTTGTCAACCAAACTTGAAAATAACCCAAATAGTGCAACTTAAGTCTAGTTCTGCATCCAGCTGACGATACGTACCTCACCCTGTCTCTATGTATATCAAGGAAAAAGTAATTTTACAGGCGCCGGGCACATTGACGATCTCTTTCCATATTTTTTGAGACACGCGAGGCTGGCATTTCCGCATTTGGATTGTTTGGATGACCTCAAAAAAATATCTGATCTTCGGACGCCAGCCAGTTGGTGAGAATTCTGAAAACTATTATATTGCTTTTTTGAGAATTTGAATTGTTAATTTTTATTAACCCTCCATCAGTTTGAGTTCATCCGCGCTGTTCATTCACCTAAGATGCCGAAAGAGCGAAACCCAAAGTTGTCAGTGACACTTATGAAAATGTGCAAAATTTAATATTGAAGTTCGATCAACCGCTTCAGTTGATACCATACATTTATTAAATATTACTTATCAGTACAAATTACAATAATTTATCTTAAAAACTATCGGACTAGTTTGTATTTAGGAGTGTTTTAATTCCTTCACCTTCATTGGTGGTGGAGAGCAGGAGGGCAGCAGCCCTGTTCGAGAGATAAGATATCGACTTTGAAACATTCAAGTTTTGAAAATTTTCATGCATTTCATCACTTACCTCAAGACCTGTGTTTTGCCTTTTGGTATCTTCTGTCAGTTTGAGTTCATTCATGTACTCGACTGCCTGAAGATGCCGAAAGGCAAATCCGGTTCATTAGTGATGAAATGCATAGAAATTTACAAAATTTTTGCGATTCAAAGTACAAATTGTTTTTTATTTTAAAAATATTTTTGTCTTTCCACCAAGATTGCACCGTGCAGCATTCTCAACATTTTTGACCATGAGCCGCCGCCGGCATCATTTTGCCAACATTTCATATCACGATCTCTCTATTCCGGTCCTGTGAAGATTGTCATTGTGTCGATTTTGTTGATTTTGTCAGCCGAAACCTGCAGGTATCCGTCCGCTCGCGCCATGAACAGAAGGGTGATCTTTCACGCCGGGCCGACTAATTCCGGAAAGACTTATCACGCCTTGGAGAGATATCTGTCTGCCAAATCCGGCGTCTACTGCGGTCCTCTCAAGCTTCTCGCCACCGAAATATTCCACAAAACCAATCTGAGGGTAAAGTTATTTTCCTAAATATTACTCATTCTTGTTAACAATGCACGGAAATAATTTACTATCCATAATTTAAGACATCCACTGAGGGTGCTTGATGGAATTTCAATATCAAATTTGAATTGACAAAGTACATGGAAATGTACAAAATCTCAACAATTCAAATTTATTATCCATTGAATTTGCGATCCGACAAGTAGAAATGAATGATTGTCAATTCTTTAAAACGTGAAATATTTTCCATCTCCGTAGCAACCTAGTATCAGATGAGTTTAGCGGAAGAAGTAGAAATTTTTTCATCCGATCCCATTCATTTAGATCTTTATTGTTCTGGAGCTGAAGAATAAACTCTGTTTCGTGGCATTATTTAAAATTCAGAAAAAGATTCAGTATAAAACTGTGAAAGCGGCATCGGTTAAATTGTAGATTTATTACTTGGCTTCCAACAGCTCTCGAGGAGAAGGTTGAGTGAGAATAATATTTCCCCATTGCGTTTTTTAGGGTACGCCGTGTGACCTAATCACCGGCGAGGAGCGACGCAACGCCAAGCAATACAACAACGACAGGCCGGCCGTCGACGCCGATGGGAAATCGTTTGAGCCGTCTGGCCATATCGCCTGCACCGTGGAAATGACATCTCTCACAACCCCGTGTAAGCGGATGAAATATGCTTTTTGAATATATGGTGTCTGATTTTATTCGACCTCTGTAGCTCAGTTCCAGATTTGATTCTGAATTGTGATATGAAATTTAAAATTTTGATCAGTGTAATGCCAAATGTGTGATTTGTTTAATTTGAATTATATATTAAATATCATATTATAAGTGAGAGAATACGAAATGAGATTATTTTATCTATCTAGAAATAGGCCATCATATTGGTGTTTTATGACTTTGTCATTATTTTTATGAATCCTTTTCTTAAATTTTCTGGACGGGCTATGCAGCATTTGGTTACATTTTTTGAATGTGTCTATTTGCTGACTCATCAAAGTGACGAGCGATCATATAATACAGCGCCGGGTCCACATTTGAGTGGTCAAAATCGTCGACTTGTTCTGCGGTGCTCGCGGATTTGAATCCCAGTACGGACAGTTTCATAAATTGATTTATGGATTTGTGTTCAAAAGCATGGATGTCTGCGATGTCTAAATTCCTTCCCATCCGTTCCATCCTTAAAATGGTGTGCAGGGAGAGTGATTAGCTAACCGCTAATTCTGCCCTATCCCTTTCCTTCTATTCTTGCTCTCTCCGAAAAAGAGAGGTTGAGCGACTGAGATAAGCTCCATTTGCAGTCCGCATGCCCTACACATTGGCACCTGTGAACTGGCGATGGCAGGCAAAAATTCATATCTGTGTCGATGGCATATAATGCGTTGCGGTGGTTTGTGAAATTGTTCCGGCAACAAGTGCATAGAATTATAAATTACGCAGAGGAAAAAATTTAGTTGAACTTCTTTATATTGTTAAAATGGTAGTCGTAGTTGATGTGTAAGGTGAAATCATTAGATTTTTAAATGATTAACAGCCCAGGAAGTAAGAATTTTTCTCTTTTCCGCAGACGAAGTCGCCATTGTGGACGAAGTGCAATTGATGGGAGACAGAGGAAGAGGATGGGCGTGGACGAGAGCCATTTTAGGTTTAAAAGTGTTCGCTATTTACAGCATCCAATTGCCAGTGCTTTTTTCATTAAAGGTTTTGTAATGAAAAATCTGACAATAATAACTGTCAACTATAAGTGATAAAATATAATACATTATACATTGCTATTTTTTATCTTATTATAACGGAGTTCTAGATAGTAAATGTCAATTCAATAAATTTTATAATGAACTCAATACTATGGGGCACTCCATAAAAACTGTTCTCATATAAACTTGTTAGTTAATTTTGCTTTTTTTTAGATGATCCTGAGTTTTAATAAATTTTACAGAAAGTAATTTTAGATCGATTCGAACAATTCATTTTTGAAAACCTTAAAATTATTTTTGTCGCCTTGTTATGAATGCTATGATACATGTTTTGTGCTATTCGTCAGGCTTACAGGCTGAGGAATTGCATTTGTGCGGAGAGGCGGGCGCCATTCCGCTGATTGAAGACATTTGCAATACAACCGGGGAAGACTTGGAAGTATGCTTTGATATATGTGAACTCACTTCTTTTTTTCCCCGGAGATGGTTGTTTTATATTTTCATATTTCAGGTGAGAAAATACAAGCGTCTGACGGAACTCCACGTCGAAGACAGTGCGCTGGGGTCTTTGGATAATATAAGAGACGGCGATTGCATCGTATGCTTCAGCAAAAACGACATTTATAGCGTATCTCGTGCGATCGAACACAGGTGTGATTTTGCACTACTTTACACATAAACTCGTTCATTTCCGCTATACTCTTGTCATTGTCATTGACTTGGCTGTGTGGGTGTATTTTGACAAGATTTGAATAAGTATGTTGAATGGCCTGCGGTTGTTGTGGGTCATGCGGAACATCTGGAATATGCATTCGTTAGCAAACAAATATGTTTTAATATTTCCGGTGGATTTGGCGGTAACTTTGTGGAAATTCATTTTTAAGATGAAATCAAAATTGATAACTTAGTTATTCCACTGGCTGTGTTCTTAAGAAAGCGAAACGCGTTATATTTAGTAAAATGGCCAGTGAAATAACCATGTTATTAATTTATATTATATATTAAATGTTTCAATGTTTTAACTGGTGATTTGTCTGAAGGACAGTTTTAGGTAAACGTTCGACTCCTTGCCGCCCTATTTGGGAGCGAGTAGGCTTGCGGAGGTTGGATACATCACAAATGACCGCGGGCATCGTATATTTGTTAACGAGATAAAAATTTTAAGCAGTCGTTTTCCATAATTTTCAGAGGAAAGGAAGTCGCCGTAATATATGGGAGCTTACCCCCCGGAACGAAGCTGGCGCAGGCGAACAAATTTAACGATCCGGAGAGCGCTTGCAAAGTGATGGTCGCGACCGACGCTATCGGTTTGGGAATTAATCTGTGAGGATTAAAAATCTTTAAGTTTATAGGAGAGAAGGCTTAGGTGTGCAAATAATTGCCTCGCTTTTTTATGCTCTATCTGAAACAATGATATATTATTTAAATATGCATATACAATGCCGCAATCTCACTTGAATGAGTTCCGAAAATTCAATTCAAGATACTAAATAAACTAAAAAATCAATAAGGCTATCATAATAATGACCGTTAATACATATGAGAAAAAAATATTGACATACAAGACAGAGACAAAAGTAGAGATCGTTTTGAACGTCATTCAACTGTGTCATTGATGAATGTTGAATTTTTTAATGGGCAATCAGTTACGCAAATAATAAGTTAAATAATTTAAATTTGGATTATTGAGATTTGTACACTTCCATGTATAATCCAAATTTGATATTGAAATTCCATCAAGCACCCTCAGTCGATGTCTTAAATTATATTAAATAACTTAATTTTAATTAAAGTTACGATGTTGGTGAGATGATATAATATTGTCTTCTAAAACAATACATATAGCAAAGCTTAATTGAGTTTCAACATATCTATATCTAATTTAAGACATCGACTGAGGGTGCTTGATGGAATTTCAATATCAAATTTGGATTATTGAGATTTTGTACAGTAAAGATAGAGTCCACTTTAAGAACAAATCTGGTATTTATAAATTACAATGCAGTGATTGCCAACATTTCTATGTGGTAAAACCACACGTACATTAGATATAAGGGTATCAGAACATTTAGCTGCCTTTAGATTAAAAAAAGAATCTTCGACATTCGCAAATCACTTGCTAATGGAGAACCATACGTTTAATGCGGATGATGGGGTTAAACTGTTGCATCAAAACATGGGGGATCATAAATTATTTTATCAAGAAATTTTGGAAATCAATAGAGCCCACTTAAATTCCTTGCCAATTCTGAACAAGCAGCTGAACCTTCCTAATTCTCCGTTATTGTATCCTATACGTTGAAACACCTAACAGATGTCACTAAATGTGGAATGATTGTATATATTTACCCTTTCGTCGAATTGCATCCCGTCGAAACCCACAATGCTATTATAATTGTAAAATCACTGGTAATTCTAAAAGTAGTTGGAAAGCGGCAATTCGCCACTCTGTTAATGTGTTGTTTACAAATAAGGATTAAGGCGATTCTCGAAATGTTAACTCAGGTATCAGTGTGGCTCTCAGACGTATAATATTTTACCTCGTAAATAATATTTGTCGTATTTGTATCTTCTATATAAACGTTAGACACTGTTTACTGTCTGTCAGTTCGAGTCCATTCTGTGCTCGAATGCCTGAAGATGCCGAAAGGCGAAACCCGGGTCGTTAGTGACAAAATACATGGAAGTGTACAAAATCTCAATAATCCAAATTTGATATCTATATCTATCAACAAACAAATAAAATTCTCCTAGAACTGAATGCTTTGTTATTTTTTTTATTATTTCACAAACAGGAGCATAAGGAGGATAATATTCAACTCGCTGATTAAACCGATGATTAATGAAAAGGGCGAAAAAGAAATGGACACATTGTCGGTCTCCCAGGCTCTGCAGATTGCCGGTGAGTGTATTTAAATTTTATTTATCTCGCGTCTCGCCGGGAGAGCTGGACAGAAAAAGGCAATTAGGAATAATAATTTTGATTTCAATTCGCAGGCAGAGCGGGAAGATACGGAAGCGCCTGGGAGACGGGATACGTCACCGCATTCAAATCTGAAGATCTGCCGACTTTGAAGTTTCTCCTGTCTCAATCGCCCGCCCCCGTCGAACAGGCCGGTCTTCACCCCACCGCGGAGCAGATGGAGCTCTACGCTTTTCATCTGCCGCACTCGACGCTCAGCAGTCTCATGGTTTGAATCCTAACAGATATTACCTGAATATTAATTTACTATTCCGTATCAAATTTTGACTTGTTCCACTCTCAAGATAAATATTTTAGTAGTAGGTGTTGTGACAATTGGAATGGCACATTTCCACTTAAACTATTATTTATGGTACTTACAATGGCCTTTAAAAACGGACTCCAGTTGAAATTTTAAATTTACATCACTTTTATTGTTATAGCCTTATAAAAACTTTTTGTAGTATATTATACACTAGTAACTGTACCTGTCATATATGACAGTATTGAAATTGAAATATTGAATGTTTTTAGTAGCTAGTACGTCGGAACTGTGTATGCATTGTATAAAATTTTATTTTATATATTGACCGCGAATGCTTAGGTCAAGAGAAAATTTCATACCTAGATGTGATATGTGGTAGTGATAAAACGTCTGCAGAGCTGGTTATATATATTAGATAGTATAGTATAGTGTAAGTGTTTAACCTGTCTTAGGTCATTGTGATTAATTGAATAAAAAAAAAAAAAAACGAATAGTCTCAATATGTTTTTACGAAACATCACAACCGAAGCCAACGATGTTGATCACTCGACCGCGGACGTGGTGAACCCCTTCACCGGGATAATTAAATAAATGCTAATATTACTATTTTTAGCTTTAAACCAATAGGTAACATAACAATTCGATACTTACTTTGTTATGAAATGAAACAACAGTTCAATGTAACCAATTTACTTAAAAAAAATTGCATGTCAATACAAAAAATGTTTTGTAGAACTAAATACTTTGATCTTTTACCCTATTATAAATATACCCGTTTATAAAATTATCCTACTATCTTGACTAAGTTGCAGCCAGAAAATTATGATTGTTTTGTCGTATTTATATTTCAGGATATCTTCGTTCATCTGTGCACGGTCGACGACTCGCTCTATTTCATGTGCAATACCGAAGCGTTCAAATTTTTAGCTGAAATGATTCAGCACGTCCCTCTATCTCTCAGGGCGAGATATGTCTTCTGCTGCGCGCCGATCAACCAGAAGGTTCCATTTGTTTGTGCAATGTTTCTAAAGGTGAGATGTCGTGTTTTAACAGTTTTTATTCTTGCGTTGTGCCATAATTTGTTAACTATAGAGTTAATTGGCTACCGTTAAAATATTATTTTTCAGGGTCGCCGGTCTACACCTCGCCCGCCTGGGTGATAATACAGGTTGTCTTCCACTTACGACCGAGACACGTTCCTGAACCTCGGTCGTAAGTCGAATTCCATACAAAATATTAAAATTAAATATTGTTCGGCTCAGGTCAGTTTTAGCGGCGTCACTTTAATTTGTGGAAATTAATGTAGCTGTAACCGAAAATACATTTTAACACATCACAGTGCGCTTTTAAAATCTTATATTGTATTTGTCAAACGGGAATCTCAATATTATCGCAAATTGGCCCGCCGATCTTTTGTTTTTAATAAATAAAACGTTGCGGACACAATTGTATTATTTGGCTTGTAAAACGAGCGGTCGGAATAAGGTGTGGCTGCAAGAATTGAGTTGAAAATTAAAATTTGCTTTATAATGCAAACGGATGAAATAAGGTTATGCCTGCAAGAATTGCGCTGAAATTCCTTTCTGATTACAGTATTGTTTTACTTAATTATAAAACTATAACGAAAAAAAAACAAAATTTCATCATCCACTATTTTTTGTTTGAGCGGTAATGTAATAGTAACTTATCAGTATTGATTCCTGCGAAGGCTCTCGAGTGTTTCGAGAAATGTATTATTAACCGTTTTAATTTATAACCAGTAGTATTTCCACCCGATACAAGTATAATACGATCCTTGAATGCCTTGAATCCTGGCATACTTTTTGCTTCTTTATGAATGTAAAGTAGGCTGCGACATTTTCTTTCAATAGAGCGCGATTTCGTCAGCATTCAAACTTTGTTCCATTAGTACTAGCTGCCTCTCCACTTATTTTCATATTTTGATAAATCACCCTTTTTTTAAATCTAGTAAGCCATCGCTTGCAGTAAATGTTTGGTTGTAGTTGTCCTGTTCCTTTAATTTCTTGTTTTCAAAAAGGCTTCTCACTTTTGCTGTCACATGGCTTAGAAGGATTCTTTTTTTCGTCAAATCTTTCATCCAAATTGCTGATAGTTTTTCCATTTTATAGATGGGTCTTTTTGTGTTATTATTGTAGATTTTATAGATGTCGATCCTTTAACTGGTTTACAGACATTACGGGTACGATTTATGAATTACTCACTTCAAAAATTAAGCGTACAATAGATATGTATACAAATAACTATCCGAATTTGAAAATGCTGTCACTGATCTTTCTTCCCGTACCCATCAACCATTGGCAATGGTGCTCCATGAAAAGTTTTTTAAAAATTTTGGTCGCAAGTCAAGGACTACCTGTATTAAGCAATTATCTATTCATTCCTCGAGTTTGGAAGTTTTATAAATTAACCAAAAGAAAAAGAACCCACAGTAGAGTGGTCTTTGGGATTTTGTCCAATTCGGTTGTGCGGTCAAATGTTCGAATCGCCGGATGAAATCTTGCTTACATTTATTATTGATCACTTTTAAGGTGTTAACTGTCAATTCTTGGTGGAAAGACATTATAACGATAAGCGAAACTGGTCCTGATCATTATAAATATGTGGAAGTAGTACAAATGAATTGTGTTTTATTTTTTTAAATTTATTATTGAATTACATCTAAATGGTTAGTTGTTTTCATAGTAATTCATGTAGAGCAGTCAGTGCTTGGAAAATCATCTTACTGTGAAACCTTCCTAAAATCGGCTCGCAATCACTCATTTTATACCTACTTATAACACACACCACTGTGAGCTTACGCTTCACATTATCAGCTGCATCCTACTCTTTTTGTTGTGTTAAAATTTCTTCAAAAGTACGGTCAATCTGGGTAACTTTGGTCCGGTTCTGAGGGTTTTTTGTATTTTTATGGTTCACCATTGCATTTGTGTGGTATTGTTAGAAATGTACTAATGTCTTAAGATGAAATTTAATTAACATAAATAGATTTATTGTTATTATAATTGATATATAAATATAGATAAAACAAGGTGGGCTAAAGTTTGCGTCCAAATGGGGTAACTTTGACCCGCGATACAAATAATCACTGTAATTACTATAAATTCAGTGAATTTAAAAGCTTTGCAACTTTTCTTTACGCTTTCATATATTCTGTACATAATTGAGATTGGAAAAAATAAGCAGCATTCGGTTTCACCGGTTCAGTTTAGCAAAGGGGGAGGGTCTTTTTCTAAAATGAATAGAAAACTTCGACTGTAATAAATAAATATTTTTTTATATTTATATAATCAATGCAAGTTATATTCCATTCATCATGTTTTCTTCCGTCTAATTTGTGACTCGCTGACAAAATATGTTTTTCTAGTGGCGACATTTTTGAAAAATGAGTAGAAAATTATGTAGGTAATAAACAAATAAGAATTGTTTTATGCCTTGTGATTCGCTGACAAAATATATTTCCTTTCTGAAAGATCTAAGAATAATCATGAAGCCTCAATGTCGCAAGTATTGAAATACTTTTAATTTATTCCCTCGCAATTATGCTACTAGCTGTGAAAGAAGTTTTTAGAAAATGAAATTAATAAAAAAACAATTTAATATCGACAGTGAGCAATTTGCGATTAAAAAATACTTTCAGTAGCACGCCATCTGGCAGATAAAATTGATTTTGATAATGTTGCTGACGATTTTGTTAAGAACAAAGCGAGGAAAAATAAATTTGTTATAATTTTTTTAAATGTTATTTTAGTATAATCTTCTAAATATCTTCTTAATTCGTTTTGATGTAGAATATATACCTATTAATGTATTGTACATAAATAATTTTATATTTCCATATTAATAATAAATACAAAATTTATTTAAATGACTTCTAGATTTTGTGACATATTTGAAAACCTCCAAAAAATTTTGGAGAAAAGGTGGGGGAGGTGGCAAATTCAAAAACGCCCCGGGTGGCACAAACCCTAGCTACGCCACTGTTCGGTTTACAGATTAGTAATACGAATTTAAAATATGGCTAATCCAATTTATTTCATGATAAGTTTTTAAATTGTGTTTTATCATTCCAAGCCCAGAGCTTACAAATTCAACCATAAAAAAAACAAACTATGTTGCACATTTATTCATATTTTTACCACCTTGGGCTACTCAATACCTTTGCTCAACTATAAAATATTCATATGGAATTAGTATTATCATGGTATTATAACAGCATAATGTCAAACATTTTTCCATGTAGTGGGTCAATCTTAGACCGATGGGCAAACTTACCCAAATTGCTTGTATTCTAATCCTTCCAAATTAGTTAATAATGACCATAAGACACTTCTTTATCCATTTGATAATTAAAGTCACAGGCGAGTGTCGTTTGCTAGTTGAATTTTTATTTGTTACGTCTGTTTTATTTTATAAATTTCATGATATAAGATCATGATTGATATTGAAGTATTGAAAGGTGTTCGCGAACACAATGATGAAAGATTTGAATCTCCGTTTGATCAGATGGTGAGACAGTACAGTAGAAACGAACCGCTGACATGGAGTTGGCTGTGCAACGCTGTCGGATGGCCTCTCGCTCCCCCCAAGACGATAATGGATCTAGTTCACTTGGAGGCTGTTTTCGATGTTTTGGATTTATATTTATGGCTGAGGTAAGATTCGGGGAGCAATTTTAGTTTTACGATCAGATAATTTGAGGGAATTCATTTTCAATTTGAAATAAAAGTAATCAATTTTAATTTTACATTAGAGTAAATAAAAATATTCTGTTTCAGCTACCGTTTCGAAGAGCTTTTCCCAGACGCGCGAATCGTCAGAGACATGCAAGGAGAGCTGGATTACATTATACAGCAAGGAATTTTTCAAATCACCAGGTGAATCTATAATTTCACAATAAATTCGGTGAAAGTTATCACAGGAATCGGACTGGAACGACACTCAATTTTGAGTCCGTTACGGTTTCTGCTTAAATTTGTTCAAGGGATATTTTCAAATTGAACAATTACACCTGTGACATACACGTCGATCGCGTTTTCCAAGACGATATAATTATTTTATACTATTAACATTATACGTCAGGCGACAGCGCCGCCTGTCTACTACACTCACTCACCCTCGGACAGATAAATTGAGACAAATATGTACGTTGTCAAATATATTTTGGTTTTGAAAAATTTCTCCAATCGATATTATGTATAATGTAGATATTTATAATTATATATTGTTTATTTTCAGATTACTGCGTAATTCAGAAAGTAATGTGAGCACGAACACTCCGGATGAAGATTCTTTCGAGCGCAATCAGAAGCGATACAATTACAAAAGAGAGATAACTGCCACCGCCGTCGCCGCAGGGGAGTCTCATTCGGACGATCGAGTTTTGAAGCACCTGCAACGTAAAGGTCGACTCTCCGAACGGCTGGTGGCTCAAGGACTGCTCACGCCCAAAATGCTGAAGCAGCTGAGAGCGGAGCTGGCTCCCGACGAACCCGACAGACTCGAGGGCGGGGGCAGAGGAAAGGTCGTCAGAAGAAAAAGGAAGTGAAGGAATGTCTCGGACGGGAGATCGACCGTGTGTTTCCGCTACGCGGTCCCCGTCGTCCACTCTGTGTCTGTATTTGCATAAGTCCTGTGATAAATAAATTGGTTGTAAAAATACCTGCTTACGACAGTTTCAAACATGATGAGTTTTAATTTGCAATCTCCAGTATCTCCACTCAACGATGCGGCGAATCGAGGGATGGAGGCAGGAGGAGGGTGACAGATGTGTTTCAATAATGTAAAAATAAGTCAAACTGATTTTTAAAGATTAAAGAATATGCTTTATTTATATAGTTAAGAAAATATACAGAGCCTCTACTCAGTCTAGAGATTGATAAAATTACAACTTATGTAATTTTACATGCTATAAGCGTAATATGCATTTTGATGAAAATACAACAATTAAGGTCAGATGAAATATTTTATGGAAATATGGTAGAATTTTATGGTAGAGTATTATTTATATCAGCACTCCGCAACCTTTTCTCCCCCGCGGCACACATAGTGCACACGGCATATATAGTTATTATATTATGAACAAAATTTATATTAAATTGTTTTTTTCATGTGATGAATTTAAAATCTTGATATAATATTGTTCATTATTTGAATACTTTCGTTCATCGTTTGTAAATATTCTTCTGACAAGTTTACAAACATCGATGCTCCCCGATGTATGCGGCAATGTGTAATTACTAAGGTAAGCTTTAGTTATTTTACACACGAGACAGACCCATTTTTATTCCCCATCGTTACCGTTACACGGTCCGTGCAAACGCTTCTTCAATTCAACTGAATGTCATGAATTGAGAAAAAATCTTCCCCCTGGTCGTCCGCTCCTGAAGCTCTTGGCAAAACAAATAATGTTTGACGTTTGTTTCAACAAAACCATAATGAGCTACGATAGTTAACAGTGTCGCTCGATTCATTGATTTGAAATTATTTTACACTTGAAAAAATTTACTGCCCACATTTTCAATTTTTTTCAAATTGGTATTTTGTAATTTAAAGTAATTTTTTTGCCACTATAAATTTTGAGAGGAGAGATTTTAAGGAGAGAAAGAGATGTACGGAAGGAATATTTCTGACGATGACTTGAGTGTGTATCGACGAAAAACATGTAACGAGGAAGCCTCGAGTTTACGCGTATCAATAAAACAAAATTGATGTGTTGAAAGTGTGCGTTTTGTGATATACCTGCACACGGAGCTGGCTGTTTCTATAAATGTCACACTTAAAAGAAATTTTGAGTTAATTCTGATCATAATTTATGTTTGTGAACATTGGATTAAATAAATTTAAGTCTATTTAAGAGTATATATTTCAAGATTGTTGTGTATTTTAAAATTATTATATGAACTTTTATATCTACTCGAGAGGCTATATCGATCTGTACCCTGAGTACCCGACGAAAAAAGAATATATCAATAACTTATAAAAAACAGCGAATTATGGAGCCGCAAGTTTTTTAGGCAAAATTGTAAATTATTGTCCACATTAAATGTGTTAAGTCAACTTAGCATGATAAGAATATCCATAAATAACTTAAAAAAAAAAAATGAGAACCTTATTATTTAAGACTGGCCTATGTTAAATCACAAAATTAACGTCACACCGTGAAAGCGACGGTTTGATGGACGATCGACGACGGGGACGCGGAGAATTATATTCCCCGTAGATACCTCACAAGCCGGCTCGCTTGGCGTAGATTGTCAGTACAAAAAATTAAATGCATAAATTTCCGATATATCGTGATGTTGACCTTATTTTAATCAGACTTTTAATGAACGGGTATATATTTGTCAGATCCGCACGCAGAGATCGTCCGTTACGGTCCTCAGATTTAGATTGGAATAATTATCAGGTTTGCAAACGATTGGATTATTTTTTGAAAATCAAATGTTAACAGTGCAGCGGCCAGCTATATACGTGGACGAGATATCGTGGAATGCGCCGTATTCTCTCAGATTGATTATAAGACGTCAAAGAAATTATCATTATTGGCCTCACGAGAGCCGAAGCCTTCCTCTGTGGCCTTCGGGGCGACGGCAGCCGAGGTCCGACGGCTTCCTTTGTGGAGATTGAGGAGCTCGTCGTCGCCGGACTCTCTCGGATTTAATTATAAGACGTCGAAGAAATTCTCACTGTCGGCCCCGCGAGAGCCGAAGCCTCCCTCCGTAGCCTCCGGGGCGACGGGAGCTGAGGTCGGACGGCTTCCCTCGCAGAGATCGAGGAGGTCATCGTCGACAGACAAAATTACGACGTCCCGCGGTGGCGGATCCTCGTCGACGGCGCGTACCCCTTTTCCGTCGGGTCTTCTTCGGCTCTCCAGATCGAATATTTCCATTTCTTCTTCGTCAGATTCGACCATCGAAGGCAGGCGAGTCAGCTCCAGGTTGTCCTCCGCCTCCGAGGAAGTCAGCACACCATATTTAAACTGCTGCAGGTCTCCCCGATAAGGGTTGTGTCCGGAGTCTCCGTCGCGCTTTTTTTTGCTGTGTGAGAAAATAGATTGTGTTTTATCTTTTGTTATCATTTTTGCTCGCTAGGTTGAATATATCTCTTAATATGCAGTCGAGTGGTCAAAGCTGTTGGGTTCACTCGGTTGCAGATAGGGAGTGCAACACCAGTTTTGGCTGTTTTTTATAATCGAATTACTAGTTTTGAAAATGCAAAATTGATATTTAAATGCAATTGATTTTTGATTTAACATGGAAAGTTAAGGGAGTGCAGCATTTTTTATGCCTTGCGTTCAGTCACGCGTTGGTCCTTGTAAAAGTTGCACATACTATCGAATTCGCGATTACAGTCGTAATTTCACTGTCAATTACAAATATTTTTATTTTATTGTGTATTCAACCGGTGATGAACCCAATCGAAGTAGTTATTATTATGATTATGTCTCATTTTTATCTATTTTTGTAACACCGACTGATATATTTGTCTGGTATTGCAATCTCTAGGTGCCCAGGGTCACAGACTCGAATCCCAGAATGGGAATTTTCTTATTGTATCCAAAGGCTTGGATGCCTGTGATTTTTTCATGACTTCCCACCCACCTTTATCCGAGCCGGAAAAAGAAGCGACCAGCTACTAGTCCAGTGGTCAAAAAAATTTCAATTTCGAAAAATTTACTTGGTTAGCGGGTAAATGTTTAAAACAAATTTTTACTACGTATGATACTATTTTTATAAAATTATATATATATATATAATGTAGATGTTAAATAAAAAATTATTTCATAAAAAAATACATATAATACAATATTTTTATTAGTGGCATCCTTGGTTTTGAATTTTTTTGAAATTTTTTCAATATTTCGCATCTTTATGTAGTTAAGTCAAACATACTTTTTTTTATCAAGATTTTCTGGTGTCGGTCTATTTCGCAAAGTACTCTGGACACATTTCATTTGAGAAAATGTTTGCTCACAAGAATATGTTGAACCGAATGCTAGTAATAGAGCTAATGCATTTTTTTAAGCATGAAAACTTTTGTGGTATTGACGCCCAACATGTTTTGTGTTTTCAAGATGCTGGCGTAGGTCTTTAAATTTATTTGTCCATAGAACTGAATATTTGAATTCAATGTATTTTAATTCCAGATTATTTATTCCAAGATATTCAAGATCAAGCTCGTTTAATTCTGTTTCATCCGGTTTCATAATTCAGCTAAAAATTGGACCGTAAATATTTAAATCCTCAAATTCTCAGGTCTTCAGTTACTTACTTAAAAGTGGTAAGAACATTATTTATTCATTTCAACTTTTTTTGATTATTGGTATTTTCAATAAATAATTTGATGGTATTTCGATTACCCGCAGGCAGTAGTTTGCCGACCACAGTACTAATCTATTCCTTACTTCATGTTTCTTTCCCTGATGTCAGTAGAGCGGTTGAGGGTTTAACTTATAACCAGTTCTCCTTAAAACAAGTCCCATTGAGACACTCTACCAATTCAAGTAACATATAATAATGGCAACACCTCTACTTAACTCTATAATATTATTTCTAATAAGAGGATTTGCATACGGTAACAGTATACAAATTATTTTTACCCGAGTTAACAGTCATCTTGAGTTAACTCCGAGTTAACTCTACTGAGGATTGACAGCAGATAATTTACTAAATGACTATTATATTAGTGTAGTTATTCACAAATACGACAAAAAGTTCACCTATATATTTTATATGCCAAATAGGCTAACGAGAAAAGTCCTAGAGATCCGAACACTATGACTCCTCGCGTTTTAGCTCCCGGGTCGGAAGATCTGTGAGGCTTATTCGGGAGGGTTGCATTTATGTCTGAGGCGTCGCCATCCGACACAGTTGAATTTTTTACTCCGGGATTTTGCTCGACATCAGTTCCTGTAAGTCGAGAGGTGCAATTAAATATTTAATCGAGTATTACATGGAAGACGCACATCGATCGCTCCTCTCCTAGTGTTTGATGAATGTACAGTCTCCATATTGTCGTATTTTGTAGTGATGTGATGTATCGAAATTTAATATAAAACTTGACGGCTAGTTCATAACTGAAAATGCTTGAGTGTCGCAACTGCCGCACAGAAGCTATTGATAAAAATCTTTATAATTGAACTGCAGCTACAATTGCGAGGCATCGAAGGATGTTGCACGTGCCGACCTATTTATGCTACATTATGTACCTATGCTGATGATTGAAGATTATCATAATCTGTGATTGAAAGCTATATTTCTGGAGATACTGCTGTAAGGTTCTCACGAGCAGTTAAGGTTTTCAATTTGGCGCCATGGGCAGATGAGATGTAAATTTATAGACAGACTTCATTTGATTTGCCATTCGTGAATGCGATGTGTAAGTAACCAAAACAACAACAATTTCAACAATCGATGATTCAGGTAGAATAGGTCGTACAGAGTTGTTTTTCCCATGCAGTCTTCAGTGACACGTTTCTTAGCTAGAATACATGCGAAACAGAACCTGCTATGATGGCTCCATATATTTTTAGCAATTAAAACGAATTATTCACAAGCTGATTCAATCTATAACGCAAAGATTATGAATACTCTACAACAGTGGTCTCCAAACTCAATAAGGATGTGACCTACTTTCAGAAATTGAAATTGTCTGGTCAGCTACTTATACATATTTCTTCGACTATACATAATACTATTATATTACTTAAAATAAATTAGGACATTGGACTTCCTATAAAACATAAAATGTGTACTGTATTTATTTATTAACAAAATAATAATTGAAAAATATCTCGAAATAAGTGTGAGTAAAAGTAAAAATAATTAGTGAAAAGAGTGGCATTCACTTCGCTCCACAATTTTTTCAACTCTCTGCGAGTACCTTGTCACTCCCATCGGAATGCAATTATCAAGATGTACATCTGTGAGTCTGTTTCCATATTTGCTTTTAACCAGTGTAAAACGTTGATTCACATAAGTGGGTAGAACAAAACAATGCCTTCATTTTGAAATTTAGTCCGAGAAATATTTTATTTCAGAGTCCAATAATAAAATTTGAGAGTCAAATTTACGAAAATGATAAACTCGAGCTACCGGTAGCTCGCGAGCGACCGTTTGGCGGTCACTGCTCTACAAGAACCATGAATAATCTCAAATGTAAGAGATTGTCTATCGAGTGGTGAGTTCTTTTTTTTATCAAATTAGGTTTTTTCATATATTTTGATTATTTTTAGTATTACTACTCACAAATATATAAAAACATATTTTTATAACACAAAAGCAGAAAAACACAGTTGAAAATGTAAACAAATTGATTCATTCTTGCGTGAAAATAATTTTCTAAAAGTTATTTATTACTTCTAATTTGGGCGTGGATCTTTATTGCGTTCTGTGGGCGTGCAGTTCTCCTCTGACGCTGATTCCAAGAAGGGTTGCAGTCACACCGAAATGAAATTTTACCCTCCATATTATATACCTACAGATTAGTTTCCAAATATTGACTTTTCATAAAATTCTTTCGTTCATTTGAAACAAACAAGGAAATTTTAAAAAATAAAACACAATTCATTTGTACTACTTCCACATATTTATAATGATCAGGACCGGTTTCGCTCATCACGAGCATTATCAACGATGAGCGAAACCGGTCCTGATCATTATAAATATGTGGAAGTAGTACAAATGAATTGTGTTTTATTTTTTAAAATATAATGTCTTTCCACCAAGAATTGACAGTAAACACCTTAAAAGTGAAACAAGGAAATAATGTGACTGCCAAAAATCACTGATAAAAATGTGTAGTATCTATATCTGCAGAAATAATAATTCTATAAAAAATATGAGAATGGCAATTGATAATAGATAACACTAGACTAGGACGCACATGTGTGACAATACTCCTCAAAAGGTGAAATGAGACAGAAGGGATGCACCAAAATACGCGTCAAGCTGTAGTTTGTCCCGGCCTGATCTAAAATATAGCTCGTATCAATAAATACCACCATGAATCAACCACCTTGCCCTCCTCCACCCACCACTGCTTTTCCATCCGTTAATTTTATACAGCAGTATCCAGTGGCGTTACAAACGTTAAGCGTATCTACAGTTGTTTTTATTCTCTTAGTTGGGGGTGTCTTTGGAGCAAGACTTGGTGGCGTGCACTTACGTGTGCAGAAAATCAATCCCTCCAGATAAATGGAAAGCTTATATGAGTTGAGGTCTGCTCGTTCTCCGTATGACGCCGCAAATTTTTTAAAGGCCTTGTAATTTGGTTTATTCGCCACCAAGTCAGCGTGGCCAATCGGTCCAGTGGAAGCTTGGATCGACATGCATTAAATGACACTCCCATAGGATGTGTTCAGCATCCTGCTTTATAGCACCACATTTGCATGTTGGCCTATCCACTAACCGGCCAAGCTCAAAGAGCTTGGCAGCGAAACCACCGTGGCCAGTAATGAATTGGCTTGTTCAGTGATGTCAACTCATTCATATTATCAAATTTGAATTATTGAGATTTTGTACACTTCCATGTATTTTGTCACTAACGACCCAGGTTTCGCCTTTCGGCATCTTCAGGCATTCGAGCGCACCAACGGACTCGAACTGACAAACAGTAAACAGTGTCTAACGTTTATGTAGAAAATACAAATACGATAAATATTATTTACGAGATAAAATATTTTAAGTCTAGGATCCACACTGACACCTGAGTTAAAATTTTGAGAATCGCCTTAATCCTTATTTTGTAAACAACGCATTAATAGAGTGGTGAATTGCCGCTTTCCAATATTAGTTGGAAAGTGGCAATTCGCCACTCTGTTAACGCATTGTTTACAAAATAAGGATTATAATATTGTTGTTAGTGACAAAATACATGGAAGTGTACAAAATTTCAACAATTCAAATTTGATATTGAAATTCCATCAAGCACCCTCAGTCGATGTCTTAAATTATATTAATTCATATTATGTTTATGGTATGCCTTTTATCAGCCTATATGCATATAAATGTAAAAAAAAATATTCACTATCTCATCTAGTTTCGCCCAAGTGTAATTGATTGTATTTTGAAAAAAAAACTAGTTTTCGTCTAAACTTAACTTTCCGATTTATAAATGTATTTCCGAGTTAAATATCAAATAGATTTTTGTAAGATGTCCGCAAAGATTTATGCATTGATCATGATCATTGCAAAGGCGTATTATGAAAAGAAAGCCGTGTATTACTTTAATCGTATTTATGCAAATTCATGTGGAAGATGCGATCGTCCGGATAATCATGATTCATTTCACATTATACACAGGACTGGCGGAGCAGAAGACTTAGGCACGGTGAATATTGAGACAATTAATAAGCAAAGAAATATTAAGTTTATAAATAAGGAATATAAACTAGAATGCGAGTTATTCGCGGGGTTCAGCTGAATATGGGAGAATTCATTTTATCGAGAAGATTAGCATCGCCGTGAGGCGAGCGTTGTTCTATGACTGAGTTGAAGTTTTCAGTATTCTCACTGCAAGAATAGGTTGGAAATAAAATGTAAAACACAAACCATTTTCTTGTTTTTTCAATTGCTTTTTTACGGTCTTATTCTTGAGATTGCTTCCGATCTCGGCATTCGTCGCTCGTTCGGCGTCGATTATATCGTCGACGACCGAGAATCCTGTGCGGCCGGATGGTGTAGGTTGGATTTCTCGACGCCGGACGTATCGCAGAGGAGACGCCGTACCGCGTCCCGAGACGGGAGCGGACAAATCTCTTCGACGAATCGCACCCGGCGGGTCCCACTCTTCGGCGGGCCGCTCCGACTCTCCGCAGAATGCGAAATTCAAAAGAAAAATTTCCACGAAGAAGAAAATAAATATTCTGGAGTGATAAAAATGCATCTGGAATGAAAAAAAGTTTAAATAAACTTAAAATATGGTTAGTGGTATACTGGTAAAGTTCTGCAGTCAAATTTGACGTTTCATTTGTCAAAACATTAATCACCACTGTCATATGTTAAGTTGTCAACAGTTGTTTACAGTATTGCCAATGTGATGATAGTAGTGTTAAAATGGGTTCTGGTCCATTTTAACGGCGTCACTTTCTTTTTTGGAAATAAAGCAGTTGCAACCAAACATGGATATACGTCACATACGCCTAGTTATTCCGTTCCCCCGAGGTTTCCTGGTAGCATTTTTTGCTTTAGGCTCAGTTGCCACTTAAACATATAAATAAAAAAGAAAAACAAACATAGGTAATTTTTTAAAAAATAAAACACAATTCATTTGTACTACTTCCACATATTTATACGAAACCGGTCCTGATAATTATAAGTATGTGGAAGTAGTACAAATGAATTGTGTTTTCTTTCTTTAAATATAATGTCTTTCCACCAAGAATTGACAGTTAACACCTTAAAAATGAAATATAGGTAATTCAACCTGAGGTATTTACTTTCTTCTTGTTCAGTTTATATTATTTAGATTTATGTTGAATTAACTGACATATTTTTTTCCGAGAAAAATCTTATTTCAATCATTTGTAGAAAGCAAAAGAAAATGATTTTTTTTGAACACATGTCTGGTGTTAATTATCCGGGTAGTAAGTACCTCCTAATGTCTTTTTTCCATTACTAATTATATTGCTGACTGCATTGCTTAATGATCAACAATACGGTTTCACTCGTTATCGGTAAATTGAATGAATTTTAGTTTTGTTTTAAAAAAATGCCTAACAACTTTTTATGCAGTAGTAAGGAATATAAAGAAAAAATCTGTCAAAGTCTGGCATTCAGTTAATTACTTATACGAATTACGATTTTCTTCCCTCTCACTCAGTCTCCAAATTTGAATTAAAAAAAAATTACCTTTTGATCTCACATAGAATTAATTATTGTCTATGCTCAAATAGTAGAATCGTATTAGTTTTAGTTTATAGTAATGATATTTCGCTGCAATTCGATGCCACTCTGATTCATTATGTTGTTCTACGCTTTAGGTTGGTACTACGCTACATATACAAAATGGTTTAGGTATATCTGAAATTTTTCAAAAAAAGGCACGAAAAAAGAAATGATTTGTGGGAAAGAAAATTAACAATTTGTTAAACACAATTTTTTTATTGAGGATATACAGTATTATTAAATAACCAAACTTTTAGCATTAGGAAAATATATGATAATCATCACTTAACATATGCCTGCCAACAGCAATGTTTACATTATTAAGTAAAAGGTTATGGTTTGCTTTATTGATCGTGATCTCAATAAATTTAAATAATACCCATTTTTCAAGCACTTAAAAAGATTAAAATGTAGTTACTGACAACCTCAACGTATATAATATAAGTTTACATTATTCAGTATAAGGTCACAGTATGTTTTATTGATTGTGGTCTAAACAAATTTAAATAATACCGAATTTTAAGGGTAAGAGAAGCCCAAAAGTCGTTGTCGAAGTACACTATTTAAAATATCCAGGTTCGTTAATATAAATCTAAAATTAATTAGAAAAATATGAATGTATTTTTAAATAGATCATTAGCCCGATTATTTACAAAAAAGGCGAAGATAATGATGTCATTTCATAGATATCTCTGCATGTTTTGAAAATGACGATTGCAAAATTATACGTTCCATTCTTGACGGAATAGATTTGTCACTCAATATAGCACCGTTACTGTTGTGTGTATGTATATATATGTACATACAAACACACACACACACACCAATTTAGTACTATGTATGCTACACACGTAGGCTTGCTTTTTGACAGTTGACGTATTGTATTGCAACCTAGATCGTTTCTGCTGCATTTTGTGTAAATATATGGGAAGTATTCGGGAATGACGAAAGGAACCATTGCAATATAAGTTGAACGATGATATGTCGTAAACTTTCATTGGATATTTGGTTAATTACCAATATACAATGACATATGACAGATTGGGACCGCTTCAGAAAGTACGCGAAATGAAATTGTATGCTTTAGAGTAAAACAAACCATACCTTGTCCCTGCTAAAAGACATTTACCTCTACAATGACTTAAAAATGACAGTTTGGGATCGCTTCAGAAAGTACGCGAAATGAAATTTAATGTTTTATAATAGAACAAACCAAACCAAATCAGCTTGCTGATAGTCGTATTCAACGAGGTATGAAATGCGTGAACCCGTGAGATATGATAAGCCTGTGATTATCTAAGTCTCTTGGTATAATTCACTATATCCACCATTCTAGTTCACCCGAGTCCATTGGTTTATTTTTGTCTATTCTTGTAAATTACATATTGCCGGATCTGTGGTCTAGTGGTTCCGTTGTGGTGCTCACGGTTCGAATTCCAGTAGAAACAGTTTCATAAATTGATTTTTCAATTGAGGTAAACATATTTCTATTCATTGATTGAATTAGCATTTACCTGGTAGAACTACATTGCAATGAAAGAAAAATTTCCACTTTACATTATTTCCTCATTTAAGAAAACTGAATTAAATTTGGATTATTGAGATTTTGTACACTTCCATGTATTTTGTCACTAACGACCCGGGTTTCGCCTTTCGGCATCTTCAGGCATTCGAGCACACGAATGGACTCGAACTGACAGACAGTAAACAGTGTCTAACGTTTATATAGAAGATACAAATACAACAAATATTATTTACGAGGTAAAATATTATACATCTGAGAGCCACACTGACACCTGAGTTAACATTTTGAGAATCGCCTTAATCCTTATTTTGTAAACAACACATTGGGTGGCGAATTACCGCTTTCCAACTTCTTTTAGAATTACCAGTGATTTTACAATTATAATAGCATTGTGGGTTTCGACGGGATGCAATTCGACGAAAGGGTAAATATATACAATCATTCTACGTTTAGTGACATCTGTTAGGTGTTTCAACGTATAAGATATAATAACGGAGAATTAGGAAGGTTCAGCTGCTCATTCAGAATTGGCAAGGAATTTAACTGGGCTCTATTGATTTCCAAAATTTCTTGATAAAATAATTTATGATCCCCCATGTTTTTATGACACAGTTTAACCCCATCATCCGCATTAAACGTATGGTTCTCCATTAGCAAGTGATTTGTGAATGTCGAAGTTTCTTTTTTTAATCTAAAGGCAGCTAAATGTTCTGATACCCTTATATCTAATGTACGTGTGGTTTTACCCACATAGAAATGTTGGCAATCACTGCATTGTAATTTATAAATACCAGATTTGTTCTTAAAATGGGCTCTATCTTTATTGTTAATAAGTAATTTGCCTAGAGAATTTTTGCAATAGAACGCCGGTCAGTTCGCGTCTATTCGTGTGCTCGAATGCCTGAAGATGCCGAAGGACGAAACCCGGGTCGTTAGTGACAAAATACATGGAAGTGTACAAAATCTCAATAATCCAAATTTGATATTGAAATTCCATCAAGCACCCTTAGTCGATGTCTTAAATTATAAAACTGAATTACTTCACCAATCAAGGCGAGAATGATGTAATTCTTAATACATGACTGATTTCTAACTCCACTGATGAAGGCGAACCTTTAGATAAACAAATGTCTACTGGGATAATCTGTTAGTACCAATCTTTACTAGATGTTAGTCTTGATGACTTAATTATTTGCTCACTTGTTCATCTCGAGTCACTGACGGTTTACATAAAAGGAAATAACAAAATATTTGAAGAAGAAACTACTAAGCTATGATTAGGAAAGATCACTGTCTCGGAGTGGGTATCTTCAGCTTTATTATATCTACTAGGTCTCTATTAGGATGATATTCTCAAAATGCTTAGAAAAGCTCTATGCCATGGCTAATAACACTGCCAAGTATGACTCTCACAGTCGTACCTTACTACGCAGAGAGATAAAGCGTTTAAAGAGTGCTGCACGCTGTGCTATAAAAACATCAAAAGGTGACTTTCAGCAGTTACGTGCAGATTTAAAAAATGGGCCAAATCATGTTTTTGGGAGTCACTCTGACTGCCGTGCTGATTTTTATAAAACCAACGTGTCCGTGAGATATGAAAAACCTGTGCTTATCTAAGTCTCTTGATATAATTCACTATATCCACCATTCCAGTTCACTCGAGTCCGTTGGTTTCTTTTTGTCTATTCTTGTAAATTATATATTGCCGGATCTGTAGTCAAGTGGTTCCGTTGTGGTGCTCACAGGCTCGAATCCCAGTAGATCCAATTTCATAAATTGATTTTTCAATTGAGGTCGACATATTTCTATTCGTTGATTGAAGTAGCATTTATTTGGAAGAACTACATTGTAATGAAAGAAAAATTTCAACTTGACATTATTTCCTTATTTAAGAAAAATAAATTACTGACGTTTAAGTACATAAAAGAAAATAATAAAATATTTGAAGAAACTGCTAAACTATGATTAGGAAAGATCAGTCTCTCAGAGTGGGTATCTTCAGCTCTATTATATCTATTAGTATGATATTCTCAAAATTCTTTAGAAAATTTGGTTCTCAAATGATTTACTTAGCCTTACTATTAACCCAAAAAGTTTGCTAGCACGCATAATGTAGAGAAAATATGTGAAAGAAGAGTTAAACGTCTTACCGAGATCATAGATGAATGTTTGAAAACTGGCAGACCACTTAACGCTGTCTAAATTGTGTTACCTACCGACTTTTTGTTTCTTACTATATTTATTTTTACAACTTATATATCTCCTCCTTTTTTTAGATACATGTACTTCACACTATATTATGAATGACCAAAACCGTTCACTCGGTTCAACAGAATTCGATAATTTACGACAAAGTACTTTGCGTAAATTATCGGTTTACCTGATTTCCGTGAATAATAATTCAAATATATATTCTATAATGACGAATAGTGATGTTTGCTGAGGTTTGAGGTGATACATATTTGATTCGATTAATTTTTGAAGCTCTATGCACAATATAATATAAAAACGTCAGATCTGTCAAAGTGACAGCTCCGTCTACATATTATAACCATAAAGAATAAGATAGATTCTGGTATATTTTCCCTACCGACAAATGGTGAAAGTTGTATGGATCTCAGAGCCATTTTTCGGTAGATGTGCCAAGTGACCTTCTATGTTGAATTTATTGTGGTAAGACGTCACCGTTAAAGCACTCAAGCACTTAAAAGCAAATAAAAAATCAATTTTAAATAATGTACATATAATACTAAAAAACACTATATACATATACTATCAACAATAAATACATTACTAAAAAGTCTTCAATTCATCACATTGGCGAATTATATATTAAACTATTTTCTATTTTTATACTTGTAATACTTGATGCGGCGATTTATTGCAGCTAATTTAACCGGGTCATCGCCAGACTCGGCTAATTTTGGCAGTCAGTATTCTACATACATCCCAACACCAACGCACAATTACCCTTTTAATATTTCTTTTTCTTATGTCTAGTACAATTAATAAAATCAAAATAGACATTTTGCATTATGTCGAAATGGATTTTCTTTTTAATATCTGCCACGTGGCTTTGTTTTTTTAAATGATGGTAAATAATCTGATTTATACACTTGAAAGTATATTTAAGCCAAGTTTTATTGGCATTTATTTGATAATGCGGAGATAATATCCATGCCTGCCGCATAAGATTTGCCAAAAGAAAACTCATTGCATTCGACACAATTTGAGGTGCCAGCTTGAGTAGAAGTCATAATATCAAGTATTACACCTCCAGGAAATAGATTTTTGTTTCCAGAATTTGCCGAATGCCGAAGTAGCAAGGAATTGAAGTTGCAACCATTTAGGTACTTCCAAAGGTCTCAGAACCCACAGATCGTTTTGATTCAATTTCTCAAGAAACGTGGTATGCTGCTCTTGCCGTTTCCATCAATGAATTCCAGAATTCAGACCAAAATTTCAAATGTGCGGAGTTTCGTGTCAGTGCTCCCTGTCATTCCTTACCCAGCGTCACACAGCCGGTTGAAGAACCGGATTATTATAGCTGCCTGACTAGCGTCATTAGAAATTTGGTTGTTTTCTGAAAAAAAATCAAATAAATTTTCACTTTCCTGTCAATGCCATAAAAATAATAAATCATATGATTTCCTCATCGACACATCGCTCTTTTTTAATATACTGTTATTTACTCATTGCAGTATGCAAGTTAAATAACTTTTTAGTTTAAAATTTACCCTTATTTATCTCTATAACACAGCGCCCTTATATAAATATTTATAAATTCTCATTTAATAAATATACATACGGCTAAGTGCAGCATAATTCTCGAGACCGTATGACTTAACACTGTTTTACCCTCATTTTCAGAGTTTTATCCAGCAAAACATGACAATCAGTTATTTTGGGTAACATCCTGACCAGATGCTCAGCATCATACTGATGCACCTGAAAAAGATGTTGCCATTTCCCAACACGACGGTTTCCCCCTATTTCGCAGCTATTATTTTTGCTGATCATGTTATTCCTTATTTATTTGAGTAAATGATGAGAGTCAAATAATGGAATTATTTTCTTCTCATCAGCCTCAAAGAAATACTCTTCTTCCCTCCATTCCTTATTTTTCATGAAATATGCTCGCTTTGTCTGAACGAGATGCTTAACAGCACTCTCATTCGTTTTACCCTGATCACAAATATTAGAAGTCACTTTCAAGCCGGACAGCATTTATTACTCTTTTCAACTCGAACATGACTTCTGCTGTTTTGCAAGGTTCTGTACAGAATACGTAGGCAACAGATTGCTTAAATTTACGGCGTATTCCTGTTATCATGAAAACGAGGGCATGATCAGCAATATTAGTGCTTCTTTGATTACTGCCAAAGTCTTCAAAGCCTTCAATTTTTTCCTTCCTTTCATCATATTGTAAGCGGTGACTCAGACTCATTTCATCAAAGTGCAATGTACAATATCTTTCAATTGGTGGCATTTTCTTCACCATCTTAAGGTGGGAAAATATCTGTTCGTTGACGCCAGTCATCAGTCGTCCTCCTTGAAGAACGTTCAGCAACGTTCTTGCAGCAGGCAACACCAAGATTTTCGACAAAAGTCTATAAGCTTTCGGGCTCTGCTTATATATGGACAGCGAAAGTAATTTTTCATCAACTGAAAATCTTCTTCTTCTGGCCTTCTTGCCAGACTTGCATTTGAAGGGAAGTGAAAATTTTTGCAGAGGCCGTCATACATTCCGTAACTCTTTCAAATGTGTTGTATTGAGCAAATACTTTCGCTGCTTCCAGCCTCTCACGAAAACATTTAGATTTTTGCAAAACTCTCAACATTTGCCTCCTAAGCTTAGTTGCAGTCTCATGAAGTATCTTTGCCTTGGGGGTGAGTAGATGAACGCGCGTGACACCCACACTGGAAGAAATGTTTTTATTTTTAAAACCTGAAACAAAAAGAACACAGAAAAAGTACTATTTGTTTGCCATCTACCCACAAATGTTGGCATACAGAACCTGAGTTAGAAGTTATGTTATGTGAAAATTGTATATCTATGCTTTCTTTTTAATGCAGTCATGGTAAAGATAAAAAAAATGATCTTTAAAGAGCAGCTTAATTGATTATTGTTTAACACTGTCTATATAGCTAAGCTAAATTGTAAAGCTGACCAAAAAAAATTTGTAGAACTAAATACTTTGTTATTTTTATCAGATTGTTAACAAATATTTTGAAATTATTACATACGTTTTGGTTTATGTGGAGTTCTAAGTAGGTTGGTTGTCTTCGTAGCACTGGTTGTCGGCAGCTCTCTCAGCGGCGACCGAGGTGAAAGGATATCTAGAAAGATAAGACAATTCTAAGTCATGCCATTTCATTGATTTATCTAATGCTTAAACTAGTGATGTTTTTAACGATGTGCTTTGAAATGATAATACATAGTAATTTCTCACTAGAATTTGGCTGACTGTTTGGCGAAGTGCCACTGGTCGCTGATGATGGCCTTAAAAGTGACCAAGATGACATGATACCTGGAGTGATAAAACAATTCTAAATGATGCCATTTCAATAAATTATATACTTTCGGAAGAGAGATTGATAACGATCTACTTTAAAATGACAATATAAAGTAATTACTCACTAGAATTTGGCAGACTGTTTAGCGAAGTGCCACTGGTCGCTGATGGTGGCTTTAAAAGTGACCGAGATGAATAACAATTCAACAAATAAAATAATTCTAAATGATGTAAAATGATGGAAATAAAACAATTCTAAATGATGTCATTTCAATAAATTATATACTGCGGAAAGAAGTGAGGTTGATCTGTTAAGTTTTATACATAAACAAGAATATGGAGTATATTTGTGCACTCATACGTCATTTTCGATTTTTTGTGGAGTGCCTTTTTGCTTAAATACAAATCAAATGTCAAATTGTAACTGTTAAGAATTTTGTAGTGCTAGCATTACTACTCGACTTTGATATTACCTGATATAATCTGAATAACCAGGCATATACAGGGTCGGTACCGCCAAAGTGTTTAGCCTCTTGCAACGCAACCGAAGTCTTCAAAATGCTGACAGACGAAATTAGCATCAACCATTTTCACACTCGGCCCACTGGCATGTGCCCATACCGCGTACCGCTCGCTGATTTATTAGGCTCAGGATGCCGATGTAATATTCTTTCTGTTGTAAATATGCATAGCATTGTCATTGTCGAAAGTGTTCGTCATAGTACGATTATTACGAATATGCAAGCAGAGTAAATTAAATTACTTACGATTTCCACTAACATCACACAATTCTACAGTGCACTTTCTCGCGTTCATTTTGTCTTTTTCTGATGAGAATAATTGAATTAACTAAGTACGATCTGACACGTCAACTTTTGAGTTTGTTATAATAGTATATTACTTTATGTTTGTTAGCGTCTGTTTGTGTCATAGAGAATATATGGATAATATCATAGAGTTATAAGTGTATGGTGCCAAGACTGCGTAAGTCATATTAGTGAATTAAAATTCTTAATTATTCGGTCGTTTCTGGTATATGTTAATAAAAATAAACATAGTTCACTTTGGCTGTATTCAAGTTAATCCCCCCTGGATCTTGCAATGGATATTAAAATGGAACTCGACGATGAATTATTGCCATCGAATGCAACACACAACGCCTATAATAATGATAATAATCACAATATTATGAATAAAATCTGGCCTGAGGAATATTCAACTGACATAAAATACGAAACACTCATCAAGCAGGAAAAAAGAATCGAGGATGCCACCATCATGAGGCGGACACGGTAATCTCAAACAGCATTTATTCGTTCAATCGTGAAAATGAAATTCATATGTATTTTAAAACCGTGTATTTCATTCCATTTTTTGCGGCATTTAGTACATCTTTTTGAACCAAAGTGGTATTTATCTATTAAATTGTAATTCCTGCGAAGCTAGATATATTGAACAAACTGGAAGGTCTTTTAATATTAGAATCGAGGAATATCTAGCTTGTGCTAAAAAATGATATGATTTGTCTATATTTGGTAACCATTGGTTTCTGAATAAACACACATTTGACGTAACAGAAAATTTCAAAATCCTGTACTTAAATAACAAATCTTTAAAATTAGATAAATAAGCGATATTAGAAATAAATAAATATAAATCATTGCCCAGTTCAAATTTATTGAATGAGCAAACCGTCTTTGCATCTTCTCCTTTCTTATATCCGATTCATTAATTTGTATAATACCTGTAATATTATTTTTAACTTATAAGAATTGATTGTCTCTTTAATTTTTGTTTTTCAGATACAAAAATTTGATGGATACTCTTAGCTGCTCTGCGTTCTTCACTTAAGATGGCTGTTTATGGTTAATGTTAATTACAATGATTGTTTTTAAATGGTTCACTGATTTTTTCTTATAATATTCCCAATCCACTATTGCTTATTGCATTAGTAATGTCATTAAAATTTTTGCTCAGCTAATGGATATTTAGTGCAGCTATATTTGTGATTTTAGATTCGTATTTATTGATTAGTAAGAGGTCCATAACATTTTAATTGTAGACTATTTTATTTGATTTATGTATAATTTGTTTGCTAATCAGTATTTTCTTGTCTTAGTTCATGAACCATCGGTTTTATATACCTTAATTTTTACATCCAGTTTAATATAAATAGGCCTGTTATGTTTGTATTTTTATCAGTTGATAATGCTCGTGGTGAGCGAAACCGGTATTGATGATCATAAATATGTGGAAGTAGTACAAATGAATTAAGTTTTATTTTTTAAAATATATTATCTTTCCATCAAGAATTAACAGTTAACACCTTAAAAGTATTTTAGAAAATAAAAACACAATTCATTTGTATTACTTCTACACAGTGGCGGCCGGTGACAAGAATATTAGGGAGTGCAAAAAAGACTCACCTATTTATACAAGAAATCCATCCTCCGATTCTTGGATTTTGAAAACACTTCAATAACACGAACATTAAAATCCGATATTGACGATACCAATTGTTTCTCTACACTTAACATCGCAAGAGCATTTAGTCTGTCTTGAGTCATGGTATTTCTCAAAAATGACTTGATCCTTTTTAATGTTGAGAAACAACGCTCACTTTCCACTGAAGTCATCGGTATTGTACAAATAATCTGTAATAACTTAACACTTTCACTAAATACTTCGATTAAATTATTGTTTGTAAAAAGTTGAAGTATGGACAATGCTCCATCGGTGACATAAAAATCTTCCCTACTGTATATGACAGTTAATTCATTTTTAAGCTTTAATTTGTCAATGAAATCGTAAGTTGATGTTGCAATATTAAAATCACTGTTCTTATATTAAAATTCCACCTAGTTATTGGTGCTGAAGGTATTCTTCTATGAACTATTTCTTTTAAAATGTCAGCTCTCTTCGCAGATCTCGAAAAAAATGATGGAAAAGATCGTAAATTTGCAAAAAAGTTCCGAACCATAGTGTTGGCTGAAGCACTTCTCTCCATTATCAAATTCAATTGATGTGCATAACAATGTATGAAATGTGCGTATGGATACGAAGCTTTTATCAAAGCCTGCACACCACCTAATCGCCCACTCATCACTGCTGCACCATCATAACTCTGCCCGATTAATTGTGCTGGTTTAATGTCGAGAAATTCCAGTTCCTTCAAAATCTCAGATGCAATACCTAGCGCAGTATGATCTTTTGGGATAATAAATTTCCAGAAACGTTCATGTATCTTCCCGCGCAATTCGTACCGTATTACCAAAACGAGTTGTTGCGTAGTGGCTATGTCAGTTGTTTCGTCCGCCTGGATAGCGATATATTTGCTCTGCGATATTTCATTTTTAATTTCGTTGCGACACACCTCCAAAATTGAATCTAAAATGTCATTTTGAATTGTTTTTGAAGTTCCCTTGAAAACACTGCTGCTCTCTAAGTGTTGTTTCATTGCGATGTCAATCTCTGAGACGAAATCAATAAGCCCTCGATAGACACCTGGATTATGGGAATCTGCAGTTTCATCGTGTCCCCTTAAAGCTAATTCAAATGCACCACAGAACTTCACACAGTCAATTAACCTTGATAAAATATATCGATTTTTATCTACACGCTCATTAATTTGTTTCACTGACGCACGATACCCAGCATCCAATTGGGAACGAATATCTAACGATCCCAATACCGCAAGTTGCATTTCATTTAAAATGTGATTTTGAGAGCTACCGTGTTTCTTTATTTTGAATGATAGGTGAACCAGGTCCTTAATTCCACTCTCAGTCCAGTTAGATTCACCTCCAAACAACAGACACGGAAAACAGAATACTGTGTTAAAACTAGTACAGCCACATAGCCATGGTGTTTTTTTATACGTTTCTACATTAAATTTCCGAGTAAACACTTTATTATTAAGCGTGCACTTCTGAAATAAATTTAAGCTTGGCATAGGACGACCTGCTGCTTTAATTTCCAGCCTTTTCGAAAAATCCCGACGATTTTCTTTAATGTATGAGACAGAATATGCACTATTCATTATTGAAGCACGTAAATATTAGACGTATGTTAAAGAAAGTAAATAAATTTGATGGTATGCGTTTCTTTGTGGCAGGCTCAATACACTAGAGGTCCTTTCGACGCACGAACTGAACATATGCGACAGGTCTCTGCGAGTTTGAATACTTTCGGGAACGGTCGTCATAATTCGGCAACTGGTGCAATGATCCTGAATAACTAAAAACTTCGTATGAAAGTCGAATGTGTGACACAGATGACGTCACAAAAAACCAAAGTTTCCTACGAAATCCCTTCCACTTAGGGAGCGCTGAACCAAAATTGCACTGCCTCGACGTATTATTATTAGTATTTTTTCTGGCGCGGAATACGAGGTAGCATTGTGTGAATCATCGCTTGATGCAATATTTTTTTTACGGGGAACACGCGGGAAATTTTAAAATGAGTGAATTGCTATGTTTGTATAATATCGCTTATTACTTAAATGAATAATAATAACTTGAATATGGGAGTACATTGCACCATTTGCTCCTTTGCAAGAGCCGTCCCTGCTTCTACATATTTATAATGATCAGGACCGGTTTCGCTCATCGCGAGCATTATCAACTGATGATAATGCTCGGGATGAGCGAAACCGGTCCTGATCATTATAAATATGTGGGAGTAGTACAAATGAATTGTGTTTTATTTTTTAAAATATAATGTTTTTCTACCAAGAATTGACAGTTAACATCTAAAAAGTAAACAAATTGTGTTGTTTATAAACCATCCAAACACAACTAAACGTATTTCTCCAATGAATGAACTATTTATAATTAAATTGATAGCTCATTTATTAACGACTCTCGTTCATAACATATTTCTCTCAATTATATTCGAATTGAAAAAACCACAATTGTTTTCGAAATATAGTGGCAATATGCTCTTTTAAGAAATAGGTGATAGCCAGTAATTAATTCAATGAACCAACAATGCAGAAAACTGTATTGTAGGTAATCGAACGAGTCAGTCGCCAATATAATACGTAAAAGACGTTAGCAAATGAGAAGACCCCGGATCGAAGAGAGGCGAGCGGCTGGTTATCCGGAGTCCTGGAAGGGCTGATCTCAGACAAACACCAATTCAAATCCGGTTCAAAACTTATTTATTTTCCATTCAAGATGCAGTGGTTTAACATTACACAAATAAATAAATCTTAACACATAAAATTGATTCTACATTTACATTTACTTAGCAACTGAATTTACTTTAAGTTATAATACAAATGACACAACGAATTTAAATTAAATCCAATACAAATTAAAAAAAACAAACAATTCACATCGTCACCTCCGCCACGAGAGCGCAGCTCGTCCCGCTCGGCAGATCGTAATCGACTGTCTCCCTGCAAAGTTGGAGCTGAGCTTTTCCGTAAAAATGAACTCGTCCAGCGGACGTAACCGGGGGCTATTTGAACGCCTGGCAACAAGAAAGAGCCTATTCTCCGAAATATTGCTGTTGCCGCTGGCTGATTTCAGTTCAGGACACTAATGAATATTATACTTAACAAAAACCAGGGTGTGTCACATATTATAGTACAGGTTGTCCTACAACACGGGTCTGCAGTTTGTCAAGTGAGAAGAGTAAAAAAAACAGACAATGCGGATACAAGAGAGCCGCACATACTTTGATCGTAAGTCGAATTGCATACAAAAATATTAAAATAAAATATCGTTCAGTCCAGGTCAGTCTTATCGGCGTCATTTTCATTTGTGGAAATAAAGCAAGAGCAACCAAAAATGACACTGATACATTTTACCACATCGGAGCACGCTTTTCAAATCTTATACTGTAGCTGTCAAACGGAAATCACAATATTATCGCAAATTATCCCGCCTATCCTCTGTTGGTGAATAAAACAGACAGTAAACGTTGTGAACACGATTTTATTATTTGCCTTGAAAAACGAGTTGTTGGAGTAAGGTTTGACAACAAGAATTGCGTTGAAAATTAAAATTTTCTTTGTAATGCAAGTGGATGAAATAAGGTTACGCCTGCAAGAATTGCATTGAAATTTCTTTCTGAATACAATATTGTTTTACTTACACAATAGGAATAAAGAAATTCCATAAACAGTTTTTGAAAATAAATTGCGTCATCCACCATTTTTTTTAAGCCGGTAATGTATTAGTAACATTTTCGAGTGATAGTCTATTAATGGTTTCAATTTATACCTAGTAATATTCCCACCTAATAAAAAAATAATACGATCCTTGAACGCCTTGAATCCTGGCTAACTTTTTGCTTCTTGATGAATGTAAGTACGCTGAGGTATTTTCTTCCAATAGAGTGCGGTTTCGTCAGCATTCAAATTTTGTTCCATTACCAAACAATGTATCAAAACAAAATATCAAGTCTTCAGCGACCTTGTGATCAGCACTCTCAACCTATTTTGATAATTCGCCCGTTTTTCAAATCTAACGAATCATCTATCGTTTGCAGTAAATGTTTGGTCGCAGTTGTCATTCTGGTTTCGAAAAAGGCTTCAGGCTTTTGTGGTCACGAGGCGTAGAGGGATTACTCTTTATTCAAATCACTAAATGTTTTCCCATTTTATATACAATTTTCTTTTTGTCATTATTGTAGATTATATGAATTTTGCCGTTTTGACTGGTTCACTAATTCTTACTTTATTCTTCAAAATCAGAGAGATCGTTAAATGTGACTTGATTTAAGTTGAAATCCTTCACTTTCTTACCGTTCTCATATCGTTGAGATTACTTAATGTTTCGTTTCTTACTTAAGGTTTAAGTCTATTGCACTTTTCTTTTTTAATCGCGTGTATTCCGTAAAATACATAAATTTAGTTTATTTGATTAGATATATGGTTTACCAAACACTATGGGTGCGATTTATTAATTATTCACTTCAAGAATAGATTTTAATTTCTCTCTTTGAACTGTCATTGTTAAGGTCTTACCCCCTCCCCACGTCCAGTAAAACGAAACAAACACACCTTACCACTCATTTTTGATTTAAGAATTAGAATAATTGTTTACCTTAGAAATAGATAACCTTGCGATAATGTTAGTTTAAGATGCTTCTAAGAGAAGCGAAACGCGCCACGTTAGTGACAAAGCTAGTGGAATAAGATCACTAATTTTGATTTTACATTAAAAGTGAATTTCACAAAGCTACCGCCACATACATAGAATTTATAAAATAACAATAAAAATATACACACGTGTTGAATAAACTGAAATAAAGAAATTTGGGCACTAATTATAAACAAAAGATGTATGGTAGAATTTACGTTTGTATAAGAAGAAAACATACTGTGAGATTAAATAATTGACATTTCAAAAAAAACAGTACATTGTTACAGAATAAAGAAAGTTACAGTATTTTATTAAGGCTTACAATTAAATGCACTTTTGTTTAGATCATATTCATTTTCATAAAGACAGTTTTCACTTATAACAAAAACATTCCACAAAAAATAAAATTTCGCATTTCATTAATTTCAAATAACCTAATTTGATAATTATTTGAGGGTACAAATAACGTCTTGTAATGTTTTACATTACAGTAGGTGTGAAATAAATAACACATTTTGTTACGAATCTCCTTCAACAAATATTTTTGTCGATTATACTAGGATTATACAAATGGCAATCGTTTTAGAAAAATGCACCTTTTCTTTAGATATTTATATGATTGCCAGTAAATAATTCAATTTAACGAAATACGTCTGGTAGGAAAGATTCTAGGCTTAAACGCTGAAATGGTAAAAGAAAGATGACAAATTCATAAAACAAGGCATTTTCTAATAATGTGACTTTAAAGGAGGATTTAAAATTGCATTGCTTACGTTTAAATCGTTCATCTGAATGTAAAATATTATAAATTCACAAGCCATTCTCAAGCCATTGGCACGCCAAGAATGACAATGGCAAAAGTTACACTTATACCGTCGCATTTGAATGGCTTCTCGCCTGCTTGTATCATTTAATGATTTCAGTGATGTGGTGCATTTAAAATGACATTGGACATATTTGAATGGCTTCTCTCCCGTATGTGACATGTTGTGTTTTCGAAGCACGAGAGTGGACGAGTTTAAAATCACATTGATCGTATACAAATGGTTCTCACCAGTATGTAACATTTCATATCTCGTTAAGATACCAGATTCGATGTACCTCGAATGGCATCGGTCACATTTGATTTTTTATGGTTTGCTGTCAGATGTAACATTTTGTGTCTTTTTAAGCTACAAGAATGGTTGGACTTAAAGTTGCATTGGTCACAATTAAATGGCTTCTCGGCAGTATGTAACATTTTATGATTTTTTAAGTTTCGAGAGTGGGTGCATTTAAATTCGCATTGATCACATTTAAATGGCCTCTCGCCAGTATGTAACATTTTATGTGTTTTTAAGCAATGGGACCGGGTGGATTTAAAATCACATTGGTCACATTTGAATGGCTTTTCGCCAGTATGTAACGTTTTATGTGTTTTTAAGTTATCAGAACGGCTGGACTTAAAATCGCATTGGTCACATTTGAATGGCTTCTTGCCGGTATGAAGTATTTTATGTCTTTTTAAGCAACCAGAATCGTTGGTGTTAAAATCGCATTGGTCACATTTGAATGGCTTCTCACCAGTATGTAACAATTTATGTCTTTTTAAGTTATGAGACTGGGCGCTTTCAAAATCACATTGCTCGCATTTGAATGGTTTCTCGCCAGTATGTAGCCTTTTATGTATTTTTAAGTAATCAGACTGACTGGATTTAAAATCACATTGGTTACATTTGTATGGCTTCTCGCCAGTATGTAACATTTGATGTCTTTTTAAGTGATCAGACTGGCTTGATTTATAATCGCATTGGTCACATTTGAATGGCGTCTCCCCGTTGTGTAACATTTGATGTCTTTTTAAGCTTTTCGAATGGGACGATTTGAAATCGCATTGATCGCATCTGAACGGCTTCTCGGCAGTATGTGACATTTGATGTCTTTTTAATTTAAATGCGCTCCTAAATTGATTATCGCATAGGTCACATTTGAATGGCTTCTCGCCAGTATGTGTAATTTTATGAGTTTTTAATTTAAATGGGCTCCTAAATTGATTATTGCAGAGGTCACATTTGAATGGGCTCCTAAATTGATTATTGCAGAGGTCACATTTGAATGGCATCTCGCCAGTATGTAACATTTTATGTGTTATAAATCTATAAGATCGGGCGCACTTATAATCGCATTTGTCACATTTAAACGGCTTCTCGCCAGTATGTGACATTTTATGTGCTTTTAAGTATTCAGAACGGGCGCATTTAAAATCGCATAGATCACAGTTAAATGGCTTCTCGCCAGTGTGTATCATTTTATGTCTTTTTAATAAATGAGCCATGTTTGATTTGAAATGGCATTGGTCACATTTGAATGGCTGCTCGCCGGTATGTATCATTTTATGAATTTTTAAACTATTGGAATGGTATGATTTGAAATCGCATTTATCGCATCTGAACGCCTTTTGTGAGGCATTTTTTAATTTACTGGATCTACTTCTTACATGAAATTTCGATTTATGAACGGTTATATGTTGCTTAAGTAAATGAGGTGTTCGGTATATATTATAACAAAAACTGCATACAAAATTTCGATCAAGAAACAAACTATTTTCCAGCATTACCACAGCGACCACTTTGCGCTGTAAAATTTCCGTTTTTATGTATTGTTCGTTTACATACGACGGCGCAAGTAATTGTCGCTGAGACGAGTTTCTCGATGGTCGTTCAAAAGTAGCTGTAGAGTTAACATTGGTGGTTGGAAACTGAAATAAAGAAGAAAACACAATGCGTGATTAGTTATTGATGCAATGGAAAAGGCTTAGTAGATCTCCATTATTATAATATAATATAAACAAAACATAAATCATCACATATAACGGCGATACAGCCGAAGCTTTAGGTTTTTGAAATTTTTATATCAGTCAAGCGAATTCAAGTCAAGGAAAAGAAAAGACATGATAACCGTTCATTGATTTGGTCAAAGTTTGATATACACCCTTCCGAGATCATCCGCAATACGTTTGTACATATGTTCAAATATTTCCCTCTAGAGTGAATAGTGCCTCGTTGAGGTATCGTCGAAACGATGAAGTGATGAAAGGAAATGAATTAGCTCTTTCGCATTTTCTCACAATTATCAAACGACGTGGTTATGTATCGAGAAGCAAGATATGATTAAACGTAAAAACTAGGAAAACGGGGAATACAAGGCTTATAGAGTAGAATTTCAATTAAAAAATGTTGACAGTATTAAGTTACCTACCATTTACATAGGATTTAAAGATAATATTGATTTGTGGGGTAATATTTGTCTTAAACAAATAAATGAAGCCATCCGGTTCAGTGTACTGATTGAGACTGATGTGATATTACATCGGTTGAGGATGTCTGGATAGAAATGAAATTTAACTACGCGCGTGGTGGCGGAAGACAAATTTCATTTCTGTTAGAGACATATCGTATCTATTACTGGTCGAAATTCGTTCGATGATATTAATTAAGTTAGACTGAAGATGCTTCTCAGAGAGTCGAAGCACGTGTCATAATAATTAACACAACCAGTAGGATAACATAGTTATCATTATAAACTTTTGATACATCTAAATTTCATTAATAATTGATAGTGCTTACGATGAGGCGATCCAGTCCTGAACAATTAAAAAAATGTGGAAGTAGTTCAATACAAATTGCGTTTTAATTTTGTATAAATAATGTTTTCCATAAACGATGAACACTTTCAACAATGTGACTATACCAAGCCTTGAAATATAATTGACCTTGACCATTATTGAATTTAATACTGATTGAAAATAACCATTACCTTATCCAGTTTTTGTTTAGAATATGAACACTCTCCGAATTCAAAATCGTCTATTTTAAATTCCTTGCAGTGTTGATATTGGATTCCTTCTTCCGATTTGATGGTCTGCGGTTTTTCCGAAGCCTCCTTAAGCAAAAAAATGAAACTGCATTCAGTAATGGTGAATCGTCATAACTTGCTGCTTGTGATTCAATTTCCTAATGTCTCAAAAGATTAAGGATAGTAGCATGGGGACAGGTTAGAAATAGTACATTGTTTGTTATTCACTGTGGAAACGCACCGTTTTTAGGATTGTATGGCTTGGAGCGGAATTCAAACATCCCATTTTTGTCTATAAATCAATTAAAATATCAGAAAACGATATTTTCCAGCTTCCTATTTTCTCATTTTTCTTTCTTTATTTTTTATTTACTTATCTTTTTAACACGATTATAATTTTCGAAGATGCACTAAATGCTGCAAAAATGCGATGAAATATTTAAAATTAAAAAAGGGATAAACATTGTTTGAAATTACCATATCCGCCTCGTGATGGTCGCCTTTGTCAATTATTTCTTCCTGCTTGACGAGTGCATCGTGTTTTATGTCAATTGAATAATATTCCTTAGTCCAGATGTCATTCGTATTATTTTGATTATTATCATTATAATAGGCGGTCTGTGATGCATTCGATGGCAATAACTCATGGTCCGGTTCAATTTTAATATCCATTACAATGTTGTTCTCACGAAATTATCAGATAATGACGTATAATTTGACACGGTGCATTGAAATATCATTACCATAAACTAAAATTAATATGATTCTCTCGTTTCAGCATAGACAATAATTAATTCTGTGAAAGATAAAGAAATGACATCCCTTATTTTGTTTTCTTCTTAGATATAGCCAAAGCCTTCGACAAGGTTTGGATCGAAGAGATGATCGTCAAGCTGGCCGAGGCCCGCCTCGAAGCCCCAATGATAAAATTGATCATTCATTCCACACCGACCAAAAATTTCGCGTATTACAGGAACAGAGCCAACGCACTCGTACAGAAAACGTGTGCGTCAATAGCTTCATGGTGCAAAGATTGGCCTATTAAGTTACACCCGGAGAAAAGTACCAAGGTTAACTTAAACCACAGGAATAACACACACTAAAGACATTAAGTGCGTACGAATGCACAACACCGACATGCCGTGGACCAAATTGGTTAAATACCTAGGTCTCACGCTCGATTCTCAACTCAATTTCAGCGGACACATATATAACAAAAAACGCCAAGCATCCCAAGTCACGGGAAGATCGATTCCGATAAAAGGTAGGTGGGCAACCTTGTCATAAAAAGCAAATTCCTCCTATACACCGCGATCACCAGACTCATCAGGACCTATGCTGCCCCCGAACAAATCACGAACGCGCCGTGGTTTGTCCGCAACAGTACACTGCATAGAGACTTAAACATCCATCCTATCCTGGAACACGTGGTGAAGCTGTCAAGGAAATTATACAGCGACATGACTGACCATCCCAACACCGGCATCAAAACACTACTACACGATTACACCGAACACACGCGCACAGAGTACGTGAGGCCTCGGAAGCTATTACTTCTCAAACCCCCCCTGATTCTCTCCTGTCTGATTGACGGTATCAGGATCCGGGCCGGCAGAAGAAAGAAGCAGATGACCGCACGATGTCGTGCGTGTACAGATTGTACACCAAAGGCGAAAGTAAGAGCCCTTGCGGAACGCCCGCAGTGGGTATACGAGGTGTGGATTTTACTCCGTTGAGTTTGGCCCGGAATTGTCGGTCGGTGAGAAATGAATTGATCAATTTAATCATTGGGGCTTCGAGTTCAGCCTCGGCCAGCTTGACGATCATCCCTTCGGTCCAAACCTTGTCAAAAGCTTCGGCTATATCTAAGAACAGGCCTGTAGTAAACAGACGGCGTTAAATCCGTCCGTGGTATATTCTACGACTCGGAGCAGTTGATGGTTGGTGGAGTGTTTCGGCCTGAAGCCGTGTTGCTTATCCGGCATGAGTTTCTTCTCCAGGACGAATATTTATCTATTGACAGAAGTAGACAAATTGGTCTGTAGTTTTCTGAGATAGTATGATTTTTGCCCGGCTAAGTTATGAAAATGACGTCCGCTGTTCTCCACGCGGTTGGAAAGTGTTGGATTTCTAAACAAGCGTTAATGATTTTAGTAAGCACCTCTACACCGTTCTTGGGAAGGTGTTTTAGCGCTTTGTGACTTATTTCATGGTTACCGAGAGCTTTACAATTATTCAGTCTCTGCTGATTCTGATATCTATCTCGTCCGTAGTGGCAGGTTCGATAAGTGTGTGGTGGGATGTCGGGATCTCTTTGATTATATCTGCGTGTATTTCACGATCACACAGTCTACGCGTGTTTAAAGCGCGTGGTCGTTGGGTTCAATTTCGTTGGGCGAGAATTGATTCACCAGAGTCTGCGAACGTTTCGCATTGATCCTCGTTGGTGTAAACCAGTCCATTTGGTCTGAGTAGCGGATGGACGGGGTTTTTCGTCTTGCGTAGGATCCTGCTTAGGTTCCAGTTGGGTTGACCTTCCTTTTCAAGATCCTTGAGATTGTCGTCGAAAGTCTCGATTTATGGTTCTTCAATGCCAGTCTCACCTGTGCGGTGAGTCGCTCAAGGTGTGTCCTGGCAATCGGGTTTGCGTGACGGTACAGTTAGCGCATTGCACTGTTTTTTTTTTCCGTGATGAGGTTTTTAAATTTGGTTGGGATGTCCAGTCTGTGCCCTTTCGCGGGGGCAGGTAACGAAGCTGATAGCTTCGCGGCGCGCATTGTGTCCGTCAGGTATTCCACGGTATTATCTACGTCGGCCGGGCTCGTCAAGCCTTCCGGGCCGCACACCGGTGTGCTTATAGCGGTGTAGTGGTTAAAGTATTACTTTTGATTTTGCATAGAATTAATTACTGTCTATGCTAAATGGGAAAATCATATTTATTTATGGTATTGATATTTCTATGCAACGTGTCGTTTTATTATGCCATTAGCTAATAATTTGGTCAGCACAACGTTGTAATGGATATTAAAATTGAACCAGACGGTGATTTATTGTCATGGAATGCATCGCAGAACGCCTATAATAATGATAATCATCTAAATAATATGAATGACATCTGGACTGAGAAATATTATTCAACTGGCGTAAAACACGAGGCACGCGTCAAGCAGGAAGAAATAATTGACAATGGCGACCATCACGAGGCGAAGATGGTAATCTTAAACAGCTTTTATTCGTTCAATCGCTACGAAAATAATATAACTGGGTATTTCATTGCATTTAGTATATCTTCGAGTAGAAAATTAGGATCGTGTTTTATCTAAAGCATAATTAATCATTTCTTTAAAATCACTGACCTTATTGCAAGAAACTTGTCCTATGCTAGATCCACCTTTCCCCACAGGCCTTCTCCGTAGAGGACAGGTCATCTGCTGAGTATTAAACGCTCTTTCGTGTTCTTCCTTTTCGGTTGTGGCGTCCACGAGTTTGAGCCCCATATCGTTGTGAATAGACAAAAATGTGAAGCTTACATTCCTCTCCAAACCATACAATCCTAAAAACGGTGCGTTTCTACAAGTGAATAAGTCGGTACTATTTCTAGCCTGTTCCCATACTTTAATCTTCTTTAATCTTTTGAACGATAAGACATTACTTTTAAGGTGTTAACTGTCAATTCTTGGTGGAAAGACATTATATTTTAAAAAATAAAACACAATTTGTTTGTACTACTTCCACATATGTATAATGATCAGGACCGGTTTCGCTCATCACGAGCATTATCAACTGATAATAATACAAAACTTAACAGGCGTATTTATATAAAATTGAGTGAAAAAATGAAGGTATATAAAACTGATGGTTCATGAACTGAGACAAGAAAATATTGATTAACAAACAAATTATACATAAATCAAATGAAAGAGTCTACAATTAAAATGTTATGGACCTCTTGCAAATCATTAAATACTAATCTACAATCACAAATATAGCTACATTAAAAGTCCATTTAGCTGAACAAAATTACTAATGACGATAATAATATAAAATAATGACTCAGAGAAATTATAAGTAAAAATTAATGAACCATTTAAAAATTATCAAATATTAAGTATGTAATAATAAACAGCCATCTTAAGTGGGGAAAGCAGAGCAGCAATGAGTATCCAATAAATTTTAATATCTGAAAAACAAAAATTACAGTGACAGAATCAATTCTTAAAAGTTAAAAATGAAAGTTAAAAATAACCTTACCGGTATAATACAAATTAATGAATCGGATATAACAAAGGAGAAGATGCAAAGACGGTTTGCTCATTCAATAAATTTGAATTGGGCAAAAATTTATATCTATTTATTTCTAAAATCTCTTGTTTATCTAATTTTAAAGATTTGTTATTTAAGTGCAGGATTTTGAAATTTTGGGTTATGTCAAACGTATGTTTATTTAGAAACAAATGGTTACCAAATGTAGACAAATCATCTCCTTTTTTAGCACAAGCTAGATGTTCCTTGATTCTAATATTAAAAGACCTTCCTGTTTGTCCGATATATCTAGCTTCGCAGGAATTACAATTTAAAAGATAAATACCACTTTGGTTCAAACTATGAACTTTATCTTTAGTATTTACTAACATCCTGCTTAAGTTTTGAGTATTATAAAAAGTGACATTATAAAGTTTTTTATCTATTTTTCTAGAAATAGTCTCTGAGATTCTACCTAAGAAACTTAATTTGACCCACCGTTTTTTGATAACAGGATCGTCAACAATCAAGCCAGAGCTAACATTTAATAAAGCAATTTTTTTAGTTTTCTTAAAAATAATCCGATCAATTAAATCCGTATCATAACCGTTGTTACGTGCAATTTGCTTAATTGTGTTTATTTATAAATTAAAATTGTCTTTAGACATCGGAATCGTTAAGAGACGATGAATAGAAGAGTGGAAAACTGAGTGCTTATGTGAAATATGATGTCTCGAGGAATTATTAATAATATTGTCGCTAAACGTCTCCTTTCTATAAATACTGAAAGTATGGTGTTTATTAATTATTTCTATAGTTAAGTCCAGAAAGTTAATTTTACTATTACCGAGCTCCATTGTAAATTGAATAGCTTGATGAACACTATTAATGCTATTGAAAAAACTACTAAGTTGTCGTTCAGTACCTCCCCATAGTACTAAGATGTCATCCACGTATCTGAACCAATAGACGGCATTCTTGAAAAGGTCTAAATTACTAATTTTTGATTCTATAAAATTCATGAAAAAATCAGCCAAAATTGGGGACAAGGGACTACCCATCGCCAAACCATTTACCTGCTGATAAATTTTTTTTTCATTGAATTTGAAAAAATTTTGATCTATGCAACAATTAATTATGGATTTTAAATCTCTAGTTAAAAAGGGATTAAGATTTCTACTATCTATAAAATCTAAAATTGCTATTTTCAGATCAAGTATTGGGACACTCGTAAATAAACTCACCACATCGAAAGAAACAAGTTTACAATTTAAAGGAACTACTATATCTTTGATTTTATTAACTAACTCAAAATTTCAAAATCCTGCACTTAAATAACAAATCTTTAAAATTAGATAAACAAGAGATTTTAGAAATAAATAGATATAAATTTTTGCCCAATTCAAATTTATTGAATGAGCAAACCGTCTTTGCATCTTCTCCTTTGTTATATCCGATTCATTAATTTGTATTATACCGGTAAGGTTATTTTTAACTTTCATTTTTAACTTTTAAGAATTGATTCTGTCACTGTAATTTTTGTTTTTCAGATATTAAAATTTATTGGATACTCATAGCTGCTCTGCTTTCCCCACTTAAGATGGCTGTTTATTATTACATACTTAATATTTGATAATTTTTAAATGGTTCATTAATTTTTACTTATAATTTCTCTTAGTCATTATTTTATATTATTATCGTCATTAGTAATTTTGTTCAGCTAAATGGACTTTTAATGTAGCTATATTTGTGATTGTAGATTAGTATTTAATGATTTGCAAGAGGTCCATAACATTTTAATTGTAGACTCTTTCATTTGATTTATGTATAATTTGTTTGTTAATCAATATTTTCTTGTCTCAGTTCATGAACCATCAGTTTTATATACCTTCATTTTTTCACTCAATTTTATATAAATACGCCTGTTATGTTTGTATTATTATCAGTTGATAATGCTCGTGATGAGCGAAACCGGTCCTGATCATTATACATATGTGGAAGTAGTACAAACAAATTGTGTTTTATTTTTTAAAAAGATTAGACATTAGGTGTTTGAATCACAAGTCTTTACGAAAAATGATTGTTATGATAATTCACCATTACTGAATGCAGTTTCATTTATTTTTGCTTAAGGAGGCTTCAAAAACGTCGCAGACCATCAAAACGGAAGAAGGAATCCAACATCAACTCTGCAAGAAAATTAAAATAGAATATTTTGAAGTCGGAGAGTGTTCATATTCTCAACAGAAACCGCAAAAGGTAATTATTGTCAATGCTCAATTTTATTTTCCAATCTTCCATGAATGCAAAAGGTCATTTCAATTTCAAGAAATTTCAGCATGGCATATTCTTGAATAACGTTAGTTTTTAAAAATAAGGCACAATATGTTCTTGACTTGCATATTTAAAAAAAATCACGACCGGTTTTCCGCAAAAATTATCAACATGTAAATCTTTGAAGATTTTATTAGAATAACTGCTATTCATACGGTATGTACATAATAATAGTTAGGCACATGAAAAGTGCGCTTAAAAATAAATTATTGAATTTGATCATCATCATTCTCCTTCCCATTGCTATATTTGTCTTCATAGCTTATTTGGCGTAAAATTTTCTTATTTTATTTTATTTCTTTGTAAGATTCTAATCATTTCTGTAACTCAAAATACCCCGGACAGTGAAAATTATCGGCTCATTTTTACTTTGGTCCACTGTCCGCTGATCGTGGAAAGTATTCTTTCTACATATTGCAAAAAATTGTAAATTTTTTAATAATTCCGAATTAACTCAACAGTATTTGTTTTGAAAGATTGTATTCATTTGAGACAGGAAATTGATGAAAACATCTTGAATCGTCCAATACGATGTTTTTGGTGGCAAGAAATAGGTTGTTTTTCAAAAGCGTTCGATTTCAATTTTCTTAAATGCCGCACAAAACAATGCAATTCTGTAAGACTTTCAACTAGCAAATAGTAAAATGAAAAATTATAATGTGTGGGAATCCGGCAAGCTGATAATTTACGTAAAATTCGAATAGAGTCAGAAAACGTACCGTAGAGAAACATTGAACTGTGGCGTTGATTTTTAGTTGTAATATTTCTTCATTCACATGTTAACCTTGGTGGAAAGGTATTATATTTTCAAAATAAAACACAATTTGCTTGTACTAATTTTACATGTCTATTGTCAAGACTGGTTTCGCTCATCACGAGCATTATCAACTGATAAAAATACAATTTGCTTCTTTATATTTTTGATAAAATTTTCTTTGAAAAGTTTTTTTCAAAATTTGGTATATTTTAATGTAGAAAAAATGGAATATTGCAAAGCAACTTACCGAACTAACGTACAAATTAGCTCTGTTTACTCAACTTATCCTTTACTAGCCTCATCCTGACCCTCTCCGATAAGGATTGGTTTAGCTATCGGATCTTTAGCATTTGATCTCGAGTTTGGAAATGTTTGGCGTCCCAATATTTTTTAAAAATCTTTAACAAGTTAAATCTGATTCTATCAATCAATTAATTCATAAAACAATGAGTTATCTTTTTTGTTCTAGTTTCAAACTGCCAATGCTAACACCACAAATCCTATTGAACTACCACCTATTACTTCCCATGACAAGTGTGCCATCTGGAATGAGGAGCAACACGAAGATCAACTACAGCATCAAGCGACAATTAAAAATGACGATAATCACGGGAAGAAAACGGTATTTATTGGTTGAAACCTTTTTTAAAAATAGTATTTAGGTATTTTGTGGATGAATAATTGTTATATAGGTGTGTTTTTTTTTATTGTATCCGTTTGAGCGTTTAACTGTCTGCTGCTACTCTTTTACAACTTGAAATTTTTCTAAATACCGAACAAAACAATGGAATTCTGTAGGAAATTTAACCAGTTATACGAAAACGCCAAAATAACATGCATGTGAATCAAGCAAACCGATAGTTTACGCGAAATTCGAATAGAATATCAGTACAATGATGTTGCCATAATAATAACTTACACCTCAAAGAGGCAAGGGCTAGAGACGCAAAGAGATACAGACTGTTTTACAGATTCGCAAATTTCACAGAAAAATTCTTTACACTAATTATTACACTCTCTTTTCGGGCGCCCAAAATGGAAATTTCAATGATGCTTCTACACAATTTATGCCTTTAGATTTTCTAATTAAACTTGTAACTGAGGTGTTGGTAGGCTTTTAAGCCATTTTTTTCAAAAATGAACTTTATGAAAGGTGGCCTAAGAATCGGGTCGACTGACAGGGCATCCTATTGTCCCCGCCTCATGGTCTGGATTCTATGGAGCGGTTCTGTCGCAGGGCCACCAAGTTCAGTTGCCAAGCGATACCTCCGCGGGGGACCTTCAAACCTATTTATGTGTGTAAGTGGCAAATGGAGATAACTAAAGTCTAAAGAGCCAAATCACAGTAAGAGCCAATTCATTACTGGCCAAAGTGGTTTGATGTCAAGCTCTTTGAGCTTGGCCAGATAGTGGATAGGTCAACATGCAAATGTGGTGGTATAAAGTAGGATAGTGAGCACAGCCTATTGATGTGTCATTTAATGCATGAAGAAAGGGAAGAGCTGTGGAAGTCGGTCGAATTTTCCATTGGGGCGATCGGTCACGCTAACTTAGTGACGACTAAGACATTACCCGGTGTTATATTAAGGATAGCGAGTATACCTCAGCTCACTTTTCATTAATGTAGATGATCAAGTGTATGCCAAGTCTTAGGCAGTTGCTCTTCAGACATTCCCAATTGAAGAAAGAAATGTAGATACACCTTACGTGTGTTACGCGGTCGTAGTGCAGAGGTTATTGGAGGAGGGGAAGTAGTGATCATGAATTGCATCAATGAATGACTTGTTTTCTTCTTTTTTCAGCTTCCAATTACCAATGCCAAGCTTGCAGCTATCAACCATCACCTTCCAGCTACTAGTTTTGAACTATCACTGACGAACTCGTCTCGAAATCAATTTCATCCTTTGTCGCTTGTTAACGAACAATACATAATAACGAAAATCTTACAACGAGAAGTGGTCGCGGTGGTGACTCTGGAAAATGGTTTGTTTCATGAGAGAAATTTCGTATGTTGTGTTTGTTTTAATATATTCCCATCGTCACATCAACTGACCCAACACAAAACCGTTCATAAATCTAAAATAAATGTATATAAATCACAAAATAGGTTCAGATGCGATTTAAAACCATCCCATTCGAACAGTTTAAAAAAACATAAAATGCTTAATACTGGCGACAACGAACTCAAATGTGACCTATGCGATTTTAAATCATCTCGAGCAGGCTTGAGGAAACATAAAATGTTACACACTGGCGAAAAGTCATTTAAATGTGACCAATGCGATTATAGAAGTGCCAATTCTGTTCACTTAAAGACGCATAAATTGTTACATACTGTTGAGAAGCCGTTTAAATGTGACCAATGCGATTATGGAAGTGTCAATTCTAGTTATTTGAAAACACATAAACTGTTACATACAGGCGACAAGCCATTCCAATGTGACCAATGCGAATTTAAATGCAATCAGTCTCGAAATTTAAAAAGACATAAAATGTTACATACTGGCGAGAAACCATACAAATGCGACCAATGTGATTATAAATCCAACCAGTCAGATCTATTAAAATACCATAAAATGCTACATACTGGCGAGAAGCCATTCAAATGTGACCAATGTGATTTTAAATGCATTCAGTCTCAAACCCTTAAAACACATAGAATATTACATACTGGCGAGAAGCCATTCAAATGTGATCGATGCGATTTTAAATGCGCTCGTTCTCGTTATTTATTAACACATAAAATGTTCCATACTGGCGAGAAACCATTCAAATGTGACGAATGCGATTATAAATGTACTATGTCTTATCACTTGAAAAGACATAAAATGTTACATACTGGCGAAAAACCATTCAAATGTGACCAATGTGAATTTAGATCTTCCCAGTCTAATAACTTAAAAAATCATAAAATGTTACATACTGGCGAGAAGCCATTCAAATGTGACCAATGTGATTATAAATCCAATCAGTCTGATCTATTAAAATCACATAAAATGCTTCATAGTAGCGGAAAGTCATTCAAATGTGACCAGTGTGATTTTAAATGCGCCCGAGCTGTCTACCTAAAAAAGCACACAATGTTACATACTGGACAGAAGCCATACAAATGTGACCAATGCGATTACAGATGTGCAGATGCTGCTTATTTAAAAACACATAAGATGTTACATACTGGCGACAAACCTTTCAAATGTGAATTATGCGATTTTAAATGCACTCACTCCAATACTTTAAAAAGACATAAAATGATACATACTGGCGAGAAGCCATTTAAATGTGACCAATGCGATTTTAATTGCGCCCACTCTCATACCTTAAAGAAACATAAAATGAGACATACTGGCGAGAAGCCATTCAAATGTGACCAATGTGATTATAAATGCTCTCAGTCTCACACCTTAAAATTACATGAAACACTGCATAATGGCGAGAAGCCATTTGAATGTGACCAGTGCAATTTTAAATGCGCCCGTTCTGTTTACTTAAAAAAACATAAAATGGTACACAATCAGTCTTAGACCCTTTAATTTACGGTTTTTGAATTTATTGAAACTTCAGTTCTGGTCGAGTATGGCAATATTCCTAATGTAACGGTTGAGTTCTCACTAGCGGTCAAGTTAAATTGGTAAATCATTTATCACGCACATATATTCACATAAACATGTGTTGATTGGCTAATAATTTTGTAAATAATGCGATATTTTTTTATTAATAAACGATATTAATATTCGACATGGTCCTTTGCAGAAGCGGAAGTATTTGTCAAAAAAATATTTTAAAAGAATGTTTACATGTTTCTTTGAAATTGACATCGACCCTCAATTGTAAGATTTTTTATACCAGTTCTAGTTTTTTTATAATAGTTTTGTAGTTTATTATAATTTAGGTCTATCTTATAAAGATAAATACAAGTTAGTTTAAACTAAATATTTATACGTTGACCTTTCTAAAAATTTTTTAAAGTATAAAAGTAGGTATGCAATGAAAATCGGTCTCAGATAGCGTTATGGTTAAAATGACACACGGTCTGTAGTTTTCCGGGATACCGCTTTCCACGCGGTTGGAAAGTGTTGGATTTATAAACAAGCGTCAATGATTTTAGTAAGCGCCTCTACACCGTTCTTAGGAAAGTGATTTTGTGCTTTGTGATTTATTTCATCGTTGCCGGAAGCTTTACGATTATTCAGTCTCTTTATGCTGATCTCTATCTCACCCGTAGTGCCTGGTTCGATAGGTGTGTGGTGAGATGCCAGGATCTCTTTGATTATGTCTGCGTATTGTGCGATCACACAGTCTAAGCGTGTTTTAAGCGCGCGTTCGTTGAGGTAAATTTCGTTAGGCGAGAATTGATTCGCCGGAGAGTCTGCGAACGTTTCGGGTTTATACTCGTCGGTGTAAACTGGTTAGAGTCTAATTGGCGAAAAGCATTAAAATATGACTAATGCAATTTTAAACTAACAAACCTTAAGAGAACATGATGTGTTACATACTGGCAAGAAGCCTTTTACACTAGAATCATTACAGGTCTGGCCCTTAGCGGAAGCGGAAGTATTTATCAAATATTTATTATTAATTGATTATATGTTTCTTTAAAATTTTCATCGGCGTTGAAGTTTTCTGATTCTTTATATATATTTTTCTATTTTGTAGCTTTTTATAATGTAGTTCTGTCTTATGAATATAAATAAAATCAGTTTTTACTGCAGATTTGTACTTTGACCTTTTTTGTTTTGTTTAAGCTATTAAAGTAGCTGTGCAATGAAAATCGGTCTCAGATATCGTTAAGGTTAAGATTACTCACGCGTATGTTTTAAAACTTTCAGAATGTCTTCAATCGTGAATTTGAAAACACAAATTGTTAGTCTATTAATATTGTTTTACCTTTTATATATTTTCAATTGTTTTATTTGTCAATACCGCTTACTTGACGTTTTTTCTGTTGAAATAAATGATGTAATTTAATATGAAAATGATATGTTTTCTTATATTTCTTATTATTTTTGAATGAAAAGATTCATTTATAATTTATAGTGAATAAATGTGATATTAAAATTTTGTTGTAAAGGTTTTTTTTAAAGATGTTTCGTTTTATGTAACACTCCCCATTTCGAAGTCTTTGCATACTAACAGAGGTATATCATTTTTTTTTTTTTTTAAATAAAACACAATTTGTTTGTAATACTTCCACATATTTTAATGATCAGGACCGGTTTCGCTCATCACGAGCATTATCAACTGAACTAGTGATGAGCGAAACCGGTCCTGATCATTAAAATATGTGGAAGTAGTACAATCAAATTGTGTTTTATTTTTTAAAATATAATGTCTTTCCACCAAGAATTGACACTTAACACCTTAAAAGTCATAAGAGGTATATCAATGGAATCTTGTTTCCCGCTTTCCACAAAGAGTTTTCCTATTAAACTTGGGCTGCTAGATTTTATTGATTTGCAATGAACTGGAAAATTTCAAACTCCAAATTTAACCTGTCTCCAGCCTTACCACTCGAAATCGTATTCAATGATACCTTCCATCTTTTTTTTGTATTTTAATCATAATATTTTAATTTAATAAAGATTTAGATTATGCTGCCATCGAGTTTTAGAAACAAAAAAATATAAATAAAATAGTAAACCAAAACTTGCATTTTGTTTAGTTCATTTGGTGTACATTATTTTTTATATATTTATATTAAATTAATTTATCCATTTTTCTAAGAACAATGGAGAAAAGCCTTGATTGAGTCGGAATTAAAATATTTTTTATTTTGGAGACTTGTGGTCTCCAAAATAAAAAATATTTAGTCTCACACTGAAATACAAGTCTGTATTTCAGTGTGAGGTTAATATTGACCTAAGAAAGCCAAAAGAGCGTAAGTGACATTTTCGTAATTTTTAGTTAAACATAACGTAAGGTTCATAAAAAAGTATGTAAATACTGTCAAAAGTGTGTTCTTCATAGATTTCCGGAAACAGAGTTTGAACTTTTCAATCGGGGCATAAGTGAAACACTTCATAAAGCAAATAGGTATTTCCGGACCTAAAGCCCATTGTCTGTCTAGAAATGTAGTTACCGCCTTTACTGACTTCATTGAATGGCATCTATTGACTGTCAAAATGTGAAACAAGTGTTTCTTACATTTTGAATACTCTATAGCACAGGGCAACCGGAAAACAGAGTCTTGCGGCGAATACCAGGAGTACGATGATTTGGGAACTCGGAGGTAAGAGAGCAGCAGCCCAGACCCTTATTACGTCCAACATAAAAAAAAGTGACGATGAACCTGGCTTGGACATGTGCTGCGAATGGCACAGGGGATTCTGAATCCTGCCTGTCCTTTCTACCAACCGCTGATGACCATCCATATGATGTACTCGGTGGAGCTACGGGACGACCTGGGAGGAAGCAAGAAGATTGGCGGGGGACAGAGATTCTTGGAGAAACTATGTGATAGCCATATGCTCCAAATAGAGGAAAGATATGTATTTTTAAAAAAATGAGATAAAAACAGAGGTACTTACAAAATTTTCACGAATTTGCATTAATACATTACAATGGTATAAGAAAATTCTATTTTTCCTGGACAGAACAAAAATCGTCAAATGGTGTTTATGTTTCATAACACACATTTGCAGAAAGCTGTCCATTTAAAAAAATGAAATCAACTTTCTCATCCCAGGTCATACAGACATGCCTGTGGATTTAATTCACGCAACCGTAGACTCAAACTTGCGTAGAACCATGATAAGGGGCCCTCAGAGTGGTCCGCGGCTATTTAAATGTCTCGGCACACTCCCAAACAACGCGATTGAAATGAATCACGATGAGTTTCAAGACTGAAAAATAGTCCAAGGAAAAATATTCCCAAATCGCAAGACTGCTTCACAAGAAATTAACGTATTTTTGTATGTAGTAGCGAGATAATTTTTCAATTTGCGAAAAGGAATCATGAAATTAAAATATTATAGGTACTCATCTGAAGACAGAATTGTTTTAATTTGCAAAGGTTTACACTGAAGCCTAATAATTAATATTGATGACGTCACGGCATGCTGTTTTTATTGACAAAAACAGCCAACTCCAGAAGAATACGTCACAAAAACCTTTGCTGTTAAACAATGATGTTTTGTTTTAATATTCCTCGTGTTCCCTGTTAAGATGAAAAATATTTTTTAACAGTTCTTCATCACATGAAGCTTAAAACTTAATAAGCTTTGAATAGCATTATTTTGTGCTGATTTCATTGATGCTTGGAGCCATTTACAGCGATTCAAAAAGGAGATAAGGATAACAAGTATTAATTTAAATTGTGTCTTCTGCGATTACTTTTAATACGGAGTCTTCAGAGCGGAAAGCTTCCAGTGGAGGGAAAACGACACAACGTTCCCTCACTCTGCCGGCTGCTTCTGTAACACACTAACAGCCGCCCTCGGCTACAGGTTGGACACTTCCAATACTTCCCAGAACAATGGAAACTCAAAGTCTCAAGATAGTATTTGTTTATTGCTGCAGATTTAGGCTTGGTACAATTTTTACACGGTTTTAACACAAACAAGCATTCAGACACATTTTACTCTCCCCCCCTTTAAACACCCCACGTCGCACTAGACGACCGTCTCCCTTTGCTGACGAATCCCCACTCTCGACTGACAAAATCAGTTATAAAATTTTTGTTCCTCGCGCCGAAAGGCACTTGACCAAATTTACATCACAGGTCCCAAGCCTTTTGGACGAGTGCGCAAGTGACACATCAACATTGCTTGAAAAGAGTTTATTAGTGAAGACTTGTTTTTGTCACTATATATATTGTCCGTTCGAACTTTAACTCAGGCATCGCTACAAGTGTAGCTATTTTTGTATAAATGAATTGTATTTTTCAAGGCGATCTAAGATTTAAGCTAACCGACTAATCAACTTCGGCTTGTGCATAACAAAAATGAAGGAATATAAATCAGATATAAATTGGGGGTTAAAACTAACAAAAGCTGAACTCTAATCGATGATAACTGCCATAGAATTTTATTAATTATTAGGTAAGATATTCTGTATGTGATACACACAAAAAGGTTTGCCATCATTGCATTTCCTGTGCGAATTCCTCGAAAACAGTACCTGACGACGGACCGAGAAATGGTTTCGTTTTGTCTACGCTATAACTTTTGTCACTGAAATTTCTTTCGAACACAGAAAGAGCGGCAAATTTCAAATTCATTGCCAGGGAATGATGAAATTGAAACTGTAAATAATTACTTAAATTACCGATGTAGATTAAATTGAAACTATTAATAAGTGCGGCGATTTTAATATTGGGCTATTAATTTTTTCAGTGCTGTTAAACACCATCTCCTAAATGATATTTAGCCTACTTAGAAGAATCTTTAGACGACTTTTGAATGGCTTGCAGACCTCTCTCCGCCCCGTAAGCACGAGGCGGTGTCACTTTATAAACCATGTTCACTTCCAATCTGGAGTAAGTTATATACTCCTGAGAGAGCTGTTCAGAATTTTACTGTCTTCCTATTTTCGATGAAATCTGGAATATAATGATTGGGCTAGGACAGGACTAGTGGTGAGCTAGTCACTCTCGTTAAGAGAAGTTTTTAGGACTGGTTTTAAAAACTCTGATTTTGTGGACATAAGCGGTATTCATGTATTTATTTATTATTAAATAATCCATTTCACATAATCGACGAAAAATAATAACATAAATATTCACAAAACAAAAAAGGGAGAAAATCAATACACAAAATTCGACTCCAAAATATTCACTTCTCTAAGCAAAAATATGACACTTAGCAATAAATTATTATTTAAGTACTAATAAACAGGAAGTATTTCAGTTAAAATTTTTATTTTTCTTCAGAATTCTCTTTTTCGTATCCTTTTTTTCATATCATATAATTATTTTCAATACAAATGTTTCAAACACATGAATTTACCTTTAAGCTTAAATAAAATGACACAACAAACGATTATAAATTTAAATGAAGGCCAATTTCAAAACAAACAAAAACAATTCATAATGAAGGCGACGCCCCGGCTATGCCGGCCGACTTCCCTTAGCCAGCAAAGCCTCTCAGCCGTCTTCCCTTAAAAACAAAAATCAAACTCTCAACACTGTCGGCCCCCCCCATTTTGTCAATAATAGCCTCTTCCAGCGAGCGACTCTATTAACAGCGTCTGCTTTCAGCTACAGCCCCTCAGCGGTTAGCAACCGATCACTTTTAACGACAATTTATTTTATTGCCATTAAAGCTGGGCGCTGTCAGTTATGGATACTAATAAAACTTAAGCTTAACAAACAGAACCAGGGTGTGTCAGTACATTCATTGTTTTCTTAAAAAAACCTAAAGCATTAAAATAAATTTATTGTAGTCTCTTTCCTTTTCATATTTTCTAACAGCCGTTTTAAATAATTTTAAATGGAGGAAAAACCGTTTCTTAAATGAATGGAGGGCAATATCTCAAATTGAAGAACATGTCCTTTTTATGGATAAATTTGGTAAAACTTACCATAATATTGCAATAAATATAATAAAATAATTTTATTAATTGTCTTTTTTTAAATATTTTTCTCTTTTTTTTGTAAATGAGTTTGATTTTAAATCAACAAAAAAATCATTCCAATGCCTAAAAAATATTTAATCATATATAAATTTCAATTGAAGTAATAACGGACAAAAATTAAATTTTAAATGTACAATTTAGCACATGAAATTAAACTTAATGACCAATCCCGGGATCCCGGGATTGAGAAATTCTGTATCCCGAAATCCCGGGATCGTAAAAAGGGTCCGGGATGTGATGTTTTCGAATCAAACTTGCAATATGTTTTTGATTAATCGATACAGTCGATGATTGTCGGAAATTAATTAAACTGACCGAAATGAGTGTAGTACGTACGAAAGCCGTTTTTTTAACGATCCTAAGCTTACAAATGAAATTTTCTTTACGACAACGGTTAGAAAAGGTGACATTTTCAATAAAACGAGTGATTATTCATCAGTTTCTTTTAAAACCATGTGACTGGATAGATTAAAAGTATCATTGTTAATATTAGAACGTCTTCTCGACAGAATGAAAAATTGTGTGTCTTTTTAAGTTACCAAGCCAGGTAGATTTAAAATCGCATTTGTCACATTTGAATGGCTTCTCGCCAGTATGTATCATTTGATGTGTTTTTAAGGCAAAAGAATGGTTGGATTTAAAATCACATATGTCACATTTGAAGGGCTGCTCGCCGGTATGCAACATTTTATGTCTTTTTAAGTTACAAGAATGGGAGAACATAAAATCGCATTCGTCACATTTAAATGGTTTCTCGCGAGTATGGAACATTTTGTGTCTTTTTAAATCTCCAATCCGGGTGGACTTAAAATCGCATTGGTCACATTTAAATGGCTTCTCACCAGTGTGTATCATTTTATGTCTTTTTAAGTTACCAGAATGGATAGATTTAAAATCGCATTGGTCACATTGAATTGGTTTCTCGCCAGTATGTGTCATTTTATGCTTTTTTAAGTGATCAGAACGAGTGTATGTTAAATCACATTGGTCGCATTTGAATGGTTTCTTTCCAGTATGTAACATTTTATGATTTTTTAAGGTACTAGAATGGGTGGACTTATAATCGCACTGGTCACATTTATATGGCTTTTCGCCAGTATGTAACATTTTATGAGTTTTTAAGGCACCAGTATGGGTGGATTTAAAATCACACTGGTCACATTTGAAAGACTTCTCGCCACTATGTGACATTTTATGGGTTTTTATGTAACCAGAACGGTTGCATTTGAAATCGCACTGGTCACATTTGAATGGCTTCTCACCAGTATGTAGCATTTTATGTGTTTTTAAGTTCCTAGACCGAGTGGATTTAAAATCGCATTGGTCACATTTAAAAGGCTTCTCGCCAGTATGTATCATTGTATGTATTTTTAAGGTATTAGAATGGGTGGATTTAAAGTCGCATTGGTCACATTTGAATGGCTTCTCTCCAGAATGTATCATTTTATGTCTATTTAAGTTACCAGAATGGGTGAACTTAAAGTCGCATTGGTCACATTTGAATGGCTTCTCGCCAGTATGTAACATTTTATGTGTTTTCAAGTAAGCAGAACGAGTGGACTGAAAATCGCATTGGTCACATTTGAATGCCTTTAGTGGTTTTTCTTTTAATTTACCGATTCTATTAAGCACATGAAATTTAGATTTATGAACAGTTTGATGTTGCATCAATAGATGTGATGATGGGAATATATAGAAACAGACACTGCAAACAAAACTTCGCTTATGAAACAAACCATTTTCCAGTATCACCAACGCGACCACTCCGCTCTGTAAAATTGTTGTTTTTATGTATTGTTCGTTATCACATGGCGAAGTAAGTGATTGATTCTGAGTCAAATTCTTCGATGAAATTTCAATACTGGTAACTGGTAGCTGGTGGATTGTAGCTGCAGACTTAGCATTAATTGTTGGAAACTGAAATAAAGAAATAAATATAATATTTGATAATTTTTTTCCTTTATTGAGGGTGTCAAAGGAGCAACTGCCCAAAACGTGGCGTGCACTTGAATGAATTCTTACACATAAACGAAAAGCTTCAATGACTTGAGGTCTACTGGCTCTTTGTGTGCAAACACAATTTTTTTAAATGTATGGTAATTTGCCACCAAGCTAACGAGGCCAATCGGTCCAATGAAAGGTTGGACCGACTTACAACTGAGTTACCTGAAAGTGAGGAATTACCATATTTAAAGCTATTTGGGAAACCGGTCTTGATCTTATAAAAAATATGAAAAAGTCCAGAAAAAATTGTGTTGTGTGACAGTTAATTCAAGTGTAGCTTTCAATATGCAGTCCTGAAAGTTCTAGAAATTGAAATAGCCTTAAGCATTATTGAAATAATGAATGATTGAATAGTAAAATTGACCATTAACAATAATTACCTTTTCCGGTTTTTGTTGAGAATATGAACACTCTCCCAATTCAAAATTTTCTATTTTAATTTCCTTGCAGTGTTGATATTGGATTTCTTCTTTTGATTTGATGTTTTGCGAAAACATTTTCATTTTTGAAACCTCCTTAAAAAAAACGAAACTGTTTTAAGTAATGGTAAATCGTCATAACTATCATTTCTAGTGCTTGCTTTCCTAATCTCTCCCCTTTCGAAGGATTTAGGATAGTAACCTGGGCGAAGCATAGAAATAGTACCTAATTTGTTATTCACACTAGATGTGCAAGGCTTTTAAATTGTATGGCTTGGATGGAAATGTAAATATCACTTTTTCATTCATAAATCGATGGGAAAATCAGGTAAAGATATTTTCCGTACTAGGGCTCAAGCCCGTTGACGCAAAGACCGAAAAGAAAGAACACGAAATAGCGCTTAACACTCGTCATAATTCAGTCGTACAACCTGTCCTCCTCTGAGATGGTAAGTATGGCAGGGTGGGTCTAGTATAGGACAGGTTAGTATTAAAACATACGATTTCCTCGAATAAGGTCGTTAATTATAAATAAATAATTAAATATGTGTGAAGAAGGGAGATAGAGCTAGATGGATGAGAATAGGGAAGCTTAGGTCATCATCAAAAAAGTCGCGTTCAGCTTGTATGTAGGCTATTAGAGCCTACATATTTTTTGTACAAAACACACACAAATAACACAGGGAAAGACACATAGAGTACACACTAGACACTTATATTCTAGACAAGGTGCAATTGCGCAATTCTAAAACGTCCCTCGACCACTATGCGAGGGAACGGGGCGGTGCCTGGATCCTGAGAGGAGTCCAGCCTATGCAACGAGTGTCTCCACCTTATCTGCGAGCTGATAGTCGACCTCGTCAATGAATTTAAACTATTTCGCAATCACAAAATACACAATATCACGTGCACGGCTCGACCAATAGATCGGGTTTCGGTGGATCGAATACCCACCGGGGTGGACAAGAACTGGCTGTCAGTGAGACCCGGCCTGTAACCGAAGCGCACACGTATACACGAAAACAACACATATTGACTGAATAACCGATCGGTACTTACGCCACTGGCCGTTAACACGAACTGATGCTCGACAAAAGATCACACAAGATCAGAGACCGCGCTTCGATCAAATGGCCACGTGCCAAGATGACGAAGGGGTTTGATTGCACTTAGCACAACAATTTAATCGCGGCACAAGATTTGAATTCGTGGTTTTTCATGGCGGGTGAGAACGCGGCGGCGTGACTCTAAACGTGGTCCCCGTGATCAGCAAACGAAGGGTTTTGCTATAGTCCTAAAAGGACTTATTCTCTAGAATCAGAGTTGACTGGAGGCGAGAGTCAACGGAGACTTCTTCCCAAAAAGACAGGCAAGTAGCTCACCCGGAGACGACTGGAGTCAGTTGTATTGCAGTTAGGTATTGCTTGCTCACCCGGAGCAACTCAAGTTACTTATTGTACAGTTCAGATGTTATTCATAATATGCATTCGATGGCAATAATCCATCGTCGGGTTCAATTTTAACGTTTATTGCAAAATCCTTCTGATCAAATTAGCTTATAACATAGTAAAGTGACACGTTACATAGAAATGTCATTACCGTAAACTAATATAATACGATTCGATACGCCGTGATATTTTTGTGAACATTTGTTTGTTTTCTTGGAAGGTTTGTAATGATACAGGACGGCCGTTTGGAAACTTTTAATAACTTATTTATATTTTATATATATGACAATTGAAATCAAACTGGTGGTATCCGTAACCAAAGTCAACGACGTTGACCACTGCACCACAAACAGTGTAAATAAAATAATTATTCCAGGACATATCCCTGACGATTTTTATATTAACGATAGTTTGGAGTGTCGGCAATGTCGATTGTATTACCTGAGCTTGTGTCCGTTCGACATTTGAACATTCGCCAACATCGAACTGCTCTTCTTTAAAAGGTGGCTCATCTTCATTAGGAATTCCTTTGTAATTTTCCCATTCAAAATCGTCCTCTTGTTTTATGTTCTTGAAGTCTTTTACCACACACTATGGGAATAAAAAGTACAAATCTATAATAATGATTTTGCATTCAAAGGACCTACCCTAATATTTCAACAATCGCGAGGCGCAATATGCGACTGTCATTTAATAAGGCAGCATTCAAAAAATATATATTTTTGATTAATATGCGCGTTCGTTTGTCTTAATCATTCGTGGGGGCGACGTGTTAAAGTCTCAGAAAGGACACTTCTTTTCACAAAAAATACAATATTTGGCATTACACCTAATAATAACCAAATCATTAATAGAATTGGCATTTACTCATAAGATCTCCGTAAAAAAGGGGGTAGAGATGACAAAACATTTAGTTCTACAAGAATCAGATAGTTTAACGCAATTTGAATGTTGTTTAGCAATAATCAATTAAGCGACATTTTTCAATTTTTATGTAAAAGCCATGCTGAAAAAGGCATCTTCGATGTCATTGGTCTAGTAAAGCCACCTTCTAGGCTTGCAAAAATTGAACATGTTATGAAATGAGGGATTTCTGATTTGCAATAAACAGTTAACCACCAAACATTATGGCTGCCGTTGTCAAATCGTGAACTTGTGTCACTTTTTGTTTTGTCTTTTTCAAATATATATATTATAAAGCATTCATCTATTCATCGCAAAATATACCTATGTTATTGTTGAAAAAGTTACAAAAAGAATTCATGGATAATATAAGTTGAAACGAATTTAATTCACAACGCTTGATCCCATTGAGAAACTGTCAAATTCACATGTTTCTTAGCTGATTATTGCGTATTAATTTTCTTTAATTTTGTGGTGCATACACTGTTACTTAATTGACTATTGCAAAATACAATTGCCATTTCTCATTAAATTTTGGTACTTAATGGACAATTATCAATTGAACACAATAAAATATTGGTGTGTAGTAATCATATTATTTATCAATTTAGTGGCGTCAAGTTTTGAAGTTTATGAAATTGCTATCCATTTATTTGAAGATTTGAATGAATAAGTCTTAAAATAATTTTTATGAATTTCTTCTGTTAAAAATAAATCAGTAGACATTCCTAAACATTAAAAAATATATTGTATTCAATTATTGAACACATTAATAAATTTTCCGAATACAAAAAACCTCACTAAGATTTACCAAGTAGATGCAAATTCAATCATGAAATCTCACTACTGTCGTGGAAAACCAGCGTACAGTTTTAAAGCCTAGGTTCGACTTTGGCAAAGATGTATATGGAAGCGAATCCAAATACGAGAATATTTTTAAAATACATCAAATTTGAGACCCTAGTCACAATTTATAATAAATTTGAAAGGATACATTTCAAATAGCTATTTCGGCTTCACCTAACCATAGCTATCAACTAACTAATAGAACTAAATACTTCGATATTTTATCCTATTTCAGTGAAATTTTACCAGGCGCGTCTGCGCCGTGAGAATCCGCCAAATTAATGTTTGATAGTATAAAGTTAATAACAATTATATATTCTAACACATTTAAATACATTATTTAATCGTAAGCATCGAATTTTACGATGAATATCGCCGGCAGACTAAAACCAGATACGTAAAATAAAGATAGTTGAATATTTAGGAAAATTAATTTAGTCTCTTATTGGTTTCATTAACATGAATATGTTTGGTTTTTAGGTTGGCTATTCTGAATTTTATCCAACATGACTGAAAAAATAAAGTTAGACATATGCAACTATTACACGATAAACCAGTCTTATAATGTTTCCTTTCGTCGTTATTGAGCATATTTAGCTTGATAAAAGACAATTCTAACCTATTTTTATCTTTCGCGCAGTGTTTGGTGAAAAAAAGCATTGTTAGACAATGTCCACTAACACGAACCTTTACCCTGGCGAGATATTACTAACAATACAATACATAAATAGTTTAAAATTACTTCTTTTGAATCGTCTTCTTCGAATTTTTCCTGCTTCACGAGCGCGTTATTTCTATCAGTTGAATGACCTTGGTTCCATCTGTCATTCAGATAATTCTGAGTATTAGCGTCGTCATTAGTGTTCTCTGGTGTACTCGATGGAAATAATAGCTCTTCTGGTCCTATTTTGATGTCCATTTTCAGCCGTTTAGTGAAAATTATTACCGCTAAACGCACTTTATTTGGTTTGGTAAATACGTCTGACTAGGTATAGACAAAAATAGTCCGTGGGAAAAACGCACAGAGCATAGACAATAATTTATGTTTGAACGAAATGGTAGGTCCACGAGATTGATTGCTTACACACGAAATCCTAAATAATTAAATTATTATGTATCACCGAAAATTACTATTAAAGTGAAATAATATGAAAGCTCAATAGTATTAAATCACCGCCCAGTGTCACCGACTTCAAGATTATATAAACAGGTCATATCAATATTAGCTTATTATATTATTATTATGATATAATAATATAGACACGTTTTAAATATTAAAAACAAGATTATGCTATAACATATACGTACATGAAGTGGTGTAGCTAGGGGTTTTGCCGCACCCCCCACCATTTGTCCTTCAAAAACGATTTAATATTAACAATAGTTTTTAATACCGTTATCTTTAAAATTACGGTTGGGGTCGCATTGCACGGATTTTTTTCGTGATGAGGTTTTTAAACTTAGTCGGGATGTCCAGTCTATGCCCGTTCACGAGAGCAGGTGACGAATCTGATAGCTTCGCCGGACGAATAGTGTCCGTCAGGTATTCCGCGGCATTATCTACGTATGCCGGGCTCGTCAAGTCTTCCGGGACTACGAGTTGATCTTTGATATAAGTCTCGTAGTCTTTCCAGGACGTACACGGGTCTTAGAGGTATTTTGTACTATGACGAGCGGTTCGAGAAGGTCGCCCAAGTACAATAAGACTGGTCTGTGGTTGGAGTTGAGCTAATGTACAACACGGATTTGTGGCGAGTGTGGCATTTCAACCAAAACAGCGAAATCAATAAGTCCGCCGTTTGGGTCTGCGCGTGATACATTGTGGGCTCGAATGGAGCTGCTATGGTGGCTCTATTGTCTGGTGTGAGTTTGAGTACGGTCCTCCCTCTACTTTGTTCGGCTATGTCTAGCCGGATGATTGGCGTTGAGGTCTCCGCCAATTACGGTTGTTCTGGAAAAGGAAAGTTCTCATCCATCAGGTTTTCTAGATCTGATGTTACCAATTTCCCGATTGGTGGGAAGTAAACCGATATCAGTTTGATTTTCCCTGCATTCCTTGTGTTGACAATTACCGTGGTTGACTCTAGACGCGACGCGGTGTTTGCGTTTGCCGGGAGTACTGAGCAATAGTCTATGTGTGATTTGACAAAGATGGCTGTGCCGTCACTCTTACAACTGAGTCTATCTGTTCTGTGTGTATTGTAGTTTCGAAGGTTAACAGTGATTGCGGATTTGAGCCACGTTTTGTTGACAAGTAGGATGTGGACGTCGTTAATTACCCTACACTTTTTACACACTTTTGATCTTGCCCAGAATTAATTATTGTCTATGTTAGAATGGGGAATCATATCATATCATCATTTTAGTTTATGGTAATGACATTTCTATGTTACGTGTAGCAATATTAAGTCACAATCTGATAAGTTGGGAAAATAACCTTGTGATGGATGTTAAAATTGAGCCGGAAGATGATTTATTGTCATCAAATGCATTACAGGACGCCTATAATAATGATAATCATCAAAATAATACGAGTGACATCTGGACTGGGGAATATTATTCAATTGACATAAAACACGAAGCACTCGTCAAACCGGAAAAAATAATTGACAATGGCAATGATCGCGAGGCGAACTTGGTAATCTCAAACAGCATTTATTCGGTCCATGCGGCATTCAGTACATTTTCGAGTCGAAAATAGTTTGATGTATAGGAATGTGATGTCGACATTCCCCTCCGAGAGATAGAATCTTAAAAATGGTTCGTTTCTAGAGTTTTTAAAAAACATGGTACTATTTCTATCCTATTCTCAAGCTACTATCCTTAATTCCTCGAAAGAGGATTGATTACGCGGCCGTCACAAGCAGTTACGAGAAACGATTCTTTCAACGACTTGTCATTACTGAATGCAGTTTACTTTGTTTTTGTTAAAGGAGTTTGAAAAAACGACCCCAAACATCAAATCGGAGGAAGAAATCCAATATCAAAACTGCATGGAAATTAAAATAGAAAATCCTGAATTCGGAGAGTGTTCATATTCTCAACAGAAACTGGAAAAGGTAATTATTCTCAATGCTCAATTTGCTTATTCAATCATTCATAAATTCATTACTTCATTCCTTGATAAGAATTCGCCTTGCGTGTCCATATGTGCATCCACTTCATGCTCAGGGCATGCGTACTTGTTCATGCCTGAACGACGCTTGTATGTCAAAAATAAAAACCTCAACACTGTTGATGATGTTAGAGATTTGCTTTAACGCACAATATTATATCATTTCTCAGGGGGATTTCGTCGCGTTCGGGTATATAACATTGTTTTGCATAGTAAAGTTGCATTTTAAATACATTATTATTCAAACATATTGAGCACCGATATGTTTTCATGGATTTGTACGTTAGCAGTGAACGCGTTTATGTCTTTCAGCTTGGTATATTAGAAGATACACTTCATGTTAACTGTCAGTTCTTGATGAAGAAACGTCGGTTCTTGAAAATTAAAACACAATTTGTTCTGGACAACATATTTTTTAAAAGATCGCGACCGGTTTCCCGACAACATTATCAACTATTGCAATGTAAATCTTAAAGTGCTTTATAACAATAACTAAAATTCATATCATCGTCACAAAGATTTTTTCAAAACAATATTTTGTTTTTATATAATAAAACATATTATATAATACCTACGTTAGCATATGTATTTATTATACGAATTTATTTCATAAAAACATACATATACTACAAAACTGTAGGGACGGCATTTCGCCTTATCGGCGAAACACGATATCCCAGCAATAATCACCGAGCGCAGAATTGCAGCGGCACCCAGTACAATGTGTCATTTCCCACAATGTCTGGAAAACCTGAGACCGTCTGCAATTCAAGCCGACATCCCGTCGGCAAGCGAACGTGGGAAATAAATGGCGAATTCAAAGCAACGAAAAAAAAGATCGAGAAGGGGTCCGCAGTCCATCCTTCGACTAGAACGGACCGGTTCTTCCGCCGCCATCGTCAGCCGTCCGTCAAAATCACGTCGACCGAATACAAACTAGGAAGCAACACGATTATTCCTAAAATACTTTTATCAGTGGCTTCCTTGGTTTCTTTCTTATAATAGTTTTTGGTTTTCTTTTTAATGTTTTTCAATAGTTAACAAATATTTAGTTGACTTAAGTCGAATAAAGAAATGAAGATTTTCTATTTCGCAAAGTATTCTGGACACATTTTCTATAGGTTCAGCTGTAACTTTGTGGAAATTCGTTTTTAATGCGGCATTAAAATTGATAACTTTCATATCCAGTTTGTAAGCCAGTGGAATAACAAAGATGCCAATTTTAATTTTGTATTTTTCTGGACACGTTAAATGACACATCAAATGACACGTTTTGATAAAATAATTGAATGACGAATGTGACAAAATCGCTTCAATACTTATAGATAAATAATTTCTAACGCAAATCATTAATTGTTTAAGAGGTTAATTGATTAAGATATTTATAATTCTCGCAAAGAATCTCTAAACATCCCAATCAAACTTTGGTCATCTGTTTTCTCATTGGTACAGTTTAGTAAATGTGTTTATTACATCAATAAAGCATCATATGTTGTGTTTTCTTCCTTATTTTAGAATCCAGCTACGAATGCTAATTCGTCAGCTACAATCCACCATCTACCAGTAACCAGTTATGAACTACCATCGACGATTCAGAATCAATTACTTACTTTGCCGTCCGTAAACGAACAATACATAAAAATGAAAATTTTAAGACGCGAAGTGGTCGAGTTGGTGAATATGGAAAAAAGTTTGTTTCACGAGAGAAATTTTGTATGCAGTGTGTGCTTTAATATATTCCCATCATTATATTTACTTAAGCAACACAAAACTTATCATGAGCCGAAATTTTGTGTGAATAACAATTTTGGTAAATTAAGAGATCAACCACGGATGGCATTCAGATACAGCCAGTGCGATTTTAAATCGTCCCATTCGAAAAATGTAAAAAAACAAAAAATGTTACATACAGGCGAGAAGCCATTCAAATGCCACGAGTGCGATTATAAATGCATCAAATCTGGCACCTTAAAAAGACATAAAATGTTACATACTGGAGAGAAGCCATACAAATGTGACCAATGCGATTTTAAATCCAGCCAGTCTGATTACTTAAAAATACATAAAAGGTTACATACTAACGAGAAGCCATTCAAATGTGATCAATGCGATTTTAAATGCATCATCTCTGGTAACTTAAAAACACATAAGATGTTACATACTGGTGAAAAGCCATTCAAATGTGACCAATGTGAATTTAAATCCACTTACTCCAGTTCCTTAAGAACACATAAAATGTCGCATTCTGGTGAGAAACCATTTAAATGTGACAAATGCGATTTTAAATCCACCATCTTTGGTAACCTAAAAAGACATAAAATATTACATACTGGCGAGAAGCTATTAAAATGCAACCAATGCAATTTTAAATGCATCATTCCTGGTAGCTTAAAAAATCATAAAATGCTACATACTGGCGAGAAGCCATTCAAATGTGATCAATGTGATTATCAATCCACTCAGTCTCAAAGCTTAAAAACCCATAAAATGTTACATACTGGCGACAAGCCTTTCAAATGTGACCAATGTGATTTTAAATCCACACAGCTGGGTAACTTAAAACGACATAAAATATCACATACTGGCGAGAAGCCATTTAAATGTGACCAATGCGAATTTAAATCTTACCTTTCTTATAACCTTAAAAATCATAAAATGGTACATACTGGCGAGAAGCCATTTAAATGCGACCAATGCGATTTTAAATGCATTAATTCTAGTTACCTTAAAACACACAAAATAATACATACTGGCGAGAAGCCATTCAAATGTGATCAATGCGATTATAAATCAGCTAAGTCTGCTGACTTAAAAGCACATAAAATGTTACACACTGGCGAGAGGCCATTCAAATGCGACGTATGCGATTTTAAATGTATTATCGCTGGTAACTTAAAAAAACACAAAATGTTACATAAAGACGTCAAGCCATAGAAATGTAACTAATGCAATCTAAAGTCCAGCCAATTTCGTTACGTAAAAACACAAAAAGTATTTTATGCTTGCGAGAAATAAAACTTTCTTTAAGCGATTCATATGCAACCAATGCAATTTTTAATTCATTGTCTCAATCCTTTTTACTCCTAAATTCATCATCGGTCTTAAACGCTTCCCCTTAATGATTGATTCATTTTCAAGCCTAGGATCTTGAAAACGACGACTTTTGTTTGAGACTCATTTCGGTAAATTAAATAGTTACTGGCAATCATTTTAATGAAAAAGCTTATTGTAAGTTTTATTTGAAAACAGTTGCAATTTTTTCAATCCGAATATAATATAATCGCTTTTGAAAACGTATTTTGAAAATATGATTGTTTACATCATAATGGACATAAAATTGAGATTTTTTTAATTTCTCTGGATGCGATTTTTTTACTAAAATATATTAGGTTAAAGTATTCAAACAATCATTTTTGTTGAGTGTGATATTCACTTTGAAAGACATTATATTTTAAAAAATAAAACACAATTTATTTGTACTACTTCCACATATTAATAATGATCAGGACCGGTTTTTCTCATCACGAGCATTATCAACTGATAAAAATATAAACATAACAGACTTATTTATATAAAATTGAGTGTAAAAATGAAGGTATATACAACTGATGGTTCATGAACTAAGACAAGAAAATACTGATTAGCAAACAAATTATACATAAATCAAATAAGAGAGTCTACAATTAAAATGTTAAAGACCTCTTACAAGTCATATATTTGGATAAAAAGAGCGATTGCGTTCCAGTCCATGAACCCAGGACAACCAATCTTAACGCCCAATATGGTGTTTCGAATTGATTGGTATTGACCAATTTCTTATTTTATCTTCTGAATAAAAGTATTTAAAAGGATTATTCCTAGCGTCTGACAAATAAGACGCCAGTCTGTGTGCTGTTCGGCTGGTAAACGTATTGCCTAGAGGTGAATATTTCGGTAATGAACTTTGTGTATTGATTTTTCGATTTTTTTCTTTCGTGAATTTACGTTAATCATATAAGTTTTTGTATTTTCTTTTTGTCAATTAGTTATGTGAAATGATTTTTTTAATAATAAATACATGTATAATGCACAGCGTGGTTATAATATCCGACTATGTAGATCCAATCCTACAAACGGGGTATGGCGAGAGTGATTAGCCAACCACTAGTTCTATCATAGCCCAATCATTATGTCCTGGACACTTTATCTCCTCCATAATTCACTTTTAAGGTATTAACTGTCAATTCTTGGTGGAAAGGCATTACATTTTAAAAAATAAAACACAACTCATATGTACTACTTCCACATCTTCATAATGAGCAAGACCGGTTTCGCTCATAACGAGCATTATCAACTGAAAAAAAAGTATATAAAACAGTTGATTCATGAACTGAGACAAGAAATTACTGATCATCAAACAAATTATACATATAATTTAAAATATCGACTGAGGGTGCTTGATGAACTAATGGTATAACACGTTGACCTTCCTTTTCAAGATCCTTGAGGTTATAGTCAAAAGTCTCGAATTTATGTTTCTTCAATGCCAGTCACACCTGTGCGGTAGTCGCTTAAGGTGTGTCCTGGCTATTGGGTTTGCGTGACGGTACAATTCGTGCGTTGCACTGTTTTTTTTCCGTGATGAGGTTTTTAAACTTGGTTGGGATATCCGGTCTATGCCCGTTCGCGGGAGCAGGTGACGAAGCTGACAGCTTCATCGCGCGCCTAGTGTCCGTCAGGTATTCCACGGCATTATCTACGTCGGCCGGGCTCGTCAAGTCTTGAGGACTGCGAGTTTATCTTTGATATAAGTCTCGTAGTCTTTCCAGGACATGCGGATCTTAGATGTATTATGGCAGTATATGTTGCTTAACTAAACGTGATGTTCGGAATATATTTTGTACTATGGCGAGCCTGTTGAAACGGTAGCCCAAGTACAATAGGTTCGATCTGTGATGATGTCTTCGGAGATGAGCTCTTGCACAACGCGGACTTTTGGTGAGTGTAGCAGTTCGCTCAAAACGGCGAAATCAATAAAGTCCGCCGTTTTGGGTCTTCACGTGGTATATTGTGGACTCGAATGGAGCTGCTATGGTGACTCGATTGTCTAATGTGAATTTGAGTACGGTCCTTCCTCTAATGGTCGCGGTTCGGCTGTGCCAAGCCGATTGCTTGGCATTGATGTTTCCGGCAATTACGGTTGCCGAAAGTTCGTATCCATGAGGTTTTATAGGTCTGATGTTTCCAATGTCCCGATTGGTGGGAAATAAATCGACATCAGTTTAATTTTCTTTGCATTTTTGTGTTGACAATTAGCACGGTTGACTCTAGACGCGACAAGGTGTTTGCGTTTGCTGGGAGGGCTGGCAATGGTCTATGTGTGATTCGACAAAGGTGGCTGTGCCGCCACCCTTACAACGGAATCTATTTGTTCGGTGTGTAGTGTAGTTTTGGAAAGTTAATAGTGATCGCGGGCTGGAGCCACGTTTCGTTGACAAGTAGGATGTCGACGTCGTGGCTCTTGAGGAAGTGTAGGACTTCTAAGCTGAATTCTCGCTAGGGCTGCGGTTGCTTTGGCAAGCGCCATTTGATTATTGTCGGTGAGGACCTGAAGCTGCTGAATCAGCATCTCCAAGTCTCGTGCGTTTTCGGTTCCGCGGGTCGGAGGGACAAAGTTGACGGAGCTCACTTGTCTGGTGTGTTGCGTGGTTGGTCGCAGCTGGGTTTCCATCACGGAGGGGGGAGCCTTGAAGCGAGGCGAGACGAATTCGGTCATGGCCGAGAAGGCTTTGAGTCGGCTGGCTGGGAATTCTGGACTTCATTTGATGAAGTCCAGGGAGGAGAGGGCCAAGCTTTCGCTCTGTACACCGGATTTCCGGCAGCCAGATGTCTTTCGGATCCTCGATAGTTTGCGGAGTGAGATGGCTTCATTGTAATCATTTCAACTTTTTGTAGACGACATTCCTTTTTTTTTTTAACTTATGGTAGTAACAAGCTAACTCGTATTTCAAAAAATCTCTTTACGATTTGTATGCCTGCATTTTGCATAAGGTGCCCTATTATATTGTTCATTATTTTTAACTCTGTAAATAGTGATGTTATTTTTTTATAATCTTGGAATTGGTTACCTACACTGAACCGTGATTCAATAATCTAGAATTTAGAGCATTCATAATATTCAATTTTCATAATGTCTTTCGGTAATGTATTATAATAATACAACATAATTATGTTTTTAGGACTTCGTATGTAAAAAAATCATCATCATTTATTAGGCATATCATTCTTTTGAATCATAAATTATTGTCTATGTTTTGTGCGTGCTTCCCATAGATTATTTTTATCTATTGTCACATGTATTTACATTATAATTAAGATTGTGTTTAGTGATAATAATTTTCACTAAAAGGTTCAAAATGGACATCAAAATAGAAGCGGACGACGCATTATTTCCATCTAGTACACCAGAAAACAATTTTTACGCCGCTAATCTTCGGAATTATCTGAACGACAGCCGGAACGAAGGTCATTCAACTGATGTTAGAAACGACGCGCGCGTAAAGCAGGAAAAATTCGAAGAAGACGAGTCAAAAGAGGTAATTTTGAAGTAATTATATCTGTTTTAGTTAACTTTCTTTAGTAATATCTCGACGGTATTGTTTTACGAACATTCAAGGTTATGTCGCGCATCGATTAGAAACTATTACAGTACCGCTCTGTTCTGGAAAACAATCGCTTGTTGCAATAAGTCTTTAGCTTTTGATGAAAAATTGAATTAAAGCTATGCTGTGTGATGGTTCTATGAAGTGTTTCACCAATTGAGAATCTATTTGTCGTGAAGCTTAAATGCTTTTAACAAACTGATAAAATTGTTGTAGAAATAAATACTTATCTTTAAACCATTATAATGGAGATCTACTGAGTGAATGGCAATTCAATCTATTCTTTGGTTATTACTAGATGTAATGCCAAATATTATTTATTTGTAAATTTTGTCGACTTGAATCCGTCAAGAGCAGAGACAAGAATTAGACAAATTAATGTTAATCAAAAATATTTATTTTTTGAATGTTGCTTTGTTGGATGACAGACAGTAATTCGGCCTTCCAACACAAGCCAAATTTTTAAAATCATATCCTCTCCCTATTCAAAGCATATGGCCATCACGCGGTTCCTCCAAGCGTCTCTGTCCCACGCCAGTCTCCTCGCTTCCTCCCAGGTCATCCTAGCGTCCCGCAGCTCCACCGAATACATTGTATGGATGTTCATCAGCGGCTTTCCAGGGCGAAGGAATTCATCTGGTCGGTAGAAGAGACAGGCAGGATTCAGGCTCCCTTGGAGCATCCGCAGCCCATGTCCAAGCCAGGTCGCCTTTTTATTTTCGACGTATTAAGAGGCTGGTCCGTCCGCTCTCTCACCTCCGAGTTCTTTACAAAATCAAAACACCGTACCCCTAGTATTCGCCGGATTTGTTCTAAAAGCACAGTATACGGTTAACCTGTGCCTCGGTAATGTGCCATGACTCGCAACCGTAAAGCAGCACCGTCAGAATGCATGGCCGAATAAGTGGCACTTGGTTCTGACCGAGTACAACCGCGAGTCCCAGACTTTCCGCATTGAGTTAAAGGTTGCTCCAGCTATCTATTCGACTCTCTTCGACCGGACCTTCTCACACGGTGTATAGGAGGCGCGCTGTCAGGAAGCCGGCTATCGGGGCTACCATACTCATACAAAATCAGAAGATACGCAGGAGTATTTTAACTTTACGTGTAAACAAGAAGATGTCGCAACTTTGAATGAAAAACGGGTTGTCGGCAATTGTGTTATCAGGGGTCTACTGTATGCATTATTTTTTCACTATTTAGTATATTTACAAGCAGATGAACATAAAGCATACTTACCGATCTCATTTTTAGGTACAAGTTAACTTAGGTTCATTCAAGCATTGGTTTCTTTATTTATCGTTTGTTTGCCTTATCCTGACCTTCTCCGATAAGGGTTGGTCGAGCTACTCAATCATGCTGGGTGGTCAACGTTCTTGGTGTGCTTAATATCAATGTTTCCGTTTAAATAATTCGCGTTGAAACAATTTTATAGTGGAATAATTATACGAGTGTTTGCACGGACAGTGTAACTAAAATAATAGGAAATAAAATGGGGCTTGCCTCGTGTGTCAAGCGAAAAATTCGTAGTGTGGAAATTACAAATTGCTGCATATATTAGGAAGCATTGATGGCGAAAAGTTTCTCATTGAAATTATTACAAAATATACACGAATGTATCAAAATAATACACACTATAAAACCAAGAGCTTTAAATACGAACATATTTTAAAAGAAATATTTCAATCGAGATTGTTTCACACATACATATTATGTTGGGTGTCCCAAGAGAAAGTTTTGTTAAAGTTATTTGAACTTTGTTTTGAGAATATTTTTGTGATCATCATCGGTGGCCGATATTTTCCCAATATCCGTTACGCCAATGTGATCACCTTGATATCCGAATTCCACCAAGAAATGGTACGATTCCTCCACAGAGTGGAGACGGGAAGCAGAATAATGGGGTTCGAGATAAACAAGTTCAAGACCAAGCTTATGATCATTGATTTATCAAATAGTCTTCCAGAAGGGACAAGTAAAGCACTGAACGGTTTGGAAATCGGCAATACTTTTATTCACTTACCTAAGCGTGTTTCATCTCTCGTAGTTGAACTTAGTTAATTTTTTTAGTTACGAAATTAAAAAATGGTTTTTTTTATAATATATCGTTTTCAAAAAATAAATAAATTTGTGTGTTCCGTCACTTTGAAAGGAAAATAAGTTTTAAAAAAATATTGTGCTTTTTCTAGATAGACAAATTAAAACAAATTAATAAATCAATAAATGTCTTGGGTGAAAAACGGTTGCAGGGCACTCGGTTAGCGGATAGGCCGACATGCGAATGTGGTGCTATAAATCAGGATGCTGAACACATCCTGTGATGGTATCAAAAGGAGAGAGCTGCGCGAATTGGTACAACCGTGTTGGACCGTTCGGCCAACCACACTTGGTAGCGAATAAGACAAATTAACAGGCCTTTAAAAAGATTTTAGAGTCATACGGAGACTGAGTCAACTTCTACTAAAAGAAGCTTTTCGTTTATCGGGATGGATCGATTTTCTGCAAGTTCAACGCCTTGGGCAGTGTTGCTTCTAAGACACTCAGTATTTAGAAAAAAACTCAAGATAAGCTTGAAGTTTTTAACGCTACTGGATTCTGCCGCACTTCTCGCTCTTCAAAGCGTGTAGTGCCTACGCATCAATAAATCATTACAGATTGTCTTCCTTTTCTATTTCAGTTTCCATGTACCGATGCTGAGTTTGCAACTACCATCCACCAGCCACCAGCTACGAGTAGTGAACTATCATCGACGAACTCGACTAAGAATCAATTACTTCCTTTGCCATTTCTAAACGAACAGTACATGATCACGAAAATTCTACAACATGAAGTGGTCGCGGTTATTGTAATGAAAAATTGTTTGTTTCATGAGAGAAATTTTGTATGCAGTGTTTGTTTTGATATATTTCGATCATCATATTTTCTTAAGAAACATATAATAACTGTTCATGAATCAAAATTTCTTGTGAAAAATAGAGTCGGTATATTAAAAGAAAAACCACTAAAGGCGTTCAGTTGCGATCAATGCGACTACAAATCGTCCTATTCGAATTGTTTAAAAATACATAAAATGTCACATACTGGCGAGAAGCCATTCAAATGTGACCGATGCGATTTTAAATGCACCCAGTCTTATCACTTAAAAACACATAAAATGTTACATACTGGTGTGAAGCCATTCAAATGTGACCATTGCGATTTTAAATCATCGCATTCAATAAGTTTAAGAACACGTAAAATGTTACATACTGGCGAGAAACCATTCAAATGTGACCTATGCGATTTTAAAACCAATCAGGGTCACATGTTACAAAGACATAAAATGCTACATTCTGGCGAGAAGCCATTCGAATGTGACCAATGCTCTTTTAAAAGTGCCCATCCTAATCACATAAAAAGGCATAAAATGTCGCATACAGGTGAAAAACCATTTAAGTGTGACCAATGCTATTTTGCATGCACCCAGTCTCATCACTTAAAAACACATAAAATGTTACATACTGGCGAGAAGCCATTTAAATGTTACCAATGCGATTTTAAAAGTGCCTATGCTAAACACTTAAAACGGCATAAACTTATACATACTGGTGAGAAGCCTTGCAAATGTGACCAATTAAATATGAAATGCATCCATTCCCATAACTTAAAAAGTCATAAGATGTTACTTACTTACGAGAAACCTTTTAAGTGTGATGAATGCGATTATAAATCTATGCGTTCAGATGATTTGAGGAGGCACAAAATTAAACATTCAGGTGACAAACCTTTTAAATGTGACAAATGCGATTACAAATGCGCTCGCTCTGATCAATTTAAAAAACATACAATGTTACATACTGGCGAGAAGCCATTCGAATGTGACTAGTGCGATTATATACTAACCGATGAAGATGACCAGAAATAAAATTATGCCTGGTTAAATTTTTTTTAAATAAGACTAATGCTATTTTAAAAGTACGTATACATTTCGTTTAAGGACACATCAAATGTCATACAATGGCTTAAAAATACTCACTTTATTTATTTTTTTTCTGTCTCTTATTTTCTTTGTAAAGATAGATTAGCATCAAACTGAGAATCATAGACTCATTTCGATTCGACTTACTCTATAGCGGCAACGGAAGTATTCCTCAAATATTGTTAAGATGTATGTGAAACCTTTCAATATGATCAATATGAATGAAAACACAAATTGATTAATTCTTATTTTATAATCTTTTATTTATTTTTTATTTTTTAACTGTCGATTTTCGTTCTTACATAACTATAGCATACATTTCAATGCGAATAGCTTTTTATCGATTAATAAATATATTCCGTTACGCAATGACTCAATTAGATAGTATAAATTAGTTATAACGCTTTTTTTGAAAGATATTAAGTGACAGTCACTCGCTAACTATCGTCACGCAATACGCAGACGATACGGCAATCTTAGCCAGTTCGATGAATGGACCGAACCGAACCCCCGCACTCGTACAGAAAACGGGTGCGTCAATAGCCTCAAGGTGCAAAGATTGGCGTATTAAGTTCCACCTGGAGAAAAGTACCGCGGTTAACTTCAACCGCAAGAATAACAGCTTCACTAAAGAAATTAAGTGCGTACAAATGCACAACACCGACATACCGTGGGCCAAATCGGTTAAATACCTTAGTCTCACGCTCCACTCCCGACTCAATTTCAACCTTCGACACATGCATGTCAAAAAACGCCAAGCATCCCAAGTCACGGTAAGATTGATTCCTATGATAGGCAGGCGGAGCAACATTGCCATAAAAAGTTAATTGCTCCTGTGCACCACGATCAACAGACCCATCATGACCTACGCGACCCCCATGGACACGTTAGCGTGAACCACATTAAGAAATTACAGGTTATTCAGAATAAGTCATTGCGACAAATCACGAACGAGCCGTGGCTTGTCCGCAACAGCACACGGCACAGAGACCTTAACATCGATCCTATCCTGGAACACATCGTGAAGCTGTCGAAGAAGTTCTACAGCGACATGACTGACCACCCCAACACCAGCATCAAAACACTGTTACACGATTACACCGAACACACGCACACAGATTACGTGGGGCCTCAGGGTATTACTTCTCAAACCCCCCTGATTCCCTCCCATTTTCCTTCCCTCCTGTCTGGTTGACGGTGTCAGGACCCGGAACAGCAGAAAGAAGAAGCAGATGACTGCACGACGCCTAAGCAGATAAAACTTCGAGACCATCTGGGACATCGGTAGTTTGACCTTCTCTCGAGGGTAAATAAAAAATTAAAAAATGGTCAGTGTAAAGCACGTATGCCTTAGAGCGGGAGTGCTGAGCACTGCTCTTACTAAAAAGGAATTAAAGCTTGAGGTTAATGAATCACCTCCGGTGTCACCACCATCAAGATTACATCAGGAAGCTGCATCATCATTCACTGAGATGAAAAGGATAAGCACAATAGCTGCATTCTTCTTACTTGGATTTAAGATAAATCCTCATCGTGTGTCTGAGTATTTTGTTCTACGATTTAAAAAATATTTTGTTGAATTATAATCTTTCTTAACTATGTGAACTCCAAATTTGGAACACATAATATACTCTTTTTTATAACTGAATGTAACCTTTTTTTTACCTCCCAATATATTCATGTATTTAATTATTACGAAATAGGCCATTTTCCATACAAGAAATTTAACACGTCTATCATTTAAACATATACGACTAACAACAAAAATGAAAAAAGTCTAAAACAATTCTAAAAGTTGGTTGCTGAAATGTTCACCTCTCTAGGTGATTCCCTCACTAGCCGAACAGTCCTAGAAGATGATCCCTCCAGTCCGACGCGGAGAACAATTCTTTGAATTTCTCTTATTGATAATCAACAAAAACGATAAGATGGTGTTCACATGTACGAGTGCATAAGGTGGAATCCGTTCGCTTTTTTTGTAGCTAAAAATATTACACTTAACAAAAAATGAATTTACGATATTTATAATCTAATATGTGTTATATGCAATAAACTGTAGTTATTTTAATTGCAATATTTATTGTTTTTTATATCTAATTTGATTTACACACTATTATTTTGAAAATCAAGACGGACACGCTTTTGCTGTAAGAATGCAACAAATATTTTTAAATGATGTGATTTTGCAATAACATGTTTATAAGTGGTTTTATAAAATATGTCGTCTTCATAAACTCATCACAAGTTAACAAATTGTATTGTTTATAAACCTTCCTAACACATCTAAACGTATTTTTTCAATGAATAAACTATTTATTTATCAAATAAATAACTTATTCTGTTGCGGCTTTCAGACAATTTCTTATGGTGAGATATTTGCATATATCTTTATCGGTGTAAACCGGTCTATTCATTTAATTCTCATTCCCAAAACTGACGGAAGACTTGATTGAGCATTTTACGTTATCTTACATCGAACGACGACTTGCGAGATAGAGCGGATGATAATGATGACGAATTTTCTTCCATCTAAATAGGAGAAATGCAGCTATTGTGCTAATCCTTTTTACCTAGGTGAATGGTGATGGCTTTCTGATGTAATCTTGATGGTGGTGACACGGAGATGATTCATTAATCTCGAGCTTTATTCTTTTTGGCTTCAGCAGTGCTCTACACAGACACCGGAGACATACGCGTGGTACAGTGCCCCTATGTTTTATTTATCCTCGAGAGTAGGTTTTTAAGTAATCACTAACAATCGGGAGCAAATAATATAGTCTTGACAGAGCGTTTCCAGAATTTCACTTGGTTGCTTAACACTATTTCCGATGAAATCGGGAATCTAATGATTATTAGATATGGAGATTGGATTTTACAACTCGGATATTGAAACCATGTTATGCATTATGAAAATATTTATTTATTATAACAAAATCAGTTACCATCATTGTTATTAAAGCTGTTCGCTGTCGGTTCTGGATTCTTTTAAAACTTAAGCTTAACAAACAAAACCAGGGTGTGTCATAGGATTGGATCTTAATACTCGGATATTGAAACCACGTTATGCGGTATGAAATGTTTATTTATTACAACAAAATCAATTAAAGATGATTGACAAATACAAAATGGAAAGAAAAATATAAAACGATTAACATAAATATTCACAAAGAAAAGAGACGAATAATCAATACAAAAAGTTCGTCTCCGAAATATTCACCTCTCTAGGCCTCTCGCCAGCCGAACAGCCTTTGAGATTGGCGCCTCATTTGTCAGGCGCTAAGAGTGATTCTTTTGATTACTTGTATTTATAATCAAAAAAAATAAGAAATTAGTCGATACTTATAACCTATTAATTAAAACATAATATTAGGCAGTAGAATTGGATGTCTTATTTTCAAATGAACGAGATTATGGGCTGTAACAGGATTGCTCTATTTGTTTAATATTAGTACACTTAACCAAAAACTATTTTTTTATAATTATAATCTAAAAAACGGATGGCATTTTGGTAAAATTCTTATTTTTTACAGAAATTAAAAGAATCTCTTTTTCATGCCTGTTATGATTTACACAATAATATTTTCAATATAAGTTTTTCGAAAGCGAAGTTTTTGTTTTTCCTTTCAGTTACGTACCTTAAGTTCCACCTTAAATATTACTTCTAGAAAGCGAAAATATCGTTAAAATGTGATGATTTAATAATAATTTCGTTTATTATTTATAAAAGTGATTTAAAATATTTTTCTATTTTATTAATTCATACTAAGTAAACAAACAATTGTCTTATTTATAAACAAAACAGCACATCTCAACAAATACATCAAACTAATAGCTCATTCTACAACGACTCTCAATCAACAAATATTTCCCTCGATTATATTTGGATTGACAAAATTGTAACTGTTTTCAAATGAAACTTGCAATATGCTTTTTCATTAAATCGGTGATTGCCGGTAATGCTTAATTTACATAAATGAGTCTCATACTAAAGTAGTTGTTTTCAAGATTTCAGGCTTGAAAATGAATCTATCCTTAAGCGGTGAGAAACAGATGATAACGAATTTATGAAAGTAAGTGATTTTTCCATTTTTTGACATTTTATGTGTCCATAAGGAAATGAGTAGAAGTGTATTTAAAATTGCATTGTAGAAGTTTAAATCTTTCGTCAAAATGTAAAATTTTTCACCAGTATGTAATTTTTGTGTTTGTAATGTAAGAAATTGGGTCGATTGCATTTTCTTATTTAAACGGCTTCTCGCGAGTATGTAACATTATATGTTTTTTTAAGCTTTGAGAATAGGTGGATTTAAAATCGCATTGACCACATTTGAATGGCTTATCGCCAGAATGTGACATTTTATGTATTTTTAGGTTACCAATCAGGGTCGACTTAAAATTGCACTGGTCGCATTTAAACGGCTTCTCGCCGGTATGTAGCATTTTATGTCTGTTAAAGGTACCAGAACAGGTGGTTTTAAAATCACATTTCAGACATTTGAATGGCTTCTCGCCAGTATGAAACATTTTGTGTCGCTTAAAATTACTAGACTGACAAGATTTAAAATCACATTCGTCACATTGGAATGGCTTCTCGCCAGTATGTAGCATCATATGGGTTTTTAAGTTACAAGATTTGATAGATTTATAATCGCATTGGTCACATTTGAAAGGCATGTCGCCAGTATGTATCATTTTATGAGTTTTTAAGTGAGCAAAACGAGTAGATTTAAATTCACATTGGTCGCATTTGAATGGCTTCTCGCCAGTATGCAATAGTTTATGTCTTTTTAAGGTGCCAGAATAGGTAGATTTAAAATCGCATTGGTCACATTTGAATGGCTTCTCTCCAGTATGTAACATTTTATGTCTTTTTAAGTGAAAAGACTGGGTGGATGTAAAGTCGCATTGGTCACATTTGAATGGCTTCTCGCCAGTATGTAACATTTTATGTATTTTCAAGTCGTAAGAACGCGTGGAATCATAGTCACATTGGTCGCATTTGAATGGTTTCTCGCCAATATGCGAAATTTTATGTTTTTTAAAGGCAATGGAATTGGTGGATTCAAAATCGCATTGTTCGCATCTGAACGACTTAAGAAGTTCATCTTTTAAAATACCGGATCTATTTTTTACATGAAATTTTGATATATGAACAGTTTTATGCTGCTTAAGTAAATTTGAAGATGGGAATATATTCAAACAAACACTGCATACAAAATTTCTGTCATGAAACAAACCGTTTTCCAGCTTCACCACAGCGATCACTTCACGCAGTAAAATTTCCGTCTCTATGTGTTGTTCGTTTACACACGGCAAAGGAAGTAATTGTTTCTGTAGTTTAAAAGAAGGTGTAGACTTATCTTCGGTGGTTGGAAACTTAAATAAAAAAAGAAAACACATGTGATGATTTTTTGATGCAATGTCTTGTTAAAACGCTTTTAATATATGGTAACAAAAACCAAAACAGAAACTATCATTAATTACGGCATTACAACCGAGGTAATTTTCAAACAAAATTTGATAGTACTCACTAGAGAAAAAAATGTCCCACGACATGACACACTACACAGGGGCAATATGACGCTATGGCGTTGCCCACTGCCCCCCAACACCGCGCGTAACATAGTACAGCATTTCTACGTGACATGAGATGAGCGAGCGCAAAGGCATTATGTAGGCACATGTTGGCGTCTGATTTCAATTATAAATCAACTTAATATGAAGGAAAATGATCCCTATTTTCATAGCTTTCGAGGTAGTCGTGAAAAATCTTTGTCAAATATGTCACGTTTTCAGCGTATATCTATTTTTTTCAATTGAAAATGCTTGAAATTCATAAGAATGTGTAATTGTATAGGTTTAAAATACACTATATATTCTACAAAACTATATTCATAACTTGTCGGGAGACAACTGACGTGAGCCCAGGTGTCTATAGAAAAATTGTTCTTTTTCTTCGCCCTTGTGGAGCATATGACCACAACGCGGCGCTTTTCGTGACCATGATTCCGTCACACGCCAGAGTCTCTCAGCTCTGCCGAGTAAATCCTACGGATAGTGCCCGACAGTCTTCCAGGATGCCGGAATCTCATCGGTCGGAAGAAGAGGCAAGCAGGATTGAGGGTCTATGCAGGCATCCGCAGCGCATGACCCGATCAGTTCCGTCTCTCCATGACCGCTGATATGACAGGGCGTTTTATGGTCCGTTCCCTATCAACGAGTTCTTTACGAAGTTAAACCACTACTCCCGACATTATTCTCGCAATATCGACATAGATGGCCCGCTTCTAGTCCCACGGGGTGTCGTTCAGTTTGTTCCCTAGTGTTAACGCGAATTATCCTATCAGCCGAGACCGTCTGAGCTATGTCTCATTGAAGTGACGAAAAAATATATAATAACTCTTTTTTAAAGTAAAAAACTTTCATCTTATAGTCTCAAAATTGTCAAAGGGGGTGATATCGAGAAGTGAGATATGATTGAACGTCAGAGTTCAACTCTAACAAATATATTCTCTGTAGTGAGAATACAAGAAAGCCTGATAAAGTAGAATTTTAAATTAGCACTGTTGACAATATTCAGTTATCTAGCATATATTTACTTAAAGATAAAATTGATATGTTTAATAATATTTTCTTAAAACATATATGTATATGTAGCCATCTGGTCTAACCAAGCTTTGAGCCTTAGAATTAAAGTGACCTTGACCACTCATGACTTATGGAATGATTTAATAGTTGCCCATTGACGGTTATTACCTTTTCCGGTATCTGTTGAGAATATGAACGCTCTCCAAATTCAGAAATTTCTATTTTAATGTTCTTGCAGCTTTGAAATTGGATTTCTTCTTCCGATTTGATGTTCGAGGACGTTTTTGAAAAATCCTTAAACAAAAATAAACGGAACTGCATTTAGTTTCGGTGAATCGTCATAATGAATTCTCACAAGTCAATAACCTGAATTGCCGAGGAGCCGAAATTAAAAAGCGGCGGCTATCCGCTTTATCAGTCTGGCTAGTAACAGTTAGCAGCCATCGAAAAAGGCATTTTAAAAAATTGAAATCAAACTGGCGGGATACGTAACCGAAGCCAACGACGTTGACCACTGCATCACTTACGGTGTATGGAAAATAATTATTTCACGACATATCCCTAACGATTTTTATGTTTACGATACTTTGGAGCTAAGAGCAATGTTGATTGTATTACCTGAGCTTGTGTCCGTTCGGCATATGAACATTCGCCAATATCGAACTGCTCCTCTTTAATAGGACGCTCATCTTCATTAGGAATTCTTTTGTAATTTTCCCATTCAAAATCGTCTTCTTGTTTTATGTTCTTGCAGTCTTTTAACACACACTATGGGAAGAAAAAGTAAAAATCTATAATAATGTTTTTGCATTTAAATGACCTACTCTAATGGTTCAATAATCGCGAGGATGCGACTGTCATCTAATAAGGCAGCAATAAAAAAATATGTACTGTTGAATAACATTCGTGTACGTTCGTCTTAATCATTCGTGGGGACGACGTGTTAAAGTCTCAGAACGGACATTTCTTTTCACAAAAAAATAAAATAGTTGGCATTACACCTAATAATAACTAAATCATTGATAAGCATTTACTCATAAGATCTCCGTAACAAAGGAGTAGAGATGACAGAGTATTAGTTCTACAAGAATCAGATTGTTTAACGTAATTTAAGCTTCACGACAAGAACAATATAAAAAAACATTTCTCAATTCGCGAAACACCATCCATGACCGGTATTCTTACATTTCATCATCAAACGCTCAACACCATCAAATAATTAGAAATTCATAGATATAATAAAGATTATTCCTAATGACATATTTAATGACCTTATAAACATTAATTTATCACCCTCTCTTAAAAAATTAAACTAAGCTCACGTAATTACGCCTGAAGTAATAAAGCGTTACACTTTTTAATGTGATATAATTTTTATAACATTCATGTTTAAGGTAAGTTTAATAATTATTATAAGAAATTCGGGTGTTTCGATGGATTTTCTATATGCCCTGTTATTTTTCATATAAATAACTCGACAATATTGTTACTTGAATGTTTGTAAAAAATACTGGTGAGATATTACTAAAGAAAGATAACAATAAAATATATAATTACTTCAAAATTACCTCTTTTGATTCGTGTTCTTCAAATGGTTCCTGCTTTACGCGCGCGTCGTTTCTATCGTCAGTTGGATGACCCTCGTCGCAGCTGTCATTCGAATAGTTCTGAGGATTATCACCGTAATAGGTGTCTTCAGGTGTATTTGATGGAAATAATACCTCTTCCGGTTCTATTTTGATGTCCATTTTGAGCGGTTAAGTTAAAAGTATTATCGCTAAACGCAATGTTGTTTGCTTAGTCAATGCGTGTGACTATAGACTAAAATAATCTATGAGGAGAAAGCATAAAGCATAGACAATAATTTATGATTGAAAAGAATTGTATCCTGATCAATATCAGTATTTCGTGTGTACGCAATCAATATTATTTATACACGAAATCCTAAATACGCTATCACGTATCATCAAAGACATAATGGAACATATGAAAGCTCGAGATAATTGAATCACCACCCAGTGTAATCGACTTGAAGATTACAGTATGAATAGGATTGTAAAGCGTCCCCATTAAACGGGACAGTCACCGTTTAAGCTTTGTGTCCCAGTGTCCCGAACAAATTAAAAAATGGGCATTGTAAAGCACGTATGCCTTCGGGCGCGAGTGCTGAGCACTGTTCTAGCCAAACAATTAATGCTCGAGATTAATGAATCACCGCCCGGTGTCACCACCATCAAGATTACATCAGGAAGCCGCATCACCATTCACTGAGATGAAAAGCACAATAGTTGCATTCCTCTTAGATGGAAGACAAATCATCACAATCGATTTAGTGTTTCTTCCAGAAGTATTTTTGCTTTACTCTGGCAGCGCAGCGCAGCGTGTGACGGAGCGAGTAATTGTCAGAAATTGGTTCGCGAACGCTTAATGCCCTGGTCTCGATGGTTAAGTAATTTTCATAGATATGATGACTTTAATTATTACTCACTTGTCATATTAATATATTTGTGTATACTATATGTATAATTGAGGAGATATGGTCTTCGGTGTGACACAAACAAGTTCATCGAATTAAAGAAAAGGATTTGTATGGCTATCCCTACTCTCTTCGAAAAAAGAGAGGTTAAGCAACTAAGTAACAAGCAGTTCTCGGAGAACTAACAAGATACCTCCATTAGGAGACCATGTGCTCCACACTGGAAGCGGACATGAAAAAAATAATATGTCTTAAAACATATCTTACACTTACTGTTTGTAAAACAGCAAAGCGGGAAATCGCCGTTGATCCCAAATATTAGATTTCAAATACGTGTTATACCAAAGGCATATAAAACTCAACTCCGTATAAAGACCTACTAAAAATATTTGAAAAAAAAATCATTCCAAATATACTCCACGTGTGTTATCAAAGTTTGCCAAGTTCATCTTCGGCAGTGAAAACTGTTACAAAACCATTCGAATTCGATTCAGATAATGGATTGAGTAGAATGTTCAATGTTATTGTTTATTAAAAACAGCCAAAAAAATGAAATTTTAAAATATTTGTTTTAATACGTTAAAATGTCTTTTATAAGTGGGTGTGTATTAGGTATCGATAATATATTATAAGCAAAGTATTTTAACTGCTTTTAGAATATGGAGAGATATTCTGAAATTTTCATTATTAAAATGTATGCTTGCTTTTAATTTACAACTCCTGTAATCATCATCAGTTGATAATAATGGTGAGAAGCAAAACCGGTCCTGATCTGTATAAAAAATAGGGGAGTTGTACAAATAAAATATATACATTTTTAAATATAATGTAACGTGTATGCTTTATAGTATTTAACTTATTATTCCTGTTGTGTTATTAAGAAAAAACATAAAAATTCCTTAATTTACAAATGCTTTAAGAATACTGAAACTGTTTTGGTGGAATAAAACACTAAAATATTTAGTGTTAATGTATTTTAGCAATAGACAAAATGTTGTCTGGCAGAAAACACTAAAACGTCGTTTTTTTAAATAAATGACAATATGAACTTTAAAAAATAAAACAATTGAATATTTATTATTTCAACCTTATTGTTAAATAAACATTGCTCATTTTAAAGCTGTCTTTTTAAAAATAAATTATTAGACTCACGAGATATAGCAGTTTGAATATTTGAAAAACTTCAAAGTTCAATTACTCAAAACTAGTATTTCTCAGTTGGTATTTTCTTCCAGAACTACGATGAAATAATTGCCTAGAAAGGTGAAAATGCTGGAGACGAACTTTGTGTATTGATTTTTTGACTTTTTTCTTTTGTGAATATTTGTGTTATTATTTTTCGTCGATCATGTGAAACGGATTTTTTTAATAATTAATTAATACGTATACACCGCATAATGTGTTCACAATATCAGAGTATTTAAATCCTAAAAACGACGCTTAACGAGAGTGATTAGCTCACCACTAGTCTTGTCCTAGCCCCATCATTTTATCCCAGATTTCATCGAAAATAGAAAAACTGAGTAAAATTCTCGACACGCTCTTTCGGAATTATATAATTTGTTCCAGATTTGAAGTGAACATGGTTTATAAAGAAATTGCAGTAGACGCAATTTAAATTAATACTTATATCCTTATCTATGATACGTGAAGCGCTGCAAATGACTCCAAGCATCAATGAAATCACTAAAAAAGAATGACATTCAAAGCCTATTAAGTCGTAAACTTCAGGTGGTGAAGAATTGTTAAAAAATATTTATAATTTTTACAGTGAACATGAGATAGATATAGCATACTCCACGTCAGTTTGTTTTTTAGAAACCACAACAGTTTTACAGGAAGAATCATTGTAACATAGCAAACATAAAATTCAGAAATATGTTCAATTTCAAACGTAAAAAGTATATTTTTATATAACATTTACTATGGGAGTTATCTGTATTTGATATTTAAATAAGAAAATTGCTCTTTTTGTAACTTACTCTCCTGGAGATGGCTGTTTTTATTATTAACAACAACATGGCATGAAGTCACCAATAGTAATTATCATTGACAAGTTCATTGCAGACCTTTATAAATTAAAGGGCGTGTCGTTTACCTGTGGATATTTTATTTCCTTCAGTCATGATTTTTTTTCTCAGCAATGAAACATAATAGAAGAAAAATGTTTTTGTATTTATGTTCATCAATTACTTTTCCGTTATTCTCCATTTCTCATCCCAAACTTCATTCAATTCTCCATTTTCTAATTTTCAATTCATCAATTCTCCATTTTTCTTGGAGAAATAGATAAAATTATTTAAATAGAATAAATATATGAAAATGATAAACACGAAATATACTGAATAAAAAGAAAAGAAATTCATCAGAATGAACTTGTTGAAGATTGTTTCAGTTTCCTATTTTATATATATTCATTATTTTATGTTTTAAAAACTCGACGGCGACAGAGCCTAAACCTTTAATTAAATGGATATAATACAATTAAAATACAAAAAAAAAAAACGATGCAAGGTATCATTGAATACGATTTAAGGTGATAAGTAGTGGAGAGTTGATATTTTCAAGTTCATTGCAAGGCAACAAATCTAGCAGCCCAAGTTTAATGGGAAAACTGGGTGAAAGGCTGGAAACGAGATTGCAATGAGATACCTGTGTCAGTATGCCAGGTTCTAAAATCGAGGGGTGCTATATAAAAAAAAATATCTTTAAAAATAACTCTCAAAAATTTTCCATATATTTATTCACGATACATTATAAATGAATTCATAAACAATAAAAAGCATAGGTAAACATATTAATTACACTCTTTCTTTAAAAAGATTGTATAAAAAAGAACTTCGTGCTTGCAATTTTGACATACAAATAATTTTGAAATACAGAAAAGATTAAACAATATTATTATTATTAAATACTTTTACAATATTATTATTAAATACTTTTGGTTTTCAACTAACAAGATTGAACACATTTGAAATCATATTGATCGCATCTAAAAGTTTTCTGACTACTCGTGGGTCATCTTAACCTTAACGAAATCTGAGACCGATTCTCATTGCATATCAATTTTATTATAAAAAAATAAGAAAACAGTCAACGTACAAATCTACCCGATGACTGACCGCGAGAATACGTAGTTAATAAATGGCATTGGTAATAGCTGGCTGCTCATCAGTTTGTAACATTTCATGTTTTTTTAAGTGAGTAGAATTGGCATTTCTACAATCGCATTGATCAAATTTGAATGGCTAATCGCCAGCATGCAACACTTTATATCTTTTTAAGGTTTGAGAGTGGGTGCATTTAAAATCGCATTGGTCACATTTGAATGGCTTCTGATCAGTATGTCTCATTTTATGTGTTTTTAAGTGATCAGAATTGGTACTTCCATAATCGCATTGATCACATTTGAATGGTTTCTCGCCAGTATGCAACACTTTATGTGTTTTTAAAGGTTTGAGAATGGATAAATTTAAAATCGCATTGGTCACATTTGTATGGCTTCTCGTCAGTATGTAACATTTTATGTCTTTTAAGGGTTATCGACTGAATGCATTTATAATCACATTGGTAACATTTACGAGGCTTTTCGCCAGTGTGTACCATTTTATGAATTTTTAAATTAGAATTGTCGGTGCATTTAAAATCGCATAGGTCACATTTAATTGGTTTCTCGCATAACATAAGAAATTTTTCTTATGAAACAAACCATTTTCCAGTATCACCACCGCGACCACTTCGCGTTGTAAAATTTTCGTATTTATCGATTGTTCGTTTACAAATGGCAAAGTCAGTAATTGATTCTGAGAGGAGTTCGTCAGTGATAGTTCAAAACTAGTAGCTGCAAACTGATGGGTGGTAGCTGCAAACTTGGTATTTGTAATTGGAAGCTGAAATAAAGAAGAAAACACTTGATTTATTGAAGCAATGGGCAATGCCTTTTCCAACCACTACTGCATTTTTATACAGCAGTATTCAATTAGTGTATTTAGTGTTTTTTTAGGTTGTTAAATATCATGTTCAGAGCATTTATTTATATTGTTATCACTAAATGTCTCTTTTCTATACATGCTGATAATATGATGATTAATTATTATGTCAATAGTTAAGTCAGTTAATAAAGCTAAATGATTTACTCGGAGTTTTGACTTCAAATAATTTTTATTTCAACGAAATCTCGTTAAGCTGTTAATAAGCGTTATTTTGATTTCAGATAAGTATTTATTGATTTGTAAGAAGTGCTTAACATTTTGATTGTAGACAATTAAATTTCGTTTTTTATAATTTGATGATCTGTAAATTGTTGTCTTATTTCATGAACCAACTGTTTTATCTATTTACCTTGTAACTATTAATATTCAATTTTATATAAATATCAATGTTACGATTGTATTTTTATCAGTTGGCAATGCTCGTGATCAGCGAAACCGGTCATGATCATTATAAACATGTGGAATTAGTACACAAATAAAATTTCTTATAAGCAACTGCCCAAGACTTGGCATGCATTTGAGTGTTCAAAAAATCAACTCATTCACATGAAGGAAAAGCTTCAATGCGTTGAAGTATACTCGCTTTCCATATGGCGCCAAACAATGTTTAAAGGCCTGGTAATATGTCTTATTTGCCACCAATTTAACATTGCCGATCGGTCCAATAAAAGATTGAACCGACTTGTGCAGAACTTCCTTTTTTTTCATGCATAAAATGTAACATCAATAAGATGTGTTCATCATTCTGCTTTTCACTACAACATTTGCATGTTGGCCAATCTGCTATCTGACCAAGCTCAAAGGGCTCGGCAGCGAAACCACCGTGGCCAGTAATCGATTGATTCTTGCAGTGATTTGAGTTATGAATTAGGTTATCTCCATTAACCACTTTAAATTTGAGAAAAAAAGCAGGTTTGGCGGTTTCTGACGGAGGTGTCACACCGTTCGACTTTTTTCAGTCTATCGAGATCAACTCAACTGGAAAAGACTTCACAACCACCCACGATGGTATATACGAGAGGGAAATTTGAATAAGTGTCCCAGTAACGGTTGAAAACTATCTGTCAGCCGGAATCTGATCGATAAAGCTACGCTAGACTATAGAGATATACATATGCCCACAAAAGACGACTGACAAATTTCTTAATCATGTTTGCATTTCCTCAGCAATTCAAGTTTCAATTAGACGTATTGGGTGCGAGAAGCTAACCGCTTTTCCTTCTTAAGGCGACTCCATCCATTCATATGCGACTGAATGACAACTGCCAGACGTAAACAATGAATAACTCGTTTTTAAAATAGCATTGAATATTTAATATTGATTGAGTCTTGAATATTTTCGTCAATTCCCGAATAAAAAAATAATTCAACCAATATATACCATTTTCTTGTCCTGATTATCGTCATCGTCAATTCTTGGTTGCTCCTGTACTTCGTATTTAACGTCAATTGAATGTTCCTCATTCCAGATGGCACAGTTGTCATAGAAAGTCATAGGTGATAGTTCAATGGGATTTGTGGTATTAGCATTGGCAGTTTGAAACTAGAACAAAAAGATAACACAACGTGTTATGTTTGAATTAATTGACGAATCGATATTAACTTGGTAAAGATTCTAAAAAAATATCGGGGCGCCAAACATTTCCAAACTCGAGATCAATTGCCAAGCATCCGATAGCTCGACCGATCCTAATCGAAGAGTGTCAGGATAAGGCTAGTAAAAGATAAGTTGAGTAAACTTACGATATCATGGAACAGAGCTAGTTTCTACGTAATTTCGGTAGGTTGCTTTGCAATATTCTATTTTTTCTATATTAAAATATACCGAATTTCGAAAATGACGATATAATTCTCAAGGAAATTTAATTAAAATATAAAGAAACATATTGTATTTTTATCAGTTGACAATACACGTGATGAGCAAAACCGGTCCAGATCATTATATACATGTGGAAGTAGTGAAACAAATTGGGTTTAATTTTAAAAATTCAATGCCTTATCACCAAGAATTGACAGTTAACACCTGAAAAGTGATATAAAGGAACCATAAACATGCAAATGAAGAAATATTACAACTATTTGAAATATTTCATGGTCCGGAAAAAAACTTGTGGAATTTAGATGGGTATAAAAAGTACCCCCTTTTGAAAAAATGAGCTTACAAAATTAAAGCCTGTTATGGATCTGTGCGAATTTTTATTGCTTAACGTCAACACAACAAAATAAAAAAACAAATCTCACCGATCTCAACCGTGATGATTTTTACGATAGGGATTATCATTTTACACTCCCAACATTGAGAAATTAGTAAATGATATGCAAAGTCAAAGCTCTCGCTAATTGCGCTTTGCTATTTTTAATACATTTTTTCATTCTTCATTTTAATTTAACTTTTTTTGTCATGTATTGTATATGAAGCTGTATCGGTTTTCTATGCTTCTTTTCTAAATGCCCTCATACATGTATACTTAATATTTAATCGATTTAGAAATTAATGCATAATAAATATATTTAAATCTTGTTTTGTAGTTTTATAACAAGAACCCCTGCCTTAAACGATAATAATAATAACAGCTGAAAGTCCGTACCTTATCCAGTTTCTGATGAGAATATGAACACTCTCCAGATTCCAAATTTTCTATTTTAATTTCCTTTCTGTTTTGATATTGGATTCCTTCGCCCGATTTGATGTTCTGCGACTTTTTTGAATCCTCCTTCAATAAGAAATTATGAAAATGCGTTTAGAAATGGTGCATGAAATGTCTTGAAAGGAATCATATCTCGCTGCAGTTTGTGATAAATTTAATTTCTACTCTTTCAAAAGATTATGGATAGGATAGAAAGTGTACCTAATCTGTTACTCACTGTAGAAACCCGCCGAGTGTCGAGTACGGGAATGTGGAGATTACATTCTTATGCATAAATCTATTAATAGATCAGTTGTCCTAGCACACTCAAAAAGAGAAACAAATGCTTTTTTGGAATAAGGTTAATAATTTGAAATAAACAATTAAAATATGCTTTCCACACTACATACAATATGCTAATCTGTTTCTAGGTACTAAATGACGCATAAACAGTGAAATGAAGTACCCTGTTTAAGAAAATGTGCTGTTAAAAACAATTCAACGAATAGATACTGTTTTAAATTACCGTTTTCGGATCATGAGGGTCGCCATCGTCAATTGCGTCTTCCTGCTTAACGAGTGCCTGGCGCTTTATATCAATTGGATATTCTTCATGCCAGATGTCATTCATTGAATTCTGATGATTATTGTCATAAAAGACGTTCTCAGGTGTATTCGAAGACAATAATTCATCGTCCGGTTCTATCTTAATATCCATTACAAGATTCTTCTCACTGAAGTAATAGTATATTACTTTATGCACTGAAGTAATGGATAGAAACACGTTTCATAGAATGATTTTACAATGGACCAGGGGTTATCAACCTTTTTATGCCTACCGCCCACCAACATCGCTATATTTCAATCCAGTACATGGGTGGAAGAAATCTTGAAGGAATTTAGGGGATTTGAAAAAACAAATTTTTATAACCAACACTTTGCTGACAAAAAAAGAGTGCGTATACATGTACCAAAACAAAACAGAAATTTTTAAAAATCAAATTCAATGACTAATGAGAACCTTTAGCCTGATGCTGTGTGACTAAATATTTTATATTTGGTTCAATTTTCGTCAAAAACAAACGAAGGTCTTTTCTTTCAATGATTTACGACGGTTTCTTTGCTTCACCACACTAAAATTTGATTCAACAAGATAAGATGTGGGAAAGGGTATTGAAATATCTTTTATTGTTCCCACGTTTCCGGATACAAACCAGGCAATTTTTTATTTTGGCAAAGTTTTTGGCTTCCGGGAATAACTCCAACAACTCTTCTTTATAAATTATATCGACCTCATTTAAATTTACGGTGTAAGGGTTTCTCATCCAATTATGTCTTTAAATTAATTTAAAATGTCTTTCAATCTGATTTTCACATGTTAAGGTCACTGTTATGGCATATAAGCCTTTCGATTTCTTCTGGTGTTATAGCTTCTTTTATAGCTAATAATTCGGGAAATTAATAAAATTCTCTCTTCAAAAGGTAACGATGGAGAAGATCAAGTTGTCCGATAAATAAGGATACAGTATTTTTACAACCAATGAGTGTTTTAATGGCACCCTTAAGCTGCAGGCTATTTAGCGATTCTGGTGAAAAGAAAGAGATTGCATTAACGGAATTCTTCAATAAATTATTTACGAATAGTATTTGAGAAAAGACACTATTTTTTATTTTGCAGTTGGCGCATCTCAAGCGTTAATGTACACAGTAAGTGAGCGTGTTCCCGTGATATTTTAAACGCGCGTCTGTTATCTTTAGTGATTGCGAGACCAAAACATTTTCTTTTTTGTTCGCAAATTCAGTACTACGTTTCACCATTGATAGCCGATCTCTGACGCGTGTAACAATATCCATCATTAAATTTGGATTATTGAGATTTTGTACACTTCCATGTATTTTGTCACTAACGACCCGGGTTTCGCCTTTCGGCATCTTCAGGCAGTTCGAGTCCATTCGTGTGCTCGAATGCCTGAAGATGCCGAAAGGCGAAACCCGGGTCGTTAGTGACAAAATACATGGAAGTGTACAAAATCTCAATAATCCAAATTTAATATTGAAATTCCATCAAGCACCCTCAGTCGATGTCTTAAATTATATCAATATCCATCATTATTTATCAAAAGAACTCCATTTTTTTTGCCTCGATTAAAATGTTATATTTTCCATTTTGTGTATCTATAAAAAAAATTAATTATTTATATAAAATGAAGAAAATTTTTTATTAATACATGACACTCTCATACTCATAATAGGGTCGTTTTGCCAGTGCTCGGTCAATTAAGAGTAATAAAAGAGATTTTGTCAATGAATGATAAATATGTATTTTTTCGCTCTTATTCCATTAAACTAATGTTAATTAATATTAAGTAATGTAACCAACTAAAAATAAAATAGTTTATATTGTGTCAAGCATAAAATAATAGAAGTTTACAAAAGAAATGCCAATTATCCCAGTGGTCGGCTCCCAAAATCGAACGGTCTGCCTTTCGTTGTCCAGTGTTCGGCCATCACTATGAAACTTCATGAATATCGCGAAATAATTTACTGATAGTAGACAGGACGATAAAAAACAAAATGATGCAAAGCATGACAACATAAACTATGTTTCGTTAGCGATCTCCATACACTATGAATTTGTCGAAAATTTCTAAGTAAAAGTGTGCTTTTTTTAATTGCGTATTGCATCATATAGGTCAGTATAGTGCAGATATACATTGGCAAGTGGCAAGACTGTCTACACGAATTTAAAAAATCGTTTTAAGCTCAAAAGGCCGACCACTGGCGACGGCTGACTTTAGGAACACTCGCCCTAGGTACTCCGTGTCCCATTAACACAGCTCAAACCGCAGACTGATCTCTTTTTTTTCACAGATTGATGACTTTTGTCTCGACCAACAAGAAGATGAAATTTAGTGTGTCTATTTGGGACAAAAATAATCTTCGAAAAACCATGACAATCCACTTAGGCAGTTTTCAAGTAATCCAACGAACTCAAATAGGCGAACAATAGCAAACAGTTTTTTTGTAGATCCTTCTTTTTCCAACAGTGTGTCCAATCTTAAACATTCTTTTTGCAAAAGACATATCACATTCATGACAAAACGCAAATAGAAAAATAAGAAGTGCTGTTGGTAGAGTATGGCGTTGATATATATTGGCAAGTGGCAAGACTACATACACGAATTAAAAAATCTTCTTTTTTAATAAATCCAGTATTATTTAAGTTTTAAGCTCAAAAGGCCGACGTTAGGAACAAGCAGCCTAAATTACTTAAAAACGGTGAACGGATAAAACCGTACAGGAATTCATATTTCCCCTCCTCCTGCTGTTGATATTATTCCAAAATATGTCTTGATATTATTCACGTCGCCAATTTTTACTACCACACTTTTGATCTCCCATAGAATTAATTATTGTCTATGCTAAATGGAATAATCATATTAATTTTAGTTTTTGGTAATGAAATTTCAATGCAACGTGTCACTTTATTATGTTATAAGCAAAGTTTGGTGGAAAGATTCATGTAATGGATATTAAAATTGAACCGAAAGATTTATATGAATCACAGAACGCCTATAATAATGATACGAATAACATCTGGAATACGGAATATTCAATTGACATAAAATACGAGGCACTCGTCAAGCAGGAAGAAATAATTGACGATGGCGATCATCGCGATGCGAACATGGTAATCTGATAAAGTATTAATTAGTTGAATCCTTATGAAAATCATACATTTTAAAAATAAGTATTTTAGTAGAAAATGAGAAGTATGTTGTATGCAATGCATATCTGATCGTTTCTTTACAATTATTGACCTTATTCCGAGAAAATGTTTGTCTTAATACTTGTCCTATGCTAGATCCATCCTTCCATCCTGGCTTTCTCTGTGAAGGACGGATTGTGCGACTGAATTTTGCCGAGTATTTAACGATCTTCGTGTTTTTACTTGTCGGTTCTGGCGTCACGGGCTTGAGTCCCAGTGCGGAAAGTATTATTATCCGTTTTTTTAATAGATTTATGGATGAAAAAGGTGATGCGTACATTCCTCTCCATCCATACATTCCTTAAAACGGTGCGTTTCTACAGCTAATAACAAACTGGCTACTATTTCTAACCTGTCCCCTTTGATCTTTGAAAGATGACACTCGAAACTATTGTTACGACGATTCACCATTACTAAATGCAATTTCATTTTTTTGAAAGAGGTTTCAAAAACGTCCCGGATCGTTAAATCGGAAGAAGAAATCCAATATCAATACTGCAAGGAATTTAAAATTGAAAAATTTGAATTCGGAGAGTGTTCATATTCGCAACAGAAACCGGAAACAGTAATTATTATCAATGCTCAATTTAATTATTTAATCATTCATAAATTCATTAATGCCTTACAACTTGGCATATTGGTAGATGCACATTTTAACTGTAGATTCTTTCGGATTCGTGGCGCAGTTGGTAACGTCGTTGTTTACGGTTACGGATGTCTCGGGTCCCGGTGCGGACAGTTTCATTAATTGATTGATGGATTTCTGTTCGTAGGCATTAATGTTTGTGATGCCTAAAATGTCCTCCAATTCATCCGATCCTTCATCTTCTTCATCTAGAATCTTAACAATAGTTTAAAATATAATGAATGGATCTTTTACTCAAGTACTAACCGACACGGAGAATGGTAGCCGTAAAAGTTGACCTGTAATAAGTTAATAGCATAATATAAAACACGTCCTGTGTTAATCAGATATAATATTGCCTATGAACGTCACATGTACGTAACTAATTTATATATTCGGTGATATTGATACCTAATTAATTTTAAATTAAACTTAATAAGCAGCTAATTCAATCGCTGGTTAATAACATTATTTTTAAATTTATATTTTATGGTTGGTGTATGTATACCGACCTTGAATTAAAGTATTAATCGCTTAACGGTGCTAATTTTAGTACAAACTTAAATTTGATAACTTAGTTATTCCTCTTGGTTTATCACTACGTGACGCGTTTCGCCTCTTTTAGAAGCATCTTCAGACTATACCAAACAGATAAATTCAATAACTCGGAAATGAGCCTCCTTTCAAAAGGCCTAAAATTTAACGTTACCAATAACAAAGTAGAAAAGTGTATCGAAAATCTAGCTGTGGATAGAGATGTTGCGTTATATAAAAAGTCTGAAGGTGCTTCTCAAAGAGGCGAAACCCGTCACGTTAGTGATAAACCAAGTGGAATAACTAAATAACCAAATATTATTTTATATTAAAAATGAACTTTCACAAAGTTACCTCATAATCCATAGAAAATTCTAATTTTAGTGCTAATTAATGGTGGAAAAGCATTGTATGTATAATATTAAAACTCTTTTCTTTATACTAATTACATAATTTTATAGCATGACCCTGTTTTACTATTCACGCACATTTTTACATGATGAGAAATATAATTTTATTATATATTTATTAAACCATTTACGCTTCGATGGCCTGCTAATGGAGGTATCTCAACAGAAGTTTCTATACAGGGACTGCTTGTTGCTCAGTTACTCAACCTCTCTTTTTCCTAAGAGAGTAGATATATAAGGATAATGCAAGAGCAAGCATAGTGCTACGCTTATCACTCGCTACATCCCGTTTTTAGGATCGAATGGGTGGGAGGGAATTTCATACATAACAAACATCCATACCTTCGAACAGAAATCGATTTATAAAATTGTCCGCAATGGAATTTGAGCACCAACAATTTTGATCACTACACCACGAACCCGACAAATATTTAATTTCCATCATTAGATAATGTTTGCGTTATTTGTAGACAGAGGCAGAATGTGAGTGCTGAATGTGTGTGCACATATTTTTCTATCAGCTGGTTGTAATGTTATTGTCAGTTTAAAATAAGTATTCACGAAACATTTTCCATACTGTGGATAAAATTGAACTCAATATTGATAGTATGGCTATATTATATATTACAAATTTTATTACAGTTGAAATTAATTAATTAATAAATTTCATGGTGTCCGAGCAACCAACGCGATCGCAATCTTGATATATATTTGTGACACGTGATAACTCGACCTGACTTGTTGACCCACCCCCATTATGTTCGCAAACATTGTACGAAAAGCGTTCAGCAAGTTAATATCTGATACACGAAAAACAAACATGTTAAGTTTTGAGGAACGTAAATTTATGATCAATCATCTGAGGTCACGTTGAAATTACGTGAAAACAAATGTAAATAATAATTTATTTCTTGCTGTACCGCAGACAGATTAATTGATTTCCAAATGTGATACAAATGAACGCTTCAGTGGGCGGGACTAAGAGTGCATGCTGGAAAGGTCATTTAAAAAATATAACAAAATAAACAATTAACATTTATTATACATTACATTTATGAAAAAAACCGTCATTTACTTTTTTTTGCTCATTAATCACTTTAAGAAACCCAATCACTAAAATACATACATAAATACCATCGGTGTGCGGTGGATGTAAATCTGTCTCAACTGGATTTTTTCTTATTTGCCGAGGAAAGCAAGAAGTGCATATTGCATCAATAAATCATCACATATTGCGTTTTTTCTTTATTTCAGTTGCCGTCTACCGGTGACGAGCGTGCAGCTACCATCCGCCAGCTACCAGCTACCAGTAGTGAACTATCATCGATGAACTCGTCTCAGAATCAATTACTTACTTTGCCATTTCTAAACGAACAGTACATGATCACGAAAATTCTACAACATGAAGTGGTCGCGGTTATTATAATGAAAAATTGTTTGTTTCATGAGAAAAATTTTGTATGCAGTGTTTGTTTTGATATATTCCGATCATCATATTTACTCAAGAAACATACAATAACTGTTCATGAATCAAAATTTCTTGCGAATAATAGATTAAATATATTAAAAGACAAGACACTAAAGGCGTTGAGTTGCGATCAATGCGATTACAAATCATCCTATTTGAATTGTTTAAAAATACATAAAATGTCACATACTGGCGAGAAGCCATTCAAATGTGACCAATGCGATTTTAAATGCACTCAGGCTTATCAATTAAAACCACATAAAATGATACATACTGGTGTGAAGCCATTCAAATGTGACCTATGTACTTTTAAAAGCGCTCATCCCTATCACGTAAAAAGGCATAAAATGTCTCATACAGGTGAAAAACCATTTAAATGTGACCAATGTGATTTTAAATGTACCCAGTCGCATCACTTAAAAACACATAAATTGTTACATACTGGCGAGAAGCCATTTAAATGTAACCAATGCGATTTTAAAAGTGCTTATTCTAAGCACTTAAAACGACATAAACTTGTACATATTAGTGAGAAGACATGCAAATGTGACCAATTGAATTCGAAATGCATCCATTCCCAAAAAAAACATAAAATGTTACTTACTGACGAGAAGCCTTTTAAGTGTGATGAATGCGATTATAAATCTATGCGTTCAGATGACTTGAGGCGGCATAAAATTAAACATTCAGGTGACAAACCTTTCAAATGTGACGTATGCGATTATAAATGCGCTCGTTCTGATCAATTTAAAATACATTACGTGCTACATATCGGCGAGAAGCCATTCAAATGTGACTAGTGCGAAAGTGATCGCTTAAAAACAATAAAACCAATGCCATTTTAAAAGTACGAATACGTTTGGTTTAATGACTCATCAAATGTCACACGGTGCCTAAAAATACTCACTTTGTTAAATTTGTTATCTTTGTCTAACCGTCTTCGTAAAGATAGATTAACTTCAAACTGGGAAACAAAAACTCATTTCGATTCGACTCGCTCCATAGCGGCAATGGAAGTAAGCATCAAATTTTATTAAATTTAAGATGTGTCACTCGTGTGTGAAACCTTCAACTATGATCAATACGATTTTAAATGTGTTTAAGCGTCTCGATTGAAAATACAAATTGAATCGTTATTGTACAATTTTTTTTTAAATTTTTAACTGTTAATTTTAAACATCATTTAATGGCTTTTTATGTTGAAAATCTGACACACTCCTTTTGTTATATGCTCCGAATCAACGTCACGACGTCTTTCGCCACCGTAACTTAGATATTAGGACTGAAGTTACTCGCGAATACTTAGTCAGTTTATCACGATTATTCATATGCACGTCACAGGACAACCGACGCGAAGGCGGGGCCTCGCGGTCATCCCGCAAAGCCGATCTTGCAAAATAAAGGTATCTCAAGGACAATTATTGTCATCGATGCAAACTTTCTAGACGTCTCGTGTCAACGCTTTTTGATTTTGAAAATTCTTTCTCATCGAGAAAGTGGCGTTGCGCGACAAACCAACGGCGCTTCGCATTTCGCGAAAAATCTCATTAGAAAAGTCCGACTCCGGGAGTCAGCCTGCGTGTTACAGTTTGGTGGCTAGTTAGATATTAACTTAATTATGTCATTTTTAGTCAACCGCTGAAAGCAGAACGTGTGGTCTTGTATCTGCGTGGCGAAATGCTTAAGTTTTAACCTAATAACCATGTTACCGCGCAGCGACTCGTTACATTAACGCTCTGCTCGAAAATTCCTACGTAAGATGCCTAGTCTCGACGTCGTTTTTTTGCCGGAAACGTTTATTGTGTTTTTTGTTAGTCCTGCTTTAACCTGTAAATTCTTTAAGTGTATGTATAACAACTAACTGAAGTAAAAGTCATTTGAATAAGTGAACTGGCGTGTTTGATTGGACCTGAGAAACATCCACATCATCATCAGTTTACTGGACTTACTCACAAATCTGATACATGGTTATGGTTTATATTTCATTGACTAATAAATTTACTTTTTTACACAATGACTCAATAAAGTAGTAAAAATTAGTTATAACACTTGTTTTGAAAGATAGCTGCCAGATTTATTGACAGCCACTCCGGCATATTTATTTTAAATTGTTCGTCTTCTTATTACATCTGAAATAGTATTTGCTTGAAGGGTTCTTTTTTATCATTTGACTGTTGCAATTGATGACCCATAGAAAAAATTTCTTTAAAGAATCGTGTCTGAGTATTTTGTTCTACGAGATGAAAATTATTTTTTGAATTTTAATCTTTCTTAACTATATCGACCACAAATTTGGAACACATTGTATTACTTCTAACAGAGCAATATCTTTATAACTGAATCTAACCATTTTCCTTACCTCTCGACATCGGATTGAATATCAGGGTAGGTCGGAGTTTAGTCTTCAACTCGCTCTCGCTTCGCCCCGTTTTAAGGATTGAAATTGGAACTAAAAACTAAATCATCGCCATAATGTGTTATTCATATATTTATTTATTACGAAATATGCCATTTTACACAATAAAGAAAAATGAAAAAAGAAGAATTGTGCTACATAAACATACTCATATAAAAAATTTAAAAGCAATATTGAAAGTTGGTCACTGAAATGTTCACCTTTCTAGGTCAGCCGAACAGTCCTTCATTTTTTTCTTTACGTTTGTACATAACGTATTTGAATAAAGAAATTATTTGACTTCATTTATAAACAGGTCCGTTCCCAATGATGATAAAAATATAATCCTGAACAAAGAATGAATGGATTCATGAATGAAAATATTGATTTATAGAAAAAAACTCCAATAGTCATACAAAAAAGAACATTTAATTTAAATCTTGAAGAAGATATATTTTAGTACCTATTTGATATTACGACACATTCGTAAAAAGTGTGCAACATACTACCTATACATTTTACATCGTCGATTACGTATTTGTAAATGATCGTACTAATAGGTATGTCAAAAACGCCTAAAATCTTCAAAAGCGAAAATAACACAGCACTTGAAAGTCTTTATTTTTGAATGTTTTAATTATGGTCGTACCAACCTTAGGTACTCATATTTCAAAAAATCTTTGTAGGTACGATTTGCATGCCTCCATTTTGCATAAGGTACCGTATTATATTGTTGAATATTTTTCAACTTGGTAAATAATGAAGTAATTTTTTTATGTAATCTTGGAATTGGTTTTACACTGAACGGTGATTCAATAATCTAGAATCTAGAGCATACATAATATTTCACTTGCATAGTGTGTTTGGGTGACATATTACAAAATATTACATAATTATGTTTTTAAGATTTCGTATTTAAAAAATCGTTATCATCAGGCATACCTACCATTCTTTTCAATCATAAATTATTGTCTATGTTTTGTCCATTCTCCCAATAGACTATTTTTGTCTATTGCCACGTGTATTTATATTTTAATTAACATTGCGTTTAGCGATTAAAATTTTCACTAAACGGCTCAAAATGAACATCATAATAGAACCGGACGACGCATTATTTCCATCGAGTGCACCAGAGAACAGTTATTACGACACGAATCCTCAGAATTATCTCAATGACAGACGGCACGAGGGTCATTCAACTGATGATAGAAACGACGCGCGCTTAAAGCAGGAACAATTCGAAGAAAACGAATCAAAAGAGGTAATTTTGAACTAATTATGTATTTTTTAGTTTAATTTCTTTAGTATTATAGTATCTGGCCAGTATTGTTTGAGAAACATTCAAGTCTATGTCGCGCATCGATTAGAAACTATTATAGTATCGCTTTGTTCTCGAAGACAATCGTTTGTTGATTTTTTTAAATTTAAAATTACAATGCATTATGTAAAATTCATTGAAACATAAATCTATTACAATAATTATCATACTTGTTAAAACATTAATTTCTACAAAAATTGTTTAGTGTATTGCCTTATTACTTCAGGCGGAATTACGTTAGCTTGTTTTAATTGTCTAAGAAAGAGTGATGAATTATCGTTTGTATAGTCAGTAAAGAGATGATTAGGAACTATTCTATTTCTATGAATCTGATGATGATGTATCTTCTATCTAGTAAAGAGGAATGCAGCTATTGTGCTTATCCTTTTCATCTCAGTGAATGGTGATGCGTCTTCCTGATATAATCTTGATGGTGGTGATTCATTAATCTCGAGCTTTAATGTTTTTGGTTAGAGCAGTGCTCAGCACTCCCGCCCGAAGGCATACGCGCGTTACACTGACCATTTTTTTATTTTTTATTTACCCTCGAAAGGAGGTCAAACTACCGATGTCCCAGACGGTCTAGAAGTTCTCTCTGCTAAGGCGTCGTGCGGTCATCTGCTTCTTTCTTCTGCCGGTCCGGGTCCTGACGCTGTCAATCAACATGAGGGAAGGAAAAGGGAGGGAATCAGGGGGGTTTGAGAAGTAATACCCTTCGAGGTGCAATCTGTGTGCGTGTGTTCGGTGTAATAGAGTTTTGATACTCGTGTTGGAATGGTCAGTCATGTCGCTGTAGAATTTCTTCGACAGCTTCACGACGTGTTCCAGGATAGGATCGATGTTAAGTTCTGTGCTGTTGCGGACAAATCACGGCGCTTTCGTGATTTGTCACAATGTTTTATTCTGAATAACCTGTAATTTCTTAATGCGGGTTCACGATAGCGTGGCCCCATATAGGGGCCGCGTAGGCCATGATGGGTCTGGTGATCGTGGTGTACAGGAGCAATATGATTTTTATGGCAAAGTTGCTCCGCCTGCCTATCATAGGAATCAATCTTCCCGTGACTTGCGATGCTTGGCGTTTTTTGACATCTTTGTGTCTGCTAAAATTGAGTCGGGAGTCGAGCGTGAGACCTAGGTATTTAACCGATTTGGCCCACGGTATGTCGGTGCTGTTCATTCGTACGCACTGAATATCTTTAGTGTGTCCGTTATTCCTGCTTGCACCATGAAGCTATTGGCGCACTCGTTTTCTGTACGAGTGCGGTGGCTCTGTTCCTGTTCATCGACCTGGCTAAGATCGCCGTATCGTCTGCGTATTGCGGAACGATAGTTTGCGAGTTACTTTTCGGGATCGGGATGTCGTGCGTGTACAGATTGTACAGAAGCCATGAAGCTTAAATAGCTTTTAACAAACTAATACTTGTAGAACTAAATGCTTTGTCATGTCTACCCCTTTGTTATAGAGATATACTGGATAAATGCCAATTCAATCTCATGGGTATTATTATATTTTTCTGTGACAAGAAGTGTCCGTTCTGAGACTTTATCTCGACCCCACAAATGATTTAGACAAACGCACACGGATGTTATTCAAGAATGTATATTTTTTGAATGGTGCCTTATTAGATGACAGTCGCATATTTTGCCTCGCGATTATTGAACCATTAGGGTAGGTCATTTGAATGCAAAATCATTATTATAGATTTGTACTTTTTATTCCCATAGTGTGTGTTAAAAGTTTACAAGAACATAAAACAAGAGGACGATTCTGAATGGGAAAATTACACAAAAATTTCTATTGAAGATGAGCGACTTTTTAAAGAGGAGCAGTTCGATGTCGGCGAATGTTCATATGCCGAACGAACACAAGCTCAGGTAATACAATTAACATTATTCTTAACTCCAAAGTATCGTAAACATAAAAATCGTTAGGAATATGTCGTGGAATAATTATTTTCTATACACCGTGAGTGGTGCAGTGGTCAACGTCGTTGGTTTCGGTTACGGATCCCGCCAGTTCGATTTCAATTTTCTTAAATGCCTTCTGTCGATAGCTGCTAACTCTTATTAGCCAGACTGGGCGGACTTATAAAGCGGATAGCCGCCGCTTTCTAATTTCGGCTCGTCGGCAACTCAGGTTATTGACTTGCGAGAATCCACTATGACGATTCACCAAAACTAAATGCAGTTTGATTTATTTTTCTTTTAGGATTTTTCAAAAAACATCAAATCGGAAGAAGAAATCCAATATCAAAACTGCAAGGACATTAAAATAGAAAATTCTGAATTCGAAGAGTGTTCATATTCTGATAAACAGATACCGGAAAAGGTAATAACCCTCAATAGGCAATTAGTCAATCATTCCATAAGTCATTAGTAGTCAAGGTCACTTCAATTCCAAGTACTTGGCATACTAGAAGATACACATTAAATTTTAACTTTCAATTCGTGCATACATTTTATTTTTATCACATAAAATATATGCCATTCGCATTTTTGCATATGTATGTACAATACAATTTTATTTTGTTAAACCATGGATAATATAATATTTTTATTAGTTGCGTTCCTGGCTATGAATCTTCTTTTAAATGTTTTTTAATAGTTTTCAAATATCTAGTTGACTTATGTCGAACACAGGAATCAAGATTTGCTGGTTCAAGTCTATTTCGCAAAGTATTCTGCACGCGTTCATCTGAGAAAATGTTTGCTCACAAAAATATGTCGAGACAAATGCTGATAATGCAGTGAATGCAATTTTTTTGACATGCTAAATTTGTGGTGATGACTATCAGCATAATGGTAAAAAATTTCTCATGACAAAAATAATATTTTATAAAATTATTTACCCATTATAATAGCGCCTATTCACTATTTACATATAATTAAAATAAATTTCGAGCGCTGTGTAGAGGCAGCTGACAGACACCGACTCAATCACAATGGAAATTAATAAAAACATATCTCCGAAAAATGATTACTTTTCAATACTATAATTAATTTTTTGAAATTTTTTTGTTAAAAACATATATAATAGAATTTCTTGCTGGTCTATTTTTTTTAAAAAAGTGTATTCAGTAAAATCCTTCATTAGATATCAGTCAAACTGCGAGAAAACGAACTCTTTGGTACATTTCAAAAATCTTTAAAGAATCGTTATATTCAATCAATTGCAAATTCCGTCAACACCACTTTCTTAAAAATAGTTCGTTCTACGATTTTTTTTCCGACATCAAACTTCGATAACCTAAAATAAACGCTAATGCGGTCACGGCGTAAAGCAAATAAAATCACTTCTGAAAAACAGTTGTCAACTCTGCTAGACAGGTTTGAAATTTTTTTTTTTTTTAAATAAAACACAATTCGTTTGTACTACTTCCACATATTTATAATGATCAGGACCGGTTTCGCTCATCACGAGCATTATCAACTGATGAGTTAAATATAATATAATGTCATAATATAATATAATTTTAAAATATAATGTCTTTCCACCAAGAATTGACAGTTAACACCTTAAAAGTGATTTGAAATCTTTACTATTTTCATTTGAACAAAAGTGAATAGAGTAAACAAATACTTTAAGAGTGCAATTATTAAAAAAACAAAAAAAATATTTCGACGTTTCATATGTTTTAGGCGAAAAAAAATGATACTGAAAATAATTTTCGCTAAATGACAGAAAAACCTACTTATTCCTCTTAAGGTGTCCATCCTTTGCGGAAAATCAATATTTAAAATTTTCGTCACTTTATCGTCCAGATGATACTGAATCGGACATTATCTCGTCTTCCCCAGAGTGAAGCAGTTGAACACATAAACAAACATAGCTCCCACGGTCTCGGGTGATCGTGAAGTTAATTCACCGTAACACTAGGAAACAAAATGAGCAACACGCCGCGGGACTGAAGCGGGCCATCTATGTCGATGTTGCGAGAATAATGTCGGGGGTTAAATTTCGTGAGGAACTCATAGATTAGGCAACGGACCAGGCAAGCCTTGTCATATCAGCGGTCAGGAGAGACGTTGGAACTGGCTGGGTGCGTCCTGCTTCGGTCTTCTTCCGACCGGTGAGATTCCGGTGTCCTGAAAGACCATCGGGTACTATTCATAGGATGTACTCGGCAGAGCTGAGAGACTGACATGGCATGGAAGGAAGCAAAACGATTGGCTAGTGACTGAATCATAGAGGCGTCACTTTGTGGCCATATGCTTCACATAAGGAGCGAATATGGGCGAAGAAGAAGAACATTTTTTCCTTTACACAGCAGAGCTCACGTCAGATGTCGCACGACTAGTTATGAATATTGCTTTGTAGAATACAAAATGTATTTTAACCCAAAAAAGTTACACATTGTTATGAATTTAAAATATTTTGAATGAAAAAAAAGGAATACGATGAAAACATGACATATTTGAAGATATTTACGGCTTTTTCTAAACTATGAAAATAACTATGTTATTTTCCTTTATATTGAGTTGATTTATAATTGAAAACACTCTATACACTCGCCAACATCTGACATAACGCCTCTTGCGCTCGCTTATCTCACGTCACGTAGAAATGCCGCACTATGTGAGAGAGTAGGTAACAAACGAAACAAACGACACATGACACATCTGTCTCGCTCGCCGCTCGAGGGATGACGGTGTAGGAGCGGGGAGAAGCGGGGTGCGGGCTTCAACACACTTCAAGGCCCGCGTCCTGGGATAAGGACAACAAAGGAGAAAACAACGGTTCCTTCCATTAAAACCCCGGTCGTTTATCCGTGTACTCATCTGGTTTAATGCAATTAGCTACAGTTTCACAAGACATTAGACACAACAGAATTACATACTTTTAATTTAAACTGTGTAAGTGGTTTTATAGTAATCGAAGGGATCAGGCGCTGCCGTGACCTCCCTCGGGAGCGGTCGGAACCCCACTCGCTCTGGCAGGATCGCAGGCGCTTCCCCCCCACTTCAAACTGCAAATCAACAACATCAACCAACAAATCCGACCCCCACCCTTAACGCCTCAGCAGGGGTATTACATTCTTAAATTTTCATTAATAGGAAGAGTCTGCAGATTGGTTTTGAAGACCCTGTCCGCCCCATAAGTACGGGGCGGTGTCATATGTTACGCGTGGCGTTGGGGGCAGTGGGTAACGCCAAAGCATCATGTAGTGTCATCTCGTGGGACATTTTTTTCCCTTTGTGATTACTATCAAATTTCTCTCGGTCGGAATGCCGTAATTAATGATAATTTCTGTTTTGTTTTTTGCTATCCTATATTGAAAGAGTTTTACCATGTTATATCCATTGGATCAACAAATCATCACATATTGTGTTTTATTTTTTATTTAAGTTTCTAACCACAGAAGATAAGTCTACACCTTCTTTTGAACTACAGAAACAATTACTTCCTTTGCCGTGTGTAAACGAACAATACATTGAGAAGGAAATTTTACAGAGCGAAGTGATCGCTGTGGTGAAGCTGGAAAACGGTTTGTTTCATGACAGAAATTTTGTATGCAGTGTTTGTTTGAATATATTCCCATCTTCAAATTTACTTAAGCAGCATAAAACTGTTCATATATCAAAACTTCATGTGAAAAATAAATCCGGTGTTTTAAAAGATGAACAACAAAAGTCGTTCAGATGCGACCAATGCGACTTTAAATCTATCCATTCTGGTTCCTTGAAAAAACATAAAATTTCGCATATTGGCGAGAAACCATTTAAATGTGACCAATGTGACTATGATTCCACGCGTTCTTACGACTTGAAAATACATAAAATGTTACATACTGGCGAGAAGCCATTCAAATGTGACCAATGCGATTTTACATCCGCCCAGTCTTGTCACTTAAACAGACATAAAATGTTACACACTGGCGAGAAGCCATTCAAATGTGACCAGTGCGATTTTAAATCCACCTATTCTGGTACCTTTAACAGGCATAAAATGTTACATACCGGTGAGAAGCCATTTAAATGCGACCAATGCAATTTTAAGTCGACCCTGGTTGGTAACCTAAAAAAACATAAAATGTCCCATTCTGGCGATAAGCCATTTAAATGTGATCAATGCGATTTCAAATCCACCTATTCTCAAAGCTTAAAAACACATAAAATGTTACATACTCGCGAGAAGCCTTTTAAATAAGATAAATGCAATCGACCCACTTTCTTACATTACAAACACAAAAGATTACATACTGGTGAAAAATTTTACATTGTAATAAAAGATTAACTTTAAACGTATCCAATGAAATTTTAAATGCATTTCTACTCTTTTCCTTAAGGTCACATAAAATGTCAGATAATGGGTAAAAATCATTTATTTTTAATAAATTCGTTATCTGTTTCTCCTTCCTTAATGATAGATTAATTTTTAACCCCAGGATCTTGAAAACCACGACTTTTTTACGAGACTCATTTATGTAAATTAAGCATTATCGCCAATCATCGACTTAATAAAAAAGCATATTGCAAGATTTGAAAATCGTAGCAATTTTTTCAATCAGAATATAATCGAGAGAAATATTTGTTGATTGAGAGTCGCAGCAGAATGAACTATTTATTTGATGTATATGTTTAGATGTACTTTTTTGTTTATAAATAATACAATTATTTCCTTACTTATTATGAATTAATGAAAAAAAAATATTTTTCAAACCACTTTTATAATAATAAACAAAATTATAGATATTTTCGCTTTTTTAAAGTAATATTTAAGGTAAGATTGTGGTACGTAAGTGTAAGAAAAAAACAATAATTTCGCTTTCGAAAAGCATATATTGAAAATATTATTGTGTGAATCATAACGGGCATGCAAAAGACGTTCTTTTAATTTCTGTAGTAAAATAAAAATTTTACTAAAATTCCGTTTTCTAGGTTATAATTTAAAAAAAATAATTTTGCTTAAATGTGATAATTATAGACAAAAAAGCGATATGGTACAGTCCATAAACTCATTCATTTGAAAATAAGACATCCAATACTACCGCTTAATATTATTTTTGGATAAATAGGTCATAAATAACGACCAATTTATTATTTTATTTTATTATAAAGTAATTGAAAGGATTATTCTTAGCGCCTGACAAATGAGGCGCCACTTTCCAGGACTGCTCGGCTGGTGGGAGACCTAGAAGTGAATACTTCGGAGACGAATTTTTTGTATTGATTTTTCGATGTTTTTATTTGTGAATATGTATATTAATCATTTCATATTTTTCTTTCCATTTTGTCAATCATGTTTAATTGATTTTGTTATAATAAATTAATATTTTCATATTGCATAACATGGTTTCAATGCCATGGTATGCGTTATGAAAATATTTTTATATATTAAGATCCATTCCAGTCATAACAAACCCTGGTTTTGTTTTTTAAGCTTACATTTAAAAGCATCCAGAACTGACAGAGAACAGATTTAATGGCAATGATTCTTGTTAACCAATTATCTCGCCAAACCGATTTATGGCCGTTAAAAATAAATCGGTTGCTAAGGTCGGTTAAGCTGAAATTAAAAAGCAGGTGCTTGCTAATAGCCTCGTCTGCCTGACAACAGCCATTGACAAAAGGAGGAGCCTAAATTGCTTGAAGTCTTTCTTTGGAGAACTCGGCCGACGTTTCCGCTCGCCGAGGCATCTGCCGCAACGCAGTCATTATAAATTGTTTTGGTTTGTTTTGAAATTGCATTTAATTTGAATTTAAAATCGTTTGTTGTCATCAATCGTATTATAACTTCAACGTAAATTTATGTGTTAAGTAAACGTAGGTGTAGATTCAATTTAATGTTTTACTGGTATTTTTTGTGTACCACCGCATCTTCAATAAAAGAAAGACATTAACCGGATTGAAGTGGTGTTTTGATTGAGATCCTATACTTCCTAGACGGTAATAACCAAGCGATCACCCTTCTTCAACCAGGCATTCTCACCTAATATATAATAATCATTATATTTCCTATTTCTTTGAAAATAGTGTTGTGCCACTGAATAAAATTCTGAATACGCTATATAATTTACACGTGGTTCTCACGAAGAATTTTTCCGTGACCGCATAATGAACATCAATAGTCTATTGGAAATGTCTCGTGGCCGCACCAAATTTTTCAATCGTAATTAAAATATTAGGCTTTTAAGCGATTCATACTTGATTATTTTTTAAACACAAACTGCCACGAGACAAGTTTGCGCCGCAGGCAGAAATTTTTTATGTTTTAATATAATTTTTTAAAAATATGTATAACCTATATTTTTTCTGTCCTGTTATTAACAAATGTTATATTCAATATTAATATATCCCGCAGGTTTGTTTTTCAAATATATCTAAAAATCATAATATATAGTAGTCATTAGATTTTTACACTTTCATCCTTCTGAATGTTTGTTTAAAGATAATCTCTTATATCTATTTTAACTCTGGGATTGTATCAAATTCCCTTCAAAATTAGAAAAATAAAGAATAACGTAATATGCAGATGCTACCATATTTATAAAAAAATTCATTGGATAATCATTGTCACACTTGATGTGTTTGTTAAATCTCTCGTCAATGATAATTTCACGATTGCAAAACGAACAGCGTAGTTTATCGTACAACAGACCGAACTTAATGCACTGCAGAAGACATTAGCCCCGACGGGGTCACCGTTCTGATCCCGTTTAATTGTTATCTAAAAAAGGATCTCTATTTAATCGAAAATACTTATTCATAACAAATACGTTTTCGAGTCGCATACGTACGCAATACGAATAAACAAATTTCGTATTTATTTTATATTACTCATTGTTTTTATATCAATATTTATTAATATAGATCACTCTGGTGACCGGACAAGAGAACCACTGATCTAGATTGTTAGTAGACTTGATTTATAATGTAAGTGTAGTCGACACAATCAAAATATTTACCTTCTTATATCCTTATCTCTGGCATTTGAATCGCTGAAAATGGATTCAAGCATGAATCATTGTTGTTTTTCGTATTCTTAAATTCCTTTGGTTTAGCTTCCACCAAACGGAAACATTGTTCGTTTCATTTCCTTCATACATACATACGTAGTTACATTATTTAATTTCATTTGTTTGCCTAAATTTTGTTGCGCTGCTGTCATGTGACCATTTTGGAATGATTAATTGAGTTGGTATTTACTTGCTAAAATTATTAAAAAAAGAAAATAAAATACATAGGAATCGTAACACAGCCAGTTGAAGATTACGATGAATGAAGGATTCAAAAAGTAGGTTAAGTCAACATTTTACATTAATTAAACAATAATTATTTAATTGAGAGCTTGTGTTGAACAAAAAATCTATTGTTACTATTTATTGCATATGTGTTGGCTTAAGCGGAGACACAAATAAAACAGGTAAAGGTTCGTATTAGTGGACATTGCCTAAAAATGCATTTTTTCACCAAACACTGCGCGATATGATAAAATATAGGTTAGAATAGTCTTTTGTCACTTTAAATATGCTCGATAACGACGAAAGGAAGCATTATAAGACTGGTTTATCGCGTAATAGTTGCATATGTCAAACTTTATTTTTTCAGCCATGTTGGATAAAAAAACAGAATTGCCAACCTAAAAACCAAACATATTCATGTGTTTGTGAAACCAATAAGATACTAAATTAATGTTCTGACATATTCAATTATCTTTATTTTACGTATCCTGGTTTTAGTCTGCCGGCGATATTCAACGTAAAATTCGATGCTTACGATTAAATTATGTATTTAAATGTGTTAGAATATATAATTGTTATTAACTTTTATACTCTCAAACATTAATTAGGCGGATCCTCACGGCGCGCGAAAACAAAAGACTATTCTGGTTAGGTTAGGTTTATATATTATCATTTCGCGCAGTGTTTGGGGAAAAAAATGCATTTTTAGACAATGTCCACTAATACGAAACTTTACCGGGATCACTTTATTTTTTGTGGAATGTATTTGTTATAAGTGAAAACTATTTTTTATGAAAGTGAATATGGTCTAAAGAAAAGTGCATTTCATTGTAAGCCGAAAATATATCCAACCTCTGTCGACGAACTTCAAAAATTTGACAGATCGTGGACAGAGACACGTATCTAGCAGAGCGAGAAGGGAATAATTTATTTATACTGTCAATATTGCCGTTATATTGATTGCGTTCGATATTCAAAAATGTTGGTCGTCAACATACCCTTTGAAAGACACAATTATTAATAAACATGACTTTCTTGTGCCACTGACGTGTCCAAGTTGTCGGAAGTTTTCGCTCCTCTCAGTAAAAGCCTCAATGCGTCGTAAGCAAACCATGATGTTTCATCCCGTCCACCACCGGTGCTTTTTGATGTTGATATTTTCTTTCTCTCTCGAATAAATTGCGAGCGGAGAGTGTGCACTTTGGCCTCCAACTCCCTCCTCGGCAATTTCAGCGCTTTGCTTATCTCGTCCCATGCGTGGTTTTTCTTTAATTTATTTTTGTAGTCGTTGTTTTTCGTGTCCCACAACAATGAACGACTTCGATAGAGCTTGATGAGTCGCAGAACAATCTCGTTACTCCACATAGCTGACATGTTGAGCGAAACTTTGCAAACGTTCTTTATTTAATAAATTCATTTTCCACCACTTGCGCTTGTCAGACTATTGAGAACAGGCGCACCGCAGAAGATTCTTTGCTGAAGTGACCCGTCGAGCTGTTCTTTGATGGAGTCAGAAGCTTAATATTGGCCTACCATTTACCTTACATCGCCTAGATGACGCCTCTTAGCTCGCTGTAAAAGTAATGTATAAGAGGCTGGGTTTCGTAATGCCATCATTGCAATAATCTAATTTTATACAATGTGATTTAAAATATTGTAACATGTAAAAATGGTTTCCGAGCATATCAAGGATATACTGACAGTAAGAATTTTGTAATAAAAAAGAGTTCCGAGAAAATTATCGCATTTAAAGTATTACTTAATTTCAAAGTAATCTTTCCAATAATAAATTTGTGTGGGAAAGAAAGCGGCGTTACGTCTAAAATAGGTACTTTTAAATAGAACCAAAACAAGGTTATCATTCGTGCGTTGATGAAAAATGTCATGAATTTTATCTATTCAGCAACATTGATTCGACTCCATCTTTTTATATTAAACTAGTGAGTACCCGGCATGCGTTGCAATGCCACTCAAAGAAAGAAGGTGTGTTTTAATTCTGTTTATTGAAGTGCTTTTGGACGTACGATATTTTTTGTTTTCTTGTCCGGTGCGTACACGAATAATTCAGAAGGTTTTCCGAGATGACGCTATGTGTACGAATTTGATTCTCTATTTTAGATTTTATATATATCTGGATTGTGAGATTGATTTTTATTTATAATAATAAGACCTATTGTACATTAAAACATTGAGAGTCGGGCTCGGGCCTGATTGTACTGTGCATATAGTCATCACGCAAGTACAAGCAATAACTTGACAAAGTTTTATCAGAATCGGATGAACGATATGACAGTGCATAAAATACAAACAAACACACATTGATTTTTATATATTATATACATGTATGTATTGTTAGAATTATCATTAATATGGAAATATAAAATTATTTATCTACAATACATTAATAGGTAATAATTAATTTTTACATATATTTACATTAGAACTCATTTACAGATATTGTTTTAAAACATTTAAACAAACTTTGAGTGTCGCCCAAAATGAAAAAAATTGCCTCCATCCCCTGGAAACCTCGAGCGTACCGATAACGCCGACTGCATTCCCTCGTTGGATTGCTATGCTTATTCGCTGTCTATGGTATTCACTTGAGTGGCACTCACCCGTCCTGTCCGTCATTCTTAGACCAATTTTCGTCCCCAGGTACTGAACGTCTCAAAACCCAATGGACAGAAAATGAAATTCGGCAACAGACATTCGTATTTTTTGGATTTGCTGGTTTCAGCCGTGAGAGCCGCTGAGCCCGATAACTCAGCGAACTTATTCACGTGAAATGCTGCAATTGTATCCACGACAGTGGCATCCCAGACCATACATCGCCCCTCTCTCCAGGGGATCATCGTAATGCCGTCGCGCCTCCTGCCATCCTGGCAGCAACTACCCATTGGTTCCAGTCTCAATTTGTCGTTAATGGCAGAGTGCCGATTGCGACAGCTCAAGCTTGTTGTGCAAACAAACTCATTAACGGAGTGGCGAATTGCCGTTTTCCAACTAATATTAGAATTACCAGTTACGTCATTTTTTAATCTAGGGATTCTATTGTGTTTGTTCAGCATGTTCAACTCGCCTTTTTAAAAGAGTTATAAATAATTGGACTTTGTGTAATATAGTATTGACTTGGTAGACTCAAACTTTGATTTTAATAGTTTCCACTTAGTCACAAATTCTTCTAGCAAAGTGAGTTAAGTTTTAATAGGTTATGTTAGGGTTGGTCTGTGTAACGTATTCTAATGCGTGGACCAAAGACAATTTAGGTGGCCTAATTTAGGATAGAAGAATAAGTGCCATTTCATTACACTTTCGTACAACTATCGATTTGAAAGTGCGAGTAAAAACTATTTTATCTATTTTAAAGTATATTTTATTATGTGGGATCAATTTATTTTTAGTGAAAAAATTTGTTTTTTTGTCGAATGTATTTGTTATAAGTGAAAACTATTTTTATGAAAGTGAATATGATCTAAATAAAAGTGCATTTAATTGTTAGCCCTTTTAAAATAACTTGATATTCGTATTATCTAATTTTTATTTTCAATTCAATTTTATTTTTGGTTTTAAATTACTACTTTTAGTGTGGGTGGACCGCCATCAATAATTTCAAAAGCAGGTCACCCGTAGTGGACAAAAGTTTGGCCACCCATGATATAGAGAATAGTTAATTAAATATCAGTTAAATTACATAAATAGGAAGACTTCATTTCATGTGTTTATTAAAAGACAATTATTTTAATGCAAGTTTTTTGAATAACTTGCTATATTTAATATATAATACTATAGCCATATAGCCACTATACTCCATGGTTTTATTTTCCAATTTACAGATTCATTAAAATTCAGTTTAAAAATGTGACAATTTGGTACTGAAATATATAATTACATAGGTCTGTCAATACACTAGGTCCAAAAATTGAGAGTGGCAAAACGTGGCATCGAAAGGTGCAAGTTGGATATAACGCGTAAGGACCGCAGAAGAAACGAATATCGACTGTGGAAAGGAAAAAGGACGTAACCCATACAAAATATTTTGTGTATATCCCATAAAAACGTGTATTAAATTAGTTGTAGACATTGTGACTATCGAAAAAAAAATATTTTGAATAGACAGAAGGATAAGTTCTTTTGCCTTTCTAGAGTCGATATATTTTATATTTTAATACAAATATAGTGTATTAGCATGTTTTATGTGAGCTATACACAATATTTTTTTTGTGCGGCTTACGTTCTTTTTTCTTTTCAGAGTCAATATGTTAAGGAAGATGAGTAAGATATGTAATAGAGATCACCAGATTGATGAAATGGTAGTAAGCGGACAATCTCTGATCGAATGCAGTCATCCAGTGGTACCCAAGGGGTCCTAAGCGGCAACAGGGGCGCCCTAACTGGATTGCCGCAACTGTCAGGTTCGATGGAAGTACGCGGTAGCGAAAATAAAGGAACCGAAAGAGTGAAGGCCTTCATCCAGCACTGGATCGACCCCGGTTAAAAACGATATAATTAGATTGTGAACAATTAAAAGGTTTTTCCTCCAGTGTGCGTCTATTCGTGTCTCTTAAAATTTGATGCATGCACAGATTTGAAATCGCAAAATTCACATTTGAAAGGTTTTTCACCCGTATGAGTCATTATATGTGTTTTTAAACTTTCCTCTCGACAACATTTGTATTCGCATTGATCACATTTAAACGGTTTCTCACCAGTGTGAGACATTCTATGTTGTTTTGATTTGGAAAATTCAACACATTTATAACGACATTGATCGCATTTAAAAGGCCTTTCTCCAGTATGTGTCATGTCATGCTTTTTTAACGCATTCATATACGCAGTTTTAAAGTGGCGTTTGTCACATTTAACAGGTTTTTCTCCTGTATGAGTGACTTGATGCAACTTTCACTGCGACGCCGAACAGATTTAAAATCACAAACATCACATTTAAATTGTTTTTCAATCGTATGTGTCTTTTTATGTCTATTTAAAAGTGACAATCGTGTACTTTTATAATTACATTGATCACACTCATAATGTTTTTCGATGGTTTGCGAAATGACAATGTTTTCTTCGTTTCTATAAGGCGTTGTAGATAATTGATTATGAGAGGAGCTATCCGATGGTAGTTCAGGAGTTGCTGAAGACTTGGCGTCGGTAGTTGGGCACTATAACAAAGAGAAAAATGAATATTTGAGAGTTATTCAATTTACATATTATGTAAACAGTCCCTGGTCGATCATGTTTATTACTATAGATGTACTAATGTAACTTGGCCGCTAGTGGGTGCCACCGTCGCGTTAGAAATGTTGCATACTCAACCAGAATTAAAATTTCAATAAATTACAAAACTGATATTTTAGCGACGGTTATTAAAAGTAGACAAGATATTTATTTTGCATTAAAGTTTTCATGAATTGATGGTGTACCTAGCCCTGTCGCCCTTATCCTCTATTTAAAGAAAGCAATAGAAAATTTGGATTATTGAGATTTTGTACACTTCCATGTATTTTGTCACTAACGACCCGGGTTTCGCCTTTCGGCAACTTCAGTCATTCGAGCGAACGAATGGACTCGAACTGACAGACAGTAAACAGTGTCTAACGTGTATATAGAAGGCACAAATACGACAAATATTATTTACGAGATAAAATATTATAAGTCTAGGATCCACACTGATACCTGAGATAAAATTTCGAGAATCGCCTTGATTATTATTTTGTAAACAACGCATTAACAGAGTAGCGAATTGCCGCTTTCCAACTATTTTTAGAATTACCAGTGATTTTACAATTATAATAGCATTGTGGGTTTCGACGGGAACATCATTCCACATTTAGTGACATCTGTTAGGTGTTTAAAATCTCAATAATCCAAATTTGATATTGAAATTCCATCAAGCACCGTCAGTCGATGTCTTAAATTATACCTAAATAATTATTTCTACATTAAAAATCGTTTATACTTGCATAATACATTGCATTTTACCAAATAAAAAAAGATTTAGGGGAGGGTAGTAAAAAACATGAATTGATATTATATTGAGATTTATTTAAAGAAAAAAGATCAACCACTTAGTTAAGTTAAGGAGATTCTATGTCCGAAATCCTCTCGTCTAACTGCTCTGGACTCATAGATTCTGCTGAATACTGGCTCTGATCACATCGTGACGCAGAACGGTATTTCCCCATGCGCGCTTTAATTATTAATGCATTAATATTATATTTCGCCATGAGAACAGAGTGCACATCGTGCAGCTCGCGTAACTCCGAAGCGACATATTGTCCGTAAATAAAAATTCGTCCTGCTTCGAATTCTGCGCGTTTATTTTGGCGTTTCGCTCAACTTTATAGGCCTCATTTAATGTATCTTCGTATAGAGTGGGTCTCTTCTTCCAGGTTTTCGATGGTTTTGAAGGCGGAGGCCGAGGAATCGTCTCTGTACATTCATAACTAGGAAACGATATTGGTCATTGGAGTCCAGGGATATTGTCTACAAAAATAAAATCTCATAAGTAATTGATTGAATTGACTGCATCCAGCATTGAACATATGACCTATTGCATGTTGCTAAATTGCTTCAGCTCTCTTATTCGAATAGAGAAGGGATAGAACTAATACAAGACTAGTGATAAGCTTATCACTCTCGCTACACCACGTTTTCAGGATAAGATAGGTAAGAGATTTTTTCGGCCATCAAAAACATATTCATGCTTACAAACAGAAATCATTTTATGAAACTGTCAGTCACGAAACTTGAACATGAGACATGCCCAACCGTAGTCGACGATGTTAAAAACTGCACCATGGAGCCGACAAAGTAAGTATTAAGTACTATATGTTTAATACTTCCTTAGGAGGTATCAATTAAAATTATATGAAATGATATATTTGTCGGCCTCTGTCGTCCAGTGGTTAGTGTTTTCCTTAGCGATCAATAGCAAATTTAGATTATTCAATTTTAATTTGTCATGTTGGACATGAATAACATCTAAAAATTCTCATCGAGTTTATCTCGTATGATTTTCTAACTTTCAAAATATTTATAAAAATAAACAAACTCGCGCGCCGTGAGAATCCGCCTAATTAATGTTTCAGAGTATAAAAGTTAATAACAATTATATATTCTAACACATTTAAATACATTTAATCGTAAGCATCGAATTTTAAGTTGAATATCGCCGGCAGACTATAACCAGATGACACACCCTGGTTTTTGTTAAGTATAAATGTCATTAGTGTCCAGAACTGAAATCACCCAGCGGCAACAGCAATAATTCGCAGAATCGGCCCAAAGCTTGTTACCATGCCGCCGGGTACGTCCGCTGGACGAGTCCATTTTACGGAAAAGTGTAGCTCCGACGGTGCAGGGAGTTTTGTTTTAAGTATTTGTAGACAGTCGATAACCATCTGCCGAGCCGGACGAGTGAGGTCTCGTCGCGGCGGAGGTGACGTGACGATGTGAATTGTTTGTTTTTTTTTGATTTGCATTGGACTTTATTTAAATTCGTTGTGTCATTTGTATTATAACTTAAAGTGAATTCAGTTGCTAAGTAAATGTAGAATCAATTTCATGTCTTAATATTTATATATTTGTGTAATGAAAACCACTGCATCTCTGATGGAAAAATAAATATGTTTTGAACCGGATTTGAAATGGTGTTTGTCTGAGATCAGCCCTTCCAGGACTCCGGATAACCAGCCGCTCGCCTCTCTTCGATCCGGGGTCTTCTCACAGGATACGTAAAAAAATAACGGTAGTTGAATGTCGGAATATTAATTTAGTATCTTATTGGTTTCAAATACACATGAATATGTTTGGTTTTTAGGTTGGCAATTCTGTTTTTTTATCCAACATGGCTGAAAAAATAAAGTTTGACATATGCAACTATTACGCGATAAACCAGTCTTATAATGCTTCCTTTCGTCGTTGTTGAGCATATTAAGCTTGACAAAAGACTATTCTATCCTATATATTATCATTTCGCGCAGTGTTTGGTGAAAAAATGCATTTTTTGACAATGTCCACTAATACGAACCTTTACCATAAAACAACAGTAGGTAATCTTGTGAGGGCTTTTCATTTTGAGATAGTAATTTGCATTTTCTTTATTCAACTGTTTTAGTAAACTAATGTTAGGTACTCGATTTTGGGCATGTCAATTTCAATTTCAATAATGATCGAGGGAAGTCCACCAGAAGACTAAATAACTATTAGGGGACTGATTTGAATTTAAATTAATTCCTTTTAAGCCGAGGTAGTAACTCTTGTAATATAACCAAAATAGAAACCTCAAACTAAAAAATATCTACTTCGACGAATCAGATTCACCTTAACCTTCGTGGTATAGGAGATTGAGCGTGCCTTAGATCCTCACTGGGTACTTAGGCCACTATGGGAGGTTTCGTACTATCTGCAAATAGTAATGGAAGGCGTGATAATGATTGTGTTATCTACCACCGTACCGAGGACTGTGTGACAGTTACACCCTAACAACGTAGCATCGTTTTATCTACGCTCTCAAAAGAACTGGTTACTGGCCACGGTCAATACAGTGGCAGGCATTAGGTTTTCCCACAGTTTATTAAAAATAGTAGCTACGAAGAATAATAGCTTAGATGTTTTTAAAATATTTGCCAACCGCGTGGGCTATTTTTCAATTCGGATCGATTCAATCGCAAAGTTATCCCCCAGTTACCTGGGAAGGTATATGTGTGTGAAAATTACCTTATTTAGTTTATGAACCAATTGTTTCTAAGCCTGGAATCTTGGGGTTGTATTCATTCGAACCGGGTACCGCAGACAGTCGTCATTGACCCATCAGTTCTTTTATAACCTTATTGACAACATAGTTTGATAAGATTGAGGATTTGACGATTTGAGCCAATTTTCTATAAAGTAAAAGTTATAATGCTTCAAATAAGACACTTGAAAAAAATATTTATTTTTAAAAATCAAAATTATTTAAAAATAGTGTTTCCAATATGCGTTGAACAGTATTTTGTTTGGGATTTGTATTGTTGTCTATTACTTAAGCCTCAAGGTCCATTCTTGCTATTACTTTAAGAATGCGAAAATATTAACCTGTACATATTATTCTTTGCATATCTAGTTTTATATTGAAGACAGAGATTAATATATAGTTTTCAACTTTTATTGATATTTATAAAGTAGATCTCCGTTATAATGAGGGAAAAATATCTGAATATGTAATAAAATTCATAAACATATAAACATAAGTCGATGGCTATTTCATAGAGACAGACAGTAGCTGAGACAAAATATTACAAATAATTCCGCTCTCACTATGGAGCTTGTGTAATCGTTGATTCTAGTAAAAAAAGGTGGTGATTTAAGGAACCCAGGCTTAAAGTGTAATACATCTTTAAAGAAACGGTTAGAGGAAGATGCAGATTTAAAGAAATGAATGATTTTTTGAGTATGTACTGACTATTTTTTATTTTTTAACCGGGTTGTATACGTACTTTCAAAATTGCATTGGTCTTATTTAAACGGTTTTTTCACCGGAATGTTGTCTTATTTTATGTACTTTTAAGCCAGCTGGGCGAGTAGATTGATAATCACAAAATTCGCATTTAAATGGCTTTTCAGGCAAATGTATCAGTTTATGTGCTCTCAAGTTACACGGACGCGCAGATTTGTAATCACATTGTTCACATTTGAATGGTTTTTCTCCAGCATGAGACAATTTATGGAATCGTAATGAAGCTTCGTACACAGTTTGAAAATTGCATTGGTCACATTTGAACGGTTGTTCGCAGAGATGTTGTGATTTTCTATGTGCTTTCAAACCATGTGCCCGTGCAGACTTGTAATCACAGTATTCACATTTAAATGGTTTTTTTCCAGTATGAGACAATTTGTGGAGACGCAATGAAAGAGCATAAACTGTTTGAAATTTGCATTGGTCACATTTAAACGGTTTTTCGGAGAGATGTTGTGTGTTTTTATGCGCTTTCAGGTCACGTGGACAGGCAGATTTATAATCACACAGTTCGCATTTAAATGGTTTTTCAAGCGAATGTTTCATTTCATGCTTTGTTAAATCACCCGATGTAACACATTTATAGTCACACTGTGTACACTTGAACGGTTTTTCTCCAGTATGATACATTTTGTGTAACTTTAAGTAATACATATGTGCAGTTTTAAAATCGCATTCGTCACATTTGAAACTTTTTTCAAGCGGACGTTTTAACTTATGCATCTTCAATTTATAGCATTCCTTTGATTCGACATCGCCTTGATTGTTTCTGAACACCTTTAGAGGCTTATCAGTTAAATTAGGGGAACAGTTTTTGTTGTGAACAGTTACATGTCGCTTAAGTAAATATGCAGATCGGAATATATCAAAACATACATCGCATACAAAATTTCGCTTATGAAAGAGACCATTTTGCAGCAATACCACAGCGACCACTTCGCGCTGTAAAATGTTCGTCTTTATGTATTGTTCGCTTGAGTTTGTCGATGGTAGTTCAATAGAATCTGTAGACTTATCATTGGTAGTTGGAAACTAAAACAAATAAGAAAACACGATATGTGATGATTTATTCATGCAATGAGCACAACTTAGTAGAACTCGGTTTGAGATTTTTTTAAGTCACTCGTAATCGAAAACAGGAGAAAAGAAATCACAAACACCAATGTCTAACATATCAAACGTAAATGCACTTTATCATTATTGTATATTAACCTTGCCGAGATCGTTGGAACTATTATGATTCTTTAGGAAAGAATATAATATGGGTAGTGTTGCGAAAAATCTCGGAATATGAGAAAATTGGGAAAAAAATGAAGTTGCCTGTTAATCAGATATTGAATATGACACACCCTGGGTTTTGTTAAGTATAAGTGTCATTGGTGTCCTGAACTGAAATAGGCCAGCGGCTACAGCAATATTTCGCAGAATAGGCTCTTTCTTGTTGCCAGGCGTTCAAATAGCCCCCGGTTAAGTCCGCTGCACGAGTCCATTTTTACGGAAAAGGGTAGCTCCAACTTTGCAGGAAGTTTTTTTTTAATTTTTGTGAACAGTCGATTACGATCTGCCGAGCGGGACGAGCTGCGCTCTCGTGGCGGAGGTGACGTGACGATGTGAATTGTTTGTTTTTGTGTTTTGATTTGCATTGGATTTAATTTAAATTCGTTGTGTCATTTGTATTATAACTTAAAGTAAATTCAGTTGCTAAGTAAATATAGAATCAATTTTATGTGTTAAGATTTATATATATGTGTAATGTTAAACCACTGCATCTTGAATGGAAAATAAATAAGTTTTTGAACCGGATTTGAAATGGTGTTTGTCTGAGATCAGCCCTTCCAGGACTCCGGATAACCAGCCGCTCGCCTCTCTTCGATCCGGGGTCTTCTCAAATAATTTCTTTACTTCCATCTATATCGTCGAACGTATAACTCTTCATTAGCTAAAGTTTGTGGATAGAATGTAAACATTCATAAAAAATGCCACGTTTTTTAAGCAAGTGTTAACAAATGCAAAAATTATTTAAAGTTAACATGAATACATACGGTTTCTTCCAATATTACCCAATTTTCCCATGCCAGTTTATGCCCGGGTTTTTATCCGGGAATAAACTCTCATCACTAAGTAAGGGTGAACGAAATTTGAATTGAGTTGATCATAAAAAATACATGACTTGCTCAAGCATCGTTCGTTTTTTCATAAACAACATCGATTATGAAGACTATCTTGGGCATTTCTGAAATTAATTGTCCAAAAATTTTTAAAGGAAATCTCGCTTCCTGGATTTTTTCACATTGCATTAAATTCGTTCAAATTATCGGAAATTCTGCAAGACAACATTTAGATCTTTTTGGTAAATGCCTGAATGATTTGCTCTTATATTGAATCATCAAAAGACGTGTACATAGATATTATGATTGACCGTTATAGCTCAACGAACAATTTAAAATTGGTACTGTTGGCAGTATTAAGTCACCTACAATCTACCTACTTATCTAGGATGGCTGTACAGATTTTATGATAATGCTGATTATTATGGTAATTATTTTCTCAAATCATATATGTCCCTTCCGGTCCAGTGTAAGGATAAAGATGGAGTCATATCGTACCATTTGTTTACTGATATAAATTTAGTTCGCTTAATGATCTACATGACGATGCTTCTCAGAGAAGCGAAAACCGCGTCACAATAAGAGACACGACCAGTGGAATAACAAATATGCCAATATAAACCCTTTGAGGAATGATATTTCGTTAGTTGATAATGCTCGCGATCGAGGAAAGCGGTCCAGATGTATTGAAAAAATGTGGTCGTCTAAAATAAATTTTATTTTAATGTTTTTCACAAAGTTACTGACTATTATCATCTTACGTGTAACTTCTAATACGCCAAGCTGAATCAAAGAATGATTGAATAATTGACATTGAAAAAATTACCTTTTTTGGTTTCTCTAGAGAATATGAACACTCTACGAATTCAAAATTTTCTATTTGAATTTCCTTAGTGTTTTGATATTGGGTTTCTTCTTTTGAATTGATGTTCTGCGACTTTTTTGAAGCTACCTAAAACAAAAATAAATGATATTGCTTTCAGTAATGGTGAACCTGCTCGTGATTAAATCGCTTAATGTCTCATCTTTCTAAAGTTCAAGGATAGTACCCTATGGAGAGGTTGGAAATAGTACCCAGTTTATTATTCATTGTAGAAACGCACAGCTTTTAGGATTGCATGGCTTGGAGGGGAACGAAACAAAACATTTTTATCCATAAATCTATTAAAAAATCTGGTTATATTATCCGCACTGGATCTCAAACCCGCGGACGCCACAATCGAGAAGGAATAACACAAAAGAGCGTTTAATACTCGGAATAATTCAGTCGGACAACCTGTGCTCCATGGATAAAGCTAGTATCGAAGGATGGATCTAGCACATGACAAGTTTCTTGCAAGAAGGTCAGTAGTTGTAAAGAAATGATTAACTATGCTTGATATACAATACGATACTCATTTTCTACTCGAACATGAAATAAACGCCGCAAAAAATGCAGTTAAAATATATGATTTTCGTAACGATTGAACGAATAAATGCTGTTTGAGTTTACTATGTTCGCCTCGTGATGACCGCCATCGTCAATTATTTCTTCCTGCTTGAAGAGTGGCTCGTGTTTAATGTCAATTGAATAATATTCTTCAGTCCAGATGTCATTCGTATTATGCTGATGATTGTCATTATTAAAGGCGTTCGATGCCAATAAATCATCGTCCTGTTCAATTGTATTATCCATTACAAGGTTTGTGTCACCCAATTATTAGCTAATGAAATAGTAATCTGACATTTGTCGTAGAAAAGTTCTTACCATAAACTAAAATAAATATGATTCCTTCATTTCGGCATAGACAATGATTAATTCCGTGAAAGATCAAAAGTATGCTAATAAAATGTGAAAGGTAATTATATTTAAAACCTGACTTGGAGAAAGAGAGAGAGAGGAAACCAAGTATTTTTCAATTAATCATTTAAGAATGAGAGTATTTTAATTTAGCGTGTCGGGGTCCGTGGCGCAATTGGTAGCGTCGTCGGCCACGGTTACGGATGTTTCGTGGCATAAAATAATGCTATTCAAAGCTTTTTAATTGTTAGAAAATATTTAAAGTCTACAGTAAAGATAATATAATGTAGGTATATTAAAACGATGTAGCAAACTCCACGTCGGTTTGTTTTTCAGAAACCACAAAAAACAGATTTACGGGAGAAATCATTGTTAAATAGCAAACATTATATTTACAAAAATGTAAGTGAGCAGTTTATTTTTAATATAATATTGACTTTTGGAGTCTTGAGATCTGCATTTGATATTGAAGTAGGAAGATTGCTGTTCTTGTTGCTTACTCTTCTGAAGTTTGCTGTTCTCATCATTAAAAACAGCATGGCATGACGTCACCAATAGTGATTATTATGCTCCAACGCAGACCTTTGCAGATTAAAGCACTACGCTTAAAAGATTTATTCATAATATGAAATTTACAGAATGTACGGCAGTGGTCGTAACTTTTGATCTACGGCAATGTTAGAACCTCAAAATATTTTTTGTTTATTTTATTATTTTGCGGAATGTTTGATGACAAACAATACCTATGTGACAATATATATTATTGGTGGACATGATTTGCAGTTTGGTTGAAAATATATAAGCTAGAATTCGCAAAATAGATGAACGTGAATTAAAGTGATGTTAAAGAGACACTGGTTCTTAGAAGAAGCTTCATCTTCACCTTCGCTATGGTTTGCTATTTTCATTGAACAACATCAGTGATCAAACTTCCTGATGACTTTCTTATGTTAAAAATTTGCTGATGATTCTGCTTTGGATAGGAGGAAAAAGAGGTGGTCAATTTGAATAATAATAATTTGGCGAACATGTTTCATAAAATCAATAGGTGTAGAATTACAATTACATTTTTGAAGCTGAAAATTATACAATGATCCTTATTTAACCAAAGCTACAAAAAAGTATTTGCAAAGCGTTTATATTTTTCGCTTTTACGTTTGAGCTTGCAAGGAACAAAAGGAGACTGCCCGAGCCCAGATTAAAGTTTTCAAGGCCGACAGATGGCCCGTCGTTGACCTGTAAAGGCATGTATATACCACCAAGAGAGAAAAAAAGCGGAAGAAGTTATTTACAGTTGACACTCATTGTTTACGATTCAATAGTAAGAAAGCGAAACACTGACTGCACTGCGATCTGAGTCAATTAGGGATAGAATGATTGGAGTAGGAAAATCTTGAAGCGAGCTAATCTTTGTCACTACGCCTCGTTTTTAAGATAAGAATTGGAACTAAATACCCAGATAATAAAATCGTATTATGCATTATACATGAATTTATTTATTTAAAAAAAAAAACTATTTAACATTATAGAGAAAAACAAAAAATGAAAACTTACACTTTTACTAACATAAATATTCAAAAAGGAAATAAGCTTAAAAACTATGTACTGAGTTCATTGCTGAAATGTTCACCTCTCTAGGCAATACATTGAACAGCCGAACAGCCCTTGAAACAGGCGTCTCATTTGACCGACGCGAAGGATTATTGTTTTTAATTATTTTTATTGATAATTAACAAAAAATACTTTATTTGCAAAAGAACAGTGTGAAAGATAGGATGTGATGTTTTGAATTCACAAGAATGAGTTCATGGGCTAGAACAAGGCCGCTCTTACTATCTATTTTATTAATACTAATGATCTAATAATATATGTCTAATACCCAATAAACGAGACGTATTTTAGTTAGGGTTTTTATTTTCTTACAGAAACTAAAAGTTTTCATATCCGTTATGATTTACACTCTTATTTTCAGTATAAGTTTTTCAAGAACGTAACTTGCTTTGTGTTAGGTATCAAAAACTAAATGTCCAACCTTGCAACCTTACATTCACACATTTTGTTTTGGCTAACAAACGCAATTGAAAACTGATCATATTGATTCTCCAGAAATTACCAATATTTGCACAGATAAAAAGCTTTTTGACATCGTCATTAAAAGTATGGTGCATGGCCGATGCCGTGCTTCCAATAGGTTGTCACGATGCTTAAAAATATGGAAAATGCAGAAAATTATAGTCAATTCATTAAAGAAATGCAATTACCAACAGGTGGCTATCATTTCTACCTATGAAGGAAGCCAGACGGTAGACAAACAACCACTGTGGAAATTGATAATCGGCGGATCGTCCCTAGCAATCTTTTGCTTCAGAGATATTTGATGCCCACATCAACTAATGAATGCTGCTACTCAATAAAGTTGCTTTTTCTGCTCAGTCCAGTAATAATGTACGGAAGAAATTTCTGAGCACCAAGCAGACCGCTAAATTTCGAGCAATGAAGCGGCGTATCGTATTTAAGGATTTCCCATTCACGAACGATATCCCACAGTCATTCATACATTTGGAAAACGGGAAATGCATTTATTTTAACGATTTGCAATATATCAGAACGATCCAACAAATACGACATTGACAAGATTCTTTAAGCTCTGCAAAAATAACAGTTTTTCGAATACCATTTTTAAACGCAGATAAACAAGCTCTACGGCGCAATAATAAGAGTGAAAGTAGGGTAATATTTTTCTTTTAATTCTGTTACTTTCAACTTTTCGCATTGTAGTCCTACGTTCCATGGCGACATTTTCAACTTATAACATTATTTTTGATCGATGGGCTATATTTTGTTTATGTTTCACGAGGTACGGTCCACGGTGATATTTACAACTATCAAAAAATTTCACTATTAACTAACCAACGTCTTAATGACCTTAGCGTCTTAGCGCCTTCTATCTTGGGCAAAGTCAGGTAAGAAATATTAGTATACTTATAAATAAACAAATTGCGTTATTTATGAAACTCCCAAACTCATCAGAACGCATTCTTTAAATGAATGAAGATTTATTTATTAAAAAAATTGCTTATTTTGTTTCGACTCTTTTTCATCAAATATTTCTCTCGATTATATTCGAATTGAAATCACAATTTTTTTTTTGAATTACACTAGCGATACGCTTTATTTGGAAATGGGCAATTATTGCCTGTAATAAATTTAATTGACCGACAATAAAGGAGACCTTATTGTAAGTAATCGAACAATTCAGTCGCCAATATACTACGTACAGGAGATTATCGTAGTATAATATTAGAAGGTGATTCGGACCCTACCACTGACTACCTGACATGTGGTCCTGCAAACTTCCCACAAACAACTGAATCAATTTAACATATCAAAATATACACAATATCTTTCATAAATATTAAAATAACACTAACGTTATCCCTACTCTCGTCGAAAAAAAGAGAGGTTGAGCAACTAAGTCGTAAGCAAATCTAATAAAAAAATCTGCTAAAATACCTCTATTAGGAGACCATATGCTCGTTTGGACATGGACAAAAAAAAACTAAATTCAAATTAAATATGTTAGTTTTAATGTCAATAAATCCGAAAGCACTGTTCGTATAAGAAAATTTCGATCAAGCGACGACGAACAAGATTCCATTGCGATGCTAACTTTTAATTGAGGTGTTACAAAAAAATGTCGTCAACCCTTTTTAGTATCTAATAATTCACCCTAAAAAGGAATAAATTCATTAGTTAATATGAAAAAATATATCCAATTAATTGTATCCCAAAGTTAATAAAGTGTTTACTGTCAAATACCTACTTTGAGTGGATTAAGTTGACATGAATATTAAAAACAGCAAAAACATAAAAGTTAAACAATACATACAAATTTGGATTATTGAGATTTTGTACACTTCCATGTATTTTGTCACTAACGACCCAGGTTTCGCCTTTCGGCATCTTCAGGCGTTCAAGTGCACGAATGGACTCGAACTGACAGACAGTAAACAATGTCTAACGTTTATATAGAAGATACAAATACGACCTATATTATTTACAAGATAAAATATTATACGTTTGGGATCCACACTGATACCTGAGTTAACATTTCGAGAATCGTTTAAACGCATTTTGTAAACAACGCATTAACAGAGTGGCGAATTGCCGCTTTCAAACTACTATTAGAATTACCAGTGATTTTAGAATTATAATAGCATTGTGAACTTCGACGGGATGCAATTCGACGAAAGGATAAATATCTACAATCATTCCACGTTTAGTGACATCTGTTAGGTGTTTCAACGTATAGGATAATCAATGTCTGTTAGTTTGAGTCCATTCGTGCGCTCGAATGCCTGAAGATGTCGAAAGGCGAAACCCGGGTCGTTAGTGACAAAATACATGGAAGTGTACAAAATCTCAATAATCCAAATTTAATATTGAAATTTCATCAAGCACCCTAAGTCGATGTCTTAAATTATAAATAGATACATTTGCGTTTTCAAACGATACGATTAACACATTTGTAACCCCATTGATTATATTTTGAAGGTTTCTAATCATGAGACATCTAAACCTTACGATATCGTAGAAAAAATATTATTGTATTGATTGTGTAGGTACTTTTATAATTTAAGAAACCTGGAAAAAAGAACTTACAAATCAATAATTAAAACTGATTGAATTTACATCGATTATAAGATAAAAACTAGCAAAATATATATCTTCATAATTATATAAAAATACAAATATACAGTCGATGGCTATTTTTTAAGGCTGTAATAAAATAGTTTATAATAATTATTTAAGCCGTTGTTTCATAATCCCAGGCTTGAAATGAATTCTTCTTTACGTAAGCGGTTAGACAAAGATGACCAATTTATTAAAGTGAGTAATTTTGAGCCATTTAGTGACATTATAAGTGTCTTTAAGCGAGAAATACAAGTATTTAGTTTAAAATGGAATCGGTGATATTTGAAGAGTATTTATCACGGGAATGATTAATGCAATGATTTTTTAAGTCATCTGCATTTTGAATCCCACTGACCATACTTGAATGGCTTCTCGTCAGTGTGTATCATTTTATGTCGTGTAAGGTTTTGAGAGTGGTTACATATATATTTGCATTAGTCACATTTGAATGGCTTCTTTCCAGTATGTAACATTTTATATGATTTTAAGTTTCCAGATTGAGTGCATTTATATTCGCATTGGTCACATTCGAATGGTTTTTCGTCAGTATGTATCATTTTATGTTTCCTTAACCTATACGCATGTACAGTTTCATAATCACATTAGTCACATTTGATCGATTTATCGCCAGAATGTATGGCTTTATGCTTTTTTAAGTTACTAGAGTTGGTGGTTTTAAATACGCATTGGTCACATTTGAATGGCTTCTCACCAGTATGTAACATTTTATGTCTTTTTAAGCTCCCAGGCATAGTAAATTTAAAATCGCATTGGTCACATTTGAATGGCTTCTCGCCAGTATGTGACATTTTATGTGTTTTTAAGGCAACCGAATAGATGGAAGTAAAATCGCATTGGTCGCATTTGAACGGTTTTTCGCCAGTGTGTAACATTTTATGGGTTTTTAAGTTTTGAGACTGGTTGCATTTAAATTCGCATTGGTCACAATTAAATGGCTTCTCGCCAGTGTGTAACATTTTATGGTTTTTTAAGTTAGTGAAGTGCCTGGATTTGAAATCGCATTGTTCACATTTGAATGGCTTCTCGCCAGTATGTAACATTTTATGTTTTTTTAAGTTGACAGAATTGGTGGATTTGTATTCGCATTGGTCACATTTGAATGGCTTCTCGCCAGTATGTAATATTTTATTTATTTTCAAACTTATTGATTGAGATGATCTGAAATTGCTTTGCTCGAATCTGAGCACCTTTTGTGATTTATCTTTTAATTTACGGGATTTATTTTTTACATGGAATTTCGATTCTCGAACTGTATGTTGTTTAAGTGAATGTGATGATGGAAATATATCAAAACAAACACTGCATACAAAATTTCTCTTATGAAACAAATCATTTTCGAGCATTACCGCCGCGACCATTTCAAATTGTAATATTTGAATTTTTATATATTGATCGTTTATAAACGGCAAATTAAGTGATTGATTCGGAGACGAGTTTGTCGAAGATAGTTCAATACTGACAGCTGGTAGCTGGTGAATGGTAGCTGCAGATGTAAGGGGAAACTGAAATAAAGAAGAAAATACAATATGTGATGATTTATTGATTCAATCGGCACTACTTGCCCTCCATTCACTTTTCCATTCGCATCTATTTTACGACGCTATTCAGTGGCGTAACAGACGTTAAGCGTATCAACAGTAGTTTTTTCCTTAATTGGGAGAACGTTTAGTACAACTGTCCAAAAATTGGCGCACTCTGAATATGGCTCGCATAACTTTGTAGAATACCATTAATAACAGTTAGGAAAATAAATAAATATTAGAATCAACACTTATTACGGCATGACAGACGTATCCGCCTGATGTTTTGGTCATTTAAGGAAGTCTATTGAGATATCAAGTAGAAACGACTTCACAACCACCCACGATGGTGCGTGGGAGAAGGCAATTTAAATAAGTGTCACAGTTAGGGTTTAAATAAATCTGCCAGCCTTATGCGATCGCAAAGTCATACGCTGGACTATAGACATAAACCCACAAAGACCAACTGACAAATTCTCAGTATAAAAGTTTCGATTTCTATCATGTTGACATTCCCTCTGATCCGGTATTTTAAATTAGGCATGTTGGGTGCGAGAAGCTGACCGCTTTTCCCTGTTGAGGAAACTTAACCAACTCTTTTCGGAGAAGATCAGGATAAGGCAAGCAAACGATCAGTAATGAAACGAATACTTACACAAACAGTTGAGATCGGTAGGTACGCTTTACAACGCGATATTTTTTCTAAGCTAAAAATTTACTAAATGTTGAAAAAACAATGCAATTCTTTAGGAGATTTTATTGCGAACAGAAAAATATCAGAAAACTCATACTTTAAGCGAATGTAAAAATATTTCAACGAAAATTCGTCTTCATTGTTCAAATATTCTCTACGGATTGTTATAAGTACCAACTATTGGGCAACGTTATTTTTTTCGAACTTCGCCTAATTATCAGTTTGCCTGATTCACAAGCATGGTATTTTGACATTTTCCTATAACTGGTTATACTTGATACAGAATTGCATTGTTTTGTGCGGTATTCAGAAAAATGTCGGGTTATAAACGAGTAGCAGCATATATGTAGAATGATTTGCAAAAATAACTCCGTTAAACAGTCAAAGTCTCCATCGGATACGATAAAGAAACATGCGTACGTTTACAATATATATTATATTCCACGAAATACCTATTACAAATTAAAAAAGTGTTTCAACGAATGAATACCATTTTTGTCTCATGTTGATCGTCATCGTCAATTCTTGTTTGCTGCTGTGCGAGATCGTCGTATTTGACGTCAATTTTTTCCTCGTTCCAGACGGTCATAGATGGTAGTTTAATAGGATGTGTGGTGTTAGCATTGGTAGTTCGAAACTAGAACAAAAAAGACAACACTCCGATGTTTAACGACGTAGAACACAATGTTTTATGATTGAATTGATCGATAGAATTGGTATTACGTTGGTAAAGATTTTTTAAAAACATCGGGATGCCGAGCATTTGTACATTTTAAATCACTCGAGAACAACTGTCAACATCCCCGCTCGAGAAGGGAATTGATTAAATCTACATTTGAATTCGTTAAGAACGTCGATCACTCGCTCAAACAATCAATAATGTGATAGGGTAAGGATAAGGCTAACACTTTTAAGGTGTTAACTGTCAATTCTTGGTGGAAAGACATTATATTTAAAAAAAATAAAACACAATTCATTTGTACTACTTCCACATATTTATAATGATCAGGACCGGTTTCGCTCATCACGAGCATTATCAACTGATAAAAATACAAACATAACAGGCTTATTTATATAAAATTGAGAGTAAAAATGAAGGTATATAAAACTGATGGTTCATGAACTGAGACAAGAAAATACTGATTAACAAACAAATTATACATAAATCAAATGAAAGAGTCTACAATTAAAATGTTATGGACCTCTTGCAAATCATTAAATACTAATCTGAAATCACAAATATAGCTACATTAAAAGTCTATTTAGCTGAACAAAATTTTTAATGACTACTACTATAATAAACAATAATGAATCAGGGAAATTATAAGAAAAAATTAATAAAACATTTAAAAATAATCAAATATTAAGTATGTAATCAGTAAGGTGTGTTAGCAGGAGCGCTATCCGAGGGACTGGGTAAACGATGAAGTTATCACAATTCACAAAAAAGATGACCCACTCTGCTGCGACAATTACCGGGGCATAACTCTGCTCAGCGTGCCTGACAAGGTTTTGGCGCAGATAGTCTTGGCGAGAATAAGGATTCCTGTAATGTGTATCCTCAGGGAAAACCAGGCCGGTTTCTTAGCTGGCCGATTCTGTGCGGACCAAATTCATAATCTCAGATGCCTTCTCCAGCAAAGCAACGAATTCAACACCATGCTGGCGTGTTGCTTCGTTGATTACGAGAAGACCTTTGATAGTCCTCACCGGCCTTTCTTATGGGACATATTAAAACTGTGCGGAATCCCATCCAAGATTATCGCCATCATCAAATGCATGCACGAGGGCAGTGAATGCTGTGTTAGAATCAGCGATGTAACGACAGAATGTTTTGGGGTCTCAACCGCGGTCTGACAGGGCTGTGTTCTGGCTCCGTTCCTTTTCATAATAATCTTCGACTTCATCCTAAGGAAGTCAATTCCACCCGACCGAGGTGTACCGTTGGCCCCAATCTGAGGCTATGCGACCTCGAGTATGCTGACGAAGCTGTCATATTTGATAAATCTGTCGAGGGTATTCAGGAAGCAATGGACAGGCTGCAGAGCAACTCGTATCGCATTGGCCTCAAAGTGAATGCGAGTAAAACCAATGTGCTCTCCAATAGTTTCTATCCAGACCCAGACTACCCTCTGACGAGCGCAGGCCAAGACATCGAGAGAGTCAACGGCTTTAGGTACTTGGGCGTACACATCACGGGAGATGACAATCCGCGTAAAGAGCTTGCAATCCAATGAGGGATAGCTGGAGAAACTTTTAACTCAATGCGGAAAGCCTGGGACTCACGGTTGTACTCGATCAGAACCAAGTGTCACTTATTCAACGCATACATCCTGACGGTGTTTATGCCAACTTTACGGTTGCGAGTCATAGCATCTCACCAAGGCACAGGTTAACCGTATACTGTGCTTTGAAAATAGATGTTTGTGGCGAACACTAGAGGTACGGTGGTTTGATTTTGTCAAGAACTCGGAGGTAAGAGGGCGGACGGACCAGCCTCTTATCACGTCCAAAATAAAAAAGCGACGATGGAACTGGCTTGGACACGTGCTGCAGATGCCCCAGGGAGCCTGAATCCTGCCTGTCTCTTCTGCCAACCAGATGGATTCCATCACCCTGGAAGGCCGCTGATGACAATCCATAGGATGTATTCGACGGAGCCACGGGACACTGGGATGACCTGGGAGGAAGCGAGAAGACTGGCGGGGGACAGAGAAGCTCGGAGGAACCGCGTGATGGCCATATGCTCTAAATAGGGAGCGGATATGGTTAAAAAAAATTCGACGTCATAGTTCAAATTTTCTCTACGGATCGTTGTAAGTATGAACCGTTACACAAATTAATTATATTTGCGAAGATTTCCTACTGATTTTATTCGAATACGTAAATTATCGGTATGTCTGATTCTCACACAATAATATTTCATTTTCCTATCACCGGTTAAAAGTCCCGCAGAATTACAATGTTTTGTGCGGCATTTCAGAAAATTGACATATGTTGAAAATTAATTATTTATGAAACTGTGCGTACTGAGATACGAACACGTGGGATCCGTAACCGAAGCCGACGACGCTCACGACTTACCCCTATCGATTTTAATGTTTAGGATACGTTAGAATTAAGAGCAATGTCGATTGTGTTACCTGAACTGGTGTCCGTTCGGCATATGAACATTCGCCAACATCGAACGGCTTCTCTTTAAAAGGACATTCATCTTCATTAGAAATCCCTTTGCAGTTTTCCCATTCAATATCGTCTTCTTGTTTTATCTTCTTGTAGTCTTTTGATACACACTATGGTAATAAAATGTACAAATCTACAATAATGTCTTTGCATTACAATCGCAAAAAATAACCTTTTTTTTGTGTCGAAAGGCCGAATTACTCGCCTGTCATCTAATAAGGCAGCATTCTAAAGATACATATTCTCGATTAACATTCGTGTGCGTTTTTCTTAATCATTTGTGAGGTCGGCGTGTCAAAATAGTAGAACGGTCAAAAAAATTATAAATTGGCATAATAATACCCACGGCATTGATTGAATTAGCATTTGCTCAGTAGATCTCCATTACAAAGGGGTCGACATGATAAAGATTTAGTTGTACAAGAATCAGTTACTTAAAAGCTATTTTTGCATCAAAATCTAAAGGCTCTCAATTAGAAATTAATAGATAATATCAAGGTCATTTCTAATAACCGTCTTAATGACCAAGCTAACATTAATTCATCACCCTTTCTAATATCATTAAAACAAGCTCGCGTAATTACGCGAGTTGCAAAGCGATACACTAAATAATTGTTGTAGCATTAATGTTTGACTGAGTATAAAAATTACTTCAATAAATTTGTGTCTTCCGATGAATCTTTCAATCTGCATTGTTATTTTTAATATAAATTAGTTAACAAGTGTTTGTTTTCCTGAACAAAGCGGTACTGTAGTTTCTAATCTAACATTGAATGCATAACAATAAAATACATAATTACATTGACATTACCTCTTTCGATTCGTCGTCTTCGAATTGTTCCTCCTTGACGCGCGAGTCTACTCTATCGTCATTCGTGCAATACTGATGACTATCGCCGTAATAAGTGTAACTCGATGGAAAAAATACGTTGTCCGGTTCTAATTTGATGTCCATTTTGAGCAGTTTATTGACAATTGTTAATTTCTTTTAATGCATAGTTAATGGTTTTATTGATTGCGCGAGACTATAGACAAAAATTGTCTTTGATTTGATATTGTGGGAGATTGCACAAAAAAAAGTTTTTTTTGAAAGAAAGGAATGATATAATATCATGATCTTGATTGCTTACAAACGAATTTTAAATATTTATGTATCATCGAAAAATTATGAAAGATCGAGATTATTAAATCACTGCTTAGTGTAACCAACTTCAAGATTATGATGAAAGAACAGCTGAATTCAAAAGAAAATAAGAATGTTTGATATATAAGTAATATAATTTATTGATTTGATATTGACAAACAAATTTTTGATGGATTCGGGTTATCTCAACGCAGCTTTATAACACCTACCTACACTTCTCTCTTTTACTATTGGTATTGCATCGATTCGATTGTCTACGCAAGAATAAACTCAACACAAATAATTTTAGTATTTATTATGGATACACGTAATATTTTATGCGATGTGCCAAAACCCCTTATACTTATCAAACCGCGCTGCACGATCTGGCAACAGAGTCGCGGGCTGAAAAGCCATAGAGAAAATTCTATGATTCGATGTATCAGAATTCTTTCGACTGAATTTTTATAGGTTATGTTTATTCCGTGTTTTTTGGATTTTGAATACAATGATAAAACAAATTTTCTGATGCAAATGCATTCATTGATTTTGATAGGTTATCGATGGAAGTTTCCATGTTGACTTATAATAGTGAATTCAGATAAATTTCACTCGGTTCATGAATGTATGTGATTAGCCATGCATGCCGAACTGACATTGTAATGAATGGTTGAGGATACATTTTCTCGTCATCGCCTACTTCTCGATAGAAGTTTTCTTCAATCCTATCCACTGACTAAGTCTTGTCGTTGTCATCAAACTAATTTACTGCAGTCTGGTTTGTTGTCTCATGATGCTTCTTGGATACAACTGGATAAAGAAAAGTTTAAAATGATTATGAAACATTAAAAAATTATTTTGCTAAGATGCTTCTCTTCGGCAGAAATGTTGATCGATTTCTTAAAAATAGTGCTCAGTTATGTACTTATTGTAATGAAAATCAAATCAACGAAACTATCCAGTAAAAGTTACAGTTGATTTTAAGTTTATTCTTCAACATACTTTTGACATATACTTTTGATGGCGATCATCACGAAGCGGAAATGGTATTTATTCGCTCAATAATTCTTGAAATCGTCCGAGGTATTTTGTGGAATATAATTTATGAATAATCGTAAACGTTACTCGTGTTTGATTGTATCTCTTTGAGGTTATGACCGTTTTTTTTCTTTTTTGTCAAATATACTTTATAAAAATCATCAAATATTGTTTCACTTTTATTTTAGTTTCCAGTACTATGTCAACAACTACCGTTGAACAACCATCGAAGAACTCATCTCAGAATCAATCACTTCCTTTGCCGTTTGCAATGCAAAGTGGTCAGTGGTCGCGTTGGTGATGCTGGAAAATGGTTTGTTTCACGAGTAAAACTTTATATGCAGTGTTTGTCATTCCATATGCAGTTGTGAAAATATTTGGGATATTAATGACTTTGGTAATCGATACAGTAATTACCTATGTACCGGTTGTGGAAGCTGAATTTAAGACTTTGAGGGAATTTTTCTTTGGTACTATATTTTTTTAAATTAGAAATTATGTTATTTATTTTCGTTAGAAACTTTCTTGAGCGCATTCTTTTGTATCGTTCTGAATCGCGAACTTTTGTAATTAACCAACCAGTATTTCTCTTGTGAGCTTCGTGGTGCAGTGGTCAGCATCGTTGGCTACGTTTACGGATGTCTTGGGTTCAAGTCCCGGTATGAACAGTTTTATAAATTGATTTTTGGATTTCTGTTCGTAGTTATGAATATCTCAAACTCCCTTTCACCCATCCGATCCTCTAAAACGGTTTGCACCGAGAGTGATAAGCTTACCACTAGTCCTGTCGTAGACTTTTTCTTCTATCCCTACTCTCATAAAAAAACAGAGGTTGAGCAACTAACTTACAAGCAGTTCTGAAAACTTATGTTGAAATATATCCATTAGGAGGCCATATGCTCCACGTTGGGAGCGGACATGGTAAAAAATCTCCCTCTTCGGCATCTTCAGGCTTTCAAGTACATGTACGAATTTACAGTGACGGACAGCAGATGGTTTATATTGCTTTTAAAATTGATGTATTTGAGTTACATCATTCATGCCAATTTCTGAACAATTTGTTGAATTTCGATTGGATATTTCAGATTTAAAGAAATGTTTTGGACGAATAAATACTATCTTCGTCCCTTGATGACTGTCGTTGTCAATTCTTTTTTAGTGCTGTACAAGATCTTTGTATTTAACGTCATAATTCATTAAATTATAAAATATATGGTAAATAAACGGACTTCGATTGGTGTTAACCCTCCAAAATTTTGAAACCGTTATGGATATAACTATTACAGGAGCGACTGCCTCACGAGTGGCTCGTATTTGATGTTAATTGAATGTTCCTTATTCCACATGTCATTCGTATTGTTGTGATGATTATCGCCATTTCTGATGTATTCAATTGAAGTAATTTATTGTTCGGTCTGATTTTCAGCCATGCATGGATTACTCTTTCCATTTTATTAATGTACATTTTTTTGTGAGTTATCCTCGATAGGAGGTAAAGTTACCGGTGTCCCAAACGGTCTTGAAGTTTTCTCTGCTGCGGCGTCCTGCAGTTATCTCCTGGTCCGTGTCCCGACGTCGCCAACCAGGTAAAGAGGTATGTTTGTTATCAACAATCCATAATTCGGCATTCGAGGAAGTAGCAAAGGGTCAGAAGACTTATAATACCCGGGGTAGTGCGATTACCGTTTTATAATACTGTTTATTTCATATTTTTACTTGTACAAACAACGGAGGAAGAGAATAATTGACCCACATTAAAGTGTACATTTGTATACAAAACAAGATCGTTTCTATATTGTGTCAGCGGTTTTATTATAAGTGAAAGAGTTAAATAAAATGCAAATACGTATTTTTACAGTATATTGACGAATTTCCTTTTTTATTTGATTATATTTAAAAGAATTATTCGTAACGTCTGACAGATAAAGTGCTGTTCGGGTCGTAGACGCATTGTCCAGAGAGGTGAATATTTCGAAAACGAGCTTTGTTTATTAATTTTTCGACATTTTTTCTTTTGTGAATATTTATCATTCTATAAGATTTATGTGTCAATTCGGTTTGCAAGATGAATTTTTTGACTATAAATAAATACATGTTTACCGCACAATATGGTTACAATATGCAAGTATTTAGATCCAATCCGAAAAACGGGACAACGAGAACGTTTAGCCAACACCTGGTCCCATCCTAGCCCAATCATTATATTCTTTGTATCATCGAAAATAGAAAAACTCGGTCTGTCAGGAGGGTTTGATTTGCTCCAGATTGGAACTGAACATGTTTTATAAAGTAAGTGCAGTGGACACAATTGAAATATATCCTTATATCTAGTAAGTGAATCGCTGCAAATGGCTCCAACATTAATCATAGTTGTACTTGGTGATGAGCTGCTAAAATTCTATCAACCGGTTCGCACTTTGGTAAACACCAACCTCCAGTTTTCATACAATTTCTTTTCAGATAAAACATGAAAAATTTCAAATTTAACAAAATATGTATCACACATTACCAAATTATTTATTTACATTTGATTTTTTTTTTAGTTATATGCACGAAAAGTTATATAAGATAAATACATTATAAGTAATAAGGTTACATGATTTCCAAAAACCCAGACAGAATGAAATCGAAACAATGACGAGCAATAAAAACCTGTATATTAAAATTCAAAAAAATTTCAAGAATGACTATTCTAATATTTACTAAGTTTTTTTAAATATATATATACATAAATGTATTTAACAGTGCATTTTCTTTTTGTAAAAGAGACCTCGATGATCGAACACACTTCTAATCACGTTTCGCATCGAAATGTGTTATTTTATGATCTTTTAACTGTGACGATTGCATACATTTAAAATCACAAAGACCACATTCAAACGGTTGCTTACCGGTATGTTTTGTTTTATGATATTTTAAATGCGACTTATACACACATTTAAAATCACACAGATCACACTTTAAAGGTTTTTCTTCAGTGTGTGTATATTGATGATTTTTTAACCGTGAAGATTCCAAACATTTATAATCACATACTTTACATGCAAACGGTTTCTCCCCCGAATGTTTGCTCTGATGTGCTTTTAATTTGGATGGCTGTACACATCTAAAATCACATAGACCACACCTAAAAGGTTTTTCTCCAGTATGTAGCATGCGATGTTGTTTTAAGGTCGTAGAAGTGAAAGTTTTAAAATCACATTGGTCGCATTTAAATGGTTTCTCAATCGAATGTTTCCTCTTATGATAATGTAACTGCCTTAAATTTTCACATTTAAAATCACACAGATTACATGTAAACGGTTTTTCACCAATATGTCTTTTTGAATGTTTTAATAATTTGGAAAATTGCACAAATTTAGAGTCACGAAGATCACACTTTAAAGGTTTTTCTTCAGTATGTGTGTATTTATGATTTTTTAGCTCTGAAGATTGTAGACATTTATGATCACACGCGTGACATGCGAACGATTTCTCACCCGTATGTTTGCTCTGGTGAGTTCGTAATTTGGACGATTGTACACATCTAAAATCACACAGATTACACTGAAAAGGTTTTTCTCCAGTATGTATCATTCTATGTGTTTTTAAGTTTGCAGCTCTAATAGTTTGATAATTACATTGGTCACACTTAAATGGTTTTTCAACCGAATGTGTTCTCTTATGGCTTGTTAGCAGTGACAAATTCGCACACTTATAATCACACACATCGCATTCATATGGTTTCTCACCAGTATGTTTTGTTTTATGATATTTTAACTGTGTCGAATTCGAACATTTCAAATCACAGATGTCACATTTATACGGTTTCTCATCGGTATGTTTTCTTTGATGTTCTTTTAATTTAGATGATTGAACACATTTAAAGTCACACAGACTACATTTGAAAGGTTTTTCTCCGGCATGTAACATGCGATGGTATTTTAAGTTCGCAGTTCTATTACTTTGAAAATCACATTGGTCACACTTGAAAGGTTTATCTCCAGTATGTACCATGTGATGTATTTTTAAGTGCGAAGCATAAGCGCTTTTATAATCGCATTCTTCACATTTGAACGGTTTCTGAGGTACATCTTTCCTGAATTTAGATGCATGCGCAGACGCTTTTGGTGTCTTATTGGCTAATTTAAGAAACCGGTTGTGTACATAACTGGATTTATGAACAGTTGCATGTTGTTTAAGTAAATGTGAAGTTGGGAATAAATCGAAACAAAAACAGCATACAAAATTTTTTTCATTAAACGAACTAATTTCCAGCACTATAACAGCGACCATTTTGCCTTGCAGAATATCCTTAATTGTGTTTTGTTCGTTTATAAAGGACGCTGTGGATAATTGACCTCGAGAGCAACTCTTCGATGGTAGTTCATAAGTAGCTGTAGTCTTGGCAATGCCAGTTGGACACTGAAAAAAAAGAGGAAACAACCGAATATCTGAGAATTATTTGATATATTATCTTCATGATGGGCACAAATATGAGCATAAATTTATTTACGGTCATTTTACGAATTAATAAGTAAGATTAACAATTGAGACTCTAATATTCACATATTCACATATTCACTACTGTGACGCAATATTGAAAATTGATAACTTAGTCATTTTACTTGGTTTATCACAAATGCGTCGCCTTTCGCCTCTTTAAGAAGCATCTTCAGACTAACCATCGCAAGGTTATTGATTTTAAAGGTAAACATTGATTCTCATTCTTACATTGAAAGTTACCGATGAATACACAGAATAAAACTATTTACATTAATTTGAATATTTTTAATTACAAGGTACATCAAAAAATTGGTTCAAGAACTATGACAAGAATTTACAGGCAACCCAACAAATTGCACATAAACGAAATTAAATCTTCTGCAATTAAAATGCTAAGTAAATCTTACAAATCAGAAATCAATAGTTATGCTTCGAATGAATACATCTCTCAGTTATCACAGATTTATCTTTAAAAAGAAGAAAACCTTAATCGATGAGTTACAAAGACATAAAGCAACGCTCTACGTTCAACCAATTTACCGGACTGATGCTCGACTCAGACGATAGACTTAAAACTAATCCGTCATTTGCATGTATTAAATACCGAAAACAGTCATAATCTCAAATAGATAACATCAAAGAACATGTGTCGCTGTTATAAACCTGTAACACGAAATCCCCCTTACGGTTTTATAAACGAATTGGTTTTACCTCTTCAGTTTCGTGATGTTTGTCGCACTGTTCGTGATTCACGAGTTCCTCGTATTTAACATCAATTGAATGTTTCTCCTTCAAATTATTCTGATGACTATCGCTATCAAAGGCGTTCTCTAGTGTACTCGATGACAACGCCAATAACAAATTATCCTGAGGTTCTATTTTGATATCCGTTTCCAAATTATTCTCACTCAGTAGATAAATAGAAAGATAGTAAAGTGCACACGTTGCTTAAGCGGCATCACCATAGAGTATAATAATTGTATATGATTCAATCTTTTTTTCATATACAATTTAATTGTTGCAATATCAAAGTGAAAGCAATCAATATAACAAAGTGACACGGCACCAAAGTTTGGGGTGTGCGTTTTACCGGCCAATTACGTCCCGAATCGACGTTTGCGAGGTTTTCTAATAGGAGAAAATGCGCTCGCGTCGAGAGATAACCAATCAATACTGACATTTGTGCGGTGCCATGACGTGTTTATTTTGAATTGCGTAATTTTTTCTCACCTTAGGTTAAATTCATTTGTGTTTGTTTGTTGTGTTGTCAATATTTGTGTTATTATTATCTGTGAATAAATGTGTAGAGCCCGGGTGGGTATACACGTACAAACCGAACGCGAACACTTTGTGAACATAAGACCCTTGCTTCCACTTCCTCTCCCTATAGCTCTATCTTCTTCTGAGGTATAGGCCGTCTCTTTCTTGTAAAGAGGAGACTAGCGAGGTCTTTTTCAATAGATATCAATATAAACCCTTTAATGATTGAAATTTCCCTAGTTCTTTATGCTGGTTGGGTAAACCGGGCTCGTTCTATTGAAAAAATGTGGAAGTAGTCCAAAACGAAGTTAATAAATAATAATCTTAATTTCTTTTAAATAATGATTTTACAGAGAGGGTAAACACCTTAAACGATGTTTATATGCCGAGTTGGAAATGTTTGGAATTGAATTGACATTAACCGATAATAATAATTACCTCTTCTGATTCCTGTTGAGAATATGAACACTGTCCGAATTCCAAATTTGTTATTTTAACTTCATTCATGTTTTGATATTGTATTCCTTCGTCCTTAAATAAAAATATGTGAAAATGCACTTAGAAAAGGTGCACGAAATGTCTATTAACCTTCCCGTTACCATAGGTGCACCAAGATTGCCATACGAGTTGAAAACATTAATATCTCGCTTATAAATCTTTATATAAATTTAAGATTTAAGCTATTTGTAGATACAATAGTTATATAATAGAATTAAAATGAATAAGTGGTTCAATTCAATGTTTTCATCATTAAATTAATAAAATTACAAAACTCTGATGACAATATTATCCCGAACTCAATTAAAGCGATAGCGATATATAAAATTCTGTACGCAAATGACGCACGATATTATTTGTTAAGTTGAGACAAAGCGAGAAATGGTATTATTTAGAGGCAGAAAGGACCGGATGCATCTTCGCTTGTAGTTATTTTTACGAAGCGGCATGTGGTTGAGTTACTATCTCTATCGCACAACCTCACTTGTATATGAACAAGTAGGATACAAGAGCGTATTCCCGCAACCCTTGTATCTCACTCTCCCCCTTTCACTTTACATGGGATTGAGCGAGAAAGAGAGAACGGCACGTCACTCGCTTGCTTGTGATTGTTATAATATGAGTCAACTCGTCAAGTTTACATTTCAAACGGACTGTATAAGGCAGAAGCGAGACATGCCTGCACTTTATGTGACGTGCTTTTTACCATGTCGTCTATATCTTGATTATAACATGAAAATATGTAAATTGCAAGCACAAAATAAAGTGTAAAACGATAACAATATATTAAAAACAGAATAACCCTTTTAAAGCAATCAATTAGCTTTAAAAATGCTCAATACAGTCCAAGTGACACAGCCTGTGTCGACCACGGCTGGTAACGTGTTTTTTTTAGCACGAACTGGAAAAGATTAAAGGAATCTTATCTCGTAGCGGCTTGTGAACCAATAGCTTAATTACTAATGTTTCAAAACATTACGGATAGGAGCATGGGGCTAGGATAAAAGTGTCCCTAGTTTGTTACTCACTGTAGATACCCGCCGAGTGCCGAGGAGGGGAATGTAAGCAATTCATTCTTATGGATAAATCATATAATGATATTATTCGTACTGGGCTGCGACTGATTAAGAAAGACCGTTAAACACTCACCATATTTCAGTCGCAAAACTTGTCCTAGCATAGAACAAGCAGAGAAACTAGCGCTTTTTTAAATAGGGTCAATAATTTTAAATAAACAATTAAAATATGCTTTGCATATTACAAACAACATGATAATCTTTTTCTAGGTACTAAATGCCGTAAAAATAGTTCAATGAAGTACCCCGTTTTAAAAAGTGTGCTTTTAAAAACAATAAATACGGTTTTAAATTACCCAATTCGGCTCGTGATGATCGCCATCGTTAAATGTGTCTTCCTGCTTAACGAGTGCCTCGTGCTTTATGTCAATTGGATATTCCTCATCCCAGATGTCATTCATTGTATTCTGATGATTATCGCCATTAAAGACGTTCTCTGTTGTATTCGATGACAATAATTCATCTTGCGGTTCTATCCTAAAATCCATAACGACATTCTTTTCACTGAATTATTATACAGAAAAACGTTTCATAAAAATGAAAATACCATAGACTAAATTCTCTCATTTTTGCATAGACAATAATAAAATTTATGCAAAATGAATGGGCAATAAATCCTGGTAGATGTAGGTACCTACGATCATTTATAATGACATAAATTACCACGTAAACGGTATTCACATCTGTTTTTCTTTCTATTAAAAGTGTTGTCGTTATAATACATCAGAAAGGTATTTCAAATTATTTTCCTCGAGATAAAAATTAAATTTTTCTTTTTGTTTCAACGGCGGTGATTTATCTTCCATCTCAGTGAGAGGAATGCAACTATTGTGCTTATCCTTTTCATCTCCGTGAATGGTGATGCGGCTTCCTGATATAATCTTGATGGTGGTGACACCGGGCGGTGATTCATTAATTTCGAGCTTTAATTTTTCTGGTTAGAGCAGTGCTCAGCACTTTCGGCCAAAGGCATACGCGAGTTACACTGCCCATTTTTTTTTTTTATTATTTACCCTCGAGAGGAGGTCAAACTACCGATGTCCCAGATGGTCTCGAAGTTCTCTCTGCTTATGCGTCGTGACGTCTTCTGCTTCTTTCTTTTGCCCGTCCGGGTCCTGATGCCATCAACAAGACAGGAAGGAATCAGGGGGTTTTGAGAAGTAATACCCTCCGACGCCTCACATAATTTGTGTGCGTGTGTTCGTTGTAATCGTGTAGTAGTGTTTTAATGCTGGTGTTAGGATGTTCAGTCATGTCGCTGTAGCATTTATGCGACAGCTTCACGACGTGTTTTAGGATAGGATCGATGTTAAGGTCTCTGGGCAGAGTGCTGTTGCTGACAAACCACGGCTCGTTTGTGATTTGTCGCAATGTTTTATGCTGAATAACCTGTAATTTCTTAATGTGGTTCACGCTAGCGTGTCCCCATATGGGGGCCGCGTAGTTCATAATGGGTCTGGTGATTGCGGTGTAAAGGAGCAATTTATTTGTAAGACAAGGTTGTTCCATTTGCCTATCATAGGAATCAATCTTCCCGTGACTTACGATGCTTGGCGTTTTTTGACATCTGTGTGTCTGCTAAAATTGAGTCGGGAGTCGAGCGTTAAACCAAAGTATTTAACGGATTTGGCCCACGATATGACGGTGTTGTGCGTTCGTACGCACTTGATGTGTGTCTGTTATTCCTGCGGTTGAAGTTAACCGTGGTACTTTTCTCCGGGTGTAACGTAATAGGCCAATCTTTGCACCATGAAGCTATTGACCGACCTGTTTTCTGTACGAGTGCGGTGGCTCTGTTCCCGTTCGTCGACATGGCTAAGATCGCCGTATCGTCTGCGTATTGCCCGACGATAGTTTGCGAGATACTGTGCGGGATCGGGATGTCGTGCGTGTACAGATTGTACAGCAAAGGCGAAAGTAAAGGCCAATGCGGAACGCCCGCAGTGGGTATACGAGGTGTGGACTTCACTCCGTTGAGTTTTTACGTGGAATTGTCGGTCTGTGAGGAATGAATTGATATGGTTCATAACTGCAGTAAACCTACGTTCTACAAATTACAAGGTGTATTTGTATAAATAAATATCCAAATTTGTATATGCTCTTTTTGATTTTTCTTTTCGTGTGCATCAACCGTCGGCAATGGTGCTCCATGTTACCATAACAAATATATTTTTTTAAATTTTTGGCCATAAGTCATCGAGGACTATCTGAAATTTATAAAAAAAATACCGTCAAATGAATTGCTTTGGTTAATTTTCAATATTTTTTTAGTTAATTTTAAAAATTTGTCCATATTTTGTAAGAAAATGTAAATCGAATAATATTTACTTCAATTGTTTTGAATTAAAAATAGCATTATTTACGGTTAATGAATGTAAAATCATGATAGACGAGCTGCTTTTTTAAATCAAAATAAAAATTATTCCACGGATGGGATTACTCTGCCTACCCCAATTTAGTCAAGATTTCGCTAATATAATTTTCATATCTGGGTAGGTAAATGTGGCCTAATGTTAATAAATAGTCACCTAAAGATATTTTACCTCAGAGTTGACTGTCAATAACTATTGACTCGTAGGCAAATATACCCTCCGGTTCACGTTCATTTTGATAGATTTTAATTTGTCAGGGTTGTACATAACAATAAAAATTAAATTAATAATTTTAAATATAATTTAATTTTTGGCAAAATTAAAGAAAAAGTAGATACAAAATGAAGAATAATATAGATGCTAGAACTAGTAACTTCTCGTAAAACATGAAATAATAAAACGACAAAAAGTATGCTGAATCTTGTTGGATAAAGCAAATAATAAAATTAACAAATCGTTAAAAAATATTGTATAAGCCCGTCATACATTTCCTCACAAGATTCCACTAGACGAAATACATTTGCGCGATTTTTTCTACATGGTATTTTTTGCACGGTCTAAGAAAATGGATGAATTATTTTTTATCTATTTTTTTTTGCTTTTATACGGTAACAAAAAATGAAAAGTATTATTAAATACAGTACATATTGACACATCCCCGTTTCGTTATATACTCCGAACAAACCTCGCGACGTCTTTTGCCACAGTGACTAAAATATTAGAACTGAGGTAACTCGCGGCAATATAAACTCAGTAGCATATCGGACAAATTTCCCTACGAAATTTGTCACGATTGTTTATAAGCACTGCACTGGGCACTGGACAACGGCACGGGGGGTGTGGCCTCACTCACATCTGGAGCGCCATTCTTTAAGAATACGAAGGCCATCGCGGAGATGCGATGTGCCCAACGGTTTCGGTTTAAAAAAAAAAAACCCACCCTCAGTGGGAACGTGGCGTTTGCGAGACAAGCCACGGCGCTCCGAATAGCGCGAGACATTTAATAGAAGTCCGATTCCGGAAATCGAACCGCGAGGTATCTCAGCTCAGAGGCGTTGTATAAATTCGCGTGTGTGCAATGATTTTTTTGAGTTTCATTTAATTTTTCTGTAGTTGTTTTCCCTGTATTGATTCACCTACTCGTGTACGGCCAGTGGCGTCACCACTCGCACACAGGGCATTCAATCCCCGAGGTACTCATCGAGTAGGGATGTTGAAGTATTCGTTGAATTGGAATCTAATCTTTTGATTTTGTTTAAATTCATATTATAAATTGTATGTAATTCCCTGTTTTATGTAAATATTTTTTTTGTATATAAATAAACTGGCAGTGCTTGAATCTGGGCCCTGCATTTCACTAGTCTGCGAGTTTGCTTGAAGAGACGGCCTTCCTTACCTTCGTTTTCCATCTAGTCCGTCTCGCTCTGAGGCGAAGATTCTCCCGCTCTTTGTTTGTTTATTAAGAGCGGTGATTAGCAGTCCTTCTCAATATGTATATATTAAGAAAAACTTCGACCTTTGGGAATATTGGAGTCATTATCATTGTTTACATGGTTTTATTTTGTAAGCTTATCACTGAAACGTATTCCCCATGCAAAAAAAATCACGTGTATAATATTTCTTGATTAATAATTTAAACTTAAAAAAAACTAATAAATAATTAGGTAGATAACTCGTCACATACATATGTCACACATTAAAATATCTGACCTCAATAAAATGAAGTATGTTGAAGAAAAATATATATTCTACCGTGAAACAAAATTCAATATTCTAATTGTTAATTATTGAAAACGAAGAGTTGTAAAAAGTTAATTTAAAATTGTAGTAAAATACCTATTTAATTTATAAACAGGAAAACTTTAAAATCGTACTTAATTAAATAGTAAAATACCTAGCTACTTATCTTTTTGACATCCCTAATGTAGGCAAAGTAACCCCATAACATAATTCAATTTAGTGTACTATTGTCTGGTGACTTATGTACTATCAAATTTAACTGAATAAATTCTTAAATTATTCACAACATATCAATGTGATACGTGATCGATGATTAGAAGATTATCTCATACAGTTTTTAAGATATAACGTAAAGTTTGGAGAAATCACTCTCCAATCTGGATTTTCGAAATTCACTAAAATGGCGCAAAACTGATGTGAAATGAGGTAAGACACATTTTGCAGTATTAAGTGGTTTCAGTGTAGAACCCTTTGTAATATGAAACATGATTCATTGATATACTCATTAAAATAAGTACTTTGTGAAAAGTTTTATAAAAATTAAATGGACTAAAAGACCCATCGGTAGGCAGAGTAACCGCATTTGACGGTACTCCTTATAGACCGTATCCAGAATTTTACCTAGTTGCCCAATCTTTCTATTTTCGATGAACCCAGGAATATAATGATTGGGCCACGATAGGACTAGTGGTTAGCTAATCGTTTTCATTAAGCCCCGGTCTTAGGATTGGATCTAAATAGTCGGATATTGTAACCAATTTTCCCTCTAAGCCACGCGCGTGCGCAGCAATTTGAAATACCTCGCGCACTCCTCCAGGATTTGCGTGCACTCCAGTACAAATATTCATAAAATTGGAATAATCCGATTCAGCTACAAAATTATCTCTCGCTTTGTTAAAACATGTGTTGAGCGTGTTAAGGTGGCTGGTTGAAATGTCTCTATTGTTTGAAGAAACATAAATGTTTTTACCCTAAATAGTACCAATTTTTGCCTCTTGCCGATAAATACTGAGTGAGTATTTGAATTACAATATTAACAACAAAAAAAGGTCCCGATGACTGCCGAATGAAATTTACTCAAGTACAATATATAGAAAGGAAAGAATGTTGAAAACTTGTGGACTATTTTATGATTAGGCAATATTGATTATTTTGATTAAGGTATGATGGTTATAATAAATTGCTTTGCATCTCAAAAACAATTATTTGTTTGTTTTGTTCCGCTTTTACTATCAATTAAAAATGTATTTATAAACTTTAATACATTTGATACATTACTCATTCCTCACATTAACCATATCTTCAGTTATGTATTCTTTATCGAATAATTCCTCAATATCATTGTTATAAAAATCTAATAATTATTTCTGGCAATAGAAATTTTCAACGAACATTTAAAGTCAGTTTTTCAAATCTTTGCAAGCATGCTGTGGACAACTTTTTCCAAATTTTCGGAATTGTGATAGAATCATCTATTTCAACTAAATATGTATCTTAAAAAGTATGTTTGATTTAATATCTACTATAGAAATTATAGAAAAACATGGTTTTTAAATCTATTTTGTTAAACTGCCTTAAAACTCGCGTAAAACGAGATGTTACACATTGGCGTAGTAAGGAGGGGCGGGGCGGCTCAGATGTCGAAACGTTCAGCGAGTTAATCAAACATATCGTCTGGTTCCTCCAAAAGTAAAGAATTCAAACTAGAATGGTTTTGAAACTGAAAATGCCATCCAATTAGGATTTGAACACTAAGATAATGTAATGAAAATTATTAAATTCTTATCTAGTTTCAAAAAAAGAAATTGATTTAGTTGACGTATATAATATATGGGGTTTAGTTGTGTGAAAACCTATAAATTTTAAGCAAAGTTATAAAATATGTTAAATAATATTAGCGACTGATTATTTGCTTCATTCTGCTTATTTTTTCTTAATTTGTGATTGATTTAATTAAATGTATATAAATAAAATGAACTCTGTTATTTTTTATGTTTTATTTGAATATAAATTATTAAATGATAGTAATTTTAAATATAATGTACAACACAGTACAAAAAAAATGCATTTTTTATATCAAATATGGCATTGATGTTTGCCAAAAAAAATTTAATTATGCCGCACACTCGTTGGAGTGGCCTGCGGATCATTTAAATTTTCTGCGCAGTTAACCTCTTGTCGTAGAGGGAACATTGATTGTAACCATGTTGTGCGTAATACATGTATTTATTTATCGTTAAAAAAATCATTTTACATACCTTATTGACAAAAAGAAAATATAAAGGCTTATAATAAGATTAACATAAATTCACAAAAGAAAAAAGTAGAAAAATCGATAAAGTTCGTTTCAGAAATATTCACCTCTCTAGACAATGCGTTTTCCAGCCGAACGGCACTTAAGACTGGCGTTTTATTTGTCAGACGCTCAGAATAATCCTTTTATATACTTTAATGTATAATCAAATAAAACAGGAAATTGGAAAATACTATAACCTATTAATTCGAAACATTATATTGGGCGTTAGTATTGGATGTCGTGGGCTCATGAACTGGAAAGCGATCGCTCATTTTGTCTAAAAATATCACACCGAACAAAAAATGATTTTTTTTATACTTATAATCTACTAAACTAAAAGGTATTTATGTAAAAAGATTAACATCCAGTGAAATTAAAAGAATGTCTATTTCATTTCCATTATGATTTACACAGTAATATTTTCAATATAAGTTTTCATTGGTCACATTTAAATAACTTTTGCCGATATGCAACATTACATGTGATTTTAAGCTTTGAGACTGTGTTGTGACTCAACAGATTTAAAATCACATAGCTCATATTTGAATGGTTTCTCGCCAGTATGTGACATTTTATGTTTTTTTAAGCTTTGAGAATAGGTGGATTTAAAATCGCATTGGTCACATTTGAATGGCTTCTCGCCAGTATGTAAAATTTCATGTGTTTTGAGATTACAAGAATTGACGGATTTATAATCGCATTGGTCACATTTGAATGGCTTGTCGCTAGTATGTAACATGTCGGCGTCCGTGGCGCAGTTGGTTTCGTCACCGGCTACGGTTACGGATGTCTCGGGTTCAATTCCCGGTGCGGACGGTTTTCATGGATTGATCTTTCAATCGATTTATGGATTTCTGTTCGTAGTCTGAGTCCTCCCTCCCACCTATCCCATCCTCACAGGGCGTAACGAGAGCGATTAGCTAACCACTAGTCCTGTCATATCCCTATCCTTCTATCCCTACTCTCTTCAAAAAAAAAGAAAAGAGAGGTTGAGCAACTGAGTGACAAGCAGTTCTTGTAGAAAAAATTCTGTCAAGATACCTCCATTAGGAGACCATATGCTCCACATTGGGAGCGGACATGGAAAAAAAAAAAAAAAAATGTTTTTTTAAGTGATTTAAATGGATGCATTTAAAATTGCAACGGTCACATTTCAATGGCTTCTCGCCAGAATGTATTATTTTATGTCTTTTTAGGTAACAAAACAGGGTAGACTTAAAGCTGCATTGGTCGCATTCGAATGGCTTCTCGCCGGTATGTAACATTTCATGTCTTTTAAAGGTACCAGAGTTGTCGGTTTGAAAATCACATTTGACACATTTAAATGGCTTCTCGCCAGTATGTACCATTTTATGTCTTTTTAAGAGACTAGACTGGCTGGATTTGAAATCGCATTGGTCACATTTGAATGGCTTCTCGCCAGTGTGCAATAGTTTATGTCTTTTCAAGGTGCCAGAATAGGTGGATTTAAAATCGCACTGGTTACATTTGAATGGCTTCTCGCCCCTATGTAACAATTTGTGTCTTTTAAGTGAAAAGACCTTGTGGATTTAAAATCGCACTGGTCACATTTGGATGGCTTCTCGCCAGTGTGTAACATTTTATGTATTTTTAAATCGTAAGAACGAGTAGAATTATAATTACATTGGTCGCATTTGAATGGCTTCTCGCCAATATGCGACATTTTGTGTTTTTTAAAGATACAAGAATGGGTGGATTTAAATTCGCATTGATCGCATCTGAATGGCTTTTGTAGATTATCTTTTAATTTAGCGAATCTATTTTTCACATGAAATTTCAAATTTAGAACAGTTATGTGTTGCTGAAGTAAAAGTGTTGATGGGAATATATTAAAACAAACTCTGCACGCATAATTTCTCTCATAAAACAAACCATTTTCCAGCAATACGACAGCGACCACTTCGCGCTGTAAAATTTCTGTCCCTACTTGTTGTTCGTTTTTATACGACGAAATGAGTAATTTTTTTTGACATGAGTTCGTCGATGGTAGTTCACCAGAAGGTGGAGAATTTTCTGCGAAACTAAAAATGAAGAAGAAAACAGAATACGACATGATTTATTGATGCTTCTTAAAGAGGTGAAAAGAGAAAGCCTTCACGCTAGTGATAAAACAAGTGGAATAACAAAGTTATCAATTTTCATTTTATAACTCTTTTAATACACGATAAAAAAAACAAAAAAAAAATCATTAACATTAATTACGACATAACAAACGAGTTTTTTTTCTCAAAATTTGATATTAAAGCTCAGTACTCACTAAGGGACAAAACTTCCTACAACATGACGCTTCAGCGATGCCCACTGTTCCCCAACGTCGCACGGCGGAAAGTGAGATCTACTAGATGTATAGTTCTGATTTCAATTGTAAATTTATCATTGGAAATTGTAAATCAACTCAATATGAATGAGTGATATATTTTCACATCATGAACGTTAAACCAAGACGCGCTTTTATATACCACTCCATTATTTTCAGTTTATCGTGAATATGTTACCTTAAGTTTCAAAGTAACACCCCTACTTTTATAGATTAGAGATAATAGTAAAAATTTTTGCCAAATATATTTAATTCAAATCAAAATGTTTCAAATTCATAATAAAATTTTTCATAGGCCAAACAATATTTTTGTATGGTGTTCAAAAGGTTAGCTACCCCTTCTCTAGACACACATTTGTGTAAAAATAGAGACGGAGTTACAACTAAAGTAGACAATGAATGGTAAGAATATGTGCGGGACTTAACGATTACAATTTTTAACGCATTATATTGTGCGAAATAGCAATTAGGATTTTTAAAAAAAATTTCAACGAATACCTTTTCCATCACTTGATGATCGTCATCGTCAGTTTTTTTTTCCTGCTGGACGAGTGCCTCGTATTTGATGTCTACAGAATATTCTTCGGCACTCTTTGATGTATTCGATGACGGCGATTCATCGTTCGTTGTTATTTCTGTGTCCATTTGAATATTTTCACTTAATTACATGAAAACAAAGAAAGTGAACAAGTTGAATATGGTGTATATTAAAATTATACGAGAGAAAAAACATTGATCGCATCTGACAAACCTGATCTTTCCGTAACGTTTCGATTTTTCATGACGAGCTGCATGTTGCTTTAGTAGACGTGATGTTGGAAATATATCATAGCAAGCGCTGCACACAAAATTTCGGTCATGAAATTCAACATTTTCCAGGATTACTGCGGCTACCACATCGCGCTCTATAATTTCCGTTTTGTTTTGTTCGCTTATATAAGGCGGCGTAGGTAACTGATTCTGAGACAAACCCATGGGTGGCAGTTCAATAGGATCTGCAGAGTAAGAGTTGGTAGTTCGAAATTAGAACAAAAACGCAATATGATGAGTGTTATTAGAAATAGTGATACATTTTTAAGGAATGAAATCACCTGCGTTCAGCTTGAAGAGAAAAAACATCACAAAAATCTATGTCAAGGTCTAAAACATGAATCGATAGAATCCAAATTTATATTTAAGTTGCCGGAAAATTGGTAGAGTAAAGCTGTAACCACTAGATCACAGATTAAGAATGAGGAATCGTTGGTATATGTTTCACGTTATTGTGCAAAGTGTTTCCTTCTTTTAGGTCAGTGCTCCGCAAACCTTTTGTCATCCACGACACACCTCAGCACTAATTAGTATTTCGCGGCTCATCGCAAGCCAAAATATGTAAATTTCATAAACAAATCATACCTACAATTAATTGATTGGTTTTTAATTGATGAATTTGAAATAGTAGCTTACATATTTTTTAATAAAAGTCAATTAAACCCATTTACTTCTAAAAGTGCTGAGACACTTTTCACGCAAACTTTTATTTTGTTTTTTTGAAAATTACTTATTATAAAAAAGGCATTTGTAAAAGTTGTAACTAAAAAAATTAACTAAGCTTTATTCAGATGCTCAAAGATGTCAGAAATGTACCGTGTTCCTCTAATGATTATTTCGAAAGAGTTCTGGCATGTCTTGATTAAGTATAAATAAATAGCATCATAGAAAAGTTCAAATAATCTTGCCAAAATTTTTCCATGGGACTGCCAACATGTTTATGTGCGAAAAAATCGGTATTGATACAGTTTTATACTGATTTTATAATAATGGATTTAAACTGTAATTTGAAAAATATACGCATAAACAATTACAACCTCATAGGACTTTTGTAAAAATTATAAAAATTAAAATATAATTTGGAAAAAATATAACATACAGATTCCTAAAGATTTTAAAGTGGTAGGATTTGTTACGGTAAATATCAGATATGAAGTATTATTACGGAAATTTTATTATTTCGATTGCTGGGATAATTTCTCTTTTATTTCCAAAATTTACTTATAAAACAATTCATGATTCCTCATGTTTTGCTTTGTTTCTATTTAAATATTTAAACTCCTGTGAAAATAATAAATGTCACCAAAAATGCTCAGGTAAATAAACTTCAAATGCAAAAAAAAACGTTTCTTAATTTGGTAAATTTTCGGAAAAAAAGTGTAGCATCGACTCGGACGAATATGATTATCTGCCATTTGAATATATATATATATATATATATATAAACAAAGAAAACGGCTATAACCTCAAAAAAGATGTGCCACTGTTACAAACGTGTATTAGGAAACACCTTTAACAGTTAGATAAACGAATAAATATTCTTTTACTTTACATTGTTAGTTTAGTGGTGTTTGTCGCATTGTTCGTGATTCAAGAGTTCCTCATATTTAATTTGAATTGGATGTTCCTCATCATCACAGGCGTTCTCTGATATAGTGGAAGGCGATGCCAGCGATAACTCATCCTCCGGTTCTATTTTGACATCCATTTCCAAATTATTGTCACTTGTTGATGGTTAGAAACAAATAAAGTCAACACGCTGTTTGAAAACGTAATTACCGTAGAGTAGAAAAATGGTTTATGATCCACTCTTTATTTCATAGACAATTATATTGATTCAATATCAAAGTGAACGGAAACAGTACAGGTGAGTACTTCAAATGTATGCCTAAATATACATTTAGGTATAAATCCACACCTATAAATGCTCTACATCGCATCTAGTGTGCGTTTTTATGAATGAGTTTGTTTGAATCATCATCATCGTCAATCATTTTACCTATTTGGTCCTAATCTCATCTAAGTTTTCCAGTCTTCAACTAATGATTTTAAATAAAGTTACTAACAAATTAATATTTTGTCTACCCGAGTGTTAAAATAAGTTAAAGCCTTATAAACATAATATTTTTTTTATAATTTAAGATATAATTTAAGACATCGACTGAGGGTGCTTGATGGAATTTCAATATCGGATTTGAGTTATTGAGATTTGTACATTTCCATTTATTTTGTCACTAACGACCCGGGTTTCGCCCTTCGGCATCTTCAGGAATTCAAGCGCACGAATGAACTCGAACTGACAGACAGTAAACAGTGTCTAACGTTTATATAGAAGATACAAATACGACAAATATTATTTACGAGATAAAATATTATAAGTCTAGGATCCACACTGATACCTGAGTTAAAATTTCGAGAATCACCTTAATCCTTATTTTGTAAACAACGCATTAACAGGTTGGCGAATTGCCGCTTTCTAACTAATATTAGAATTACCACTGATTTTACAATTATAATAGCGTTGTGGGTTTTGACGGGATGCAATTCGACGAAAGAATAAATATATACAATCATTCCACATTTAGTGAAGTGGTATAAAATATAATATTTTTTATTCGGCGGCAATATACTTGATAGACGAAATTAGCCATGTTGACGTTATGATTAATAATTCAAATTGTCAAATTTGAGTTATTGAGATTTTGTACACATTACATGTATTTTGTCACTAACGACCCGGGTTTCGCCTTTCGGCATGTTCAGACATTCGAGCGCACGAATAAAAATATTGCGTATAGCCCAAAGAAAACTTGTAATTTTTATTCGTTGCGATTATCGAAAAAAAAGTATTTTGAAAAGACGGAGGGATAAGTTCTTTTGCTTTTCTAAGGTCGATATATCATAAATTTATGTATACATATAGTGTAATAGCATGTTTTGTGTGAGTTATACACAATATTTTTTGGTGTGTGTTACGTCTTTTTTCCTTTCCAAAGTCGATATAGAAATTAATGCATAGTATCTCTGTATGTATTATTCCTTAAAATTAACCAAAAAAATATTGAAAATTAAGCAAAGTAACCCAATTTGGCAATACCACCTATTGATAAATTTAAAAAACCTGTTGCATCCATACAATATTTTATTGCATTTCTACAACTTAAGTTAATGCTTAAGAAAATCATAAATAATTTTTCAGTTAACAAATAAATTCATCTGTACAAATTTGAAAGGCGTTGATTTCATAATATATTTATTACAAATACGTTGTTAGGTATTGCACAGATTCATAGAGTCAATTAACTGTCTCTTTGGCAGATGCATTCCTTTGCTTACGCTATGAGGTTTGCAAGTAATTTTGTATTGTTGCTCAATTTGTTGCTCAGTTGCAAAACATAACTAAATTATCAAAGATTATCCTCAATGCAACTTTATAATACCTACCTACACGTTTTGCTTTTGGTACTGGATCGATTCGATTGTCTATGCAAGTATACATAATATTAGTCTATGGTTACATGTAATATTTTATTCAATGTTCTCGTTTTATTGATTCTATCTGACTACTAAGTGAAAAGAATCTTGAAATGAACGGTGAGTTATTATTAACGCTCGCTGGGCCGCAGGTTTAGTATGGCTAAAAGCACATTTATTTGAATCTAATTTACGACATTAGTACTCAATGTCTATTTTTAATAATTGTCGACACATGTTCTCCTGCAACCATAAAACTGTGAATGGATTCAAGGTCCACCCAGATTGTCTCATAATCCTAAACGACCTATAGCACTCAATGATTGGAAGCCCGATGTAACGACAAGAGAAATCCCGCAACTGTGCGGGCCCGGACTGACGTCATGTTTTCAATTCCCGCACATGGGCGGGACCCGGAGTTAAGTGGTTAATGTCATCAATTACATCAAAGAATACCTGTTATGGTGAAAATTATCGAAATAATACATATGAGGAATTTTCAATTGACATCAAATACGAGGCACTCGTGTAGCAGAAAGAAAGAATTGACAATGGTGATCATCGCGAGGTGGAAATGGTATTTATTCGTTCAATCATACTTTGTATCGTACGGGGTATTTTGTGGAATATAATTTATAAATAATGTAAACGTTACGCGTGCTTTTTGATTGTGTCTCTTTGAGGTTATGAACTGTTTCGAGTTTTTTTTGGCAAATATGCTACTACAAGTAATATATACAGTAATATGAAATAACTCATAAAATATTGTGTATTCTTTTGTATTTCAGTTTCCGATAACCAGTGCTACCATTGAACAACAAACGAAGAACTCGTAAACGAACAAAACATAAAAAGGAAATTTTGCAGCACGAAGTGGTCGCTGTGGCAATGTTGAAAAATAGTTTGCTCCTTTTTTTTGAAATTTTGTATGCAGTGTTTGTCATCCCATATACAGTAATGTGAAGATATTTGGGATATTAATTACTTAGGTAATCGATACAGTAATTACCCATGTACCGATGCGATTGCATGTCGAAGCAAGCTGTACAATTTTGATGGAATTTTTCTTTTGTACTGTATTTTTTTTTGATTAGAAATTATGTCATTTATTTTCGCTCCATACTTTCTTGAACATATTCTTTTGTATCATTTTGCTGCGGCGTTCTGCAGTTATCTGCTTCTTTCTTTGCTGGTCCGGGTCCTGAAATTGCCAACCAGGTAGTGATTTAGTCGGAAGTCGAGTTTAATTACTAGGAATTCGTTGTGCGTCTTACGAACTTGATGTCGTTACTGTCTTGGTTATTTATGCAGTTGTAGTTAACGGAAGTACTATTCTCCTTTTCAACATATGACACCGCCCCGTACTTATGGGGCGGACAGGGTCTCCAAAACCAGTCTGCAGACTCTTTCTATTAATGAAAATTTAAAAATGTAATACCCCTACTGAGGCGTTTAAGAGTAGTGTCATATTTGTTTGGTTGCTGTTGTTGGTTTACAGTTAGAGGTTGGCGAAGGGCCTGCGATCCTGCCAGAGTCAGTCGGGTCTCGACCTTTCCCGGGGAAAGTCGTCGGCCGACGAAGCGGCGTTTTAGCCACCGCTTACTAGTAAAACCACTTACAGATTTTAAATTAAAGTGTGTAAATCTGTTGTGTAACTGTCTTAACTAACTGAAACTAATTGCAAATAAACGAGAAGAGTATACGGATAAACGACCGGGTTTTAATGGAAGACGAAGGAGCCGTTGTTTTGTCCTTTGTTTGTCCTTGTCCCAGGACGCGGGCCTTGAAGTGTGTTGAAGCCCGCACCCCGCTTCTCCCCCCTTATATTCAGTAGACTTTACTAAAATAGCGTTTGAAAAAATTGTAACTGTCGGACTGCGTGTTATTTCAATTCGGTGGCTAGTTTGATATTAACTTTATTATGTAAATTGAGTTTTAAGTTGATCGCTGAGAGCGAAACGTATGGGCGCGTGTGTGCGTGGCAAAAAGGTTAAGTTTTAACCTAATCCTAACCCTCTGCTCGCAAACTCCTACGGAAGATATTTAGTCTCGATGTCATTTTTATCGTAAATATTAATTGTGTTTTTGATTTTTTCTGTTCTAAATTGTAAATTCTTAAAGTGTATGCATAACAACTAACTGAAATAAAGGTGATTTGACTAAGTGAACTGGTGTGTTTGATTGAACCTGAGAGACATCATCATCAGCTCGCCGGACTTACTCACAAATCTTATATAAATATGGTATACATTTCATTGTAAATATATTTTTTATTAATAATACTCTGTTACACAATGACTCAATTAGATAGTATAAATTAGTTGCAACGCTTGTTTTGAAAGATATTTAGAGATGGCTTCAGATTTATTGACATTCACACCTTTATATTTAATTTTAAATTGTTCGTCCCCTTCTGCCATCTGAAATAGTGTTTGCTTATTTGCTTGAAGGGTTTCTCTTTATTATACTAAAATTATTTACATTTTATATACCGGTTCAAAAAGTTTCTTGAAAGAATCGTGTCTGAGTATTTTGTTCTAGAAGATCAAAAATATTTTTTGAATTATAATCTTTCTTAACTATGTCGACAAATTTGGAACACATTATGTACTCCTGACAGAGCATTTTTTCATAACTGACGGTAACCATTTTTTTACCTCTCGCTATAGGATTGAATATCAGGGCTAGCCGTCAACTCGCTCTCGCTTCGCCCCGTTTTAAGGATTGAAATTGGAACTAAAAACTGAATTATAGCCATAATGTGTTATTCATTTATTTATTTGTTACAAAACAAGCCATTTAACATAATAGAGGAAAACAAAAAAGGAAAACTTATATCGCTATTACATAAACAAATACTGATAATTACAAAAAATAAAAAAGTTCTCGTAGAAAATTTCTGTCGAGATACCTCCATTAGGAGGCCACATGCTCCCCGTTCGGAGCAGACATGGTAAAATAAAGCTATGAACCGTTCAAGAACAAGGTATATAGGAGAGAATTTTGTTTGACAGACAATCATCAGCTATGTTAAGGTAGAAAATTAGTTACTTTATCAAAGTAAAAATAAAAAATATATTTATTTTAACAGTTAAATTCATAAATAGTAACTCATAGGCTGAGTAACTTTTACCTCAAATAAGACAACTGATTTTTTTCATATAAGACTAGGTAAGTACTTAGATTATAAAAATCTTTAGATATTCCAAATAAAGTCAAATTTCGGAGCTGAAAAAATAGTATTATTCATTCTTAATTGCGGCGGTCACTTATGTGGGATACTACCGCTCCGGTCATTTCTATAGTCTACCACACTTTGCATAGACTTCTGCTTTAGAAGCATGGACGATTTTCCACGGGAAATATTCTCCTTCATATAAGAATACTACATGGTCGTTGATAGCTTTCATAATCGTCAGACATTGAGTTTTAGACTTTAAGTTTTCATAAATCGACTAATGCAATGCTCTCTCCACTGAATCTGAAATGTGAACACTTTTCTGCATTTCATTCTTTATTGCTTTCATCGTTTGCAAGTTCATTCAGTTCTTTCTTTCTTCGCCTCTCTGCAGCTCGTTTTTTTTGAAATCGTTCCATTTCTTCTTTCTTTACGTTTAGGGAATACTCCTGGCACAGTTTACCAGAAACAGTGGAGGGGTTTTTCCTTTTTTGCTCCTTACCAGGTAAGAAAAAATGTCTCTCGAATGAACAAGTAACATTTGATGGACAAACCGCACATGCCCTAGCGATAGAAGACGAATTACAGGCGGCTTAAGACAGTATACCATCGGTTTCCTTTTCTTGCAATGTCTCATCGATGGGTCTTTCAGGCTCAGGTGAGGTGATACATTCCAACTCGTTTTTTACTTTTCGCCACAGTGCTAAAAGTGATTTGTCATCTTGATTAGGTTGGCTGTTTTTTCGGAACGATTCAAGTTTTTCCTCATCAATGTTTTCAGTCAGAAACTGCACTCCTCTCTCTAAATACCGCTTGCGTTTCTCTGATGTAACCATTGAAGGCACGCTTTCAGATTCTCTCGGTACAGTCACAGCTTGAGGGTTCCAAGGATAAAGTCCACATTTTCGGAAACCATTTACCAGAACAGATTCTGTCAAAACTTCGTTAATCACTTCTTTCAGAAGTTTTGCGAAGTTTTTCTTTTCTAAATATGGGGCATCAATGTTTTCAGTCCGCAACTTTTGAAGTCTTTTCTTCCATCCAACTCTGAGCGTTCTAAATACCGCGACGTCCATAGGCTGTAAAAGGTGTTTTGCATTTGGGTACAGCGCCACCAGTATGATGTCATGGCTATCGCAGAATTGACTTACCTGTAGGCTAAGATGTGAGACGTGGCCGTCGACGAAAAGTATTACCGGTAAGGTAATTTTTTCTTGCAAGAGCCAAGGGTAAAACAGATCAGCAATAAACTGAAAGAAAGCCTCACAAGTCATCCATCCTGAATTTGTCTTGCCAATGCCCCATTCCGCAGGGAAATTTAGGGAAATTTCTTCAGGAATTCTATTATACTTGTAGAGGATTGTCGTTGGTGCGACAGCCCCACCGGCACTCCCTGTTACCAAGACTGTTATGCATTCTTTTTCATCGGAATTTACCTGCTTGTACGCTGTTTTGTCTCCTTTTTTGGCCAAGACCCTGTTCCCTTTGGGGTTAAGGAAAAAAGCTGTTTCGTCACAATTAAATAATCTGTTGGGATCATTGAGAATTTCACTAAGATTTTTAGCTGCTATATATTGTTCAACTTCTCTGAACCAAGTAAGGATGTTTTGGTTTGTTACTTTTGCCTTACTTGATGTGAAATTTTGAGAAATCCTATATGAAAGCTCTGGGTTTCGTTTCATAAACGCTTTCATCCAACTTCTGCCAGGGCGGGCATTCTTAAAAGGTGTCACTCTGTTAATATCTTTTATTAGACATTGGACGCTGAAGGTGACTTCATCCATGATCACCGGGAACCCTGCAGAGGCCATTTTCAAAATCCAGTCTCGAATGACGCCCTCTTCTGCTTTCGTCAGCACTGAAGCGGGACCCATCTTCCTAAAATTTTTAATTGAATTGCTTATAACTTCGCATGCAGGTACAGAACAATTAATATTTCAATATATGTTCACTTATGTAGTAAATACTAAATTACATTTTATTTTATACAAAGAATCCTCTATGACCAAGAAATTTGTCTCTGTTTAGGTAAATTAATCCAAGAGAACCAACTTCTCACCTATCAATTGGATGTTTTCCCTCAACCTTGTACTTCAAGGTTATTCTCGGCACTCCATACTTCTTGGCCGCCGTTCTTATGGGAGTGTTGTGTAATCGGACGTCTTTTACTGCGGCCAGCATAGCCTCAGGGCTATACTTCAAGAAACTTTTTTTTTTCGAAGGCATTGCGTTGATCTAAAAATTATCCAATAGTTGACTGTACGATGTATTAGTAGTTGACCCCTAGGTCATCTACTGGATAGAGCCACCTTGCACACTTCTAATTGACAAATAATAATCGCTTAACACTTATTAATCTAAAAATTGATCAATATTACGTGACATTATTTTAATTAATTTATCCAGTGGTTGACCATCCACGTTCAACAACTGAAAAAAATATTAAAAAAATGTTTGAGAAGTTGACCCTTCCACAAACTTGCTTCCTTGTAAATATAACATTAAAATTAATAATGATCTCAAGACTTCAATATTACGATTGCCCAAAATGCATTAACTTGATATTATAAGGTCAAAAACATTAAATTGCCATAAGTATGCATTCACTGATATCTTTAACAATTTTCTTAAGAAATTAAAAATGAAATACTTACTGCAAGTGGTGTTGTTTTCAAATGGCTGCGGTGACATTCCAATGACATTTTGTGATTTTTTAGTTCCTCAATCTGACCACAGATGGCTTCACTTGTCTGAAATTTACGGTAACCGGGCTAAGCAGAACAGGAAAAAACAGAACAATTTGAAAATAGTATTTTTGTCGTTATTTTTCCAAATTTTTAAATATTTAAAAAAAGTTCTTTGTATTATATGAAATAAACTTATTTATTATAATTTATTTTTTTACTATAAACATTTAAATTATCAATATGTGTAGACTTTTTGTTCTATCAGCAATTTCCATATTCCGTTTTTTATTGTTTCAGTATGATTTTTTTATCTTAGCTTACAATAGCTTTTTACAAAATTATGGATATGTGTTTATAATTTTTCCTCAAATTAGAGGTTACAAGAATCTAAGCTAATAAAACTACAAAGTGCTATAGTGAAAAGTTACAAGATGTCTGTTAATACAATTAGGCACTCGATCCACGATAACGATATCCATGGTAGATGGAAATTCGTTCGATAATATTCATTTAGTTAGATTGAAGAAGACGCTCCTCAGAAAGTCGAAACGGGTGTCACAATAAGTAACACAACCAGTAGCAAAACAAAAATATGAATATAAACCCTTTAATGGTTGAAATTTTATTAGTTCAAATGATGGCTGGGTAAATTGGTCTTGATCCAAAGTCTAAAACTAATTATGTTTGATTTTTTTTGAATAATGATTTTCCACAAAGGATGCCACCTTAAAAGATAATATTCACAGCTGAAAGTCTTTGTAATTGAAGTGAAATTGACCATTGATATACTATATATAATTACCTTATCCAGTTTCTGGTGAGAATATGAACACTCTCCGAATTCCAAATTTTCTGTTTTAATTTCCTTCCTGTTTTGATATTGGATTCCTTCGTTCGATTTGATATTCTGCACTTTTTTTGAATCCTCCTTAAATAAAAATATGTACAAATGAATTACGTAAGGGTGCACGAAATGTCTTTAAGCTAATCGTATCTCGCAGCAGCTTGTGATTTAATAGCTTAATTTGTACTCTTTCAACAGATTAAGGATAGGAGCATGAGGATAGAATGGAAAGTGTTCTTAGTTTGTTACTCACTGTAGGTACCCGCCGAGTGCCGCGGAGGGCAATGTAAACACTACATTCTCATGCATAAATCCATTGATAAATCATATGATGACATTGTCCGTGCGGCTCAAACCCGTAGGCGTTGCGACCGTATACTCACCATAATTCAGTCGCAAAACTTGTCCATAGGGCAACTAGAGAAATTAGTGCTTTCTTGGAATAGGGTCAATAATTTTAAATAAACAATAAAAACATGCTTTGATTATTACAGACAACATGCTAATCTTTTTCTATGTACTGCCGGAAAAATAATGCAATGAAGTAACCTGTTTGAACGAATAAATACTGTTTTAAAATACCATTTTCGGCTCGCGATGATCGACATCGTCAATTGTATCTTCCTGCTTCACGAGTGCCTCGTATTTGACGTCGATAGAATATTCCTCATGCCAGATGTCATTGATTTGATTGTGATGATTGTCGCCATTATAGGCGTTTTCTGTTATATTCGATGACAATACTTCATCGTCAGGTTCTATCTTAATATCCATTACAAGATTCTTCTCACTTCATAAAATGGTATTACCATACACAAAATTAAATATTTTTCCTTCGTTTTCACATAGACAATAATTAAATCTACGTAAGATGAAAAAGTTACAAATCTTGGTAAGCAAACAGAATTTTTCGAAATATCAAGCATTCAATAGAAGAAAAAAAAACCCATTTTGCATTAATTTATGATTCAAAATATCCAACTGTAATGATCTAATCCGATCGTAAAAACGGCGCATGTCAAGAAGAATTAGTAAACAACTAATATTAATGTCTTATCCCAAAGCCCCCTATAACTACAAGCCATGCTGTCAGCAGGTATTTTTGTGGACGAGTGATCCGTTACATTTACTGCGGAGTCATCAAATCGATATTTTTGACTAATTACGAAGAATTCTAGCATATTTAAAAAAATTAATCTAGCGTCTGTCATGTTAATAGGAATAAACATAATTTAGATAGATTCGGCGTTACTTTTAGTTTTAAAATATAAAATTAAAATTGATAAATAAGTTATTCCAATGGCTGTGTATGTAATGGGGTTTACTTCTTTAAGAAACATTTTAAGATTTACTATATTGCAAGGTTATTTATTTCTAAGGTAAAAGGTGATTCTAGTTATTAAATTAAAAATGAATGGAAGGGTGAGTTTGATTCCTTCTACTGGACTTGGGTAGGGGGTAGGACCCAAATGATAATAGTATTAATTTCATAATTAATTACCAGTGTTTGGAGGTGAAAATTTCAAGGGAAACATATTCAATAGTGGTGGGCTACATGTACTATTTAATGTTATTTATAAATAATCGATTAGTGTTAATGGCTTTGGTCGTTCTTAATGATTGTTATTAATCTAGAGTTCAAAGTGTGTATTTTGCGTTAAATTACGATTCTAATAAATCTATCCTGCCACACATCGCATTTCGTACCATTGACTACTTATATTATGACAACTGTACGATATAATTTATTGCGACGATTTAATTATTACTAAGCTTATGTACCCCGCCTTACAGTGAATATTATAAAGATGATCTTAATCGAGTCATTCACCTCTTGCTAGAAATAATAAAATCTACTGTTTATCCAGAAAAGTAATAAAATTTAATAGGTTACGCGCCTACTTAGGCTAGACCGGGAAATCTTCTAAATATAAATAATTTGACAATATTTACAATTTGACAATTTGAACTTGAATAGGTGTTCCGCAACAATTAGGAAGGCTGCATAGACTGCAATACATTTAAAGATCTTATGCTTCATAAATTAAAAGGCGAGTGATGATCAATCTCCCCCGATGTTAATGATGTCAAGGATCTAGGTGCATGCTCTCTCTTTCTCCAAATCTGTGTTTAAAATTAATTGCCTACTTTTTATAAAACATACTTTTGATCTTTCACAAAATGAATTATTGTATATGCTTAAATGTGAAAATCATATAATTTTAGTTTATGGTAATGACATTTCTGTGTAACGTGTCACTTTATTAACTTCATAGACTACTATACTTTTAATTAACTTCCTTATTAGCCAACAATTTGGTGAGAAGAATCTTGAAATGAATATTAAAATTGAACCAGACGATGATTTATTGCATTCGAATGCATCACAGAACGCCTGTAATAATGATAATCGTCAAAATACTATGAATGACATCTTGCCTGAAGAATATTATTCAATTGACATAAAACACGAGGCACTCGGCTTGCAGGAAGAAACAATGGACGATGGCGGTAATCACGAAGCGAACATGGTAATCTCAAACAGCACTTAATCGTTATGACAATGATATGTTTGAAGTATTTCAATGCATTTTTGCGACATTTAGTCCATCTTAGAGTATAAAATTAGTATCGTGTTGTATCTGAAGCATATTTAATCTTTTATTTATAATAACCGTCTCCGAGGGCGACGGTTGTGCAGCTGAATAATGCCGATAGTTAAACCCTCTTTCGTTTCCTTCCTTCTCGGTTGTGGCATTCTCGAGTTTGACCCCACACGAAGAATCATTATCTGATTTATTAATAGTTTTATATATAAGAGTGTGATGTTGACATTCCTCTCCTAAGCAATACGATCTTAAAAGCTTTGCGTACCTACAGTAATTAACACACAAAGAACTATTTCTATCCCATTCTCATGTTACTAATCCGGAGAGATTACGAGAACGAATCAAAAGCAAGTACTAGAAAAGATTGTTATGATGATTCACCAAAACTAAATGCAGTTTCATTTATTTTTGTTTACGAAGGTTTCAAAAACGTTCCCGAACATCAAATCGGAAGAAGAGATCCAATATCAAAACTCCACGGAAATTGAAATAGAAAATGTCAAATTCGGAAGGTGTTCATATTCTCAAAAGCAACTGGATAAGGTAACTACTGTCACGCTCAATTTTAATCTTCAATCTTCCATGAATAGTCATTTCAATTTTAAGGAATTTCAGCATGGCACATTAGATGACACACTTCGTGTTAACTGTCTTTTCTTAAAAAACGTTGGTTCTTAAAAATAATTTGTTCTGGACATCTTTTATATTTTTGAAAAGATCTCAACCGGTTTCTCCGCCAACATTATCAGCTTATGCAATGTTAATCTTTAAAGGCTTTATACCAATAACTAAGATTCATATCATCATCACTTCATCGTTACAAAAATTGTTAATCATATTTTGAAACACAGACATATGAGTTACACGTCTTTCGACTCTCTGAGAAGATCAATTTCACTTAGATCTTCAATCTGACTTCATTAATATGTACCAGGTTTTCTAGGACTACACCTAAACTACGATTTTTCTTAAAGCACTCTTTGTATCTTAAGGTTGCTTTGCTATGTTAGGTCCGTTTGGGCGACGCTGCAGCGTCACGAATACGTTGCGTGACATTTGGTCCCCTAGTGAGAACGAAGCTTTAATATCAAATTTTGATTGAAAAAAACCTCGGTTGTAAATCTGCAATTGATGATGATTTGCGTTTTGTTTCTTTTATCGTATATTAAAAAAGTTCTACCAAATTTTGCCCACTGCATCAATGAATCATCACATATTGTGTTTGCTTTTTTATTTCAGTTTCCAACCACCACTGATAAGTCTACAGCTTCTATTGAACAACCATCGAAGAACTCTTCTCCGGCACAATTACTTACTTCGCCGTGTGTAAACGAACAATACATCAAGACCGAAATTTTAAATCGCGAAGTGGTCGCGTTGGTGATGCTTAAAAACGGTTTGTTTCATGAAAGAAATTTTGTATGTAATATTTGCTTTAATATATTCCCATCATCAAATGTACTGAATCAACATAAAACTGTTCATAAATCGAAATTTCATGTGAAAAATAGATCCAGTAAATTAAGAGATGAACAAGTAAAAATCGTACAGATGCGATCAATGTGACTTCAGCACATCCCATTCAAATAGCTTCAATACACATACGGTGTATACACACACTGGCGAGAAGCTATTCAAATGTGGTCAATGCGACTTTAAATCCACCAACCATGGTAACCTAAAAACACATAAATTGTTACATACCGGCCAGAAGTCATTTAATTGCAACCAATGCGATTTTACAACCGCCCGTTTTAATAGCCTTAAAATACACAAAATGCGACATACTGGCGAGAAGCCATTCAAATGTGACCAATGCAATTTTAAATCCCTTACGTCTGGTAACTTAAAAACACATAAAATGTTACATACTGGCGAGAAGCCATTCAAATGTGACCATTGCGATTTTAAATCCATCTATTCTAATGCGTTTAAATCACATACACTGTTACATACTGGCGAGAAGCCATTCAAATGTGAGCAATGCGATTTTAAGTCGTACCATCTTGGTAACTTAAAAAGACATGTAATGTTGCATACTGGCAAGAAGCCATTTGAATGTGACCAATGCAATTATAAATCCTCTACGTCTGGTAACTTAAAAATACATAAAATTGTACATACTGGCAAGAAGGTATTCAAATGTGACCATTGCGATTTTAAATCCATCTACCATGATGCGTTTGAAACACATACATTGTTACATACTGGCGAGAAGCCATTCAAATGTGACCAATGCGATTTTAACTCATACCAGTCTGCTAACTTGAAAAGCCATGTGATGTTACATACTGGCGAGAAGCCATTCAAATGCGACTAATGCGACTTTAAATCTATGCACTCATATTGCCTTTACCTTTCTCGTTTTCATGCTAAAAAATCCCTTGGGACGTTTCGTTACCCTGTAGGATCTGTTATATAAACCCATTTTCAGGTGAAATGGCAATTTCAAAAAATGAAATATGGTTTTATGTTACGTCATCTTTTGTGTGTAAAACCTTAAATACATATCAAACTATGCGAAATTATCGAATGACGCAAGAATCGAAATTTCTCATCGCAGAAAAATCTTCAATTTTTTTAAACTGTTTGACTAATGTGATTATAAATCTGCGCGTCGAGATGGGTCGTGAATTCATTAGATTAAACATTTTCATGAACGATTTAAATGTAACTAATGCAATTGTAAATCTACTATGTCTTATACCTTTAGGACACATAATGGGTAAAAATGTTTCACTTTACTTAACGAGTCATCTTTCTTTAGCCGTTTCCGTTAAGATAGACTCTTTTAAAAAACAACTTTTGTACTAGACTCATTTCGGTCAGTAGAATAATTAATTACCGGTTTTCATCGATTTAATGAAAAATCATATTGCAAGTATAATTCGAAAACAATTGTAGTTTTTTTTCATTTGTATATTATCGATATATATATAGGATTGTTGAGTGTCCTACCAGAATGAGCTATTTATTTAATGGAAAAATACACATATTCTTGTATAATATAATTAATTGTTTACTTATAATGAGTTAATAAAGAGAATTTTTTTTGAAAATATTACGAAATTATTATTTGTAAATCGCATAACTTTAAAACTATTTTTGCTATTCTTAAAGTAATCGTTAAGTTGGACCTTTTGTTTGAGGTATCTAGCCAACAGAAAGAAAAAAACAAAAGTTTCGCTCTTGAAAAACTTATATCGAAAATAATATTGAGTCAATCATAAGGAAACAAAGTTTTTCAGGTTATAAGTATTAAATAAATCTTTATTGTTGCGTGCGATATTTTTAGACAAAAAGAGCTTTAGCGTTCCAGCCCATAAACTCATTCATTTGAAAACAAAACAACCAATCCTACCGCGTAATATTACCTTTTAATTTTTGAATTGTTTAGATTTGTACTGTTCCATGTATTTCGTCACTAACGACCCAGGTTTCGCCTTTCGGCATCTTCGAAACTCGAAAGTCGAACTGACGATGCCTGAGATGGCGAAAGGTGAAACCCATGTTATTAGAGTTAAAATACATGGAAATATACAAAATTTTGAAAATTCAATTTTAATATTGAAATTTCATCAAGCACCCTCAGTCGATGTCTTAAATTATATTTTAATTAATTAGTTATCAGTATTGATCAGTTTCCTATTTTATTTGATAATAAATAAAAAATATATTCTAAGAGACAAATGAGACGCCAGTTCCAAGGGCTGTTCAGCTTGTAAACGATGCAAACGCATTGGTAGAGAGGTGAATATTTCGGAGGCGAACATTATATATTGATTTTTCAGCTTTTTTTATTTTGTGAATATTTATGTTACGCTAAACGGCGGTTTCATCGCAAGAGACTTCACGTAACAGTTTTTTAAAATTCATGGTGGGTAATATAGGTCTAACGCCTTACGTCAAATTGTTGAGCGGCAAAGTTCGTGTTTTGTCACAGCGGCTTAACAATGCGTTCTATAATATTTAACAAGTACCCAAAACCCACTCGGTAACGCAATGTGACTGCATGAGATCCAAAGAGATCTTTTTTGCATGGAAACGGGAAGGTTAATTGTCACTTTCGAAAAGTTTGAGGGTTTCTTCAAATTATATTTATGTAATTAAAGTCATCGACTGAGGGTGCTTGATGGATTTTTAATATTAAATTTGAATTGTTGAGATTTTGCACATTCCCGTGTATTTCGTCACAAACGAACTGGATTTTGCCTTTCTTCAGACACTCGAGTACACGAATGAACTCGAACTGATTAGAAATATACAAAATCTCAACAATTCAATTTTATATTTATATAATGTTTTACAAATACAAAATCAATGACATTATACCGAATTCATTATTTAAAAGGATTATTACCGTAATATCACATAGGTGCTTTAAAATTTGTGTTAAAAATGCTTTTTTTATTATTATTAGAATCTATTTTTGTAAACAAATATTTTTATTAAAAGTTAAATAATATCTTAATTTAAATACTAACATTTGTGAAGATAAATGGAAGAATTTCTGTTTTCCTATCTCTTTCTCTCTCGCTCTTTTTTCTCCAAATCTGTTTAAAAGTAATTACTCTGCACTTTTTAAAAACATACTTTTGATCTTGCTCAGAATTAATAATTGTCTATGTTAAAATGAGGGACTAATAATAATTTCAGTATATGGTAATGACATTTCTATGTTACGTGTAACAATATTAAGTCACTGTCTAATAAGTTAGGGAAAATAACTTTGTAATGGATATTAAAATTGAACCGGATGATGATTTATTGTCATCAAATGCATTACAGGACGCCTATAATAATGATAATCATCAAAATAATACGAGTGATATCTGGACTGAGGAATATTATTCAATTGACATAAAACACGAGGCACTCGTCAATCCGGAAGAAATAATTGACAATGGCGACCATCGCGAGGCGAACTTGGTAATCTCAACCAGCATTTATTCGGTCAATCTTTATGAAAATCATAAATTTTAAAACTGGGTATTTCATTGCGTTTTTTGCGGCATTCTTCGAGTCGAAAATGAGTGCCCTGTTGTATCTAAATCATTTTAATTACTTCTTTTAAATATTTGACCTTATTCCAAATAAGGGTCAGTCTTTATGCTAAATTCGTCCTTATTCATACCTTCTCCGAGGAGAACGGGTTGTGCGACTGAATTATGCCGAGTCTTTTGTGTTCTTCCTGTTCGGCAGCGGCAGTGGCGTCAACGGGCTTGAGCCCCAGTGCCGAAAAATGTCATTATCTGATTTTTTAATAGTTTGATGTATAGAAATGTGATGATACAATCTTAAAAACGGTGCGTTTCTACAGTTTGTAACAAACTTGGTACTATTTCTACCCTATTCTCAGGCTACTATCCTTGATTCCTCGAAAGAGGAGAGATTACGCGGCCGTATCACAAGTAGCTATTCTTTCAATGATTCATTACGGAATGCAGCTTAATTTATTTTCGTTTAAGGAGTTTGCAAAAATGAAGCCGGACATCAAATCGGAGGAAGAAATCCAATATCAAATTTGCATGGAAATTAAAACAGAAAATTTTAAATTCGGAGAGTGTTCATATTCTCAACAGAAACCGGAAAAGGTAATTATTGTCATTGCTCAATTTACTTATTCAATCATTCATGAATTCATTAAATCATTCCTTAATAAGAATGCGCCATGCGTGTCCATATGCGCATCCACTTCATGCTCAGGGCATCCGTACGTGTTCATGCCTGAATGACGCTTGTATGTAAAAAATAAAAACCTTAGCACTGTTGATGATGTTAGTGATTTGCTTTAACGCGCAATATTCGATCATTTCTCTGGATGATTTCGTTGCGTTCGGGTATATAACATCGTTTTGCATAGTAAAGTTGCATTTTAAATTCATTATTATTCAAATATATTGAGCACCGATATATTTTCATGGGTTTTGAGAAGATACACTTCACGTTAACTGTCGTGCTCGATGGAGAAACGTCGGTTTTTAAAAATTAAAACACAATTTGTTCCGGACAGCATATCTTTTAAAAGATCACGACCGGTTTCCCACCAACATTATCAACGTAAATCTTAAAGTGCTTTCTTTATAACAATAACTAAAATTTTAAACATTTTTTTTTATAAAATAATATATAATACCTACGTCAGTACATGTACTTATTATACGAATTTATTTTATTAAAACATACATCTAATTTAATACTGTTATTAGTGGCTTCCTTGGTGTTAGTGGTGTTAGAGCTTCCTTAGTGCTTTTCTTTTTAATGTTTTTCAATATTTGGATAATATGTAGTTGACTTAAGTCGAACAAAGGAATTAAGATTTTCTTTGGTTAGTCTATTTCGCAAAGTATTCTGGACACATTTTCTTTGGATTCGGCGGTAACTTTGGGGTAATTCGTTTTTAATGTAAAATTAAAATTGGTATCTTTCATTTCCAGTTCGTAATCCAGTGAAAGAAGAAAGTTGCCAATTTTATATTTATCTGGACACGTGTCATTTGATAAAATTTTTGAATTATGAATGTGACCAAATCGTTTCAATACTTATAGATAAAATATCTAAAAAAAAAAATTTTTTAAGGTAAATCATCAATTGTTTAAAAGGTTTATGTACGAATTTTCATGAAATATTTTTGCATATAAAATTTTCTATTGATTAAGATATTTTTAATTCTCGCATAGAAGCTCTAAACATCCCGATCAAACTTTGGTCATCTGTTTTCTCATGGGTGCAGTTTAGTAAATGTGTCTTACATCAGTAAAGCATCATATAGTGTGTTTTCTTCCTTATTTTAGAATCCAGCTACGAATGCTAATTCGTCAGCTACAATCCACCATCTACCAGTGACCAGTTCTGAACTACCATCGACGGTTCAGAATCAATCACTTACTTTGCCGTCCGTAAACGAACAATACATAAAAATGAAAATTTTAAAACGCGAAGTGGTCTCGTTGGTAATAGTGGAAAAAAGCTTGCTTCATGAGAGAAATTTTGTATGCAGTGTGTGTTTTAATATATTCCCATCATCATATTCACTTCAGCAACACAAAACTTTTCATGAGTCGAAATTTCGTGTGAATAATAAATTTGATAAATTAAAAGATCAACCACGGACGGCGTTCAGATGCGATCAGTGTGATTTTAAATCGTCCCATTCGAAAAATGTAAAAAGACATAAAATGTTACATACAGGCGAGAAGCCATTCAAATGCCACGAATGTGATTATAAATGCATGAAATATGGTACCTTAAAAAGACATGAAATGTTACATACTGGCGAGAAGCCATTCAAATGTGACCAATGCAATTTTCAATCTGCCAGGTCTGACAACTTAAAAGCACATAAAATTTTACATACTAGCGACAGGCCATTCAAATGCGACCAATGCGATTTTAAATCCACCCAGTCTCGCACATTAAAAACACATAAAATGTCACATACTGGCGAGAAACCATTTAAATGTGACGAATGCGAATATAAATCCAGTCATTCTAGCACCTTAAAAAGACATAAAATGTTACATACTGGCGAGAAGCCATTCAAATGTGACCAATGCGACTTTAAATTCACCTATTCTGGCACCTTGAAAAGACATAAACTATTGCACATTGGCGAGAAGCCATTCAAATGCGACCAATGTGAATTTGAAACAACTCGTTTTGCTCACTTAAAATCGCATCAAATGATACATACTGGCGACATGCCTTTTAAATGTGACCAATGCGATTATAAATCTATCAAGTCTTGTAACTTAAAAACCCATATGATGTTACATACTGGCGAGAAGCCGTTCAAATGTGATCAATGTGATTTTAAATCCACCCATACTAGTAGCTTAAAGAGACATAGAATGTTTCATACTAGCGAGAAGCCGTTTAAATAAGACAATCGACCCACCGTTCTACCTTGAACACACAAAAGTTAACAAACTGGTGAAAAATAAAACATTTTGAAGAAAGATTTAAACGTGTCCAATGCAATTTTAAACCCACTTTTACTGATTTCCTAAATGTCACATAACGAGACAAAATTACTTTAATAAATTCGTTATCGTGTGTTTCTCACCGCTTTTTTAAGATATGATTCATTTTCAAGCCCAGGTTCTTGAAAACCACGACTTTGGTGTGAGACTCATTTATGTAAATTATGAATTACCGGCAATCATCGATTTAATAAAAAAGCATGTTGCAAACTGTTTTTAAATAAAGTTGCAATTTTGTCAATCCGAGAAATATTTGTTGATTGAGTCGTAGCAGAGTCGTAGCTATTTATTTGATGTGAGAGAAATGAAAAATTCTTCCAATTTCTGTAGAAAAATAAGAACTTTACTCTACCTTTCTTTAGGTTATAATTATAAAAAATAATAATCAATGCTATAATATAAGACACAACAAGCGATTCTGTTACAGCCCATAAACTCATTCATTTGACAATACGACGTCCAATCCTACCGCCTAATATTATGTTTTAATTAAAAAGTTATAAGTATCGACCGATTTCTTATTTTATTTGATTAATAAAAGTAATTGAAAGGACTATCCTTAGCTTTTGACAAATAAGACTCCAGTTTTAAGCTGTTCGGTTAATCATATTATAATATTTGGTTTTTGTTTATTATGTTAAATAGATTTTGTAATAAATAAATGTAACATTACGCATATTATGCTTTCAATAACTGAGGATTGATGCAATTCTAATATATAATAATCTGATACCGCCCCGTAGTTACGGGGCGGACAGAGGTCTTCCAGCGATTCAAGACCCGTCTACAGACTCTTCCTATTAATGCAAATTTAATTTGTAATGTCTCTACCACCGCAGCTTAGGTAGAAGGTGCGACCCTATCGCAAAACCACTTGTTGCGTTTTTAAATTCAAATCGTGTATTTTGAACTCTGTTTTTGTTTATTTTACTGCCTTCGAGGAATGTATTATAATAAACTAACTGCAATTAAAGAGTAAGTAAACTGACGGGCGGGTTTTAATAGAAGACAAAGGAACCTGTGAATCATTCTTATCACCACGCCGGACCTGGGGCAGTCAAAGTGTGTTGACGCTCCACCTCTCCGTCGAATAGAATCTCAAATCATTATAATCCCGATTTCATCGAAAATAGTGTTGAGTGACTATGAAAATTCTGGATACGCTCTATAATGTGCTCAAGATTGTTAGTGGATGGACTTGGCTTATAAAATAAGTGCAGTAGACACAATTTCTTTTTCCTTCTAAAACTATTATGTGGAGTCCGCGAAGCGGGTTCTTAGTTTCCTGACTAAAGTCAGTGCTTGGGTGGGTACAGACTAAGTCATTATATCTCTTTCCCACATGTAAGCTATCTACGTACTGCTGTCTAAAAAGATTCTATCAGCTGAAGGCTTTGTTTAGGGAAAACACTTACGAAAAAAACCCATTCGAGAATGATTGTCTTTGAATCCTTAACAAAAGTTCAATTCTTACCAAGAATCGCTCGTTATGTTGGCGTAAGTTTGAAGAACTTGCTATGCTTATTTTTAACATACCCAGTCCCTAACTGAATATGCGATTAATTGAAGGCTGGCTTGACTGATGGCTTCTTCTACTTCCGCCTCCGCTATCGAAGAATATCCTGTAAAAGAGGGGTAGGGGGAGCATAAGGATTTCGACATCATCTTGACGAGGTTCTTAGAGACCTTGAGTTGCAACTTAAATTTCTTTATTTCCGCAGCTTTGAGAGTTAGAGCGAGGTGGGGCCCCTGCTTTAAGCTATCCACGAAGCTAGTGCGGCTAAAACGTAGGGTCTCTTGAATGTCGTGGCTATTGTACCATGCACGAAGGTAACGTAATTTTTCCTCATGCCTGAGATTATGCGCAGGTATTTATTTTCGACGCTCTGTAGAAGATTGTCGTCGGAGATGTTTTCAAACCATATGGGGGAGGCGTACAGTATGGTCGGATTGATGACCATATTGTAGTGCCTTTTTACTTTTTTGACGATTTGAAGATTAAATCAATTTTATTTAAAGTAAAAGTTATGATTTAATTAAGACTAAGGACTTTTGTAAAAATATGTTTATTTTTTGAAAAATTATAATTTTAAAATAGTGTTTCTAATATGAGTTAGTATTTTGTTTAGGATTTGTTTTTTTGTCTATTACTTAAGCCTCAAGGTCCACTTTTGCAATTCCTTAAAGAATGCGAAAATATTATTTAACATGTATATATTATTTGACACACCCTGGTTTTTCTTAAGTATAAGTGTCATTAGTGTCCTGAACTGAAATCGGCCTGCGGCAAACAGCAATATTTCGCAGTATAGGTTTTTTTCTTGTTGCCAGGCGTTAAAAAAGAGCCCCCGGGCTTCGGCCGCTGGACGAGTCCATTTTTACGGAAAAGGGTAGCTCCAACTTTGCACGGAGTTTTTTTGAATTTTTGTACACAGTCGATTACAATCCGCCGAGTGGGACGAGCTGCGGTCTCGTGGCAGCGGAGGTGACATGTGAACTGTTTGTTTTTGTGTTTTGATTTGCGTTGGATTTAATTTAAATTCGTTGTGTTATTTGTATTATAACTTAAAGTAAATTCAGTTGCTAAGTAAATGTAAATGTAGAATCAATTTTATGTGTTAAGATTTATATATTTGTGTAATATTAAACCACTGCATCTTGAATGGAAAATAAATAAGTTTTGAACCGGATCTGAAATGGTGTTTGTCTGAGATCAGCCCTTCCAGGACTCCGGATAACCAGCCGCTCGCCTCTCTTCGATCCGGGGTCTTCTCATATTGTTTGCAAATTTACTTTTGTATTTAAGAAAAAGTTTAACATACAGATCAAAGTTTGAAAATTGAATTAATATTTATTTTGTAGATCTCCATTATAATGAGGTAAAACAACTATGAAATAATATTCATAAAAATATAAGTCGATGCCTATTTCAAATAGACATATCAATAGTAAAAACTAAATTTTATCAATAAATCTGTTACCGCTATGGAGCCTGTATAATCGTTGATTCTAGTAAAAAAAGAAGTTTTTTTTAAGGAACCCTAGCTTAAAGTGAACACATCTTTAAAAAAAACAGTTAGAGAAAGATGGTGATTTTAACAAAGTGAGTGATTTCTTGCCAGTATGTACCATTTTTTAACCGGGATGTTGCCCACCTTTGAAATTGCATTGGTCATATTTAAACGCTTGTTTCACCGGAATGTTGTCTTATTTTATGTGCTTTTAAGCCAGTTGCCCAAGTAGATTGATAATCACATAATTCGCATTTAAATGGTTTTTCAGCCAAATGTATCATTTTATGTGCTCTCAAGTTACACGGACGCGCAGATTTGTAATCACATTGTTCACATTTAAATGGTTTTTCTCCAGAATGGGACATTTTATGAAATCGTAATGAAGCTTCATACACAGTTTGAAAATTGCATTGGTCACATTTAAACGGTTGTTCGCAGAGATGTTGTGATTTTCTATGTGCTTTCAAGCTATGTGCCCGTGCAGACTTGTAATCACAGTATTCACATTTGAATAAGTTTTTTCCAGTATGAGACAATTTGTGGAGACGCAATGAAAGAGCATAAACTGTTTGAAATTTGCATTGGTCACATTTAAACGGTTTTTCGCAGAGATGTTGTGTGTTTTTATGCGCTTTCAGGTCACGTGGACGGGCAGATTTATAATCACACAGTTCGCATTTAAATGGTTTTTCAAGCGAATGTTTCATTTCATGCTTTTTTAAATCACCCGATGTAACACATTTATAGTCACACTGTGTACACTTGAACGGTTTTTCTCCAGTATGATACATTTTGTGTAACTTTAAGTAATACATATGTGCAGTTTTAAAATCGCATTCGTCACATTTGAAACTTTTTTCAAGCGGACGTTTTAACTTATGCATCTTCAATTTATAGCATTCCTTTGATTCGACATCGCCTTGATTGTTCCTGAACACTTTTAGAGGCTTATCAGTTAAATTAGGGGAACAGTTTTTGTTGTGAACAGTTACATGTCGCTTAAGTAAATATGCAGATCGGAATATATCAAAACATACATCGCATACAAAATTTCGCTTATGAAACAGACCATTTTGCAGCAATACCACAGCGACCACTTCGCGCTGTAAAATGTTCGTCTTTGTGTATTGTTCGCTTGAGTTTGTCGATGTTAGTTCAATAGAATCTGTAGACTTATCATTGGTAGTTGGAAACTAAAACAAATAAGATAACACGATATGTGATGATTTATTCAAACACCAATGTCCAACATTTCAAACGTAAAGATTTAATACAACATCGATTATGAAGACTATCTTGGGAAAGAATATTCATGAACAAATCCCGAAATTCTGGAAAAAACTGAAAAATATTGCCAATACAATTTTTAAGAGTAATCTTGTTTCGTCGATCTTTTTCCACATAGCATTACAATTCTCTTTTTCAAAGAAAGTACGGATGGTTGAAATTTTAGAAAACTCTGCAAAACGAACATTTAGATATTTAACCGTTAAGACGCCGACTTCATATTAAGTATACGATATAATTTTTTTTAAAGTTATCATGAATATCCCAAATGAATTTTACCCGAGAATAGACTCGCATCACTTAGTATGGGTGAATGGAATTTGATCTGAAACGATCATAAAAAATTACATGACTTGCAACTACAAAATTTTGCCACTTATAAGTTTTTGTTCGATGTTATTCAAGCATTATTCGTTTTTTCACATACAACATCGATTATGAAGACTAATCTTGGTCATTCATGAACACTTACTGAAAAATATTGCCAATACATTTTTAAGAGGAATCTTGTTTCGTCGATTTTTTCCACATAGCATTACAATTCGTACAAATTATAGAAAACTCTGCAAAACAACATTTAGATATTTTTAATAGATACCTGAATAATTTTCTCTTATATATGTGTCACTTAGAATAGTAATGGTGTAACTCCAAAATTACGAAAAATGAGTTAATACCTCAAACACGTTCAAAAGATGTTATTCTATTAGTTTAATACTTCTACTTTCTTTAAAAAAACGGTTTTTTATTTTTATATTCCCATATTTATTCAGATATTTTTCAGAATAATAGTGAAATACCTGCAATATCAGAACATGAGTCAAGTGTCCGGACAGACTTCACTACTACACTAACGTTTAAGTTCATCAGTTGATTGACAAACACTTATTAATGGTTGTTATTTGATCCAATAACATTTTACAAAACCTTTATTTTATCAAAACTTCAAAACTGGAGTTACACCATTACTATTCTAAGAGACAAATATATCATCAAAAGATGTGTATATGTGTCGAGAAGTGAAATATTATGATTGACCATCATAGCTCAACTGAAACATGAACCTAATATGTTTCATCTAGTGGTCATTCAAGAAAAAAAGTTTCAGTAAAATTTTAAATTAGTACCGTTGGCAGTATTGAGTCGTCTATCATATATCTACATAAATATCTAAGGTGACTGTACAGATTTTAAGAAAAGACTGATTTTTGTAGTAATTATTTTCTCAAATCATACATTTTCCTTAAGGTTCAGTGTAAGGATAAGGATGGACGAGAAAATACATCTGTTGAAGATGTTGAAGATATATCTAGCTTCGCAGGAATTACAATTTAATAGATAAATACCACTTTGGTTCAAACTATTAACTTTATCTTTAGTATTTCAGGAAGGTCTTTTAATATTAGAATCAAGGAACATCTAGCTTATGCTAAAAAAGGAGATGATTTGTCTACATTTGGTAACCATTTGTTTCTTAATAAACATACGTTTGACATAACACAAAATTTCAAAATCTTGCACTTAAATAACAAATCTTTAAAATTAGATAAACAAGAGATTTTAGAAATAAACAGATATAAATTTTTGCCCAATTCAAATTTATTGAATGAGCAAACCGTCTTTGCATCTTCTCCTTTGTTATATCCGATTCATTAATTTCTATTATACCTGTAAGGTTATTTTTAACTTTTAAGAATTGATTCTGTCTCTGTAATTTTTGTTTTTCAGATATTAAAATTTATTGGACACTCATAGCTGCTCTGCTTTCTCCACTTAAGATGGCTGTTTATTATTCATATTAATTACATACTTAATATTTGATTATTTTTAAATGGTTCATTAATTTTAACTTATAATTTCCCAGAGTCATTATTTTATATTATATTAGTAAGGTCATTAACAACATTTGTTCAGCTAAATGGACTTTTAATGTAGCTATATTTGTGATTTCAGATTAGTATTTAATGATTTGCAAGAGGTCCATCACATTTTAATTGTGGACTCTTTCATTTGATTTATATATTATTTGTTTGTTAATCAGTATTTTCTTGTCTCAGTTCATGAACCATCAGTTTTATATACCTTCATTTTTACACTCAATTTTATATAAATAAGCCTGTCATGTTTGTATTTTTATCAGTTGATAATGCTCATGATGAGCGAAACCGGTCCTGATCATTATAAATATGTGGAAGTAGTACAAATGATTTGTGTTTCATTTTTTAAAAATATAATGTCTTTCCACCAAGAATTGACAGTTAACACCTTAAAATTGAAAAAAATTACCTTTATTGGTTTCTCTAGAGAATATGAACACTCTACAAATTCAAAATTTTCCATTTGAATTTCCTTGGTGTTTTGATATTGGGTTTCTTCTTTTGAATTGATGTTCTGCGACTTTTTTGAGGCTTCCTAAGACAAAAATAAATGAAACTGCATTCAGTAACACTGGATCATGATAACAATCGTTTCTCGTACCTGCATGTGATTCAATCGCTTAACATCTCATCTTTTAAAACATTAAATATAGAAGCATGCGGACAGGTTACAAACAGTACCCGGTAGTAAAACATTCGGCATAATTCAGTCGCACAACCTGTCCTGCACAGAGAGAGTCGGTATGAAAGATGGATCTAGCATAGGACAAGTATTAAAACTGACGCTTTCTTGGAATAAGGTCAATAGTAATTGTAAAGAAACGATTAAATATGCTTTGCATAAAACATGCTTCTCATTTCTTACTAAAATATCCAGTTGTAAAATGTATGATTTTCATAGGGATTCAACGAATTAATACTGGATCAGATTACCATGTTCGCCTCGTGATGATCGCCATCGTGAATTATTTCGCCCTGCCTGACGAGTGGCTCGTGTTTTATGTCAATTGAATAATCCGTATTCCAGATTTCGTTCGTATCATTGTGATGCTCATCATTATTATAGGCGTTCTGTGTTTCATAAGTTGGCAATAAATCATCTTCCGGGTTAGTTTTAATATCCATTACAAGAACCTTTCCACCAAACTTTTTGCTTAAAAAATATTAAAGTGACACGTTGCGTAATGTCATTACCATAACCTAAAATTAATATGATTATCCCATTCAGCATAGACAATAATTAATTTAATAATAGATTTTTCCACCGCCTACACTAGCTGATCCTAGCAAGCTATTCACTGCGCCGCGTAAGTGTGAGCGAGACTTACTGTTGGTAAGACAGAGACGGCTATTTCTTACTGCAAAATTTTATTTAATTTGTTTTCTTTCGACGTGTAGGCGTTGTCTTATAGAAAAACGTCGCGATGGTTCGTTCGGGGCATAGTAAGGCGGTGTTACGAAACACCGAAGAGTCATTTCATTTTTTTGTCATCACTTCATCGTCTCGAATATACTTTGGCGAGACAGAATTCACCCTTGAGGGGAATACTTGAACATTTGAACAAACACATCGCGGACGATGTCATCGAGGTGTATATCAAATTTTGATCATATTAACAAACGGTTGTGAATTCGTCTATCAATACATATTCTGATTTAAAAATTTCAGAATACCTAAGCTGTATCGCCCTTATAAATGATGATTTATGTTTTGTTCACATTATCGCATAATTCCTACTTAGGAAGTCCTATTTAGGTTTGTCCATTGCATCAATAACTAATCGCACATTGTGTTTTCTTCTTTATTTCAGTTTCCATCCAACAATGCTAATTCTACAGTTTCTTATGTCCCAGAGACAATTACTTATTTCATCGCATGCAAACGAACAATACATAAAAACAGAAATTTTACAACGCGATATGGTCGCTGTATGCTTGAAAACAGTTCGTTCAATGATCGAAATTTTGTATGCAGCTTTTGTTTTTATATATTCCAAAGATCACATTTACTTGAGCAACATAAAAGTATTCATAAATCGAAATTTCATGTGAAAAATAGATCCAGTAAGTTAAAAGATGTTCCACAAAAGGTGTTAACATGGGAAGAATGCGATTTCATATCATACCATTCGAAAAGTTTAAAAATACACTAACAAAGCATAAAATTGTACATACTGGCGAGAAGCCCTACAAATGTGACCAATGAAATTTTGAAACAGTCCAGTCTCGTTATTTAAAGAGACACAAATTGTTACATACCGGCGAGAAACCGTTCAAGTATGACCAGTGCGATTATGTATCTGTGCGAGCAGGTGACTTGAGCAATCATAAATTCAAATATTCTGATGAAAAATCTTTCAAATGTGACAAATGCGTTTACCAGTGTGATTAATTACATAGATTTAAAATACATAAAATGTTACATACTTCCGAGAAGCCATTCAATTGTGACCAATGCGATTATAAAGTTCGGAGCACATTTAAATTAAGAACACATAAAATTTTACACACTGGCAAGAAGCCGATCAATTCAATTCATAAAATTAAGCATTCCGTTAAAAAACCTTTTAAATGTGAAAAGTAAAATTACTAATGAATCAAATGTGTACATAAAAATTTATTTATACTATTATAAATGTGTGCGTGCAGGTCATTTAAGAAATCAAAAAAATTGCTTTCGGCTAAAATTCTTGCGATGATAAATCTAGGCTTGCATATATGAACAAAACTTAAAATGAAACAGACTGGAGAGAAGTAAAAAGGCATCTCATTTGAAGACTCGACAAAACATACTAGTGAAAAGCCGTTTAAACGTGATCAATGCGATTTCAAAACGAAACTTTCTCGCTTGAAGATTCATATAGATCATATTTTTATTATTGTAAAAAGTATTTCGTAGTTCATGGATTTTGTCGTGTGTAAATTTGCTTAGAAACTTTAAATCCTTATGAGTCACTTTGTAATTCAGTTATTTTCATTAGAATAATAAAGCTGATGGCCTTTGACTCTCAAAAAATTTAATAAATATCAATTGATTAATTATAAATGATATTCTATAATGGATTAAATATATTGAAGAATCCATTAATTTTTTATTTTTAATTTCCTTTCGAATGCTTCAAATCGTTTTTCGAATTGATGTCATTTATCTGACAGAGGGTTGATTTATCATCCAACCAGAAAGGAATGTGCAGCTATAGAGCTTCTCCTTTTAATCTCAGTAAATGGTAATTTTCCTTCCTTGTGTAATCTTGATGGTGGTGACGCCGGGATGTGATTCGATAATCTCGAATTTTATTTTTTCCATGTGTTTTTCCAATAGCGACCCGGGTTTCACCTTTCGGTTTCTTCAGGCATCCGAACGCACGGATAGACTCGAATTTACAGACAGTAAACAGTGTCTAACGTTTAAATATAAGATACAAACACGACAAATATTAGTCAAAATATAAGTCTAGGATCCACAATGATAACCGAGTTACAAATTCCAAGAATACCCATAATCCTTATTGTGTAAACAAACTCATTAACAGAGTAGCGAATTGAAGCTTTCCAACTAATATTAGAATTACCAGTGATTTTAAAATTATAATAGCATCGTGGGTTTTAAAATGCAATTCGAAGAAAGAATAAATATATGCAACCAAATTTAGTGGGTTCTGTTGGGTGACAATGAGATGAATTTAATAATATGGGAATATCAATATATACATCTGTATCAAAATTTTTTTTAATAGAGTTATAAATTTGTCTATAGTCAATTTAAAAAAAGACGAGCAGAGCCTTTTATTGAAAGGTCTTAAATATTGTCCGCCATTGCCAAATAGAAAATAGGATTATGAAAACCTTGCCATAGATTTAGAAATCGCATTGCATAAAGATTTAACCTGCAAACACATTTGCTCTCGCATCCTTAAGATAAATTATTTAACCAGCAATAAAAATAGTAATAATGAATTTAATGAGGAGTTAGTCACTCGTAAATGTATTAAAACTAAAATTAAAGATAATAATATCATTGTCACAAAGGTGGACAAAAGAAATACCACTGTCCTGTTAACGCGAAAAGACTATGCTTTAAAATGCTCAATTACATGACCAAGTTTAAGTGACACAGCCTGTGTCAACCACGCCAGGTAACGTGATTTTTTCAGCATGAACTGGAAAAGGTTAAAAACTCTATTCATGAATTTAAAATATTTCGCAAACCGACATATTTAGTGCCGACATACGTAATAATTCAATGCATCCTCTCATATAAATTGGCTGCTTTCCATTCTCAGGTTTACAGATTAGTCACTATACCTATAAGTTAATTTAATTTTGAAACCGAACTTAGCAGTATTAAACAAATTGCCATTAACAATGGCAATGAAGTGTTTCTTATAGATAGTCTTTTATCAACAAAACAAAATAAAGTAGCAGAAAAGATAATATATATTTCGGGAACTTGTCCAAAGACATTGACCAACCTAAGGACTGGCGTAGAAATAGTTATTAGGGTTTTACAAGCTTTTAAATTAAAAAAACATCTCTCTGATAATGTTAGACCGGCCTTCTATACAAGATTACATACATAGATACAAGAGTATTAGAACATTTAGCTGCTTTTAGATTAAAAAAAGAAACTTCGACATTCGCAAATCACTTGTTATTGGAGAACCATACGTTCAATGTAGATAATGGGGTTAAAATGTTGCATCAAAACATGGGGGATCATAAATTATTTTATCAAGAAATTTTGGAAATCAATATAGATCAATTAAATTCCTTACCCATTCTGAACGAACAGTTGAATCTTCCAAACTCCCTGTTGCTGTAATCTATACATGATTGATTTCGTAAAAAACAAAAATTAACAATCGAGGAGGAAAAAAATATATACATATATATAATTTATGTTGATATTCCCATATTATTAAATTCATTTCATTGTCACCCAACAGAACCCACTAAATGTGGAATGGTTGCATATATTTATCCTTACTTCGAATTGCATTTTAAAACCGACGATGCTATTATAATTTTAAAATTACTGGTAATTCTAATATTAGTTGGAAAGCTTCAATTCGCCACTCTGTATCAGCGTTCTTCGCATTAGCGTTTGTTTACACAGCAAGGATTACGGGTATTCGAGGAATTTTTAACTCGGGTATCAGTGTGGATCGTAGACTTATAATATTTTATCTCGTAAATAATATTTGTCGTGTTTGTATCTTGTATATAAACGTTAGACACTGTTTACTGGTCTGTCAATTCGAGTCCATTCGTGCGCTCGAATGCCTGAAGATGCTGAAAAGCGAAACCCCGGTCGTTAGTGACAAAATACATGGAAGTGTACAATATCTCAATAATTCAAATTTGATATAAATTTTAGTTTATGGTGTTGACATTTCTATTCAACGTGTATCTTTATAATGGTATTAGCCATAGAGAACTATAATTTTTATTAGCTGATAATTTGGTGAGAAAAATCTTGGGATGGATATTAAAATTGAACCGGACGATGATTTATTGTCATTGGGTGCATCACAGAGCGCCTATAATGATGGAAATAATACGAGTGACATCTGGACTGAGGAATATTATTCAATTGACATAAAACATGAGGCGCTCGTCGAGCCGAAAGAAATTATTGACAATGGCGATCAAAACGAGGCGAACATGGTAATCTCAAAAAGAATTAAATCGTTCAATCCTTATGAAAATTATATGTTTTAAGTATTTAACTGCATTTTTTCGGCATTTAGTCAATCTTAGAGTATAAAATTAGTATCCTGTTGTATCCTATAGCATAGTTTAAATTTTCTTTACAATTATTGACATTATGCCAATAAAACGTAAGTTTTAATACTTGTCCTATGCTAGATCCATTTCCCACACTTGCCTCCTCCGAGGACGACGAATTGTGCAGTCGAATTACTAGTATGGCGACAGTCGGGTCCTTCCTTTTCGGTTGTGGCGTCCACGGGTTTGAAGAGTGCGGAAAATATCATCACCGGTTTAATAGATTCACATAGAAGAATGTGATGTTGGCATTTCTCTCCGACCCATACAATCTGAAAAACGGTGCATTTCTACAATTAGTAACAAACTGGGTACTATCGCTGACCTGTCTCTATGCACACATGTTTAATCTGATGAGACATTAATCGATTGCATAACGAGCAGGTACGAGAAACGAGTGTTATTCATTATTACTGAAAGCAGTTTCATTTATTTTTGTTTAAGGAGGTTTCAAAAACGTCCCCGAACATCAAATCTGAAGAAGAAATACAATATCAAAAATGCAAGGATATGAAAGTAGAGGATTTCGAATTCGGAGAGTGTTCTTATTCTCAACAGAAACCGGAAAAGGTAATTATTATCAATGCTCAATATTGTTATCATTCAATAAATTTATTAATGCCTTTCAGAATGGCATATTCCGAGATACACAATCATGTTAACTGTCAGCTCTTGTTCTTAAAAATTTTGAATACAATTTGTTCTGAACTTTTTATCGATATTTTTTAAATGATCACGACCCGTTTCCCACCAATATTATCAACGAATGCAATGTTAATCTTTAAATGAGTTATGACAGTAGATTTTCAAAGCAAATTTTGGTAAACACACATGTGCTACTTATTTTGACACGTAAATTTATTTGGTTAGGTTAGGTTGGGTTTAGCTTTATTTCAAATAATGAAATATAATCTAAGCTGTAGATACGCTAAACGTTTGTAACGCCACTGGATACTGCCATATGTAATAAACGGATTGTGCCCATTGCAACAGTAAATCGTCATATATTGTGTTTTCATCTGTATTTCAGGTTCCAACTACCAATGCCAAGTCTGCAGCTACAATCCACCATCTACCAGTAACCGGTATTGAACTATCATCGACGAACTCGTCTCAGAATCAATTACTTTCTTTGAAGTTTGTAAGGGAACAATACATCAAGATGAAAATTTTAAGACGCGAAGTGGTTGCGGTGGTGATAATAGAAAAAATATTGTTTTCTGACAGAACTTTTGTATGCAGTGTTTGTTTTAATATATTTCCATCATCACATTCACTTAAGCAACACATAACTGTACATGAGTCGAAATTTTGTGTGAAAATTAGATTTGATAAATTAAGAGATAAACCTCAAATGGAGATCAGACGCGATCAATGCGATTTCAAATCGTCTCATTCTAAAAATTTAAAAAAAAATAAAATTTTATCTAACGGGAAGACACAGTTTAAATGTGACCAATGCGATTTTAAATCCACCCACGCTCTTAGCTTTAAAAGACATAAAATGTTACATACTGGTGACAAGCCTTTCAAATGTGACCAATGCGATTTTAAATGCGCTCGTCCTGATTACTTAAAAACTCATAAAATGTTACATGCTGGCGAGAAACCATTCAAATGTGGCCAATGTGATTTTAAATCCACTCAGTCTCGAGACTTGAAAAACCATAAAATGTTACATTCTGGCGAGAAACCATTCAAATGTGACCAATGCGATTTCAAATCCCGTCTCTCCTATAGTTTAAAAACACATAAAATAGTACATACTGGCGAGAAGCAGTTCAAATGTGACCAATGCAATTTTAAATCCACTCGGTTTCATGCCTTAAAAACACATAAAATGTTACATACGGGAGAGAAGCCATTCAAATGTGATCAATGCAATTTTAAATGCACCCGCTCTCAAGACTTAAAAACCCACAAAATGTTACATTCTTGCGAGAAGCCATTCAAATGTGATCAATGCGATTTTAAATTCATTCGGACTCGAGACTTAAAAGCCCACAAAATGTTACATACTGGCGAGAAACCATTCAAATGTGACCAATGCGACTTCAAATCCCACTTGTCCGATAGCTTAAAAAGACATGTTTTGTTACATTCTAGCCAGAAACCATTTTACTGTGACAAATGCGATTTTAAATCTGCCCAGTTTTCTAACTTAAAAAAACATAAAATGTTACATACTGACTAGAAGCCATTCTAATGTGACCAATGTAATTAAAAGAATTATTCTATGCGTTGGGCAAATAAGACGCTAGTATCAAAGGCTGTTCGGCTGGTCAAAGCATAGCCTAGAGAGGGGAACAATTTACTGACTTGAACTTTTGTATTTTAAACTATTGTAAATGTTCATGTTCTTACATCTTCTGTACAATGTAATTTTTTTAATAAGCAATAAATTCATGTATTAACATATAACGCGGCTGTAAAATCTAAGTTTTAAGTTCCGATTCTTATACTTAAAACGATGATCTGTCTTCCATCTAGTAAGAGAATGTGTTGCAGTAAAAGCGCTTTTACTTTTCGTCTAGGTCGGTGGTCGGAAAACTTAAAGAGCCAAATATGTAATGACACCGCCCCGTACTTATGGGGCGGACAGGGTTTTCAAAACCAATCTGCAGACTCTTTCTATAAATGCAAATTTAAAATGTAATACCCCTCCTGAGGCGTTTAAGAGTTTGTCATATCTGTTAGGTTGCCGCTGTTTGTTTACAGTTGGAAGTGAACGAAAAGCTTGCGATGCTTAAAAAAAAAGGAGTCGCTTCTCGACCTTTGAGAGACCAGAGAGAGTCGTCGGCCGGCGAAGCGGCGATTAAGTCCACCGCTTGCTAGTAAAACCACTTACAGAGATTAAAATTAAAAATCTGTTTGTGTAACTGTCTTCAAGAAAATTATATAAACTAATTGCAATAAGCGAGAAAGAGTATACTGATTACGATGGGAGACGAAGGAACTTATGACTCATCCTTTGTCTTGTTTCCGGACGAGGGCTGTGAAGTGTGTTGACCACCGCGCCCCGCTTCTCCCCGCTCTCCACCTTCCTCCCACGAGCGGCACGACGTTCGTTTTCGTTTCTTACTCTCTCAGTACATTAAGATAATAAAAAAATTTGAGAGCCAAATCTGTTAATTAATTTAGTTATCTTTTATTATAATTTTAGACCTTCATTTAATTAATACAGATTTCATTTATTGATTAAACACAATATGAAAGTAAGGTGTCCATAGATTTAATTCATGACAATGACTGACAACCACTTAATGGGGACAGTGTCCTTGCACCTCCTTGGGAAATTTGAGTATGTCAGGTTTGTGTGTTTATAATTTTAAGCTCGATTCTCGTCGATAAAACGACTTCTCAGTTTACTCTTAATACAATTCATGCCTGAAAAAGATTGGTCGCATGAATATGTAGAACCGTAAAGGCAATCGCGAATTTTTTCAACCCATCATAAGAATCAGGAATACTATTTTAGACTTTGAGCATATTCATGTTTTCCTTCTCCAGGTCTTCCAAAACAGACCACTTGTGTTGTGAACTAAGTTCACATTTGTTCTTCTCCAGTATTTCAACACAAAAACGTTCGAATATAGAGCTTCACATTTCCTTGTTTTTTTAAATCCAGCAATTGTATTTCAACCTTACTAATATCAATAATAATTGAAAATATCTACCTGTGCAATAACAATGTATTTGGAATTAGTCAATTCTGAGAAAAACACCTTCAAAAATATTACAATCATATTATGAATTAAATGTATTTGGCATTTAAAAAAATAATAATTTAGTTACTTTTCAAGAAAAAGTAATAAAATGTGGAAAGTGTAATGCATGGTTGCCTTCGGGCGAGTGCGCAGTACATTTCTAAAAAGCGAGAATAATAAAGATTGAGATTATTGAATCACTGCCATCAGAACACGACTGCGCCGCATCACTATTCACCAAAACGAAGGGGATGCACGAAAACGCTATAGTTGCACACATTTTCACTAGGTGGAATATAAACAGGACATGTTTTATAATGTCTTTTTAATTGAAAAGCACGCACAGTTTTAAAACCGTATTGATCACATTTCTATGGTTTTTCTCCCGTATGTGTCAATCTGCGGTATTTAATTGTGATTGATGCACATATTTAAAATCCCACAGACCACACTTCAAAAGTGTTTCTCTAGCATGTGTTGTATAATGTTCTTTGAAGTTCGGATTTTATAATCTAATTCTTCACAGTTGACTGCTTGTCACCTCCATCTGTATATTATTAGTTGAACAGCATACGAAATTTCATTCATGAAACAAACCGTTTTTCAACATTATTGTGATGACTCTTCCTCGATGCAAAGTTTCCTTTATTACGTTTGGTTCGTTTATGAAGGGCATTGTGTATAATTGATTCTGCAAAGAACTCTGCGATAATAGTTCAAAAGTAGCTTGGCATTGGTCGTTGGACAATAAACCAAAGCACAAAATGTAATTGTTACCGAAGTAAGTTGAAACTTACCCACCGTTTAAATATTATTATGTGTATCAGACGAAAAAGTTTTTTTATTCTTCCCAAGTAATTCCTATTTCGACTTATTAAGTTTCATTATTATAGAGGCAGAGGCAATACTTATCGTGTTCTTAAAACAAGAACAGGTATCTTCTAATATTTATCGAACAAACCTGAGATATTTGGCTTCTTAGTTTTGAGTATAAATAAAACGTTAATATACATAATAATGCAAGACAAATTTGTACATACATTATGTGGAATATTATTATAATTGCGTCTTGTTTGTATTTTGAAATCATTATATGGTCAATATTTATAAACAAAACTTATTGGCAGTGAAAAAATAATCAATCTCTGTAGTCCTATTCTTAATTATTGAAATAGCAGAAAATACTGTTTCAATAAAATAAATTCCTTTATTGGAAAAGTAGTAATTTAACAGGTTATACAATTACATGCGTATAAAAAAGAGGTTAAACTTAATATGTGTTTTTTTTATAGTAGTTTCATATTTAAAAGAGCTAAATAATAATATTATGCTTGGTTGTTAGCAGGCATTTGATTCAGTATCTCAAGCAAAGATTGTATTTCTTCTCCGTGGGTACAGTTTGATTGAGATGGCAAAATGTTAGGAGCGGGACAAAGTGTACAGATAATACTCCTTTGTGAAGAATTTCGCCTTGCTGGTTTGTCTTAATCGAATTCATTCAAATAAGTTTTATAACCTACTTCAACTTGGAAAATGGTATATTTTTATAAGAAGGTGTTTTGGCACAAGTAACTTTTTACTAACAAACTTTTCATCTAATTTAGAATTGGCTATTGTCTATGTATAAATATTAGTTTATGGCAGACATTTCTATGCAACGCTTCACTTGCTACTTTCGTTAATAGATAACAATTTGGTTAGAAGGATCTTGTGATGGATATAAAAATAGAACCGGAAGATGAATTATTGCCATCGAATGCGTCGCAGAACGCTTATAATAATGATAATCATCAAAATAATACGAATGACATCTGGACTGAGGAATGTTATTCAATTGACATTAAACACGAAGCCCTCGTCAAGCGCGAAGAAATATTTGACGATGGCGACCATCACGAGGCGAACATGGTAATCCGAAACAGCTTTTATTCGATCAATCGTTATGAATATTGTATTTATTGCTGCATTTAGTACATCGGGTACAAAATAAGAATTGTGTTTTATCTTTTTTTTAAAACCATACCCGCTCCCTATTCTGAGCATATGGCCATAACGCGGTTCCTCAAAGTCTCTGTCCCCCACCAGTCTCCTCGCTTCCTCCCAGGTCATCCCAGCGTCCCGTAGCTCCGCCGAAACATCCTATGGATGGTCATCAGCGGCCTTCCAAGACGACGGAATCCATCCGGTTGTCAGAGGAGGCAGGCAGGATTCAGTCGCTTTTTTATTTTGAACGTAACAAGAGGCCGTCCTCTCGCTTACCTCCGACTTCCTGACAAAATCAAACCACTCTACCAATAGTATTCTCACGAAAAACGCACACGAATGTTAATGAAGAATATATATTTTTTGAATACTGTCTTATTAGATGACCCTTGCGATGGTAAAACCATAAGGGTAGGTAATTTTAATGCAAAATCATTATTGTAACTTTGTACTTTTTATTTCCATAGTGTGTATCAACAGATTACAAGAACACAAAACGAGAAGACGATATTGAAGGGATAAACTGCGAAGGAATTCCTTATGAAGATGAGCGTCCTTTTAAAGAGGAGCAGTTCGATGTTGGTCAATGTTTCTATGCCGAACGGACAACAGCTCAGGTAACACAATCGAGATTGCTCTTAACTCCAAAACATCGTTAGGAATATGTCGTGGAGTAATTACTTTATATGCATTGTGGGTAGTACAGTAATCAGCGTCGTTGGCTTTGGTCACGGATCTCACCAGTTCAACTTTAATTTTCTTTGCCACACAAAACAGTGCAATTTTGCAGGATTTTTAACTAGCAATAGGAAAATGAAAAATTACTCAAAATTACCGCCAAACCCGCTTATTTTCCAAAATTTAATGTGGCGAATGGAGATAACCAAAGTCTTGACTCAAATCACTACAAGAAACAATTCATTCCTAGCCACAGTGGTTTCGCTATCGAGCCTTTTGCGCCTGGCCAAATAGTGGATAGGCCAACATGCAAATGTGGTGGTATAAACGAAGATGCTGAACACATCTTATTGATGCGTCATTTAATGGATGAAAAAAGAACAGCTGTGGAAGTCGATCAAATTTTTGTCGGTCATATTATGGAAAGCTCACTGAAGCTTTTCCTCTATGTAGATGAATTGATTTTCTGAACACTCGAGTGCATGGCAAGTCTTGGGCAGTTGCTCTTAAGACATTCCCAATTGAAGAAGAAATGCAGATACACCTTACGTGTGTTAACCCGCTCGATACTGGCGTATAAAAATAACAGTTCGGAATGCAGTGGTAGTTGGAGGAGGGCAAATAGTGCCCATTGCATTAATAAATCGAGTGTTTTCTTCTTTATTTCAGCTTCCAATTACCAATGCCGAGTGTCCAGCTATCACCCATCAGCTTCCAGCTACCAGTCTTGGTAGTGCACATCAACTTGTGCAACACAAAACTGTTCATAAATCACAAAAGAAGTTAACATGCGATTTAAAATCACCCCATTCGAATAGTTCAGGAGAACATAAAACATTACAAACTGGCGAGAAGCCATTCAAATGTGACCAATGCGATTTTAAATGCACACAACCTCGCAGTTTAAAAAGACATAAGATATTACATACTGGCGAAAAGCCATACAAATGTGAACAATGCGATTTTAAATCAACCCAGTCTTGTAGCTTAAAAAGACATAAAATTTTACATACTGGAGAAAAGCCATTCAAATGTGATCAATGTGATTTTAAATCAACCCAGTCTCGTAGTTTAAAAAGACATAAAATATTACACACTGATGAGAGGCCATTTAAATGTGATCAATGCAATTTTAAATGCACCGAGAGTTCTAATTTAAAAACGCACAAAATGTTACATACGGGCGAAAAGCCTTTTAAATGTGACCAATGCGATTTTAAATGCATTCAGTCTCGTACCCTTAATTCACACAAAAGGTTACATATTGGCGAGAAGCTATTCAAATGTGACCAATGCGATTACAGAAGTGCAAATTCGGCTCACTTAAAAAGACATGAAATGTTACATACTGGCGAGAAGCCATTTAAATGTGAGCAATGCGATTTTAAATGTGCCCGTTCTGATTACTTAAATAGACATATAATGTTACATACTGGCGAGAAGCCATTCAAATGTGACCAATGCGATTATGGAAGTGTCAATTCTGCTCATTTAAAAAGACATAAAAGGATACATACATTTAATTAATACCAAGTCGATTTTAAATGCACCAGTGAAATCATAAAATTAGACTCCATTAAAAAACCTTTTAAACCAATGCCATTTTAAAACTACTTATTCTTTTTACGTTTGGTCACATTAAATCTTACATTATAGCTAAAGATCAATAACTTTTTTTAATTAATCATCTTTATTTCACCGTTTCCTTTAACATACATTTCATGGAACCCGCTGTTTTTAAAAAAACATTTTTTTGCTCAAAAATTATTACGGTTCCACATGGTCCTCAGTAGAAGCGGAAGGTTTGAATGACTCGCGAGAATGTTAAGAAAACTGTTGTTGAAAAAGATGTGATCAACGTGATTTCAAATGTGTTCGTCGTATGTACAATAGTTTCGTTTGGAAACAGAAATTATTAATCCATTAATATTGCGCATTGGCTGTCGGCTGTAATGCCAGAAAGTTTTTAAAAACTGTTTTACTTTCCCTTTTCAAATTATGTTACGGCATCGTTCAAATACTAGCAACTGCGAATTATTCTTTCCGTCGAACAAATGAGACGCCAGTTTCAAGGGCTGCTCGACTGGTCGATACACCGCTTAGGGACGTTGAAATTTCAACAGCGAACTACGTGTATTGTTCTTAAGCCTTTTTTTAAATGTTAATTATATTATAAGTTTTCGTTTTTCTCTATTATGTAAAATGTTTTTAATATCAGGGTATTTACTTCAAAGTCTAATACGGGGTCTTAAAAACAGACAGTGGCTTCCTCACAGGGAACGACACTACGATCCCTCACGGTCCAGAGAGGCGAGCAACACAACACACGCAGCCACCCTCGGCTACAGGTCGGTCACTTCCGACCCGGAACAATTGAAACTCAGTGTCTCTAAGATCGTATTTAATGTTTTGTTACAGATAAGACTTGGTACATTTGGACAGTTATAAAACAGAGGGCTTTATCAATTATAAGTTCAGTTACTCTCAAACAACAGTTCCTATTTACACTTTAACAGCCAATGTTTACACACGTTCACTATCACAAAATGTTACATTCCAAACAGTTGATATGTTCTAAGTGGTTATTTGTTTGAGTAAAACATGATAATCTTACTGAATATGCAATGGTTATTTATTTTTCCTTTCACTTAGTATCAAAAAAGGCCAAAAGTTCATCGCTTACTATCAAAAACAGCCCAAGAAAAAACTCACTTTCAAAACGAGCCAAGAGCTTATTGGTACTTCACGCTACAGCCTTAATAAAAAAGTTAAATGCATTTTTTTCATTTTTAAGTATTGCTGATAGGTTCTAGTATCTTGTTAAAAATATGTCACTTAAATATTTATTGTCAAAGTATAGCAATAGAATTTCCTTCCTCCTGAAAAAACTGAATACACATTATAACTTAACAAAAAAAACGTTATTTTATTTTTGTACCAGGAAATAAAATTTTTAAAACAGAAAACAGTTCTTAATGATTTCCATTTTTTATTTCATACTATTAGATGGGGTGGACTTCGCAATCACTGCCAAGTCTTATTAGGGTTTTTTGAGATTTATTGTTGACGTAGGGTGGGGTATGTCGGTCTGTTTTGCTTAGTGGTAAGAGCTTTACCAAAGCGATCAGGTGCGTCTGGGTAATAGTCCCGGCAGTGTCAACATTAAATTCAGATTTTTTCAATGCGATGTTGTTTCTCCTCAAGTTGAACTCGAGTGACTTATAAAATTCTCATTTCGTCGGCGTCCGTGGCGCAGTTGGCAGTGTCCTTGGCTACGGTTAAGGTTGTCTCGGGTTCAATTTCCGGTGTGGACAGTTTTCATAAATTGATCTTTCAATCGATTTATGGATTTCTGTTCGTAGTCATGCGTGTTTCCTCCCACCCATCCGATCCTCAAAAACTGGGCGTAGTGAGAGCGATTAGCTAACCTTTAGTGCTGTCCTAGCTCTCTTCTTCTATCCCTACTCTCTTAGAAAAAAGAGAGGTTGAGCAACTAACAAGCAGTTCTCATAGAAAAACTTCTGTTGAGATACCTCCACTTCTCCAGAGGCTATATGCTTTACGCTTTACGAGCGGATGTGCTAAAAAAATCTAATTTTAATTTAAAATAATTGGTGCATTGCCATTAACGGTAATGTCAATCTTTTTTTTTAATATTAAATTTCACATATTTCATTTTAAAGGTTATTTAAGATTTTCGTAATTGTGTCTTAATAGGGCTGGGAACTTTATATGTACATGGGTTATAATTTAGTGATTTTGATTTTAATTTTTTTAATTTTTGATATGGAAGTACGGTAGGATAGGTGGGAGGGAAATTTAGACATCACAGAAATCGACTTAGTTAATTGATTAAAAAATCAACTAATGAAACTGTTCGATACTGTTATTCTAACACGTGAATACCGCAATGACACCTACGACATTGACCACTCATTGATCGCATTTTAACGCCTTTTCCGATTTATCTGCTAATTTGCCAGATGTGTTTTTCATATCAAATTTCGATTCATGAAAAGTGAAATGTTGCTCGAGTAAATGTGAAGTTGACAATATATCGAAACAAACACTGCATACAAAATTTCTCTCATGTAATAAACCACTTGTCATAATTGCAGCCACTCTCTTGAGCTGTAGAATTTCCGTCTTCATGTATTGTTCGTTGACATGCGTTGAAGTAAGTGATTCGTGAGTCAGTCGACGGTAGTTCAATAGAAGCGGCAGACTGAAGCAAAAAGGAAATACCATATTTCATGAATTAATTCATACATTTTAATATGCTTAGAATGAAATCTTAAATGAAGTCGAATGTATTTCCATAGTAAACTTTCGAGCAGAAGATGAGAAGAATGATGTAAAGTTTATTTAAGGGGATGATTATTTGGGACCAGACTAAATAACGATCAGAATTACATTGAATCACAATAAAAATCAGAATTACATTGATTTATTTACTAACGAACATTTTCAAATACAATTATCTTATTCAAATTTATTGTGAAGATCTTCGTCCTCACAATAAATGAAGGCAAACGAGCGAGGGGTTAATCTCAACAGAGGTGTTTAATCAATAAACGCTTGTTAGTCATTTACTCAACATCGCTTATTTCGGAGATGAACGCTAATAGGAATTGCAGTTTGCCAATCGTTTTCATTCGGTTCCTTGATTTGGAATTTCGGAAATCACGGACATCCTTGCCTTTAAACGAAAATTCATCAATCGATTTATGAAAGTGGCCGTACTGAGATTCGAGTCAATGAACACCTTAAGTGAAGTGTCAACGTTGACCGTTCAGCTACTCTATTATAAATAATGTTTTTTACAGAAGCGTGATCATCTATACTTAATATTTTTTATGATAAAAAACTGTTTAACTTGTTTGTAAATTAATTTAATGAGCCTGTTATTTGTTTAAGAATTAGATTGACCGTGAAGAGTAACTTGCTGTTTAATAATTATGCTTTAAAAAGACATACATGGGATGGAGTTGAAATGCTGCATTGGGAAGTCTACTCTGAAATGCTTAACACTTCGTTGAAGTAGGAGACCAATCACATGACACCTCCCCGTACTTATGGGGCGGACAGGGTCTTCAAAACCAATCTACAGACTCTTTCTATCAATGTAAATTTAAAATGTAATATCTCTTCTGAGGCATTCAAGAGTAGTTTGTCATATTTGGTTGGTTGCCGCTGTTTTGTTTACAGTGTGAAGTGAACAAAAAGATTGCACTGCTTAAAAAAAAAAAAGAAGTCGCCTCTCGACCTTTCCCAGAGAGAGTCGTCGGCCGGCGAGCGGCGCTTAGTCCACCGCTTGCTAGTAAAACCACTAACAGAGTTTTAAATTAAAAATGTGAACATCTGTTTGTGTAACTAACTTCAAGGAAATTATATAAACTAACTGCAATTAAAGAGAAAGTATACTGAATACGACCGGGTTTTAATAATAGACGAAGGAACCGTTGAATCATCCTTTGTTTCCTGTGAAGCTTGATGACTCACCGCACCCCGCTTCTCCCCGCTCCTCCACCTTCTTCCCTCGAGCGGCGAGACGTTTTCTTTCTTACTCTCTCACACAATATTATTCTTCCTCTTTGTTTCGTAAAAAAAGTTTATTTTCTTCTTATAAACATGGACTTAATAAAAATATATACAAGTAGCTATATCCTTATTATGATTTATCAGATAATTATATAAGATTATTAAAATAAAATGAATAAGCAGACATGTCACAGGTATATAATTATAAGGAAGCTTGAAGACTCGATAAAGATAATTTTCTATGTAATGTATTCCACTCATAATATGTTTCAGACACAGCAGTTAAAATTGTATATAAATAATACGTGAATGCGAAATTTTATTCATGTTTCAAACACCGTTTTGTATCTTCGTATAAATCAATAAACATCATTCACGCATACAATTTTTATTTTTTCCTTGTTATAAATACATTAACATGCATAAATAAACTTGATAATCCCTACAAAATATTTTAGACTTTCCAACCAGCTGTATAATAACATAAAATTAAAAAGCTGTATAATAGCTTAAGTCAGTCGTTCGCATCTCCCCCCCCCCCCCCTCAGCAACTGTCCATGATGACAACACACCAGTGCGCCATCGTTCAATTTCGAGACTGCAGTGCGCACGACGGTATTATTGTTAGAGGCTGAGATTCGCTGATAATCTTAAAAAAATGAGCACGGGAACAAGACTCCATAGCGATAGCGTTCGCGCATCATATTGGGAGGTATTATGGAAATATTGAAAAAAAACCTGGAATATTTAGAATGATTGGGCTAGGACAGGACTAGTGGTGAGATAATCGCTCTCGATTTGATATGATTGGAATTTTATTGGAACAAGTACTCAGATATAACTATGTTGTTAGTTATACATGTATTAATTTATTTTAGAAAAAGAAGCCATTTTATATAATAAGGAAAAACAGAATATAACAATGTAAATATGATTAACATTCACAAAAGAAAAAAGTCTCAAGACCAATGCACAATGTCCGCCGCTGAACATGTTCACCTCTCTAGGCGAAGAATTGACCATCCTAACAGCTCATCGAACTGTAGTCTCGTTCATTTAACGAGAAGACCAATTGCGGATAATTATTTTTATTTAAATTTCTTTTATTTACATCGAATAAAAATACTTTATTTTCAAAATAACATTACTGGATATCGATAACTTATTACTAAACACAAATAGTTTTATGGGATGTAACGCGATCGCTCATTTTATATATTTATAATCTAGTATGTGCAATATGCAAAAAACGGTATTTAAATAAAGATTTTCCATTTTCTACAAAAACAATGGCAAGTGTCCTTTTTGTACAATTTCTATAGCCTAAAACATACAGTCCACCTTCTCTTTTAGGTACTTAAAGCTTGCAAACATATTTAATTTAATGTAATTACACAATGAAAATTTTGTAACGTTTTATACGTTTTCCTTAAAATAGGCAGCGGTTTAATAAATCAATTCTTTTTTCTAATAAACTCATCATACAAAGACATATTTTATTATTTATAAACCGACCAACATCAAAACATATTTTTAATCAAATAAATAAGCCACAGCCTTCTTTGCTTAAATGTAAAAAAAATGAGTAAAATAAAAAGACAGTACGCAATTCGTCAAATACATTTTCGGATGGCATACGGAGAGCTGGTACAGTCAAAATTAAATATGGTGGAAATCATCTTATCAATAAATCTTGCAGCCCAATTCATATAAGAAAATTCCGATTGGAAGACGGGAAACAATATCGCATTGCGATACTGACTTGAATTGAGGAGTGTTAATTATCTGACAAAACAACCTTTAATATTTTTTTTACTATCCCATGTATTCACCATGTAAAGGTATAATTTCATTAGTTAATAAAAAAATATTCCTAATAAATTCTATTGAAAAGTAAATAAGATAGCAACTGCTGGTATATTAATAAACATAAAAAATTTAAAAAAAAACAAAAGGTACATGACTAGATCAGTTATTGTTTTCAAAAGTGAGAATTGAATACATTTAAAGATACATTAATCATATTTACAAGGTTTTTAACATACGTATGAAACATCTTAACCTAAAGAATATCAATTTACCGTTTTTATGTTTCTCGCATATCTAATTCATGATTTTGAAATTTTAATAAAAACGTCAACTAACAAATCTATTTCATAGTTACATTGATTGAATTTATAATTAAAAGGTAGGTTTACGTTATAAAAAAAAAATGTAGCAAAGAAGCATAAACAATGTAAATTTAGAGATAATGGCTATTTCATACAGTCATATCAACATTATTTTATGATTACTCTTTGACAAATATTTGCGTTCCCGCTAAGGAGCGTGTCGAACCGAAGGTTTGAATAAATCTTTATATATATATATAAGTGAAAACGGTTAGAAAAGATGACGAAATTGAGTGCGAGTGAGTAAATAATGTCAATCATTACGTGATATTAATTGTGTCCATTTGTCCTACACTTAGTTTAAAATGGTATTCGTTGAATTTGAAAGGTTTTCACCGGAATGTTTAATTTTGTGAATCTTCAAGTGACCTGCACTCACAGATTTATAATCGCATTGGTCACATTTGAATGGCTTCTCGTCAGTATGTAACATTTTATGTTTTTTTAAGTTACCTGATTGGTTGCTTTTGAAATCGCATTGATCACACTTGAATGGCTTCTCGCCGGTATGCATCATTTTGTGTGTTTTTAAGCTCTTTGAATAAAATGAGCTAAAATCGCACTGGTTACATTTAAATGGCTTTTTACCAGTATGTAACAATTCATGTGCTTTTAAGAAACAAGACCGGCTGGACTTAAAGTCGCATTGATCACATTTGAATGGCTGCTCACCAGTATGTAATATTTTATGTTTATTTAAACTGTTCCGATAGGATGATTTGTAATCGCATTGGTTACATTTGAATGGCTTCTCACCAGTATGTATCATTTTATGAGTTTTTAAATAATAAGAATAGTTGGTTTTATAATCGCATTGGTCGCATTTGAACGGCATTTCACCAGTATGTATAACTTTATGTATTTTTAGTTTACTAGAACTGATACATTTATAATCGCATTGGTCACATTTAAATGGCTTCTCGCCAGTATGTAACGTTTTATGTGTTTTGAGATTACTAGAATTGATGGATTTATAATCGCATTGCTCACATTCGAATGGTTTCTCAGCATGTACAGTTTTATGTAGTTTCAGTTTACTAGAATTGATGCATTTATAATCGCATTGGTCACATTTAAAGGCCTTCTCACCTGTATGTAACAGTTTATGTGTTTTTAAGCTACTAGGATAGGCGGATTTAAATTCGCATTGGTCACATATGAATGGCTTCTCGCCAGTGTGTAATAATTTATGCGTTTTGAATGCATAAGCTTGAATGGCTTTAAAATCGCATTGGTCACATTGGAATGTCTTCATGTCTGTGTGTAACATTTTATGTGTTTTGAAGCTACCAGATTCATTGAATTTATATTTGGATTGGTCACATTTAAATGGTTTCTCGCCAGTATGTAACATTTTATGTGTTTTTAAGCTATTAAAATAGGAGGATTTAAAATTGCATTGGTTACATTTATATGGCTTCACGCCAGTATGTAACAATTTATGGGTTTTTAGGGTATAAGAACGGATGCATTTAAAATCGCAATAGTCACATTTGAACGGTTTCTCGCCAGTATGTGACATTTTATGTGTTTTCAGGTTACTCGACCGACTGGACTTAAAGTCGCAATAGTCACATTTGAATGGCTTTTCGCCGGTATGTAATACTTTATGTATAGTTAAACTTCTGGAATGAGATGATTTGAAATTGCATTGATCGCATCTGAACGCCATTTGTGGTTTATCTTTTAGTTTACCGAATGCATTTTCCACATGAACTTTCAATTTATGGACAGTTATGTGTTGCTTGAGTAAAATTGATGATGGAAATATGTCAAAACAAACACTGCACACAAAATTTTGCTCACGAAACAAATTGTTTTCCAGCAATACCATAACGACCACTTCAGCCTGTAAAATTTCCGTCTTGATGATTTGCTCGCTTACACGCGGCGAAGTATGCGGTTCAATAGAAGGTGGAGACTTATCATTGGAGAGTGAAAACTAAAATAAAGAAAAAAACTCAATTAGTGATGATGTATCGATGCAATGGGCATTAAATTTGGTCATTGCATTGCATTGAATCGCGTATCTCGTAGCGGCTTGTGATTTAATAGCTCAATTTCTACTCTTTCAAAAGATTAGGAATAGAAGCATGGGGATAGGATATAAAGTCTTCTAAGTTTGTTACTCACTGTACACTATACCCGCCGAGTACCTCTGAGGGCAATGTAAACATTACATTCTTATGCATAAATCCATCGATAAATCATATATATGATAAATCAATAAAGGATGATATTATCCGCACTGGGCTCAAACCCGTAGGCGCTGCAACCGATTAGGAAGACCACGAAATACTGTTAAACACTCACAGTGTTTCAGTCGCAAAACTTGTCCTAGCATAGAACAAGCAGAGAAACTAGCGCTTTCTTGGAATAGGGTCAATAATTTAAATAAACAATTAAAATATGCTTTGCATATTACAAACAACATGATAATCTTTTTCTGTGTATTAAATGGCGCAGAAATAGTGCAATGAAATACCCCGTTTTAAAATAATTGAAAAAATAAATAAATACTGTTTTAAATTACCATTTCCGGCTCGTGATGATCGCCATCGTCAATTGTGTCTTCCTGCTTTACGAGCGCCTCGTGTTTTATGTCGATTGGATATTCCTCATTCCAGATGTCGTTCATTGTTTTCTGATGATTATCGGCATCAGATGCGATCTCTGTTGTATTCGATGACAATAATTCATCGTCCGGTTCTGTCTTAACATCCATTACGAGATTTTTCCCACTGAATGATAGAAACGCGTTTCATAAAATGGTATAACCATAGACTAAATGAAATATTATTTTTTCATCGACAAAAAAAATGTATGCAAGATGAAAAGGTAATATCTTGTGGTGTTTGGTATACAGATGTTCGGGTAAAAATCGCAGCCCGGTGAAGTCACCAGAAAGATTACATCAGGAAGCCACATCACTATTCACGGACACTAAATCGATAAGCACTACAGCTGCATTCCTCCAACTTAGGAAAACAAATCATATGCTCCACACTACGAAAGGAAAATGTTATGAAAGCTCTAGATTATTGAATTCCCGCGTAGTGTAACCAACTTCAAGATTACATAAGGAAACCACATCACATTTAACTGAGACGAAAAATATTCAACAATAAAATACAGCACTTTATGACAAATCGTATTACAATTTGCATACCTCTACGTATTATTTCTATTTGGTTTGGGACAACCATAAGTTAAAAAAAAAAGAACTGTCGTCTGCAAAGTGATAGCAATGAAGCCAGCTCAAAAATGACATTCAAAATCTTTTTGTGTTTTCAACTTTCGATGGTGCCTAATAAATGGCTTAAAAATATTGTTAATTTTGACAGCAAACGTGTTCCTGATTATGACGCTGGCAGACCCAGAAATTGTCCCAGGGGGTGGGAATTCAATATGGAAACGAACGTGATAAATAAATACTACATTAAAAGTAGGCGATGTTAAAATAATATAACGGTGTGCATGGAAGGGACGTGAAAAAAACAATTGACAGAAAATAAGGAGAACTAAAATATATTTATTTAAATAAAAAGCATTTGATAAATAATAGTGTAAAATTTTAAATGCCAAATAAATTCTCCTGAGGGATTTTCGAAAATGAGAATAACGCGTTATGTTAAACATTCCTACTGTCATAACAGTGGCCAGCCCCACTGGATCCGCCACTGTTATGACAGCGGTGGTATGTTTAACATAACGCGTTATTCTCATTTTCGAAAATTTTGGGGAATTCTCGACATTATATTTATATAATTTAAGAGATTGACTGAGGGTGCTTGATGAAATTTGTTATTTATTGTTGAGGTTATGTACATTTCCATGTATTCCATGTGTCACTCACGACCCGGGTATCACCTTTCGGCATCTTCAGGCACTCAAGTGCACGAATGAACTCAAACTGATTCGAAATACATGGAAATGTACAAAATCTCAACAATTCAAATTTATAATTATTCAATTTGGATTATTGAGATTTTGTACACTTCCATGTATTTTGTCACTAACGACCCGGGTTTCGCCTTTCGGCATCTTCAGGCATTCGAGCACACGAATGGACTCGAACTGAGTGACAAAATACATGGAAGTGTACAAAATCTCAATAATCCAAAATTAATATTGAAATTCCATCAAGCACCCTCAGTCGATGTCTTAAATTATAATTATTCATTATGATGTTCAATGAAATTCACTTCTCAAACGGATTTTTCCGTAAAAGATAGCAATTTCAAAATTATGTTCAATTTCTCTTTTTTTTAACTTATTAAAATATATTTCTGTAAATAAATATCTAAATTTCTTGAATCTATTCATTCTTCTGTTCGTTCAGGCTTTTTCAGGCAAGTCTACAAGAAAAACTGAATAAAAAGCTTATATTTTATAATCATAGGGAACAGACCTGTTAATTAAAAAAATTATATATTTTTTTATTTGAAAAATCGAAGAATTCTTGTTTTCCTCTCTCTCCCACTGTCTCCAAATATGTGTTTAAAATTAATTACCCTACACTATTTATGTCGGCGTCCGTGGCGTAGTTGGTTACGTCGCTGGCTATGGTTACGGATGTCTCGGGTTCGATTCCCGGTGCGGACAGTTTTCATAAATTGATCTTTCAATCGATTTCTGTTCATAGTAGTCCACCCATCCCGTTCTCACGGGGTGTAGCGATAGTGATTAGCTAACCACTATTCCTGTCATAGTCCTATCCTGCTATCCCTACTCTCTTCGAAAAAATAAAGAAAGGTTGAGCAACTGAGTAACAAGCAGTTCTCGTAGAAAAATTCTTATTAATAGGTTTTGATATTGCTCAGAATTAATTGTTATATATGTTGAAAAGGAAATTATGCTACTTTTAGTTTATGGTTATGACATTTTCTATAAATATATGGAAAAATAATTAAATAATTTCATTATTTAAATAGGTGCTAACATTCCTTAAAAAAAATCAAAAAAATCTTGTTTTCCTTTTTCTCTTTCTACAAATCTACGTTTAAAATTAATTACCCAACATTTTTAAAGACTTTTGATCACGCTTAGTATTAATTATTGTCTATGTTTAAATAAAAGAATCATATTAATGATAGCTTATGGTAATGACATTCCTGTGTAACGTGTCACAATATTATGTCAATATCTAATAAGTTGGCGAAATAACCTTGTAATGGATATTAAAATTGAACCGGACGATGATTTCTTTCATCAAACGAATCACAGAACGCCCATAATAAAGTTAATCATCACAATAATGTGACTGACATCTGGAGTGAGGAGTATTATTCCATTGACATAAAACACGAGGCACCCGTCAAGCAGGAAGAAATAATTGACCATGGCGATTGCCACGGAGCTGGCATGGTAATCTCAAACAGCATTTTTCGGTCAATCGTTATGAAAATCATGCATTTTAAAACTGGGTATTTCACTGCGTTTTTTGCGGCATTTAGTACATCTTTGAGTAGAAAATAGATATATTGTATCTAAAGCATACTTAATTACTTATTTTAAATATTTGACCTTATTCCAATAATGCGTAAGTTTTCACACTTGTCCTATGCTAGACCCATCTTACTTCTAAGAGAAGGACGTGTTGTGCGGCTGAATTTTGCCGAGTACTCAACGGTCTTTCGTGTCCTTCCTTTTCCGCAATGACTTCAACGGGCTTGGGCTCCAATGCGGAGAATATCATTATCTGATTTCTCGATAGAAATGTGATATTTACATTCCCTTTCGAGCCATACAATCTTAAAAGACCCTGCGTATCTATAGTGAGTAACGAAAAAGGTTTTATTTCAAAACTTTGACATGCTTTACTAACAATCTTTTAAAAGAGGATGGATTAAGCGATTGAATCACAAGCATGTACTATGACAAATATTATGATGATTCACCATTACTGAATGCAGTTTCATTTATTTTTGTTTAAGAAGGTTTCAAAAACGTCGCCGAACATCAAATCGGAAGAAGAAATCCAATATCAAAACTGCAAGGAGATTAAAATAGAGAATTTTGAATTCGGAGAGTGTTCAAATTCTCAGAAACCGGAAAAGGTAATTATTGTGCTCAATTTAATTATTTAATCATTTATAAATTAATTAATGTCTTTCAGAATGGCAAATAAGAATATACACAATCATGTTAACTGTCAGTAATTGATGGAATAACCGTCGGTCCTTAAAAATCAAAACATTTTTTCAAAAAATCACAACCGGTTTCCCACCAACATTATTACTTAATGCAATGTGAATCTTTAAAGGCTTTTAATTAATAACTTAGGTTCATATCATGATTACTTTATCGTCGCAAAGATCCTTAATGAGTTTTTGAAACACACATATTTATTACTTATCGTGACACGTGCTTTGGATATCTGAGGAGTATCTTCATCTAGATCTTGAACTTCATTAATATAGACAAGCAAATTTACAAGAACTGTGGGTAAGAGATGGCTCTTATAGAAATGAATTCTTTGTCCAACCGCCGTTTGTTTGTATTTATAGTTTAATTGCTATCCGCATATCGTCAAAAGATAATTATTTTCGTCAGTCTTTATTCTTACACCGTACCGGATGGCAACAACTAGAGAAAATAATGAACATACAAATCAATCGTACGTTAAAATCTTTATAGTCAACTAGTAAGATAGATGGTAGATTACTCAATATTGGTTTAATTTAAAAACTTTCTAAATAAGTTTTTCTTGTTTTCCACTATACGGAATATAATTAGTTTATTCGACAATCAGACCAGCTTCTTTTACGTATTTGCAAGTGGTACAAAACTGTTTTCCTTTACTACATAGCCTTCCGTAGAAGTATTTCAATTTGAACTACGGCATATTAAACGTACCGCTGTGCTTGGAACTGAAACTCGCAGCTTGATATTTGCAACAGCACATAGATTTGAAATAAATAATTCAATAATTTTCGTTCAAATGCAGGTACCGTTGAAACTGTTCCGTGTGAGCATTAGTTTTATGACTGATCGTTTGCTTGCCTTGTCCCGATAAGGGTTGGTTGATCGACCGAATCATGGCGAGTGGTCAACGTCTCCTTCATGCTCAAAATCAATATCTCCGAATAAAATGTTCTCGTAGAAACAAATATGGCATTGTTTTGATGTTTATCGGAATTACTCTGTTGGTGTTTGCAGGGATAGTGCAACTGACATAATAAGAAATAAAATGGTGTCTGTTTCGTGTGTAAAACAACAAATCTTGCTGTAGAAATTGCAAACTGCTGCATATATTGATCGCGAAAATTTTCGCTGTGGAATTATAGCAAACAATGAACAAATGTATTAAAACACTATCAAATTAAGATCCTTGAATACGAATTGAAAAAATGTATGTCGATTCTGATTATTTCACACAAAAATACCTTGGCCGTCCCGAGGCAAAGTTTTGTTAAGATTATTTGAACTTTCCTATCTGAATATTTATTTTTTACTTAATCAAAACTCTACCGAATCTTTTAAAATAATCATTGGATGGACTTGCTTCATTGCTGACATTTGAATGAATTTAACAACAAATGAAAGGTCGCAATGAAAAATTACTGATAAATAAACTGGATTCAAACAGAAACTCAAACTTTAACAAAGCGAGTTTTGACTACGATAATCGAAAATGTCTTAAATGACCAATGAGACTTTTATCGAAAACAGAGAGATTATTTTGAATAAAATGAGCAATGTTTTCATAGGTACACTCAACTATTTTTTTAAGTTACAACTTTTTCAATTTTTTACTTTTTTAATTTATAATTTTTCTTTTGTAGCACTTTGAAAGGGTAAAAAGGTTTAATTGTTTATTATTAGAAAACATATTCCATACTATTTCAAATTCGTCAAATAAACAAAAAAAAAATCAAATAAGCAGGACTAGAAAAATTCTGATAGAAGCTTTTTCTTTGTGCGTTAGAATTCGTTTTCTAATATATCATCAAATATTGTGTTTTCTTCTTTATTTCAGTTTCCAACTACCACTGCTAAGTCTACAGCTGCCATCAACCAGCCACCAGTTACCAGTTTTGAACTTTCACCGACGAACTCGTCTCTTATTCAATTTAAAGCAAACCAGTATCATCACTCAAAAACACAAAGAATGTTACATACTGGCGAGAAGTTATTCAAATGTGACCAATGCGACTACAAATTCACCCAGTCTCAAAGCTTAAAAACACATAAATTGTTACATACTGGCGAAAAGCCATTCAAATGTGAACAATGCGAATTTAAATCCACCTATTCTCGTACCTTAAAAACACATATAATGTTACATACCGGCGAGAAGCCATTTAAATGTGATCAATGCGATTTTAAATTCACTCAGTCTCGTACCTTAAAAAGACATAAGATGTTACATACGGGCGAGAAGCCATTCAAATGTGACCAATGCGATTTTAAATGCATCATCCCTGGTAATTTAAAAACACATAAAATGCTTCATACTGGCGAGAAGCCATTCAAATGTGACCAATGCGATTTTAAATGCATCATCTCTGGTCATTTAAAAACACATAAAATGCTTCATACTGGCGAAAAGCCATTTAAATGTGACCAATGTGATTTTAAATCAACCAAGTCTGGTAACTTAAAAGCACATAAAATGTTACATACTGGCGAGAAGCCATTTAAATGTGATCAGTGCGAATTTAAATCCACACATTCTGGTTCCTTAAAAACACATAAAATGTCACACACTGGCGAGAAGCCATTCAAGTGTGACCAATGCGATTTTAAATCCACCCTGTTTGGCAACCTAAAAAGACATAAAAGGGTGCACTCTAGCGAGAGGCTCATGCCTTAAATCATGGGTTCTTAACCCTGTTCCCACGGGCGCGCGTGCGCCGTACAACTATTTTCATACGCTCTCTATAAATTACCTAAAAGCGCGAATTTTATTATAATATTATTTTTTGTATATTACTGAAATTGTTAATTCTATACCATAAATTCGTCAAGAAGAACATCACAAATTGCAGATATTTTGGATTTTAATTTAATGTTATATGTGTAACTGTATGACCTTTTAATGCCGGAAACTCGTATATAACAATATTCTTGTCAAATAAATTAAATTTTAATTTGGTCAAAACATTATAAATAAAACACAAATTTATTTACTTTTGCTTTGTAGAAATCAGGCGATGAGACTTTCATTATTCTAAATCTCATATGAGTCTGCCGCAATAAGGTTAAGGACCCCCGCCCTAAATCATCATAGAATGTTACATACAGACGAGAAATCATTCAAATGAGACGAATGCAATCTATGATAAATCTAACCTTGTAGCTTAAAATAAAAATTAACATTTTCATGCTGGCAAGAAATAAATTATTTTGATCTACGATATAAATGTAGCCAATGCAATTTTCTGTCCAGTCTGTCTCATAAATAATCTGTCTTTACTGCTTCTTTAAAGATTCATTTTCAAGCTCGTTGATCTTGAAAACTACGAATTTTGTATGAGACTCCATTCAGTAAATGAAATAATTACCGGCAATCTTCTATTTAATGAAAAAGCATATTGTAATTGAAAAGAGTTGCAATTTTTGCAATCCGGATATACTCAAGATAACCATTTGATTTATATGGCTAGATGGCTTTTTTGGTTTGTAAATAATACAACTATTTGTTTACTTATCAGTAAATCATAACAGACATGAGTCTTTTACTTTTTGTATATGTATTTTTTTTTGCTCAAATGCCTACTGTTTATTAGGTTATAAATATTAAAACAATCAATTTTTGTCGAGTGTGATATTTTTGACGAAAAGAGTATCACAAATAATAATCAAAAGGATTATTCTTAACGTCGGACAAATGAGACGTCAGTTTCAAAGGCTGTTTGGCTGGTTAGCGCATTGCATAGAGAGGTTAATACTTCGGTGATGATCTTTGTATATTGATTTTTCATATGTGAATATTTATCTTATTTTAAATTCTTGTCAATCATGTTAAATGGATTTTCAATAATTAATAAATTCATATATACCGCATAATATGATAACAATATCAGATTGTTTTAAACCAATCCTAAAAACGAGGCTCAACGAAAGCGATTAGCTCACCACTAGTCCTGTCCTAACAAACACCGCCAAATATATTTGCATAAGCGTTTGTTTTAGTTTCCTATTTTATTTGTATTTTTTGTTTCAAAAACATGACAACAGAGCCTAAATCTTTAGATATATGGAAAAAATACATAAAAAAAAAACTATTCAAGTTATCATTGAATACGATTTAAGATGGTAAGTGGCGGAGAGTTCAATTTTGAGTAGAAATTTTTCAATTCATTGCAAGTCAACAAATCTAGCAGTCAAAGTTTAATGCGAAAACTCTAGGTGCAAGGTGGGAAACGAGATTCCATTGAGATACCTGTGTCCATATGCCAGGACTTCAAATTGGGGAGTGTTACATAAAATAAACTTAAAAATAATTCTCAATATCATATATACCTACATTATAAATGAATCTGTTAATTCATAAATAATAAAAAAATATAACTATGTATATCATTAACACGGTTTTACAGAGAAGAATTTCGAGCTGGCAGTATTGATAAACAAATTATTTTAAAATACAAAAAAGCATAAACAATATTTACACCGTTTGACGCAGAATTGTCTGTCGGTGAGGAATGAATCGGTCAATTTCATCATTGGGGCTTCGAGGGCAGCCTCGGCCAGCTCTTTGGTCCAAAATTTGTTGAAGGCTTTGGCTATATCTGAGAACAGGCCTGTGGTAAACAGACGGCGGTTGAATTCGTCCGTGATATCGTTACCTTAGTTTGAAAAGGTTCCAAATGAACTTTTGGTTGGAAATTGTTGCATTAGCCACATTCTATCATATATGTCAATTTCAGATTTATATATTGTCAAATATCGAAGTTCTATCTACACACTTTTTTTCATAAACTTATTTGAAAAGGTTCTAAAATACGATACAACTTATTACAACCGTCACGCAATGAATATGGACACGGCAGAGTTGGTTTGAAAACGTTGTATCGTCCAGTCGGACTTTCTTCGCTCGATTAGAAGTATGTGGTTGACAGTTCGTCTCAATGTTCTAAGTTGAAAGTTGTCATTTGGTCGTACTTTTAAAGTTTTATCGTAATATTCTGTGTTCTGCTATTGTTGGTAATCAATTTAGTTTATTGTTCAATTTGTTTAATTCATTAAACACTAATGAATAAATCTATTTGCACACAAGACGGACTTTAATAAAACGTGTGATTAGACCAACTTCAGCATAACAGTCTCGTCGACAATATTCCTTTGAAAACTTTTTATTATCAAGACGGAAGAAATTAGTCTCTAAATTAAATTACTGCGAGAAATCAGTGTACAGATTTTTTTTTGATTTATTGTTCTCAATACTTTAAGCGAAGACACCGGAGAGAATATTTCTGTTTTACTCGAAGCCTTTTCAATTGCACTATGGGCTGAATTCACTTCTTGTATGCAAGATTGCCCCGGAATTCCATGTCCACTGCTGGACTGCTGATTTCTACGTGGTGTAAGAAAATCTACCGCAGCGTTTGCTGATATAACTTCAGTTTTGAGGCACGCAAGAATCAATCCAAGTAATCCATGTCGTTGGCTACGGTTGTCTCGGGTTCAAGTCCCAATGCGGACAGTTTCATAAATTGATTTTTCAATCGCTTTATTGATTTCTATTCGTAGGCATGAATGTTTATGTTGTCTAAAATTCCCTTCCACCCATCCAATCCTAAAAGCGGGGCATAGCAAGACCGATTGGCTAACCACTAGTTCTATCTTTCTATCCCTACTCTCTTCGAAAAAGATGTTGAGCAACTGAGGAACAGCAGTTCTCATAGAAAACTTCTGTTCAGATACCTCCATTAGGAGGCCATATGCTCCGCACTGGGAGTAGACACGGTAAAAAACTAAAATTTTCTTCACAAATGCGTTCTAATATTTTATTTAAATGCACTATGAATATTTTTTCATTTCCTACCCTACCAGAAGTTCTTTCTCACCACACAGCAAAATACACCGTCTTTGTTGTTGAAAGATGAGCTGTAAGGTTAAAGACGTTCAGTTTTTGTATGTAAAAGAAGGAACTTTTATCTGCTAATGGACAGGTTATGATACTCTGTAGTTCAAAGCAAAGTACACTTGAGCCTCGTATAACACTGTGTTGATAGAACATGGTTCATGAATTGTCATATTTTTATACTACACATTTTTTATAACACGGTTTCAGCATTTTTATATAGAAAATGATCCTATAATGGAAAGAAGTTTGAAGTTCAAGACGAAATTACAACAGATCTTGACCCCTTATAACGAAATACGTAAAATTTTTTACACCAATAGCAAACAATCGTTTATTTAAGAATTTTTAAAGCCCAAGTCTAAAAATACTACCGAGTCCTCCGTCAATGAAAACTCACAACCGATCTCGAAAAAGAGTCAAACATATAGAAGTGTAAGTAATAGCGCTGATGAATGAATGATCTATTATGTTTTATTAAAGTTTTTATCAATAAATACGTAAATGTATATTTTTTTGATCCGTATTACGTATTACTAAATTAGTACGAGATGAGATGTTCTTAAAAAGCTTAATAAAACATCAACAGTGAGTGAAAATATACAAAATTGATGTTTCCTAGAAAAAAATCATATTAATAGTACAACGATTTTGTGAAAAATAAATTTATATGCAATAATATCATTCAAATAAATCTTTTTTATTCATCTGTATCATTAATAAATACCCTTTTAGGCCGATAGAACCTTTTCAAACTATGGTAACGATATATTCTACCACTCGGAGCAGTTGACGGTTGGTGGAGTGTTTCACCTTGAAGCCGTGTTGCTCGTCCGGGACGAGCTTCTTCTCCTGACGAATCCATCCAGTCTGAACTTAATGACGCGTTCTACAAGTTGACCCATTGACGGGAGTAGACTTATTGGTCTGTGGTTTTCCGGGATAGTGTGATTTTAGCCCGGCTTAGTAGGGATGGGAAAATCTGCATTTAGCAAAATTTGCATCATTAGCCACGAAATTAGCCATTAAAGATGTTATTCTTCTGAAAAAATAAAAAGTTTAATTTTTATACCAGATGAGCCATAATTTTTATAAAACAATATATATACCTTGATCAATTTAAGTACCGTCAAATGGGGTTACTTCGCCTAATTTTCAATATTTTTTCAGTTAATTCTAAAAATTTTTCTTGTTTTGTGAGAAAACGTATATTGAATTATATTTAATTCAATTGTTTGGATTAAGAATAGCATTATTTAGGGTTTATGAATTTAAAATCATGATAAACGAGGTGCATGTTTTTCAAAATAAAACTTAGGCAAAGTAACCCCACCGATGGGGTGACTCTGCATACCCCAATTTAATCAAGATTTCGCTCATAATTTTCATATCTGGGGGTAGGTAAATGTGGCCAAATGTTGATGCTTGATGGTTACCTAAAAATATTTTACCTCAGAGTTGTCTGTCAATAGTTATTTGCTCGTAGGCAAAATTACCCCCTGGTTCACGATAATTTTCATACATTTAAATTTTTCAGGGTTGTACGCTACAATAAAAATTAAATCAATAATTTAAAATATAATTCAATTTATAGCAATAATAAAGAATAAGTAGGTACAAAATTAATATAGCTGTTAGAACTAATTGCTTCTCGTAAAACATGAAATGATAAAACAAAAAGCATTCTGAATCTTTCTGGACAAAGCAAAAAAAAATTAAATTTAAAAATCGTTAAAAAATATTGCATAAGCCTGCCATTCATTTCTTCTCAGGATGTCACTAGACGAAACACATTTGAGCGATTTTTTTGACACGGTATTTTTTGCACGGTCTAAGAAAATGGATGACTTATTTCTTCAGCCTGTTTTTTTGTTTTTATACCGTAACTAAAAATGAAAAGTATTATTAGATACAGTATATATATGTATTTAAATACTTAAAAATACCTTTGGGAATATTGGAGTCATCATTTTTGCCATTTGGCGAATTTAAAGAAGGTGTTTATGATTCATGGGTGACTTGTTATTATTGAAAATGAAGAGCTGCCAACAGTTTATTTTCAAATTGTAGTAAATACCTAACTACTTTTCTTTTAGACATCCCTAATGTAGGCAAAGTAACCCCATAACATAATTCAATTTCGTTTAATACATTGTCTGGTGACTTATGTACGATCGAAACCAATCAAATTTTACTAAACGCTTAAATTATTCCCAAGATATCAATAAGATATGTGATAGATTATTAGAAGATCATCTCATGCAGTTTTTTAGATACAACTTAAAGTTTGGAGAAATCACTCTCCAATCTGGACTTTCGAAGTTCACTAAAATGGCGCAAAACTGATGTGAAATGAGGTTAGACACTGTTTGCAGTATTAAGTGGTTCCAGTGTAGAACATTTTGTAATATCAAACATGAATAATCATTGATGTACACATTAAAATAAGTACTTTGTGAGCAGTTTTATAAAAATAAAATGGACTAGGCAAAAAAACACACATCAGTATACAGAGTAACCCCATTTGACGGTAGATGTAAATATAAAATTGAACTTTTAAATCTCACAAAGCACTGAATTTAAAAACATAAAACTATAGAAATTTCATGCAAGTTTTCCAACTGCAAACATACAAATATCTTAATCACAGCATAGGAGCCATAAACCGAACCAAGAATTTACCGTTCCTTACCAAAGAGAATAAATACTTTTCTTTTTTTCTGCTGCTACTAATTTATATCACTCTTACCAGTGCAGTGAAAAAATTACTGCTCCCTAAATATCGTCCAAGCCATAACGTCCGCCGCTTTCACGCGGTTGGAACGTGTCTAAACAAGCGTTAATGATTTTAGTAAGCGCCTCTATACCGTTCTTGGGAAGGTCCTTTAGCGCTTTGTGACTTAGTTCATCGTTGCCGAGAGCTTTACAATTATTCGGTCTCTTGATTCTGATCTCTATCTCACCCGTAGTGGCGGGTTCGATAGGTGTGTGGTGGGATGCCGGGATCTCTTTGATTATGTCTGCGTATTTCACGAGCACACATTCTACGCGTGTTTTAAGCACCCGGTCGTTGGGGTAAATTTTGTTAGGCGAGAATTGATTCACCAGAGCTGTTTCGCATTTATCCTCGTCGGTGTAAACCGGTCCATTCGGTCAGAGTAGCTATGGATGGGGTTTTTTGTGTTGCCTAGGATCTCGCTAAGTATCCAGTAGGGTTGACCTCCCTTTTCAAGATACTTGAGGTTGTCGTCGAAAGTTGTGAATTTATGATTTTTCAATGCCAGTCTCACCTGTGCGGTGAGTCGCTTAAGGTGTGTCCTGGCAATCGGGTTTGTGTGATGGTAAAGTTCGCGCGTTGCATGGTTTTTTTTCCGTGATGAGGTTTTTAAACTTAGTCGGGGGGTGTCCAATCTGTGCCCGTTCGCGGGAGCAGGTGATGAAGCCGACAGCTTCACCACGCGCACGACAATATCTACGTCGGCCGGGCTCGTGAAGTCTTCCGAGGCTGCGAGTTGATCTTTGATAAGTCTCGTAATCTTTCCAGGACGTACGGGTCTTAGAGGTATTCTGTACTACGGCGAGCGGGTCGAGAGGGTCGCCCAACTACAATAGGACCGGTCTGTAGTCGGAGTTGAGCTCTTGCACAAAGCGGATGTGTGGCATCTCAATCACAACAGCGAAATCAGAAACGTCCGCCGTTTGGTTCTGCGCGTGGTATATTGTGGGCCCAATTGTCCAATGCAAATTTGAGTACGGCCCTCCCTCTATTGGTCGTTGTTGGGCTATGCCAAGCCGAGTGCTTGGCGTTGAGGTCTCCATCAATTACGGTTGCCTGAAAGTTCGCATCCATCATGTTTCCTAAGTCTGATGTTTCCAATGTCCCGATTGGTGGGAAATAAACCGATATCAGTTTGATTTTACCTGAATTTTTTTGCGTTGAAAATTACCGAAGCGTTTGCCGGTAGGGCTGGGCAATGGTTTATGTGTGATTAGACAAAGATGGCTGTGCCACCACCCTTACAACGGATTCTATCTGTTCCGTGTGTAGTGTAGTTTGGAAAGTTAACAGTGATCGCGAGTTTGAGCCACGTTTCGTTGGCAAGTAGGATGTCGACGTCGTGGCTCCTAAGGAAGTGTAGGACTTCTGAGCTGTCGTGTCGTAGAGTTCTGTTGGAGTTCCAGAACGCTATGTGTAGTAATGTGGGTTTGATTCTACGATGATACGAACGCCGTTTGATTATTATCGGCGAGGACCTGAAACTGCTGAATCAGCATCTCCAAGTCTCGGGCGTTTTCGGTTCTGCTGGTGGTGAGGGACAAAGTAAACGGAACTCACCTGTCTTGTGAGTTGCGTGGTCAGTCGCAGCTGGGTTTACATCACGGGGCGGAGCCTTGGAGCACGGCGAGATGAATCTGGCCGTGGGCGATAAGGCTGCGAGTCAGCTGGCTGGGAATTCTGGACTTCATCTGATGAAGTCCAGGGAAGAGAGGGCCAAGCTTTCGCTCTGTACATCGACTTTCCGGCAGCGGGATGTCTCTCGCATCCTCGATAGTTTGCGGGATGAGATCCTTCGCAGCCAGCGCAGGTAGCAGGTTCGTCATCTTGCGTCCTGCCGCAATCGGCGGAGATGTACCCGTCTCCACATCGGACACATCTCGAAGCCCTGGCAGTTATGGCACTGACCGATCGCGGTTTTCCTGCCTGATTTTTCTTTACGTCGAGCAGGACCAGGGGGATAGGGGTTTTGTCCTGCTCTTTTCTCATCCTTTGGGCTCTCAAGACGGGGTAGCCCAGCCCCGGGAGCACGTCTATAATTTCCTCGTCAGGGTATGACTCGAAAATACCTCTAATTACAATTTTTAGGGTTTTATCTTGAGGTAGAGTTTATAAATGGAAGGCTATTTTTCTCACGTCCTGGAAGCTTAACAGCCTTCCTGTACGCATCACTCATGGCCATGGTTGATGGTGTTTTTGAAATCACGTGCTGACTCTATTGTCAATCCAGCCAGCTTAAGGTCCGTGACGAGGGTCGGGTAGTCTTTTTTGCTGTGGAGCACAAAAGGCGGCATTTTGTGTTTTCCGTGTTCAGTCGTTTCGGTGCCTCGGCTTCAGGGCGGGGTTTGAGCGGAGGTCGTTCGGGTGTTTCGGGGAGGCTTCCTCACAGCGTCGCTTGACGGCAGTCTTGACGTGGTGATGATCTCCATCGTCTTTTTGAATTGGGCTGTACGTCGCTGACGTTGCCGGTGTTCTCTCCGCCGCTCAGGTCGTCGTACTCGCTGCTACTGGAGTGGTGATCGGTAGTGGCTCTCGGTCGGCTGCTTTTGTCGGACTTCTTCCTCTTCTTGTTGTCGTCTGTCGGCGGCATGTACATCGCCGTTAGTATCTGAAACATTTAAAGAAATGTCTCAGAGGTGAAGGTCGGAAAGCGGCCCTCCTTGTCGGGCTTGGGCAGTCGTCATTTGCTCCTCTGATGGTTCCATATATCGATGGATTATTATTCGGGATGAATTTAACAATGAGTGCTCTTGTCTATGGTTTTAGTTTAAAAGCGAGAGATATAGGCACTGCACGTGAGAGAAAGAGATCGCGGGAAAAATAGGTTGGCATGCGTGAGCGCGATAAGCAGCAAAGTTAATAGCACAATTTTAGAGGTTAAATAGCGTGTTGAATGATAAATTTAACGCAAAATAACACATAAATGCAAAATGAGATGCTACGTATTACTAAGGGGTTCCGACCGGTGACACGCTGATGTTGGCGTAGTGGCGAGATGGCTTTCGATTTCCAATGCACACTCCACAGAATACAATCAAACATTTTTCGGTTGGTTTCTTGTGATTGCGATTGCGGCTTTAACTGTAGAAGCAAATATAAGCGCTTTCACTGGCAGTTTTTGCAGATATCGGATCTTTTCGGCTTTGGTAACCGGCAAGCGTTTTGTCGGTACGAGAGTAGAGACAAGAATTAGATGACTACACGACGCCCAAGAAGAGAGAACTTCGAGACCGTCTGGGACATCGGTAGTTTGACCTCCTTTCGAGGGAAAATAAAAAAAAGGGTAGTGCAACGCACGTACGCCTTCGGGCAGGAGTTCTGAGCACTGCTGTTAACAAAAAAATTAAAGCTCGAGATTAATGAATCACCGCCCGATGTTACCACCATCAAGATTACATAAGGAAGCCGTATCACCATTCACTGAGATGAAAAGGATAAGCACAATAGCTGCATTCCTCTTACTTGGATGGAAGACAAATCATCATCCTGTTTAAGATTACCATGATTACCGTGATGATCGCCATCTTCAATAATTTCTTCCTGTTTGATAAGTGCTTCCTGTTTTTTATGTCAATTGTATAATATTCCTCAGTCCAGATGTCATTCATTTTGTTCTGATGATTATTATCAATATGTAAATCATCGTTCGGTTCAAGTTTGATATCCATTATAAGGTTATTCTCACAAATTTATTAGATATCGATATAATGTTTTGTCAATACATAGAAAATGTCACAACCATTAACTAAAAGTAGTATAATTCCCGATTTAACATAGACAACAATTAATTCTGAGCAATATCAAAACCTATTAATAAATAGTGTAGGGTAAATAGTGTAGGGTAGTAAACACATATTCGGAGACAGTGGGAGAGAGAAAGGAAAACAAGAATTTTCGATTTTTTCTTTAGTTATGTTAGTATTTAAATAAAGAAATTATTTAACTTTTTTTTACAAACAGGTCTGTCCTCAATGATGACAATATGTGAGCTTCTTGTGCAGTTTTTCTTTTAGACTAAGAACGCCTGAACGAATAGAAGATTGAATTGACTCAAGAAATAAAAATATTCATTTACAGAAATAGATTCCTTCTTATAAGAATAAAAAAAGGACAATTTTACATAGGCTTTAAAAGAATGTACCCATCTGATATGACGGAAACAATTATTTTGAAAGTGAATTCGGTATGTACGATGTCATCGATTATTTACTTGTAAAACATTGAGGGCAGGGAAGGTAAACTTTTTCTCCAAAGGAGGCTGCAAATTTTTTGAACTGATCAAAATTCTCTGCTGAAGAAACCAGATCCGGATGTCCAATAAGACCATCGCGACTATTTCTGCAGGAGAAATACAAACATCTATTTGAATGGACATAATTGGGCAATCCCAAAGCATATGTTCAGAATCTTGATTTTTTTCATCCCACGGACAATATCGGTCCGGCTTAATTTTAAGCTCATATAATTTGGCATTAAACGCACCGTGACCAATGATATATTGGGAGGTCTAGTGATCTGGACAGAACCACGCATTCTGACGAAAGAGAATATGTGAGAAGAATAGCTGCGTAGTTCTACCCCGAGGGAACATTGACCATCGTTTTTGCCAAGTCATTAGAACAGTTAGTGATCAGAGTTTTTTCACTTTAGCTTTGACAAATTGTTGAGAATCCAACGGCTGAAGAATTGTGTTGCCAATTTGAGCTGTTTGCCCGAGCAATTAAAGAAGAATTGCAGCTCTTTGGACTTCTAAATCTAGAGGAAAAAGTACTAACAGAACAGGAAGACATTTGATTGAGCAGGTTCAATAGGCTTTGAACATGGCAAGAAGTGGAAACCTTTTACCCCAAAGAACAATTTGAGATATTTCCTGTTGTTGGACACATTTTAATGCCCAGCAGCTTGCAGCATGAAACGTAATACCGAGGAATATTTTCAATTTAAATGTTATACTATAATTTTTAAAATGATTTTTACTTAAATACATATTATATTGTAGTTTATTTTGTCTTTATTTTCTACAGGCTGGTTTTTTCACGGCCTTCTATGTAGATCGTTATATTATTTTAAAATCATGTATTTTTTAATGTGTTATTTATGTATTATTTTTATTCTCAAATTGAATGGCCACTCCCTGGGACAATTTTTGCTCCACCACTCTGTCAAAACCATAAACACGTTTGCTCTAAAATTAATAATATTTTTAGGCCATTAGGAACATTAGGAAGTATGTAAAGATGAAAAAATAAAAAGACTGAATGTCATTCTTTGCTGTAACAGTGTAGAAGACGGTCCTCTTTTTTAAAATATGGTCGTACCAAGCCAACTAATATTTGGAAAAATCGTAGTACAATTTGCATGCATCTATTTCTTATAAGGGACTTTAGTTTATTGTTGAATTTATTTCATCTCAGTTTATAGTGATGTGGCTCTCTGATGAAGTCTTGACGGTGGTGACCGGGCGGTGATTCAAATCTTTAGATGATCCATAGTAATATATTTATCATTTTGTTAATTTTGTATGTAAACAATCAATCTCATGATGCAATTCTTTTAATCATAAATTATTGTCTATGTTTTGTACGTTCTCCCGGACTATTTTTGTCTGTAGTTACGCATTTACTAAGCCAATTAACATCTCTTTTAGCGATAATAATTTTCACTAAACGGCTCAAAATGGAGATCAAAATAGAAGCGGACGAGTTATTATTTCCATCGTATACACCAGAGAACAATAATTATTACGGAGCCAATCCTCAGAATTATCTGAATGACAGCTGGAACGAGAGTCATTCAACTGACAATAGAAAGGACCCGCTTGTGAAGCAGGAACAATTTGAAGAAAACGAATCAAAAGAGGTAACATCTAAGTAATTTTGTATTTTATTCTTATCTTTCGTTCGTTATATCGCACAGTACATTCAAGGTTATGTCGCGTATCGATTAGGAACTATTGTAGTACCGCTTTGTTCTGGAAAACAATTGCTTCTTGAGTTATGTACTTATATTAAAAATAAAAATGCGCATTGACAAATTCATTGAACACCCATTTTATTAAAATAATTGTTATACTTAGCCTAAAGTTGAATGCTACAAAAATCATTTAGTGTATCGCTGTACAACTTCACGGAAACTCGTTGCAATGGCTTAAGGAATGATGATGAATTAATGAAAGAGGTCATCAAGAAAAACCGTGATTAAGTCTACGAATTTCTGATTTATCGATAGCATCAGGTCCGGCTTTTCATGCAATAATGCAAAATTACCAGGCCTGAATTGGAAGCTATGCTGTGAGATTCTTTTAAGAGGTGGCTCCCGACTTGAGAATCTGTTATTGTTTATTTTTTTTCGTGAAGCTTAAATAGCTTTTGACAATCTGATTATTGTAGTACTAAATACTATGTCAGGTATACTTCTTTGTGATGGAGATCCACCTAGTGAATGCCAATTCAATCGATGCCTCGGTTATAATAAAGTGTAGGCCCAAATATTATATTTTTTTGGTGATTAGAAGTGTCCGTTCTGAGATTTTAACAAATCGACTTCACAAATGATTAAGACAAATGCACACGAATGTTATTCAATACTATATCAATTATTTGAATGCTCCCTCGTTAGATGACATTCGCATTCTCGCAATTATTGAACTATTATGGTAGGTAGTTTTTATGCAAAATCATAATGTAGCTATGCTATTTTTATTCCCACAGTGCGTATCAAAAGACTACAAGAACATAAAACAAGAAGACGATTTTGAATTCCAAAACTACAAAAGATTTCTCACTGAAGATGTTCGTCCTTTAAAAGTGAAACAGTTCGATGTTGGCGAGGGTTCATTTGTCGAACGGAATATGCCAGCTCAGGTAAGAAAATCGACAACATTCCTAACTCCAAAGTATCATAGACATAAAGATCGTTATGGGTATTTCGTGGAATATATTATTATATTAAGTATATGCACCGTCCATGGTGCAGCGTTCAATTATTTTTCAATCGATTTTAAGTTTCTTAATGCTGCACAAACCGATGCATTTCTGTAAGAAATTTAAGCAGTAATAGACAAATGCAAAATTATTGTGAGTGGAAATCAGGCAAACCGATAAAATATGTGAAATTTGAATAAAATCTTCCGAGCGTAACTCAAGTTCATTGAGTTATGTTGGGTAGTAGATAAATGGATAGAAAATATACCAATATGGTGCTATAAAACTGAATACTGAACACATCCTAAGGAAGTGTCAATAAATGCATCTAGAAAGGTAAGAGCCGCGCAGTCCGTCCAACCTTTCACTTAACTGATTGACTGCGCTACTTTCTTGGCCAATAAGGCAACTTACCAGGCTTTTAAATAATCGGTGTCTAACGGAGAACGAGGAGACCTAAACTCGTAAAAAATTTTCATTTATCTAGAGGGATTGACTTTCTGCAAACAGTGCTCGCCAGGTCTTGGGAAGTTGCTCCTAAGGCACTCCTAATTAAGTAAAAAATACGGCTGTAGATACGTTTAAAGTTTGTAACAGCTGGATACTGCCGTATAAAATTCACGGATGGAAAGAAGGGTAGTACCCATTGCAACAATAAATAATCACATTTTGTGTTTTATTATTAATTTCAGTTTCCAACTACCACTGCTAAGTCTGTAACTACCATCCATCGACTACCAGCTACCAGTATTGAACTGTCATCAAAAAACTCGTCTCAAAATCAATTATTTACTTTGCCATTTGATAACGAACAATACATTAAAAGGAAAATTTTACAACGCGAAGTTGTCGCAGTAGTGATAATGAAAAAATGTTTGTTTCATGGGAGAACTTTTGTATGCGGCATTTGTTTTGATATATTTCCATCATCAGGTTTACTTAAGCAACATATAACTATTCATGAATCGAAATTTTATTTGCAAAATATATCCGGTAAACTGAAATCAAAAACAGCGTTCAGATGCGATCAATGCGATTTCAAATCATCTCATTTGAATAGTTTAAAAAGACACAAAATATTACATACTGGCGAGAAGCCTTTCAAATGTGACCAATGCGACTACAATGCCACCCAGTCTCACACTTTAAAAACACACAAAATGCTCCACACTGGCGAGAAGCCCTTTAATTGTGACCAATGCAATTATAAATCTACGCAGTCTGGTAACTTAAAAACACACAAAATGTTACATACTGGTGAGAAGCCATTTAAATGCGATCGATGCGACTTCAAATCCACCCAGTCTCACACCTTAAGAACACACAAAATGCTGCACACTGGCGAGAAACCATTTGAATGTGACCAATGCGATTTTAAATCCACCCAGTCTGGTAACTTAAAAACACATAAAATGCTACATACTGGCGAGATGCCATTTAAATGTGACCAATGTGATTTTAAATCACACCTACCCCAAAACCTAAAAATTCATAAAATGTTTCATACAGGCAAGAAGCCCTTTAAGTGTGACCAATGCGATTATCAATGTGAGCGCGCAGGTGACTTGAGATATCATAAATTTAAGCATGCCACAGATAAACCTTTCAAATGTGATCAATGTGAATTCAAATCATCCCATTCGAAAAGCTTAAAAACACATAAAATGATGCATAATTGTGAGAAACCATTTATTTGCGACCAATGCGATTTTAAATCCATCCAGTCTGGTAATTTCAAAACACATAAATTGCTTCATGCTAGCGAGAAACCATTCAAATGTGACCAATGCAATTTTAAAACTACTCTGTCTTATTACTTAAAAATACATAAAGTGGTACATTCTGGCAAGAAGCCCTTCAAGTGTGACCAATGCGATTATCAATGTGGGCGTGCAGGTGACTTGAGATATCACAAATTTAAGCATGCCACAGATAAACCTTTCAAATGTGATCAATGTGAATTTAAATCATCCCATTCGAAAAGCTTAAAAACACATAAAATGATTCATACTGGTGAGAAGCCATTCACTTGTGATCAATGCGATTTTAAATCTACTCAGTCTTGTAACTTAAAAAGACATAAATTGTTACACACTCATGAGAAACATTCTTATGTGACCAATGAGATTTTAAAGCCACTCTGTCTTATTACTTAAAAATAAATTAAATATTACATACTGGTGAGAAGCCGCTCAAAAGTATTCAATGCGATCGAAAATTTATGAGAAAAATCGATCGCAAGGTTTATATGAAACTTTTATTTTTTTAGATTTTTTCACTTGTTGACCACAAAATTGTAATTCAAAATTGTACATCCATCCCTACTTACCAGCTGAAATCGTATTCAATAATAGCTTGCATTGTTTTGTCTTTCTCATATTCTTGACTTTTAGTTTTGAAATAAAAAATGATACTGGAAAACAATACAAACGTCTTCACAAATTCAAGTTGAGGTATATCGTTTCCTTTTTTCGTGTTGCACCGCTAAATTACAAAAAATATGGTTTCGCTTATTATTGGTAAATTAAATTAATTTGTCGCTGAACTACTGATTTAAAAAAACCATATTGTAAGGATAATCAGAAGACAATTGTTTTTTGGTCAATTCGAAAATAACTATTTATGAAATATTTAACGACTGAGTGTTGAAACAGCATAAAAAATTTGTTAACAAATAAATTTTTAAGAAACAGATATCTTTTAATACCGCTGGCTACGTCAACACAACAATATATCAAAATTACATGCTAATGACGGTGATGAAGATTTGTCTTCCATCCAAGTAAGAGGAATGCAGCTATCGTGCTTATCCTTTTCATCTCAGTGAATGGTGATGCAGCTTCCTGATGTAATCTTGATGGTGGTGACACCGGAGGTGATTCATTAATCTCAAGCTTTAATTTTTTTTGGTTTGAGCAGTGCTCAGCACTTTCGCCCGAAGACGTACGTGCGTTGCCCTGCCCATTTTTTATTTTTTATTTACGATCGAGAGGAGGTCAAACTCTCGATGTTCCAGACGGTCTTGAAGTTCTTTCTTCTTAGGCGTCGTGCAGTCATCTGCTTGTTTCTTCTGCCGGTCCGGGTCCTGACGCCGTCAACCATACAGGAGGGAGGGTGGAATCAGGGGGGTTGGAGAAGTAATACCCTCCGAGGCTCCGGGACTTTAACCTCGTATTCACTTGTAAACAAAATGCTCCACAGCAAGACTTGCAGCATTGAGTCTACGTGACGCTGCAGCGTTCCCCGCTGTCCCACAATGCTGCTGTCGGCATAGTGAGGGATTTCTACGGGACGTGAGAAATGCCTCTTGCGCTCACTCTCGGGGCGAGCGTAAAAGGCAACATGTCAAATGTTTTCGAGTTTATACGTTTGATTTCAATTATAAATGAATTTATTATTGAAAATTACAACTTTCAGAAAAAGGAAAAAACTGTCAACATTGCCTCACATTTTTTACAACGCAAATAAACTGAAAATTAGATCATTTCGTAGCACAGAAATGATATTTTATTTTGGTTGTAATATTTTTTTTGTGGATAAAAGGCACCTAGCGGATTTTGCAATGTGTATAATTTAATAATACTGTATGCGTAAAACCTCTTTAATAAAGCCAATAGCCTATTTCGAACAAACCTTTATCTTTCCCAGCCAAAAGTTGATATTAATAAGTAATTATCGAGTGAAGGCGTCATAAAAATACGCAGAGTGGAATGGATAAATTGTTACACAAATTTATATACGTGACGTTTTATTTATCGAAAGAAGAAAAAAAAGTAGTAACTAGGATGTACTACAAATCGACCTATTGAACCATTTCTTACAGCTATTGAGATCTTTAAAAATATATTAAAATAGAAGTTACCTAGGTAATCAACTAACTCGGCATTTGAGATTATCGTAAAAGATATGATAATCTCGGTGCAGATATAACTTTAAGGATTGTAATTGCTCAAACTTAACAATTGTAAATTGTTTGGGCTCTGTGTCTAATGGTAGTTGTAGTGTGTACAAATACTGGTACCTCCTTTGCGGCAGTGTGTCAGAGTCTCCAACCTTTTTGCTGCAATTACTGGGGAGTGTATCGTAAATCTTATAAAAATATAATCTAAATTCATTGCTGCAACTAAATGTTGGTCGGAGCAGAATGCAATAGCCAGCTTCTTTGCATCACTTGCTTCATTTTTCTTATATAAGTGAATTTGAAATTCTTCTTCGCTTAGATTTTCCTCCTTGTCGGACACACATAATATGTGTCGTAGCATATTATGTCGCATTGATCCTTGCGCCGCTTAAGCACTGATATTTTGTTTCTTTCTAAGATTTCATAGATTTTTTTTCTTTGGACGGGAGTTATGCCATTCTTTGCACACCGCAACTTATAAATTGTATGCATTTATGATTTAGTTTTAAATGTATCTTCCACGTATGTTCCGAGCTAGTTGATCTGTAATAATGGCTCAAAACTTTAGGCAGTAGATCTGACCACTGCTTAACACCACAGCCTGACCACAGTCTCATCGTCGTTGTCTATTTGTTTTGATGATATCCATTGTGCGTACGTATTCTTCGTGATGTCTAATGTAACGTTGAAAAAATCTCTACATACTCTAACTCTGTCACCATTAAGTTTGCTTAAGTAGCAGTTGACCCCAATGTTACGCTTCGAAGCACTATAACCATGTAATTGCTGTCGCCTCTTGATTACTGATCTGATAGTTGTGAATCGGAAAATAAAGACTTTCTTAGCTTCCCGTGTTGACAAGCTCCAGAAATCCTTGAAAGCGTCTAGGCGAGCTTGCTCATTAATTAATCCGCATAGGAAACCGTAGTGCTGCAAGCAATGCAATTTTAAATCTCTCAACTCTGGTAGTTTAAAAACGCATAAAATGATACATACAGGTGAGAAGCCGTTTAAGTGTGATCAATGCGATTTCAAATGCAAACTGAATCAAAACTTACACACATAAAATGGGTCATACTAAACAGAAACCATTCAAATGTGACCAATGTGATTTTAAAGCCAGACAGTATAGTCACTTAAAACACACAAAATAATACATACCGGGGAGAAGTTATTCAAATGTGACCAATGCGATGTTAAATTCACCCTTTCTCATAACTTAAAACACATTAAATGAGACATACTGCCGAAAAGCCATTCAACTGTGATCAATGCGATTTTAAATCTCACCAGTCTCATCACTTAAAAACTCATAAAATGTTGCATACTGGCGAGAAACCATTCAAATGCTAATTCTATGCGATTATGGAAGTTTCAACTCAGGTCAATTAAAAAGACATAAAATGACACATACTGGCGAGAAGCCGTTCAAGTGTGACCAATGCGGTTTTAAATGCAATCTGCTTCATAACTTAAAAATGCATCTAATGAAACATACAGGCGAGAAGCAGTATAAGTGTGATCAATGTGACTTCAAATCTATCCAGTCTCATCATTTAAAAAAACATAAAATGTTACATACTGACGAGGTCATTGAAATGCGACTAATGCTATTTTTAATGCACCAAGTGTTTAAACTTTAGAACAAAACATTGCGGCAAATCACGAACGCGTCGTAGTTTGTCCGCAACAGCACACTGAAAAGAGGCCTTAACATCGCTCCTTTCCTGGAACACCTGGAATATTTAAAAGCCCCAAGAATCATTTTTTTATTTTAATTTATGAGAATAAGGCCATTATGGGGGGGGCTTTCATCCATTTTTTCGGGTCCAGGCTCTGAGGGTTAAATACCGAAGTAACTCATTGTTACACCATGAATAAGAAATGGTGCATAAATAAATAGTTCATTCATTGAAAAAATACGTTTAGATGTGTTAGGAAGGTTTATAAATAATACTATTTGTTTATTTATGATGAGTTTATGAAGAAGACATGTTTTATAAAACCACTTTTACAAATATATTACGAACTTGTAATTTTGAAATCACATAATTTAAAAATATCTTTGCAATCTTAAAACTTATTTTGAAAATAATAGTGTAAATCTAATTGGATCTAAAAAAGAGATTTTTTTAATTATTAAATTATTGTAGGAATATAAAAATCTTAACTAAAATACCTACCGTTTATTGTATATTATTCAAATTCGAGTATAGAAAAAAAAGTATAGAAAATTCTTTTGTGAATTGTAATATTTTTAGATTAAAAAAAAAACGAACGTATTCCATCTCATACACTCGTACATTGAACGCAAGATATGACGTCATATCTCCACTACTATTAAAAATAAAATGTTTTTGTTGATTATCAATAAAAATAATTCAAAGAATTATTCTTCGCGTCGGACTGGAAACCAGGTTGTTGGACTGTTCGGCCGGCCAGAGAATTACCAAGAGAAGTGAATATTTCAGCGACCAACTTTGGGTATTGTTTTTAAACTTTTCTTTATTTTTTGTAATTATTAGTGGATGTTTATATAATGGTAGTATAAGTTTTTCTTTTATTTTTCTTTTTTATGTAAAATGGCTTATTTCGTAATGAATAAATATTTGACCAACACTGCCAAAGTTTTGCAACAACTCAGATATGAACAGGATAATAAATACGAAACTTTATGGAATTCTTGTCTGTTGAAAGAAAATGACCCCAGACTGAGAAATGTTTTGCTTATTGAAGAAAAGCATGCGTTCAGTAAACTATTTGATACAACAGTAAACTATTTGATACAACAGTTGATAGTATATGTGAGCGAATCGAATACCGTGTTTCTTCAATGTCCAAATTGGAGTATTTTCACCTCCTGAAGAAAGAAAAATATGAGCAATATAAAGGAAAATTTCCAAATGAATTACTTAACCAATTGACACAATTCTATGGAACATTACTCGATTGCAAAGTTTAAAAAATGAGCTTACTGTTCTTTATCATATGTGTTTTGCAATAAGCGACCCTTTATCCCTCAGGACCCCCATTACCGTGAAGAGTGATACCAGCAGTGCAGTTACGATTAAGCTTGTTAGTGCCTCCAGCTTTCAATTTTTTTTACGATCTTCAACTGATATTCCTACATGAATACTAGACCGATGACACATCCAAAATCAATGAACAAAAAAATAAGGGTTAGTATGGAAGAGATGCACACATGTGAAATGGAATGACTGTTTTGCATATAAGCAATATGTAGGTATAACTATTAGTCCCTATAAATTGAAAATATTAAAATATAATTGCTCTCATGTATTTGAATCAATGAGGTTAAATTTTCTTTTACAGCATTGAAACATTTTGTGGCAAGTATAGATTAACAGGTTATGTAACAAAACAAATTATAAATCCAGAACTTTGTAATAATAGACGGGAGACTGTTAACAACTTCCATAGATTTTAAATATAAACGCTCACCAATATAAAAATTATACTTAAAAAAAAATTCCTTAAGATTTAAATAGAGTTTTATTTTTTCTGTCAATATTGCGATATATATTTAAAAAAAATGATTTCGTCTGTGAACTATCTACTATTCGCCTTCGTCTATAAGAAAAACTGCGTAAGAAGCTAGAATTTCATCATTATTAGCAGCAGACCTATTTAAAAAAAAAAGAATTTGAAAAATTATACAAAAATCTGATTTCTTAATGAAAATATAAATACATAATGAAGGAAGTTTACACCTGTTTCACTTTTCATTAGGATTATTTCCGTAATATCACAAAGGTACTTCAAAATATCTTCTTCGTAATCTATGCTTAATTTTTCTTTTTTCCATTCTTATCGGAATCTATTTCCATAAATCAATATTTTTATTTCTTGAATCTGTTCATTTATTCTAAAAGAAAAGCTGCATTAGAAGCTATTACATGATTTATCGGAAACGGACCTATTTATAAAAAAACATAAAAAAGTTCGGTATGGAATTTCTTTATATTTCACTGAATTAATTATTGTCTATGATAAAAAGAGAGAATCCTATAAATTTTAGTTTATGGTAATGACATATCAATGCAACGTGTCACGTGTCATTTTATTATGTCATTAGATAATAATTTGGTGATAACAACCTTGTAATGGATATTAAAATTGAACCGGACGATGATTTATTGCCCTCTAATGCATCACAGACCGCTTATAATAGGGATATACATCTAAATAATACGAATGACATTTGGACTGAGGAATATTATTCAGTTGACATAAAACACGATGCATTCGTCAAACAGGAAGACATAATTGACGATGGCGACCATCACGAGGCGGACACGGTAATCTCAAACAGCTTTTATCCGTTCAATCGTTATGAAAATCGTATATTAGAGTTAGGGATTACTCCATTACATTTAGTACATCTTCGGCTAGAAAATAAGAATCGTGTTTAATAATAAAATAAGTAAATTTAAAAAATTAAGAAATGAGAAGCGGAAAATATCATTATCCTATTTTTTAATTGATATATGGGCAAAAAAGAGCTGCTTAAATTCTGCTCCAATCTATACAATCCTAAAAATGGTGCGTTTCCACAATGAATAACAAACAATGTAATATTTCTAACCTGTCGCCATGCCACTATCCTTAATCTTTGAGACATTCGGCGATTGAATAACAAGCAGAAAGTTTTGACGATTCACCATTACTGAATGCAGTTTCATTTATTTTTGCTTAAGGAGGCTTCAGAAAAACCGCAGAGCATCAAATCGGAAGAAGGAATCCAATATCAAGACTGCAAGGAAATTAAAATAGAAGATTTTGAATTTGGAGAGTGTTCATATTCTAAACAAAAACTGGATAAGGTAATTATTGTCAACGGCTATTCCCAATAATTTACTTCAATAATGGTCAAGTTCACTTCTGTTTCAAGTACTTTCAAGCATGCCATAGTTGGAAGTTGTTAAGTAATAATCAATTAAGCGACATTTTTCAATTTTCGCAAATTTTATGTAAACGCCAAGCTGAACAATGCATCTTTGACTTGCAATATGCAGTTTATTTGTCGAGTTTTTTTTTTAATGCGATGAATTTGTTTGTATCACACCGGAGATCATGTCTCCTCAATGATACATTAAGTCCACAATAAATATTTATAATATAAGTAACACTAAGAAATAATGATAATGTAACGTTTAAAGGAATATGATGAGTACACAATAATTATATTAAAGTCATCAACTAACTAACCAACTAATTTGAATAAACAAAACTTTCTATGGTGAGGCAACAATTAAGGATTAAATGGTGAGGGGTAGGGAAGGTAAACTTTTTCTCCAAAGGAGGCCGCAAATTTTTTGAACTGATAAAAGTTCTCTTGGGAAGAAACCAGATCCGGATGTCCAATAGGACCATCGCGACTATTTCTGCAGGAAAAATACAGAATATCTCTTTCAATAGACATAATTGGGCAATCCCAAAGAATATGTTCAGAATCTTGATTTTTATCACCACAAGGACAGTTTAATTTTAAACTCATATAATTTGGCATTAAACGCACCATGACCAGTGATAAATTAGGAGGTCGTGATTTGGAGAAAACCATGTTGCATTCTGTCTAAAGAGAATATGTGAGAAGAATAGATGCGTAGTTCTACCCCGAGGGAACATTGACCATCGTTTTTGCCAAGTCATTAGAACAGTTAGTGAGCAGAGTTTTTTCACTTTAGCTTTGAGAAACTGTTGAGAACCCAACGGCTGAAGAATTGTGCTGCCAATTTGAGCTGGTTTCCCGACCAATAAAAGATGAATTGCAGCTCTTCTTTGGACTTATAAATCTAGAGGAATAAGTCATAACATAACAGGAAGACATTCGGTTGAGCAGGTTCGATAGGCTTTAGACATGGCAAGAAGTGGAAACCTTTACCCCCGAAGAAGTATTTGACATATTTCATGTCGTTGGGCACATCTATATGCCCAGCAACTTGCAGCATGACACGCAATACCAAGGAATATTGATTTGTAGTAGTCTTGCCATAGGAAATGTTAAGCCCCAACTTACCCTAGCCATGCGTGCTGCCTTTTCAAAGCTTATCTTAGAGCTAGCTATAGCAGTTTTAACGTAGTCTAAGAAACATAATCTGTCATCCAATATTCCCTGAAGATTTTTCATGGTTCGCTGGACAGGAACTGTTGTATTGAACTTTATTATTGGTTTTCGAGACAATTTTCCTTTAAGCATTATGCTGCAAGTTTTATGAGGTGCAAAGTTTAATTTGTTGCAATCTCCCCATGCAGTTATTTGCCTTAAACAATCAGCTGACAGCTGTTCAAGAGTACTTCTATTGTTTCCTTGAATAAGCATTATTGCTTCGTCAGCATATGGCTGTATATAGGTGTTTTGAGGGAGCGGAAGGTGCAAGAAATCATTGAATAATATATTCCATAGAAGTGGTCGAAGAATCTAACCTTGAGGACAACCTCGAGTTACTTTCCGTCGGATCAGGGAATTTCCTCTAGAAATGAGTATCTCTCGGCTTGAAAAATAGTTCAAGATAATTTTAAAAAGATCAGATGGAATCTGTTGACGCTTCAATTTCGTTAAGATCATCGGCCACCATGCGTTGTCAAATGCTCCTGAAATGTCTAAAAAAATGGCTAGAACATATTTAAAAGGTGAGCATGCCACCACATTGAGTAAACGATTAATTGCATCATCTACTGTAATCTTTGACCTGAACCCGAACTGATTTGCAGATATTGGGTTATTAGAAGAAATGTATATGTCAACACGTCTAAAAATAAGTTTTTCGAGAATTTTACCTAGGATTGGGAGCAAGGCCAGAGGCCTGTAGGCTTTTGGATCAGTTATTATAGTTTATCACATCGCTTAGGAATGATTATTAAAAGGCCCGTTTTTCAGCAATCTGGAAAAACACCCGGTTCTAGGCAGCTTTGGTATAGACAGATGAGCCCATGTTGAGCTATCATCTATGCTCTTTTGCACAATTCAGCGTCAAGTCTGTCGATACCCAGAGATTTAGCAGCATTAAGATTTTTGAAGATACATTTAAACTCTTCCTTGGTGACTGTTGGAGAATTTTATATGTAATAACCTATTTGCTTAACAAATAATTTTAAATATAATAACTTATTTATAATAACTTATTTGTCGAGTTAAGCCAGGTGGCTAAAAGGTTTTAGATTTGCAAAAATTGGACATGTTATGAAATGAAGGAATTCTGATTTTCAATTAACCACCAAACATTCTGGCCGCCGTTGTCAGACCTTGAACTTGTGTCACATTTTGTTTTGTCTTTTTATACATATATTCTTATAAAGCATTCATCTGTTTATCGCTAAATATACCTATATTATTGTTGAAGAAGTTACAAAAATAGTTCATGGATAATATAATTTGAAACGAATATAATTCATAACTCTTGATTACATTGAGGAACTGTCAAATTCACATGTTACTTATTTAGCTGATTATTGCGTATTCATTTTTTGAAATTTTGTGATGCATGCACTGTTGCTTAATCGATTATCACAAAATACAATTGCCATTTTTCATTAAATTTTTCACATAATTACCAAAATATTGGTGTATAGTAATTATATTTTTATCAATTAAGTGCTATCAAGTTTTAAAGTTTACGAAATTACTTTTAATTTATTTGAAAGATTCTCGAGGATACTTCGGTGAGACAGTATTCACCCTAGAGGGGAATACTTGAATATTTGAACAAACGCATTGCGGACGATCTCGACAAGGTGTATATCAAATTTTGATCAAATCAATAAACGTTTGTGATGTCTTTTCTTTTCTTTGATTTGAATTCGTCTATCTGATTTAAAAATTTCAGAATACCTAAAGTTATAAATGATGATTTATGTTTTGTTCGTATTATCGCATAATTCCTACTTAGGAAGTCCTATTTAGCTTTGTTCATTGCATCAATAACTAATCACACATTGTGTTTTCTTCTTTATTTCAGTTTCCATCCACCAATGCTAACGCTACAGCATCTTATGAACTACCATCGGGGAACTTTTCTCAGAGACAATTACTTACTTCGTCGCATGCAAACGAACAATACATAAAAACAGAAATTTTGCAGCGCGAAGTGGTCGCTGTGGTAATGCTGGAAAACAGTTTGTTTAATGATCGAAATTTTGTATGCAGCTTTTGTTTTTATATATTCCAAACATCACATTTACTTGAGCAACATAAAAGTATTCATAAATCGAAATTTCTCCTGAAAAATAAATCCAGTAAATTAAAAGATGTTCCACAAAAGGTGTTCACATGCGATGAATGCGATTTCAAATCGTACCATTCGAAAAGTTTAAAAATACATAAAATGTTACATACCGGCGAGAATCCATTCAAATGTGACCAATGCGATTTTAAATCTTTCACATCTCATAATTTAAGAAAACATAAATGGATACATATTGGCAAAAAACTATTTCAATGTGATGAATGTGAATATAAATGCATCCGTTCTGATCTCTTTAAAATACATAAAATGTTACACACTGGTGCGAAGCCATTCAAGTGTGACCAATGTGATTATAAATCCACTCAGTCTGGTAACTTAACAAAGCATAAAATTGTACATACTGGCGAGAAGCCCTACAAATGTGACCAATGCAATTTTAAATCAGCCCAGTCTCGTTATTTAAAGAGACACAAATTGTTACATACCGGCGAGAAGCCGTTCAAGTGTGACCAGTGCGATTATGTATCTGTGCGCGCAGGTGACTTGAGCAATCATAAATTCAAACATTCTGATGAAAAACCTTTCAAATGTGATAAATGCGATTACCAGTGCGCCCGTTCATATAGATTTAAAATACATAAAATGCTACATACTTCCGAGAAGCCATTCAAATGTGACCAATGCGATTATAAATTTCGGAGCGCATTTAAATTAAAAAATCATAAAATGTTACATATCGCAGAGAAGCCATTTAAATGTGACCAATGCAATTTTAAATCAAACATGGCTCATTTATTAGAGACACATAAAATAATCCATACTGATGAGAAGCCATTTAAATGTGACCAATGCGATTTTAAATGCGCCCGTTCTGATTACTTAAAAACACATAAAAAGTTACATACTACCGAGAAGCCATTCAAATGTGACCAATGCGATTTTAAATCAAACGTGTCTTTAAGTTTAAAAAAACATAAAATCTTGCATACCGGCGAGAAGCCATTCAAATGTAACAAATGCGATTTTAAAGCTTACACATCTCATATTTTGAGAACACATAAATGGATACATACTTCCGAAAAACCATTTCAATGCGACAAATGCGATTATAAATGCTTCCGTTCTGATCTCTTAAAACCACATAGAATGCTACATACTGGTGAGAAGCCATTCGAATGTGACCAATGCGATTATAAATGCATCCTGTCTGGTAACTTAACAAAACATAAAATTTTACATACTGGCGAGAAGCCATTCAAATGTGACCAATGCGACTTCAAATCCACCCAGTCTGGTAACTTAAAAAGACATAAACTGTTACACACTGGCGAGAAACCGTTCAAGTGTGAACAGTGCGATTATGTATCTGTGCGCGCAGGAGACTTGATCAATCATAAATTCAAACATTCTGATGAAAAACCTTTCAAATGTGATAAATGCGATTACCAGTGTGCCCGTTCTCATAGATTTAAAATACATAAAATGTTACATACTTCCGAGAAGCCATTCAGATGTGACCAATGCGATTATAAAGCTCGGAGCACATTTAAATTAAAAACACATAAAATGTTACATACTGGCGAGAAACCAATCAAGTCAAATCATAAAATTAAACATTCCGTTGAAAAACCTTTTAAATGTGAAAAATAATATTATTAATGAACTCTATCATATGTGTACATAAATTTTGATTAATACTATTATAAATGTGTGCGTGCAGGTCATTTGAGAAATCAAATTTTTTTACTTTGGGCTACAAAACATTGCGATGATAAATCTGGGCTTGCGTATATAAAATAAAACAGACTGGAGAGAAACAACCTCAAATTTGACCACTGCCATTATTATAGTATAAAGGCATCTATCTCATTTGAAGACTCGAAAAAATATACTAGTGAAAAGCCGTTTAAATGAGATCAATGCGATTTCAAAACGAAACGTTCCCGTTTGAAGATTTATATAGATCATATTTTTCATTCTAGTAAAAAGTATTCCGTAGTTCATGGATTTCGTCGTGTGTAAATTTGCTTATAGAAAGAAACGTTAAATCCTAATAATTCACTTTGTAATTCATTTATTTTTATTAAAATGTTAAAGCTGATGGCCTTTGACTCTCAAAAAATCGAATAATTATTTAATAATTAATTATAAGTGATATTCTATAATGGATTAAATATATTGAAAAACCTAATAATTTTTTATTTAACTTTCGAATTCTTCAAATCGTTTTTCGAATTGATTTTATTTATCTGACATTGGGATGATTTATCATCCAACTAGAAAGGAATGCACAGCTATAGAGCTTATCCTTTTCATCTCAGTAAATGTTAATTTGGTTTTCTCGTGTAATTTTGATGGAGGTGACACCATATGTGTTTCGATAATCTCGAGCTTTGTTTTCTTTGGTTTGAGCAGTTCACTGCACACTCGCTCGTAGCACTCAAATATGATATGGGATATAATATCAGCGTATTCAGTTCTAAAAGAATCGTCAACTATTGTAGCCCATTGACAAATCTTGTAGAACTAAATAAATAAATATTTTTTAGCCTAGTGATTAAACACTTTCAAGCTTTTGTGTTTGGTTTTCTATTACTTATAATGTAAGGTCCACCGTTGCTATCGCTTTGATAATGCGAAAATATAATTTTGTCATATTGTTGTCTACACGCAGCCAGTCAGTAATTGCGGGTAATTAAACCAATCGATAATGACGGAGACCATATTTTTGGTAATTTTGCGATGTAGTAATTGGCATCTAAACCCAGACTTCAAGTAATTAAATAACAAACAACGTAAGAAGCTGTGCTTCAAGAGATTCATCACTGGCATTTAATCTTTTTCACTAAAATTAAAACACCTCGATTGCGTAATAATTTCGTTTTATTTCTAAACTGAATATAAACATCAGCTATCAATTCAGAAAACGACATAGCTTAGATCACTGGAATTGTGAATGGTGCTGCCTTTGTTTTTAAATAAGCAAACATTCAGTGTACAATAAATCATGCCCTTTTTTCAAAGAATGGACCCTTTATGCTTTTGTAGAAGATAGTTTAAAGAGGCGATTAAACTTATGTATCAATAGTCGAGATCATTCTTCATTTTTTGATTCAGTTAAATAGTTATCGTAATTTAAATGTGAGCGCAAGAAATTTCTTGCATAAAATAAATAAATAAGATGAATAAAAAAAATCAATTTGCGCAATTATCGCAGTGTTACATTAATTGTTCAAAAATTATCGTAACAATTTTTGAATTCGTAATTACGAAGGTTCTTACTTTCAGTAAATGGTAAATTCACATATTGTTATAAAGAATAGGAATATTATTGTATTTTAGGAACATCTTACAAGCATTTATTATTGAATAACCCAATTATAAAATGAGAAGACCCCGGATCGAAGAGAGGCGAGCGGCTGGTTATCCGGAGTCCTGGAAGGGCTGATCTCAGACAAACACCATTTCAGATCCGGTTCGAAACTTATTTATTTTCCATTCAAGATGCAGTGGTTTAATATTACACAGATATATAAATCTTAACACATAAAATTGATTCTACATTTACATTTACTTAGCAACTGAATTTACTTTAAGTTATAATACAAATAACACAACGAATTTAAATTAAATCCAACGCAAATAAAAACACAAAAACAAACGGTTCACATGTCACCTCCGCTGCCACGAGACCGCAGCTCGTCCCACTCAGCGGATCGTAATCGACTGTGTACAAAATTCAAAAAAACTCCGTGCAAAGTTGGAGCTACCCTTTTCCGTAAAAATGGACTCGTCCAGCGGCCGAAGCCCGGGGGCTCCTTTTTAACGCCTGGCAACAAGAAAAAAACCTATACTGCGAAATATTGCTGTTTGCCGCAGGCCGATTTCAGTTCAGGACACTAATGACACTTATTATTAAGAAAAACCAGGGTGTGTCAAAAGGTCAATTTCTTTTTATTAAACATTTTTCTATATGATCCCAGATTAAGAAATGACCGATTGAATAATCATTTGACACAACACAAAAAAGCATCTTGAAACTACCTCTTTAAAAATTGATAAGATTCATCAATCGGTTAAATAATTATCGTATTTTTAAAATGAGCGCAATAAATCTCGCAACCAGCGCGAAAATTGCTCGGCTTCAGGACCTGGTTCTTTGGAGGAAATGGTTAGTATAAAGCCTCTTAAGATTTACATTGCATTAATTGAAAATGTTGCTGGGAAACCGGTCGTGATCCTATAAAATATATGAAAGAAGTCCAGAACAAATTGTGTTATAATTTATAAGAACCAACCTTTTTCCATCAAGAACTGACAGTTACATGAAGTGTATCTTCTAATATGCCAAACTGAAAATCTTTAGAATTGAAGTGACCTTGAGCATACATGTATTAATGAAAGATTGCATTATAAAATGGAGCATTCACAATAATTACCTTTTCCGGTTTTTGTTAAGAATATGAACACTCTCCAAAATCAAAATTTTCTATTTTAATTCCCTTGCAGTGTTGATATTGGATTTCTTCTTCCGATTGATGTTCTGCGACTTTTTAAAACCTCATTAAAAATATATATATCAAACTGCATTCAGTAATGGTGAATTTTCATAGCAATCATTTCTAGCGCTTGTTTGTGATTCGATGGCGTAATCTCTCCTCTTTCGAAGGATTAAGGATGGTAACCTGGGAGCAGGATAGAAATAGTACCTAGTTTGTTACTCACTGCAGATACGCAAGGCTTTTAAAATTGTATAGCTTGGATGGAAATATGCTATTAATTACCAAGTAAATCAGTATTTCTATAATCTTCCAACATTCTGACTGTGCACACGGAGAAACAAAAAAGTAATTTTTCTCAAGTTCATCCATATTGGATATGGCTGCTTTTGAAAAGTAGGGACACAAATTTAAGTATCACATTGTCATTCATAAATCGAAGGAAAAATAAGGTAATGATATTTTCCGTACTGCGGCTCAAGCTCGTTGACGCCAAAACCAAAAAGGAAAAACAAAAAAGAGGGTTTAACACTTCCGTACTAATGGTGTAACATTGCGTTACTTCGGCATTTAAACCTTTAAATTATCTGTGAAACAGGTCATACGAAAAATTGAAAATCTTGCTTTTTGTAAATAAAATTGTTCTACATATAATTAAAAATACAGTAAAGTTGACATCTTCTTTGTATAATTAATCATACTTTGAAAACCTCGTCAATTTTAGCATCGAAAAAGACAACATTAAGGTATAGTATAGTATTAAATATAGTAAATGAACATTAAGTATTGTAAAGTAACGACCCCGTACAGTAGGCAACCGTTTTGTTTCAGACGGCACTGAAACACGTCTTGAGCCTGTTCTGCTGTGAATAATATTGATTCTAGCGCCGTTTCATAATTTCGCAGGCTGTTTCTGAGGTTATACACACAGATGTAAAATAATTAGTTAATACTACATAAAATCATATTTCAGTCTTTGAAATTGTCATTTCACTTTATAAATGCGCTTATATGACTAAACTCACACGGTAACGTAATGTAACTGCATGAGATCCGAAGGGATTTTTTTAGCATGAAAACGGTTAGGTTAATACTCGGCATGATTCAGTCGCGCAACTCGTCCTCCACGAAGAAGGCCAGAATGGAAGGATGGATCTAGCAAGACAAGTAAAATACTTGTCTCATATGCAATAAGGTCAGTAATTGTAAAGAAGTGATTAAATATGCTTGAGATATAATACGATACACTAATGCTAATGAAATAATAATAACGTTTATTCACAGTCTGTGTTTTGCTTTCATATCATAGAGTCGTCAACAATACATTTTAACTACAGATATATTTTTCCTCTTCTTTTTCTATTCCGTTGACGGCATACACATCACTGTGAGTATTTGAAAAATCGACGATCTGATTTTGGGCAGTCTCCATTTGTTCCTTGCAAGCTCGAAAAGAAATCGAAGAACATAAATTGTTTGTAGACAGATATCTTTGTTGCTTTGGAGGAAAACAAAATGGAAAAAAAATAACATTCAAATGGAACATCCCTTCTTCTTCTTATCGAAAGTACTATCACCAGGAAATTTTCAACCCAAGGAAGTCATCAGAAAGTTGAATTCTGACGCTGTTGAAAGTTGAAAGTTGAAAAGCTGAAAGTTGACGCTGGTTCTTAATCCAGTGTCTTTTTATTAAAATTTATTTTAATCATGCGAAAACTATCTCTTATAGTGGTTGAGTAATTTCCAACCAAATTGCAAATCGAGTCGACTAATATTGAAATTTCATAACATAACATTACATACATACTGGAAAAAACATTTGAACCCAGCTTAACATGTCATAATGACTTGAAAAAAGTTATTTCGGATTCTTATTATGCTGCAAAATAATGTAAAAATATTTTTAAAAAATCATCAAAATTTTTTTAGTGATAAAAGCTGTAATGTTGCACATGTTTAGTACTTCGCTAAAACGTTATAAAAAGGATTTTTTTATATATATTGTGGCATAGAGTAATACAGCAGACTCTCCGACAACACGGTAGAACCGAGGTGAGATATCTGGAAACGGGCTATCGGAGCTAGCATACTCATACACAACCAGAGGATACGAATGCGGCGCAGGAGTATTTTAACCGAGTTGTCGGCAATATCAGGGGATGTATGCGTATATTTAAATACAAAATTCACTCTTCTTCGGGATAGCAGGATATCTAAGAAGTCTTAAATGTGCAAATCCATTCCCCAGAATCATATAAATTCTGCGTCCCTTCATATCCCATCCATCCATTGACTTTCCACGGAGTTTCTTCGCACAGTGCTACTGATTTTTTATAGTATGACATACGATTAAGACAAGCTTGGTGGTCAATGTTTTACCCCTAACTATTTCCTAAGGACTTTTGGGATCATCCCGTTACACCGCTGCGTTAATCGCTTTCAAGTGATTTGATTAGTGGGCAGGAATGCCTTACCGTAGTAATCATGAAAAACAATTAACGTGTGAGAAGACCCGAATCGAAGAGGGCGAGTGGCTGGTTTTCGACGTCCTGGCAGGGCTGGGATCTCAAACAAACACAATTTCAAATCCGGTTCAACACTTATGTATTTTAATCGAAGATGCAGTGGTTTAACATACACAAAAAAAATTCTAAGACATAAAATTGAGTCTGCATATACATTTACTAAACACATGAATTTACTTTAAGTTATAATGCAAGTGATACGACAAACGATTTTAAATTAAGTCCAATTTCAAACAAACACAAACAATCCACTACGTCAACGGTGTTGGCCACGGGGGCCGGCGCTCTCCCTCGCTGAAGGCTGGCAAACGACTCCTCACACATAAAATCAAAAGGACTCCCGCACCGTCGGAGCCACCTTTTTCCGTCAAAAATTAACACGTCCAGCGAACGTGTCCTCCGGCGATTGGCCGAGCGCCCTGCACGATAAAAGTCAGGCCGATTTCTAGAAATCATTGTCATTAACGCTGTGCGTTTTCAGTTATGGGGCCTAATAAAACCTTAACTTAACAAAAAAACCAGGGTGTGTCAAATAATTAAAAGAAATTAAAAAGCTGTATAATTTGTCGCTTTGCGTCTCCCCCCGCCCCTCGGCAGCTGTACAAAATGACGACAAGCCTATGCGTCATTGTTGAATTTCGTGAATGCAGTGCACGCGATGGTATTAGAAATTCGTTGATAATCGCAAGACCGTGTATCTCAAAAAAATGCGCTTGGGAACAAGACATGTCGATGTTAAGATATCGCATCTGAAAATGTTGAAGTTTTCATTATGATGAAAAAACTGTTTAACTCAAAATTTTCTTTGACAGCGTGGCCAAAGTTCTTTTAGAAGATGCTCTGGCTAACTGGAACCTTTGCACATTTTGGCTGCGATTTATAAATTTGACAGGATGTGGCTTAGAAATGATCATATTTTATTATTGTTTTGAAAGATGTGAGAATTTGGTAATATCTTTAAAAACCTAGATGGAACAACATAATGAAATAGAATAATATTTCAAATTTTTAACATATATTAACTTGAAATATATTATTCATGTAATAGCGAATCTTAAAATCTATGGTGATCCTTTTGGGCAATTGGTATCAAGGATTGAAAGTCATCACATTTTTTATTTACGGGAATCACAGTTATACAGTTTTTTAATAGTAACAGTAGCTTGTGATCGTCTCGGTAGATCACTCCATTCATCATCGAAATGCAGTTTATACTGAATTTAGATATTGTCTGGTGAATATTTTAAGGCTCTAATGTTTGTGACACATAGATCACCGACTTTCTTGTCGGATCTTATAGAATTGTAGATTTCAATATCCGAATAATTATTTAAAAAATAGTGCCAACGAACGTATTCCACGTTATATGGATTGGCATTATTCGTGCGAGATCCTTCAATTAATTTTACACAATTAGATAATGAGATTAGCTCTCGATTTTCAATGTCCGCATTTACACCATCTTATTCCATTTGCGAGTGACCGTTAACAGATATTTTTAATACATTTTGTTCTCATTAACTGTCGAATAGTGTAACATTCCTGTTTAGTGCACAGCAGCCATCACTATAAAATACTTGATCAAGGATTTTCTCTTCATTTTTTGGGACGTAGTGTTCCAAAAAGTCGAAATCGAATGCAAGTGGTGAAAGCGTCAGCATCCGTGCGACCCTCACCTTCGTGCCAAACATAGCTAGTCATCATTCCGCTGCTTAAATTACCAAGGTCGGCGGTTGTTTTTTGTAAATTCTATCATATTCGATTATCCGGAGTCCTGGAAGGGCTGATCTCAGACAAAAACCATTCCAAACATTACACATTACACAAATATATAAATCTTAACACATAAAATTGATTCTACATTTACATTTACTTAGCAACTGAATTTACTTTAAGTTATAATACAAATGCCACAACGAATTTAAATAAAGTCCAATGCAAATCAAAAAAAAAAAAAACAAACAATTCACATCGTCACGTCACCTCTGCCGCGACGAGACCTCACTCGTCCGACTCGGCAGCTCGTAATCGACTGTCTACAAATACTTCAAAAAAGAAAAAAACTCCCTGCACCGTCGGAGCTACCTTTTTTCCGTAAAAATGGACTCGTCCAACGGACGTGCCCGACGGCAATTAAACGCCTGGCAACAAGAAAGAGCCCGTTCTGCGAAATATTGCTGTTGCCGCTGGGTGATTTCAGTTCTGGACAATAATGACACTTATACTTAACAAAAACCAGGGTGTGTCACATGTTTACTTTCTTGGGATCAATGGCAGCAATTTTTGAAGTTGACGAGTTGGTAAAATTCAAAACAGACCATTCCCTGAGACCGGAAAAGATGTTTACAGACCCTGTAGCAACCCTGCTACATTATATTCGTTCTTGGACCCCCAAGAACGAATGATTTTCGATAGCAACATTTGCCTAATTTTTATAATAAGGATGATGACATTCTATAGGATCAATAGCTCAATAATTAAAAGTTAATCTTAAATACTGTTAGAAGTTCCGATAGCTCATCAAATTTGGTACAAAATAAGTACAAACACTCAACATCGTAAAATCTTGACTTACGAGATATCCGTATTTTGACGACGATACGTATTACTTTCACATTCAATAACATCCCTCATTTTAAAAGATATGCAAAAAAGGACTTCGAGTAGGCGGCATTGGCTATCAGAAAATTAAATAAAAGGTCAGACATGTTAATTATTAATGGATCAATCATTTGTTTTCAAACGACACCATTGAACACATTCTAAATCACATTGATCATATCTAAAAATTTCCTTAACATACGCGAGATTCATCATAACCTTAGCGATATCTGAGACCGATTTTCATTCCATATATACTTTTATATAAAAAAAATCGAAAAAGGTCAACTTACAAATCTATAGTAGGTATAAACGGATTGTATTTTTATTTATGAAATAGACCTACATTATAATAAGCAACAAAATGGTGAAATGTCTAAAGAATCGTTAAAATTTAACGTCGATGGCAATTTACAACAAACATACAAACATTCATTTATAATAACTTTTTCACAAATACTTCCGCTTCTGCTACGGACCATGTAGAACCGTAATGATTATTTATAGTAAAAAAACGTTTTTTTTTAAAGCAGCGAGCTCTAAGTCAATATATCTTTGGGAAAACGGTAAGAGAAACATGAAAAATTTTATAAAATGAGTAATTTTTGGCAATGATATAAGACTGAATGTGACCTAACGCGAAAATAATACGTAGTTTTAAAATAGGATCAGTCATATTTGAAAGGTTATTCAAAGGAATGTAAGGTCACCTGCATTGATAAACGCATAAGGTATGCTTAAGTGTCTTCTCTGCAGTATGAAAGATTGAATGTTTTAGATGGGTTCGATACCGGGTGATCTTATTTAAATGGCTTCTCAATAGTATGCAAATTTTTCCATCGTTTTTAGTGAGCAGACTTTTCGCAAGTATGTGCCATTTTATACTTTTTTAAATAAACAGAACGGGCGCATTTAAAACTGCACTTGTCACATTTGAATGGCTTCTCGCCAGTATGTAACGTTTTATGTCTTTTTAATGTGTGAGAGTGGGTGCATTTGAAATCGCATATGTCACATTTGAATGGCTTGTCGCCAGTATGTAACATTTTATGTGTTTTTAAATAAGCAGAATTGGCACTTCTATAATCGCATTGGTCACATTTGAATGGCTTCTCGCCATTATGTAACATTTGATGTCTTTTTAAGTAACGGGAACGGGCGCATTTAAAATCGCAGCGGTCACATTTGAATGGTTTCTCGATAGAATGTACCATTTTATGAGATTTTAATAGGTCTGACTGGTTAGATTTATAATCACATTGGTCACACTTAAATGGCTTCTCGCCAGTATGCAACATTCTATGATGTTTTAACTTATCTGACTCGGAAGATTTAAATTCACATTGGTCACATTTGAATGGCTTCTCGCCAGTATGTAACATTTTATGTCTTTTTAAATGATAAGATAGGGTGCATTTAAAATCGCATTGGTCACATTTGAATTTCTTCTCGCCAGTATGGATCATTTTATGTGTTATTAAGTAACAAGATCGGGCGCATTTAAAATCGCATTGGTCACATTTGAATAGTTTCTCTCCAGTATGTAACATTATATGTGTTTTAAGGGATTGAGGCTGAATGCATTTAAAGTCGCATTGGCTACATTTGAATGGCTTCTCGCCAGTATGTAACATTTTATGGTATTTTAATAAATCGAACTGGTTGGATTTGTAATCACATTGGTCACATTTGAATGGTTTATCGCCAGAATGTAACATTTTATGTCTTTTTAAGTTTGAAGACTGGTTGCATTTAAATTCGCATTGGTCACATTTGAATGGCTTCTCGCCAGTATGTAACATTATGTGTTTTTTTAAATAAGCAGACTTGGCACTTCTATAATCGCATTGGTCACATTTGAATTGTTTCTCGCCAGTATGTTTAATTAAGCCTGCTTGCGATGATTTAAAATCGCATAGGTCCCATTTGAGTTCACTGTCAAGAGCACTATTAAGTATTTCATGTTGTTTTAAACTGTTCGAATGGGATGATTTTAAATCGTATCTGAATCTCTTTTGTGATTTATTCACAAGAGTTTTCGATTTATGAACGGTTTTGTGTTGCGTAAGTAGATGTGATGATGGGAATACATCAAAACAAGCACAACATACAAAATTTCTCTCATGAAACAAACCGTTTTCAAGTATAACCACCGCGACCAATTCGCGTTGTGAATCTTTCGAATTTATGTATTGTTTGTTTACACATGGCAAAGTCAGTAATTTATTCTCAGAAAAGTTCGTCGACGATAGTTCAATACTAGTAGCTGGAAGGTGATGGGTGGTAGCTGCAAACTTGGCATTGGTAATTGGAAGCTGAAATAAAAAAGAAAACACGTGATTTTGGGCACGTTGAGGCTTTGCTCTCCTCCAAACATCATTGCATTCCAACCCGTTATTTTTACCATCCATGGCTTACAATCTAATCAGTTCCAAAGTTTAACTAGACGAAACATAAAACGAAGAATCATAAAATCGAAAGGCATCAATTGTGTAGAAGCAAAGTTGAATTTTCCGTTTCGAGTGCGCGAGCAAAGACACCTGAGTGCCACAATCTGTAATCATCTGTGTAAAACATTTTTCTGTGAAATTTGTAAATCTGTAAAAAAAGTCTGTCTTCTTGCCTCTCTAGCTCCTGCGTTTTCAAGTTAAGACAGTAAAATACCAGTATGACATTTTTATACTGATACATTATTCGGATTTCGCGTAAACTATCGGTTTGCTTGATTCACATGCATGATACTTTGTCTTTTTTCTATAACTGGTTAAATTGCATTGTTTTGTACGGCATTTAGAAAATATTCGGGTTATAAAAGAGTAGCAGCATATATGTAGATTATTTGCGTAAATATCTCTATTAAACAGTCAAAGCCTCAAACGAATGCAATAAAAAAACATTCGTACAATGACAATTATTCATATATTATCCACGAAATACTTATCACTATTGTAAAAAAATGTTTCAACAAATAAATACCATTTTCTTCTCGTGATTAACATCATCGTCAATGATTGCTTGCTGCTGTACTAGATGTTCGTATTTAACGTCAACTGAATGTTCCTCATTCCAGATGGCGTTGTCATAGGAAGACATAAGTGGTTTTTCAATAGGATTTGCAGTTTGAAACTAGAACAAAAAGAATAACCCATTGTTTTATGATTTAATTCAGTGGTCGGCAAACTTATTCGTCAAAGAGCCAAATATTAACATTACAACGATTAAAAAGTAATATTGGGTCCAATCTGTCCATTAATTAAGTAAACATTTATTATAATTTTAGAACTTCATTAAATTAAGGGTACACTGAATAAAACTCAATTTCATACTTAATAAATATTTTGTTTATTGATAAAAAATAATAAGTAAGATTGAATTATCATGACTTTAATTTATGGATACATTATGGAGTCATTTGACTGACAAACACTTAATGCGAACAATTTCCTTGCATCTCTTTGGAAAGCTTGAGTATTTGAGGTTTGGAGTTGATGTTTTTAATTTTAGGCACGATTCCAGGTGCTTATCAATAAGACGACTTCTCAGTTAATGCTTGAAAACAATTGTTCGCATGAATACGTAGGACCGAAAAAGGAAAGAACAGCAAACGCGACTTTTTTCAGCTGATCGTAAGTCAGAAATACTATTTCAGGCGTTGAATGTGATCATGTCTTCCTTCTCCAGGTCTTTTTCTGCAGACCACTTATGTTGTAAACTAAGTTCACATTTGTTCTTCCCCAGTATTTCTAAATCAACACAAAACGTTTAAATTTTGAGCTCCGTATTTCCTTCTTTTTTTAAATTGCAATTGCATTTCAAAATTACCAATGTCAATGCCAAAAGAAGAAAATTTCAAATCTGTCATCGCAGTATTAAGAGGGTTTTTGACGAACGCTAAGGTATCTTTGCTGTTTTTAAATTCCTGAAACCTGCTGAGAAATGCTTCCCTCATAACTAAAATGGTTTTTTTGAAATAGTGTTTGTCAATAGAGAACTTATTTTCTTGGCGACGCTTCGGCAGGTTCGAAAAGTGAAACAATGTTTACCTTTCAAAATCTTGAGCAAAAAGGGATAATTTGTTTTCGAATGAAATGACTTCTAACATTGAAAAAATAATTAAGCTGATTTAGATGGAACGTAACGTCTAGCATGATATAAAAGTTTTGTATCCACTGATCGTCGGTCAGTTCTGGATTGTGAACACCCTTCTCAAGGAGAAATGCTTTATTTTCTAGAAATATTGATGCGAAACGTTTTAAAACGTTCCCTCTTGATAACCAAGGTGCATTGTTATAAAGCAGAGGGTCAGCGGACTCACTCTTCATTTCAACTAAAAATTCTTTGAATTGGCGATGATTAAGAGCTTTAGCTAAAATGGAGTTGATAATCGTAATCACCAATTTCATAACGTTACAAATTTTTTCTAGAAATGTAGCAACAAACCCTTTACTTGTGCCGGTCATACTTTTGGCTCCGTCTGTTGAAATCGACACAATTTTATCGAGAGGGATATGATGTTTATCCATACACTCAATTACAGCATTTGCGATATCATCTCCACGTGTCTGACCTTGAAGACCTAAGTTTTTCTTTAGGACCTGTATGAGATATTTCTTACAAAACGCGAAACTTGCGCTGTATCATTTATGTGACAAGACTCGTCAACTGCGATTGATAAAGCCGAAACCAATTCCAGATCTTCGATTTACTGGATGGTTATATCTGGAGACATTTTAATTGTTCTATCTTTCATTGTTTTGGGAGACAATGGTAACTCTTTAATTTTTCTTAGAAAGTCTGCTTTATTCTTAATTATGTATTCACCGTCTGTGTACGGTTTCCCTTTCTTAGCAATCTCTTGGCTAACAACAAACTTTACCATATTAATATGGCTGGAAGATTGCATCTAGTTGTTTAAATACAGAAGTTGATGTCTCTTGACTCTTCTGAAGTTCCTCAGCTGCTTCTTTCTTTGCATCACCCACGGGATATTTAGTACTAAATGGCGCGTGTTTAGCTTTTCTCTAATTTTTACTTCTTGTTATGCGGGAATTGTTCTTTCCAAATGAGACATGTCGGATGACCATTTGAGTTTCGAATAGACGGAAGAGTTTCGGTCCACTCAACTTTAAATTCACGGTTTTAATCTTCCACTTTTCTTTGATTTTTTTTTGATAGCCATGTCAAATATGGCACCTTTAAAAATATTCCAAATTATATTTTTTTCAAAAGCCATCAATAAAAAATTATTATCATTTTTAAATTGATGACAAACATACCTGTTGGATGTGCAGCTGGATGGAAAAATACAACTTTAGGCTATTTGATATAATTTAAGACATCGACTGAGGGTGCTTGATGGAATTTCAATATCAAATTTGGATTATTGAGATTTTGTACACTTTCATGTATTTTGACACTAACGACCCGGGTTTCGCTTTTCAGCATCTTCAGGCGTTCGAGCTCACTAATGGACTCGAACTGACACGGACATGGAACTGTACAAAATCTCAATAATCCAAATTTGAGGCTAATTATTTATTGTTTTTTTTAAACGGCCTATTTACATAAATAGCCCAACTTTATTCTTCAAGAAGGTACCTTTGTAACACACGCGTGACTTGCAGACACCATAAACTCCGACCGCTGCATACAAGACTGTTCGAAATGCGACATGCACGGAGACTACTGACCGACACTAACCAGACTTGTTGAAACGAACGAGTCTCTCCCGTACCGCGTACCTCGCAGTCGTCACCTGACTGTCGATATCATGGGCGTGACTTGCGCGCCTACTCGGAATATTTTTATTATTTATTTTTTGTCAGAACCCCATTTAAGAGCCGCACTACGCCGACCCCTGATCTAATTGATCGATGGTATCAGTATAAACTTGGTAAAGATTTAAAAATAATATCAGGGCGCATAACATTTCCAAACACGAGATCAACTGCCAAACATGAAATAGCTCAAAAAATCCTTATCGGAGAGAGTGAGGATAAGGCTAGTAAGGGATAAGATGGGTAAACTTACTGTATCATGTAACAGAGCTAGTTTTTACTTAAGTTCGGTAGGTTACTTTGCAATATTTTATTTTTTCCATAATAAAATAGACCAAATTTTGAAAAAGACAATGCAATTCTCAAGGAAATTTAATTAAAAAAAAAAAATATAAAGAAACTAATTGTATTTTTATCAGTTGATAATACTCGTGATGAGCGAAACTGGTACTGATAAAAATAGACATGTAGAAATAGTACAAACAAACAAATTGATTTTATTTTTTAAATATAATACCTTACCACCAAGAATTGACAGTAAACACCTTAAAAGTGATAGAAGAAATATTACAACTACAATTCGACGCCGCAGTTGAAAGTTTCTCTACGGTTTATATTCTGATGTTATTCGAATTTCACGTAAATAATCGGCTTGCCTGATGCCCACACACAAGAATTTTTCATTTCTACAGAATTGCAATGTTTTCTGTGGTATTTAAGACAATTGAAATCGAGCTCGTGGTATCCGTAACCAAAGCCAACCACGTTGAACACTGCACCACTCACGGTGTTTATAAAATAATTACTCACGACACACCCCTAATGATTTTTATGTCAACGATACTTTGGAGTTAAGAGCAATGTGGATTGTATTACCTGAGCTGGCGTCCGTTCGGCATATGAACATTCGCCAACATCGAACTGCTCTTTTTTAAAAGGACGCTCATCTTCATTGAGAATTCCTTTGTAGTTTTTCCCATCAATATCGTCTTCTTGTTTTATGTTCTTGTAGTCTTTTAACACACACTATGGGAATGAAAAGTACATATTTACAAAAATGATTTTGCATTACAATTACCTAACTTTATGATTTAATAATCGCAAGGTGAAGCTTCTTTGTGGTGGGAAGCCGAATTACTCGCCAGTCATCTAATAAGACAACATTCAAAAAATACGTAATATTGTTTGTGGGGTCGGCGTGTCAAAATCTCAGAATTGACCTTTTTTTCACAAAAAATATAATATTTGGCTCAACGCAATACCCATGGCATTGATTGAATTAGCCTTTGCTTAGAAGAAGAAGAAGATTTCACTCAATTCTAACCACCTCGTTAAAGAATCACACAGTATAGCTTCTAATTGAGGCCCAGATTCTTAGATATCTGCGACAGACATAATGCTCTCGAATGATTAGAAATTCATAAATATAATCAAGGTTGTTCCTAATCACCTCTGTAATGACTATACAAACAATAATTCGTTATGTACACTTTCTCAAATAATTAAAACAAGCTCACGTAATTACGCCTGATGTAATAAAGTGATTAGTGTTTTTGTAGCATTAATGTTTTTACTAAGTGTGATAATTATTTTAATACATTTATCTTTCCATGAATTTCACATAACGCATTGTTATTTTTAATTAAAAAAAATCAGCAAGCCATTGTTTTCCAGAACTAAGCGTTACTAAAGTTTCTAATGAATACGTGACATAACCTTGAACGTTTGTAAAACAGTACGGGCGAGATATTACTAAAGATGCATTACATAACAATACAACTAATAATTACTTCAAAATTATGTACCTCCTTTGATCCGTTTTCTTCAAACGGTTCCTGCTTTACACGCACGTCGTTTCTGTCGACAGTTGAATGACCCTCGTCGCAGCCGCCATTCAAATAATTCCGAGATTTATCGCCGTAGCAGTTATTCGATGGAAATAATAGCTCTTCCGGTTCTATTTTGATGTCCATTTTGAGCCGTTTAGTGAAGATTATTATCGCTAAACGCAATGTTAATTGATTTAGTTAGATATAGACAAAAAAATCTATGGGGAGAACGCACAAAGCATAGACAGTAATCTTTCAATGAAAGGACTGATATCATGAGATTGATTGCTTACACAAGAAATCCTAAATACATTATTACATGTCACCGAAAAACCCTATTAAAGTGAAATAATATGAAAATTCAAGATTATTGAAGCCATGGCCACTCTCAGGGGGTCAAATCTTCAAAGTAATATGACAAAAGTAAATGTATAATAAAACTTGTAGCTTAATCGCGAGATGACAATGCCAGACGAAATAAATTGAATAATATTATAAATTAATAATGATACTACAGCAGCACCAAGTATATATAGATTAATTTAAAAATAAAATTGACAACTGAGTTATTACACTGCCTGTGTTTAAAATGGCTAGTATAAAAAAATAAACCCATCAAACCCTTCATTTTTAAGTTAAGAATTAAAATAATTGTTCACCTTAGAAATAAATGGCCTTGCGATACAGTAAGTCTGAAGATGCTTCATAAAGAAGCGAAACACATGTTACATTTATTTACACAGCTAGTGAAATAACAAAGTTATCAATTGTAATTTGATATAAAAATGAATTTCCACAAAGCAACCACCGAACCTATTGAAAATATGAAATAAAATTCATAGCATTATTATTTAAGTGGGTTTCTGACTAATTGGGATGTGTTTCGCCTTTTTCAGAAGCCATCTAAACGTGAAATGTTAATCTAAACACAACGGGTTAAAATGATTCACATTAATTTATGTTATTGCTAAAAGGGTATGTATATGTTATTTAAAACATTTGAAAACATTCATAGTTTTTTGGCGATATAGGCACAACAACAAAAAAAAATCGCAGGTATGCATGGTAATTAGAAATTATTATCTTCCATAAACGTTATAAGATATCAATTTTAATTATTTAATAAAAATTAATTTCTACAAAGTTGCCGCCGAATCTATCAAAAATATTAAAGTAGGTGTTTATTATGTTTTTCCGGCATGTGTGACCGAATTACCGACAGACTGAAAGATTTTTGTACAATCTACGCCCGAAGAATATTCTTCATGCCTGGAGTCTCTGGGTCAAGATGACGGTCTTGAAACTTTATATTATAAGATAATATAAATAATTTTGTAACATCAATAGCATAAGTAATAATATAATTAATTTTTCATGAAGAATTAATAAAATTATAATTGTTTTAGGCTATAGAAATTGTACAAAAATAACACTTGCCATACCGTTTTTTGCATATTGCACATATTAAATTATAAATATATATAATTAGCGATAGTGTTACAGCCCTTAAAACCATTTATGTGAACACACTAAAGACCGAGTGCATTTAAAATCGACTTGGTATTATTTAAATGTATGTATCATTTTATGTCTTTTTAAGTGAGCAGAATTGACACTTCCATAATCGCATTGGTCACATTTGAATGTAGCATTATATGTCTATTTAAGTTATCAAAACGGGTACATTTAAAATCGCATTGATCCCATTTGAGTGGCATTTGAGTGACTCGCCAGTATGTAACATTTCATGTCTTTTTAAGTGAGCAGAATTAGCACTTCTGTAATCGCATTGGTCACATTTGAATAGCTTCTCGTCAATATGTAACCTTTTGTGTGATTTAAGGGCACGAGACTGAAAGCATTTATAATCGCATTGGTCAAATTTAAAAGGTATGCAACATTTTGTGCTTTTTTAAATTAGAACTCTCGGTGCATTTAATATTGCATTGATCACATTTGAATAGCCTCTCGTCAGTATGTAATATTTTATGTCTTTTTAAGCTACGAGACTGGGTTGATTTAAAATCGCATTGTTCACATTTGAATGGCTTCTCGCCAGTATATAATGTTTTATGTTCTCCTAAACTGGTCGAATGGGATGATTTTAAATCGCATGTTAACTTCTTTTGTGATTTATGAACAGTTTTGTTTTGCACAAGTTGATGTGCACTACCAAGACTGGTAGCTGGAAGCTGATGGGTGATAGCTGGACACTCGGCATTGGTAATTGGAAGCTGAAATAAAGAAGAAAACACCCGATTTATTAATGCAATGGGCACTATTTGCCCTCCTCCAACTACCACTGCATTCCGAACTGTTATTTTTATACGCCAGTATCGAGCGGGTTAACACACGTAAGGTCTATCTGCATTTCGTCTTCAATTGGGAATGTCTTAAGAGCAACTGCCCAAGACTTGGCATGCACTCGAGTGTTCAGAAAATCAATTCATCCACATAGAGGAAAAGCTTCAGTGAGTTGAAGTATACTCGCTTTCCATAATATGACGCCGAAAATGGTTTAAAAGCCCGGAAATGTGTTTTATTCCCCACCAAGTAAGCGTGACCGATCAATCCAATAAAAAATTTGATCGACTTCCACAGTTGTTCGTTTAATGCATTAAATGACGCATCAATAAGATGTGTTCAGCATCCTGGTTTCTACCACCACATTTGCATGTTGGCCTATCCGCTATTTGGCCAAGCGCAAAAGGCCCGGTAGCGAAACCACCGTGGCCAGGAATTAATTGTTTCTTATAGTGATTTGAGTCAAGACTTTGGTTATCTCCATTCGCCACTTTAAATTTTGGAAAATAAGCGAATTTGACGGTTGACCGCTATATAGAATCGAGACCATGATGTGGGGACAACCGGATGCCCCTAAGCTCGACAGCCTCTCCTCTCCTCTCAGCAGCAGAGACGTTGCGCCAAGAGCATACACGTGAAGGTTGAACCTGCACATGTCGACCGCAATCAACGCGTTGCGTTGCCCACTAAGAAGTGTATTGCGAAAGAATTGAAGCTTACATTTTTGTACCCATTAGCCAGCAGCGTATTCAGCGAAGCTCATGAATATGGCGTCATTGCAACAGGCATAACTTTAACTTTATAACATAACTCTATTAAAATAAGTTTAAGAAAATATTTTTTATATTATTACGGCATAAGAGGCGTATTTGCCGAGGCTCCGGATATTTTGAAATAATTTAGTCATTTGAGATTTTTCCATTCCAGCGGGATCAACTCAAGTAGAAAAGACTTCACTAGAAAAGTAATTATTATTGCGGCATTTTCCTACTGATTCTTTTCGAACTTCACAAAATTATCGGCTTGCTCGATTCCCACACACAGTAATTTTTCATTTTCCTATTGCTGGTTAAAAATCTTGCTGAATTGCATTGTTTTGGGCGGCATTTAAGAAAATTGAAGTTGAACTGGTGACATTTGTGACCAAAGCCAACGACGCTGACCACTGCACCAACCACAGTGCATATAAAATAATTACTCCACGACACATTCCTAACGACGTTTTGGAGTTAAGAGCAATGTCGATTGTATTACCTGAGCTGGTGTCCGTTCGGCGTAAGAACATTGACCAACATCAAACTGCCCTCTTTAAAAGTACGCTCATCTTCATAAGGAATTCTTTCACAGTTTTTCCCTTCAATTTCGTCTTCTCGTTTCATGTTCTTGTAATCTTTTGATAAACACTATGGGAATGAAAAGTACATATTAACAATAATGATTTTGCATTAAAATTACTTACCCTTACGGCTTAACCATCGCAAGGATGAACCTTTTTTGTGTTGGAAGGCCGAATTACTCATCTGTCATCTAATAAGGCAGCAGTCAAAAAATATATATTCATGATTAATATTCGTGTGCATTTTTCATAATCATTTGTTGGGTCGGCGTGTCAAGATCTCGGAACGGACCTGATGATGATATATTTGGCATATGCATTGATTGATTTGGTATTTTACTCAGCAGATATCCAATAAATAGGGGGTAGACATGCCAAAGTATGCAGTTCTACAGGAATCCGTTTTTAAGAGCTATTTAAGATTCACGCAAAAAAATTTCAAAAAAAAAACATTCAAAAATCTCCTAGGGTTGCGAACAGGTATCTTTTTAAGAGAACATGTCCTTCATTTTAACAGAATTCTTTTGTTCTCCATCTTTTTTATATCAAAACGACAATGTCCTCTTTTCAATTTTGTATTCAATTCAATGCATTACTTAATGCATATATTCCATGAAAAAATATTACAAATAGAACGTACGAATATTTTATAAACATTGAAATTATGAACTAATTAACTATCAAATTTTAATTGTTTTTTTGGATGAAATTAGATAGGGAACTTGGGAATAAATTGAAAATTCAAGAGTATTTCTTGTCACCAAAAACGGCTGGTGATTGTGTTGGATGATTCAAGATGTTTTTATCAATTTTACATTTTAAAGATATTTGCAGAAACAAATCTCAATAATGAAAATTTAAAAAATATGATTGCCTGTCTCAAATGGATACAATATTTGAAACAAATACTGTTGAGTTTCAATGAGAATTCGTTACCTTACTTTGAAAAGGTTCTAACTGACATTTTGGCCTAAAACGACCTTTTGATTGGAAAATGTTGTGTTAGCCACATTCTACTATATGCGTTGATTACAGAGTCATATATTTTTCAATGAGACAGTTAGCAGTATTTCGGAGTTTTATCCGCAGATTTTTTTTCATAAATTTGTTTTATACGGTTCTATGAATCGATATAACTAATTATTGTAATCTCACAGAGAAAACATACGCATCATAGTCTTTTTGAAAAGGTTTTAACGTCATGTTGAAGACTCTTCGCTCGATGGTTGATGTGTTTTTTACCCTTTACTTCTATTGTTCTATCGATGTGGTCATTGACGATAATTAACTGAATTCGTTCAAGCATTCAAAGTATATATGTGTTATTATTCTGTTGTATTATAATATTATTATTGGCTTATAGGATTCAGCAAGTCATGATAATTTATAATATTAATAAATATCTCAAAAATCAGAACACGTTGTTTGATAAAATTGAAATATCCGATAAAACCCTTTTAATCAAACTGTTGTTGTCAGTTCTAATTAAAGCTTTAGATACTCATTATTTTCTAATATAAGGGCTTCAGTTGAAGTTAATTATATAAAAAACAAGTAAAATATTAATATATATAAATATATGCCAACTTACTAATTAAAAATACATTTTTTCCTTCGAAATACAAAATATAATCAGTCAAAACTTCTAACGCTCGTATATCAAAACAGAGTCAAGTGCAGTTAGAACCTTTTCAAAGTAAGGTAACGAATTTTAATGATTTGTCAATGTTTTGCAATAATTCCAATGTAGAAAGAATATTTTCCACTATCGGCGGACGGTGGACCAACGAAAGAAACAAGTTGAAAATGTCCACTGTCCGGGGTATTTTAAGCTTAGTACATGATTCCAAAAATATATCATGTTTAGAATTTTACAAAGAAATGAAAGAAAATAAGAAACTTTTGCGAGAAATAAGCTGTGAAGATAAATATAGCAACAGAGATGATGCAACTCAGAATGAGAATGAAGATGATCAAATTGAACAATTAATTTTTAAGCGCACTTTTCATGTTCCTAGCAATTATTATAAATCTTAGTGATCTTTTAAAAAAATTGAAAGTCCAGAACATATTATGTTTTAACTTTTAAGAACCAACGCTTTTTCATCAAGAGCTGACTGTTAACATTTAGTTTATCTTAGGCAATAAGGGAATGCAACAGCACATTTTTATCTATAAATAAAATAATGATACTTTTAGCACTGGTGCTCGAACCCGCGGACGCCAGTAGCGAAAAAGAAGAACACGAAAGAGCGCTTAATACTCGGCATAATTCAGTTTCACGACCGGTCTCCACAGATAAGGCAAGTAGGGAAAGATGAATCCTAGCATAGGACAAATTTCTTTCAATAATTTTAAATAAATGACTAAATATGCCTCAGATAAAATGCCCTCAATCTGAGGCTATGCGACATCGAGTATGCTGATGACTGTCATATTTGACAAATCTGTCGAGGGTATTCAGGAAACAATGGACAGGCTGCAGAGCAACTCGTATCGCATTGGCTTCAAAGTCAATGCGAGAAAAAAAAATGTGTTTTGCAACAGTTTCTGTCTGGACCCAGACACCCTCCGACGAACGTAAGGCAAGACATCGAAAGAGTCGACGGCTCAGGCACTTGGGGGCACACATCACGGGAGATGGCGATCCGTGTAAAGAGCTCGCAATCCGATCAGGAATAGCTGGAGTAACCTTTAACTCAATACGGAAAGTCAAGGACTCACGGTTGTACTCGGTCAGAACCGAGTGCCACTTATTCAACGCGTGCATTCTGATGGTGCTGCTTTACGGTTGCGAGTCACGGCACATCACCAAGGCACAGGGTGAAAGTACACTGTGCTCTGAAAACATATGCATGCGGCGAATACTAGGGGTAGGGTGATTTGGCTTTGTCGGGAGGTGGGAAGTAAGCGAGAGGACGGCCTCTTGTTACGTCCAAAATAAAAAAACGACTCAATTTTGCCTGTCTCTTTTGACAACCGGATGGATTCCGTCGCTTTGGAAGGCCGCTGATGATAGTGCCCGGTGAACGATTCAAAAAGTAAGTTTGGAATATGTCACAAAAGATGGCGCTTCGCACGGCGGCTCCGCGTTTTTCTGAGAATTCGCAACGCGCCGCGTCACCATGTGCCCGGGAGCGGTTTGAGTTTTTTTACAAAAAAACCGGGTCGAGCCGGCAAGTAGGCAAAGTGGGGTGGACATTCGGCGACCGCTAAATGCTGAAAAAAGTGAGGATAAAAATTTTATCAAATGAGGTCGTTTCGCGTAGCGTAACCAAATTTTTCTGAAAGCTGACAATGCGCCGCGTAGCGCTGGACACTCGCCAAGTGCCCACGAGTGTTTTGAATTTTCGCCAAAAAAACCGGTTTGAGCAGGCAAGTAGGAAAAGTCAAGTGGAGATTCGGCGACCTGCTGAAATGCTGAATACTGAAAAAAGGGAGTAAAAAATTAGAAAAAACAGAGCTCGTTTCGCGAGGCGTAAAAAAGTTAGCAAAACCAAGCGCCCGAGGGTGTTTTGAATTTTTGACACAAAAAACCGGTTTGAGCAGGCAACGAGGCAAAGTCAAGTGGAGATTTGGCGATCTGCTGATGATGCTGATAAAAGTAAGTATGAAATATTTCACAACAGGGCTCGTTTCTCACAAAGGAATCGATGTTTTCTGATAACATTCATCGCAACGCGTCGGGCTGTATGCTTCTAAAAGGTCTGCGAGCGTTTTGAATTTCCGAAAAAAAAACGGTTCGCATCGGAGAGATGAAAAAATTTTTTGGTAGTTCGCCGACCGCTGATCGACAAAAAAAGTTAGTTTGAAATATTTCACAACAGGGCTCGCTTCTCACAAATGAAATCGATGTTTTCTGATACTATTTATGGCACTGCGTCGGGCAATATGCTTAATAAGTGCCTGCGAGCGTTTTGAATTTTCGGACTAAAATCCGGTTCACATTAGTGAGATTGCAAAAGTTTTTGGGCCTTCGGCGACCGCTCTCGAAAAAAAAAGTAAGTATGAAATACTTCACAACAGGAGTCGCTTCTCACAAAGGAATCGTTGTTTTCTGATAGTATTCATTGCGATGCGTCGGGCTATATGCTTGTTAAGTGCTTGCGATCGTTTTGAATTTTTGGAAAAAAACCGGTTTGCATAGGTGGATGGCAAAATTTTTCGTGCGTTCGGCGACCGCTGATCAACCAAAAAAGTGAGTATGAAATATATCACAACAGGGCTCACTTCTAGCAAAGGAATCGATGTATTCTGATAGTATGCATCGCGCCGCGTTGGGCTATATGCTTGTTAAGTGCCTGCGAAAGTTTTGAATTTTCGGAAAAAATCGATGAGATGGCAAAATTTTCTGGGCGTTCGGCGACTGCTGATCGAAAAAAAAAGTGAGTATGAAATATTTCACAACAGGGCTCGCTTCTCGCAAAGGAATCGATGATTTCTGATAGTATGCATGGCGCCGCGTCGGACTATGTGCTTGTTTAGTGCCTGCGAT